>JBBGZY010000292.1:7898333-9305000 GCA_037952925.1 Lithobates clamitans | reverse complement strand
TCAACCAATATGTGACGAACGTGGGTGTCAGATCCCCGCCCTCCTCGCTAACTTGCAACGAAGGACTGGCCAACCTCACACCACGCTGTCACGTAACAATGCCACTCTCAGCTGCGCCCAGCACAAAGATTTTCCAGCTTGCAGGACCACAATCTAGGTGCAAGCAACCTGAGAGTGATTGTCACTGGGCTAATTACACAAATAACCCTTTAACTGCCACCACCCCCATTTAAAAGACAGAGCCGGGGGAGACTCGTAATTTTAGCAATACCAATTATAATTTTAGAATAAGCGTCTGCCACACACACTGCCACCACAGACAGGTCTGCTCAGAGTCTTACTCTACAACAGTAGCGCCCTTCAAGAGGCAGGTTCGTTTATAGCTTGCATTAAGAGCTTTAGAGACAAGGTTAACACTTTTCAACATAAGGGTTTATTATGAAAAGGTCAAAGTTGGTGCAAATAAAATATTTACAGAAAAAAGATGTTTCAAAAAGATAAAGACAATATACAGCCACAAAGCATCGAGGTAGAATTGAGAAGGAAGAATACTTGCAATTAATGTCCGAGGGTTGATCAGAGTTCGATCGATGAGCTAGGTAATCGGTTCTCGACTTGGCAGATGTTTCTTCTTGGATGGTAAAAGGAGAACTGCCCATTGTATTGGCATCTCCTCTTTTCTGTCAAATTAAAGGGGGTGTTGACAGTCACCAGTGACCAATCGTCTGGTCATCTTGTTTAGGGGTTGGTTGCTGGGAGGTGTCTACACTCATGACCACGTCCCAGGTAGATTTTGTAATACATATTCATATATCTGCATCTATAGTGTTTACAGACTCCAAATATCCATATTATTATTCAACTTGAGATTTCCTTCAAAACAAGTCTAAACATGCCATCTCTATAACGTATAGCCTGCTTTAGAGGAATAAGTGGTCCCAGGGGTTTCCCATATGACCTGACAAAGGGGTGTCTGGACTTGAATATATAAATATAATATATATATATATATATATATATATATATATATATATATATATATATAGAAAGAGCTTTTTTTCTCAGAGAATAGGTACAGGAACTCCTCCCTCTGAGTCAGTTTGCGTCTCCATCCCTTACCCAACTCCAAGAACTACTCTTGGTTCAACCACCTCCCAGTAGGACCCCTTTAGAATACAGAGACAAGTATCATTATGTCGTGCTAGGTAATTTGTAGGGACTTGGTAATAATAACAAGAAAAGCAATAAAACAGATCCCCCACAGCCAGCAGCAATAGACCCCCCCAGCAACAATGGAACCCAACGACAAAAGACCACCCAGCAACAATAGGCCCCAGCAGCAACAACAAATCTCCCAGCAGCCAACACTAATAGACTCTCCAGCAGCCAGCAACAATAGACCCCTTAATCAACAGTAGATCCCTTCCAGCAACAATTGACCCCCCCATCAACAAAAGATCCCCCCACCATTAACAATAAACCGCCACACAAAAAAAAGATCCCCTCCAGCAACAATAAATCCCCCAGCAGCCAGCATCAATAGACCCTCCATCACACCCCAACACCTCTTGTCATTGCACACATTCAGTGCTGGAGGTAACGGAACTGCGTTCCCCCGCATTCCCACTGAAAAAAAGCCCTGTACAGGCATACCCCACTTTTAAGTACACAATGGGATTTATTTACTAATGCTAGAAATGCTTGGCCGTTCTCCACTATTTGAAGAATTTGTAGATCACTTCACTCCTCCAAAGGAGAAGCTTCATAAACTGGCACACAGAGGAGAACGAACTCCTCTGAGAATGCCGGAGAATGAAGCAGTGAATTTTTTTCACTGCTTCATAAATGGACACCTTATGAAAATTTCTCTTTGGGATTATTAAAGGAGTGGGCATACTTAGGTGGGCTCCATTTGCATGCAGTGCACGTTATGTAACACCCACATGTGACGTTGAGCCTCCATAATTGAAAGATCTGAAGTCCAGTGAAAGAAAAGGGTGTGCAGGGACAGCAGGGCTGAGGAGGAAAGGATTAAATGTCCTCCAGCCAGGGGAGAAGTCTGCACAAATGTGCAAGACTAAAGCCAAGGTTGAGCAATATTGGTTGTGGGGAGCATTTTGAGAAGCACTAGGGGCCTGAGACAATTCTAGCATTATGTCCTGAGAAGGAAGTGCTGCACTTTTATTTAAATTGCTACAAGTGCATAAATAACAAGCATAATGGAACACAAAAATAATTATTTCTTTTCAATTCATCATTTTACCCAGTGGCCTAAAGGATATTACCCACTGAGTGCAGCCAATATTAAACTAATTATAATTAACATCTCGTTATTAATATTATTTTCAACAGAAAATCAATGTCCTTTTCCTTTAATTTAATCAATGATTTTAATTTGAACATAACAATAAGATGATTAAAAGGAAGTGCGCTGTTAATTGAAAGCAGAACTAGGTTTACTGACTTTCAGAGAGATTAGTGTGCTAGGTAATAGGATAAATCTCACCTGTTTGCTAAAGCCCAACTTTGGCAGAATATTTTTTTTTGTTCAAGCTTTAGATAGAGTAGGTAAGGATTTCAGCCTCTCTCAGGATTTAAAGTGTATATGAACGTTAACAATGAACTTCTCCTATTTCCTCCCTTTTGGTCTGTTAAATATAACTTCACAAGAATTTTGTTCTAACTTTGTTCTAACTTTCTGTGCTCCCTGCCTCTGATGACTATTATCAGTTAACATTTATTCCAGCAATCTCTATGATCTACAACACATCTTCACCCTCTATGTTATAGGGAGGATTTCTGTAATGCTAAAATACTTCCTGTCCTAGGGTGACATTGTTGCTCCTTCATAGATACAGTATGGTGAGTAAGCAATGTCACCCTAGAACAGAAAGGTTTTTAATGCCATAATTACTAAAAAGATGGTCCATCTCCTTGCTCCCCTTTTTATCCAAACTGTTTTAGCTTCTGGTCTACAACTGACTGAGCGACCACCTCATTGAGATTAACCTTCTTGATCCCCTTCAGTCTAGATTTCGCCCTGAACACTCCACAGAAACTGCCCTCTTAAAACTAACAAACAATCTACTAACGGTCAAGACCAATGGACACTATTCTGTACTCCTACTCCTGGACCACTCTGCTGCCTTTTTTACGGTTGACCACCCCTCCTCAGAAAACTCCATGCCTTTGGTCTTCGTGACTGTACTCTTTGCTGGTTCTCCTCCTACTTATCCAACCGCACCATTAGCGTTACTTACAATTCTACTTTCTCCTCTCCTTTCTCTGTTGGGGTCCCCCAAGGTTCTGTTCTTGGACCTCTCCTATTCTCGATCTACACCTCCTCCCTGGGTCAGCTGACAGCCTCCCATGGCTTCCAATACCATCTCATCGTTGACGACACCCAAATTTATCTCTCTACCCCTCAGCTCGTTCCCTCATGTCTCACTAATTAACTAACAGACATATCAGCCTGGATGTCACACCACTTCCTTCCTGTAACACCGCTGTATGGTCTTGACCACCGTGCTGCAGTTCAGTTTCAGGGTCTTGGCAATCTTCTTATAGCCTAGGCCATCTTTATGTAGAGGAACAATTCTTTTTTTCAGATCCACAGGGACTTCTTTGCCATGAGGTGCCATGTTGAATTCCCAGTGACCAGTATGAGAGAGTGAGAGCAATAACACCAAATTTAACACACCAGCTCTCCATTTACACCTGAGACCTTGTAACACTAATGAGTCACATGAACCGGGGAGGGAAAATGTCTAATTGGGCCCAATTCTGACATTTTCATTTAGGAGTGTACTCACTTTTGTTGCCAGGGGTTTAGACATTAATGGCTGTGTATTGAGGGGACAGCAAATTTACACTGTTATACAAGCTGTACACTCACTACTTTACATTGTAGCAAAGTGTCATTAAAAGATGTAATAAAATAATGTGAGGGGTGAACTCACTTTTTTGAGATACTATATATATATATATATATATATATATATATATATATATATATATATATATATATACAGTACAATATATAGACAGTAATTGCTCTAAAGAGTATATTATTTAGCAAGTAAGCTAATCTGCATGGTAAGGATCACTTTGACACAGTTGGCCAACTTGAACATGTATTGCAAAATATGCAAATAATCTCTTTTTTAAGCAAGAGCTATGGCTCCATGGCTATGTATACAGTATGTAAGGGTTAAAATATGGTTACAACAAATGTGCCCCAAATCTCCCCAGCACACAAGGGGCATTAAGGAAGGAAAAACAATTGGGGCTTTTAAATGTGCCACAGAGGGGTCACATACAAAAATGTAAAACATTGACAGTCTTATTTATATATCTAAAACACCATTGAATTACAGCCATATCCAGTGTATAACATGTACACAAAGAATCCATTTGATGTATATATTGGCATCAACGGGTTTCGTTAGGGACTCACTTTCCCAGGATCCACGCCCTTTGTACATACAGATGACATTTCCAATCTACAAAAAGTAGTTACAAAAATAAATTTACAATACATGAACAGTCGTTACATAGTATAATTGTGAAAACACCCAGAAAATATATCAAGGACATATCAATCAATGTAAACATCTGTGATGAGAGAAAAAAAAAAAACGTGGTTTCAGGTCTATTGTCCTCCATCACTATCTGCCACCCCTTCATTAGCTTCCAATTTCCCCAACAAATAAAATTCAAAATAACAAAAATAACATAAAAAAGTAATTTACAGCTCTGAGCTATATCACCAGTCTTGTGTCAGTATATCACCCATGTGAAAAAGAGGGGATAGGTATGGCGCTGCTCTTATTAAGAGGTGACCTACAACCTCTAAATACTTGAGGGGTGTGTGTCAGGGGTGCATTTAGTGCAAAAAGTGACATTAAAAGTGCAGAAAATAAATATTTGTACATTCACAAAAATCCACAAAAAAATCCTACTGTATAAACTTCCTAACTGCTTATATACATATTGTTATGTTCAAAGGAAAATAAAATTAAATAAACACAATCCTGTGCAAAACCTGCAATTCAAAGTGACATTTCTGTGCAAAAAATCCAACATATATGACTGGTGTATATTGTTGCTGTGAAACTGGGTTCAGAAATATGCATATACCGTCCTTAAACCCTGGTGTATAAAAAAAGTCCAATAAAGTCACAATGTGCTCCTTCATATTGTTCTGTGCTTCTTGGAGAACAGTGCCCCATAAGAAAGCCACTCACTGCTATTATTCACCCCACAAGGAGGTATTTCACCTTCACAGTATGAGCCACTGTGTAGCCTGTGGAGTGGGAGGAAACTTCCTGTCCTGTGTTCTCCAAGTGCCTCCTTGTCTGCGATGTAAGTGGCCTCCTGAATTGTTATACATCATACAAAAAGTGATATATACATATTTATTTAGAGACCATTATCTAAACAGAAGACATTTCATTTTTGCAGATATATGTCACTCAGAAATAAAAAAAATACAAAAAATACATAAATATATATAGTATTATTTAGGCAGCAACATAAAAAACACAGAAAAACACACACTAGCAACAGAAATGAAAACTCACAACAAGGAAAATCTTTACGATAGATGTACATATGTGAACAGAGTTCAAACCTCTTTTATAAAAAATATTGGAATAAATGGTGGCGCTAAAGTGATACAAATACAGTGTGTATGTTCCTAATAAATTGAAACAGTGTTGTACAAATAAACTAGCAATGACTGTTAGTGCTGCTAAAGGTATCACCCTGTGACAAATGAAAAACTCAATAAATCATGAATAGCAAGCTCAAAAATTAAATGAAGTGAATAAACAAACTACTATCACCCTGTGACAAGTGTGAGCTCTTCATATCTTTACTAAAAAATGTATAAATAAAGTCCATAAGCTGTGTGAACAAAAGTCCAATTTGTGATAAGATCTCCGATATTCAATGTGTAGTTCTTGTAATCATCCACCACACCTCTGTGCCAGTGATTCCACTTCCCTCAAAGAAACGCACTCACCAGCTGCTTTAGCCTCACACTTTCGTGTTTGGCCAGAATTGCCTCAACCCTCGGAAATGGGGGTTAAAAGCAGATCTCCATTATCCAATCGTGTGTATTTCAAGCACTCTCCATGAAATGATTGCTCCACATGTAGAAGAGAAAAAGCGCTCCAATAGTGTGATACTGTGCAAAAAATGTATTAAAACTTCATTAATCCATCACCATTGTACTCACATAAAACCATTTCACAGCAGAAAGCAATCACATCAAAGCATTCCATGCACTGGTTTGAGCATTGTATTACGGTCACGGCAGACCCAAGGTGTGTAGTTGCTGGTGATAATCTGACCCGCTCCTCGACCCGATCCTTCACTCCCCAATGCACTTTGTCTTGTCACAATGTCTAACGTCACACGTGCTAGATTGCCGTATAGCCATGCCCCGACACGTTTCGTCACTAGGACTTAATCATGGGATTGGCTATACAGTACAGCAATCATCCCTTTATTCATTGTGTGTCCAAAGTGGGTGGACATGAATCCCCCTGCATCTAAACATTTCCTGTGTCCCCGTACCCACAATACAGCGACCTGTCGGGGTGTAGCTATACAGCAATCCAGCATGTGTGACGTAAGACGTTGTGGCGAGACACGGTGCATTGGGGAGTGGAGGATCGGGTCGAGGAGCAGGTGAGATAATCACCAGCAACTACACACCTTGGGTCCGCTGCGACCGTAATACAACGCTCAAACCAGTGCATGGAATGCTTTGATGTGATTGCTTTCTGCTGTGAAATGGTTTTATATGAGTACAATGGCGATGGATTACTGAAGTTTTAATACATTTTTTGTACGGTATCACACTGTTTGAGCGCTTTTTCTCTTCTACATGTGGAGCAATCATTTCATGGAGAGTGCTTGAAATACACACGATTGGATATTAAAGATATGATTTTAACCCCCATTTGTGAGGGTTGAGGCGATTCTGGCCAAACATGAGCGTGTGAGGCTGAAGCAGCTGGTGAGTGCGTTTCTTTGAGGGGAGTGGAATCACTGGCACAAAGGTGTGGTGGATGATTACAAGAACTACACATTGAATATCGGAGCTCTTATCACAAATTGAACTTTTGTTCACACAGCTTATGGACTTTATTTATACATTTTTTAGTAGAGATATGAAGAGCTCACACTTGTCACAGGGTGATAGTAATTTGTTTATTCACTTCATTTAATTTTTGAGCTTGCTATTCATGATTTATTGAGTTTTTCATTTGTCACAGGGTGATACCATTAGCAGCACTATCAGTCATTGCTAGTTTATTTGTACAACACTGTTTCAATTTATTAGGAACATACACATAGTATTTGTATCACTTTAGCGCCACCATTTATTCCAATATTTTTTATAAAAGAGGTTTGAACTCTGTTCACATATGTACATCTATCGTAAAGTTTTTCCTTGTTGTGATTTTTGATTTCTGTTGCTAGTTTGTGTTTTTCTGTGTTTTTTATGTTGCTGCCTAAATAATACTATATATATTTATGTATTTTTTTATTTCTGAGTGACATATATCTGCAAAAATGAAATGTTTTCTGTTTAGATAATGGTCTCTAAATAAATATGTATATATCACTTTTTGTATGATGTATAACAATTCAGTATGATATATCTATATATGAGCCTAATAGTGATTATGATTTATTTCTTAGTACAAATAGGATCTCCTGAAGAAGCTAAAGGCAAAACGAGTAGCGATCCATTGGCGCTGATCTTGAAGTTCTGTATGCTTGGCCTCTGAGCCATAAGGAATCCTCTAGGACTACTTGGTCTACTAGTCCCATAGGCCATCCATGCTACTTCTATGTGTCAGCCTCCCTATCTGTTCTCTTGTATGAGACAGTGTACTTTCCTAGATATATTCATATGTATATACACCCCCTTTTTTTTTCAAAATGTGTTTTTTAATGTGATCCAAAAAAATTATATATTTTTAACACAACAAGACTATTTCTCTTTCCTATTCAGGTTTATAGTAGCAACCTTAAAGGTCAGTTTTCTTCTTTTTCCTGTTTCTTGTTTTTGCTCTCTATCTCAATCTGTCCACTTTTAGCTGATCTCTAAAAACTCTTCAGGGAAGCCTATCCCACCTCTACCTAACAGCTGAACTTTTCTTCCATGAGCTTATCCCCCACAGGTATTACCTTTTGTTCCACTTGACCCTCCCTATTAGATTGTAAGCTCTCAGGAGCAGGGTCCTCCTAACCTTCTTGCATTGAATTTTATTGTAACTGTACTGTTTCCCTTTATAATGTAAAGCGCTGAACAAACTGTTGGCGCTATATAAATCCTAAATAATCTTAAATAATAAAAATAATATTCATAATATTAGTGTCTTATGTGTTGTAAATATGGAAGTCATTTAGGACCTGAGCACAGACATAGCTCAATTTCTATTGGATAGTGTAGGTCAGTGAGTGAAAAAGGACAGGAAAGTCTGAAGTTGCTGGTTCATTCTTTAATAGGAGCAGCAGATTATGCTCACTGTGCTGTAACCCCCCCTAAAGACATTTACGGGAATGAAGCGTGTTGGCATGGGGTCATGGCGCTAACGTCATCGTGCATGCGCGCCGAGTAGAGCTGCATGCTTGATTGTTACATGCAAATTTTTAATATCTTTCTGTAAGTTCATTACTTTTAATAAACAGAAGTTTTATTATGATAATACACTATGGATCCTCTCTTTCTTGTGAAATTTTGGGGCTTACTATGAGGACATGCAGGCATAAGACCATTCCATAAGTGGCAGCGGGTTAACCATTGTGGTCCTGGTAATGGAGCAGCTGATGGTTTTCTTTTCAATCGTTTTTATTGAAGTTTAGAGTTCACAAGAAAAACACAGTAGCATGCATTTTAACTTATTTTGCGGTCACATAAACTCTATGACAAAGTCTTGCAATTTTTGATATGCTGCCTAATATTGACATGGATAGTAAATGAACATCTTATTAGAGGAAACTGGCTATTGGTCATCCACATGCGATCTCTCTTTATGCGTCACAGTAGATGACCCTGAATTTGGGATTTACTCCCTCCTAGTAGTGTTCAAGCAGTGTATCAATTATTCAAAGTATAAGGACCAAAGTTATATCTTAATGAAAGCATAAAACAAACATAATTTAATCTAAACAGTTCAGTCAGAGTGATACTTGTTATCCTTAACATATTACTGGGTTTGCTAACGCTCATAGTTGTAACTTCAGTATTTCAGAAGGTGGCTTCTTCCGAGTACCATTTAATCCATGGAGCCCAACGTTGTGACACCTTTTCATCGTTTCCTATGGTTGAGGAATGTAGAACTTCATAAGAGCTGCAGCTGATGGTTTTATGTGGTGTTTTCAATCAAGTGACCTTGTGGCTATGATTCACCCACAGCGTTTTAGCCCTCTTGCTTTTAGGGTATAAAGGTCTGATAAGTGCAAGGTTTTTTGCTTTATAGTCACACTAAATATTGATTTGATTTCGATTTTCTTCTATTCATTTACTTTGCATTTTGTAAATTGATAGAAACAAAAAAATAACATATTTATTTTTCAAAGCATTCTTACTTTACAACGTTTCTTCACACCTGCCTAAAGCCTTTGCACAGTACTGTATATGCCATGTGGTTGCAAACAAGGCATAGAAATAAGGTGTTTTTGCATAAACAGCCATCAGATGAAGGAGCAAGTCAAATACAGCAAACTTTCAGATATAAAAAAAAACAGCTTACAAAGTGCATAGTTTATTATTAGTCTTCAAAAAATTCAAGATGTGTTTATAATGCTTTCATTTTTTCATATGTTAATTTTTTAGTACTGGTCAGGTCTATCGCGAAACCTGTGGGTTGATTGATCCCGCCTGCCTCTTGAAGAAGCTTCCAGAAATAGAGTGCGAGGGTTAGCCACTAGGCTATGAATATTTATCTGACCTCAGTAAACTCCTGGAAGGGGGCGCCCAGAAAGTGTGGCTGGGTAGAAGATAAATGTTTGGAAGGACTTGTTCAGAAGCTCTGCACTGGGTCTCTGTCCCCAGCAGTCAACCTGTGTGATTGAAGCTCATGTTAGGCCTCAGTATGTGCTTGGCTGAGGGCCTGGAGGATTCTGGATTTAAAGATATTTACTGGAGGACACTACTTTAGTAAGATGGGCTGGAGAAGGACCCCTTTCACTGAAGAGTGTCACAAGGAAGCTTGTTGGAGAGCTGTATGTGGACATTGTAAGTAAGGCATTGTGCCTTCAGGTGTACATATGCTTTGAGAGTTAGATCCTAGAGGCTGCTACATGGACTGTGATTGCTCTGAGGCTGCTTCCACACGGAAAGCGCTGGCCGTTAGCAGTAAAGCACGGCTCGTTTTAGTGGCGCTTTACCGCTGTTTAAAAGGCACTTTTGCAATGCTTTGCGGATGCTTTTTGTTGTTGGATTGAAGGTTAGCTAAGAACAGTAATGACATCACTTCCGGTTTGCAGAAGTCTTAAAGGCGCCAAATTTTAAAAAATGACAGTATTCAAAATGACCAAACTTGTATTTTGAATGCTTTTAAGTGCAAAGGAGGGATTTTGGGTCTTATAGACCCCATATCCCTCCATAAAAG
Organism: Lithobates clamitans; assembly: GCA_037952925.1. Taxonomy (NCBI): domain Eukaryota; kingdom Metazoa; phylum Chordata; class Amphibia; order Anura; family Ranidae; genus Lithobates; species Lithobates clamitans. The sequence continues at coordinate 9,294,363 of JBBGZY010000292.1, read as the reverse complement.
TACCTGTCATTGCCCATTACTGTCCTTGTGACAGCAATAAACGTGATCAGAATTTTTTTTTTCAAAGGGACAGTGTAACAAAAATAACATTAAAATAGAGAATAATAATAATAAAAAAATGTAAGCGCCCCATTCCTCCATGCTTACACATGGGGGTGGGGGGTTGCGTAATATGCAGGGGGGCTATGTGATGTGCATGGGGGGCTGTGTAATATGCAGGGGGCTGTGTAATACTAAGGGGTCCAGAGGTACGGGGGCTGTGTAATGTAAAGGGGTCCAGAGGTGCAGGGCTGTGTAATGTAAAGGGGTCCAGAGGTGCTGGGACTGTGTAATGTAAAGAGGTCCACAGGTGCAGGGGTCTGTGGAATGTAAAGGAGGGCCAGAGGTGCAGGGGCTATGTAATGTAAAGGGGGGCAGAGGTATGGGGGCTATGTAATGTTATCTTCATTTATTAGCAGGTGAATGCGGTCCTCCGTGCATTCACATACATTGAATCCGGCTCTTAGGTGGAAAAAGGTTGCTGACCCCTGGTGTAGATGATAGGTCTGCTTTATGTATTCACCTCCCTGTAGATATTCTACTATTTTAACATGAAAAGTGGAGTCTTCTTTAAAGTATAGGCTTAGAATTTTGGTTAGAGTAGATTAGAACACCTGTAATATTTTGATTGCTGCCTTTGTCCCTGTTAGGGAGATTCAACCTCTCTTTTTGTCCTGTGACCAATGTCACAGAGAGTGAAAGTTATAGAGGAGAGATTTTCCAATGAGAATACTAGTTCTGGTGACAACCTGAGAATACCCCCACTGTGTACAGATTTCCTCGCATTTCCTGCTGCCACTAGGAAACAAAAAGTAAAGTGAAAACTCCCCAATAGGATATAGATGGCAAAAACAATTACAGGGGTTATACCCTTCCCTTACTCTATCCAAAAAAGAACAAAAAAGTTGTGGCTTTATTTCTACTTTAGAATAGGAAAAGTAGAATAAAAACTGAAAATGAAAAGCTCAAGTACAAGTCTAATGCAATGCAACTATATCTCACCAGGTTTATTTTTAAAATAACTAAAAACTGGAAATTTGATGCAATTAGCCCTGTGAGGAGTGTAAGGCTATTACAAAAATGACAAGTGCTTCTAAGTCATACTACCTGTTAATGAAGCTACCACTATGAATAGGAGAGAGAAAGTTAAATACTTCAGCTGAGAAATGTCACATTTTTGTTGAAGTTACAAAAAAAAATTGAGGAGTAAGCATAATTAAGCTAAGCAAATTCTCCTTATCTGTGACAGACTTGGATGGTGAGTTCAAAATGAAAGAAAAGATTTTACCTTGTTACTCAAGAAGTTATCTGGACTCTAGGATCTACTTCATTCTGTTATTACCGAAGACCTTTGTAGAAGCAGATTTACCTGACACAGATAGATTTGCAGTGTTCTGTCAAAACAAAAATAATTTCCCAAAAACACAGACACAACAATGAATATCTTATTTTTATGCTGGTGTAACATATGATATTTATACCCTTTCAAAATGGAATGAAGGGCTACAATTAAGGGAATGTGCACTTTACTTAGTAGCAGGTTCTCTTCACTCTAGGAACAATTAGAAAAGACTTCACTTACCTTCCACTTGCCACCCCCTAAATCCCCTTAAAGAAGTTGGGGTCCTGTGCTAACAAAGAACAGATGATAGAGATGACATAATCAGTCAGCTGATGCTTCTTCATTGTCCAACCACTGTCTATAGGGCATGGAGGTCACCTAACTGTGTTGCTTATCTGCAGTAGAGAAAAGTAAGGTCACCAGGCAAGCTGTTCTAGGTAAACCTCTGGACTGGACAGACAGAATTACATGTCCTTTGGCAGGTAAAACAACATGTGAGTGTGTAAAAAACATGTATAGTATGTCTCTGCAAAGCGTGCATATTTCCCTAAATGCCTAGAAATATAAAACATCAGTCACCACATCCATCCTATTTTGGCTTGACCATCTAATATTTCTAGGGTAAGACAGCTAATCAACAAAGCAGCTGGACAAAATCTGGGGGAACTTTCATGGGACAGGTTAGAAAACCTACGGTTATCAATACTGCTCCTGTTTCAGAGATAAGTGGCACTGGGAGCATCTACAAACATTCCCCTCGTCTCTCCACTGGAACGAATCTGATTGTGTTTAGGGTAGTCTGGTGAGCCCACAATTGCCCTTTGGGCATTGTTTCCCTGTCAAGTCAACCACATGGTTGTAATCCCATTAGACTGATTTCCTAACAATCACCCACCAATCTCTTGTTGTAGTAATATGTGGAATATTTTGCACTAGTAAAATTGTATTAGTCTCTAAGATGAAGGGCTACACAGGCAATTAGTAAAGTGGAAGTCCACCCTAAAACTAAAATCTCGAAATCTACAGGCACCCACGGTGTAAGACTAGCCCTGAGAAGAAATCTATACATACCTTTTTTGAAGCTGATCCGGTCTCCAGCGGCAGAAGCTCTGTAGAGGAGACAGCTGACAACGGCTGGGAAATTAATAGGAAGTGATGTCACCCATAGAGTTACTATGGGGCTTCCGTTGCTGGTTGCCTCCTCTGTACCCGCCTCCACAGAGAAGTCGCCGCTGACAGCTCAGCCTGGGACCAGACCGGATCGGCTTCAAAAAAGGTATGTATAGCAATTTCTTCTTTACAGGGCTAGATAGGTTAGTCTTAGATCGTGGATGCCTGTAAATTTAGAGATTTTAGCATTAGGGTGGACTTCTACTTTAAAGTGGAACTGAACTTAAAAAAGCGAATGTTATTGGGAAAATTTGGAAATGTTCACTGTGCCTTGACAGAAACCTGAAAATCTACCCTTTATCTAGAATTCCTCCTAGAAAATAATAGTCCACTTCCTGGTATGTGAGGGTGCCTAGGCGCCCCTGGACCTGCATGAGTGATATCTAAAGTACTGTGCTTTTGACTGCTAGTTTCAGTCAATGTGTAATGAGATCGAGTGATGTCACTACTCACTGTTTTTCTTGCTGGAGGCTCTGAGGATGCAAAAGCCCTGTCTCTACCAAAATGGCCATCTCCACATAGGGACACAATGCAGAACAAGGCATGTTTACCTGGGAACTTTCTAGAATTGACCTGGCAATGCCAGAATTTTAGTTACACACACTGTGGAGAGAGCAGGAGGGATCCACCATTATGCGCAGCCATCACATCCGCAATGTTTGTAAACATACAGGCAGCATGCGTGACGTCATTCTTGTGAGTCACGCACTGTTTGCTCTGCCTTAACAGCTGCCTGAAGAGGAGGAGTGAGAGGTGCTGTGCAGGAGCAGAGCAGTTCGGCAGATAACGGGGGAACCAGGGGTCTCTGGGAACATGGCCAGCAGGGGCCCTTTTCCTGATCCGGGTGAGCAGGGGCACTGCCAGCAACAATGAAAGAGCTCAGCAGGTGAGGGAGACCTGCTGTAGCCACGGGGCGGTCATAGTAGACAAGAGAAAGGTCTAGGCTGGCCAACAAGGAGCCCAGGGAAACGGGTCACTTAACTGGTGGCACCTAGATACATTAGCAGTTTCACCAAAATGGCAGGGGGTAGGTATGTGTCAGCCAGTTGCCCTGTCAATGTCACTTGACTGGTGTACACAAATTGCACCTTGCCCATTGACACTAAAAGCGAACTTGGATGCCACCTTTAAGTAAATCTGTTACTGTAACAGTAATGGTGGATGGGTAGGAGCCAGGTGAACTGTCAGTGTCACTGGAATGATGTGTAGATTGCATTGACCTATCCTTTAAGGCTCTTTCACTTCTATCTCAATTTGTTGACACCCAAAATTTGGTGTGGTGTGCAAAATTAGATTTTTACTTGCTCTGCCACTCTACTCCACCCCTAAACTCAAGAATTCCAATTTCCAAAAGTTCCCAGGTATAGGTATGGTAAGTCAGTAATGGAAAAAGGTCAGCTGCAGGGAGACCATAGACAATGCTGGTGACTAGTCCTTTGTCCTCTGCCTGCCTCAAAAAAAAAAAAAACCTTGAGTGCCAGACATGCCCTTTCCATCTATTGATTGCCAGTGGGTAAATACAGCATGTTATATTTGAATGCACTTTTGATATAAATACGAATAAAAAGAATCAGAATTAAGTAATTTTTTTTATTTTTTTTATTCTTGAACATAAAACATAAAAAACCCATATGGAAAAACATTATTAATTCCCTTTGCGTAGAGGCTTTCACATTCTGCAGAAACAATATACAATTTTCTCTCAATAAGCTGTGAAATTGCAATAGTTACAGATGTCAAGAAGTAGACAACCGATACTTGCACGTACCAAAAAGTAAAAAAAATTGCCACTTTATTGGAACCTAGTGAAAGTGTGGGAAATGCACATAAGCACAATAAGCTGCAATAAACTACATTTAAGGTATATGTAGAGGCACATATTTTTCTTTAGTTTTGGATAGAATGTAGAACGATCTTTCTGCTATTTATTGCTGTCGGTGCCCCCACTGGGGATATTTATTCACACTTTTGGCCCCAGTCACCACTGTCTCCTGAAACAGACAAGAAAGTGATGGAAAAAACAAACTTTTTGACTTGTCACTGAGGTAAAATTAAGGGGAAACCTAAGGGGAAACCTATTCTGGTGACAACTGTCCAAGAGGGGGTAGTCCCTTGATTTGGAGAGATCTCCTCTTCTTGCTGTGTCTCTGAGAACCAAAATATCCACAATTTGACACAGGCAGAAAAAGGCAACAGGGAACCTAACTCTTCCCTACTCCAAATGAATAAAAAAAAGAAAAATTTGGTCTTTACATACTCTTTAAGCTTTTGTAACAGGTCTAAGCAATTCTTGCACACTAGCTGCCAAATTTCACCATATCAGGTAAGCTAGAATTGGAACACTCTGGTTTGCCAATGTCATGATTCATAGTGACTCCGCAAGTCTTCATGGAATCTCGAGATCAGCTAAGGAACACATCTTGTGTATAGCCATTTCTGTAACTTCCTTTGTCTATTTTCAATAAGTGCTGACAGCATATTCTGCCTTTAGATGTGCTACTATTAGATAACACATGACTAATGTATAACCTATTTGCTTTCTGCTATAAACCTATACTCCATTCTTACCCCTTATTTATTAATGAAAACCAAACAACTTCTGGAGTAAAATAGGCCTTAGCAGCCTTAATTTATTAAACCAAAAATATATATATATTAATATAAATATATTTTAAATAACGTAAACATTAACATTATCAAAACAACTGTTATGACAAAACCTTCAGCTCCTCCTAGTGTTGGTCTTTGCAGGTCCACCAATAACCACTTCTCTGTATCCAAAAATCCGACACTGCGGTCCCTCTGCCGTGGGTTTTTTAGGCCTCAAGCCGACAGGCTGACTCAGAGACACCCACCTACCGCAGTGCCCCATAACCAATTTCCAGATAACCTCCGTTATCTGGTTACCACCTTCAGGATCCATTACACCAGCAGATCCTGACTCTCTGTTCCGAAATCTCATCCTCACCTGCAAAGACCAAACACCAGCCACAGCAACCAAGGGGAATCCCCTTACCCTTGGGAGCCCCTCCACACCCTCCATGCTTGCTGTGTGCCATCCTGGATCCCCAGGGCCCACAGGTCAGTACCTATATCATTCAGGTGCACTCCGTCTCCCCTTAAGTACTGCCATTTATCTACCTCCAGCTCCAAAAGCCTGATTCCTAAACCCCTGTTCCTCACAACAAACCTGCTGGTGTCCCTGTTAACCTTGCGTCGGACCCTATTCACTCCCTCCACGGATCTGGCCATCCTCCACGATGTACGAGTCACCATGTCCGACCACACTATGATCATGTCCGGATAAGACGTCTGGTGTTTTTTTACTGCTTCCCAAACTTTTAGAATATTTTAGTGGCAGGGGTGTTTAAAAGCAGGAAAAAACCCCAGGGCCAGTGCGTCAAGGAGCAGCAGCGTTTTTGGCAGAAAAAAGGCTTAATACGTGAAAATATGGCACTTGAAAAATGTGTCTAATGCTTTTACAAGCATTTAGGCACGTTTACAGGCATTTAGCGCTTGAGCCTTAATTCATTTCAATGACCAGAATTAATTATTATTCTGGCCAATGAAATGAATTAAGGTCCACATGCTAAACGCCTGTAAAAGCAGTGGACACTTTTACAAGTGTCAGGTTTTTTTTCTGCCATGAGGCTACTGCCAAGAGGAGGAGCATTTTTTAAACATACTGTGTGCATTCGCTCTTATAGCTTTAGGATAATCATCCACACAGGACAGCAGGTGGTCTATGACTTTGTCAAAGGGTGTCACATGGCTGTCGGGTGCTGACTTTGTTCATTCATAGCTGTCCTGTGTATTACAGATTGTACGCCACAGTACATCCACAGCAAAGTCAGCACCCAACAGCCATGTGACACACTATGACAAAGCCATAGACCACCTGCTGTCCTGTGTGGATGATTATCCTAAAGCTATAAGATTTTAAAAGGCACTGTAACAACGGGTGTGACACCTCACTCACTGTGTGCTGCCCAATGCCTGTCGTGCTACCCGCCGCTACCGCCGCTCCACTCATATTCATTTTAATGCTCTCTCTCTCTGCCAGCTCTCTCACATCAGTCCCGACACCTGTAAGAGCAGAGCAGCCGCAGCACTTTACAGATCACTCCCCCAAACACCGACACCAGGGAAGAATGATAGCAGCGGGGCAGGGCCGGATTAAGAGCATTATGGGCCCGGTGCTGAGGATTTTGGTGGGCCTTTTTATAAAAATAAATAAAATAAAAGCACAAACATTTTTTGTTAAAACAAATTAAATGAAAGAGAGAGAGAGGGGGTGATAGAGAGAGAGGGGGGTGATAGAGAGAGAGAGGGGGGTAATAGGGAGGGGAGGAGAGGGAGGGGACGAAAGAGAGAGAGGGGAGAGAGAGGGTGGTAGTATGGAGGGGGTGAAGGGGGTGAGAGAGAGAGAGAGAGAGAGAGAGAGAGAGAGAGAGAGAGAGAGAGAGAGAGGAGAGAGAAAGAGAGAGAGAGACTGTGGGGGCACAGCATAGTACATTACATGGGGGGGCAAAGCACAGTAAATTAGATGGTGGGCCCAGCACATTACATGGTGGATGCATGAATACAGCACATTATATGGTGGGCAAAGCACATCACAATACATGGTGGGCACAACACATGACAGTGGGCATTGCACAGCACATTCAATGGTGAGCATTGCACAGCACATTACATGGTGGGCACAGGACATTACACGGTTGGCATTGCACAATAGAGCACATTACGTGGTGGGCACAGCACATATGGTAAGCACAACACCTGACATGGTTGGTACTGCACAACACAGCACATTACATGGTGGGCACAACACAGCACATGCACATGGTGAGCACAGCACATGCACATGGTGAGCACATCACGTAAGATGGCGGGCACAGCTGAGCACATTACCTGGTGGGCACTGCACATTACAAGTGGGCACTGCACAGCATGTTATATGGTGGGCACAGCATATTATATAGTGGGTTCTGCACATGACATGGTGGACACTGCACGACACCACATGACATGGTGGGCACTGCATGGCACAGCACATGACATGGTGGTATATTTATTCACCACCTGAGCAAGAAGGAGCAGTACAGGTTTACAAGGGGGCAAGTAAAGTGCAGGGTCTCCCATGCAGCTGGGGCCCCTGGGGTGCCCGCTCATTAAGACAGCCCTACTGGGATGAATTAACTCCCCTGTGTTTGTGCAGGAGTTGCGTCACCCCAGGCCAGCCAATCAAGATGGCCAAAGACACTAATTGTGCAATTAGACTTGGTAAAGATAGAAGTGTTGGTAAGGGAGCTTGTATCAATTTAGGAGAGGTGAAAATAGCAACATTATTAGTGCTTTAAAGTGGTTGTAAACCCTTACAGACCACTTTGACCTACAGGTAAGCCTAGATTAAGGTTTACCTGTAGGTCCAAGAAATGTCTCCTAAACCTACACGGTTTAGGAGATATTTGCAAAAAGACAGGCACCGCTGTCTACGGCACATGCACCGTAGACAGCGGTGCGCAGGCGCACTGAGCATGCCGCTGCTAACGGCTATATGCCGTTAGTACCAGGTATCCCCATTTTCGTGCCGCGCTGGGTTTTAAGAAAAAAGTGGTCTCTGTGGCAGATTCGCCGAGAGATCACTTTTATTGGTGGCGGGAGAGGGCCCCCCGCCGCTTACCGGAGCCGTCAGTAGCGGCGGAGGCGATTGCGTCCTTCTCCGTGCTGTGCCTGGAGACGAGTGAGGCTAAGATGGCGCCCACACGTCTCCATGACACTGCTGGGCGGAAGCGATGTCAAAACGTCACTTCCGCCCATACGTCTTAAAGGCACATTTTTTTCAATGTCATTTTTTTAAATGACTTTTTTTTATTATTGCATTTTAGTGTAAATATGAGATCTGAGGTCTTTTTGACCCCTGATCTCATATTTAAGAGGTCCTGTCATGCTTTTTTCTATGATGTTTACATTCCCTGTAATAGGAATAAAAGTGACACAATTTTTTTTTTAAGATGTGTAAAAATAACTAAAATATGTAAAATAAATAATAAAAATACAATTTAAAAAAAAAAAAACCCCGTCCCGACGAGCTCGCGCGCAGAAGCAAACGCATACGTGAGTAGCGCCCGCATATGAAAACGGTGGTCAAACCACACATGTGAGGTATCGCCGCGACCGGTAAAGCGAGAGCAATAATTCTAGCCCTAGACTTCCTCTGTAACGCAAAACATGCAACCTGTAGAATTTTTTAAATGTCGCCTATGGAGATTTTTCAGGGTAAAAGTTTGACGCCATTCCACGAGCGGGCGCAGTTTTGAAGCGTGACATGTTGGGTATCAATTCACTTGGCGTAACATTATATTTCACAATATAAAAAAAAATTGGGCTAACTTTACTGTTGTCTTATTTTTTTATTCAAAAAAGTGAATTTTTTCCAAAAAAAGTGCGCTTGTAAGACCGCTGCGCAAATACGATGCAAAAAAAAAAGTATTGCATTGACTGCCATTTTATTCTCTAGGGTGTTAGAAAAAAAAACAATATATAATGTTTGGGGGTTCTAAGTAATTTTCTAGCAAAAAAAACCTGTTTTAAACATGTAAACACCTAAAATCCAAAACGAGGCTGGTCCTTAAGTGGTTAACAACCGATGAGTCATCAGCTGTCAATGGACTTCCCCGCTGACAGCTGAAAAAAAATAAAAAAATTGCTGGCAAAAAAACTAAAAAAAAAAAAAACAACGTGGGGGTTCCCCTATATAAATAGGATGCGTTCAGCAGCATCACTGCCCACCAATTGTGACATGCTCTTACCACTGTGTATGTGTACAGACCTGAGCAGCTGCATGTCCTTCTGTAAGTGGGCGGTCAGGGAACTGTGAAACTGCGGCACAACCGCCTGCTCTTACTTGCTGATTTAGGAATTTATATTGAATGAGGCACCAGCTGGTTTCCAGTTGTAGTTGTGCTAAACAGGGGCTACTATGTCAATTTCGTTTTGGTTGAGCTGTAGCTAGCTCAGACTGATTGTTTAGTTTTTCACCCAGTTTTTCCCTAAGCTTAAAGCGGAACTTCAGTCATTTTTTCATCTTTCCATCTATTAAATCTTCTGCCCTTGTTGTTTTAACTTTGGATAGTAAAACTTTTTTTTCTGCCAGTAAATACCTTGTACAGCCCACTTCCTGTTTCTTGTCTGGAAAAAATGTTCGTTTGACATCATGCACGGCTCTCTCTCTCACTCTCGCAAGAGTTTTCCAGGAAGGGAGAAGGGATGAGTCATAAGAGGGTCAATCAGAGCTGCAGAGCTGGAGGTGTGCCTCTGTGTGTCTGTGTAAATTCAGGAAATGAACAGGCAGCAGCTTCAGCTGCCCACAGTTAAAATGATTGCTGTCAGACTCAGTGGAGGGAGATTTCTACAGCATATTTGGCAAGTACATAATCACAGTATATATAAAATAATATGCAAAGTGGTTGGAGGGAAGCTTCAGAATGACAAAGATGTTTTCATTACAAATTATGTGAGCAGACTGCAGTTCCTCTTTAAAGTGGAGTTCCACCCACTTTTAGAACTCTTCAGCATCCCTCACTAAACTGTGCACTTTAAACAAATTGGATATTTTTAATTTTTTTTTCTCAGCACCTACTATATATCTGCTGTATTCATTTTTCACTTCCTCCTCCCTAGCCCTGGCTCATCGCATCATTTCCTGTTTGCAATGCCTTCTGGGAAGGGGTGGCAACTTCCTCTGACACTGCTATGGAAACCTGACCTGAAACCTATTACACTGCTTGTGCTGCACTGAGCATGTGCGAGATCTGCAAGGATGAGATCCAGGAAGAAATACAGTCTGGCTTCAGATGCCCACACTTAAGATGGCCAAGGCCTGCTGTAAGTTTATAAAATAACAAACTACTGCTATAAACAAACAAAACAGACCTTAGTTTACAGACTAACTTTACTAGAATACATTAAGCTTGTGTATTATATGGGTATTTTTATTTAAAAAGTATAATTTTGGCCGGAACACCACTTAAAGTTGGCTTGTGATTTATCACTGTCACCAGTAGATGTCACTGGCATCACTGGTATGAGATTTCACAAACAAAACTAAGTTATAAAGTTTTATATTTTCTTCAGCCAATCCAGTAGGAGGTTTAAGCCATTGGTGCATGCTGGGGGAGGATATAAATATCTGGGACATGTGCTTGCCTAACATAGCATGTTTTGGAGCCTAATGTGCGCTGAAGTGGTCATGAAGCTGCCCTGTCTGGTCTGGAGGAAGCTGTGTCAAGGAAGAGACCCAGGGAAGGCCCCTTACTGGAGAGAGCCAGAAAGAAGGCTGGTCTCTTAGAAGGGCCTGGTGGAGAAGGCACTGAAATTTGGCAACATGCTTACAGTTTTGCCGGGTTGGCTTAAAGGTACTGACACTGTGAAGTGGGACATTGATCTGCATCTGGAGAGTCTGTAAGTGATCTGTTGCGGTATCTGGGACCCCTAACCCTCACCTCCTTAACCGTTCTGCAATAAAACTTTGGAAAGACAAAAGTGACTGGTGTTCAAAATCCTTTCTTAGTCCCCCCATTTTAGCCATGGACTTAGCCTTGGGGTGAAATGCTAGCCTGCCCCTGCTTTTGGAGGTGCTATCCTGCCTTTGGGGTGTCAGAAGGGTGCTTTACAGTTCATAAAAACATTATTTCTATTGTGCAGCTGAAAACATTAGAATAATTTTTATTTTCCCTTTCTCTAGGATAAAACTTTTTTTACCAACCATCTGTCACTGTTACTTTTCTGGTAAGCAAGTCAATGTGGGAATAAAAAACACCTTGGATAAAAGGGGAATTCATATTCCAAATACAATGATTACATGTATTACTTTCATAGTATACATATACATAGTCCCCTTTAACTTTTTCTAAATATTTTCCAGATTCCCTAAATCTAATAATTTATAGCAACCATATTTATTGCTCAGTCAGAATGTAACAACTGCAACTACCCAACAAAGAATTTATGTGCATGTAAATGCAAAACATCAGTTTTGTGCTGAATTTAGATTCTCTGCATTATAAGAAGTGTGTGATAAACAGCTTGAAACAATTTCCACAACCAAAAAGAATAAGGTAAATCTCGCCAAATTATGTGACTTTGTATCATGCTGACCTGTGTCACTCTCCGGACCCTACAACTAATGCTTGCTCTGTCCCTTTCTTCGACCATATAGTCAATGCTTGCTCTGTCCCTCTCTGGACCCTATAACTAATGATTGTTCTGTCCCTCTTTGGACTTTACAACCAGTGTCTACTTTGCCCCTCTTTGAAGCCTACAACCAATGCTTGCTCTGCCCCTCTCTGGACCGTATAACTAATGATTGTTCTGTCCCTCTTTGGCACTTACAACCAATGCTTGTTCTGTCGCTCTTTGGACCATGCAACTAATGCTTGTTCTGTCGTTCTCTGGACCCTACAACTAATGCTTGCTCTGTCCCTTTCTTGACCCTTCAGTCAATGCTTGCTCTGTCCCTCTCTGGACCCTACAACCAGTGCCTACTTTGTCCCTCTTTAGAGCCTACAACCATTGCTTGCTCTGTCCCTCTCTGGACCCTATAATCAATGTTTGTTCTGTCACTGTCTGGAGCCTACAACTAGTGCCTGCCTTACCCTCCCTGAACTCTAAAAACAATACTTGTTCTGTCCCTCTCTGGACCCTACAACCAATGCTTGCTCTGTGCATTTTTGGACCCTACAAGCAATGCTTGCCCTGTCCCTCTCTGACACCTACAACCAATGCTTGTTTTGTTCCTGTCTGGAGCTTACATCCAGTGCTTGGTTTATCCTTCCCTGGACTCAACCAATACTTGCTTTATCCCTCGCTGGATCCCACAACTAATGCTTGCGCCATCCCTCTCTTGACCCTTTAACCAATGTTTGCTCTGTCCTTATCTGGAGTGTACAACCAGTGGCTGCTTTATCCCTTCCTGGACTCTACAACCAATACTTGCTCTGTCCCTCGCTGGATCCTACAATTAATGCTTGGCTGCTCTGTCCCTCTCTGGACCCTATAACCAATGCTTGCTCTGTCCTTGTCTGGAGCCTACAACCAGTGCCTGCTTTATCACTCCCTGGACTCTACAAACAATATTTGTGCTGTCCCTTTCTTGCGTTGTTCCTCTCTAACACCTACAACCAATGCTTACTCTGTCCCTCTCTGTACCCTACAACCAATTCTTCCTTCTTGGGGTACTATAACCTGTGCCTGTTCTTTTCCTATTTGGACCTTGCCACCAGTACCTGCTTTCTCCCTCTCCAGACCCTGCAACTACTGGCCACTCTGTCCTTGTCTGGCCCTAAAACCACTGCCTGCTACTCTTCCTGTTAGCACTAGTAGTTGCTCTATCCCTCACGAGACCTTACAATCGCTGTTCTGTTCCACTCTAAATCCTATAACCAGTGCCGGCCTGGGCTCCCTCATGACCCTGCGATTATTTTCTGCTCTCCCTCTATGGACCTTGCAACTACTGCCTTCTCTGTCGATCTCTGGACTATATCACTAGTACTTATTCTGCCCATCTCTAGTCCCTACCACTAGTGATTTCTCTGTCCGTCTCTGGACCCTATCACCAATGATTTCTCTGTTTCTCTTTGAACCCTGTGACAATTAGGGTTGTCACCTCATCCCTTTAATCTAGGCACAATTACACAGGTTCTGTGGCTTTTACAGTCAGGTCCATAAATATTGGGACATCAACACAATTCTAATCTTTTTGGCTCTATACCCCATCACAATGGATTTGAAATTAAACTAACAAGATGTGCTTTAACTACAGACTTTCACAAACTTTCACTTTTTAATACTTGGTTGCAAATCCTCTGCAGTCAATTAGAGCCTGAAGTCTGGAACGCATAGACATCACCAGATGCTGGGTTTCATCCCTGGTGATGCTCTGCCAGGTCTCTACTGCAACTGTCTTCAATTCCTGCTTGTTCTTGGGGCATTTTCCCTTCAGTTTTGTCTTCAGCAAGTGAAATGCATGCTCAATCGGATTCAGGTCAGGTGATTGACTTGGCCATTGCATAACGTTCCACTTCTTTCCCTTAAAAAACTCTTTGGTTGCTTTCGCAGTATGCTTCGGGTCCTGGTCCATCTGCACTGTGAAGCACCTTCCAATGAGTTCTGAAGCATTTTGCTGAATATGAGCAGATAATATTGCCCGAAACACTTCAGAATTCATCCTGCTGCTTTTGTCAGCAGTCACATCATCAATAAATACAAGAGAAAAAGTTCCATTGGTAGCCATGCATGCCAACGCCATGACACTCACGGTGTTGGCATGCATGAGCTCACCGGTGCATTCTTTCTTTTTAACACCTAATGTTTTTGTTATCTCTCTGATGGGTTTGTTTTGTTTTTTTCAGCCTAATGATGGCTTGCTTCACTGATAGTGACAGCTCTCATATCGAGAGTTGACAGCAACAGATTCCAAATGCAAATAGCACACTTGAAATTAACTCTGGACCTTTTATATGCTCCTTGTAAATGGGATAACGAGGGAATAACACACACCTGGCCATGGAACAGCTGAGCAGCCAATTGTCCCATTACTTTTGGTCCCTTAAAAAGTGGAGGCACATATACAAACTGTTGTAATTCCTACATCGTTCGTCTGATTTGGATGTAAATACCCTCAAATTAAAGCTGAAAGTCTGCAGTTAAAGCACATCTTGTTTGTTTCATTTCAAATCCATTGCTGTGGTGTATAGAGCCAAAAAGATTAGAATTGTGTCGATGTCCCAATATTTATGGACCTGACTGTATAATGCACATAAGGCACTAAGTGAGGTTTATTTACCACCTTAATCAGCCACAGAACCTGTGTAATTCATGTGTGTCCTGGATTAAAGGGATGAGGTGGCAACCCTAGTGACAATCAATTGCTCTATTTATCCCAGAATGCTATCACTAGTTGGTTTTTCAGTTCTGTGTCCAGTCTCCTTCTCTGGACCCTGCAAGAGGGTTTGTTCTATCTCCATCTTTTTCTGCTTGCTTTTATGTGTTCATCTTCTGGGACCAAGCTCTGCTCTATTCACTCTATCCTAATTTGTTTTCAGTCACTTTTCTTTGCTAAAATTCTGCTTTTGCTGTTCCTTTCTTGAATGTTCCTCTAGTCTGCCTTAACATCTCTGTACTCCTTCAGCACATTTGATTTTTTTCAAAAACCTCCCAGCCATAACTTTTATTTGACTCACTGTCTTATGCCTGCACTTGCTTTCCAACTGCAAAAACTGGTGCAATGTTCCTTACAAGAGTCCCGCATCTTGGGATTATTATTATTATTATACAGGATTTATATAGCGCCCACAGTTTACATACCGCTTTACAACTTGAGGGTAAACAGTACAAATACAATACACTTTAATACAGTAGGAATCAGAGGGCCCTGCTCCTTAGAGCTTACAATCTCAGAGGGAAGGTCAAGAGATACAAGAGGTAATAACTATGGGTGATGTGCTGATTGAGAAGATAAATGTACAGTTGTTAGGTGGGGGCCAGGTAGGCTTCTCTGAAGAGATGAGTTTTCAGGGATCGTCTGAAAGTGGATAGAGTAGGAGAAAATCGGACAGATTGGGGTAGAGCATTCCAGAAGATGGGAGAGGCTCTGAAGAAGTCCTGAAGGCGAGCATGGGATGAGGTGACAAGGGAGTTTGAGAGCAGGAGGTCTTGGGAGGAGCGAAGAGAACGATTAGGTTGGTATTTTGAGACTAGGTTAGTGATGTAGCTGGGTTGTGGATGGCTTTGTAAGTTTAGTATCTTGAATTTAATTTGGTGACTGAGTGGCAGCCAATGGAGGGATTGGCAGAGGAGTATAGCAGACGCTGAGCGGTTTGTGAGGTGGATGAGCCTGGCAGCAGCGTTCATGATGGACTGAAGTGGGGATAGCCTATTTAGAGGTAAGCCATTGAGGAGGGAGTTGCAGTAGTCAAGGCTGGAGATGACCAGGGAGTGAATTAGAAGCTTTGTGGTGACGTTGGTTAGGAAGGGGCGCATCTTGGAGATGTTGCGGAGGTTGAGGCAGCAAATTTTGGATAGCGATAGGATGTGGGGCCGAAAGGTTAGTTCAGAGTCCAGGATTACACTTAGGACTTTGGTGTGGGGGGACAAGTTGATAGTTGATCACTTGTTGCTCTGCTGTGTCTCACTTAGGTCACTTGTAGAATAGTGTAGAAGGCAAATTAAGAGACTTTTCTTGCCCACTGCTGTTTGGCTGAGTGAAGTGCAAAGCATTTAATTACGACATACATCTTCTTTTGAGCTTCTCCTATGCATTTGTTCACATGACATCTTGGAGCTACAAAGAATGATGATGATGGAAGACTTCTCTCTGTCAGATGCTGTGATCATGGGTCTGAAGGGGGAGCAATTAGCTATATAATAACAGTGGTATATTTTACGGTGGCCGCCGCCACCCCCCCCTCGGTCGGCCACACTTACCCAATGTAGGTCGCAGGCAGTGCTTCCTCCAGGCCCGCGGGCCATATCTGTTCCTCCTGGTGCTTCACGGTGGCTTCCTTTGCGTCTGCATCTTCTCCCTCCTCCTCCTCGGTGGCCGATAGGATTGCTTCTCCTCTCAGCCAATTGGGTCCCACTTCCTGATTGGCCGGGAGGAGAATCAGGAAGACAATAGTGAATACTAATTCGCTATTGTCTGCGCACCAAGCTCACCCTTTTTTAAAGCCTATTAGAGCCTCTGGCTTTAATCACGTGTTTTTAAAAAAAAAAAAAACCCACTGGAATCCAATGCGTCCGGCGCCCCGCATGTAGATTAGGGGGCTGGACTGATGGATTAGGGGGGCGGTGCCCCTGTGACCCTGCATTACGGGCCACCACAATACCCAGCATGTGTCACTGACTGCAGGTCCCTATCTGATCAATGTCTGAATAGTGAAGTACTTCTATTCATAGCCATCAGCCCAGCATATCTTATTAGTACTGGCCAGATGGGAAAAATCCCCCCCTGACCACAGCCCAGTCCTTCCCTAAGTCTAACCCTTGGGTTTCTCATGTAAATGTTATTTCAATCATTGGCCAATATTTGCAGGAGCATAGTGTGTTCTTTCTGCGGTCCTGGGCTAACTAATTAAAAACAATACTTTGGGTTATTTCATAAAGTCTGTAAAAGGGAGGGAATTGGGTGAAACTGCTGCAGATATGAAAACCAGGCACCTGCAGCTTCCTTCCAAGGTTTGTTTTCATGGTCAAATGCCAGGCTGTTCTGATAGGTAAAGCTGCAACACTTCTTGGTAGTTTCAAAATGTGTCACTTCATCCAGCCCTTCTTTGCATTTCTATTGGCCCCCCACTATGTTGGGCTGCCTCAATGGCCAATTAGAATCTGAAGAAAGCAGAAAGGACCAGGCAGACTTTAGGACAGGATGCATTAAATCTTTGTTTGCAAATATGGCCTTAAATTCCCCTGTAACAAACATGTTTGGTAGGCCCCTCAGTGAGAGCGTCACTTTAAAGTCTCCTGAGCTACTTACTGCTGGAGCCCATAAACATTGCAGTCATATGGCTAAAAAAAAAATATCTTTATCCTTGTATGAAAATGTCATGAGTTAAACCTAATGTGTGCATTTTACAGACTCATGCAATTGAAAAGACTAGGTCGGGTGCTGAACAAATATATACATTTACCGGCCACTTTATTAGGTACCCCTATTCAATTGCTTAGTAACACAAATTGCTAAACAGCCAATCACATGGCAGCAACTCAATGCATATAGGCATCTAGACATGGTATAGATGAATTGCTGAAGTTCAAACCGAGCATCAGAATGGGGAGGAAAGAGGATTTAAGTGACTTTGAACGCAGTGTTGGTGCTTGTTGGTGCCAGATGGGCTAGTCTGAATAAAAAATGCTGATCTACTGGGATTTTCACACACAACCATCCCTAGGGAGAGAATGGTCAGAAAAAGAGAAAATATCCAGTGAACAGCAGTTATGTGGACAAAAATGTCTTGTTGAGGTCAGAGGTCAGAGGAGAATGGGCAGACTGGTTTGAGATGATAAGAAGGCAACAGTAACCCAAATAACCACTCGTTACAACCAAGGTATGCAGAATAACATGTCTGAACGCACAACACATCGAACCTTGAAGCAGATGGGCTACAGAAGCAGAAGACCACACCGGGTGCCACTCCTGTTAGCTAAGAACAGGAAACTGAGACTATAATTTGCACAGGCTCACCAAAATTGGACAATAGAAGATTGGAAAAACATTGCCTGGTCTGATGAGTTTCGATTTCAGCTGCGACATTCAGATGATAAGATCAGAATTTGGTGAAAACACAATGAAAGCATGGATCCATTCTGCTTTGTATCAATGGTTCAGGTTGGTGGTGTATTGGTATGGGGGATATTTTCTTGGCACACTTTAGGCCCCTTAGTTTCAACTGAGTATTGTTTAAACGTTACGGCTTACCTGAGTATTGTTGCTGACCATGTCCATCTCTTTATGACTACAGTGTACCCATCTTCTGATGGCTACCTCCAGCAGGATAATGTACTATGTCACAAGGCTCAAATCATCTCACCATTGGTTTCTTGAACATGACAATGAGATCATTGTACTCCAATGGCCTCCACAGTTACCAGATCTCAATCCAATAGAGCACCTTTGGGATGTGGTGGTACTCGGAGATTCACAACATGGATGAGCAGCCGACAAATCTGCAGCAACTGCGTGATGCTATCACGTCAATATGGATCAAAATCTCTGCGGAATGTGTCCAGCACATTGTTGAATCTATGCCACGAAGAATGAAGGCAGTTCTGACGGCAAAAGGGGTCCAACCCGGTACTAGCAAGGTGTACCTAATAAAGTGGTTGGTGAGTGGTTGGTGAGTGTATATTCCAGCGCTGGTCCTTCCAAGTATACCCTTATACATGCCCCCGTAAAGAAGCAACAGAGGCTCTGAACACACGGCACTTGCAGTACTCATAGCTAAGCTAGTAAGAGTATGTAAGATGAAATGTGTTCGTTTTCTACTGTATTCTAGATGACTTGATTTTTAATAAATAAACTCTACAGACTATGTATGGTCTCCAGCGTCAACTTTTTTAAGGATCAAGTAGATGGGACTGACAGGGGCCCAACTTGGAGACCTGCATGATGATAACAGCCAGGAGGTTGAGCTAAGATCCTATGTTTGGTGAAACCCAAAGCAAAGCAACTGATGCTGCAGATTCTTGCTGTAGCTCTGCACTGGAGAAAAAAAAAAAAGCCTATCAAGAACAAGGATATCTGTCCCTACAGGCAGCGTGGCTCAATTCAAAAGAAAGTACTATACCGTATTTGAAAAAATGGAGGTAAATTGCAAACAATATGGAAACATTAGGTAAGAATGCTTTAAAAGGTACTTCAACGCAACATAATGAATAGCAAACAAGCAATAAAGTACATGCCTCATATAATGCAGATGTGCCCAAGCATATCCAAATAAAGACTAATAATACAAATAAAAATAGATCCATGAATACAATAATGGCAAGCCTTTAAAAACACATTAGCAAGTCTCAAAGGTGAAACACAATATATTACCAACAAGAGAAGTCATTTAACTGTGAATCCACATAGGAGACACATGAATAGGACCCGCATTTTACATTCTAGTGTCCATAGGAGGGCTAGATGGCAATTATCTGACCCCTCGCTAGTGCGTCAACCTTTTATAATGAGAACAGAGGCAAAGAAGAAAGAGAAAGTTAAAAATAACCTATGGTAT
This sequence comes from Lithobates clamitans, assembly GCA_037952925.1. NCBI lineage: Eukaryota > Metazoa > Chordata > Amphibia > Anura > Ranidae > Lithobates > Lithobates clamitans. Next base: position 9,275,034 of record JBBGZY010000292.1, on the reverse strand, counting down.
GGTATAGCTTTTGTTAACCCTGTATAGTGGCTTTGAATCCAGGATGTATTATCATATAGGTTATAAAGTGAAGAATTTATGATGGACTTCATGTACACTTTAATATTAGCTTTAATGACTGTACAACATAAGGGAAAAAAGATTGCCTGGGTTTATTCTAAAAGAGGACATATCCCGTAAAGTAAAATATTTGCCATAACTTTTTTTAATCAGAATCTTAGGCAAAAAAACTTTAAAAAAAAAATGTTTTAAGGACCAGTTCACACCACATGCAGTCCAATGTGTTTTTTTCTGCATTAAAAACACATGGAAAGTAGGTTATATGGTTTCCAATGGCATAGTTCACAGTTAAGTCAGTTCCAGGGCTTTCCAGTTCCAGAAAAAAAAGTAGAACATGCTGCATTTTTCCTGCACTGGACTGTGCTAGAACTCGGTACAACACATGAACAATGCACCGGAATGCACTGGAATGCATAAAAAAGCATGAAAAACACATCAGACCCCAGTACAGTGGAAAAAAAAAACAGGAAAAAAGCATCTGAAATGCATCTAGAAATGCATCAAAAATGCACCCGTACACGCAAAAAAAGCGTTATAAAAGGAAAATGCAGAAACGTATCCGGAATGGATCTGGAGTGCGTTTTTGTGGTGTGAACCAGCCCTAAATAAAATGGAGAGGGATTAGGAACCATGTTAGAAGTGGCATTGGGAGGGGGCAAAAGTGGGGGAAGATGGTAGTTGCGCTGTGATGAAGGGGGGGGGGAGGGAAGCTACAAAGATGACTAAAGTGGCAAAGTGAACTAAAAAAGCAGAAACGGGCCAATGCATGAATGGATCCTACATGCTAAAAGAACATGGTGGGGATGCAGTGCAGTGCAACGTAGCTGATCAACATGACTATAATGTTGCGGGCAGACAAAGCCTAATATATAAAGGTAATCGTGAAACAGTGACTGCTTGAATATAGCAAAACAAAAATGCATATACTAACACAAATAGGATGAATAATGACACAATGTAAAAAAATATATAATGCAAGAAAAATATATGTGGGCTAGTGCCCCATTAGCAAAAACGTGCCAGATCCTGGTGAACTACAAGTGACAAATCCCTAGGACAAACATGAATATTAGTTCTATCATCTAGTCCAAAAAACAAAAACACGTGATGAGAAACACAAAACAAGTCCAATCGTGAAGGGAGGGGGGATCTTCAGTGAGGACACCTTCGTGTTTGCAAGCCGCTTACCCGCAGGTGTAGACGTTCCGTGTATACAGGCAGTGACAATGATGAACATGCCAAGCGAAATATAAAAAATAAAAAGTATACAGCATGTAAAATAACTCTGCAACGACCACAGTGGAAGGGGGGCAAGACACACACGGGGGGAGGTTGCACTCACTTTCATGAAGTGAGTGTGGGCATCAATCCACGAGCACCGAGCTCGTATGCCTCCAGGAGTGTCACCAATCTGGAATCTGTCCCCGTGTCTGGAAACTGGAATATGTCCCCGTGCCTCTCTCCTCAGTGTTCATCAGGTAGAGTAGTGATGTACAGTGTGAGGGGGAAAGAGACGCACATAGCGTGATCCCTTATAAAAGGTATATTTATTTAATAAAACAAGTCCAATCAACTTACATTTAAAACAATGCTGCAGTGTGTAGTAACTACGAGCGCCAAGCTCGTCTCCTGTTGTTTGTCTGTGGCAGCGTCCCGTGCTCCAATCCTAATGCATATCGTCACGTCACGTGACTTCTTCAGAAGAGAACCATTAAGAACATCCATTTGATGACAAAATGTGTCTGGGTACGCACACAGCAACGCTACCACGTGACCAGGAAGTAGGACGAGCTCCGCTCTTGTGTTTTTATGCCGGCCGGCGTCTTGTATTTTATGCGATATATATCCTTCTATTCTGTAAGTGTATTGCTTTATATATTAAAACTATTCTCCTCGTATTACACCATGGAGAGTTTATTTTTATTCTGGGTCATGTACTGATGGCATGGATTCCTGGCTACAGCGGGTGAATCAATCGTTCTCTGTCATCTATCGATCAGCTCCTAGTATAATATAGAGCCTGGTTACCACTGTGAGTCGGTAAGCGCAATCTACAGCCGCGGTGGTGGGTTTTTCACTCCCCCCCCCTGTTTTTTCTTGTGTGCTCACCAGGGTGTTGGTATGTCTGTATGTCCATGATAACATCTGACTATACTACACTATGGCCAGTCTTTTGTGTTATTTTTTCTCCTGTATATATTGAGGGAATTACATCTTGAAACCGGACGGAGCAGATTGGTCTCCACCCCAAAGGCCCTGGCTGGGTTTAAGCCATCCGTCCACTTTAATTGATGTTCTGGTAAGGGCAATTTAATCTTTCAATCCTTGGACTGGTATCTACACAAGTTGGAATATTTTAGTGATTTGGTGATTGATCCCATCTCAGGAGATATCTGGACTTTTCTTTATTCATTAATATTTTGATTTTTTGTCTTTTAAAATTTTGTCAATATATATTTTTGTGTGTGGCAGTGAAAATTTCCACCATATCAATCATTTACATTATCTTACTACTTAGCGCGGTTTAATATTGTCTATGGGAATGTTTGACCATTCTTCCAGAAGCACATGTCAGGGCTGGGCTCAGCCCTTCCTTCTCTGAGCTGGCCGCTAAGCTGTCAGGTAATTGCCAGCTCCCATCTCTCTCCACAGTTACCCAGCTGTTCTTGATTCTGCTCATCAGTCCTGCCTACTTAAAGTCGTCCAGCTCACTTAATCTCTGCCATCGCCTTTGTCAACATCACAGAGACTTTCTCCTGCGTTCCTGTTGAAGACTTGCTCGGCTGACGTTCCTTCTGGCTCCTGATCCTGCTTGCTTTACTACTACGTTTATCTCTGGCTCTCTGACATTTGCTTGGCTGACTACCCGATCCGGTTACTGAACTCTGGCTTGTTTAGACTACGTTTACTCTGTTTTCCTTATTATTATCATTAGTAAACAAGTGTGATTTAACTAGTCTTCTGTCTCGGTCTGATTCATGGTTCCTGATAGTAGGTGAAGACCATGATTTCAGAAGATACAGTCAATCCACTTGTTGATAATATTTTTTCCAGATTGGATGAGCAAGATCACCGCATGGATCAGTTTGCCATAGCGTTACAAGCGCTCCTGAGTCGCTCAGCTCACCTGGAGACTCCTACTGTGGCTGCTCCGGTACAACCTGAGTTGCAGGCCGTCCCTGCTGCTGTGCCAGTCTCTGTGCAGGCACCTGCCTCGAGTATTACCTCTATAAGGTTCCGCTCCGCTTCCCCAGCGATTTGGGGGTGATCCAGTTCATTGCAGAGGGTTTCTCAACCAGGTTGAGATTTACTTTGAGATTCTGCCCCAGGCGTTTCCCACGGACAGAAAGTAGGTTTCCTGATATCTTTGCTTTCTGAGAGAGCCTTGACCTGGGCAAACCGTCTATGGGAGACGCAAAAACCTTTTGTCTTGAGTTAGCCTGACTTTGTGGCCTCCTTTAAAAGGGTATTTGATGTTTCCACACGCTCCGCTTCTGCTGCCAAGTGCCTCATGTCCATCAAACAGAGTACGAGAACTGTTGCCGACTACGCCATTGAATTCCGTGCTCTGGCAGCAGAGGTTGCTTGGAACAATGAGGCCCGCGTGGATGCTTTTTCTCATGGTCTCTCGGATTCCATGAAGGATGAGATAGCAGATATACCCACTGAGCTGGAGAGGTTGATCATGTTTGCCATCCTCATTGACTCCAGACTCAGAGAAAGACTCTCTTTTAAAGAGCGCTTGTGGAAGCCTCCTGTACGTTTGCCTCCGAGCTTTGCAGTCCCACCCTTGCCTCCCTCACCTCCCATGCCTACCGAGTCGGTCATTGAAGATGAACCCATGCACTTGGGCTTCACGCGTCTCTCTGCGGATGAGAGAGCCTTTAGGAGGAGGGAGAGATTGCGCCTTTATTGTGGCCAAGCAGGTCATTTTTTGAAGTCTTGTCCTACCCGTCCAGGAAACGCTCGAACCTTGAGGTCCTGTCATGGACAGACCTTAGGTGGCGTTGTTTCGTCCCCAGTTATCCAGAAGGATAAGCCCCTCATTCGCCTTTCTTGGGCTGAGTCGTCCATCGAGATACAGGCTCTAATCGACTCTGGGGCTGCAGGCCTGTTCTTTGATGCTGCCTTTGTATCGCAGCACTCGATTACGCGTGACACTCCACTTGCCATTGAGGCTCTTGACGGGAGACCTCTACAGCCTGCCCATGTGATTCATGAGACAGTTCTGTTGTCCATGGCCGTAGGGGCCCTTCACCATGAGATAATCCAATTCCAAGTTATTTCCTCACCTAGGTTTTCGCTGGTTATTGGTTATCCTTGGTTACAGAGGCACAACCCCTCTTTTGATTGGCTCCGTGCTGAGGTTCTTTCCTGGTCACCACAGTGCAGTGAGACATGCTTCCAGAAGGTAGCCAAGGTCCTGTGCACCTCTTCACTCTCCTCCCTGCCGGAGGAGTACTGAAATTTTAGTGATGTCTTTGACAAAGGTCAAGCCGGTAGTTTTCCTCCACACTGGTCTTATGATTGCACAATTGACCTTCAACCTGTCGCCATACCCCCTCGTGGCTGGGTTTACCCTTTGTCGGTCTTGAAGGATAAGGCCATAGAGGAGTATGTTGCAGACGCACTCGAGGTTCTCGAGGTTTCATTTGCAAATCCTCATCTCCTGCTGGTGCTGGTTTCTTCTTTGTGAACAAGAAGAGCGGTGAACTTAGACCTTGTATTGATTATAGGGATCGCAATCGTTTCACGATTAAGAATGCCTACCCGATTCCGTTGATTACAGAGTTATTTGACCGCCTCAAGGGAGCAACGGTTTTCACGAAGCTTAATTTGAGAGGGGCATACAATCTTGTGCGGATTAAGGAGGGCGATGAGTGGAAAACTGCGTTTAATACCAGAACAGGCCATTATGAGTACCTCGTAATGCCTTTTGGCCTTTGAAACGCCCCGGCAGTTTTCCAGGAGTTTATTAACGATGTCCTCCGAGATTTGTTGCAGTTATGTGTGGTGGTTTATCTCGATGATATCCTCATATTTTCCAAGTCCCTGTAGAGCCACCACATAGATGTCTGTCATGTGCTTCAGAAACTAATAGAAAACAATCTCTATTGTAAACTGGAGAAGTGCGAGTTCCATCGTGAACAGATTAAATTTCTGGGCTATGTCATTTCCACTGCTTGTTTTTCGATGGACCCAGAGAAACTTTCGGCAGTCCTACAGTGGCCCTGACCTGTGAGTTTACGCCCTCTGCAGCGTTGCCTGGGCTTTGCCAACTATTATCGGAAGTTTATTCGTAACTTCTCATCTCTGGTCAAGCCCCTGACTGATATGACCAGAAAGGACGGTAACATACAGAGTTGGTCTCCGGAGTCCATTAAGGCCTTTGAGAGTCTCAAAGCTGCCTTTGTTTCTGCTCCTGTGTTGGCACATCCTGATCCTATGTTGCCTTTTTTCCTAGAAGTTGATGTTTCTGAGACTGGAGTGGGCGCCCTTTTGTCTCAACGTCCTAACTCTGAGAGCGCTATGCATCCGTGTGGCTACTTTTCCAAGAAATTGTCACCTGCAGAGTGCAATTATGAGATTGGTGACAGAGAGCTGTTGGCGATTATTTTAGCCCTGAAAGAATGGAGACATCTCCTTGAAGGTACCACTGTGCCGGTTCTCATTCTTACTGACCATAAGAATCTTACATTCTTGTCTGAGGCCTCTCTCCCAGAAGGGCGCGATGGGCTCTTTTCTTGTCAAGTTTTAATTACATTGTCTCATTCTTACCCGGTACTAAGAATATAAGGGCTGACGCCTTGTCATGACAATTTTCCTCCACTTCCAAGTTGGAGTCGGTTCCGGTTCCTGTGATTCCCCCTGATCGTATTCTGGCTATGGTTCGCACCAGTCTTACTTCTCCCTTGGGTGACAAAATTCTTGCTGCTCAGGTCCATGCTCCTCCTGAGACACCTTGTGACTGCTGCTTTGTCCCAGAGAGTCACCTTACTGCCGTGCTCCAGACTTACCATTCTCCCAAGGCAGCTGGCCACCCTAGGAAGAATCAACTCATTTGGGCTATTTCCCAACAATTCTGGTGGCCTAGTCTACATGCTGATGTAACTGCCTTCGTAGCTGCCTGTTCCGTGTGTGCTCAGAGTAAGACTCCACGACACCTTCCAGTGGGCCTCCTACAACCCATACCCAATGGAGGGAGGCCCTGGACCCACCTGTCTATGGATTTCATTGTGGCGTTACCCAACTCCCAAGGCAACACTGTTATCCTTATGGTGGTTGACCGGTTCTCAAAGATGTGTCATTGTATTCCACTTAAAAAGTTGCCCACTTCTAAGTGAACTGGCTTCCATTTTTGCTTTGGGAGATCTTTCGCTTCCATGGGCTACCCAAGGTGATTGTCTCGGACAGGGGTAGTCAGTTTGTCTCCCGGTTCTAGTGAGCCTTTTGGGCACAGTTGGGAATTCAGCTTGCTTTCTCCTCTGCGTATCACCCGCAGTCTAATGGGGCCGCAGAACAAGCCAATAAGTTCTTGGAGCAATTCTTACGTTGCTATATTTCTGACCATCATAACAACTGGTCAGACCTATTACTGTGGGCAGAGTTTGCTCACAATAGTGCCTTGAATTCTGCTTCCCGATTGTCCCCGTTTATGGCGAATTATGGTTTCCAACCTTCCATGTTGCCTGACTCGTTTGTTCCACTGAGTATTCCTGCATTAGAGGAGCATCTCCGTGGTCTTCGTTCCACTTGGGCACAAGTCCAGGAGGCTTTGCAACATGCTAACAACAGGTACAGACTACACGCTGATCGCAGACGCCTGCCTGCACCTTCCTATCTCGCAATCTTCGACTTCCTTGAAGTTCCCACCTCGATTTATTGGGCCTTTCCTTTTCCTTTGCAGATTTAACCCAGTGGCATACGCCTTGGACCTGCCTCCTAGTATGCGCATCTCAAATGTGTTTCATGTCTCCTTTGAAACCTTTGGTCTGCAATCGCCTTACCACCTCAGTGCCACCCTATACAGGTTGAGAACCATGAGGAGTATGAAGTACAATCCATTGTTGACTCCCGTAGGTTCCGTGGGTGCATACAGTACCTGGTGCATTGGAAGGGGTACGGTCCGGAGGAACGCTCTTGGGTCTCATCCTCGGACGTACATGCCCCTGTCCTCCTTCGTGATTTCCATAGACGTTTTCCCCTCAAGCCAGGTGGTCCTCCGAGGGGGAGGGGTCATTGCGGAGGGGGTATTGTCAGGGTTGGGTTCAGCCCTTCCTTCTCTGAGCTGGCCGCGAAGCTGTCGGCTAATTGCCAGCTCCCATCTCTCTCCACAGTTACCCAGCTGTTGTTGATTCTGCTCATCAGTCCTGCCTACTTAAAGCTCACTTCATCTCTGTCTTCGCCTTTGTAAACATCACAGAGACTTTCTCCTGCATTTCTGTTGAAGACTTGCTTGGCTGATGTTCCTTCTGGCTCCTAATCCTGCTTGCTGTACTACTACGTTTATCTCTGGCTCTCTGACATTTGCTTGGCTGACTACCTGATACAGTTACTGAACTCTGGCTTGTTTAGACTATGCTTACTCTGTTTTCCTTATTATTATTATTATTAAACAGGTGTGATTTAACTATACTTCTGTCTCGGTCTGATTTATGGTTCCTGATAGCACACTTGTGAGGTCAGGCACTGATAAAGACGAGAAGGCCTGGCTCGCAATCTCCACTCTAATTCATCCCAAAGGTGTTCTATCGGGTTGAGGTCAGAATTTTGTGCAGGCCAGTCAAGTTCCTCCACCCCAAACTCGTTCATCTATGTCTTTATGGACCTTGCTTTGTGTATTAGTCCAAATCATTTGGTGGAGGAGGGATTATGGTGTGGGGTTGTTTTTCAAGGGTTGGACTTGGCCCCTTAGTTCCAGTGAAGGGAACCCTTAAGGCATCAGCATACAAAGACTTTTTGGACAATTTCATGCTCCCAACTCTTTGTGGGAACAGTTTGGGGATGGCCCCTTCCTGTTCCAACATGACTGCGCACCAGTGCACAAAGCAAAGTCAATAAAGACATGGATGAGCGAATTTGGGGTGGAGGAACTTGACTGGCCTGCACAGAGTCTCATTCAACCCTCTTGGCTATCTGGGCTTTCCTAGCTTACACAGCCTCCCTGCCTCTTGGGGCTCCCCCAATAGTGGCGGAACGCCAGGGCCTGGAAGTTTCGCCACTCCCCCAGACACCCGGCATCTTCCTCTGTCCCTTCTTCCTCCCCCACTGCCGCCCCTCCCCTCAGCTCACAAGGACCATTCATTATAGAGATAGAATGCTGGCCCGTGGCTGTGCCCCTAGGTGGCTGTGTGCCCTAGGTGTCTGCCTAGTTTGCCCAGTGGAAGCGCCATCCCTGTTGGATGGTTTGGCAAGGCACAAGCTCTTCTTCCTTAGGACAGGAAGATGTCCTGAGAAACATGAGCTTGTGCTTCTCAGAAAAGTCCAAATTGAACTCTATCACTGTGCATTAACCTTTCAAGCTCCGTAACATTCTTTACTTTATGTAAAGTGCAACTCTTGGATACAGAAGGTTTAGAACACTTATACTACCTGTATTTTAAAAAAAAAGCATTTAACCACTTGCTTATTGGGAACTTAAACCCCCCTCCTGCCCAGACCAATTTTCAGCTTTCAGCGCTGACACATTTTGAATGACAATTGCGCGGTCATACAACACTGTATCAAAATTAAATTTTTATCATTTTTTTCTTACAAATAGAGATTTCTTTTGGTGGTATTTAATCACAGCTGGGATTTTTATTTTTTGCTAAACAAACAAAAAAAGATGGAAAATTTTGAAAAAAGAAAATCATGTTTCATAGTTTGTTATAAAGTTTTGCAAATCGGTAAATTTTCTCCTTCATTGATATGCGCTGATGAGGCGGCACTGGTGGGCACTGATAGGCTGCACTGGTGAGCACTGATAGCCTGCACTGATGGGCACTGATAGGCACAGTTAAGGTGGCACTGATGGGCACAGATAAGGCGGTACTGATGGGCACAGATAAGGCGGCACTGATGGCCACTGATAAGATGGCTCTGATGGGCCCTGATGGGTGGCAGGGATGGGTGGCACTGATGGGCACTGATAGGTGGCACTGATGGGCACTGATGGGTGGCACTGTGGGCACTGATAGGTGGTACTGTGGGCACTGATGGGTGGCACTGTGGGCACTAGTAGGCGGCACTGTTGCCTACTGCTAGGTGGCACTGGCAGGGGGCACAGGTGGGCAATGAGGAGCTGGCGGCAACTCACCTTGATCAGGACTGATGTCCCTCTCACAGTCGCCGGTAATCAGCTTTTTTTTTCTCCTCACGCTGTCAGCGCGAGGAGGAAAAATAGCCAATTACCGGCTCTGTTGACATCACATGATCAGCTGTCATTGGCTGACAGCTGATCACGTGCTAAGGGGTCGGGATCAACCCATTACTCTGATCAGTGATCCAGCGTGTCTCATAGACTCGCTGATCACAGAGCGTCCCGCGCACTCCTTGCAGGGGGCGCGCAGGCCGCTCGGGCACGGGAGGACGTCAAAAGACGTATTTCCGGCAAAGCAGGTCTGCGCTGTAGCCGTCATTCGGCTATAGTGCGGATCTGAAGAAGTTAAAATATATTTCAAACTAAACAATTTTATTTTTTGGATAAGTGAAAGAGGGTTAAAACTACTGTCTGATATTCTTTCCCTGCTAGGAATCAGTGTTGCCAACCTCCCGCATCATTTTTTACTGACAAAACATGGAAACTGTATCTGAGGAGCACATTTTTTACTGACAACCTAAAAAGTGACAGACCTCCTATTGAAAACTAAGACAATCAATATTTAAACAGCATAAACACAATATGGAAACACTGACAATACCCATCACAAGTAATTTGCCTGGTTTACACCTAAAAAAGTCAACACAGCATGGCAAATTATCAGCCCCTGATATTTACAGACAGTTGTAAAAATCACAGAATTTTACAAACTGTTTGTAGATTTACAAACGGTTGACAACCCTGCTAGGAATTCACCCTCTCTCTTTGGGACCACTGTCACCAGAACAGAAATGATGTGAAAATCTTAAATTGCCATTGAAACAGGAATGAAGTAAAAAACTTCCAATGGGGAATGTGAAATAGATTTCCCAGTTACTTCCTGTTGTCTCTTGAATCTCTAGTGAATTAAAATCTCTCCAACTGGACACATTGTAGATGGTAAAAAGAAAACCTGACACAGGCCTAATCATTCTCTATAACAGTATTTTCAAACTACAAGGTACAGGGGGCTTAAAATGAAACCCCTGACATAGAGCCACATATATTATTTATTATTTGTAATACTACAGAAGTCTGTAATAGACTGAAGACTTACTAGAGGAAATGGTCTGTGTTACAAGAATTGCTGGAGACTGGAATCATGCTGTAGGAGACAGTCATAGGCTGGGTCCATTAGCAACGTGATCATTGGCACTTCACCCATATTAACTGAATTTTACATTCGCCACCATACAAACATGCTACGTTTCAAGGTCTCAGGGGATCCCTTCCCCAAGCAGGGGACTGGGGACATGTTACAAGAGACTGCCAGGAATCACTATTATTATAATCCCTGTACAAATCTAGACTCCCTCTACTGACTACTGGGATCCAATGACCAAACTGCAAACAACAAAGCACAGATTGGGCACCAGGACTCTACTCCAGTGGTCTCCAAACTTTCTATTTTTTTTTTTTTGTTTATTTTTTTGCCGCTTCAGTTAACTTTGTCCAGGGACTATCGTCAGTATGTTATTCACGTGTGTCCCAAATCCAGTCACATCATTACGGCCATACAGTGCTTTCCCCTTTTTTTTTTTTTTTTTTTTTTTTATTTTAATAGCATTAGGCTGTGCAAGTATTGTGTTACAATATAAATTTCGATATACACAGTTGCAATGATACCGCCTTACAAGGTACATAACATACAGGGCCAATTAGTCATCTATTCGCGTGAAGCTATTGTTCATAGCTGTATGTGTTAATACTTTCCTATCTGGTGTATCCCCCCATCCGCCCTCCTATATCCCCCCCCCTGTTTATCCCCTATATGTGCAAGGCACCTAGGTTCCATACATTGTTTCCTCTTTTCCCTTCTCTCTCCTCTCCCTCCTCTCGGCTCTGGCCTCTGGGCTGCTCTTAGCTCAACCCACCCCATTAATAGGAGGCGGATGTTCTCGGCCCTAGGATAGTATGGATGGGGGGGACGGCATTGTTTGAATCCAGAGGTTCCACATTCCTATGAATTTATTATAACTGCCTGACCTAGTGTGGAATGTTCTCTCATTCCACACTGTGGAGTTAACAGCTCCCAACCAATCTTCCGGGGTAGGAGGAATTCTTTATTGCCAAGACTGTGCGATTAATTTTCTGGCTTGGAACAGGCATCTTGCTACCGCAACCGCCGTGTTCCTATCTCTTAGATCATTAGTAACGTGCCCCAGCACGCAGGTCCTAGGATCTATCTCTAGCTTAATTTTAAACGTGGTGTTTATTTTCTTAACAATCTCAGACCAATATCTCACTAGTTTTGGACATCTCCAAAACATATGGATCAGATCTCCTGTTCCCCTGCATCTGGGGCACTCATCATTGATTCGACGACCAAACATAAAGAGCTTTTTTGGCGTATAGTAGGACCTGTGCAATAGCATCAGATGGGAGGCCTTATGTGAGGGAGAGACCGACACCTCCGGTCCTAATTTCAAGATCCTTTTCCACTGTGTGTCCGTTATCTCCCCCACATCGGCCGCCCACCTGTCCCTACCCCCGAAAGAGCCCACATGCATATTCCTTTTCTTTATTAATTGAGTATATATCTCTGCGATTAACCCCTTGGAGGTCTCTGATTTTATTATTGTTTGTAATAGTGGGATATTACACCATGTGGGGGGTTGGCTCCCGAACTGCTTGCTTAGGGCGTGTCTGATCTGTAAATAGCAATAGAATACACAGCTTGGTAGCCCGTATTCGTGCCTTAGTTCCTCAAAGGGTTTCAGGGAATTCCCTTCATATATCTGAGTCAGGCGACGAATCCCGTTCCTTTCCCACAGTTTGTTCCTATCGACATAATAGTTAATCGATAATAGTTCCTGCAGATTCTTATTGTTCCAGATTGGTGAGTATTCTGAGAGTCCCTTGTACCCCATTATACCAAACTTTCTAAACAGAGGACCAGTTTACTGTCCTTCAGGCTTAAGGGGAGCTGGACTGTGGCCAGTGGGAATTGAAAAGGTCCTGACGTCAGTGGGAATAAACAATTCCCCATTTTTGGTGTCAGTGGGAGGAATAGCGTCCCATTGTTGGTGTCATTGGGAGAAATTGTGCCCCATCATTGCTGTCATTGGACCCCATTGTTGGTGTCATTGGGAAGAATTGTGCCCCATCTTTGGTGTCAGTGGGAGAAATAGCGTCCCATTGTTGGTGCCAATGGGAGGGATTGTGCCATATCATTGGTGTCATTGGGCCTCATTGTGGGTCTCATTAAGAAGAATTGTGGAGAAGGAATCTGGCCTTGAGTTGTATTGTGCCCTCATCCCTGATTTACAATTACGAACAAATAACCCTCTAGGATTGAGATGTAGGCACTAGCCAAAAAAATGTCAATATTAAATAAAAGATAACATTTATTGATACAAGAGAGTTTAAAACACATATCTGAAAATACACATATTGCAGCAATAGGGGTACAAGTATTGTAGTATTAATACATGGAAGTTGTACAAGCATGATACATGACATCGCATTTTGAGGACTCTTCTTCAGAGGTGTCTAAAGAAGATGCAAATTGCTATTGCTAAAGCACAACAAGAGATGTAAGTAATACAAATGCTGCTAAGTGTTAAAACCAAGAATGGATATGCTGATGCTTCCACCATGGAAATTGCCAACCGCCAGAACGTGAGAGACAGCCCCAGATGCACGGGGCTGGAAAACTAAGCCTCTTGTTGTAAATACTGGAGAAAACCAGTCTATTATGATTGAGGGGGATTTTAGGTAGAAGGCCTGAGTCAGACTGGCCAAAAGCGACAAACTGATATGGGTTCCCTCAAATGCAGGAGAGTTTCTATACAGAGGTGGCATTGGTAATCTGTAGGGCTCGATCAGCATACAGCTCACATACATGGCATCTGGAGAGCATTATGCCCCATCTTTGGTGTCAGTGGGTGGAATAGCGTCCCATTGCTAGTGTCAGTGGGAGGATTTGTACCATATTGTTGGTGTCATTGGGAAGAATTGTGCCCAACTTTGGTGTCAATGTGAGGAATTGTGCCCCATCATTGGTGTCATTGGGAGGAATTCTGCCCCTTCAGTAAAGACAGTGGGGAATGACGTCCCATTGTTGGTATCAGTGGATGAAAATAGTGCCCCATGTGCCAGATATAAGGAGGCAAAGGGCCACAGTTTGGAGACCACTGATCTACACCATCCTCAATGAAAAAAATAGATTTTGGTTTAAGATGCGCTTTAAACATTGTTAAATGAATGTATACCTAGGTTAGACATGTCTTAAATCTGCTTTCAAGAAAAAAAAATGCCAGTTATGATTTGACATCCTTTATAAAAGTTTCAATACAGGAAAAAGTCAACTGCTTTCCCTAATACAGCTCTGGTACCTCAGTAATCCAATGAAGTTAAGCTTATTCCATAAGAACAGAAGCAGCCAATCACACCGTGATCCCTCAGCGCTCCTAATGTAAATATAGAACAGGCTCCATGCTTATTTTGGCAGAAAGTTAACTTTAATTCAGTAGTCTTATTGGAGCGTGTAGCATAAATCACCATCTAATTTGGGAATTAGTGCAGAGCTGCACAAGTTCTCCTGACAAGTGTTATTTTTAGGAAGTTTGCTGAAGATTTGAAAGTACTGTGTGTTCTAACACATGAATCCAGCCCTTCATTGCTCCGGACATGTCAGCAGTCAAGGAGTTAATCTATACCGTCCTTTTTTCCAGCTATCACCGCTGCAACCGCTGTCAGGATAATTCATTAAAGACTGCTTCTTGGTCTTAAAATATTTCTCATTGGCAGTTGTGAAATGACAGTTTTATCACCATGGAAATCTAAGCTGAACTAAACTCAAGCAATGAAAACACTTTATTAAAAACTCCATACACCAGAGATCTTCGCTAACGTGTGTCTTTGTTTACTGACAGAGGATGTTCCAACCATGTTCCCTCTTACAATGGTTGTAAACCTCTGAAATTAGAAATGTACAAAGCATATCCTTGGATAGCGTGTACCTGCCTGGATCCAAAGCACCTAAGGGCTGATTTACTAAGAAGAATGCTCTGCGCCAGTTCATACCTTAATTGGTGCGCTGGAAAAGTCATTAACCAAACATGCGAACCGGCACTTTGTATGGCAAAACGATAATAAATATGTAAACTGCAACTGGTGCTAGGGTAACTGCGGTTTTCTCATTGATAATATTGCATGCCCAATACAATTGGGTAATTTCATCTCATTGGATGTGTCTCGTTAGGCAATTAGTAGGTGTTCTCAGTTAATTAACCCTTTTGATGCTAATCTCATTCCTATTACTTCTAATATATCTTTAAAATGTGTTTTTTTTTCTATTTTTACCCAAATCTTTCAATACATTGCAAAGAACAGAGAAGTGTTGTTAAAACCCGATAAATTAATATTTTGAGATCTTGATCTTTAAAGGTGACCATACACTGCAATCAGTTAGAGCTTAAAAAATTTTGATTTGTTTGATTTCTTATAATTTGAATTAATTGTTCAAGTGCGTCTTCCTATTTCCTATAGTTGTACAGATATTGGCCATAGATTGCATAGTGCATGACCATCTTAAGTGCCAAATTTGGAATGTAATGTGTCATGACGCACTTGTATTTTCCAAACGATATTTCTTGGGCATTATACAAGGCACATGTCATTCACAGACATGACTAGACGTGATGGGAATTGTAGTTCCTGAACAACTGGAGGGCCGTAGTTTGAAGACCCCTGTGCTAGACCATTATTATGCCTCCAGAATTGGGAGTGCGGCATCTACCCAACTTCTCTCTGCTGGTGGACACAAGAACCTACATCTATATAGATATGTATTTGGGCAGCACAGTGGTGTAGTGGTTAGCACATTTACCTAGCAGCAAAAAGGGTTGTTGGTTCAAATCCCGTCCGTGACACCATCTGCCTGGAGTTTGCATGGTATCCCTGTGCCTGCGTGGGTTTTCGCCAGGTACTCCGGTTTCCTCCCACACTCTAAAAACATGCTGGTAAGTAAATCAGATCCTGTCTAAATTGGCCCTAATATGAATGAATGGGTATTAGGGACCCACACAAACACCCCCCCCATGTAAAAAAAAATAATTTTCTTAATTTGCAGATAAGGATCATCACTTCCTCAGAGATCAGTGAGCGGGGCATGGTGGTGGGAAGAAATTAGCAGCAGTACAAGCAACTTCCTGGAGGGGTGTGACGTCATTCCTGTGTGCAGGCCACCGCTTCTGGGAACCAGATATGGGCCACGGGTACATACCTCAGCCCACACAGCTGTTACGCATCTCACATACATAGCGATCGCGCATCTAGCTGCAGGAACCCAATTTTTAGGCAAATTAATAGTAAAGCAGATGCAGATTTCCAGGACTGGACTAACAAATGTTTATAGTGAAAGGCAACTGGTGTTTTATTTTAAACAAGGTCTAAATGGGCCATTGACATGCATCACAGTTGAACTTAGGAATGTGTCTTTGCAAAGTTAAACTAAATTAAATCCTTTCTTATATTTGCTTGGGGATAGAGTGCAGTGGGAAAAGAAGTCTGGTCAGTTTTTGGGGATGTCTGCGCCCCTGATAGGGTGAAGACACCTCCCAAATCTTGCCACTTTCTCCTTCAAATTGATTAACTTCCTGTCACATAGCCAAACAGGAAGTGAGGGTGAAACCCTACCAATGTCTTTCCTTGGGGACACACACGTCAATCTAAATAGTTTCCCCATTAGGTAAATTGCACTCTAGCATTTTGCTGTGTACAGCCCAAATTATTAGGTATCTTGGACTTTGGGGTTTATTTACTAAAGGAAAATCCACTTTGCACTACAAGTGCACTTGGAAGTGCAGTTGCTGGAGTTCTGAGGGGGACATGCAAGGAAAATAAAAAAACAGCATCTTTGCTTCTACATGATTGGATGATAAAATCACCAATGCTTTCCCTCAGATTTACAGCGAGTACACTTGTATTGCAGAGTGGATTTGCCTTTAATAAACCCCAAAATACCTAATTATTTGGGGTGTATACAACAAAGTGCTAGAGTGCAATTTGCCTAATGGGGACACTAGTTAGATTGACCTGTGTGTCCCCAAAGAAAGACATTAGTAGGGTTTTACCTTCACTTCCTGTTGGGCTGTGACAGGAAGTGAAGCCAATTTTCAGAGAAAAGACACAAAGCCCAACCTCAAATGCCCACAATTAGAATAGGATTGTCTTGAGCTAGATTTTGGCTCAGTGCTCTAAATCAGTGCTTCTCAACCCTGTACTCAAGTATCCCCAAGAGGCCATGTTTGCAGGTTTTCCTTCATCTTGCACAGGTGCTTTAAATCACAGTCAATGGCTTGGTATTTTGGACAGCTATTTTAGCTAAGATAAATTCCCAAAACATGTCCTGTTGGGGGTACTTGAGGACTGAGGCTGAGAACCACTGCGCTAAAATGGAAAATTGAATACTTTCCATGGCAGCATACACATGTATATGCTACCATAAAAACACTAGGAAAGTAGCTTTTAAACAAATCACACCTTTTTTTGTTTTGCCATGCCAATCAGCCTAGTTAAGCTGCAGCTGGGAAATATGTTGCATGAAAATTAACAAAGCACATAAAACATAAAAATTTGCTACAAATTTTATTGGTCAACAAAACAGGAGTTGGAAAAGAGCAAGGAAAGCAAAAAACACATGTAGGTTAATTTGAGACATTAACAGAATATGGTTTTGAGGTCTGACCAGTTTGCAGAGGAAATTAACAGGAGTAAAAAGGACTGCGCCCACAAACGGACATCTATTTAAAGAATAGGATTTAAACATTAATTAGTCACAACATCTTGAGGAAGATTTTGCAAAATAATGCAGCACAGACAATTAAATCAAAGTGAAACAAAATACAAAAACGACACACATTGACAACATCAAAAATATTTCAGGGAAAAATATCCCCCCACCCAAAAAAATACAATAAACCAAAGTAAAAAGAACTTGCTCTAAAACACATATGTTTTGCAAAGACATAACAAACAAAATACAAAGAGAAAATACATGTGTTACAAACTCTATAAGGACATCCAAATGTACTCTCTTGAGTGACTGACACACACACACACACACACACAAACAAAGAGCCTAACATGGGCAAAAGTTATACAACAAATACGATTGCAGTCTATGGGAACCGACTTGTTAATTTTCTGAGTCCCCACTTGGCTGGCTTATCTTTTAGTTATTGGCCTTAAATGGGTATGGGGTCCCCCAGGCCCCACCCTAAGGAACATAAATCAATGTCACCTATTTGGACAACCCCAAAAACGAAACAAGGAAAAGTGTCTTTAAAAATGCAAAATTGCTTAAAAGCTAGTAACTTGGGGGGGGGGGGGCTTACTCTGTCTGTAAAGTGGTGCATCTGTAGCATTTATCCATATTGCTGCTTCAAAGATGTACGGCTTTAGAGAAAACTTACAAATCTTCATTGCAGCTGCAAGATTTATTTTAACCCAAAACAAAAAATAGCCCCCCCCCAATAGATACAAGGCCATTTGGGTATGTTAAGGCTTAAAATGAGAACCCCCATGTAAAAAATCCCACCCCAAACTAAAAAAATATTGTGCCCCTCCCACACACAAACAAACCCCTAGCCAAACACACAGCAAGCTAGCCCATGAAAGGGGGGTGGATGCTTGGTGGCAGGAGGGGCTTGGGCACCCCAAAAGTCAACAACCTTGTTCTCATATTCAGGGGGACAAGGGCCTCTTCCACACAACCCTAGGTTGGAGTCGTGGGGGGATGCAGACAGGGGGCTTTACTGAATGTGGAAAGCCCCTTTAAACTAGTGGGTACAAGGTGCTTTGTGGTTGGTATTGGGCTGAGCCCAAAATGCCCCAAAGGCAGGCAGCTATGTTGCGTGCATGTGGCCTTGTATGGTTCAGGAGGGGGTTGGGTCTTCTCGCCCCTTACCTAGCCGGCCCTGTTGTATGCTCAGAAAAAGGATGTGGTTTGGATTGGTGAAGGCAGCTCACAGCCTTTTGAGAATGGAGTGGAGTGTGAAGTTCCCCTTTAAAAGCAAAAGTTAGCCCATGGAAATCCAAGGGGTTAGAGGGGGGGACAAGAGCATTGGCGAATGGAGTGTGGAGTTCCCCTTTAAAACCAAAAGTTAGCCCATGAAAATCCAAGGGGTTAGAGGGGGAGACAAGAGCATTGGAGAATGGAGTGTGGAGTTCCCCTTTAAAACCAAAAGTTAGCCCATGAAAATCCAAGGTGTTAGAGGGGGAGACAAGAGCATTGGAGAATGGAGTGTGGAGTTCCCCTTTAAAAGCAAAAGTAAGCCCAAGGAAATCATATGCATTAGAGGGGGAAGGTTAAATGCGCTTTTAGGAGGAGCTAGAGGAGCAAGAGTCTTTTTACATAATTTTAACAAGGTGCATGTCACATGTTGTCAACGTAAAATGCTAACATGACCTGTGTGCAAATCTCCTTAAAAAAATATATAAAGGTGAACCAGCGTAAAAAAAAAAAAGTCAAGTTTAGAGGTGCGCCCGTTCAACCCACGCAATTGCATTTACGTTGCCTGACATTTACTAAGATTTTGGCCACGCAGTGAACAAACGCATTTCAACGAGCGCAAGAGCCGCTTGCGCATGCGCACTGCTTACATTGATCTCACGCAGTTCTAAATGTACTTGCGAGCACAGCAGGCTTTCTCTGAAAAAGTTACTTTCTCATTCTATTTTGGGCATATTTGTTACTTGGGCAGTTGTTACTAAACTTCCTCACATCACCTCATAATATTGGCACCTCCATCTTCTGTTAATATTGAATTGAAGATGCCGTGCGCCATGTCCATAGTGGCGCACAGATTGCATTCTCCCATGCGCAGAGATCGCTATAGTAAATGGGGGATTTGCGCTCTGTTCCCGTTGCACCATTTCGTAAATATGAAAATGTGCATTGCGCCTCGCCGTGCGCTTCTACTGATGGCGCATGGCTTTCGTAAATCACCCCCCTAGTGGCATTTCCGCCTGCTCTGCCATTCCTGTGACTATCTGCATTAGTCACTTCTCTGGCAGTCTATGCCAACATATAGCCCTGCCCAGTCTTTAATATTGATTGGACTCTGGGAAAACATTTTCTTGCCAACCCCCCGTGCAATTTTTCTCTCCACCCCAACATCTTAAAAAACGAAAAAACTTTCATAATGTAAACATAAAGAACTGGTCCACAAACAAGCCCTTAGCTTGATCGGTAACAGTACGCCAACTGTAGTAGCACATGGCCCCCCTCCTCCATCATTACACAGGTCCCCTCCCCCATACTATCCCCATCATTACACAAGACTCCCTCCCCCATACTATCCCCATCATTACACAGGATCCCTCCCCCATACTACTACCATTATTACACAAGACCCCCTCCCCCATACTGCCCCCATCATTACACAGGACCCCTCACCCATACTGCTCCCATCATTACACAAGACCCCCTCCCCCATACTACCCCCATCATTACACAAGACCCTCTCCCCCATACTACCCCATCATTACACAGGACCCCCTCCCCCATGCTACCCCATCATTACACAGGACCCCTATACTATAAAACTCCCATCATTACATAGGACGCTCTTCCTCATACTACCCTCATCATTAAACAGGACCCCTCCCCCATACTACCCCCATCATTACACAGGGCTCCTCCCCCATACTACCCTCGGCCCCCTTCCCCATACTACCCCCATTATTACACAGAAGCCCCCCCATACTACCCCCATCATTACATAGGACACCCTACCCCATACTACCCCCATCATTACACAAGATCCCCTCCCCCCATACTACCCCCATCATTACACAGGACCCCCTCCCCCATACTACCCCCATTATTACACAGGGCTCCTCCCCCATACTACCCTCGGCCCCCTTCCCCATACTACCCCCATTATTACACAGAAGCCCCCCCATACTACCCCCATCATTACATAGGACACCCTACCCCATACTACCCCCATCATTACACAAGATCCCCTCCCCACACACTACCCCCATCATTATACAGGACCCCCTCCCCCGTACTACCCATATCATTACACAAGACCCCCTCCCCCATACTACCCCCATCATTACACAGGACCCCCTCCACCATACTACCCCATCATTACACAGGACCTCCTTCTCCATACTACCATCATCGTTATAAAGGACCCCCTCCCAAATACTACCCCCATAATTGCACAGGACCCTTCCCTCCACAAACCCCTGCATTGTCCCCTCTTCAGCAGTCTCACGTTAATAGTGTCCAGAGGAAGTCAGGCGAATACCAGGCACACCCCACTGAACCCTCCTACAAAGAAGTTAAAAACGTTTGGAAAAAAAATAACAAATCAGTTTTGCTGCAATATTCACTTGCAATCCAGAAATTTTCTTCCTGCTAGATGTCCTCAGCCTGATGGCCAGCATTATTCAACCCACTTCCTCTGTGCCCAGGTCATTTTAGACCTCCCCCAGCATGTGAATGGATAGTGAACATACAAGCAGCACAGTGACGAGTTCATATCTATGTCACTCTACTTTCTCCTCCTATCAGCATTATTTTCTTTCAGCGCATGAACCAAGTGGCTCCTTGAGCTACTTCTTCCTCTCACACATTAGCCCCGCTGTACTGGGACTGCAAGATGTTGATACCTGGTCAAATTCAGGTACTTAAGATGGGGACCCAGTTTGCCCTGGATTAGTGTCATCGGTTGCCATGGTATGGGTAGGTCGATTGCCAGCACCATAATAACTAATGACTTTCTTTGCTGTTGCGAATGCAGCCAGCCAGTCTGTACCATGGCGAAACTTGACTCTGATTCAGGCAAGAGAGCATGTAAGGCCACCGCCAGCATTCAGGAGAAGACAGAAGTAAACTTCATCCACTTTCTAAGATCTGTTCTTACCTTTTTCAGTCTTTTCCAATTCTTCCTCCCCTGTGTCAGGGAGTGATCGACAATGGCTGAGAATTCCGGGAGCGAGTGTCACCCATAGGCTTCCTTTGCCCAGCCATTGTCAGCCCTTTCTCCTCTCCCCTCCAGCAGCTGCTCACTATTCACTGACACTGGGGCTCAGGATCATGTGACTGAAACAAACTGAAATTGGTAATTATTGTTTTGCTATGGGTATTTTAGTGTGTTTTATAGAATATATATATATATATATATATATATATATATATATATATATATATATATATATATATATATATATATATATATATATATATATATACAGGGCTTTTTTTCTCAGAGAATAGGTGCAGGTACTCCCCCCTTTCGAGTCATCCTATGTCTCTGCCCCTACCCACCTTTGAACACATCCCTTGGTACCACCCCCTAGCCACCTCCCAGTCCGCCCCTTTTAGAAAATACAGAACCAAGTATCTTTTTTTTTTTTTGGTGCCAAGTAATTTGTATGGAATGTGTTAATTATAACAAGAAAAGCAGTAAAATAGATATCTCTAGCAATTACAGACTCCAACACCAACAATAGATCCCCCAGCAACAATAGATGCCCCCACTAAAACAACAGACCCACTTCAGCAACAATAGATCCCCTCCAGCAAAAAGATATCTCCTAGCAGCCAACATCAATAGACCCTTCAGCAGCAAGCAACAATAGACCCCTCCAACAGTAGATCCACCACAGCAACAATAGACCCTTCCATCAACAGTAGATCCCCCATGCAGCAATAGACACCTCCCTCAACAATAGATCCCCCACCAGCAAAAACAGACCCTCCCAACTATAGACCCCTTCCAGCAGCTAGCATTAATAGATCCTCCAGTATATCCCAGCACCCCTTGGCATTACATATAACCAGTGCTAGAGGTGCCGGAACTGCATTCCCCCACGTTCCCGCTGAAAAAAAGCCCTGTAGATACATATATGGAATCGTGTGTTTGAGTTACTATGTATTGCTTTTAGAAGCTAGGCTATGCTAACTAACCTCTTTGGTATCATGGAGTTCATGGAACAGGAAGTAGGGGAAGGAAACAAAGAACTTGTACACAGCCATGTGCTGAACACAAAGGGAGAAGTTTAGGAGGACTTGGGGAATCAAGGAGCAGTCTGGAACAGATCCTGGATAGAAGGAAGACAACTCCATATCACCAAGAAGACTATAAGAATTACCTTAACCTGGGGATGACACTAAATCTACAACCCAAGTTAAGTAGCTTTTAGTGTGTTCCCTATTGCATACATTGTTAATGTCCATTTGCTAGGAAGGATAGGTTGCTTGTGCATGTGTATATTGTAGGCGTATTTTGTAATGCTCGGTATGTTGTGTATTTTCCTAAATTTGGAAGTAGTTTGTATAGCATTTTTGTTTAGTAAGGCACGTTAATACACTAAAAAGGTTTTATCGCTTCCTTGCCTTTACCGCAAAAAAACCCCTAAAAGACGCAAAGCAAAACATTACACAGATCTTTACCTTTTAATAGGTAGGTCAGTCATTGCTAGTATTTGGTGCACACTAGCACATTATAGCACAAACCTGCAGGGGGTCAATTTAAAAGAAACATGATTCTAGAATTTTCTACCTCTTTCATTTGTGTTTTTATATCTGCTTATAGTTCAGATTAAATTTAATCAGCAATGTAAACAGTACAATATAACATATGTGACTCCCTTGCACTGCTAGAAAACAAAGCAAACTAACATTTTATTTTTTCTCAGAAGTAGTCTAGGTTACATTGTAACCTCTGATAACAAGAAAGGTCTATCACAGCTAAGCTCGGTACTCTCCATTATTCGCTAAGGACAGTGGTATGATTAATGACGGAAATGAAGGTGGTTGTGGCATTTAGTACTAAAAAAATTACAGACGTGAGCCTAATAAAACCAATTACCGCTTTCCGCGCTGCTGGACGATCTGTCATCTTCTTTTCACAGGCATAACACAAAGGTGATCATTTTTCCATATGGTATTTTGCATTTAGAGATAATGCTTCCTATACCAACATGTGACACTCCATCAAAAATAAGGGTTTACATCAACTAAGCTGGTTTCAGTCCATTATCATATCCACCACGTAAAGGATACAGATGCATAGACCATAGGTAGAGCAAAAGAAAAGTAACAATCTTGAATTCTCTTATATTATTCAGTTCCTTGAATATCCAACTGTAGAAACATGAGCGCTGCAATCTGATTGGTTGTCGTTGGCAACAAATACACATTTTAGATTAAAAGATATCCTTTTTTTATCTTGGTTCCTCCTCTCTCTCTCTTACATACAGTGCCTTGAAAAAGTATTCATACCCCCTGAAATTTTCCACATTTTGTCAGGTTACAACTAAAAATGTAAATGTATTTTATTGGGATTTTATATGATAGACCAATACAATGTGCCACATAATTGTGAAGTGGAAGGAAAATGATAAATGGTTTTCAAATTTTTTTACAAATAAATATGTGAAAAGTGTGGCGTGCATTTGTATTCAGCCCTCCTGAGTCAATACTTTGTAGAACCACCTTTCACTGCAATTACAGCTGCAAGTCTTTTTGGGAATGTCTCTACCAGCTTTGCACATCTAGAGAGTGACATTTTTTGCCCATTCCTCTTTCCAAAATAGCTCAAGCTCTGTCAGATTGGATGGAGAGCGTCTGAACAGCAATTTTCAAGTCTTGCCACAGATTTTTCAAATGGATTTATGTCTGAACTTTGACTGGGCCATTCTAACACATGAGTAAGCTTTGATTCCATTGTAGCTCTGGCTGTATGTTCATCTGACCAGAGCACCTTCTTCCACATGTTTGCTGTGTCCTCCACATGGCTTTTTGCAAACTGCAAACGGGACATCCTATGGCTTTCTTTCAACAATGGCTTTCTTCTTGCCACTCTTCCATAAAAGGCAGATTTGTGGAGTGCACGACTAATAGTTGTCCTTAGAACAGATTCTCCCACCTGAGCTGTGGATCTCTGCAGCACCTCCAGAGTTACCATGGGCTTCTTTGCTGCTTCTCTGATTAATGATCTCCTTGCCCGGCCTGTCAGTTTAGGTGGACGGCCATGTCTTGGTAGGTTTGCATTTGTGCCATTCTCTTTCCATTTTCGGGTGTTGGATTGAACAGTGCTTATCTCTGACCTGTCTGGTGTGTTCCTTGGACTTCATGATGCTGTTTGTTCACTAAGGTTTTCTAACAAACCTCTGAGGGCTTCACACAACAGCTGTATTTATACTGAAATTAAATTACACACGGGTGGACTCTAGGTCCATTGCCCGTCCAATTGGTCGAATTGGTTCCACTAGATTTTAAATTGGGGTATCAGAGTAAAGGGGGCTGAATACAAATGCACGCCATACTTTTTAAATATTTATTTGTAAAAAATCTTAAAAACCATTTATTATTTTCCTTCCACTTCACAATTATGTGCCACTTTGTGTTGGTCTATCACATAAAATCTCAATAAAACACATTTACGTTTTTGGTTGTAACATTACAAAATTTGGAAAATTTCAAGGGGTACGGATACCTTTTCAAGGCACTCTAATTAACCACTTCCCGCACGGCCTATAGCAGATTGACAGCTGGGCGGTGGTTCAGTTATCCTGACTGGGCGTCATATGACGTCCTTCAGAATAACAGCCGCTGCGCGCCTGTGGGGCCCATGGGGCCCATCTGTGCCCATCAGTGCCCACCTATCAGCGCCCATCAGTGCCCATCCATGTCACTTATCAGTGCCATCCATAAGTACCCATTAGTGCCACCCAAAAGTGCCCATCAGTGCCACCTATGAGTGCCCATCAGTGTCGCCTATGAGTGCCCATCATTGCCGCCTATGATTGCCCACCAATGCCGCATACCAGTGCCACCTATCAGTGCCCATCAGTGCCACCTATCAGTGTCCATCAGTGCCGCCAATCAGTGCCCATCATCAGTGCCTGTCAGTGCCACCTCATCAGTGCCACCTCATTGGTGCCACCTCATCGGTGCCCATCAGTGCCGCCTTATCAGTGCCCGTCAGTGCAGCCATATCAGTGCCCATCACTGAAGAATAAAACTTACTTATTTACAAAAAATTTTAACAGAAACCAAGAAAAACTTGTTTTTTTCAAAATTTTCGGTCTTTTTTTATTTGTTGCGCCAAAAATAAAAAACGCAGAGGTGATAAAATACCACCAAAAGAAAGCTCTATTTGTGGGAACAAAATGATAAAGAATTTGTTTGGGTACAGTGTTGCATGACCGCGCAATTGTCATTCAAATTACTACAGCGCTGAAAGCTGAAATTGGCTTGGGCAGGAAGGTGCTTAAGTGCCTGGTATTGAAGTGGTTAAAGAATGTCCCCACATTTTGTTCTTTTTTTTTTTTATTAGGAGAGAATTACACAGGAGGAGCACACAGAATCTGGTGCATGGTAGCCAATCAGCTTCTAACTTCAGCTTGTTCAATAAAGCTTTGACAATAAAACCTGTTAGCTGATTGCTTTCTATGCAAAGCTGCATCAGATTTTGCATGCTCCAGTTTTAGTAAATTCACCCCATAGGGTCCTGCTGCTGCCTTGTAGGATGTCCAAATCACATCTTAGGAGGCAGTGTATTGCTGAGTCGCGCAAACGCAACGTCAAGGTCCATAAATTGGTCACTGGCAGAAACGCATAACATATTTGCAATGTTTGGGAGAGTCCAGTGTTACATCTGTGCTTGCGCTGGGGATTCCCGTGTATGCGCATACATGCTACCGTACTTGGTTCTGGTATCTGGGACCCTGTAGATACCTGTGCCATGTGTGCACATGCATGGGAATCCTCTGTGCATATGTAAATGTGCTGCAGGTCTCCCCCACAAGTTTTTGTCAGTGATTGCAAACTGTTAGCTCCATATAAATCCTGTATAGCAATAATAATAATAATTATAATCAATCTGCGCACATGCAGGATATGTAAAAATGGCAGCACAGAAGCAGATACAGGGGCTAAAAATGCACCGAGAGTGAAGTCCCTTTTTAATCCAGTCACTATGGAATGTATTAAGACAGATGTTGCTTGTCCAACAGTATAGGGAGTGCCAGTTGTGGAACCACCCTTTTCCAGTTACATATTTCCATCCCTTGGTTCCAGGAAGTCTGCGTGAGTGTTAAAGTGGTTGTAAACCTCACACATCACAAAAAGTCCCCTATGTGATGATTTTTTTTTGGTGACAGGACCTCTTTAATGGGAAATTCAGGGTTTCAAAGACCCTGCATGTCTCCACTGTGCTCTACTGAAAATACTGTCACAAGTCACTACCGGGTCAACAACTAGCTCTCCTCCCTCCCCTCTACCCAGCGGCACCCACTATGCTGGTCCCGGGCATGCAGATGGACAAGCGGAGCCTGGAAAACATACCGGGGGGGGTGCGGGGGTGTGGGGAGCAGGCTACAGGACAAAACTTCTAATTGCCATGGCACCTGGCACCTGGGGTTTGTCGAGCCTGCATTACACTACAAGATATATTTCGCACCCTCTACCAATAGGTAGGTGCTAGTAATAGGTTTTTACTAGGAACCGTCAGCGCAGGCAAATTTAGGCAGGCCTATGCTGCAAGCTAGGCCTGTCTGTTTTGATCTGGGGGCTGGGAGTGGTCAGAGTAGCAGTGGGTGTGACCACCTGTGCTCTAGTTCTGAGGCACCTCACCTACTTCCATGGAGAATGTTCTGGAAGAGGGGCTGGGCCTGGAACCTGGAGTGGCAGGCAGCTCATGTGGAAGCCCTAACCAATCCCCATCTGGTATTGGCAGGGGGCGGGCCTCCTATATAAGCTGAGGTAACATGCCACTGGAGAGAGATGTCGGCTGAGTGAAGTGGAGGATGGAATATTAGGCAAGGCAGGGGGGCACCCATATCTGGGGGGGTGCGCTGATCACAGGAGGAGGCCCAGGGAGAGCTGTGAGGGAACTTTGCCTCTACACGGTCATTGGCAATGTCTTTATCATCACACGTCATTGATAAAGGACTCCGGGAGCAAGGGGGCAGCTAAAGCTGTCGGAACGTATGGTCAGGGTCAAGTTCCTCATCAAGCACTCAGGGCAGTGAAAGGTCAGTGAGTGTTACCACAGTGGAGGGCTGGATGTGCCAGGAAGTCTGTGAGGGAACTTTGCTACTACACGGTCATTAGCAAAGTCTTCATCATTTATACGGTGAAAGGTGGGGAGTCCTGGATCAGAAGAGAGATTGTGGGGATCTGTGTCAAATCAATGTGGCCTGAGGGCACAGGATTTGCAAGCTAGGCTGGCTGGGAACAGTAGTCCATAATCCATGAGAATGATTTTAAACTACTAGGCCTCCGGGGAGAGGTACTGCAGGGCTCAGGCTTAGTAGCAGCGAGCAACCAGAGCCTGCTTGAGGACTTGTTCAGAGTGGGTCCTTACTGCTCTGCAGAAGAGGATATGGCACTAATTCACTTAAGTTTTGTGCAGGAGGAAAGAAGTTTTGCGCAGGAGGAAAGAAGTTCTGGGACCAACACTCTTACACGGTAATAAGTGGTGTCCTCATACCTTACACGGTAATGGATAGGGAATTCTCAGAGGAAATAGTCTGCAGAAGTAAAGCAAGGAGGAGCAACAGTCTGCATAGTGATGCAGGAGGAAATATCATTCATAAATGCACATCATCTCTTTGGGCTCTAACTATGTGCTTATGTATGCAATCTGTAAAATATGATGGCAATTGAAACATCCTATGGGCATCCCATATACCCTTTTCCCCAACCAAGTTGTACCCCCCAATAAACAAACAAAAACAAAACCAGCAAAAGACTGTTCATTGTCTCTGCAAGTGACGCATGGAGTTTGGCAGTGGGGTGAATTAGTGGATTGCCTGTTACTAGTGGCAACTACACCGCTACATATATATTATTATTATTATTAGTATACAGGATTTATATAGCATCAGACATCTCAAGTCTCCCGTAAATTGCAGGAGACTCCCGCATTTGGATACCTGCTCAAGGACACCCACGAGCGCCGGGCAATCTCCCGGCTGAACCTTTCACTCAGAAAGGCAGAGCAGCCCAAGTGGCGGAATGTTACTGAGCTGACACGCTGCCGCTTCCCTTCCCAGTGTTATCAAATAGACAGCACCCCTGGCTTCCCTCTAGACGTGCACTTCTCCCTTCCTGCCACTGGGTGCTGCTTATATATGCAGGTGAATTGGAATGTGATTTTAGGGCATCCCCAGTTTGCTCTACCCGAGGCCGACTGTTCTTCACGTCCTACACCCTAAGGCAAAGGTCTCCAAACTATGGCCCTCCAGTTGTTCAGGAACTACAATTACCATCATGCCTAGTCATGTGTGTGAATGTCAGAGTTTTACAAAGCCTCATAGGACTTGTAGTTCCGGAACAGCTGGAGGGCCGTAGTTTGGAGATCCCTGCCCTAAGGTATGCCACTGTTTGCTAATGTATATTGCAAATAGAAGTTTTCAGTAGATTATGCCAAAAGTCTTTATAATATTTCATGTTACAATGGCAGTCCTAGCAGATTCCTCTGTGAAGAGCTGATTGTTGGGGATATGGCAGGAGAACTTGCCATAATATGACATTATACATTTTATTGCAAATTTAACTTGAAGTTTCCATGTTCCAGCAGTTACAGTTTTGCACTCTCCCTTCTCTCTGATGCAGACAATACTCATTCAAAAAACATTTAGTGTGCTTTCACATTGAGGCGTTGGGGGCATCAGCGGTAAAGCGCTGCTATTTTTAGCGCTGCTTTATCGTCGTTTTATTCGGCCGCTAGCGAGGTGCTTTTAACCCCCGCTAGCATCCGAAAAAGGGTTAAAACCACCCACGAAGCGCCGCTGCTTCGGCGCTTTGCCGGTGGTTTGGCGGCGCTTTGCCGGTGCTGCCTATTGATTTCAATGGGCAGGGGCGCTTTAGGAGCGGTGTATACACTGCTCCTACAGTGCTACAAAGATGCTGCTTACAGGGCTTTTTTTTTACCGTCCTGCAAGCGCACTGCTCCAGTGTGAAAGCACTCGGGCTTTCACACTGGAGACACAGGAGACGCTCTCTACCGGCGCTATTTTTAGCGCTATAGCGCCTGTAAAGCGCCTCAGTGTGAAAGCAGCCTTACTAGTAAAAGAAGAAAAATAAGAGACACAGAATGCCTATGTATGTCAAAAACGGCAAACTTTAATTGGTACTGATCAGGCTGCATTTAATTGGGGGGGGGGGGGGGGCGCTGGCGCGTCAGCTCCCTGAAATGAGTTTTTGCAGGTTGGGATGTCTGTAGCGCCAACAGTTTACGCGGCGCTATATAGTGATCTGGTTAAATGAGAAACAGTAGGGCCCATTTAGATCTCAGCATGTGCATATAGGTGCCTTTTCTTGTAGTGTTAGCTATGTATGTTGCCATGCTGATTCACATTTTCAATGTGTTTTTGAATGTAAGTGGACTGGCCCTTTAATACAGTCATTCAAAGTGACCCTACCCCTAAAAATGCATTTGCCAGCCATTCTACACATCCCTAGGCTGCACGGGTATTCATAACCACTGTGAAAAATCTGTTTAATAAGTATGAACTGTTCATTTTATAAGTTAGATGATGTGCATTTTCATCAAGGCAATTAGTGAACAAGCAAAAGGATTACATATTAGAATAATAGCACTGTTTCATCACATTTGTAATTATATTTGCTGTTTGTGTAGACTGATTAACCACCAGGCGCCCTAAATGATCACGTCATCGCTCAGCCCTACGGACCCACATTCACATCTGCTAGACTGATGTTGTTCCACTGACAAATGCTTTCATTTCTTGGTGTGACAAAATCGATTTTTTTTCTGTGATAAATTAACATTCTTGATGATTTTTAATACACTGCTGGGTTAATGAATGGATCATCAGAAAATAAAAGCTTTCCTATTAAAATGAATCAGTCACACAGGAAACAAAACTATACAGTAGTGTTGTGGAACAGACTAAAAAAATGTAGAGATCACAAGCTACTAACGTTCAGGCTTTGAATGTCGAGTAAGCAAAGTGAAAAATGAGATGCAGAAATCACCTATAAAGTCTGTTTCACTGATGCTGTTTGTATACATTATTGTGGGAGGGAGGGGGGGATTGCAATCCTGTTGTTTCTGTAGTGTTCTGCCCCACTTTTGTAATTTTTCTGCATTGTATTGAACTGTATCAGGTTTTTATTGTTTTCTAGTATTTTGACATCTAGTGGTGGTTTATGGTAACTACAACTTTGGTTGCTCCTTCTGTCCTCCCTTCTTGTTTAGTACTAGTTAGTTCTAAGTATGCCCTTCCCATTTCTTCCATGTTTCCTCAATCAATGATAGTACTTCACAGAGACAGTGTTTATAAAAATCATTGTCTTCTTGCACTTCAAAAGACTAGAAAAACGTTCTCTGTACTGCAATTAGCTGAAGTAAAATTGTGCTGGATTCTACTTCTGTGTCTTATTGAAGACTTAAAAGAGAAGTATGGGAATTGTTTTTATATTAGAATCATACTCACCTAGGTGGATGCATCATCGGCTCAATGCTGCATCTGCCCCCCGCCAGCTCTAAGGCTGAGAACTGAATGATCAAACACCGCTGATCACTTGGTTCTCACAGCTTCCTGAGCAGGAAGCTGGTGACTGTCAGTCACAGCTCTCTGATCTGACCCCCCCGCGCTCACTGGAGCGCTGGACTGTGTAGGGGGTGGGAGCAGCCGGCCTGGACCGGCTCTGTTTTGTCAGCCCACAGCGACAGGAAAAGTACAGCCAAACAAGCTTTGCCTGTACTTCCCCTTTAAGCTGCCTGCAGATGGTGCCAAGTCAGAAGATGAGCATACTGTCCAGAGAGACCGAGGGAGATTTACTAAAACTGGAGCACTCACAATCTGGTGCAGTTGTGCATAGTAACCAATTAGCTTCCAGCTTTACTTGGTTCATTTAAGCTTTAACTATAATGCCCCGTACACACGGTCGGATTTTCCGACGGAAAATGTGTGATAGGACCTTGTTGTCGGAAATTCCGACCGTGTGTAGGCTCCATCACACATTTTCCTTAGGATTTTCCGACACACAAAGTTTGAGAGCAGGATATAAAAT
Source organism: Lithobates clamitans (assembly GCA_037952925.1). NCBI lineage: Eukaryota > Metazoa > Chordata > Amphibia > Anura > Ranidae > Lithobates > Lithobates clamitans. Next base: position 9,243,613 of record JBBGZY010000292.1, on the reverse strand, counting down.
TTTCTGACAACAAAATCTGTTGACGGAAATTCCGATCGTGTGTACACAAATCCGACGGACAAAGTGCCACGCATGCTCAGAATAAATAAAGAGATGAAAGCTATTGGCCACTGCCCCGTTTATAGTCCCGACGTACGTGTTTTACGTCACTGCGTTTAGAACGATTGGATTTTCCGACAACTTTGTGTGACCGTGTGTATGCAAGACAAGTTTGAGCCAACATCCGTCAGAAAAAATCCTAGGATTTTGTTGTCGGAATGTCCGAACAAAGTCCGACCGTGTGTATGGGGCATAAGACCTGGAAGCTGATTGGTCTTTGCAGAGCTGCACCAGATTTTTCACCCACCTTAGACCCACCCCCACTGGGTCTAAGGTGCTATGTCAATGCGTAAAGCAGCATTTGAAGCAGAAAATATACTGTAGGTAACACTTCTGCCAACTGCCATTTAGCAGCGGTTGGAAGATGTATAAGGACATAAAATAGTATGTGTTGTATTATTTCTTAAAGTGGAACTATGGGAAAAATAAAAACATGACATATAGTGAAATAAATATGGGGTGGTTTTGGATTCCCCCTGTTTATTATAAATATTTATTAGCTTGTCTATTTCTATAATTAGTTAGTCTATCAAAGCTCTGATACATTTAACGGTGATGGTACAACAACAATTCTAGCTATAAAATAAACACACTGGCAAGGGTCTCATTTATTTAACAAGTAAGTAGAAATGCTAACAAAAACACTAAAAAGGAAAACTTCAGAGCAAATAAAACAAAAGAACATAGATGATACTTTACGTAAGGGTACCCTCTGTTTTCGGTATCTTCAGCTGGGCTCAATGGTCAAGAGGAAGTCACTCCAGCTGGCCAGTACACCACTCAGACACCACCCACACAAACTCCCACCGCCAGCCCGTACCAATGAAGAAAATCCATAAGAGGCAATCCTTCCTAATCACCAGAAAGTATTCTTCTTCTACTCGTCCTCCAGGAAGTATGCTGTAATGTCCACTAGGGGCAGCATTCATCCATGAATCACCACTATTTGACCTGGGTCCTCCTTCAGTAACAGCTGGCCTTTGATGTTCTGTTACTCAGGACATTTTAATTCGCATTTCCCCGGGAGGTCTTATCTAGTGCTTCTCTACTCCTGTACCTCACATCAGGAGGCAAATGCGAGAACATCCTGTTAGGGCATTAATTCCCATTTATGACTCCTTGTTTTACATACCCTGTTGGGTAAACTTGCTATATTTACATTGCAAAATGGCAATCTCCAACATAGCCCAAATGGCTGTATCAACCAGGCATTAAAACTTCAGAAATATGATATTAAACTATGTTGCCTTCCAAAATATAGGAAGCAGTTTGTCAGGACTCAGGAGCACAAAACAGAACTAAAGTCTTAAAATAAATAAATAAATAAATAGACTCTCTTCTGCAATACAATACACCTACCTGCCTGTTCACAATCTTTTTTTAAATATACCCTGAGCTGTGCATGTACAGCTGAGGGTACCTTCTATCTATGCATAGTGTGCCAAAATTAAAGAACTTTGGTGCATGTGTGTCATCGAGAAAGTGTCCATTTACATAAGACTACCTCTGATCTGTCATGTCATGTCTGGACTTGGACAGACTTGGAGGTAAGTGGATATAAGCGGATACATACGCCTGTACATACTCTTACATGGAACTTCAAATCAAGTCCTATGTGAAAAAGATCTTATTGTCTTACAACATTGACTCAGCAAATGTATATTGGTTCCCTTTTCTGAATCTAAATATAATTTTACATGTTAAAGTGAAAAGGGAATTGGAACAATACAAAACAACTGACTGCATAAGTATACACCCCCTTTAAGTCACTATTTAGTAAATCTACTGAACCCTTGGCAGAGATTACAGACTTGACCCTCTGTGGATAGGTCTGTATTAGTTTTGCACATCTGGACAGTTATTTTTTCTCATCTCTCCTAGCAACACTGCATCAGCCGTCACAGGGTGTTGTTTAGGGGTTTATTAAGGTAGTTAGTTTAATGTTCTTTGTATTCATGTTTTTTTTCTCCTTTTTGCATATTGGATTGTACCTTTCTGTATGTAGTAAGGAGCTAGCTAGAGAGAGACAGAGCATGTTAAGACACTGAGCTGCAGCTGCTCTCTTTGCACTCACTGAACTGTTCATGCTGGATTTAGTAACATTGCCTCCCACCAGCAGGGGGAGCAGAAAAGCCAATGGAAATTCATATACCTGTACACTGGCTGCATTAGACTGTGGGAGTTAAAGTTCTGAATAGGAGCCAGGCTGTGCAATCCTATGGACCATTGAACTGCAGTACCCACAAGGAGACAGTGTGAAAGAAGAGGAAAGACTGCATTTCCCAGGCTGCAGACCAAGAAACTTCCTTTTTTTGCTGCATAGAGGCCAAGAGACAGGGAGTGAGCAAACCTACCATTCTGAATGTGCGCCCACCTGACACAAGCGAGTGACCTGAGCCAGAGCTCAGAGTGCTGGGTGCTGGGGACCAGAGAGAGAGTAGATCAGAGTTTGCAGAAACTGAGGACTAAGCTATTGGTGGTTAACAGACCTTTGCTACAGAGAGACTGGAGCGCTGTATACCAGTGGGCTGATGACTGGAGCCACTTCAGGCATTCCTGCCTTATAGCTGGGATTGGTGAGAGGGCATTATTGCTATGTCATTGCTAGTAGAGACTAAGCATTTAGAGACTGGACATTTGACTAGCACCCCCTACCACTGCATGGAGGCTTTACTAGGACTGTATTTATGTGCACCGCTGTAAAGACTGGGCGCCAACGTTAACAGGCTGAAGAACTAGGGCAAAAGACTGTCTCTTTAGACAAGCTGCTCTGCAAGGACTTCACTCATTACCTAAAGTAAGGGGCGGCAGTGCAATAGACACGGGTCATAGCATTTTCTTCCCTTGTGTGCACTCTAGCACCATAGTACACTGGTTCCAAGAAATTTATTACAGTACCATTTACCATGGCTGTTATTGTTATCTGTGCTTTTGCTTAATGCTGATCTGCAAACTACCAAGTAAAGATTATTCTATCCATATAGATCCCTATTCTAAACTACTACAACTTAGTAACTGTTGTCTAGAGAATTGTGTTTGACTTAACTATTCCTATATGTGCATATTGCCACCTACTTTATTTTTGTTACAGTATAATGCACTTCTTTTTTTCTAACCAGTCTGTTGTTTGCTTTCCAATAGTGAACTGTAGTGTGTGTAGGGTATTTACAGTATACTTGTGCTAGTAATAGCATTGTAATATGCTTATTCTGATGTGTCAGAGGAGCTGAGGTCATTTGTTGGGACTTTAAATATACACCCGTGTGCACAATTAGATATAGAATTACATACAATATGTCTAAAATAATTTTGTCTTTATTTTACACAATATAAAAAGCATATGTTGCTATCAAACATAGTATATTACAAACAAGTCTGTGCATACCCTCCCATGGGCCGGCAGGCTATTTTGTGAGATCACTGACCCTTTTCCTTCTATGGACAACAAGTAAACTATACTACATCCATTTTGGATCTGTTTTTAAACTATTTGACTTATCAATTTCAATGCGCCTAATTCTACTGGTCCTGACAAAGCGGATGATCCACAAAACGCATTGACCCTTCTAGAAGACCTTATGCACAGACTTGTTTGTAATGTACTATATTTGATAGCAACATATGCTTTTTAGATTGAGTATTATTTTAGACATATATGTCATTCTATGTCTAATTGTGCACACGGGGGTATATTTAAAGTCCCAACACTCATTCTCCCTCCTTGCTACTCCTAAAGATAGTTTGATAGATTGGGTTCTTTATTCTTTGCCTCAAATTGGTGAACGACCTCAACTCCTCTGACACACCAGATTAAGCAAAAAGCATATTGCAATGCTATTACTAGCACAAGTATAGTGTAAATACCTTGCACACACTACAGTTCAGTATTGGGAAGCAAACAATAGACTGGTTAGAAAAAAAGAAGTGCATTATACTGTAACAAATTAAAGTAGGTGGCAATATGCACATACAGGAATAGTTAGAATGTCCTGTAAGTCAAACACAATTCTCTAGACAAGAGTTACTAAGTTGTCCTCCGGGATTTCCCTGTATTTGCTGTTTTCCTTCTACCCTGACAAGCTTTTTAGGGCCTACTGGAAAGAAGCATCCCCACACCAGGATGTTGCCACCAGCATGCTTCACAGTAGGGATGGTTCATTTATGATGTGCAGTGTTTGGCTTATGGCACTTATTTTGATGGCCACAAAGCTACATTTTTGTTTCATCAGACCATATAACCAGCTTATGCAGTCTTCCACATGCGTTCCGACAAACTGTTCGCTAATGGTGGAATTAAATTTGACTTCTAATTGTTTACACTTTCTTCCATAAAGGTGTTACTGGTAAAGCACATGAACAACAGTTGTAAGCATAGTCTATCAAATCTTAGGCAGGCTTGTAACCCCTTCAGGGATGTGACTTTTGTCTTTTGAAGGATTCTCTTGCCAATCTTCTACTTGTATAGTCACTTGCTTTAATGGCATGCACCTCTTTCTGGAACAGTCTCAGCTAGTTTGTGATGTGAATTTTTTTCCCAGCTTCCATCGGGCCTTGCTTTATCATTGGTTGTTTTGCATGGTAACATTGCCTTCTTCTTTAGTGTTGCCCTCTATCTGATTTGATGATAAACTAACCTTATCCTCTCCTCAGCCTTGTGCTTGATCTGTCATTGCCTTACTGCCACCCCCAACTCAGCTCCTGCCATAGCTTGCTCTACCCATTCACCCTATCTCTACCCTATTTTTACAATTTGGTCTTATTTTTCAGCATATTGTTGCTCTTAGGCAGGACTGCTGTTAGAAATCACAGGGCCCCATACAGCCTACTTGACAGGGCCCCTCCCCTGACCAGAAGTGACTGAGGACATATATTTTATCAGACCCTTTCTTTGCAGCCTAAGTTGCAAAGCGCTCTAAAGTTTCGGGCTCATTCACAAACTGAAGCATAGTAAACAGTTTACTACACTTCAGTGGTCAATGGGCACAGGAGTGATTGGTACCGATCACTCACTGTGTTCATTCAGGAAAAGAAGGGGCCAATAAATTATATATTTACTGGCTCCCTCCCCCAATCTCCATCCTGAAACATCCCTCTGTGTGGGGGCAGCAGCTGCCGGCAGGAGGGGAGAGGAGGGAAGCCAGCAGCGCTGCAGGGGAAAGGGGCACGCAGGGGGGTCCAGACAGCAGATGGAAGGGCCGCATGAGCTAGAAACACTCCACTGTAGTGCAAAAGGAGGGAGAAGCTGGCAGTGCTGCAGGGGAAGGCAGAAGAGGACTGGTGTCTGCAATAAGACAATACAGCCGGCCCTCCTGCTCAGCAGGTGACTGGGCTCCCCTCTTGAACTGATGAGGCCTTGGCCTAGTACAGCCTTATCAGAGGCCCTGCTTTTGGGTGCTGTGTCTAAACTCCTTCTGCTCTTATACATCAGCCTGTATACTCACTCTCTCCTAGTTACCCTTAGTTTTCTTTCTCCCTGTAATTAGTCTGTTTTGGCCTTGCATCTTCTATACTTACTTTACTCCCAGGCAAACTCTGTTGTACAGTTTCTGTTTTAGTTTCTCTCTGTCCCAGTCTTCATTATGAACAAGGCTGTCCCAAAGACTTCAGCCTGGCTATGCCCTATCGCTTAAACACATCTACACCAGGCTCAGGTGAAGACTGGGTACTCCCAAATCTTGCTGCTCCTAGGTGCTTTGGTCTGAAGTGGCAGGGTAGCCAGGGGTGGCACACAGCTACCCATATATCAATTGCTGCTACCAGTTATATTGATTGCAGACTGACACCCTGCCATTATAGCATCCAGATAGTATTGATAATCATAGGAAATAACTGTATTAAGCAAAATACGGTCAAAATTTGTGATAATAGACCTCCTAGAACTGATCACAAGACTTTTTTTTTTTTTTCCAAAGATTTAGACAAGTACATTGAAGAAAAAGCATGCAAAACATATACACACTTTGACAGGGTAGCAAGTTCACTGTATGATGATGAAAGGTAAGAGAATATATACATACAGTATATGTGGGTGTAAGTTGTTCGCTAGATGGGTGGGGACAGGGAAGATTTGTTTGTGAGCCTGATTGGATGTAGATATCATGCAGAATTCATGGATAGAAGTCTGTGGGTTTAGCAGTCAAGGGGAAAGGTGAGAAAGAGAGTTGGGGGTTCGTAATGCTGCATGTAACGTAAAGGACAAGAACATATGAAGTTTCGAGAAAGGAGGAGGGAGGGTAAAGTGACCTTCCTTGGGTCGTCATTATAGTAAGAGTTTGGAGCGGTCAAGGTCCAGATCATGGTTGTAGCCAAGCCAAGGTGACTATATTGTTTAAAAGTTAGGGTGGGTATCATTGGAATTAATAATTTTCCTGACTCTTCTAGTTTTAGGTTCTATGAGCAATAATGAACCTGTCACCTGTGGCAAATCGCCAAGGATATAAGTACTATGAAGAGAGGGGTAGACACCTGATTTCATACATTGTTCTTTTGCTGTCTATATGAAAGAGTCATTGGTCCATTGCTGACATTGCTCTAGACCAGGGATATGCAATTAGCGGACCTCCAGCTGTTGCAAACCTACAAGTCCCATCATGCTCTGCCTCTGAGTGTCATGCTTGTGGCTGTCAGAGTCTTGCCATGCCTCATGGGACTTGTAGTTCTGCAACAGCTGGAGGTCCGCTAATTGCATATCCCTGCTCTAGACTGTGAGGGAGCGACATGTATAACCAGGTGAGTATTTACTATGCTCTGCATAGCAATCCTATCACTGGCAGGTGTCGTCAGTAACAGGATCAATGGTGTGATATGACGCTTAGTATTATACTAAGCTTAGCTAGTTCAGAGGGGTAGGAGAGCAAAGATACTAGGTAGTTGACCTAAGAGGGCAGATAGTATAAATCCAACCTGCACATCCAGGAAATGGGGTTTGATGCTGCACCCTTTAACCATAATGTCTTTGAATCGACAAAAGCCTAAGGGCTTATGTCAGTGGGTTTTTGTTTGAGTCAGATACATTGTGCCTTCCTGTACAAGTCTATAGGACTGCAAAACCCACATGAAACAAGTCAAATACAGATCAGAAGGATAATAATTACAGGTCAGATGCACTTGTCAATTAATTCTAAATGACCTCCGAAGCATCTCAAACTGATGTCATTGACACAAATCCAAAATCTGTTGACCCAAGATGGTCCACTGATGGGAAATATGGCCCAATCTGCAGGAAAGAGGTGGCACAGCATGGGCGGAGCCACAAGGGTAGTTGCCCTGGGCAGAAAATTCTTAGGAGTGCAAAATTAGTAAGGAATCAGGATGAGAAAAGGTAGGAGATCGGTCTGTGCGCGCTCAGTCCTGGTCTTGTCATTAGCGTTCTACATCCACTCTCTCTTTCTCTTAGGCTATGTGGGTGGGTCTGGCTGGGTGGTTCTACTGTATGCTGGGGTGGGTGGTGTTGAGAGCAAGCAAGTTTGTAGCAGTGTACTGCAGTTGAGAATGACTCTGATCTCTGTTCTTCCTAGGAGCACTGGCAACTGGAACTCCTCCAACTACCAGTGAGCATAGGGGGAAAGTGGGTTATATAGAATTTGATGGAATTGGTGTGCACAATAAGGAGGTGGAGGGGCTGGGGATGCACAATGGGGGGTATAGCATTGGAGGGTACAATGAAGGGAGTGGGGGTGCACAATGATAGGTTGGGGGTACAGAGTGGGTTATGCTCACTGGAAGGGGGGAGTTGCAAGGAGTGGATGAGAAAGCCAGGCACACAGGGGAACGCAGGTAAGAAACTGATTTTTCTACTATGTAATATATATAATGTATTCTGGTGGAAATTACTCAGGGAGTGGTAATGGTCCATGGGTTATGGGGGGCAATACCAACCCTGCCCTAGGCACTGGGAACCTACACTGCACCACTATAGGGAAGGATAAATTTGTTTTGCTCTGAATTATAGCATTATATTAAACACAAATTAATTACAAGATGTTAAAAAAGGATTGTAAGTAAAGCCTTTTTTTTTAGTTGATAGCATTCATTTCCTTTGAGTTTTTATAGAAGATGTAAAGAAATGTTTTGATATCATGTATATTCCCCTGCAGCAGACAGAATTAGGGAAAGACAATTGTGGAGGTTAGAGTGCCTTTAATGAGATGTTATTCTGAAAGCTCTGTATATTCTTTCTGCTATTTTCTGACCTTCAGGATAGTTGTTGTGGCTAATCGCCTGATCTTGTAGACAAATTGCAAATGAGAAACTACTCTGCAACCAGGCGCCTTGTCACCAGAGCCGAGGTGTGCTGAAAATAGACAGGTTTAGAAAAAAGAAAAAAAAAAAAAGATAAAAACATAAGCATTGTGCTTATAATAGAGGTGTTAGGGAATAATCATTTATGTAATAAGGGAATGAATGATGTGCAAAGACCAGTGACCCTTGGCAACTAATAAGAATTCAGGAGCAACTTTAGGAAAACTAAGTTAAAGAATTCTTAATTGGTTAGAAAGCCATTTTAATTTACCTTAAGAAAGACGATTTCTCCAAAGTGAGGGGAAAACACCTTATACAGTTGTCCAAGGCCGCTGATAAGGCAGTACAACTGGTCCTTTGGTACTGGGCCAAGTCCTTATCAGATAAACAGGGAGGCCTTGGGCAGCTTTATTGTTAATTTCTGCCTAAATTAATAAATTGATTTTACTAGACTATACCCCCATTCCTACTTACTTACCAGGACTTAAATTACATTTTCATGGGCCCCATCACGTCTGTCAGACAAGAGTGAGGAAAAGCCAATAAACAGCTCTTCCTGTTTACACTGTGATCAGCCGTGATTGGACACGGCTGACCATGTGGTAATGAGCTTCCGTCGGAGGCTCTTTACCAAGATCAGTGTAGCTGTATGTCAGACTGACACGTCGCACCACCGATCAACGCTCTGTGCGGCCCTGCGGGCGCGTGCTGACAGTTATCCTGCTGGACGTCATATGACGCCCGGTCAGGATAACTGAGCCACCACCCAGCCATCATTTTGGTATAGGCCGGGCGGGAAGTGGTTAAGATAACATCAAAAGGCAAATGTCACATCATTATATCTTAAAGTGATTGTAAAGTCTCGTATTTGTTTAAAAAAAAAACAAAAAAAAACGAACATGTTAAACTTACCTGCTCTGTTGCAGTGAATTTGCACAAAGCAACCCAGATACTCCTCTTCTCGGGTCCCTCTTCTGTGATCCTCGCCCCTGCCTCCTGTTGAGTGCCCCCACAGCAAGCAGCTTTCTATGGGGGCACCTGAGTCGAGTCACAGCTCCCTGTGTCCATTCAGACATGGAGCTGTGGCCCGGCCTGCTCCCTTTCTCTCCTGATTGGCTGACTGACTTTGATTGACAGCAGCAGGAGCCAATCACATCACGCTGCTGTCTTAGCCAATGAGGAGGGGAGTCCCGGTCAGCTAAGACACTTCAGCAACATCGCTGGATAAAGATGGGCTCAGTTAAGTATTAGGGTGGTTGAGGGGGGCTGCTGCACACAGAAAGTTTTTTTATCTTAACAAGACCCTCTAAGGTGTTTTTGCAGAAACACAGGACATTTTTTCAACATGGGTTCCTATTTCATCAATGCATTTTTGTGCCTCTGCGTTTTTGGCAAGGGTCAGAGACTTTTTGTTAAACGCAAAACGTTGCTTTTTTTTGTGTTTTTGGTTCAATGAGTTTCAATGGAGAAGCTGCAGAGAAGCACGCAGTGCAATTTTACCACGTTTTTAACCACAATTTTGCAGCAATTGGCATTTCTTTATTTGCCCTATAACAGATTTGCCAAAAAAAGCATGAAAAATGCGATTTGCAGCAAATTCGCAGTAAAACAGCGGTAAAACACAAAAAGCACAGCAAAAACCATGCCCAGACGCGCAAGAGCAAACTGCATAGGTGTAAATGGAGCCTATAAGACCAGCTTGCTGGAGGCAGCAACACATCATAGGATATGTTATAATCAAGAAGTAATTGCCGTTCCCCAAGAAATTATATTGTTTCTTATTATCGTTTTAGCTGCGCTTTTCAGTCGCCAGTGGGGCACTTTTAAGCACCACTAGCAGCCAAAGAAAGGGTTAAATGTGCCCGAAAAGCGCCGCTGCCGAAGCGCTTTGCAGGCACTTCGGCAGCACTGCCCATTCAATTCAATATGCCACTCCTAAACAGCTCCAAAGATTTTGCTTGCAGGACTTTTTCTAACGTCCTGCAAGCACACCGCTTCATTGTGAAAGTATTCAGGCTTTCACAATGGGGCTGCAGGGGAGGCATTTTTCAAGCACTTTACAGGCGCTATTGTTAGCCCTTTAGCGCCTGAAAAATGCCTCAGTGTGAAAGGGGTCTAAGGGTTTATTTTTTAACATTTTTGAACATAAAAATAGAAGACATCTACAAAAATGCTACACATTTATATATATATATATATATATATATATATATATATATATATATATATATATTTTTTTTTTTTTAAGTTGAAAAAACTTTATTGGTATCAAAAATTAGTACAGACATTGTGGTTTGCCCATTGTGCTCTTTTTTTTTTTTTTCCTTTTAAAAAATAGCTTTATTAAAGAGCAGTGCAGTACAGTGTAAATAAGTCAATATACAAACTGACATATCCCGTATCAGTAATGGAGTAACAATCTAAATGAACAGAAATGTTAATTACATATAAATGCAACTGGAATACATTGATGAACAAAAGCAACATAGGTATATTGAGAGAATCCCTTGTAAGTATGGGATAGTTATTATGCATGAATAACGCTAATAAACATAGGTTCAAATCCACTTACAGTAGCCACTGATACAGTAGGAGGAACAATTGTTGATGTCCCATGTGTTAGATGACAATCCCAACACCCCTAACGGGAACACACTGTGTTAGGATTCCACCCAAAACAGGGAAAGCAGTGAGGCTAACCCAAAAACCCTACTGTCCCCACTCCCGGGAACCTGCCACCGCCCCAGAGGTGGGGGTCAAAGACCCCTAATGAGGCCAAAAGACCCCTCCACCAGAATCCCTTTAACCAGCGTAAATCCGTTCTGATTCTGGAGCTTGAGCTCGTTAAAGAAAAACTGATGGTGGCGAGAGAGATTCTGCCATTATGAAATCAGGAAGTAGAACATAACTGTTACACTGCTAACTTGGAGTCATTTCGTTGTACAAATCAGGAAGATAGGAGGAGGCAGAAGAAAAGAAGATAAAGAGAAGAGAAGAAGAAGACAGATTTCGCTAACATGGGAGAAATCTTTGTATCCAGTCCAAGGTGTTTTTTTTTTGTTTGCCCTTTTTTTAAATATAAGACTCAACTTGGCTGAGTCATTTGAATACCTGGAATAAGGGAAATGCCTAGGTGTCTAGCCTAGGGCTCCCAAGTCGCTTCAAATGACTTAGAGGTGTCCATCATAGAGCTGACTATTTTTTCAAGGGACATAATCCACGATCTTTCTTTTGGCAGCTTGGAAAGACACTGTGGGTTGCTTCCAGGCTTTGGCTAAAGTAGTCTTAGCTCCTAGTAGCATAAAGGAAATTAATTTTTGAGAGTGTTTTGTTGTTTTTGGGGAAGGTGCATTGAGAAGGGCTACTTGGACTGATTTAGTGATGGGAAGATCCGTTACTTTTCGGATCAATGTGAACATTTTGTTCCAAAAACCTCTTATTTTCGGACACTCCCACCAAATATGGATCATAGAGCCCTGGGCTTGACACCCTCTAAAGCATAGCGGGGAGGCAGAAGAGAACATAGTTGCAAGTCTGGTGGGTACTAAGTACCATCGCATGAGCACTTTTATATTAGCTTCTATCAATGCTATATTTAGAATACCTTTAAAGGCTGAGAATCCTCTCTGATGCCATTCTTCCAGGCTCCAGGACTCCTGCAGATCCTTTTCCCACGAGTCCATGTAAGAGAATTTTGTGGTGGGTTCCACCAGTGACGCGTAAATGAGAGATATACCCCCCCTTGTGTCCATTGCTTGACCGCACCAACGCTCATAAGGTGTAAATTCTAGAGGAAGTGTCTGTCTCTTCGTGAGGGAAGCAAGAAAATGGGATATTTGAGCAAATCTAAACCTCTCTGTACCTGGGATTTTAAGTTTGGTTATGCAATGCTTTAGCGTAAGTGGGCCAGATGGGGAGAGAAAGTGACCTATACGGTACATCCGCCCATTGTGCTCTTGATGTACAGGGCCCTCACATTCTAAATGTTCTTTTTCAGTAGCGATACCAAGAAGTTAATGGAAAGGTGGATGTTGTAGACAAGCTCCTCCTCTGTCATCTTGACATGACCAACTGCCACAGCCATACACAGGACCTTATTTATCTGAAAAGTAATGGTGGACTTGACTTCATCAGTTTTGGCCACCATATTCTCATTGTGAGTCAAAAAAGAAGGACGTTTTCCTGCTTTATTCAAACCAGGTTCCAAAATACTAGGAATCTGCTCGATAAGTGATTTGCAGGCCAAAAAGCTTCTTCACAAGCTTCTTGTTCTTGTTAAGTTTCTTAAGAGCTTCAATATCCATGTGGAGGAAATCCACAGCCTTAGCTTCATCACAGTGCTGCTGATCCCAAAATGCATACTGAGAATTTGGGCCTTGGTTTAGACTTTAGCCGGACAGTGCCGGAGAAACGCTTGTCCTTTTGGGAGTCATCGTTTTTTAGGCTGATCTGAAGTTGCACGGATTGCAGAAACTTTCTCTTCTTCCTTCTTGACCCCAGTAGAACCTCCCTCACAGCTTCATGGAGGGTATCGCGAGAAACTTTGCTGCTCATCGTGCACTATCAGGTCTCAGCGACTAGAAAGGCACATTCATATTTTTAAATTCAGAGTAAACCCAAACTAAATGACATTTTTACTAAAACATTGTGTATCATGCAATTCCCATTTTTTCTTTTTATAATAAACAACTTGTTTTCATGTTTGTTTAATCCTATATTGCACTGAGTATTAATTTGTTTCAAAATTGTGAAAATGACATTTGAAACTACAGTGATATGTTACATTTTATGTGAAAGGCATTTCTGTACTTTTCCTTTTTTTGAAGTAATATCTACATTTGTTGACCTTTTTTAATAATGAGGAACTGCATTCTGCTTACATAATTTGTAATAAAAACATCTTTGCCATTCTGAAGCTTCCCTCCAACCACTTTGCATATTATTTTATATATACTGTGATTCTGTACTTGCCAAATATGCTGCATAAATATCCCTCCACTAAGTCTGGTTGCAACCATTTTAACTGTGGGCAGCTGTAGTTGCTGCCTGTTCACTTCCTGGATTTACACAGACACACAGAGGCACACCTCCAGCTCTGCAGCTCTCATCGGCCCTCTTATGACTCATCCCCCTCCCTTGCAAACAAGAAACAGGAAGTGGGCTGTATAAGGTATTTACTGGCAGAAAAAAATATGTTTTAATATCCAAAGTTAAAACAACAAGGGCAGAAGATTTAATAGATGGAAAGATGAAAAAATGACTGAATTTTCGCATTAATTTATTATTCCTGATTAGAATTTCTCTTTAAAAAGCCTGAATAAGTGTATTTTCTATTCTCTCTAGCCTTTTTTTTAATTATTTATGATCTTTCATTCCTTTTACTCAGCTGTTGTGTCAGTCAGATGTGAAGTAAAAGGATTACTGTGTTTAGTGTGTAGGAGAGAAAAGAACTGTATTATTTAAAGAGCAAATCTGTATTTTACTTGGATGCATACAAATATTCCTTTTGTTTCTGGAGGGTCGTTACAGAGAAAGACAAACACATTTGCTGAAAAAGAGTCCTGTAGCTTTCATTAAAGGAAAACAACACACTCAACTCGCTCATACAGAAAAGCGTATTATTTCCATAATAATAAAAAAGCTGTTTAATGCAGCCATTCTCCAGCAGCGAGGCCTACCTTTATTTTGTTTAAACAGTCAATGTTGTGGCTTAAGTGGGACTGTTCGCTCTTTTAGCACCGCAACTGTGTGGTGTGCAACAATGGCCGTTCTATATTTAGGATATCACTGGCGTAATTCTTACAGCAGCATAAATCTGGAGCAAGCTGTTTACAACTACATCAAAAAGTCATAAAAATGTGTAAAAAATGTAAACAAACATATAAACACATTTATATTAATAGTTACTTATATGGATAGAGCAATGGTAATGGTAGGTTTATTTTACCAGTGAGAGACAGAATAACTACAAAAATACCCCAAAAAATTAAAAAAAACCTTAAATTGATTTGCATTTTAATGAGTGAAATAAGTGTTTGATCCCATATCAATCAGTAAGATTTCTGGCTCCCAGGTGTCTTCTATAGAGATAACGAGCTGAGATTAGGAGCATTTTCTTAAAGGGAAAGACACCTGTCCACAGAAGCAATCAATCAGATTCCAATCTCTCCACCATGGCCAATACCAAAGAGCTGTCCAAGGATGTCAAGGACAAGATTGTGGACCTACACAAGGCTGGAATAGGCTACAAGACCATCACCAAGCAGCTTGGTGAGAGGGTGACAACAGTTGGTGTGATTATTCGCAAATGGAAGAAACACAAAATAACTGTCAATCTCCCTCGGTCTGGGGCTCCATGCAGGATCTTGCCTGGTGGAGTTTCAATGATCTCAAGGCAGCTGAGACCGTAGTCACCAAGAAAACAATTGGTAACAAACTATGCCGTGAAGGACTGAAATCCTGCAGTGGTCCCCCTGTTTAAGAAAGCACATGTACACACATCTGAAGTTTGCTAATGAACATCTGAATGATTCAGAGGAGAACTGGGTTAAAGTGTTGTGGTCAGATGAGACCAAAAATCAAGCTCTTTGGCATCAACTCAACTCACCGTGTTTGGAGGAGGAATGCTGCCTATGACCCCAAGAACACCATCCCCACTGTCAAACATGGAGGTGGAAACATTATGCTTTGGGGGTGTTTTTCTGCTAAGGGGACAGGACAACTTCACCGCATCAAAGAGATGATGGACAGGGCCATGTATCGTCAAATCGTGGGTGAGAACCTCCTTCCCTCAGCCAGGGTTTTGAAAATGGGGCGTGGATGGGTATTCCAGCATGACAATGACCCAAAACACATGGCCAAGGCAACAAAGTGGTGGCTCAAGAAGAAGCACATTAAGGTCCTGGAGTGGCCTAGCCAGTCTCCAGACCTTAAAAGAGTTGTAAAGTCTTGAAGTTTTTCACCTTAATGCATTCTTTGCATTAAGGTGAAAAACCTTTTGTGGTGCAGCTGCCCTCCAGAGCCCCCCTTTTACTTACCTGAGCCCAATCTTTCCAGCGACAAGAGGGAGCCCAGCAGCTCTAGCTGCTGTCTCAGGTCCTCATTGGATAAATTAATAGCAGCGGGAGCCATTGGCTCCCGCTGCTGTCAATCAAATCCAGTGACACGGGAGCTGAGTGCTGCTGTCTGTGTCAATGGACACAGCAGCAGGACTCGGGAACGCGCCCGCATGAGTGCCCCCATGGAAGGCAGCTATCTGTGGGGGCACTGAATGCAGGGGGGAACCAGGAGCGCTGCCGGGGACCCCAGAAAAGAAGAATTGGGGCCACTCTGTACTAAACCCTTGCACAGGGCAGGTAAGTAAGTATAACATGTTTGTTTTTCAAAAAAATAACTTTACAATCACTTTAATCCCACAGAAAATATGTGGAGGAAGCTGAAGGTGCAAGTTACCAAACGTCAGCCTTGAAACCTTAATGACTTGGAGAGGGTCTGCAAAGAGGAGTGGAACAAAATCCCTCCTGATGTTTGCAAACTAATGCCGCGTACACACGAGCGGACTTTTTGACCGGACTGGTCCGACGGACCGAGTCCGGCGGACAATTCGACCGTGTGTGGGCTTCATGGGACCTGCAGCTGACTTATTCGGTCCGGCGGACGATCTGACCGTGTGTGGGCTTCATCGGACCTGCAGCAGACTTTTTCGGCCGAAAATCTGACGAGCTTTAGATTTGGAACATGTTTCAAATCTTTACGTCGGAACTCCGCCACACCCAGTTCCTATCGAAAAGTCTGCTTGTCTGTATGCTAGTCCGACGGATGAAAACCGACGCTAGGGCAGCTATTGGCTACTGGCTATCAACTTCCTTATTTTAGTCCGGTGTACGTCATCACGTACGAATTAGTCGGACTTTGGTATGATCGTGTGTAGGCAAGTCCGTTTGTTCGGAAAGTCCATCGGTCTGCTGAAGGTCCGTCGGATAGACCGTCGAACCAGTCCGGTCGAAAAGTCCGCTTGTGTGTACACGGCATTAGTCATGTTTTGCGAAGGGATCAAATACTTATTTCACTCATTAAAATGCAAATCAATTTATAACTTTTTTGAAATGCGTTTTTCTGGATATTTTTGTTGTTATTCTGTCTCTCACTGTTAAAATGAACCTACCATTAAAATTATATACTGATCATTTCTTTGTCAGTGGGCAAACGTACAAAATCAGCAGGGGATCAAATACTTTTTTCCCTCACTGTATCAAAAAAAATATATATATTTTTATTATTTAGATTAATTTTATAGACAAGCTATCTCTGTAAAAAAAAAGAACATATACTGTATTTTTATCTCTCCTGCTGCCCCATGCTAATGCAGTGCCGAAAAATGGTCCCCTCAAAGTCTACATGGAAATAGATACTTTTGGGAATGTTGATCACCTGGATCTTATTCGGCTCTCACTGATTCCTCCTGCTGATCTCTACGTCATTGAAGGAGAAGGCAGAACCCCAAAACAGCTTAATACCCACCTTACCCTAAGGCCACTTCTGACATTTCTGTCATACAAGTAAAAATCTGCATTTGTTTCTTGTTAGAAAATTACTTAAGACCCCAAAAATGATATATTATTTGAAAACAGAGACCCTGAAGTTAATGGTGGTTGTTTTAATTTTGTTATGTTGTAAGATATTAGCGCAGCCATTTTTTAAACACAAATTTTTAGGAAAAAATATATTTTATTGAATTTTAGTGCACAAAAACACAATATAATACAGATTTTTTTGGTAAAATATAAGAGCTGCTGTTACACTGACTAAATAGATACCTAACATGTCATGCTTTACCCACTCGCGGACCAGGATTTTTCTGGAACTTTTTGTTTACATATGGTACTAAATATGGTACTTAACAATCTCCATAGGCAACGCTTTAAACGCCTTTACAGATTACCTGTTTAGAGTTACAGAAGAGGTCTAGCACTAGAAATATTGCTCTCGCTCTGACTTTTGTGGCGATACCCCACATGTGTGGTTCAACGTCCCCTCCCGCCGCTTTGGAAACCGGCTCATTGGTTCATGAGACATTCGGATCGGTTTCATGAAAGAGCCTGCCGCCTGCTTAAAAAAAACGTTACCTGGGTTATGGCTGATATCTTCCGCCATAATCCATGTAAACCACCTGCAAAGCGCAACGTATATATACAGTATGTATTGCGGTCTGCAGTCTGGTGCTAGATTTTTCGCTCTTGCTCTGTTTGCGGTGATACCTCACATGTGCGGTGGGATCACCGTTTATATAAATGTGCAAGACTTATATATGTATTCACATTTGCACAGGGGGAGCGGGGAGTTTTAAATTTTCAAAGAAATTTTATTTTATTTAAAACTTTAGTTTAGTTAGTATGCGGTTTTTGGCGAGCAATTTTGCAGAGCAATGGTTGGCGCTTCAATCATCACAGGACCATGATTGATATGATATCAGGGTGAAGCTCATTATTTCTATTATTACATTGTAATGTAGAATGAAATAGTTCAACACACCACAATGCAGAATCAGTGGGAGCCCCGAGTGTGTCACTTGTACCAACACAAACAATTTAAAGCACGTATAGATATGAATTCACCCTTATTGAATTTTTTTATGTTCTGCCCCTTAAACGTGCTGCTTAGAGCAGCTGTTTATATTTATCTGACACTAGGGCCTATACCCTGGCCGGGATAGCTATTAGTAACTGAGCACTCTGCACTGACACTTAAGTACTGCTGACCTTATGGCTTAACACAATGTTGGTTGTACTGCAACATACTTATTGCTTAATATATATTGAAAAAACAGATGGAACATTTGCATGCCACCTGTTAAACTTTACTTACACGGCCAGTCAGTCCACTGAGTGCTGGAAAATATTAAACAGCTGATACTTTAATAAATTTATGACCTTTAATAAAGGAACATAAAGAAAATTGCATGGCCTTTATTAAAGAAACATAAAGAAAATTCTATATTTTTTTAAATTAAAGACATATATACATAGACAATAGCAGTAAAAGTGATCATGCTGTTCCAGCATTAAAGTTTAAATCTCTTTAACCACTTGCTTACTGGGCACTTATACCCCATTCCTGCCCAGGCCAATTTTCAGCTTTCAGCGCTGTCACACTTTGAATGACAATTGTACAGTCATGCAACACTGTACCCATATGACATTTTTATAATTTTTTTCACACAAATAGAGCTTTCTTTTGGTAGTATTTAAGCACCATTGGATTTTTATTTTTTGCTAATCAAACAAAAAAGATGTTGAAAAAACAAAACAAAAAGTTTTTCATATTTTGTTTTTTTTCTCCTTCACTGATGTGCGCTGATGAGGCTGCACTGATGGGTACTGATAGGCTGAACTGATGGCACTGATGAGGTTGCATTGATGGGCACTGATGAGGTGGCACTGGTGGGCAATGATCAGAAGGCACTGATGAGGCTGCACTGATGGGTGGCACTGATAGGTGACACTAATGGGCACTATTAGGCGACACTGATGGGCACTGGTAGGTGGCACTGATAGGCAGCACTGATGACGAGGCACTGATTGGCAGAACGAGTGGGTACTAATAGGTGGCACTGGTCGGTACTGATATGTGGCACTGGTGGGCACTGATAGGTGGCACTGGTGGGCGATGATAGATGGCACTGATTTGCAGCACTTTCGGGCACTAAGAAGACCGATGTCCCTCTAACAGAAGCCGCAGCTTCTTTTTCCTTCATGCTGACAGTGTGAATGGAAAAACAAAATGATAACCGGGATTTGTTTATTTCCGTGATCAGCTGTCATTGGCTGACAGGAGATCATGGGGTAAAGAGCCTCTTGTGATTGGTCCTTTACCCAATCTATGACCAGCCGAGTCTAACGGACTCAGCGATCACAGAGCGTGCCCCCTGGGGCACGCAGGAAGCGCGAGAATCTGAGGACGTCTATGGACGCCCTCCCGGCAATTTAGGCCTGCGCTGTAGCCGTCTTTAAGCTTTAGAGCGGGCGGAAAGTGGTTAAATACAGCTCTTCAGGTACCCCATAGAAAGAAATCACATGATGACAAGTCAGGAGACTTGGGGGCCATGGCACATCACCGAAACATGAAATGAGGCGCCCAGGGAACATATTTCGAACAACTTCTATTGGTACGTTGGCAGTATGTGCTATGGACCTTCCTGCTGAAAATAAACATTTCTCATGTTTATTCGTCGTCTTCGCAGTTCTGGTCTTAAGATGTTGTTCAGCATGTAAATGTAACTTTTCAACTTAACAGTCACTTTTACGCTGTTTTCCTCAAAAAAATACGAGTTGATAATGCCAAAAGGGGCAACCGCACAAAACACTGTAACATGTGTAAGAGTGTCGAGGTCTTTCTTGAGTATTCCTAGGGTTTTCGGGAGTCCAGTAACGAAGGTTCTGCTTATTTACTGTTCCAGTCAAATGAAAATGAGCTTCGTCGCTCATCATGATTATTGCGACTGGGAATGGTACTGTGTCAACCAACACTGAATTCTTGAGTAAATAGCCGCTGTGTTACTGTTATAGACTCACCATCTTGAACAAAGCTGTCGTAAGCAAACAAACAATGTTGTAACGTTCACTGCTTTATTGTGACTGAATTGGCATTCCAGTAGGGGGGAAAAGACACCTAGCTCATCCCCCTCCCATCACCAATTACCATGTACTGCCTGTTCTAAAAACATCTGACTCCCATCGGCCACCCTGTATAACCTCTTTTTTATGCCAGGAAATGAATTATTTTATCCTGAAAACAAAACATGGCAACCACCATACAAACCTGAAAGGCTCTGGTCAGTGCAGCCCTACCCTTCTATAAAGCCACTTTTTCCAATAGAGGAATGTCCACCAAATTTGAAAATGGGGTTGCAGAAATTCCATGCCTAATGTTTTGGATTGATCAAATACAATATCTACGCATAATTACAAAAGTACTTATGATTCTATATTGTGACTTAATTTACTGGATCCCAACCTGGACCTTATTGTGCTTTGCCAGGGCTTGATACCAGTACCAGATACTACAAGTGACCGGGACTGTTCTAGTTCTACACTGGACTCATACTGTGTTTTTTTATCCTGGTCATTTGTAGACTGACCGTTTTATTATTGGCCATCCATTCTTTGTATTTCTTCAACTGGCTAGGAGTATACTGTATTAGTCACAGGTGTAAACTTTAGTTTCATGTTTACTTATTTGTAAATGCATACCAAAAAACTGAATGAAAAAAAGTGAAAACAAAAGTATTACTATAGCCATTTAGAGAACATCTTGTAAGATTTGTATCCATTTATTTTTTTGGGCCAGCTGTATCTGACTGAAGAGATATCCCCCCACTTCCTGTTCTGGAGATACAACACAAAGTGACAGGAAATCTCTCCAAAGGTACGGAAATCGTCCTGAATTTACTCAAGTTTATTCCATAGGCGACACCACCCAGCTCAACATAAGTTGATCTTACCAATTGACTTTTGTTGAAGGAGCTGAGTAAAAAATTCTTGGCCATACAGGCCTGTATCTACTTTGAAGCCCATTTTAAAATGTTTTCAGAGATGTCCAGGTACATGACAGGGTACAGGGCAGAGGGACCTAAACAATCCAATGGCTCTTTTGGGTGACATGTATGGGCAGCTTAAGAGAGCTATCACCAGAACAAGTGTTCCGCTGTAAGATTTTATCATTTATTTCTATTCCAGTGAAAATTTCAGTGACTCAAAGGACAAACAGCCTCTCTAATCTCCTCAGCAGTGACACAGACGGCAATTAAAAACAAATGCAAATTCAAACAGTTGCTTGCGCAATCCAAAACTGATAGTTTGGCTTTAAACTGCAGTTTTATGTAACCTTACCTAAAGTGTTTCTAAAGTTAAATTTTTTACATTTTTTAACAGTCATGAAACAAAAGTACAGTGCCTAAGTGACCAAGAATGAATATAACAATCTTATAATCAAAAACCAAAGTGTAAATAATATACTTATGACAAAAATAACCAACAAAAACCTGGCGTTAGAAAGTGCATAAAAAGTCCCACAAACATGTGACTCTTCTTCGTGGTAAATAATAACTCCAACAGTTGTTGGTGTGTAGCATTCATCCAACAGTTCAAATATATCACCACGTGTTGCTCCAAACCACAACCTTTAGACATTCACTAGCTATTAGGCTGAATCAGAAAGGCAGCAGACAACATTTTTAGCACAGACACTGCTTTACAGTATAGAAATCCATCTGCATTGTAATCCTCCACTCATATAGGGGGCGGCCAGCACCACCGATATATCAAGCCCAGGAGGAACACTCACCACACCCGAGCCACAGAAAAAGGTATATAGTGTACTTATTTAATCATAAAATCAGCTTCTATCCATCCATTAAATCCATACACCAAAGTTTACAGGTATAGCACAGTGTAAATCTACCATGTAAGAATATTCACTTACTAAGATGACTGCCAGTCCCAAAAGTGGAAGCGGTGGTGGGACGTCTGCACGTAGCTTCTTCCAACGTTTTTCGCGTGCATGCAAGTCTTAATGCTCCATAAAGGTGATCCACACAACCGCTATTGCTCTAAAATCATGCTTTTTATTCAGGAAACCACAGTGTACAGTATGCAGATACAATCAGTTCACACGTTTCAGTCTACACGGCTTTAATCATGTTATGATTAAAGCCATGTAGGCTGAAATGCATCAACTGATTGTATCTGAGTACTGTACACTGTGGTTTCTTACTGTGGATTATTACTCTCAGGCGGGCGACTGTGGATGGTGGACTATATGGGTAGCAGCATTTAAATCTTTGTTTGCATTATAAGTCTTCATACTAGAGATATTTTTTTGTGTCCCACTTAGGTAAATATACTTTTCCTGTGGACCACTCTCTTGTTGAGCCCTGGAGTGGAGCATGAGCATCATTAGAGTTTAGCCATTAAAACGTAGCTCATTTTTCTGTGTTTATCCAGAACTAAAAAAATAGATTTTGTCATAATAGCCCACAATTCAAATTGATGATTTGAAATGTAGAAGCTGTTCCCAAAAAGGCAAGCAGAAGACAAATGGCTAACCACCAGTATTGTCTGAGGGAGATCCTTGTACTGCAGGCCCTCAGGTACAGATTCTCTCCAGCAAGGAGGACAGTCAAGTAGTGGGCATCACCAAATCTCACCCAAATCTCCTGGCATTAGCACTCAGAGGCAGCAGTATCGTATATGATCCCACACTGCAGAATGCAGCTTTAAGACTCAAAGAACAGGAGTGTCTGGCACAACCATATGCCAATACCACCATTATTTTTTGTGAGAAAAATCAAGACAAAAGCTTGAATTTTTGAAACACTCTTTAGGCTCAGTTGAGATTTCTAGATTTTTCCTTATAGGACAGCAGATTTTTTATTTGTTCAGTTTTATTGTTTTATTTGTTTGTTTATTTGTATATGCACACAGTTTGCTGCTCCCTGTGTTTGATCTGTGCTGTGTGTTTCGGTAAGTTCTGCCTTTTTGAAGTAGGGACTGCTGTGCCTAGATCTATGTCGGGCCCCCCAGGGATCTCGAGTGCTCAACAATATGTTCAATTGGAAGGGAACAATGGAAGGAATTAGCTTGGGGCACCTCTATAATTCTGAGAACTCAGCAGTATGTAAAGAAATTCTATGAGACGCAAGAGGTATTTTGGACCTCTGAAGAAAGGTTGGTTGCAGGCAACGGATTAATATTTAGTGCATTGCATATACCTTAAATACAAAGTATTTGTGATTTCCAGGGACAGTCCCTCATCATAGAGGTTTGCCATTGGCAGGTGTTACTGGTAAAATTATATAACCGTTCTACCGACTCATTTTTTTTCTGTACACTACGTGCTGAATGTGTCTATGGCACGTAAAGAGGAAATTTAGTTCTTTCAACTGAAAGACCAAATCCAAGAAATGTGAAAGCAAACAATGAGCTACTAATACTATCCAGTAAACAGAAAATATTTCAACTTATTGTAATTGAGTGATGTATACAGTGCCTTGCATGAGTATTCACCCCCTTGGCTTTTTACCTATTTTGTTACATTACAGCCTTTAGTTCAATGTTTTTTTAATCTGAATTATATGTGATGGATCAGAACACAATAGTCTAAGTTGGTAAAGTAAAATTAGAAAAATATATACATAAAACTATTTTTCAGAAATAAAAAACTCATAATTGGCATGTGCATATGTATTCACCCCCTTTAGAATGAAGCCCATAAAAAGCTCTGGTGCAACCGAGTACCTTCAGAAGTCACATAATTGGTGAAATGATGTCCACCTGTGTGCAATCTAAGTGGCACATGATCTGTCATTACATATACACACCTTTTTGAAAGGCCCCAGAGCGTGCAACACCTAATCAAGAGGCACCACTAACCATTTTTTTTAGGTTATAAAAAAAAATCCAAATCTTTCATGATCTCTAGGAGCACCATCAAATCTATCATAACCAAGTGGAAAGAACATGGCACAACAGCAAACCTGCCAAGAGACGGCCGCACACCAAAACTCACGGACTGGGCAAGGAGGGAATTAATCAGAGAGGCAGCACAGAGACCTAAAGTAACTCTGGAGGAGCTGCAGAGTTCCACAGCAGAGACTGGAGTATCTGTACATAGGACGACAATAAGCCGTACGCTCCATAGAGTTGGGCTTTATGGCAGAGTGGCCAGAAGAAAGCCATTTCAGCAAAAAACAAAATGGCACGTTTTGAGTTTGCGAAAAGGCATGTGGAAGACTCCCAAAATGTATGGAGGAAGGTGCTCCGGTCTGATGAGACTAAAATTGAAAAAGAAAACGCTATGTCTGGCGCAAACCCATCACATCACATCACCCAAAGAACACATCGAAACATTGTGAAACATGGTGGTGACAGCATCATGCTGTGGGGATGTTTTTCAGCAGTCAGGACTGGGAAACTGGTCAGAGTTGAGGGAAAGATGGATGGTGCTAAATACAGGGATATTCTTGAGCAAAACCTGTACCACGCTGTGTGTGATTTGAGGCTAGGACGGAGGTTCACCTTCCAGCAGGACAATGACCCCAAACACACTGCTAAAGCAACACTTGAGTGATTTAAGGGGAAACATGTAAATGTGTTGGAATGGCCTAGTCAAAGCCCAGACCTCAATCCAATAGAAAATCTGTGGTCAGACTTAAAGATTGCTGTTCACAAGCGCAAACCATCCAGCTGGAGCAGTTTTGCAAAAAGGAATAGGCAAAAATCCCAGTGGTAAGAGGTAGCAAGTTCATAGAGACTTATCCAAAGCGACTTGGAACTGTGATAGCCCCAAAAGGTGGCTCTACAAAGTATTGACTTTAAGGGGGTGAATAGTTATGCACATTGACTTTTTCTGTCATTTTGTCCTATTTGTTGTTTGCGTTATAATAATAAAACAAAAAACATCTTCAAAGTTGTGGGCATGTTCTGTAAATTAAATGATGCAAATCATGAAACAATCCATGTTAATTCCAGGTTGTGAGGCAACAAAACATGAAAAATGCCAAGGGTGGTGAATACTTTTGCAAGGCACTGTAATTCCTTACAGAATAGGCACACACCTTTCAAACACAATAATGATCAAAAAGGGTTTGGTATATGCAAGCTTTTTGAAATCATCTGCTCTCTGCATCACAATTGCATTTAAACATGTTTGAATATAATTGGTGGATGAGAAAAATTGCTTAGTACTGGCAATTTGTTAACATCAGAATATGTGAGACAGCAAGGAAAGTACCCCAGCATCGCCAGAATTGGTATCTGTTGGAGCTTGAAGGTGAGTTCCTAACATCCTGGTACAGGAAAGATGGGTGTACCAAAAAAAGTTTTCTTAAGGGAGGTCCAGAAATAAAGAGTAGACTGTATCCTTTCTATGCATCACAAGGATTAAAGCCAGACTTCCCTTACAAAAAAATAAAAATAAATAAAATCGGTAAATTAAGCATATATAGTTACATAGTAGGTGAGGTTGAAAAAAGACACAAGTCCATCAAGTCCAACCTATGTGTGTGATTATGTGTCAGTATTACATTATATATACCTGTATGTTGCGGTCATTCAGGTGCTTATCTAATAGTTTCTTGAAGCTATCAATGCTCCCCGCTGAGACCGCCTGTGGAAGGCAAATTTCACATCCTTGCCGCTCTTACAGTAAAGAACCCTCTACGTAGTTTAAGGTTAAACCTCTTTTCTTCTAATTTTAATGAGTGGCTGCGAGTCTTGTTAAACTCTCTTCTGCGAAAAAGTTTTATTTCTATTGTAGGGTCACCAGTATGGTATTTGTATATTGAAATCATATCCCCTCTCAAGCGTCTCTTCTCCAGAGAGAATAAGTTCAGTGCTCACAACCTTTCCTCATAACTAAGATCCTCCAGACCCTTTATTAGCTTTGTTGCCCTTCTTTGTACTCTCTCCATTTCCAGTACATCCTTCCTGAGGACTGGTGCCCAGAACTGGGCAGCATACTACAGATGCGGCCGGACCAGAGTCTTGTGTAAGCACTTGGTGTAAGTGCGAAATGCGTCAGCTATTTTTGTACCACCCCATAGTCGTGTTTTGTGTACCCCCTGAATCTGTATTTTGAGTAAAAAGATGGATTTATCCATTCCAGGGTGCGGCTGTCCAGGTCTTCTTGTTCTCTTCTACAAAAATACCTTCTTGTAGGCATTTTGCATAACTGCCTACCTGTCTCTGACATTAGCGTTGAGTTTTTGACCACAATTCGCCCTCAAAACACACAGCAGGAGCATGCCCTAACCCCCTCCCACCAGTGACTCAGCAGAGATCAGCTCATCCTGCTCTCCCTCGCAGCAGAGACTCAGCAGCCTTGTAATCCCCCCCTCTCTCTCTCTCTCTCTGTCTGTCTCTCAATCCCTCATTCTATATCCTATATACAGTATGTACATATGTACAGTATGTATATATATATATATATATATATATATATATATATATATATATATATATATATATATATATATATAAATATATTGTATAATATATATATGTATAATATATATATATATAAATATATATACAGTATATATAATAATATATATAAAACAGGCACTCTGGGATGTGAGAGCAGGGGCCGTGCCACTCTCTGGATTATTGAAGATTGCCCACTAAAGCTGGAAGGAGAAAAGAACCCCAGGATGTCATTTGATTGGTAAGAAGGCTGCTCAACTTAAGGTACAGTTATGTGAAAGTATGTTCCAAAATTATTCCTGATCCTTGCACTCTGTACATTACACACTACTGACCTCTGCATTCTGTATGATAACCACTCCTGATCACTGCACTACGTGCGTTTTACACTCCTGGCCCTACACACTCTGTGAGACCTACATCAGACCTCTGCACTCTGTGCAAAACACACTCCACTCCTGAGACTACTACTTTGTGCGTTACGCATTCCTGACCCCTAAACTCTATACATTATGCGCCTATGAGCCTGGTATAATGGGCACTATGTTTCATTCTCCTGACCACTGCACTCTGGATGCTGTGATTCATATAGTTACATAGTTACATAGTAGGTGAGGTTGAAAAAAGACACAAGTCCATCAGGTCCAACCTATGTGTGTGATTATGTGTCAGTATTACATTACATATCATTGTATATTGCGGTCATTCAGGTGATTATCTAATAGTTTCTTGAAGCTATCAATGCTCCCCGCTGAGACCATCGCCTGTGGAAGGGAATTCCACATCCTTACCGCTCTTACAGTAAAGAACCCTCTACGTAGTTTAAGGTTAAACCTCTTTTCTTCTAATTGTAATGAGTGGCCACGAGTCTTATTAAACGCTCTTCTGCGAAAAGGTTTTATCCCTATTGTGGGGTCACCAGTACAGTATTTGTAAATTGAAATCATATCCCCTCTCAAGCGTCTCTTCTCCAGAGAGAATAAGTTCAGCGCTTGCAACCTTTCCTCATAACTAAGATCCTCCAGACCCTTTATTAGCTTTGTTGCCCTTCTTTGTACTCGCTCCATTTCCAGTACGTCCCTCCTGAGGACTGGTGCCCAGAACTGGACAGCATACTCCAGGTGCGGCCTGACCAGAGTCTTGTAGAGCGGGAGAATTATCGTTTTATCTCTGCAGTTGATCCCCCTTTTAATGCATGCTAATATTCTGTTTGCTTTATTAGCAGCAGCTTGGCATTGCATGCCATTGCTGAGCCTATCATCCACTAGGACCCCCAGGTCCTTTTCCATCCTAGATTCCCCCAGAGGTTCTCCCCCCAGTGTATAGATTGCATTCATATTTTTGCCACCCAAATGCATTATTTTACATTTTTCTACATTGAACCTCATTTGCCATGTAGTCGCCCACCCCATTAATTTGTTCAGGTCTTTTTGCAAGATTTCCACATCCTGCAGAGAAGTTATTGCCCTACTTAGCTTAGTATCGTCTGCAAATACAGAGATTGAACTCTTTATCCCATCCTCCAGATCGTTTATGAACAAATTAAATAGGATTGGTCCCAGCACAGAACCCTGGGGAACCCCACTACCCACCCCTGACCATTCTGAGTACTCCCCATTTATCACCACCCTCTGAACACGCCCTTGTAGCCAGTTTTCAATCCATGTACTCACCCTATGGTCCATGCCAACGCACCTTATTTTGTACAGTAAACGTTTATGGGGAACTGTGTCAAATGCTTTTGCAAAATCCAGATACACCACGTCTACGGGCCTTCCTTTATCTAGATGGCAACTCACCTCCTCATAGAAGGTTAATAGATTGGTTTGGCAAGAACGATTCTTCATGAATCCATGCTGATTACTGTTAATGAAATCATTCTTATTACTAAAATCTTGTATATAGTCCCTTATCATCCCCTCCAAGAGTTTACATACTATTGATGTTAGGCTAACTGGTCTGTAATTCCCAGGGATGTTTTTTGGGCCCTTTTTAAATATTGGTGCTACATTGGCTTTTCTCCAATCAGCTGGTACCATTCCAGTCAATAGACTGTCTGTAAATATTAGGAACAACGGTCTGGCAATCACCTGACTGAGTTCCTTAAGTACCCTCGGATGCAAGCCATCTGGTCCCGGTGATTTATTAATGTTAAGTTTCTCAAGTCTAATTTTAATTCCGTCCTCTGTTAACCATGGAGGTGCTTCCTGTGATGTGTCATGAGGATAAACACTGCAGTTTTGGTTACTGAAGCCCCCCGATTCACTTGTGAAGACTGAGGAGAAGAATAAATTCAATACCTTTGCCATCTCCCCATCCTTTGTAACCAGATGTCCTTCCTCATTCTTTATGGGGCCAATATGGTCTGTCCTCCCTTTTTTACTGTTTACATACTTAAAGAATTTCTTGGGATTTATTTTGCTCTCCTCTGCTATGTGTCTTTCATGTTCTATCTTAGCCATCCTAATTGCACCCTTACATTTCTTATTGCATTCTTTATACATTCTGAATGCTGAGGATGATCCCTCAACCTTGTATTTTTTGAAGGCCTTCTCCTTTGCTTTTATATGCATTTTTACTTCGGAGTTAAGCCATCCAGGATGTTTGTTCGCTCTTTTAAATTTATTACCCAATGGGATACATTGGCTAATGCCCTTATTTAATATGCTCTTAAAGCAAACCCATCTCTCCTCCGTATTCTTTGTTCCTAATATTTTATCCCAATTTATGCCTTTTAGCAAGGTTTGTAGTTTAGGGAAGTTGGCTCTTTTGAAATTCAGTGTCTTTGTGTTCCCTTCATGTTTCCTATTTGTGTGATTTATACTGAAACTAATTGACCTGTGATCGCTGTTACCTAAATTGCCCCGTATTACCACATCTGTTATCAGGTCTGTATTGTTGGTAATCAGTAGATCTAGTAATGTTTTATTTCTAGTTGGTGCGTCTACCATCTGACCCATAAAATTGTCCTGCAAAACACTAAGGAACTGGCGAGCCCTAAATGAATGCGCGGTTCCCTCCGCCCAGTCTATGTCTGGATAATTAAAATCCCCCATTATGATAACACTTCCCATCCTTGCTGCTAATCCAATTTGTGATAGGAGATCCGTCTCCACTTCCTCCCTCAGGTTTGGGGGCCTATAGCATACTCCCAGTATTATTTTCCCCTTAGCTTCATCCCTTTGGAGCTCTACCCATAAAGATTCCACCTCCTCCCTAGCCCCCTCAGTGATGTCATCTCTCACACTCACTTGTACATTATTCTTGATATATAGGCATACCCCTCCCCCTTTTTTACCTTCTCTATCCTTGCGGTATAGGGTATACCCTTGAATGTTTGCCAGCCAATCATGAGAGCTGTTGAACCAGGTCTCTGAAATTCCCACAAAATCCAAATCCTCCTTGTACAACAGTATCTCTAGTTCACCCATCTTGTCCGCCATGCTCCTGGCATTGGTGAACATGCCACATAGTTTAGACTGGTCGCATATTGTCCTCGTATTGGGTGTTTCAAGATTGCAACTAGGACTTGCTACTATACTCACCTTGTGTTTTTGTGCTTTGGTTAACCTACCACTAATGCCCCCAATACTACCCTCTGGAATATCTTCCGCGCTGGCTATCACTGTCTCTGGACCCTCCCCCCCATCGCCTAGTTTAAAAACCCCTCTAACTTTTTGGCCATCTTCATTCCCAGCAGATCTGCACCCTCCTCATTTAGGTGCAGTCCGTCCCTTCTATAGTACCGGTTACCGACTGAGAAGTCGGCCCAGTCCTCCAGGAACCCAAACCCCTCCTTACTACACCAGCTCTTCAGCCACTTGTTTACTTCCCTAATCTCCCTCTGCCTTTCTGGTGTGGCTCGATGTACCGGTAGTATTCCTGAGAACACTACCTTGGAGGTCCTTTTCCTCAATTTAGCTCCTAATTCCCTAAAATCGTTCTTTAGGACACTCCATCTGCCTCTGACTTTGTCATTGGTGCCAACGTGCACCATGACAGCCGGGTCTTCCCCAGCCCCTCCCAGTAATCTGTCCACAAGATCCGTGATGTGCCGAACCCGAGCGCCCGGTAGACAACATACTGTTCGGCGCTTCAGGTCTTGGTTACAGATTGCCCTCTCTGTCCTTCTAAGAATTGAGTCCCCTACCACCAGAATCTGTCTTTCCTTTCCCTTTGCTGCCCCCCCACTCTCACTGGAGGAGTTCTTCCCCTGGCAGCTAGGAGAGTCCCTCATCTCCAGCAGTGCTGGTCCCTGACTGGTTTCACCAATGTCACTCAATGGAGCGTACTTATTGGGATGCTCCAGTCCTGGAACAGCCTCTCTGGCACTTCCCCCTCTACCCCTCCTGACTGTCACCCATCTACTCTTTGCTAGTGCCTGCACCTCTTTGTTTCCACCCGCCTCTGTGCTGGCCCCTGCCGGCACCTGCCATGTACGTTCCTGGCTCACCTTTAGTATGGAGGGACTTCTCAGTGCTGACAGTTGCTTCCCTAAATTCAGAACCTGGGCTTCCAGGGAAACAATGTGCTTACATTTTGCACAGCAGTATTCGCCCTCGATCGGATGATCAAGGAACGCATACATGCGGCAAGATGTACAAAGAGCCGCCTCTCCACACCCGCCGGGCATCGTACCTATTAAATTTAGTGAGGATTGGGGATTTTACCCTGTCCAAATTACCTAACAGCTAGCTTCCTGGCACTAATACTCAAGACAATACACAGGTACACAATACACAGTACTAACGATCCACACACACTACTCAGACAACACTCAGATACTCACACTACACAGGTACTATGACCCCTGTTATAACCTCCTGTTTTAAACTCTTGTGTTTAACTCCCACTTAATCCAGCTCCACTTACACCAAGCTCCACTGCTTCAAACTGAGCACGCTCAGACTGAGCCCTGCTACCAGTTAAATAGTCACCTGTGAGCAATTAACCACACCCCTTAATTGATAGACTGATGAAACCAGGAAAAAAAAAAAAGAGCTATTTAAAAAGTGACAGCAAAAGTCAAGGGAAAAGCCCCCAAAAAGCACCCCAGCAAACAGCAGCAGACAGCAGACAGCAACAGACAGCAGACAGCAACCAAACACCAAGACTTGTATACTCTAACTCTTGTGTTTAACTCCCACTTAATCCAGCTCCACTTACACCAAGCTCCACTGCTTCAAACTGAGCACGCTCAGACTGAGCCCTGCTACCAGTTAAATAGTCACCTGTGAGCAATTAACCACACCCCTTAATTGATAGACTGATGAAACCAGGAAAAAAAAAAAAAGAGCTATTTAAAAAGTGACAGCAAAAGTCAAGGGAAAAGCCCCCAAAAAGCACCCCAGCAAACAGCAGCAGACAGCAGACAGCAACAGACAGCAGACAGCAACCAAACACCAAGACTTGTATACTCTAACTCTTGTGTTTAACTCCCACTTAATCCAGCTCCACTTACACCAAGCTCCACTGCTTCAAACTGAGCACGCTCAGACTGAGCCCTGCTACCAGTTAAATAGTCACCTGTGAGCAATTAACCACACCCCTTAATTGATAGACTGATGAAACCAGGAAAAAAAAAAAAAAGAGCTATTTAAAAAGTGACAGCAAAAGTCAAGGGAAAAGCCCCCAAAAAGCACCCCAGCAAACAGCAGCAGACAGCAGACAGCAACAGACAGCAGACAGCAACCAAACACCAAGACTTGTATACTCTAACTCTTGTGTTTAACTCCCACTTAATCCAGCTCCACTTACACCAAGCTCCACTGCTTCAAACTGAGCACGCTCAGACTGAGCCCTGCTACCAGTTAAATAGTCACCTGTGAGCAATTAACCACACCCCTTAATTTATAGACTGATGAAACCAGGAAAAAAAAACGAAAAAAAAGAGCTATTTAAAAAGTGACAGCAAAAGTCAAGGGAAAAGCCCCCAAAAAGCACCCCAGCAAACAGCAGCAGACAGCAGACAGCAACAGACAGCAGACAGCAACCAAACACCAAGACTTGTATACTCTAACTCTTGTGTTTAACTCCCACTTAATCCAGCTCCACTTACACCAAGCTCCACTGCTTCAAACTGAGCACGCTCAGACTGAGCCCTGCTACCAGTTAAATAGTCACCTGTGAGCAATTAACCACACCCCTTAATTGATAGACTGATGAAACCAGGAAAAAAAAAAAAAAAAGAGCTATTTAAAAAGTGACAGCAAAAGTCAAGGGAAAAGCCCCCAAAAAGCACCCCAGCAAACAGCAGCAGACAGCAGACAGCAACAGACAGCAGACAGCAACCAAACACCAGGACTTGTATACTCTAACTCTTGTGTTTAACTCCCACTTAATCCAGCTCCACTTACACCAAGCTCCACTGCTTCAAACTGAGCACGCTCAGACTGAGCCCTGCTACCAGTTAAATAGTCACCTGTGAGCAATTAACCACACCCCTTAATTGATAGACTGATGAAACCAGGAAAAAAAAAGAGCTATTTAAAAAGTGACAGCAAAAGTCAAGGGAAAAGCCCCCAAAAAGCACCACAGCAAACAGCAGCAGACAGCAGACAGCAACAGACAGCAGACAGCAACCAAACACCAAGACTTGTATACTCTAACTCTTGTGTTTAACTCCCACTTAATCCAGCTTCACTTACACCAAGCTCCACTGCTTCAAACTGAGCACGCTCAGACTGAGCCCTGCTACCAGTTAAATAGTCACCTGTGAGCAATTAACCACACCCCTTAATTGATAGACTGATGAAACCAGGAAAAAAAAAAAAAGAGCTATTTAAAAAGTGACAGCAAAAGTCAAGGGAAAAGCCCCCAAAAAGCACCCCAGCAAACAGCAGCAGACAGCAGGCAGCAACAGACAGCAGACAGCAACCAAACACCAAGACTTGTATACTCTAACTCTTGTGTTTAACTCCCACTTAATCCAGCTCCACTTACACCAAGCTCCACTGCTTCAAACTGAGCACGCTCGGACTGAGCCCTGCTACCAGTTAAATAGTCACCTGTGAGCAATTAACCACACCCCTTAATTGATAGACTGATGAAACCAGGAGAAAAAAAAAAAAAAAAAAAAAAGAGCTATTTAAAAAGTGACAGCAAAAGTCAAGGGAAAAGCCCCCAAAAAGCACCCCAGCAAACAGCAGCAGACAGCAGACAGCAACAGACAGCAGACAGCAACCAAACACCAAGACTTGTATACTCTAACTCTTGTGTTTAACTCCCACTTAATCCAGCTCCACTTACACCAAGCTCCACTGCTTCAAACTGAGCACGCTCAGACTGAGCCCTGCTACCAGTTAAATAGTCACCTGTGAGCAATTAACCACACCCCTTAATTGATAGACTGATGAAACCAGGAGAAAAAAAAAAAAAAAAGAGCTATTTAAAAAGTGACAGCAAAAGTCAAGGGAAAAGCCCCCAAAAAGCACCCCAGCAAACAGCAGCAGACAGCAGACAGCAACAGACAGCAGACAGCAACCAAACACCAAGACTTGTATACTCTAACTCTTGTGTTTAACTCCCACTTAATCCAGCTCCACTTACACCAAGCTCCACTGCTTCAAACTGAGCACGCTCAGACTGAGCCCTGCTACCAGTTAAATAGTCACCTGTGAGCAATTAACCACACCCCTTAATTGATAGACTGATGAAACCAGGAAAAAAAAAAAAAAAAAGAGCTATTTAAAAAGTGACAGCAAAAGTCAAGGGAAAAGCCCCCAAAAAGCACCCCAGCAAACAGCAGCAGACAGCAGACAGCAACAGACAGCAGACAGCAACCAAACACCAAGACTTGTATACTCTAACTCTTGTGTTTAACTCCCACTTAATCCAGCTCCACTTACACCAAGCTCCACTGCTTCAAACTGAGCACGCTCAGACTGAGCCCTGCTACCAGTTAAATAGTCACCTGTGAGCAATTAACCACATCCCTTAATTGATAGACTGATGAAACCAGGAAAAAATAAAAATAAAAAAGAGCTATTTGAAAAAATGACAGCAAAAGTCAAGGGAAAAGCCCCCAAAAAGCACCCCAGCAAACAGCAGCAGACAGCAGACAGCAACAGACAGCAGACAGCAACCAAACACCAAGACTTGTATACTCTAACTCTTGTGTTTAACTCCCACTTAATCCAGCTCCACTTACACCAAGCTCCACTGCTTCAAACTGAGCACGCTCAGACTGAGCCCTGCTACCAGTTAAATAGTCACCTGTGAGCAATTAACCACACCCCTTAATTGATAGACTGATGAAACCAGGAAAAAAAAAAAAAGAGCTATTTAAAAAGTGACAGCAAAAGTCAAGGGAAAAGCCCCCAAAAAGCACCCCAGCAAACAGCAGCAGACAGCAGACAGCAACAGACAGCAGACAGCAACCAAACACCAAGACTTGTATACTCTAACTCTTGTGTTTAACTCCCACTTAATTCAGCTCCACTTACACCAAGCTCCACTGCTTCAAACTGAGCACGCTCAGACTGAGCCCTGCTACCAGTTAAATAGTCACCTGTGAGCAATTAACCACACCCCTTAATTGATAGACTGATGAAACCAGGAAAAAAAAAAAAAAAAAAAGAGCTATTTAAAAAGTGACAGCAAAAGTCAAGGGAAAAGCCCCCAAAAAGCACCCCAGCAAACAGCAGCAGACAGCAGACAGCAACAGACAGCAGATAGCAACCAAACACCAAGACTTGTATACTCTAACTCTTGTGTTTAACTCCCACTTAATCAAGCTCCACTTACACCAAGCTCCACTGCTTCAAACTGAGCACGCTCAGACTGAGCCCTGCTACCAGTTAAATAGTCACCTGTGAGCAATTAACCACACCCCTTAATTGATAGACTGATGAAACCAGGAAAAAAAAAAAAAAAAAAGAGCTATTTAAAAAGTGACAGCAAAAGTAAAGGGAAAAGCCCCCAAAAAGCACCCCAGCAAACAGCAGCAGACAGCAGACAGCAACAGACAGCAGACAGCAACCAAACACCAAGACTTGTATACTCTAACTCTTGTGTTTAACTCCCACTTAATCCAGCTCCACTTACACCAAGCTCCACTGCTTCAAACTGAGCACGCTCAGACTGAGCCCTGCTACCAGTTAAATAGTCACCTGTGAGCAATTAACCACACCCCTTAATTGATAGACTGATGAAACCAGGAAAAAATAAAAATAAAAAAGAGCTATTTAAAAAGTGACAGCAAAAGTCAAGGGAAAAGCCCCCAAAAAGCACCCCAGCAAACAGCAGCAGACAGCAGACAGCAACAGACAGCAGACAGCAACCAAACACCAAGACTTGTATACTCTAACTCTTGTGTTTAACTCCCACTTAATCCAGCTCCACTTACACCAAGCTCCACTGCTTCAAACTGACAAGCACTTTACCACTGCATTCTAAATAAATTATTACTTTTATCTTTAAGGTGTTCTCTTTGCTACTGACATGCTCAGTGTTATCATGCAAAGATGAATAGAGCTCTCTAATGCCGCGTACACACGAGCGGACTTTGCCCGGGGGACGGGATTTCGTCTGACAATTCGATGTGTGTGGGCTCCAGTGGACTTTGTTTTCTCAAAAGTTGGACGGACTTAGATTTGAAACATGTTTTAAATCAATCCGTCGAAATCGAGTTCGGTCGAAAAGTCCGCTCGTCTGTATGCTAGTTCGACGGACAAAAAGCCACGCTAGGGCAGCTATTGGCTACTGGCTATGAACTTCCTAGTTTTAGTCCGGTCGTACGTCATCACTTACGAACTCGACGAACTTTGGTGGATTGTGTGTAGGCAAGTCCGTTCATTCAGAAAGTCCGTCATAAAGTCCGTCGAAAAGTCCGCTGGGCAAAGTCTGCCGTAAAGTCCGACCGTGTGTACGCGGCATAAGGCCCTCAGAAAGAAAGCTGAGGATGCCTACAAGTCTGGCAAGCAATTTAAAAGATTGCCAAGTGAGTGTATTAGATAATGACAATGGACTTCTGCAGCCAAAATGGTAATTATTGAATACATTTTTTTTCAGTTTTAGATAAATTTAGGGGTTAGTTATACTCTAAGCCCCTAACCCAAATGCTAAAGTAAGCTCCCAAAGTGACCCTGTAGTAGAAGACTATAACTAGTGAGGAAACTGCCTGTTTCTGCAAAAACAAGACTTCTGGGAGCTGTGATCTACCCGTTCCCCACAACTCTCACTGGTTCCTTCTGCTAAACTCCATGTCACTACAGGACTAAGCAATGACATGGAGGTCAGCAGAAGGTGAGAAGTGTGGGGCCTCCAGTAGAGGAGAGGTAAGTAATTACAATCTTTATTTTATAAGAAACTTATGTGGCAAGTTGTCTTTAATCCCTACAATTTAAACTAAATCTCCTAGTCACTGACCCTAGCACTCACCTTTACCAAAAACAGACCCCCCCCCCTTATCTGCATAGGCAGTTTTTTGGAACTAACACTTTAAAGTAAGCTCTAACACTAAGCTTATGCTATATACTTACCTCATCCTGTAGTGAAATCCTAACACTATTCCTGGAAGTCTGCTCTAAAAACTACCGATCTATATCCCATCATGCTTTTTAACCTCCCTGGCGGTATGATTCTTTCTGATTTTAGGTGCTGAAAGCGGTACAATTATTTTGCATTGAAATTTGGCGTTTTATATTGTAGGTCTGTAATTCTTAACAATAACACACTTCAATCTGTCCAAACAAGAGTCTAGTAGATATCCCGGGTATGATAAAGTTTGAAACACAAAAACATAAATTATAATATAATAAAAAAAAAATAATAATTAAAAAAAATAAAAATAAATAGTAATAAAATAAATTTCCACACGATTCACTATCGCTCAATTCTGCAAGTGTTCTAATTTACTATCGCTGTTTTCTAGCTGGTCTAAAGCCATTTTTGACGTAAAGGGACACTTTTTGGTTGCTATGGACAATCTCCAGTTTCCAGGCAGAAAGAACAGTATATGCAATATAAAACTGCATGCAGGGCATGGGCCAGAGCACTGGGGACAAATGGGATGTGAAATGATTTCATACAGTACTGTAATCTGTAAGATTACAGTACTGTATGTGTTATGATTTTTACATTTTTTTGAATTTGCCGCCAGGCTCCGCCCCCGTGCGTCGCGACGCTCGCAGGGAACGGAGCCTGGCACGGAGAGGCTTCTGAGGAGGTCGGAGCCCTCGGACACTGCGGGGGACATCGCAGGATCCCGGGGACAAGGTAAGTAAGGAGGCACCAGGATCCTGCGATGCAATCCCGAGTGTGGCTCGGGGTTACCGCTAATGGTCCTGAATTTTAACCCCGAGCCACACTCGGGAATACCGCCAGGGAGGCTACCAGTTGAGGTATGATGCATGATGTAGTAATGATGACATTAAAGGAACTTCAATCATAGGACCAAATTTAAAGATTTCCTCATTGCAGCTAAAACGAATGTTACCTCTGCCATTCTGTGTTATGATGTTGCTACTCTGTGTTGGAGTTGGAAGGAAAGGCTACATAGCCAAGTTAATCCAGAGTTACATAGTTGGCACAGCCAACAAAGTGCCCACTCATAGAAACCCTTACTTTTCCAAATCCCAGGGATAAGGAATAAGAAGGAGGCAAGCAAGAACATTTAACTATAAGCCCTCCACAGTCCTGACAACTCAAAATGATGTCTAAATACAGGCTGGACACCAAATATCCTGCTGAAGAAATGGCCAATGTGTTAAATTTCCTTCTTGGCAATAGGGATTACCTGACTGTAAAGTTTAAGTAAGTGTTAGAAAGAGATAGAATATTCCACTGAATTTCTGTAGAGGATAGAAACTTTATTAAATGTCAGAACTCAAAATGATTCCCATGGAGTCGTTTTATGGATTTGCAGAAATGTGCCACTTCATAGACTTAGGAATTTGCAACGTAATTTGCTAGGCGTCGGTCCAGGAAATAAAGGGTGAGGATGGCTTGTCGCATTACATGTGCTTTCTTAGGGACAGCTGAAGACGACAAGGCAAGGAAAATGTTCCACTGCCTAAGCTCTATAACTTTGTGTCATGCTTGGTCAATGCTCACTAGAAAAATAAAGAGCACAATTAATTGTAACGTTAAATAACGCTTGTTAACAATTGCAGCATTACCGTAGCTGCTTTAATAACAGTTTTTTTTATACATACTATATAAGTCTGATCACATATATGTTTTCATGTGCAATTAAATAGGCCTTTGCAAATTATCAGGCATCTTATTTTATAAAATGCTATAGTCTTAAAGCCTGATTTTTTTTAACACACAGCCAGGCACTGGCTTAAATTAAAGTGGTTGTAAATGCGTTAAGATAAAAAACCTTCTGCGTGTATTGCAGCCCCCAATACTTACCTGCGCCCAATCTCTATCCAGCGATGTTCACGAGTGCTTCAGCCATCCGGGACTCTCCTCCTGACTGAGACACAGCAGTGGCACCATTGGCTCCCGCTGCTGTCAATGAAAGTCAGTTAGCCGATCAGGAGAGAGAGGGGCAGGGCCGAACCGGGGCTTTGTGTTTCAATGGACACAGGAAGCTGTGACTCGGCTCGGGTGTCCCCATAGCAAGCTGCTTGCTGTGGGGGCACTCAACAGGAGGGAGGAGCAAGGAGAGCCGAAGAGGGACCTGAGAAGAGGAGGATCAGCTTTGTGCAAAACCACTTCACAGAGCAGGTAAGTATAACATGTTTCTTATTTTTAGAGAAAAACAAAACGAG
Organism: Lithobates clamitans; assembly: GCA_037952925.1. Classification (NCBI taxonomy): domain Eukaryota; kingdom Metazoa; phylum Chordata; class Amphibia; order Anura; family Ranidae; genus Lithobates; species Lithobates clamitans. The sequence goes on along the minus strand of JBBGZY010000292.1, from coordinate 9,204,576 downwards.
ACTTTACAATCACTTTAAATGCAGTGTTTGCTGTAATACCCATCTTCTCCCCTGTGCTGTCTTCCAAAGATTCATTACTTGTCCAGCACTGGCCTTCTTCAACCACACCACTGATTTTACCCACTTCCTATGAGCCCAGGGTGCCATGGACACACCTCTGGGGGTGTGTCATCATATCACTCCTGAGCTCACAGTACAATGCTCCAGAGAATAGAGCTAACATCCTAATATTAGTGCTGCTCTCTCCATGACTGGGACTGCCTAGGGGTGGAAAAGAAGCATTGTACCAAGTGTGCATTTATCCTTTAAGAAAATACACTCCCAATGTCCCTATATGGTGCTCTGTGGATTCTGGCAACAGTGACCTACACAGAATTTAGATTAACGTGTACTGAGTAAATTTTCTGATGTTAACAGAGTTGGATTACTTCGTAGATAATATCAATAGCTCATTGATTGGTTTCACTTGTTTGCTTGAAAAGACTGAAGTTCCTATCTGCATGCTTGTTCCAGGTCAGCAACTTAAAGTATAAATCAACCATCGGGTGAAAAAATCAATACATGCAAAAACAAATATATAACATTTTCACAGTAGCGCTCAAAAAATACTTAGACCGAAATACAAATGATATCCAAATGTATGTGAATGTCTATAAATTAATAAATCATGAAAAATACATGAAGTCCAATTCCACACATGAAAAAAAAACAGTCCTTATGAAACAAGCAAAAAAATGCAGAAAAACATGTGAATATACACCGATATCCTCCACCAGTGATGATAGGGGATCAGCCCCCTTAAGAAAAGCGCACACGGAATGCTGTTGCCATTTACTCTTGTGTTTGGCAAAATACGCTCAGAATATATTGAAGAATCTCTTTCAAACACCACACCTCGTTCAGATGACTGGCTATAAACAGAAAGCCTGTGAGAGCCTCTTACTCAGGGTGGTCATGCAAGCAAGCATGTCAGCATGACAGCCAGGCACCTAGGCATTTTTAGAAGGAGAGCCCAGCAATGGCATCCTCCATTTCTCTCTATAGGCAGGTTTCCTATAATGCAAGGAAGGAGAGGGCAGTCAAGTTTGACTTTGAAGTTAAGATTTGTGTATAACTTCAGTTGCCTATATTTCTGGACCTATTTGACATGTACTTTTTACTGAAAGTAACCCCTGCTTATTTCATTTTTCATTCTATGCGCAGTTTGTATAACTGGAGTCCGAGACAGGCTAACTTTATGTGCTTGTTCACAACATCAGCCATACACTATTGTTATTACAGGTATTTATAAAGTGCCATCATTTTATGCAACGCTTTGCATATATTGTACATTCACATCAATCTCTGCCCTTGAGGAGTTTACTGTCAAAGGTCCCTTCCTCACATGCATACACATACTAGTAGGGTCCATTTAGACTAGAGACAATAAACCTGTGTAACACTACACCCATAGGAGCCTCTGGATAGGATGGGTCCTCTGTTCTTTGCCTCGACCCTCAGACAGAGGTGTTCTCTCTCTCTCTCTCTCTCTCTCTCTCTCTCTCTCTCTAACCCCTTGCCAAAAAAAAAGAACCTTCCTGGGCAGTTTAATAAAAATCCGCTCTCCACTTCTAGTCTCCTACCGCACAGTGCATATTGGGATCTGTAGTGTAACTATTATAGTGTAGCCATTATATGGCAGCCATCTCAAACTACAACTCCCCATATTCTCAGCGTTCTGCATGTAAATCTATGACCTTTAGCTCTCTCCCTGCTGTCCAGAGGAAAATGGAGTAGCATAACATTAGTATCTCAATAGAGGGAGAGAATAATACAAAGCAATGTCTCCTTTTTCATATTGCTGTAGCCCAGCACCTGGCTACACCTGCCAGCAAGTCTGGGAGGAAAATAGAATACTTGGAGGAAAATCAAAGTAAGCACAGGGAGAACATGCAGACTCCATGAAGGTGGTGCCCTTGTCAGGACTTGAACCAATGACGTTAGTGCTGAAAGGCAGGAGTGCTAACCACTATTTGTGTTCCTCTTACACCTCCATCCCCTAAAGATGTCCGATTGGCAGAAAAGCATAGGACTAAGTAAGCAAGAATGATGTCAGACACTTTGCATGATGACAATCTCTGGAGTTTTAAAATATATGTGTAGTTACCTTGACCTAAGCAGGAGCGTCTATTTAAAGTTAGTGGTGCTCAGCTGCAGTTGGCTTAGCTGAATTTGAGCTTTCTTCATTTTCCCTAGGCTCTGGTTACTGTTAGTTTCTATCTGCTGCCAGTAGCTAACAGTGGTGCCTCTGGTAATATTGTGAGAGCTGCACTAATCAGAGTTATGAATATTTATCTTCTCATAGGGGGTTTATCGCCAGTGGTGCAGAATGGGAGAGGATATAAATATTCAAGGAGTGATCTTTAGATGTCAGTTCTCCCCTGGGCCTCCTGCCTAGGGAAGGGATGTGTTTGGCTGTTGAATCCTCTTAGGCCTGCTGCCTGTGGAAGGTGACCATGTGGCTGGACCAAGGCCTGAGTCTAAGACCTAGCTTGTGAAGAATGGGGATTGGGAAGCCATGGAGGAACTCTAAATGTCTTGGGAGGAAAAGCTGGTATTTGAAGCTTGGATTTTACCAGAGTATGGTATTTTCTCCATTGGGTATTAGCAGCTGAATTGGCAAGTACTTTACACTCAAGATCAACAGTCAACTTTTAAAGTGGAGTTCCACCCACTTTTACAACTCTTCAGCATCCCTCACTAAACTGTGCACTGTAAACGAATTGGATATTTTTTAATTTTTTTTCTCAGCACCTACTGTATATCTGCTGTATTCATTTTTCACTTCCTCCTCCCTGGCGGTGGCACATCGCATCATTTCCTGTTGCAATGCCTTCTGGGAAGGGGCGGCAACTTCCTCTGACACTGCCGTTGCTATGGAAACCTGCCCTGAAACCTATTACACTGCTTGTGTTGCACTGAGCATGTGCGAGATCTGCAAGGATGAGATCCAGGAAGAAATACAGTCTGGCTTCAGATGACCACACTTAAGATGGCCACGGCCTGCTGTAAGTTTATAAAATAACAAACTACTGCTATAAACTAACAAAACAGGCCGTAGTTTACAGACTAACTTTACTAGAATACATTAAGCTTGTGTATTATAGTGGTATTTTTATTTAAAAAGTATAATTTCGGCCGGAACACCACTTTAAGGTTTTCCATATGTGAATACTGTAAGTACATATATCTGCAGTCTGCCAGGCCATAGGTATTCTGATTAAACATGTCAACAAACTCTTTCTTTTGTGACTAAAAGTTATTAGTGTCCATTTGTACACATTGCTCCACTATTGCCCTGAAGTGAAATGCTAGCCCACACTGTCCATGGGGGCTACACTAGTCTTTGGAGGTCAGGATGGTGTTATATATGTTTTTGCAGGTCACACTGTGTTTCATACACTTTTGACTGGGAGTACTTTAACATATTGTGGACGAGTGTGGCAGAAACATGGATGTATATCCTATCCTGGTATCTATCATTTCGAAATGAGAGTGACTTCTAGCAACTTTGGATTAAGTGGTGTTGATTTCCTGAACAGATTTTCCTATGTGCTTGTAGGCAGGTGCAGGTTATCCTCTATCCAATAGGAGGCACTGTATTACTATACAGATAGAGTGGAGTCTTTGGAGGGAATTGCCTCTCTCAAGGACTCCGCCAATGTCTCATAGGTAATAAGCGCAGTCTCTGTCCCTGACCTACTACTTGCTCCAGGTGCACCCTAATAATGCAGGTACCCTAATTCAAGATGATACCAAATCAGCTGTCTGATTGGATGCTGCAACCTCTGGTGACCTTTGACAGCCATCTTGGTGTGGGAACTTATGAATTAGGGTACCTGCATTATTTGGGTGCACCTGGAGCAAGTAGTAGGTCAGGGACAGAGACTGCGTTTGTTAGGGAAAGTAAACAGTGCAGGAAAAGGTTCCTGGTGAGAAGGTTCAGGGACAACGCCTGTCTTCAGGAAACATTCAGGTATTAAGAACATGGGGCTCTTCCTATCAGTGCTGTTGTGCAAAATACACAGTATAATGGAAAATGAATAAAAAATAGTCTCTCCAAAATGTGCAAAAAGGAGGAAAAAAGAGGGTGAAGAAAAAAGTGTCCAGGAATAAACAGATTTAGAACATGAACGTCATCATAATAATAATATATTATTATTAATGATTATAATTATAAAAAAATAATAACCGGTGTGCTCCAGCCTCTCATCTCAATTCAAAACCACAATAGGTCTAGTCTCACATCCAAACACTGCTTAATGGCAATATCCAATTACCTTCTTCTCCGTTTTGGAGGTGACACAATGCAACAGGGAGACAGCAGTTGTTATAAATGAAAGAAGATAATTTCCTGTGTGATCCACGTCTTTTAAAACCTCTTTCCAGATCACCTCCGGGTAGTAGGCATTAGTTCTATCTTGGTCTCATCAGACCAGAGAATCTTATTTCTCACCACCTTGTAGAAGGCTATTTTGATCTCTCTTCCAAATAATAAAAATATCATCAATATATCTGTTGTATAAAATTAACTGATCAGGTCCGTTTGAATAAATAGATTCTTCTTCCCAATAGGCCATATGGAGATTAGCAACACTTGGGGCGTATTTAGCCCCCATCGCAACTCCCTTTATTTGTTTAACCGCTTAAGGACCGAGCCTCTTTCTGAGATTTGCTTGTTAAAAACATTTTTTTTCTAGAAAATTACTTAGAACCCCCAAACATTATACATTTTTTTTCTAACACCCTAGAGAATAAAATGGCAGTCGTTGCAGTACTTTCTGTCACACCATATTTGCACAGAGGTCTTACAAGCGCACTTTTTTTGGAAAAAAATACACTTTTTTGAATTAAAGAATAAGACAACAGTAAAGTTAGTCCAATTTTTTTTCATAATGTGAAAGATAATGTTCCGCCGAGAAAAATATTCAACATATCACGCTTTAAAATTACTAGACATGTGCATTCGTTTCCGGCCAAATGTATTTTCATCCGAATTTCAGGTATTTTCGTTATTGTTTTAACAAACAATAACGAAAGTGCAGAATCCGAAAAACGAAAGATCCGACATAAACAAATGCTTTATTTTCGTTTTCGTTGCTACAACAGTTCGATATAGATAGGCGATTCGACATAATGATGACAATAACAATCTGTGTCCATCAAACCTGTGGTCGAATGTGCCTAACCTTAACTCTATTAGTCCAAGATTATTCTACATAGAGAGAAAAGATTTGATATAGAGAGAAAAGATTCGACGTAGGGGAGAAAATATTTGACGTAGGGGAGAAAAGATAAATAAAAATAATGCTGATGATGAATGTTATTGGCTGATTGTAACCAAAGAGGAGGAGCAGTAAAATAGCTAGAACTAAGTACACACGTACTTTGGCTTATGGTGTCTGTTAAAAGTTCTAAGAAGATTCGACGGAGCAGGTAAACTATACGGCGTCGTACAGTTTAGCTGCTCGGTCAAATCTTCTTTGAACATTCGACAGACACCATAAGCCTTCAATGACAGATTCGACCCTAATTTGGATTTTTGGACGAATGAATGCAATTTTTAACGAAAAACGTAATAAATAAAAACGAATTTCGGGAGTAACTAAATACATTTATTTTTCGGACAAAAACGAAATTCGGAAACGAAATATTTCAGTGTGCACATGTCTAAAAATTACACCCACTTGTGAAATGGCGACAAACTTTTACCCTTAAAAATCTCCATAGGTAACGTTTAAAAATTTCCACAGGTTGCATGTTTTGAGTTACAGAGGAGGTCTAGGGCTGGAATTATTGCTCTCGCTCTACCAATACCTCACATATGTGGTTTAAATACTGTTTTCATATGCGTGCGCTACTCACATATGTTTTCGCTTCTGCACGCGAGCTAGGCAGGACGGGCATGTTTAAAAAATGTTTTTTTTAATTTATTTTACCTTTTATTTTTACAATGTTCTTTTTAAAAAAAATTGTGTCACTTTTATTTCTATATTCCTATTACAAGGAATGTAAACATCCCTTGTAATAGAAAAAAAGCATGACACGACCTCTTAAATATGAGATCTGGGGTCAAAAAGACCTCAGATCTCATATTTACACTAAAATGCAATTAAAAAAAAAATTGTCATTTGAATAAATATAAAAAAAAATGGTCCTTTAATGCTGCGTACACAGGATTGGAATTTTGGTCGGAAAAAGCTATGATGGCCTTTTCAACAGGATTCTGCTCAAACTTGTCTTGCATACACACGGTCACACCAAATTCCGACCATCAAGAATGCGGTGACGTACAACATGTACGACGGCACTAGAAAAAGGAAGTTCAATAGCCACTGCGCCACCCTTTGGGCTCCTTCTGCTAATCCCATGTCTATCTTGAGTTAGTAGAAGTTTGGTGAGAATTGATTCGCGCTTTTCAGACTCGTGCTTTTCAGATCGTTTTACTGCTGTTCAGTTTGTGCTTGTGGGTTTGTATCTGTTTTTCAGTGCGTGTAGTCAGTTCGTATGTTTTTTAGTGCGTTCTTGTCCGGTCGTTTTTGATTTTCAGCTCGTTCTTCACAGGCCTTGCTGTTCTTCAGTGCGTTCTGTTAGCTTGTTCTGACCAGCCGACCGTTTTGAAGCCATGTTGCAGGTACGTACTCATCATAGAGTTTGTGCTATGTGGGGGCTTGGTGTTGGGGTTCTTGCTTTGACCCAAGCCTAGTCCATGAACAGGGAGGGGAGGAGTTTATGGACCAAGAATTGTTTACTCCAGCGTGACCAATTCTCTCACATGCCTTTGCTGCGTGAGATCCAGGAGAATAACCCTGATGATTTCAGGAATTTTCTCCGGCTGACGGACCCCATTTTTCACCGTTTATTGGCTTTACTGTCCCCTTATATTAGCAGGCAGGACACTTGCATGCAGCAAGCCATCACGCCGGAGCAGAGGCTGGTTGTCACGTTGCGGTACTTTATTGATGGGGAGAAGTCTACAGGACCTCGAGTTCTCTACAGGCATCTTCGCCCAGGCTCTGGGAATCATTATTCCAGAGACTTGTTCTGCCATCATTCAGGTCCTGCAGAAGGACTATATTAGGGTAAGTTTTCTGCTTTAACATCACATTCTGTATATTTAATGTTTGCTAATGTATTGTATTTCTTTTTATCATTCCCTAATTACGATGATTGTAATATGCTGTGAATGTCCCCTTTGTGCCCAAGCTTGCTGTAAGCTTTTAATGCTCCTTTTTTGTCCTTCATGCATATTTGCCTTTACTAACCTCCCCAGCATGCTATCCTGGGCCCATACACACCTAGCCTAGTCACTTAACAATGTATTTTGTCAGCTCTATTGTAGTGCTTTACCCTAAACACCCCCTAAAATGTGTACAAATGTTATTTGTGTCCTTAAATTCAGGATGAGTGCCAGAGTCTTTTTTTTGGCTCCCAAACTCATTTAGAACCCCCCTAAAATTTTTTAAATGGGCCATCCGAGGGGCTGAGGAATCTGATAAGTGGACCTAATACTTTGTCTTTAAATACTCTTTAAAATAAATGTTATACTGATGTTGGCCAAGAATGTTTGTCTAATCTGCTTGCAATGTTATGTGCAAAAGTACTAATTTTTTTTATGTTTTGACTCCACAGTTTCCTTCAACGCCACAGGAATGACAGACTGTGGAAACCCAGTTTGCCGAGCGGTGGGACTTTCCCAACTGTGGAGGGGCAATCAATGGGAAGCACGTCCACATCGTCCCACCACACCACTAGGGGTCATACTATTTTTATTATAAGGGGTTTCATAGTATTGTGTTAATGGCGGTGGTGTCGGCGACAAATGAGTTTTTATATGTGGACGTGGGGAAGAATGACATAATAATAATAACACCCATTGTCACTGTAAACACCAACTTAATACAAAAACTGGTATTGAGCATTGAAAGAAGAAGCCACACATTGTTGAGTATTAAAACCTTTTACTCCGTGCACATTCACATGTGCGTTGTAAAACTTATATATTTTTTTTAAATAAAAATCTTGTTATTTTAAAGTTTTTCCTTGAAATTTATATAAAAGTACATAAACAGGCATGTTTCCAAACATAAAAAACAAGATCTGTTGCGCTTAATATGATGTAAAATAAAATAAAAGCTGCTGACACAAAAAATTGCTGGGTACAATTAAGGAGATGTTAGGAGGAGTGGTGCAGCGCTAGAAAATAAGTCTAAATGTCCCCATAAAGATAAAAATAAATAACAATAGCCGAACAAAGTCCTCTTCATCAGAAGGAAGTGGTGACACTCTGTTTAGCGGGATCCATAATGAAAGGACACTCAGAAGGGAGATGTAAACACCATCACCAACACCCAAACAAACTGCCCCTTACCATCAGTGTATGGGTTATACACGTGTGTAAAAAACAGATAGCGAGAGGCAATCTTCATGGGATAGACCAATGATCCTCCAGTGGAGTAGCATAAACATATTCCTTTCCCTCTAAACTAAATGGAAGGCTTTAGGTCTCCTCCTTGTGACAGGATTAAGAACCAGGTATAGTCCAGTGAGTATATGCGCCTCAAGAAAGCGTCCAGTGCTTCTAACCACAAAGATGGCCGCCGTGTCACCGCCCAACCGCGTCCTGCGTCACCAGTCTCTTGTCGGGCGACAAGAGACTGTCGCCCGACAAGATGCAGTTGGACGGTGACACGGCGGCCATCTTTGTGGTTAGAAGCGCTGGACGCTTCATACTGCTCTGTACCTTCTTACGAAATGTGAGTGACTTTTACTTTTATACGATAAACTACCCTTTTTAATGGAATTTGCGCAATGAGCGTTTTCTCTTTACTCCCTATATACCACGATTCTTGAGGCGCATATACCCACTGGACTATACCTGGTTCTTAATCCTGTCACAAGGAGGAGACCTAAAGCCTTCCATTTATTTTAGAGGGAAAGGAGTATGTTTATGCTACTCCACTGGTTGGTCTATCCCAGGAAGATTGCTTCTAGCTATCTGTTTTTTACACCAGTGTATAACCCATACACTGATGGTAAGGGGCAGTTTGTTTGGGTTTGGTGATGGTGTTTACATCTCCCTTCTGAGTGTCCTTTCATTATGGATCCCGCTAAACAGAGTGTCATCACTTCCTTCTGATGAAGAGGACCTTGTTCAGCTATTGTTATTTATTTTTATCCTTATGGGGACATTTAGACTTATTTTCTAGCGCTGCACCACTCCTCCTAATGTTTCCAAACATAACTTACACAACTCTGGAACTTACAAAGTTCAACATTGAAAAAATGAAGGCAATATCAGACATTATAGTGTTAAAACTGTGTTGATATTGCCTTCATCAGATGGGGTGATGTCACCCCTGTAAAAGCCACATTTAGAAGATGCACACAAATTGTGAGTCAAAATGGGGATTTCCTTTCTGATCCCATGACAAAGTCAACATGTGCTATCTCTCATCATGGGGGATCAATGGACGTGTTTTGAGGGTGCAACCCCTTCCTCTCACCTACTAGAGTTGCGAGGAAGGGATTGCACCCACAAAACGCATACCTTAATATCCCCTGATGGCAGATAGCACATGTTGACACACTGTGTGCATCTTCCAAATTGGGCTTTTAAACTGTATTAAAACTTTAGTTAAATTTTCTTTAAACAAAAAAAGTATAATATTTTTTATTTAGATTCTCCCTAATACATCAATCATGTTCTTCATTCTTTGTTCAATATCCTTGGTTTTTTCCTTTATAAAGTCTAAATCCCGACTACAAAACATTATGTCCTGGATTAGCCTTTGTGCACTGTCAATGGTGAAATGAGTAGATTGTTCTTCCACAACATGCACATCACCTAAAATAAAAAAAACACACCATGTATTATAAATATGCAGGCATACATCTATTACCTGAATCTGTGGTGTCAGACACTGACCTGTTGTGATGACAATTTCAACCACTTCTTCCACCTCTCTTCCCTCCACATCCTGAGGTTGTGGTGTCCTCTCTGCTCCCCTTCTTCCTGAGGTGGGGGGTTCCTGGTGTCCTCAGATGTGCCGAGTCTTTTCTCCCCTATGAGAATGAAACAAAAGGTATACTTAGCACACAGATATTTGTGGCCAGAAATATGAATGTGAAACATTGCTTGGAAGTGGGGTACAATTGTCTGTTTGGGCAGAGTTCCAAGTTGAAGACATGACTTATTCCCTTAACAAAGCTGGAATGCTTACCTTTTTTGGACAACTTTCACACATGTAGACACCCCTAGTATCCACTGGAGCACCTGTGTGGGACACCCTAAAACGTATCTTCTGGTGTCCCACACTAGTGCTCCTGAGTGCAGATATGTAAACAGCTGCTGAGTGTCCTCTCCTTACATTACACTGAATCAAGTTTGCAATTCATTCTAGTTACAAACACATCTAGACAACAATGTCCTAAACGTCTTTTAATACAAATTAGCATGACCAAATGTAGTTAACCCTGTATCTGCCAAAAACATCATATTTAATTACTTAATTATTTAAAATTGGTAGCTTGAGAAGCACATATAGGAAGCAGCTTAATAAGGTTCAGGCTTCCATGAGATCAGGAGCAGCAGCAGAGGATGTGTATGTACCTAGTCTGTGGTACTACAACAGGATGCGGTTTCTGGAAGACCAGATTGAAGCCAGGGAATCACTTTCTACACTTTCCTCAACCCTTCCCTCAACCCCAACTGAGGCTTCCGAGGACCAATCTGGGCCTTCCATCCTGGAAGAAGTGGAGGAGCCCAGCTGGAGCCAGGTATAGTATATTTTAACATATTTATTGTCCGAAAATTAGTGTTGTTAACTAGATGTTATTATTGATAACAAATGAATGATTGAACAAAAAGTATTTTACATATCAATAGACAGTAGGGGCCAAAAATGATTGTGGCAAGAATGAAAAATGCTGGGCTCAGAATGATAGTATTTTCTATTTCTTAACATTCAATTTGCAACAGTCATGAGCTGAAAATTGTGTGTGATTGATGAACCAAAAACTAAAACTATGTCCCTTTTTCATACACAGGAAGACCTCAGCCAGGATGAGTCTCTGGAATGTGGCAGACAGGAGGAGGCAGGGGTAAGTGTCAGCCAGGAGGTGGGGGTAGGTGTCAGCCAGGAGGCAGGGGTAAGTGTCAGCCAGGAGGTGTCCAGGCCCAGTAGCCTCACCCAATCCCAGGTGCCTCCCCTCCGCCTTACAACAAAAATGGCCAGGAAGGGGAGTAACGTGGAGGAGGCAGCACTGGGCCTCATTAAGGACGCTAATGCGGCCCTGAAAACACCCCCTGACGCTGAAGAAGCCTATGGCTGCTATGTAGCTGCAAAAATGGAACACATGGAGAACAATGCTTCATGTGTGAGAATCTTATTTTTCAGGCCCTTCAGAAGGGGTTGAGGGGCCAAATTAGTGAGAACATGCACTTATGTGGGCTTGCCTGTCCTCCTCCTCCTCCTCCTGCCAATAGTCCACCTCCAGAGCCACATCCTCCAAGGAAGGCTGCAGGGAAGGCAGCAGGGGAGGCTGCAGGGAAGCGTAGAGGGAAGGCTGCAAGGAAGACATGAAAGTGATGGCCTGGGTGCAGTCTGGTCTGACAGAAGACGCAGTTATAGTACCACAGCCTGGGGACATACATGTCATCTGCTGCTGTTCCTGATCTCTGGGAGTCCTGGAGCAGATTGTGCTCCCTATTATATGGACTTCTCAGGCTACCAATTTTTATTTACAAAGAGTTGATGTGTGCCCTGGGGTACAAAGGCTTCGCAAATTCAAACAGTTTCTCTAGCGTTGCCTTCCTCTTTATTTTGTTATGAGCCAGAATAAATGGAGATTTTTTAATATGAAAATACTTGCCTATGTGTTTTTCTTCAAAAGGCCAGTTTGTTTGTGAGTAGGCAGGTACATTTCAAAAATACAATGTCAAATTAACAAGGGACACCAACCAACCTCCTTGAGCTTTAAAAATACAAGATAATAATGTTGTTGTGGAAACTTGACACACAAAAAAAAAAACCCATGGAGATCACTAGAAAATAATTTAAAAATAATCCAAAAAACAGAAGATCTTGATTAAAAATTAAAAAAAAGATGACTCTAAAACATTATTATGGAGATCTGGCTTTAAAAACAAAAAAGATTATTCAGGAGATCACGAGAAATAATAAAGAAATAAGTTTGTCATAACTCTGTGTGAATATCAGCAGCAAAACAAATGCATTATTCTAGCACTATAAAGAACAGAAGAATGCGCTGCATTAAAAGATCCAGAGATAAAAGATAAAAGATTATTTGCCGCGTGACGAATGTGCTATCTCCATTACGAATGCTAGTTTTACCAGACCGAGCGCTTCCATCTCGTACTTGATTCTGAGCATGTGTGATTTTTTGCGCGTCCAAATTGCATACAGACGAAAGCATTTTCGGATAGGAACTTTTTCCGACCGAAAAATAGAGAACCTGCTCTCAATAAAACCTGCTCTCAATCTTTTGCTGGCTGGAATTCTGCCAGCAAAAGTCTGATGGAGCATACACATGGTTGCATTTTACGACCAAATGCGCACATCAGTCTTTTGCTGGCGGCATTTCCGATTGTGTGTACGCAGCATAAGAGCTATGGGTGGAAGTGACTTTTTGACATCGCTTCCGCCCTGCAATGGTATAGAGATGGATGGGGGCCATCTTCCCCTCACTCGTCTCCATACCCAGGAAGGTAAAGCATCTGATCGCTTCTGCCACTACTGATAGCTCCAGTAAGCGGTGGAGGGCACCAGAGAGCGGTGGGAGGAGGGCCCCTCTCCTGCCGCCGACAAAAGTGATCTTGAAGCGAATCCACCTCAGAGACCACTATTATTGGAAACCAGACCGTCTGCCGAAGAAGAGGATGCCAGGGTTATGGCAGATAGCTGCTGCCATAACAAAGATCTCCCTCTTCAAAGTTAGGATGTATATCGGCATGCTGTGGTCCGAAGGTAGTTAAAATATGTTTGGTTATAGTAAAAAAAATTATGGCTTATGCCCTGTACACACGGTCGGATTTTCTGACGGAGAAAGTGCGATCGGATTGTGTTGTCGGAAATTCAGATCGTGTGTGCGCTCCATCTGACTTTTTCTATCGGAATTTCCGACACACAAAGTTTGAAAGCAGGCTATAAAATTTTCCGACAACAAAATCCAATCCTTTAAATTCCGATCGCGTGTAGACGACTCTGACGCAAGCTCAGAATAAATTAAGAGCCGAAAGCTATTGCCCTGTTTATAGACCTGATGTACGTGTTTTACGTCACCGCGTTCAGAACGATCAGATTTGTGCGACCGTGTGTATGCAAGACAAGTTTGACCCAGCATCCGTCGGATAAAATCAGATGGATTTTGTTGTCGCAATGTCCGTTCAATGTCTGATCGTGTGTACAGGGCATAGGACTGTATTCCAAATATCATTAATATATCTTTTGTATAAAATGAACTGATCAGGTCTGTTTGAATAAATAGATTCTTTTCCCAATAGGCCATATGGAGATTAGCAACACTTGGGGTGTATTTAGCCTCCATCGCAAATTCCTTTATTTGTTTAAAATATGTATGGTTATACCAAATATAATTATGGCTTAGACTGTATTCCAAACATTACAAAAGAAACTTTCTTTGTTTGCATTTTAGACCGCTAAATTTCCTCAGAGCCCATCTTGTGGCTTATATGGCATCACGATGACTGATGTTGGTATAACATGATGATACATCCGCTGTTGCCAAATATATTGATTCTGTATCCAATTTCACATCATCTAATAATTGAATGAGATGCTTTGTATCTTTCAGATACGATTCGGTTTTTTGAACCACTGGTTGTAAAAAACAGTCTATGTACTCTCCCAGCCTAGCTCCCACTGAATTGATACCATTAACGATCGTTCATCCTGGAGGGTTTTCTTTGTCCTTGTGAATTTTAGGAAGTATAAATATTATAGGAATTCGACATGTATTGGGTATAAGGTATTAGACTTCTTTCTCATTCAGAAAACCTTTTTCTTTTCCCTTTTGTATTATTTTGCTTAACTGTTTCAGCCCTGGACCATTTGGCTGGCCAAAGACCAGAGCACTTTTTGTGATTCCGCACTGCGTCGCTTTAACTGATAATTGCGCGGTCGTGCGATGTGGCTCCCAAACAAAATCAACGTCCTTTTTTTCCGACAAATAGAGCTTTCTTTTGCTATTTGATCACCTCTGCATTTTTTATTTTTTGCGCTATAAACAAAAAGAGAGCGACAATTAAAAAAAAAAAACGCATTATTTTTTTACTTTTTGCTATAGTAAATATCCCCCAAAAATATATAAAACATTTTTTTTCCTCAATTTATGCCGATACGTATTCTTCCACATATTTTTGGTAAAGAAATCGCAATAAGCGTATATTGATTTGTTTGCGCAAAAGTTATAGCGTCTACAAAATAGGAGATCGTTTTATGGCATTTTTATTAATAATTTTTTACTAGTAATGGCGGCGCAATCAGCGATTTTTATCATGACTTCGACATTATAGTGGACACATCGGACAATTTTGACACAATTTTGGGACCATTGGCATTAATACAGCGCTACAGTGCGATAAAAAATGCATTGCTTACTGTAAAAATGTCACTGGCAGTGAAGGGGCTAACATTAGGGGCAGTGAAGGGGTTAATGTGTGTCCTAGGAAGTGTTCTACCTGAAGGGGGATGTGGACTGTGCAGGGAAACTAACAGATCCCCTGTTCATACTTTGTATGAACAGAGGATCTGTCAGTCCTCCCCTCAGAGAACCAGAAACTGTGTGTTTACACACACAGCTCCCGGTTCTCTGTGTTCCCCGAGCGATTGAGGGAGCCCGGCGGTGATTGAGACCACCGGGCACTCACATTGGCTCCGTGGGCGAGCAGGGGGAGCGTGCCGTCTAGTCGCCGTCTTTGGTACCAACGTACCCTCACGGCGATTCGCCTGCCTGTGCCATTCTGCCGCAGTACGGTCGGCAAGCTGTTAAGTCTTTCTTATAAGGGTTAGTTAGATTACTCAATAATTTTTGATATGTTTGGATGTCGTCTAATTGTTTCTCCAATTCCTTCTTATATGACTCTTTTGGCAATATAATGATAGCCTTGCCTTTGTCGGCGGGTCTTACAACTATGTTCTTCTCTTCTTCAAGTTGTTCTATTCCTTATTTCTATCGAATACTACACCTTTTTGATATGCATTGTATTTAAAGTGGTTGTAAACCCACTTTGAAAAAAAAAAAAACCTAACACCTGTAGGACAAAGGCATACTGAGCTAGTATAAGATACTAGCTCATGCCCTTGCTGCGGTGCCCGTACACAGCACCAGCCAGTGACATGACTCAGGGATTACTTCCGGGTATGTGGCTACAGCGATGTGATTGGCCGGAGCCGCGATGATGTCACTCCCACTCATGCGCGTGCAGGTTTAGGAGATATCCTAGGTAGCTACAGTTAAGCCTTATTATAGGCTTACCTGTAGCAAAAAGTGGTCTGTAAGGGTTTACAACCACTTTCACCATTCTTTTAAAGACATCAATATGTCCTTCATTCCCTTGGGGGGATTAAATAATGATTTATTTCTTAAAGAGCTATGCAAATAGCCACGAGGGTTGGCATAATTTCTCATTGTTCCTTCCCTTGGTTTGGATAACATGTATTTTTTAATATTTAATTTTCGTGTTCATTTCTGTATATCCAGATAAGCGTTAAACTTATTAAAATTCTTTTTAGGAGCAAACTTAAGACCTTTGTCCAAAGTTTTCAATTCTTGTTGCGTTAAATCGATTCCACTAAGGTTTATAATGCCATCTCCTATTATTCTCTTTTTCTTTTTGAACCCTGCTCTGCATCCTCTCATCTTTCTGGGCTTTCTCTTCTTCTCGTCTCTGGTCTTGGGGATCTCCTGTCTCCGTTTCCTCCATCTGCTCTTCTCGGGGGTCCCTGATTTTGCTAGTCTAAAAAACGGTAAGAGGTATGCTTGTAATTTTCATGATGTCTTCCATCATAATGATGGTATGGAGTTCTAGGATGTTCATCATCTCTTCTAAGTACCTCATATCTATTTGATGTTGTGATGGGCCCCCTTCTATCATCATGTTGGTAATACTGACTCTGATGGGTGTTCCTATTTATTCAAACAGACCTGATCAGTTATATTTATACAAAAGATATATCGATGATATTTTTATTATTTGGAAGGGAGATCAAAATAGCCTTTTACAATTTAGTCGGGATCTTAATTTAAACAAGAAAAACATCAAGCTAACATGGGAGATGAATGCACACAAAATCAATTTTCTAGATCTTGAAATTTGGCATGAGGAAGATAGAATGAAAAAAAAGACATATTTCAAAATAGTAGATAGGAACAGCTTTCTCCCGATGAATAGCTGTCACGATTCATCATGGTTGATAAACATTCCAAAGGGCCAACTTATCAGGCTCAGGAGAAATTGTACTGAAAAAACTGACTACAAACCATAAGCTAAACTGATAGAAGAGCATTTTGTAAGGAAAGGTTACAAAAGATCCTTCTTACAGCAGAAAATAGAAGTGGGAAAGATTGAAAAAGAAAACCTTTTAAGAAATAAAGAGCAAAGCGAACCAAACTATGTAGAAATTCCATTGATTTTTTATTTCAATATCCATTTAAAAAGATTGTAGACTATCATTCAGAAACATTGGAATATTTTGACAGCTGACCGCAATCTAGTTCAGGTGCTACCTACATTTCCTAGATTTGTCTATAGAAGAGCTCCTACACTTAGGGATTTGGTAGCAAAAAATGTCCCAGACCCTCCCACCAAGAGAACTGTCACCTTCAATATATAGGGAGAACAAAAAGACCACTCTGGAAACGTTTGAGGGAGCATGTTCAAAATATTAAAATCAGCTACCCTAAACACATTATCTCTAAACATTATGCTGAATGCCATGGAAAAGATCCTTCATATCCATGTTTTTGGGGTATAGAAAAGTACAAACCCCACTGTAAAGTAATCACTTTGAGCAAATCTGAGCTCCGTTGGATATATGAGATGCAAACTTTTCCCCCGCTAGGCCACAATATAGAATTTGATTTACCGTATATACTCGAGTATAAGTCGAATTTTTCAGCACATTTTTTAGTGCTGAAAGTGCCCCCCTCGACTTATACTCGAGTCAAGCACTTTTCTGCAGCAAAAAATTTCATTTTTCCGAACCGACTTTGGGGCCCCGTATCTCAGGGCCACTTAGTGCTAGGAACTCCAAATTTGGTGTGCAAACCCAGTGGAACTGGTAGCACAACATATCCAAAGCTGAAGTTCCTAGCACCAAGTGGCCCTGAGATACGGATCCCCAAAACCGGTTCGGAAAATGTCATTCTCTGCTGCAGAAAAGTGCTTGACATTTTCTGAACTGATTTTTGGGGCCCCATATCTCGGGGCCACTTGGTGCTAGAAACCCCAGCTTTGGAAATTTTATGGTGCTAGTTCCACTGGGTTTGCAAACCAAATTTGGGGTTCTTAGCACTAAGTGGCCTTGAGATACAGGGCCCCAAATTTGGTCAACTGTGTCCATCTGCAGCAATGTCATTTCGGGACCCTTTGGGTTCAGAGACCCCAAATTTTGGCTGCAGCTAGGGGGCATCTAGGAACCCTTAACTACCGAGTTTGAAGTTCAGGGGACCTATGGCTGCAAATGGGCACAGTGATGCTGCAAATGGGCATTGTTGACCCTCTTTTCCACTTACAGTAGCTGTGCATTTCTCACCCTCGTCTTATACTCGGGTCAATAAGTTTTTCCCATTTTTTTGTGGTAAATTAGGGCCTCGACTTATACTCGGAACGACTTATACTCGAGTATATACGGTAAATTGTTTTTTTTTCAAATATTAATAGAATATTAATGTATTAACGTCATTACCTACATTCATGGATACACCTATATCTCTAAAATATTAGGGTTATAGAGATTTTACCATTTTGTATTACTACAGTGGGGATCGAAAGTTTGGGCACCCCAGGTAAAAATGTGTATTAATGTGCATAACGAAGCCAAGGAAAGATGGAAAAATCACCAAATGGCATCAAATTACAGATTAGACCTTCTTTTAATATGTCAAAAAAAGTTAGATTTTATTTCCATCATTTACACTTTCAAAATTACAGAAAACAAAAAAATGGCATCTGCAAAGGTTTGGGCACCCTGCAGAGTTATTATCTTGTACTGCCCCCTTTGGCAAGTATCACAGCTTGTAAACGCTTTTTGTAGCCAGCCAAGAGTCTTTCAATTCTTGTTTGAAGTATCTTTGCCCATTCTTCCTTACAAAAGTCTTCCAGTTCTTTGAGGTTTCTGGGCTGTCTGTCACGCACTGCTCTTTTAAGGTCTATCCATAGATTTTCAATAATGTTGAGGTCAGGAGATTGTGAAGGCCATGGCAAAACCTTCAGTTTATGCCTCTTGATGTAATCCCCTGTGGATTTTGAGGTGTGTTTAGGATCATTATCCATTTGTAGAAGCCATCCTCTCTTTAACTTCAGCTTTTTCACAGATGGCATCAAGTTACCATCCAAAATTTGCTGAAATTTTATTGAATCGATTTTTCCTTCTACTCGTGAAATGTTCCCTGTGCCACTGGCTGCAATACAACCCCAAAGCATGATTGATCCACCCCCATGCTTAACAGTTGGACAGAGGTCCTTTTCATTAAATTCAGTGCCCTTTCTTCTCCAAACCTACCTTTGCTCATTTCGGCCAAAAAGTTCTATTTTAACCTCATCGGTCCACAGAACTTGTTTCCAAAATGCCTCAGGCTTGTCTATATGTTCATTTGCAAAGTTCAAACGCTGATTTTTTTGGTGAGGACGTAGAAGAGGTTTTCTTCTGATGACTCTTCCATGAAGACCATATTTGTACAAGTATCTCTTTATAGTGGAATAGTGTACCACAACTCCAGTATCTGCCAGATCTTTCTGGAGGGATCGTGCAGTCAAACGTGGGTTTTGAATTGCTTTTCTCACAATCCTGCGAGCTGTTCTGTCTGATATTTTTCTTGGTCTTCCAGATCTTGCTTTAACTGTTCCTGATGACTGCCATTTCTTAATTACATTCCGAACAGAGAATATTGACATCTGAAAACGCTTTGCTATCTTCTTATAGCCTTCTCCAGCTTTGTGAGCGTCAACTATTTTCAGTTTCAGTTTTCTACAACTGCTTAGAAGAACCCATGGTGCTGATTGTTGGGACAAGGTCAGATGAGTCTGGCCATTTAAAACCTTTGAGATTGACATCCCCTGGTCTTCCCAGACGATGATTGAGAACAATCCATGACACTGGCAGTTCTCTGCTTTACAAAGGGGGCAGTGCATGCTATAAATTCTGCAGGGTGCCCAGACTTTTTCAGACGCCTTTTTTTGTTTTCTGTAATTTTGAAAGTGTAAATGATGGAAATAAAATCTAACTTTTTTTGACATATTATAAGAATGTCTAATCTGTAAATTGATGCCATTTGGAGATTTTTCCATCTTTTCTTGGCTTCCCCACTGTATACTATACTATACTATACTATACTATACTATACTATACTATACTATACTATACTATAATTCACCATTCTGTTTTATCTTTAGGAGAACTATATTTCAGAATTTTTCATAGCTTTTATTATTAATTGTCATTTATTTTTATATTTTTTTTAATTTATTTTTGTTTAATTCATTTGTTTATTTATTTTTTCTTCTCCCTTTTTTTAAATTTATTTTTTCAGTTTTATTTTTTAAATTAATTTTTATTTTAATTTTATTTTTAGATTTATTTTTATTTTTATTTTATTTATTATTATTTTTTTATATATACTTTTTCTTTTTTATTTATTATATTTTATTTATTTTCTATTTTCTATATTTTTTAGGTTCTTTATTATTAATATGGATTTTTAACCGTCCCTATTGCTCTAATTGAATCCTGCTCTGTTTACTCGGAGTACTAGATTAAGTCTCGATTAAGCCTGTGTGGTTTCCTTGGTCTCCGCTAGTTTGCAAATGTCTGCTGGTCACTAATTAGCATAACAACATGAAGTGTTTAATGAATTGTGTGTGGTCTCTATGACTATCACTGCCCTATATAGTGTGGCCTTCATCACCCAGTCTCCAAACCCTTGAGAAAGTCACGTGTTTAGTGACACGTTGGGAGGAGCCGGGTGACGTCACTTCCGTTCACGGCCGAGACCAGAAGTATCTGATTTTTAGGCTGCTGATCGTTGTAATTTTAAACTGTGAGTTACTATGTTTAAATAAATGGATCTTTTACTTGATTACTACACAATGGAGGTTTCCTTTATTCCCACATAATGCCTACTACCCGGAGGTGATCTGGAAAGAGGTTTTAAAAGACGTGGATCACACAGGAAATTATCATCTTTCATTTATAACACCAGCTGTCTCCCTGTTGCATTGTGTCAACTCCAAAACAGAGAAGAAGGTGATTGGATATTGCCTTTAAGCAGTATTTGGATGTGAGACTAGACCTATTGTGGTCTTGAGTTGAGGTGAGAGGCTGGAGGACACTGGTTAACCTGTTCCTATCCTGCGTATAGTCAAATGACAGCCGCAAGGTGTCTCTCTTATCCTGGGCAGCCATCATATGATATCCTCGGCTTCCCGGTCGCTAGGGGGTGCGCGCCACGTCACTCGGGTGCCGATGCACGTGCCTGGCGGCCGTGATGTCTACCAGGCACACACAATTGCTGGTCACAGAGCAGGGACATGGATCTGTGTTTGTAAACACAGATTCACGTCCTGTCAGGGGAGAGGAGACCGATCGTGTGTTCCCAGTACAGAGGAACAACGATCGGTCACCTCCCCCAGTCAGTCCCCTCCCCCCACAGTTAGAATCACTCTCTAGGTAACATATTTAACCCCATGATTGCCTCTAGTGTTGACCCATTCCCTGCCAGTGACATTTATACAGTAATCAGTGCATTTTTATAGAACTGTTCGCTTTATAAATGTGAATTGTCCCAAAATAGTGTCAAAACTGTCCGATCTGTCCGCTGCAATATCGCAGTCCTGACAAAAATCGCAGATCGCCGCCATTACTAGTAAAAAAAATAAATAAAATTAAAATGCCATAAATATATCCCCTATTTTGTAGGTGCTATAACTTTTGCACAAACCAATCAATATACGCTTATTGCGATTTTTTTTTAACAAAAAATATGTAGAAGAATACATATCAGCCTAAACTAAAGAAAGGTTTTTTTTTTTTAAATTGGGATATTTATTATAGCAAAAAGTAAAAAATATTTAGTTTTTTTTTCAAAATTGTCAGTCTTTTTTTGTTTATAGCGCAAAAAATAAAACCGCAGAGGTGATCAAATACCAAATACCACCAAAAGAAAGCTCTATTTGTGGGAAAAAATGTTCAAAATGTCATATGGGTACAGTGTTGTATGACCACGCAATTGTCATTCAAAGCGTGACAGCGCTGAAAGCTGAAAATTGGCCTGGGCAGGAAAGGGGTGAAAATGCCCTGTACTGAAGTGGTTAAGGATTATTAAAGGGGTCCACTATTCTGATGACGTTCATGTTCTAAATCTGATTATACCTGGACACTTTTTTCTTCACCTTCTTTTTTCCTCCTTTTTGTACATTTTGGAGAGACTATTTTTTGTTCATTTTCCATTATACTGTGTATTTTGCACTGAATTAATTAGATTACTGTTTTTTGAATTCACTTTATTGCATTTACACTTTATTCATCATTAACAAATTTGGCACTGAATTAATTGATTATATTATTATATATGAATTTTGCACTTGCACTCTGATGATTTTTTTTTGTGTGCACATATATGAATTTTGCACTTGCACTTGATGATTTTTATGCACTTTAATGAGCTGTTTTTGAGGAGACATTATATTTTATTTCGTTTTTATTGTTATACTGATATATATATAATGATATAGCGCTGCTCCATTTTGATTATAATAATATTTACACTGGTGTTGGTGACACGTTAGGAGTTCAGCAGCTATATACATGCTGCAACCATGCAAGTGTTTGACTACGTGAAGAGTGGAGTCATCATTTAGATGACTTTTTTGACAAACAAGATATTAAACAACTTGGAGATATGGAAGGAATTTTTAGAAACATGGGACATCTCATGGAGAAGAAAATAAATTCTTGGTGGGACAATATCACACATGAGCAATAGATCAAAGATAAAATTGTCCCAAGGAGACTCTGCTGGGATGTCCCAATCAATGATGGGCTCCTTGATGATTCCATAGAGGAATGGTTTACCTTTTTTAATGGGAAGGGGCTAGATGTCCTACATTTCCTTATAAAAAGAAAACAACGGAAATTTAAGACGATAAACAAACAAATAGCTGAGTTAAAAGAAAAATTGGAACCAATAAAAGAATTACCAGAATTCATTTTTTTGTCCAATCAATTAAATAAAGATATGGAACAGAAGGATAAGGACACTGCAGCAAGAAAAAAGAAGTCATTTTTCAGAGACTCAAAGGATTATCAAGAATTAGCCTATAAATGGCAAAGTAATGTCAATGCACCATCCACCTATACTACACCAGAAAAAGAAGTGAGAATTACATCACTAAATACTGCGGTTGAACATCCTGTGAATCCCAATCAATGGGAGGAATACCCTAGAACCCCAAAAAAATCCACCTAGAAATAATCCACCCCCATATAGAACACCCAATTGGCAAGGGAGACCTAATTGGAATAACCATTGGAAAAAGCGTCATTGGAAAAACAATTGGAAAAAACACCTTGTAAAGGTCCATATCATCCACAACAACCCCATTGTTACCAACAACAAGAAAAAAGAAAGGAATACTCCAGATCAAGAATATAATCAAGAAAGAAGAAGTGCAGCACCGTATAGACCAGACCAACATCAATACTCTCAACAAGAAGATGGAAGGAACACCCATCAGAGTCAGTCTTACCAATATGATGACAGAAGGGGTCCCATCTCAACATCAAATAGATATGAGGTACTTAGGAGAGATGATGAACATCCTAGAACTCCATACCAACATTATGATGGAAGACATCATGAAAATTATGAGCATACCTCTTACCGTTTTTTAGAGGAGCGACATCAGGGACCCCTGAGAAGAGCAGATGGAGGAAACAGAGACAGGAGATCCGCAAGACCAGAGGCGAGATGAGGAGGAAGCCCATAAAGATGATAGGATGCAGAGCAGGGTTCAAAAAGCAAAAGAAAAAGAGAATAATAGGAGATGGCATTATAAACCTTAGTGGAATCGATTTAACACAACAAGAATTGAAAACTTTGGATTTAAGTTTGCTCCTAAAAAGAATTTTAATAGGTTTAACGCTTATGTGGCTATACAGAAATTTACACAAAAATTAAATATAAAAAAAATACATGTTATCCAAACCAGGGGAAGGAACAATGAGAAATTAAGCCAACACTCGTGGCTATTTGCATAGCTCTATAGGAAATAAATCATTATTTAATCCCCCCCAAGGGAATGAAGGACATATTGATGTCTTTAAATAATGGTGATACAGGATTTAAATAAAATGCAAATAAAAAAGGTGTTTGATCCAAAAGAAATAAGAAATGGAATAAAACAACTTGAAGCAAATAAGAACATAGTTGTAAGACCCCTGACAAAGGGGGGGGGGGGGGCTATCATTATATTTTCAAAAGAGTCATATAAGAAGGAATTGAAGAAACAATTAAAAGATGTCCAAATATATAAAAAATTATTGAGTAATCCAACTAACCCTTATAAGAAAGACTTAAGCAAAATAATACAAAAGGGAAAAGAAAAAGGTTTTCTGAATGAGAAAGACGTGAACTACCTTATACCCAATACATGTCAAATTTCTATAATATATATACTTCCTAAAATTCACAAAGATAAAGAAAACCCTCCAGGATGACCGATCGTTAATGGTAACAATTCAGTGGGAGCTAGGCTGGGACAGTACATAGGCTGTTTTTTACAACCAGTGGTTCAAAAAACTGAATCATATCTGAAAGATACAAAGCATCTCATTCAATCATTAGATGATGTGAAATTGGATGCAGAATCAATATTATCAATTAAACAAATAAAGGGAGTTGCGATGGGGGCTAAATACCCCCCAAATGTTACTAATCTCCATATGGCCTATTGGGAAGAAGAATCTATTTTTTCAAACAGACCTGATCAGTTAATTTTATATAAAAGATATATCAATGATATTTTTATTATTTGGAAGGGAGATCAAAATAGCCTTCTACAATTTGGTCAGGATCTTAATTTAAACGAGAAAAACATCAAGCTAACATGGGAGATGAGCTCCTACACTTAGGGATTTGGTAGCAAAAAATGTCCCAGACCCTCACACCAAGAGAACCTTTGCCTTCTTTGAAGGGGAAGACTTTTCCCCTTGTAAGAATTGCTATGGCTGCCGTCACACGAAATTCAATAAAAAGAAGAAAGAAGAATTTAGCGCAACCACGACTGGAAAGAAGTATAATATTAAAGACTTTATCTCACGTAAAAAAGAAGGAGCTGTCTATGTTTTGGAATGTCATTGTCACCTTTAATATATAGGGAGAACAAAAAGACCACTCTGGAAACGTTTGAGGGAGCATGTTCAAAATATTAAAATTGGCTACCCTAAACACAGTATCTCTAAACATTATGCTGAATGCCATGGAAAAAATCCTTCATCTCTATGTTTTTGGGGTATAGAAAAATACAAACCCCACTTGAGAGGAAGTAATAAAGTAATCACTTTGAGCAAATCAGAATCCCGTTGGATATATGAGATGCAAACATCTCATTTTGCCCTGCTAGGACCTTTTCCATATTTGATTCCTTACTGTCATTATTCATACTGCTACATGTAGGGGCAGGGTGACATGAGAGGGCTACCCCTGGGGTGGGTTCTTCTGAGCTACTCTAGGCACCTATAATGGGATCACATGGGGTACCTTTACTTTTGTGCCATTTTCATCAATGCCCTGGGACATGGCTGAGGCTGCTGTGGGGGAATACTAAACCTTAAGACGGACCTCTGCTTTTGGAGATGAACGTACACCATGTGCACTTGCACCACAACTGTTCTTCAGTTAACTCTTGGGCCCCTGTGACAATGTATACCTTCTCTGTAACTTGCATTTAGGAAGGACATGCTAAGCCTTGTCCACATTCACCTGTCCAACGTGTTCCACTACCATGCCACAGTAGCAGAGTGGGTCCTGCCGTGCACCTTGCATGGGCTTTACACATGCACTCAGCTTAACTCTTGAACTTCCGCATCTTCGTACAGGTTGGCAACCTCTGCGGCACAAATCCACTTCTGTTTCTCTAAGAGACAGTCCGCTTCTTGAAGGAGTGCCGACAACAACTCCCTCGCTGCTAGAGGCCATTACACCTGTAGCAGGAAGTCTGCTTATTACACTTCTGTTACCCTAGGTAACTACCGATGTGTTTACACTGTAGTACCTTAGTGACCTGAACCATGGGATGGTTACTTGCATTACACCCCTTTAGTAACTTCAGACCAGGTGGGAACAAAGTTTCCAAAACTTTACTTAGAAAAGTGCAAAAGGCACTACAAAGTTCAGCATTCAAAGACATAATTCTTCCCTATATCCCTTACCCTAACTACAAGCTTGTGCTGTCCTGGCATACCTGCAAAGGTAGTGTCCATGTAAATATAGAGTCCTTCAGAGGCATTCTCTAGCAGCTGGTGTCTTTGGGGCGATCCCCAAGTTCTGAAGACTTTACATCCAGGTAGTAGTGAACAACATTCCTCTGCTCCTCTCAGGTGTTATTCTCCATCTTTCCCCCTTATGGGCACATTCTCAGCTCCCTCTCAGACCTTTCACAGGCTTTGGACCCCCCTTGGGTCTCCCGGCTCTCTCCTCCCTTCCCCCCTTCCTCCTTTAATACTTTTCCTCCCTTACTTTCTCCTTTCCTTCTTCCACCTCCGCACCACTGTCCCTCCCATACCACACAGGATCAGTGGGTTGGACCCAGAGAAAAAACAAAAAGAAAAAGAACAGGAACCTAGGAAAGGAAACAGGAAAGTATTAACTCCTACCATCCCATCCGGAACAAGACCTAACAAGCTAATTTTAACGTGCTTACATACAATACAGTATACAAGATACTCATACCTCAAGATCTGCGTGTGTCTCTCCCTGATTGGGTACCTTGGGCCTAGGTCCTGCCTACACGCTACTTGACCCTTGATGTAAAAGAGACATTTTATTCTAGTAAGCTTCCATTATACTTTTAGGTGGAGGCATGGTCACTCTCTGTTGCAAGTGGTTGGATGTACTGAAAGAATGATTTTGTGGATTCTAAGTGGTATACTTGCATCTGTAAAGAAACTGTTATAATATCTTTAGATGTACCAGCTACATTTGCTAAAGTAAGGTACACTATATTACCAAAAGTATTGTGACACCTACCTCACACACACATGAACTTTAATGGCATCCTAGTCTTAGTTTTTAGGGTTCAATATTAAGTTGGCCCGCCCTTTGCAACTATAAAAGCTTCAGCTCCTCTGGGAAGGCTGTCCACAAGGTTTAGGAGTGTGTCTATGGGAATGTTTGACCATTACTTCAGAAGCGCATTTGTGGGGTTCAGGCACTGATGTTGGATGAGAAGGCTTGGCTCGCAGTCTCCGCTCTAATTCATCCCAAAGGTGTTCTATCGGGTTGAGGTCAGGACTCTGTGCAGGCCAGTCAAGTTCCTCCACCCCAAACTTGCTCATCCATGTCTTTATGGACCTTACTTTGTGCACTGGTACGCAGTGATGTTGGAACAGAATGGGGCCATCCCCAAACTGTTCCCACAAAGTTGGGAGCATGAAATTGTCCAAAATGTCTTGGTATGCTGACACGTTAAGAGTTTCCTTCACTGAAACTAAGGGGTGCCAAGCCCAACCCCTTAAAAGCAACTATACACTATAATCCCCCGTCTACCAAATGATTTGGAGGGATGGCCCAATACTTTGGCAACATAGTGTGGATTAGTGAGTTTGGGGTGGAGGAACTTGACTGGCCTGCTCAGAGTTCTCACTTCAACCCGATAGAACACCTTTTGGGCTGTGAGCCAGGCCTTCTCCTCCAACAATAGTGCCTGATCTCACAAATGTGCTTCTGCAAGAATGATCAAACATTCCCATAGACAAACTCCTAAACCTTGTGGACAGCCTTCCCAGAAGAGTTGAAGCTGTTATAGCTGCAAAGGGTGGGCCAACTCAATATTGAACCCTACGGACTGAGACTTGGATGCCATTAAAATTCATGTGCGTGTAATAGCAGGCGTCCCAATACTTTTGGCAATATAGTGTATGTAAGGAAAATGGAAAAGTTTTAATTAAAAATGTAATGAGCTTGTTAATAAGGGGGGGAAAGGAGAACACAGGGAAGACAACATTTAAGCAGATTAAACTCCAGCTTTAAAATTGTTTTACTATTTAGCATTTTTCAAACTGGATTAATCCTTAAATGCTCTGAGATTTTCCAGCAAGGCGACGAACATCAGGCAGAAATAAACCTGATGAAATAAGAATTTGCACTCTATGTCACTTCTTTTTATGCTCATTTATATTTTCTTAAACCAGTCTCCGACAGGCTACTTGGCTGCATTGACTGAACCACCTCCTTGCCTTACCGGTTGTCTAATATGAGTTCCTGTTTAGACATATTTCCATCCAGCTGTTCAGGAAATTGATGTTTTGAAGATTAAAGTGCAGCTGTCTCTGGGGATTATTTATTTATTTAAATCATGTAATCTTTAAACATTAACTTGTCATTTTTCCTGGTATATTTTAAACTTTGTTTGACTTAATATCTTGTCAATGCTATAGGTACTAAAGAGGCTGCAGATGTACAATGCCGTTAGCTAGTCAGGCCGCCCATTGTAATATTGAGCCAGTTGAAACATCTGGGAGGGAACGAGACAGTCTTTGCCGCTATCAGTAAGCCCCCGTTCACATTGGGCTGATTTGACATGTCAAATTGCATGCCAAATCAGAGCCTATTGTCGGCATCGGCACCGTACAAATTGGTGCGACGCTGACTTTGCGGAGCAGCACCGATTCCCAAAAGTAGTTCCTGCACTACTTTTGGTGACTTCAGGGGCAATTTCAAGAAACATCTGTACATGAACCCGCACAGATGTCTCTCAAATCGCACCCAAACTCGTACTAAAATACAGGTTTGAAATTGTGTGAGTTGAACTGAACTTGCACAATTTCAAACCCGCTCTCAGTGTGAATGAGAATAAAGTTCTGAAAATGGCATCTTATAGTGGCCTGGGGTTTGGGGCACCACCAAAGCTAGAGGTTTGTGTCAGCATTGTGCTGGTGAAAACTATTCAGTACCTCTATGGCACTGCTTTAAAGGGTTAGTTTACATTTCTCGGAAAAAAATAAAAAGATGAACTAACACCCTACACCCTCCTCACTCCATCGGTCCCTGGTGCACTCACCCTTGTGGGTAATTGTGGACAGATCAGATTAATTCTCATTGGGTGCCAGCTCATGACAGTTAGACCAATCGAAATAGCACAACTTGCACTAATCTTTCCCTACAGAAAAAAGGGATTGTGGAACAAGATTTTGGATTTCAAAACCCTGGACCCCCTACACCCGTTGCAAAGCCACTGACAGCTATTCACCCACAGAGGAAAGTACAGCAGGGACTGAGGAGGTTAGAAAGATTTGGAGTCTTGAGAGGGACAGGTGGTGACTAGGGGCCTGGACAAAGCGTGGAGGAATGTCAGGTCCCAGTACTTGCTGTCTGTTAGTTTCTGTGTATGCAGCTTTCTTTCTATTCTTTCAAGTCCCCTAGATTTTGTTATGATCAGATTTTTTGGAAAAATGCTGCATGCTTGGGTTAAGTGTCTGATTGTTTCTTAGCCTGATGGTGTGTTCAGGTTGAAGTAGGGTTGGTTTTGCATAGTTTAGTAGTTTACGGATAATAAAATCATGTTTCTTTGTATATAGTTCTATTTATGTTATTTTTGGGGAAAAAATACATTTTCTTTTCTGTTATTAGCTGATGTTAGCTTGTTTGTTTTCGTTTATTTATGCATGTATTCATTTATTTGTATTTTATATGTATTTATTTTTTTGTAAATACTGTATTTCATAAAAGTGAGTACACCACTCACATTTTTGTAAATATTTTATTATATCTTTTCATGTGACAACACTGAAGAAATTACACTTTGCTACAATGTAAAGTAGTGAGTGTACAGCTTGTATAACAGTGTAAATTTGCTGTCCCCTCAAAATAACTCAACACACAGCCATTAATGTCTAAACTGCTGGCAACAAAAGTGAGTACACCTCTAAGTGAAAATGTTCAAATTGAGCCCAAAGTGTCAATATTTTGTGTGTCCACCATTATTTTCCAACACTGCCTTAACCCTCTTGGACATGGAGTTCATCAGAGCTTCACAGGTTGCCACTGGAGTCCTCATCCACTCCTCCATGACGAAATCACAGAGCTGGTGGATGTTAGAGACCTTGCGCTCCTCCACCTTCCATTTGAGGATGCCCCACAGATGCTCAACAGGGTTTAGGTCTGGAGAAATGCTTGTCCAGTCCATCATCTTTACCCTTGGCTTCTTTAGCAAGGCAGTGGTCGTCTTTAAGGCAGAGCAAAAGGGGCAGCTGCCCTGGGCCCTGTCATTGTTGTGGTGCCCAAAACAGCTGCCTCATACTTGGCAACTGTCCCAGTTTAAATTCCCTTGTCCCTTGAAGTTTTAGTGCCCATGCTGTGTCCTGATATCTCAGTGTGAAGTTCTGTTACTAATGCTGCCCAGCTCTGCCCTATTGTTGTGTACAGATGACTCACCTGCAGACCCTGTGTTTACATGTAAATACCGACATTGATATGTAAAAATGAGGGCATTCATATGTAAATAGCGGCTGACCGGCAGCATTCAAATGTAAAAAAAAGGCGGCATTTATATGTATATCATGGCCCCCTGAGGTCATATCCACCATCACCTATACTGAATGCTGCCCACTGGGGAAGTAAAGGAGCATGCTTGAAAGTCCTGTCTACAACTGTGTTCATTAAGCCTAACTGCAAAGGTGGGGGCCCAAGAAAATGTTTGCCCAGGGTCCAATCAATATTAAAGAAGGCCTTGCATGTTGGAATACTGCCCTGCGGCCCAGTCTCCGAAGGGAGGGGTTCATGCTCTGATTCAGTATGTCACAGTACATGTTGGCATTTATGGTTCCCTCAATGAACTGTAGCCCCGTAGTGCCGGCAGCACTCATAAAGCCCCAGATCATGACACTCCCACCACCATGCTTGACTGTAGGCAAGACACACTTGTCTTTGTACTCCTCACCTGGTTGCCACCAAACATTCTTGACACCATCTGAACCAAATAAGTTTATCTTGGCCTCATCAGACCACAGGACATGGTTCCAGTAATCCATGTCCTTGGTCTGCTTGTCTTCAGAAAACTGTGTGCGGGCTTTCTTGTGCATCATCTTTAGAAGAGGCTTCCTTCTGGGATTACAGCCATGCAGACCAATTTGATGCAGTGTGTGGCGTATGGTCTGAGCACTGACAGGCTGACCCCCATCCCCTTCAACCTCCGCAGCAATGCTGGCAGCACTCATACGTCTATTTCCCAAAGACAACCCCTGGATATGACGCTGAGCACATGCACTCAACTTCTTTGGTCGACCATGGCGAGGCCTGTTCTGAGTGGAACCTGTCCTGTTAAACTGCTGTATGGTCTTGGCCATCGTGCTGCAGCTCAGTTTCAGGGTCTTGGCAATCCTCTACTAGCCTAGGCCATCTTTATGTAGAGCAACAATTCTTTTTTTCAGATCCTCACCTGCTTCCCATTCACACCTGAGACATTGCAACACTAACGAGTCACATGACTCAGGGGAGAGAAAAGGGCCAATTTGGCCCAATTTGGACATTTTCATCTAGGGGTGTACTCACTTTTGGTGCCAGCGGTTTAGACATTAATGGCTGTGTGTTGAGTTATTTTGAGGGGACAGCACATTTGCACTGTTATACAAGCTGTACATTCACTACTTTACATTGTAGCAAACTGTAATTTCTTCAGTGTTGTCACATGAAAAGATATAATAAAATATTTACAAAAATATGAGGGGTGTACTCACTTTTATGAGATACTGTATATGTAAATATGTTTTTTTATTATGTTGTATGTTTGTTAGATTTTTCATAAACAAAAATTTACAGCAGGGACTTTTCATTGCTTGCGAAGGTGAACTTACACTTTAAATCCTAATTTTAAAAAAAAAGCTTTCCATGAATGGCGGAGACAGATATGTCATTGATCCACCTGTTCTCCACTCATAGAGCAATTTTCATGGATGGCATCTATAGTACAGCTTCTATAAATGGAGGAGAGGGGTCGAAAGGTGGGCTTAGTCGACACTCTTGACAAGTGCAGCACTGGAAGGTTACCAATGTGGGTGTGTGTAAGTGGGGGGCAGGGAGGCGGCAGAGGCTGGCAGATTTTAACTAGGGCTGCAGCCACCAGCACAAGGGGCACTTCTCATTAAATAGTACCATCCCTTGTGCTGATTTTTTTTTTTTACCCTAACTAAGCTTAGGCTGTAAACGGGACCATCACCTAAAAATAAAATGCAGCTTATTTTATTTCCTCTACCCCGCCTGTAAAGAAATGGCAAAGTTTTTTTTTTTTCTTAGAGAGTGAGTACCTTTTTTGTGGTACCCGCTCACACTTTCTTGTTCCTTGTCTAGGTGAGAATGACATCGCCTTGTTCCACCCCCATCCCACCTGCAGCCTCTTGGAATAAATTCACACATCCCGGGAGGCTACAGGATCAGTCTTGCAGTAGGCGGTGGTTTGACACGAGCAATTGGGGTCCAGTTGTGAGTCATCAGGAAGTGATAGCTGGTTTCCAAAACCAAGATAGTGGCACAGAGGAACATGCACCCTGAGAAGAATCAATTACATAGAACAGTGGTCTCCAAACTGTGACACCAAAGGTGGGACACAATTCCTCCCAATTACAACAATGATGGGGCGTTATTCCTCCCACTGACACTAATGATGGGGCATTGTTTATTTCCACTGATGTCTGGACGTTTTCTACTCCCAATAACCACAGTCCGGCTGCTCTTAAAGTTTAAAAAAACCCACAACAGTAAAATCAGTCTGAATATGCAGTAAAGCATGCTTGTTATAATCACTGTGAAACCTAGGGATTTAATCCTTTGCATTGTGTATAAAGGCTGTTTGCTCCTTTCTCTCTGATCCTCCTCTTCTTCCACTGTCTCCAAAAAACAGATCCTGATATTTACAGAGCCAGGGGATGGACTGCACATGCTCAGTTTGGTGTGTATTGCTAGAGAGTTTCTTTTTCTTGGGAGGGTGCATGTGATCAGCACAGAGCCAATCAGCCCTGTCCAGACATGTCCAGACAGAGGATCAGGGGAGAATGAAAACTCTGCCTACAAGCTTTACTAGGAACTGATAGAAGTCACAAGACTGCTATACTGCTGATGAGAAAAGGTATTTAGCAGTTTATATTTACTAAAATAATTGCATTTCCATGTTCGGTGTACTGTGGGAGACCAGATATAGTGAATGCAGGTTCACTTTAAGTCTGAAGGACAGTAAACTTATTCTTTGTTTAGAAAGTTTGGAGTTCCCTGGCATAGATGACAGGATTGGAGTTCTTGAGCTGGCAGGTATTCATATCCTAATTAATTGATTTTTCCATTTCCTGCTGAAGTTTCTCGTTTTTTTTTTTTGTTTTTTTTTATTCTTTTTATTAAGCTGAAGTTTCTCTTTAAATAGATTTGTACATTTTTTTAAAGCTCAAATAAAATTTGTTTTAATATTTTTGGACAAAGTAATTTTTTATTAGTAGTTAAAGTAGTTCTTTACTTTGCCCTGACATAAACTTGAGGTGAACAACTTTTCAATGAGTAAACTATTTATGTATTTATACACGGTTATCATACCCCTCGTTAATTGTCTCCTCTCAAGGTAAAATAAATTACATTTAGTTTGTGTTTTTTTAATTCAGGTAATTTCTTCATAGTTGAGGTCCTCCATGCTCGTTATTCTGTTACTGAAGGGGCCAAATGAAGACATTTGTGCCAACTTTGATCAGCACTGTCAGTTTCTTCTAGTGGAGAAGTTATTAAGGAAACTTTGCCTGCGACGTGCTGAAAATCTGTATGTTAGAAACATTATAAGTAGTAAAGGAACCCTTGTTAAGCAAGTGCCCTCCAGTCTGGTCGTTTTTTTTTTTTACATCAGGGAAAATTTTCTCTCACGAGGAGATGGGAAGAGCATGAGAAGAAAAGTGGTGACAAGTACTGAAGAGGTAACTGAATTAATGGGGTGCTGCCCTGCTTGGTTAGCTACCCTATGGTGTCTTGGGGGCTCCAGCTTTGAATAATTCAAGATCATGTAGTGGGTCCTATGGCTTGAGCTCCACCCAGTGACCAAGTTTATGGAGAGTGTAGCGTTCAAGCTTGCAGTCTCGGACAGCCCTTAATTAAATTATGACTTATGTGTTGGGTCATAAGGGGTTTGCGGTACAAGTAAATCCTGACATGTACAAACATGCCTACTTCTTATACCTTCTTACATTGCAGCGCTCTCCGCCTATGTGATTTATTGCTAGGACCAAGCACTGTCCCATAAGAAGTCAGGGGATAGTAATATGTACATAAAAACCTTCTTAAGCTTGTATATGGATAGTATCTTTGGGGAGTGATGGAATGGAGAACAGGTGGCAAATATCCCAACGAATATGTTCACTGTTTTAAGCCTAGGCCCTTCTCTGAGCCCACTGCATCCTCCCCTATCCGCTCTGGTGCATAAAAGAGAAATGAATGAATTATGTGAAAAGAGCCTGCAGTCCTGTTTAGGTTCTTTGTGAGAATTCTATAGAATTAAGCTTCAAGGGTATATCAAATTTATACAAGAAGTAAACAGGTGAGTATATAGCATTTTCTGACTTTAGCACAGCTACAGAGTTTCCTGGATACCATGAATATTTTGCTGACAATTTTGATTTACACAATATGCCGATTGCTTTCACTGTCTTGTGCATCCTCCTTCTATAAAGCTGTCATTTTTGCTATGCTGTCACAGGTAGTCTATGTGATGAATTTACTGAGCTGGTGGGTGGTTGTGGAGATTCCAAGGCGCATGTTTTAGAGGTTAATGAAGTGAGATGAGCTCACTGTGAAAGAATCATCTTAGGACAGGCAAGACAGTTGGAAACTGACAGAGGAGAGACTGTGGAGAAGCACGGGTCATGTTACATTCTTCTTTGGACATGTTACGATCTTGTACTCCTAAATAGGCAACTGCATACTTCAGACATGTGTGTGTTGGCTAAGGAACACAAGTTTATTCAAGTGGTAATGGAAGCCGTTGTATACTATCTAAACATTTCAAGTGAATTTTTTCAAGAGATATAATTAACAAGCTGAAAGTGGAACAAGGTTCTGACAAACTTTTTTCTTCAGGATAAGGAAGGGTTAAAACCTTTTTTTTGTAAGTAAGTAATCTCCTCCAAGTCAAGACAGTTCCACCTAGAATAGGCTCTTCTAGTGGGAGAATTCTCCTCTGCTCCTGTTCCCGTGACAAGGTTAAAACTTTAGATCCCTCTCGCATTATTTCACAGAGATAATGTTAACCAGGATGGAAAGTACAACTGAATCTCAAAGTGAGCAATAAAACCCAACAAAGGGTTTAATTTTTCCTGGCCTTTGGTTTTGACCAGAGTTACACTTTAAAACCTTTAACATACAAGCAGTGCTCAGAAAAGTCAGGTAGATGGCAAAGGACTAGTATTGCCAGTGGGCTCCATGCAGCTTAACTTTTCCCCTTTACTGATTATTCATGCCTTGTCCTGTACTGTATTAATCAATTATATACAGCGCTACTGGTCCATGTATACAAATCTATGTGCTATCACCTAAAAAAAAATATATATATATATATTTATATTATAAAATAAAGTGTCTATTTATCAAAATCCCACAATAAGTGCAGCAGTGCAGATGTCTCCAAACAAATTCAGACTCTATGCCCTTAATACAATGTTCATATCATAAATCCTATTAAAGTGCTCTCGTGTTCGCTACATGCACATATATATGAATACATGCAAACAAATAACACAGTGCTCCAATGATCCTCCACCACCAACACAGAGAACTCACCAGATTTATATGACCACCCACTACAGGTAAGTCAAAAAATCACTTGTTACACAGGAGCTAATTACCATCCACTTTCCACCTGGATCAACTCCATTTCTCTCCTCTCGCTAGTGTTATAATTATATAGACTCATGCAACATAAGGAAGAAATA
Source organism: Lithobates clamitans (assembly GCA_037952925.1). Taxonomy (NCBI): domain Eukaryota; kingdom Metazoa; phylum Chordata; class Amphibia; order Anura; family Ranidae; genus Lithobates; species Lithobates clamitans. The sequence goes on along the minus strand of JBBGZY010000292.1, from coordinate 9,169,108 downwards.
GTGGAAGACTGCCATAGTATGAAACCTTAAAAAAAAAAAGTATTTTGTCATAAAACAACTTCCACATTGCCTACTCGCATTAAAAAATGCTATGCCTTGCACTAGGGTACATCCACTTGTTTGCTGACATCAAGAGTACTAGGTTACCTGCTCCAAATGCTGTGGTCATGAGCGATCCCTTCCTACTCTTCCCCGGGTGTATGGTGTGTCACTTCCGGGTGCACTGTGCAGGATAACGTCACTTCCTGGCCCTCCCCGACACGATACTTCCTCGCCCTGATGTATTTAAGAGGTGGTTTATACATCCGAGCTCTAGTGGATGGTAATAGAAGTTGTTCTGTATTGTGTCTATATGTGGAGGTTGTCATATTGGTAGAGGCAGTAGAGATGGAAGAAGCACAGATCCATAGAACTGATGAAGCAGAAGTAGGGAGATCCTTGCACTGCACGTCCTTAGGTACAGCTTACCCTCTAGCAAGGAGAACAGTGAGCAGCACAGCCATGACATCACCAAATCTCAATCCCAATCTTCTGAGACTAGCAGTCAGAGTCACAGTGCCTTAGATCACTGTCCTCAAGAACCCCCAACAAGCCATGTTTTGGTACTGTGGGACATTGTTTATGCACAATTAACATCTCTTAGATGTTTTCTATAAGATAGTAAATCTTTAGGTTTTAGGTTTGGATCCACATTTAAGTTGAACTCCAGGAATGATATATTTTTAACATTTACATTGGAATAGCTAGGTTTTATGTATCTATTGATATGTCACGTTCAGAGGGCCACTGGGGATGTAAATTCACTGTAGTAGTCTGTGCTACAACACTATCCTTTTCTGGGTGCTGCTGGAGCAACTTGCCATCTGTACACTGAGCATAGGGAATAGTTTGCTCCTGTACTTCTGCTATTCAGCAAATGTTTTGTATTTCTTTCAATGAATACGGGATGTTCTCCAATTGGAAAAGGCAGGGGGCAGGAGCGGATGACATCAGAATCACCACCTTATCTAAATAAAAAATTCCTGGAGTTCAGCTTTAAAGTGGACATAATTTTTTTTATAGTGAGCTCAGCTGAAAAGGGTAGGTAAGAGTTCTGGCAAATCTGCTCCGTAGCCTAAATGACTGTAAAAAAGTTGAGCTATACAGCCCATTTCCAGACAACATTTTAAAAAAAGTTTTCCATAAAGTAGGCGCGCATTAGAACTTTTTACCCCATTGAGTAGGTTTATCTTTACTTAAATCTTTGTAACACCAGAACAGGAAATTAAGGAAATTGCAGTTACATGGAAAGAAAAACACAAACAAAACCCAACAAAGGATCTACCCTTTCCTCGCTCTATGAAACATTTTTGTTGTAGTCTCTAGTTCCATTGAAGAGATTTACCTTCTCTTTCTATCCCTCTAGATCAGGCATATCCAAACTCTGGCCTGCGGCCAATTGCAGCCCACTTTCCGGTTTAATGTGGCCCCTCTGGTCATTTGGATATACAGTACATATCTTTTGTGGCCTCCCAGGGCCACAAAAGATATATATTGTATTTATCAGTGCTGCCTCAGAGGAGACAGGGAGGGGGTGGGACAAGCGCCATCAGATTACATACAGGAGAATCTCTCTGTAATAGGAAGCCATTGGGCGACTGTTAGGTCTATCATAGGAGGTGAGACTTTGTATTAAAGAGGCCACCGTGTAAACAGGAGATTCTCCTGTATGTAATCTGTTGGCGCTTGTCCTGCCCCCCCTTCCTGTCTCCTCCGAGGCTGCAGATGGGCATCCATCAGGCTGCACTGATGGCAATGATGAGGCTGTATTGAGAGGCTGCATTCATGGCAATGGTAAGGCTGCATTCATGGCACATGTGAGGATGCATTCATGGCAATGGTAAGGCTGCATTAATGGCAATGGTAAGGCTGCATTCATAGCAATAGTGAGGCTGCATTCATGGCAATGGTGAGGATGCATTCATGGCAATGGTGAGGCTGCATTCATGGCAAAGATGAGGCTGCATTCATGGCAATGGTGAGGCTACATTCATGGCAATGGTGAGGCTGCAGATGGGCACTGATTAGGCTGCATTGATGGACACTGACCCTTATTTTGCTTCACAGTTCTTTATTTAAAATGTACGTTTTTTCCTGAAACTTCCCTCTTAAAGTGAAGGTGCGTGTTATACGCCGATAAATACAGTATATCCAAATAACACGCCCAAGCTCATCCTTAGTCCTGAGCGGCGCTCGGGGATTCTTTGGGGCCACAAAAGATATATATATTTATATATGGATATATATATCTATATATATATACAGATAACACGCCCGAGCTCATCTCTTCATCACACACAGCTACAAAGGCAAGAGAATTCTTGTTGGGCAGTGTATTAGTGCTCGGATGAACACACTTAGTCCGAATTTTAATGGTTCAAAGAATGTCAGGCAAAATGGTCGGCCCTCACGCATGTTCACTTAATCAAATCTGGCCCTCTTTGAAAAAAGTTTGGACACCCCTGCTCTAGATCCTGTCACTGGGGCATGAAGTGTTCCCCAAAGGGGACACAGAAAGCAATATCCTTCCCCACTCTATAAAAGTTTAACGAAAAAAAATGTATGGAGCTAGGCTTTATATTTTTTTTCCTTTTTTTCCCCCATAAAATAATATTTTGGGTTGACAGGATGTTGGAGAGAGTGAACTACCTCATTACCATACCACTGAATCTGAAATAACTTGGAATTATTAAACAATTGCAGATCACCTGTTATTCAGGTACAACCCAGCTCCAGGAGCAGTAACAAAAAAAAAATAGCATGGTTGCATGCTCCCTGTAATCACAGGAAAGGCATGTAGTGTAGCTTACTAGAAAGCCATGTGGTTTAGCTTGCAGCTGCACGGTAATTGAGAAATTCACACACCTAATTCTACCGTAACGGCCTATTGTCCACTAGTGTCCCTACGGTGTCTCTCCTAAGCAATGTCAGAGGAACCTAGAAAAAAGGATACCTAGAAAGATTGTTTCTAAAAAGCATTTTCAGATTCTTGTTCTGCGGCTAGTATGGTACAATATAATCACATTTTTGGACGCCTGGGGCCTTGTGCCTTGGGGAGCCTAGAACCAAGCTTTAATTTAAATATCAGCCAGTTAACCACTCGAGGTTTTTTTTAACAAATGTTGGCCATTCTTTTTTTTTCTCATGATTTGATGGGATGATTTCTCTCTTTTTATAATTTGATGGAATCACAGTGCATTTCAAGTTAAAAGAATGTGTGTACTTATTACTGTGAAAGCAGACTTCTCAGAACAGAAAGATAATGCACTTTATGGACAACGTAAAAGAACACAATGAAATCGTGAGTTACTTCTACACTACGGCTGTCAATCAGAAACTTCTATAAAAAAAGATTTTAGAGAAAACACTGTCCAATCAAACTAAATGCAAAGGCAAGAAAGAGGTGACAACCCATGACACAAGCATCTCTGATGGATGAAATGAAAATGACAGCAAAGGGAATACATATTTTTGCTGTTTAATATAAAATCCAACTGTTGTAAAGTTATCGTATCCATTGTGATAGAAAGAATTTGACAGTTTTTCAGTCTCTTGTTGAATAAAATATTTTAAGTGAAAGTTCAGCATTGACCAAAGGCTCTGTGATTTACCCCTTTCCAAAATCACCTGCTTATAGCTTGAGTTTTGTTAAATTAAATTTGAAGTATCCCTGAACATTCTGCAATACTGTACAATTTTCTAATAGAAAAAAGATAGAGAAATTCAAATGCAGGAAAAATACTAATATCAAAGATGTAAGCACCAAAGAGGTGTCAAAACACAGGTTACTGTGAATATAGCTATCCATTCAACTAGAGCTCTCCACTCAGCACAGCTTATGCTTCCTGCTTATAGAAATGCAGGTGGCATTGAACCGCAGGGGCATTGCACGGGAGAGGAAGTCAAAATGAACATGGTTCCTTTATAGTTTCCTGGGTCACTGGGATAGCTATCCAATTGGATGCTGCCATCCCATGTGATTTTGGCAGTTATCTTAGGTTAGGCATATTTAAGACTCTGTCTCCGGGCTTGGCGCACATTTCATGTGTGGGCAGTGTAAGAACAGGTCACCGTCTGAGTGTTTACTGCTGCCACACCATGCTGCACCTAGCCACATGCTGATTACAGACCTTTAGGTTTGATCCAACAGGGAGCATGTTGGATCTCTGCAGAGAGACTACTGAAGCATTTAGAGAGCAAGGGCCTTTACTTGCAGCTTGCTGGCAGGAGACAGGCTTTTTTACTGAGGGTGTGGCTTCCTTCAAATGAAAAAAACTATATGGGCTCATGTACATGGCTGCAAGGGAGCATGCACAGTAGGGTGACTAGATGTCCCTGGTTTCAGGGAACAGACTCTGATTTCCCCAGTTAAAAGAATGTGTCCCTGTTTTTTTCAAGCTTTATTAATGGTGTCCCCAGCTCAGGCGGCTGCTGGGTAATCCATCTTAGCAACATTTCTGTGTTGGCCTGGAGCAGGAGGAGGGAGGAGAGAAGTGTGTCTGCTTCAAGCTGTATCCAGGATTATTGATGATGTCACATGCTGATATAATATGGTCTAACTGGTCCCTTCCCTCTCGGCTTGTGTATTTTTGCTGAGAAAAGGAAACAGATTATTTTGTGCCTTGGTCTTCATTGTGATGGTGACCTGTAAGATAAATCTGGGCCTAGATACAGTAAATTAACACAACACTAGGATACAGGGCAAGAACAATTGGGTGGGTAGGCTTCCAGTAGGAGCAGCTGCCCTGTGTATGTAATGTGGTGGTGGGGGGAGTGCCATGTGGTAAATCAGTAGCAGTAGATACCAATGGCACTTTGTGACATTACTATACTAAACTGGATTGTGACTGGAGAGCCCTCTCCTGGCAGCCAGTTCTATTTTCAACCTGGGACAACCCTTGTCACATGAGCGTGTTGGTGATTGCCTGTGCACAGAGAAGCATGGGGGTTCAGACTTCTTCCCATCCTGCAAGTATATGATGCCTTCTGCAGCTGTACAGGTACTCCCACTAATAAGGGATAGACTCTAGGGACTCGCTAGCAATGCCTTGCAAAGGTCCAGTGAGTACAATTCAGGGAAGAAAGGGGATTTGTGTGGAAGGTGCTTTTTTTATGCAGCGTTGTATTAGGAGGAGGTAGGAATTTTAGTTTGGGAGCCACTCTGTGCTTTACTTACTTTACAGTTGTACTCATAATTTTACATACCCTGGCAGAATGTATGATTTCTTGGCCATTTTTCACTGAATGATAACACAAAAACTTTTCTGTCACTCATGGTTGGTGTTTATTATCAATCAACTGTGTTTACTCTTTTTAAATCATAATGGCAACAGAAACTACCCTGATCAAAAGTTTACATACCCCAGTTCTTTAACATCAATGACAGCTTGAAGTCTTTTATGGTATTTGTGGATGAGGCTCTTTATCTTTTCAGATAGTAAAGCTGCCAATTCCTCTTGGCAAAAAGCCTCCAGTTCCCGTAATTTCTAAGACTGTCTTGCATGAACTGCATGTTTGAGATCTCCCCAGAGCGGCGCACTGATATTGAGGTCGGGAGACTGAGATGGCCACTCCAGAACCTTCACTTTACTCTGCTGTAGCCAATGACAGGTCGACTTGGCCTTGTGTTTTGGATCATTGTCATGATAAATGCAGTTGTTCCTCCAGTATTTTTTGATAACATACTGCATTCATCTTGCCATCAATTTTGACCAAATTTCCTGTGCTTTGTAGCTCACACATCCCCAAAACATCAGCGATCCACCTCCGTGTTTCACAGTAGGAATGGTGTACCTCTCATCATAGGCCTTGTTGACTCCTCTCTTTCATCACTCCAAATTACTTTGTGCCTGAAGGTTTGAGACTAGTCTCTGTGCTGTTTGGTGTATTGTAAGTGGGATACTTTGTGGCATTTGCGTAGTAATGACTTTCTTCTGGTGACTCGACCATGCAGCCCTTTCTTCAAGTGCCTCCTTATTGTGCATCTTGAAACAGCCACACCACATGTTTTCAGAGAGTCCTGTATTTCTCTTGAAGTTATTTGTGGTTTTTTCTTTGCATTCCGAACAATTTTCCTGGCAGTTGTGGCTGAAATAATAGTTGGTCTACCTGACCGTGGTTTGGTTTCAACAGAACCCCTAATTTTCCACTTCTTGATTACAGTTTGAACACTGCTGATTGGCATTCTCAGTTCCTTGGATATCTTGTTATATCCCTTTCCTGTTTTATACAGTTTAACTACCTTTTCCCGCATATCCTTTGACAATTATTTTGCTTTTCCCATGACTCAGAATCCAGAAACGTCAGTGCAGCACTGAATGGAAGGTGCAAGGGTCTGTCAGGAGTCCAGAAACTAATTGACCTTTTATACACACACACTAATTACAAGAAAACATATCACAGGTGAGGATGGTTACCTTTAAAAACCATTCAAACCCCTTAGTGTCAACTTGTATGCATGTTATCAGGCAAAAATCACCAGGGTATGTACACTTTTGATCAGGGTCATTTGGGTAGTTTCTGTTGTGACTATGATTTAAAAAGAGTAAACACAGTTGATTGACAATAAATGTTTTCAGCCAAACACTAACTGTGAGTGAAAGAAATGTTTTTGTGTTATCATTCATATTCTCTGAAAAATGACCAAGAAATCATAAAATCTAAACTTGTGAGCACAACTGTATACACTTTTGACCCAGAGCAAATTAGGCTTAGGTATTTTTAAACCATACCACTCCCAATGTTAGCACAATTTGACCAATCAACACTTGACCACTTGGTGTAGCATGCTTTGTGCGCCGATATCATCTCTGCCATCTTACTATACAGCATGCATGAGTGTCCAGAACCTCTGTAAAAACATCCCCATCCCCCATAGATGCGTTTAGCCACCCATTTGCAGCACTAACAAGATTAGGCTGTAAGCGTAGGAACTGATGTAAAGCACATTATCACGTAGCTGGTGGAGAAGCCTGATGTGATGAGGAAGGCCACTCTTACACCTCTGTGGTTCCAGACAGGTAGGGAAAGGATAGGGATACGCAATCCTTCCTGGGAATCTCCCCATCTGGGTACGGACCAGCCAGGCTGCATTTTGCCCCTTAAGACAGGCGCTGTCAATACATCTGAGACCTGCTCTGCTACAAGCTGCTGTTAAATATTGTGAAGAAATGTTGCTAAGATGGATTACCCTGCAGCTACCTGGGCCGGGGACAACATTATTAAAGTGTGACCTCAGGGGGGTCCCTGATAGAGTGGACAGGAGGCACAAGAATGCAGAGTGGCACAAATGCCTATTGATCTTGCTAGCAGCAGAGCTGGGCAGGGTGTTTAGACTGGAGCAGATGAAAGCTGACAGTGGACCACAGCAGGATGGATTGGGTGGGTGACGGCAGGTAGGTAACAGGCTGGAACAGGCAGGTACTGTCTGGCAGCAGTCATGTGGTGAGCAGGCACTGGCTGGTAGTAAGCAGGTGGCGAGCAGATGCTGGCTGGTCAGCAAGTAGGTGATAATCAGATACTGTCTGGTAGTAGGTAGGTGCTTGGATCAGATTGCTAGTGGGTAGAAGAACAGCGGAGTCAGACATACCGGGTCAGAGACTGTAATCTGATCATGTACAAGTACCTAAACAAGAGCATGGTCAGGTTGCAGGCCGGAGTCAGTGTCAGATCAGCAGTACAGTGGCAACAGGAACAGGCATAAGCAGAGGTCAGGATGCAAGCTGAAGTCAGTGCAAGCAGAGTTCCAGGGATGGTCAGGACCAGCCGGGTTGCTAACTGGTATCCGATGCAGGTAACCGGTCACAGATGACATGGGAAATGCTGCAGACAAGACAACACTGAACCTGACCACTGACTCAGTTTAAATAGCCTGCCTGGTGCCAACATTAGTGAGAGATCCATGTGTACGAGTAATTGCATATGAGGATAAGCATGAGCATGTGAATGCACACTTGTGCCTTTTCTAAGTGGATGTGTAAAGCCCCGTACACACGGCCGGATTTTCCGACAGAAAATGTACGATGCTTTATGCGAGTACCAGAATATACTCGTGTACAGCGTTATCTTGTCATTGCTGTCAATCAGCAGCTGTGCACAGCAGCACTGGATCATGGGGACATTTTTGGAGAGATTCTGGATGCTCATGCATGCTGTATTGCCCCCTTGTGGCCTTTCTACACTTTTTGTTTTAATGTTTCAGTTGGCTTTGATGACAGGCACACGACAGGCAGTTGGTGTCAGGTAGAGTTATATTTACTGAAGCTTACAGGGACCAGCAGTGACCCATTTATAAGGCAATTGTAGGTGGGGTGCAGCGTGATGCGGTCACAATAATTCACACAGTCTGATGCAATAATAAACTTGTATTCAAACAATGCAGCAATAGTTCACAACAATCCTGGTTGTATGACTGCCCAACCAGGAGCACACACGGTTACAGCAAGAGGAAAAGAGCAGGTTCCAGCCAGAGTGACAGTGTCTTAGAGAGGGGCAGAATGTTGCCCGGCTGTCAGATGCCCAATCGGGAAGATGTTCAGAAGAGGTGTGACCCTATGCTTTCCCTCCTCATCAGGAACCTTTCCCTACCACTGGTACTGTCCCTAACAGACTGGGTAACTTGCACTACCCACTCACAGCACTCCAAAACCTAGAAGTCATGGCCTTAAATAGGCTCTGCCTAACACAAGATGGCTGCCAGAGTCACAGTATCCAACTGAATCGCTTCTGCAGTGACCCAGGAAACCATAGAGGAACCTCAGTCCTCAGTTCCTCATGACTTCCTCTCCAGCTGCAGAGCTGCTGTGGTTGAGCACCACCTACAATAGAGAAAATAAACTTTACCTGTCTACACATATGGTTTTGTGTGCATTACTGCCAGTTTAATGCCATATAGTTCTGTGTGTGTTACTGCCAGTTTTCTTCTGTGTGCATTACAGCCAGTTTAACGCCATATAGTTTTGTGCGTTACTGCCAGTTTAATGCCATTTACTTCTGTGTGCGTTACATTCCAGTTTAACACCATATAATTTTGCGTTTGTTACTGCCAGTATAACACCATATTTTTTTGTGTGCGTTACTGCCAGTTTAACGCCATATAGTTCTGTGTGCATTACTGCCAGTTTAACACCATATAGTTCTGTGTGCGTTACTGCCAGTTTAACTCCATATAGTTTTGCGTGTGTTACTGCCAGTTTAATGCCATATAGTTTTGCGTGCGTTACTGCCAGTTAATGCCACATCATTTTGTGTGCATTACTGCCAGTTTACCGCCATATTGTTTTGCGTGCGTTACTGCCAGTTTAACACCATATAGTTTTGTGCGTTACTGCCAGTTTAACGCCATATAGTTCTGTGTGCATTACTGACAGTTTAACGCCATATAGTTTTGTGTGCGTTACTGCCAGTTTAATGCCATATAGTTCTGTGTGTGTTACTGCCAGTTTAACGCCATATAGTTTTGTGCGTTACTGCCAGTTTAACGCCATATAATTTTGCGTTTGTTACTGCCAGTATAACACCATATTGTTTTGTGTGCGTTACTGTCAGTTTAACGCCATATAGTTCTGTTTGCATTACTGCCAGTTTAACGCCATATAGTTCTGTGAACATTACTGCCAGTTTAACACCATATAGTTTTGCGTGTGTTACTGCCAGTATAATGCCATATTGTTTTGTGTGCGTTACTGCCAGTGTAACAACATATAGTTCTGTGTGCGTTACTGCCAGTTTAACGCCATATAGTTTTGTGTGCGTTAACGCCAGTTTAATGCCATATAGTTCTGTGTGTGTTACTGCCAATTTAATACCATATAGTTTTGTGCGTTACTGCCAGTTTAATGCCATATAATTTTGCATTTGTTACTGCCAGTATAACACCATATTGTTTTGTGTGCATTACTGCCAGTTTAACGCCATGTAGTTCTGTTTGCATTACTGCCAGTTTAACACCATATAGTTCTGTGTGCATTACTGCCAGTTTAACACCATATAGTTTTGCGTGTGTTACTGCCAGTATAATGCCATATTGTTTTGTGTGCGTTACTGCCAGTGTAACGACATATAGTTCTGTGTGTGTTACTGCCAGTTTAACCTCATATAGTTTTGCGTGCGTTACTGCCAGTTTAACCACTTGGCGACCGCCTCACGCCGATGTACGTCGGCAAAGTGGCACGGACAGGCAAAATCACGTACAGGGTACGTGATTTGCCTTCCGCGGGTGGGGGGTCCGATCGGACCCCCCCCCGGTGCCCGAGGCGGTCGTCTTTTGTCCAGCGGCGATCGGTGATGAGGGGGAGACCATCCGTTCGTGGCCCCCCCCTCGCGATCGCCGCCGGCCAATCGAATCATTCCTTTGCTGCTGTATGCTAAACAGCAGCAAAGGAAATGATGTCATCTCTCCTCGGCTCGGTAATTTCCGTTCCGGCCCGAGGAGAGAAGACTTCACTGTGAGTGCACCAACACACACACACACAGTAGAACATGCCAGGCACACAAAACACCCCGATCCCCCCCCCGATCGCCCCCCGATCCCCCCCCAATCACCCCCCCCCCCGTCACAAACTGACACCAGCAGTTTTTTTTTTTTTTTTTTTTTTTTTTTTTCTGATTACTGCATAGTGTCAGTTTGTGACAGTTAGTGTTGGGACAGTTAGTATTACCCCCCTTTAGGTCTAGGATACCCCCCTAACCCCCCCTAATAAAGTTTTAACCCCTTGATCACCCCCTGTCACCAGTGTCACTAAGCGATCATTTTTCTGATCGCTGTATTAGTGTCGCTGGTGACGCTAGTTAGTGAGGTAAATATTGAGGTTCGCCGTCAGCGTTTTATAGCGTCAGGGACCCCCATATACTACCTAATAAATGTTTTAACCCCTTGATTGCCCCCTAGTTAACCCTTTCACCACTGATCACCGTATAACCGTTACGGTTGACGCTGGTTAGTTTGTTTATTTTTTATAGTGTCAGGGCACCCGCCGTTTATTACCGAATAAAGGTTTAGCCCCCCGATCGCCCGGCGGTGATATGCGTCGCCCCAGGCAGCGTCAGATTAGCGCCAGTACCGCGAACACCCACGCACGCAGCATGCGCCTCCCTTAGTGGTATAGTATCTGATCGGATCAATATCTGATCCGATCAGATCTATACTAGCGTCCCCAGCAGTTTAGGGTTCCCAAAAACGCAGTGTTAGCGGGATCAGCCCAGATACCTGCTAGCACCTGCGTTTTGCCCCTCCGCCCAGGCGAGCCCAGCCCACCCAAGTGCAGTATCGATCGATCACTGACACTTACAAAACACTAAACGCATAACTGCAGCGTTCACAGAGTCAGGCCTGATCCCTGCGATCGCTAACAGTTTTTTTGGTAGCATTTTGGTGAACTGGCAAGCACCAGCCCCAGGCGTCAGGTTAGCGCCAGTACCGCTAACACCCACGCACGCAGCATACACCTCCCTTAGTGGTATAGTATCTGAACGGATCAATATCTGATCCGATCAGATCTATACTAGCGTCCCCAGCAGTTTAGGGTTCCCAAAAACGCAGTGTTAGCGGGATCAGCCCAGATACCTGCTAGCACCTGCGTTTTGCCCCTCCGCCCAGGCGAGCCCAGCCCACCCAAGTGCAGTATCGATCGATCACTGTCACTTACAAAACACTAAACGCATAACTGCAGCGTTCACAGAGTCAGGCCTGATCCCTGCGATCGCTAACAGTTTTTTTGGTAGTATTTTGGTGAACTGGCAAGCACCAGCCCCAGGCAGCGTCAGATTAGCGCCAGTACCGCTAACACCCACGCACGCACCGTACACCTCCCTTAGTGGTATAGTATCTGATCGCATCAATATCTGATCCGATCAGATCTATACTAGCGTCACCAGCAGTTTAGGGTTCCCAAAAACGCAGTGTTAGCGGGATCAGCCCAGATACCTGCTAGCACCTGCGTTTTGCCCCTCCGCCCGGCCCGGCCCAGCCCACCCAAGTGCAGTATCGATCGATCACTGTCACTTACAAAACACTAAACGCATAACTGCAGCGTTCGCAGAGTCAGGCCTGATCCCTGCAATCGCTAACAGTTTTTTGGTAGCGTTTTGGTGAATTGGCAAGCGCCAGCGGCCTAGTACACCCCGGTCGTAGTCAAACCAGCACTGCAGTAACACGTGGTGACGTGGCGAGTCCCATAAGTGCAGTTGAAGCTGGTGAGGTGGCAAGCACAAGTAGTGTCCCGCTGCCACCAAAAAGACAAACACAGGCCCGTCATGCCCATAGTGCCCTTCCTGCTGCATTCGCCAATCCTAATTGGGAACCCACCGCTTCTGCAGCGCCCGTACTTCCCCCATTCACATCCCCAACCAAATGCAGTCGGCTGCATGAGAGGCATTTTTATGTCCTCCCGAGTACCCCTACCCAACGAACCCCCCCAAAAAAGATGTTGTGTCTGCAGCAAGCGCGGATATAGGCGTAACACCCACTATTATTGTCCCTCCTGTCCTGACAATCCTGGTCTTTGCATTGGTGAATGTTTTGAACGCTACCATTCACTAGTTGAGTATTAGCGTAGGGTACAGCATTGCACAGACTAGGCGCCATTTCACAGGGTCTCCCAAGATGCCATCGCATTTTGAGAGACCCGAACCTGGAACCGGTTACCGTTATAAAAGTTAGTTACAAAAAAAGTGTAAAAAAAAAAAAAATATGAAATAAAAAAAAATAGTTGTTGCTTTATTGTTCTCTCTCTCTCTATTCTCTCTCTCTATTGTTCTGCTCTTTTTTACTGTATTCTATTCTGCAATGTTTTATTGTTATTGTTATTGTTATTGTTATTATGTTTTATCATGTTTGTTTTTCAGGTGTGTAATTATTTACACTTTACTGTGCTTTATTGTTAACCATTGTTAACCATTTTTTTGTCTTCAGGTATGCCATTCACGACTTTGAGTGGTTATACCAGAATGATGCCTGCAGGTTTAGGTATCATCTTGGTATCATTCTTTTCAGCCAGCGGTCGGCTTTCATGTAAAAGCAATCCTAGCGGCTAATTAGCCTCTAGACTGCTTTTACAAGCCGTGGGAGGGAATGCCCCCCCCCCCCACCGTCTTCCGTGTTTTTCTCTGGCTCTCCTGTCTCAACAGGGAACCTGAGAATGCAGCCGGTGATTCAGCCAGCTGACCATAGAGCTGATCAGAGACCAGAGTGGCTCCAAACATCTCTATGGCCTAAGAAACCGGAAGCTACGAGTATTTCATGACTTAGATTTTGCCGGATGTAAATAGCGCCATTGGGAAATTGGGGAAGCATTTTATCACACCGATCTTGGTGTGGTCAGATGCTTTGAGGGCAGAGGAGAGATCTAGGGTCTAATAGACCACAATTTTTTCAAAAAAGAGTACCTGTCGCTACCTATTGCTATCATAGGGGATATTTACATTCCCCGAGATAACAATAAAAATGATTAAAAAAAAAAATATGAAAGGAACAGTTTAAAAGTAAGATTAAAAAAGAAAAAAAATAATAAAGAAAAAAAAAAAAAAACAAAAAACACCCCTGTCGCCCCCTGCTCTCGCGCTAAGGCGAACGCAAGCGGCGGTCTGTCGTCAAACGTAAACAGCAATTGCACCATGCATGTGAGGTATCACCGCGAAGGTCAGATCGAGTGCAGTAATTTTTCCAGTAGACCTCCTCTGTAAATCTAAATTGGTAACCTGTAAAGGCTTTTGAAGGCTTTTAAACATGTATTTATTTTGTTGCCACTGCACGTTTGTGCGCAATTTTAAAGCATGTCATGTTTGGTATCCATGTACTCGGCCTAAGATCATCTTATTTATTTCATCAAACATTTGGGCAATATAGCGTGTTTTAGTGCATTAAAATTAAAAAAAAGTGTGTTTTTTCCCCAAAAAATGCGTTTGAAAAATCGCTGCGCAATTACTGTGTGAAAAAAAAAAATGAAACACCCACCATTTTAATCTGTAGGGCATTTGCTTTAAAAAAATATATAATGTTTGGGGGTTCAAAGTAATTTTTTTGCAAAAAAAAAAAACTTTTTCATGTAAACAATAAGTGTCAGAAAGGGCTTTGTCTTCAAGTGGTTAGAAGAGTGGGTGATGTGTGACATAAGCTTCTAAATGTTGTGCATAAAATGCCAGGACAGTTCAAAACCCCCCCAAATGACCCCATTTTGGAAAGTAGACACCCCAAGCTATTTGCTGAGAGGCATGTCGAGTCCATGGAATATTTTATATTGCGACACAAGTTGCGGGAAAGAGACACATTTTTTTTTTTTTTTTTGCACAAAGTTGTCACTAAATGATATATTGCTCAAACATGCCATGGAAATATGTGAAATTACACCCCAAAATACATTCTGCTGCTTCTCCTGAGTACGGGGATACCACATGTGTGAGACTTTTTGGGAGCCTAGCCGCGTACGGGACCCCGAAAACCAAGCACCGCCTTCAGGCTTTCTAAGGGCGTGAATTTTTGATTTCACTCTTCACTGCCTATCACAGTTTCGGAGGCCATGGAATGCCCAGGTGGCACAAACCCCCCCAAATGACCCCATTTTGGAAAGTAGACACCCCAAGCTATTTGCTGAGAGGTATAGTGAGTATTTTGCAGACCTCACTTTTTGTCACAAAGTTTTGAAAATTGAAAAAAGAAAAAAAAAAATGTTTTTTCTTGTCTTTCTTCATTTTCAAAAACAAATGAGAGCTGCAAAATACTCACCATGCCTTTCAGCAAATAGCTTGGGGTGTCTACTTTCCAAAATGGGGTCATTTGGGGGGGTTTTGTGCCACCTGGGCATTCCATGGCCTCCGAAACTGTGATAGGCAGTAAAGAGTGAAATCAAAAATTTTCACCCTTAGAAATCCTGAAGGCAGTGATTGGTTTTCGGGGTCCAGTACGCGGCTAGGCTCCCAAAAAGTCCCACACATGTGGTATCCCCATACTCAGGAGAAGCAGCTAAATGTATTTTGGGGTGCAATTCCACATATGCCCATGGCCTGTGTGAGCAATATATCATTTAGTGACAACTTTATGGAAAAAAAAAAAAAAAAAAAGTGTCACTTTCCCGCAACTTGTGTTAAAATATAAAATATTCCATGGACTCAATATGCCTCTCAGCAAATAGCTTGGGGTGTCTACTTTCCAAAATGGGGTCATTTTGGGGGGTTTTGTGCCACCTGGGCATTCCATGGCCTCCGAAACTGTGATAGGCAGTGAAGAGTGAAAGCAAAAATTTACACCCTTAGAAATCCTGAAGGCGGTGATTGGTTTTCGGGGCCCCGTACGCGGCTAGGCTCCCAAAAAGTCCCACACATGTGGTATCCCCATACTCAGGAGAAGCAGCTAAATGTATTTTGGGGTGCAATTCCACATAGGCCCATGGCCTGTGTGAGCAATATATCATTTAGTGACGACTTTTTGTAAATATTTTTTTTTTTTTTTTTTTTTGTCATTTTTCAATCACTTGGGACAAAAAAAATAAATATTCAATGGGTTCAACATGCCTCTCAGCAATTTCCTTGGGGTGTCTACTTTCCAAAATGGGGTCATTTGGGGGGGGTTTGTACTGCCCTGCCATTTTAGAACCTCAAGAAATGACATAGGCAGTCATAAACTAAAAGCTGTGTAAATTCCAGAAAATGTACCCTAGTTTGTAGACGCTATAACTTTTGCGCAAACCAATAAATATACGCTTATTGACATTTTTTTTACCAAAGACATGTGGCCGAATACATTTTGGCCTAAATGTATGACTAAAATTTAGTTTATTGGATTTTTTTTATAACAAAAAGTAGAAAATATCATTTTTTTTCAAAATTTTCGGTCTTTTTCCGTTTATAGCGCAAAAAATAAAAACCGCAGAGGTGATCAAATACCATCAAAAGAAAGCTCTATTTGTGGGAAGAAAAGGACGCAAATTTCGTTTGGGTACAGCATTGCATGACCGCGCAATTAGCAGTTAAAGCGACGCAGTGCCAAATTGGAAAAAGACCTCTGGTCCTTAGGCAGCATAATGGTCCGGGGCTCAAGTGGTTAACACCACATCATTTTGTGTGCGTTACTGCCAGTTTACCGTCATATAGTTTTGCGTGCGTTACTGCCATTTTAACGCCATATAGTTTTGTGCGTTACTGCCAGTTTAACACCATATAGTTCTGTGTGCCTTACTGCCAGTTTAACGCCATATAGTTTTGTGTGCGTTACTACCATTCTAACGCCATATAGTTCTGTGTGCGTTACTGCCAGTTTAACACCATATAGTTTTGTGCTTTACTGTCATTTTAATGCCATATTGTTTTGCGTGCATTACTGCCAGTTTAACACCATATAGTTCTATGCGTCACTGTACATTTGACGCATTATATTGCAGTATATTATAGTGTATCCGTGGAGTGTGTCTGTGTAGCTTGAGTACTCAAATTAAAGTGGACCAAACACCTCTTTACATTGAGTAAAGTGCATCTACATACAGATTTCTTCTTTACATTTGCTTAAAAGCACTGCCCCCTCCATCCCAATAATGTCTTGGAGGACAACAAGGAGAGGCAGATGTTCTCTTGGCACTGTAAAGGGGGCCAGCAACAAATGCGTCCACAGGCAAAGGTGGACGTGGTGGTAACTCCGCAGTCAGGGCATAATTTCCTCTGTTTAGTGAGTTTGCCCGTGCTATCCAGCCACAGCATGCAGAGGAAGTGGTGGACTGGCTTACTAAACCTTCCTCATCCTCCTCATCCTCTGTCACGCAAGCAGAGACAAGTGTGCAGTCCCTTGCAGTTGCCAGAGTGAATAAACCTGTCTCTTTATCCACATCTATTTCTGTCATAGCTCCAACATCAGCCATTGAGGAGTCAGCTGAGTTATTTGACCACAGTGTCAGCCACTTGCTCCTGATGCCCAGCCATTTCTGGATTCAGATGTTGGTTCTGAGGTTGAGGATGACAGGAACATGAGCCTAGAGAGAGGGAGGAATACTGGTAGACAAATTGACATTCATGTTCCCCAAGCCGCAGCGTATTGCCAAGTTGTCTCCAGTGGTAATGATGAAGATGGAGGAGATGGAGATGGAGATGACGACGATGATGATGATGATGATGAGGTCACTGATGCGACTTGGGTGCCAGGTAGAGCAGAGAAGGAAATTGAAGGTGAGGCGGCACAACCCCAAGGAGGCCAACATCAAGAAAGAGTAGAGACCAGCCACCCTATTCCATCACATTCTGTAGCTGTTATCTCTTGGCTCAATAACTCCAGGGCAGGACCAGGACCCCTATAACCATTGTATGCCCAATTACTTAAATATAAGCCTTCAAAATGTGCACGTTTGATTTTTGACGTTCGGGTCCCATTGACTTTAATGGGGTTCGTTATTCGGGTCCGAACTTTCGCCAGTGTTCGGAAGTTCTGGTGCTAACCGAACAGGGTTTGGCCCATCCTTACAAACAATAAGTAAAATCATTACTGAAAGTCCATTCTAATTTTTTTCCTTTTAACTAATTAATTGGAATAATTGGAATTATTAATTGACTTTTGTATTTTTTGCTTGTTAGCGTTACGGCAGAGATGAGATGTACACCCTGTTACCTGTGTTGGAAGTTCCCGCATTACATTGATATCATTGGTGAAGTGCCCCCATCAAGGCTGTCTTAATATCATCATTGGCCCCTAGGGCATCTGATACTCTGGGGCCCCTACCAGCCTGCCCCAATTTACACACCTACTTTCAAGAATTTAAGTATAAATAGTTAAGAGAAATAAACATATTTATTAGTACTTTCAATAAAATTGATTTTAAAGAATAAGCAAAGATGAAAAGATGCCATAAATAAAAGACTACTCAACACAAAGAGTACTTTGTGTTGGGGGGGGGGGAAGCAAATGGGGACAGGGCACAGTATGGGGGGATCAGGAGGGAACAGTACTGGAAGCAGGATGGCACAGTAGAGGTTCCGGGATGCTTTCCTGGACAACGCCATCCTGGGAAGCTTAGTAAAAAGCGTGACTGTCCCTGCAAATCTGGGGCGGTTGACAAGTATGATGTTATGCAAGATTATCATAGGGCTCCCAAGCACCTGGGGCCCCTGGGCAATGCCCAGGGGTGCCCATGCATTAAGATGGCCCAGGCCCCTATTAGTAGGTTATCATCAGTGGTGAGGCAGCCCTATTAGGTTGCTATCAGTGGTAAAGTGCCCTTTATGTTAGTGTCAGTAGTGTAGTGCTCCTATTAAGTTGAAAGTATAGGGCCAGTCAGAAAGGCAAGAAGACTGCTAAGTTTGACTGTTCTTGTATGTTAACAGTTCACAGAATACAGGTGCCAGTGTTTAGAGGTGTCTTATCTGTAACAATTTGCCCTGGTTCCAGAAGGCTACTCAGTCGCCCAATGTGAGCAAGCAAAATCTAAGCTGTGATCATTCTGGCATACATGCGTGGCCTTCAGTCTGCATGTAGCAAAAGGCCATAATGCTATATATTGGAAAACAGCTAAACATCCTACTGGAGTTATGACCCCTCACTTGGCCTTCATTTCCTCTGACAAATGCATGTCAATGACAAAGCAAAGATGACCAATCAGCAAATACCTGTCAACTCGTGCTTGAAGGAAGCTACATATACATTCAAGAACATTGTTGCTCCTTCTCTGGCTCCATCAAAAGCAGCAACACCATCTGCAAGGGATCCAACAGCTGCAACTTGTACAATCTCATCTATGATTTACTTATCACCACATAATCATACTGTGGAGGTGTTGAACCAGAGTCATAGGTAGGCCATAGATGAGTCAAAAAACTAACCAAAATTCTTCGATGTTCCTTTTTCGCATCATTAGTGTGCCAGCTGTGACACGCAATTTTCATGCTGCAATTGAAAGTGCTTGATCCAACATGCTGGATTTTGTTTAGAAAAACAAAACAAATGATGGCACATTTGTCTGCGCCATTTTCATTTTTTGATCGACAGAACATTTGGTTTTCAACTCGTCTATGACCAGTCATAGGCAACGGATAGACAAGATGCTGACTGTTCATAGGGTATGGAAGAGTAAATACCCCTATCAGGTTTTATTTCTGCTGCCTGTGCGCAGCTGTGGATCCATTCACTTCCTTTCCTGGATATACAATAGGAAATGAGAGTCTTTTTGGTGTGAGAAGAATGCCAATCTTCGACAAGAGTTGTCATTGGAAGAGTTGTCCTAACTGGAGGATTTTCCCTTACTTTTTGCTCTGGTGACAACTCTAAAATGTTGGATTTCCCAACACTTTCACACACAATCGTACATTCTGACAATAATATCCTGGATATATTTCCGACGGATGTTGGCTCAAACTTGTCTTGCATACACATCGTCCCACAAATGTTGACGGAAATTCCGATCGTTGTACGTGCTGACGTACAACACGTATGACGACACTATAAAGGGGAAGTTCAAGAGCCAGTGTGCCACCCTTTGGGCTCCTTCTGCTAATCTCGTGTTTATCTCGTGTAAGTAGAAGTTTGAGAGACGATTCGTGCTTTTCAGCCTTGTACTTTTCAGATCTTTACTGCTCTTCAGTTTGTGCTTGTGGGTTCGTATCTGGTTTTTAGTGCGTGTAGTCAGTTCGCATCTGGTTTTCAGTGCATATTTTTATAGTACGTATTTGATTTTCAGTGCGTTCTTGTCTGCTCATTTCTGATTTTCAGGTCGCTCTTCTCAGACCTTTCTGATTTTCAGTGCATTCTGCTAGTTCGCTCTGACCAGCCGACCGTTTTGAAGCCATGTTCCGGGTACGTACTCATCGTAGAGTTCGTGCTGTGCAGGAGCTTGGTGTTGGGGTTCTTACTTTGACCCAAGCCTAGTCCATGAACAGGGTGGGGAGGAGTTCATGGACGAAGAATTGGTTGCTCCAGCGTGACCAATTCTCTCATATGCTTTTGTTGCAGGAGATCCCTGAGAAAAATCCTGATGATTTCAGGAATTATTTCCGGATGATGGACCCTGTTTTTCACCATTTGTTGGCTTTGCTGTCCCCTTATATTACGAAGCAGGACACGTGCGTGCGGCAAGCCATCACTCCCGAGCAGAGGCTAGTCGCCACATTGTGGTACTTGGTGATGGGGAGAAGTCTGCAGGACATCAAGTTCTTGACAGGCATCTCTCCCCAGGCTCTGGGGATCATTATTCCAGAGAACTGTTCTGCCATCATACAGGTCCCGCAGAAGGACTATATTAGGGTAAGATTTCTCCTTTAACATCACATTGTATGTATTTAATGTTTGCTAATGTATTGCATTTCTTTTATCATTCCCTAATTACCATGATTGTAATATGCTGTGAATATCCTCTTTATCCTCATGCATGCTGGAAGTTTTTAAAGTTCCTTTTTTGTCCTTCATGCATAATCGCCTTCACTAACCTCCCCAGCATGCTATCCTGGGCCCATACACACCTAGCCTAGTCACTTAACAATGTATTTTGTCAGCTCAATTGTACTGCTTTACCCTAAACACCCCTTAAAATGTGTACAAATGTTAGTTGTGTCCTTAAATTCATGCAGAATGCCAAAGGTTTTTTTTGGGGTCCCAAAATCATTTGGAACCCTCCCTCCAGCCGCTAAGTCAACCGATACCAATCATCTATCTGCTGACTTTGCCAAACCCTTACACACTATACCTACCTCTTTTGTGGTCAGATTTCTGGATGAATTCACCAAAGCATGTAGTGAAAGAGCCTGCCTGAATACTTTCAAATAGTACTGTTTAAAGTTTTGTTCTCCTATTATCTTGATAGGGGGACTTTCCCAACTGCAGAGGGGGAATTGATGGGAAACAAGTCCACATAGTCCCACCCCCCAACTCGGGGTTATACTATTACAACTATAAGGGGTTTAATAGTATTGTGATGTTGGCAGTGGTGTCGGCGACATATGAGTTTCTCTATGTGGACATGGGGAAGAATGGCCGGATGTCGGATGGTGGAGTCATCGCCCAGACCAAGTTTTACGGACGGCTCCAAAGTGGTAGCTTGGGATTGCCACCTCCGGAAGACAACATGGCTGGTCTACCGTTCGTATTTGTCGCTGATGAAGTGTTTGGGCTTGGTGAACACCTGATGTGGCCATTCCCCATGAGGACCCTCACCCCAGACCAGAGGGTTTTTAACTACCAGCTGACTAGAGCCAGAAGAGTGGTGGAGAATGCGTTTGGGATAATGGCCAGCTGGTTCTGCCAATTCCTGACGCTAATCAACATGGCGGAATCCAAACTTAACCATATAATACTTGCATGCTGCATTCTACACAACTTTTTAAGGAGAAATTCTACGAACTATGTGACCTCAGTTGGGCCTGAGGCTGGATTTCAAGAACAAACCCTGATGGAGCTTAAAGCTGGCCGTCCTGGCTTGCCCCCCCAAAGCGCCCGCGAGGTCCGTCTAAAATATATGGAGTACTTTGCGAGTAGGGGGGCCATTGATATGCCAGAAAATGTTTAAGAAACATTTTTTAAATATATTTTTATTTTAAACTGAAATAATATTCCCTTTGATTTACTGCTTGTGTTTCTTTTAGCTGTCTCCTAGGTTATCCAGTGGGCTTTTCTTTTTGGACATTTTCTTCAATAGCGCAAACGTAATTTTTTTGATACATGAGGTGACAATCTCTTCTTCAGCTAACTATTATGTTGTGGGTCTGCTACACACACACCTTGTTTTTGTTGTTAATGTATGTAATGCATTACTGATAAAAATATTCATTATTTTCAGCACCATGAATTAATTTTTTTGAGTAACGAAAATGGCCTGATTGGGCCAAATTTTAAAGCACTGTGGGTGTTATTTACTAAAGGAAAATCCACTTTGCACTGCAAGTGCACTGCAAAAGTGCACTTAAAACTGCACTGAAACTGCATGGAAACTGCACTTGTAGTGCAAAGTGGATTTGCCTTTAGTAAATAACCCCCATTGTCACTGTAAACACCAACTTACTCCAAAAACTGGTATTGAGCATTGAAAGCCACACATTGTTGATCAGAAAGCTTTTTACTCTGTGCACATTCACATTCATGTGCGTTAGAAAATGTTTTTTGAACAAACCAACATATTTTTTGAATACATTTTTTTTGTTTGACAGTAGAAATATCCTTTTTTGGGGTAAACAGGCATGTTTAAAACCATAAAACAATACACAACTCAGGAAATTACAAAGTTTAACTTTGATAAATTGAAGGCAATATCAGACATTAGTATGTCCAAACTGTGTTCATCTTGCCTTCATCAGATGGGTGATGTCACCCCTGTGAAAGACAAATTTTGAAGATGCACACAAATTGAGAGTCAAAATTGGGATTTCCCTCCAGATCCCATGCATAATGTCAACATGTGCTAGCTCCCATCATGGGGGATCAATGGACGTGTTTCGAGGGTGCAACCCCTTCCTCTCAGCTACTTTCGTTGCGAGGAAGGGGTTGCACCCACAAAACGCGTACATATCCCGTGATGGCAGATAGCACATGTTTACACATTGTGTGCATCTTCAAAATTTGGCTTTCAATATACTTAATATACTTTTATAAAAAAGCTACAAAAATCTGAAAAACATAAACAAATGAAATCATTTTGGTTTGTTTTTCTATTTCTGCCTAAAACATCAATAATGTTTTTGAGTCTTTTTTCCACATCATTGATGTCTTCCTTGATCTTCTGTAAATCCCTATTGCACAGCATGATCTCCCCGATGAGGATGTGTGCACTTGCACTTGTGAAATGAGTTTCTTCTTCCACAACATCCATATCACCTAAAAGAAAAAAACACACCATGTATTATAAATGTGCAGGCATACATCTATTACCTGAAGCTGTGGTCTCAGACACTGAGCTGTTGTGGTCACTATTTCCCCAATTCATAAACCTCTCCTTCCTCCACATCCTCTGGTTATGGTGTGGGGATTTCCCCTTCTTTAGGAGGTTGTGGGTCCCTGGTGTCCTCTGATGTCCCGAGTCTTTTCTCCCCTATGTGAATAAAAAAAGGTATACTTAGCACATAGACATTTGAGGCCAGAGTATAGTAATATGAAACATTGCTTGGAAGTGTTGTACAATTGTCTGTTTTGGCAGAGTTCCAAGCTGAAGACATTTTTTATTACCCTTTCTAAAGCTGGAATACTTACCTGTTTTGGTCAAGTTTCACACATGGAGACTCCCCTAATATCTACTGGAGCACCTGCGGGGGACACCCTAAAAAGTTTATTCTGGTGTCCCACACTAGTGCTCCTGCGTCCAGATGTGTAAACAGTTGATGAGTGTCCTCTAGACAACAAACTTCTTTTAATACAAATAGGCATGAACAAATGTAGTTAACCTGCCTCTGCCAAAAACATTGTATTAGTAGGCGAACGAACGATGTTTACTAAGAACGATTACTGTGCCCACGAACCTGAAACATGCCATTTTAAACTGTACAACAGTAAAGAAAAGCACATGGCCCAGCATGCAAGTAATAATAATAATAGGAACACACAACAACTACTTACTTTTTTTTGCAAACTCTCTTGATCCTTCTGTACTGATCGTGCTCCCTCAATTTCAGGTCTGACCAGCGTTTCCTCAATTGATCCTTGGATCGTCGTACCCCAGCATTCCTGTGCAGACTTTTCACAACTTTAGTCATGATCTTGGCCTTTCTCACATTTGGGTTTGGATAAGGTCCATGCTTCCCATCATAGTCGGCCCTCTTCAAGATGTCCACCATCTCCACCATCTCTACAAAGGACATATTTGAGGCCTTAAATCTCCTCCGGGATCGGGACGTTCGTGGCTCTGGGCTTTCGTCGTCGCTGCTGCTGTCTTCATGCACTTGTTCTTTCTCCGCCATGTGCTCTCCCACTGCGCCGAAAGAGAAGAGGCGGGGAATATACTAGAAAGAAGGTCAGGGGCGGGTGGAGCTTAGTGCATGCACAGTGTATATAAAGCGGAACACGCGTGCATCGTACGTACGATCTGTGAGCGGAGGAACGAGTATCGGAAGCGCCGATGGTGATAACGAAGGGGTACAATTTTAACTTGGGGCATCAGTGGCCTATACTGCTTAGAGATTGAGGTCTATATTGGGACAATATTATGAGAGTTTAGCCTGACATTAGGGTCTGTCTTATGTTGTGTCTTGCAGATAAAATGAATCGATTCAATGATGAGGACTTCCTCCCCAATTCATTGATATGTACAGAGAGCTGCCCTGTCTGTGGCAGACAAAACACCCCTTTTATACTAAGAGGAAGGCAGCACTGGATAAATTGCTTGAATTTGTGAAGCCGCAGATCCCCACGGCAGACATCAACTATTTGAAGTGCAAAATTGGTGGCCTGAGGAACACTTATAATAGGGAGCGCAAGAAGGTCCAGGATTCCATGAGATCAGGAGCAGCAGCAGATGACATTTATGTACCCAGGCTGTGGTACTATGACAGATTGCGGTTTCTGTCAGACCAGACTGAAATCAGGCCATCACTCTCAACCCTTCCTTCCACTCTTCCTTCCACCCCAGCTGATGCTTCCGACGTCCAACCTGGGCCTTCCACCCAGGAAGAAGATGTGGAGGAGCCCAGCTTGAGTCAAGTATAGCATTGTTAAACATATTTCTCAAAATTGTGTGTGATTGATGAACAATAAACTAAAACTATGTTCCTTTTTCATACACAGGAAAGCCTCAGCCATGAGGAGGCTGTGGAAAGTGGCAGCCAGGAGGTGGCAGGGGAAAGTGGCAGCCAGGAGGTGGCAGGGGAAAGTGGCAGCCAGGAGGTGGTGGGGGTAAGTGGCAGCCAGGAGGTGGCCGGGCCCAGTAACCTGACCGAATCCCACGTCCCTCCCCTCCGCCTTCAACAAAAAAGGCCCAGTAAGGGGAGGAATGTGGAGGAGTCAGCACTTGGGTTAATTCAGCAGGCTTTTGCTGCCCTCAGAACCCCCCCCAGTCTTCTTGAGGCCTATGCCTACATGGCTGCCAAAAAAATGCAGGAAATAAAGGTGGGCCAACGCTTCATTTGTAAGGAAGAGATATATATGGCCCTAAATAAGGGGTTGAGGGGTGAACGCACAAACAAAACCTGTGTGAGTTGGACCATCCTCCTACTCCACATCCTTCACCTCCTGCCACAACTCCAACACCAGAGCCACAGCCTGGAAGCAAGCGTGGAAGGAAGACAAGAGAGTGATGGCCTGGGTTCGGTCTGGTCTGGCAAAAGACGCAGGCTGTTGTAAGACTACAGCCTGGGAACATATATGTCATCTGTTGCTGTTCCTGATCTCTCAGAGTCCTGGATCGGATGGTGCTCCCTATTAAATGGACTCCTCAGGCTACCAATTCTGCCTGTCAAATAGTTGATGTGTGCCCTGGGGTACAAAGGCTTTGCTAATTTCACGAGTTTTATCCAGTGTTCGTTGTCTTCCTCTTTATTTTGTTATGACCCCTTAATAAATGTCTATTTTTTTTTCCACAAATCATTGGCTATGTGTTTTACTTCAAAAAGGACAGTTTGTTTGTGAGTAGGCAGGTACAATGTCAAATTAACAAGGGACACCAACACCAACCAACCTCCTCGAGGGTAAAAAATACAAGATAATAATGGTGTTGTGGTAACTTGACACACAAAACGACAAAAAATATTATGGAGACCACTACAAAAAAAAAAAAAATCTGAAGATCTTGATTTTAAAAAAAAAGATCACTATAAACAAAAATTATAAACATTATTCTGGAGATCTGGCGAAAAAATAAAAAAAGATTATTCATGAGATCACAAAAAATAATAAAGAAATCAGTTTGTGAGAACTCTGTGTTAATATCAGCAGCAAAACAACTTCATTATTCTAGCATTATAAAGAAGAAGAGAATGTGCTGCATTAACCACTTTAGGACCGAGCCTCTTTCTGAGATTTGTTGTTTACAAGTTAAAAACAGGTATTTTTGCTTGAAGATTACTTAGAACCTCCAAACATTATACATTTTTTTCTAACACCCTAGGGAATTAAAATGGCGGTCGTTGCAATACTTTGTCCCACCGTATTTGCGCAGCGGTCTTACAAGTGCACTTTTTTTGGAAAAAATACACTTTTTTGAATTAAAAAATAAGATAACAGTAAAGTTAGCCCATTTTTTTTTATATTGTGAAAGATAATGTTACGCCGAGTAAACTGATACCCAACATGTCACGCTTCAAAATTTTGCCCGCTCGTGGAATGGCGACAAACGTTTACCCTTAAAAATCTCCATAGTTTATTGTTTAAATGTTGGAATGATCTATACCATTTGCTGCCTTAATATATATGTTATAGAAAAAATTGCGTTGCGCTAGGATAGTGTCCTAAGTAAAATACATAAATTGTGTCATCATTTGCCTCAATTATACATAATTATGCTGAAAAAAATATTAAAAATTTTTTTTAAAAATTTTTTTTTTTATATATGAATAAATATTCCTGTGAAAAAAATATATTGACTCTCCTGTGCAATGTGCATAAATATGTGAATAATCAATAAAGTGCCAAACAATGTATGTACACACTAGTGCATAAATAATCTATTTAAAAGTGACTACAAACATGCAATACTTTATATAACATGCAACATGCGGTATAACAGAAGACGCAAAAAATTTTTTTTTTTTTTTGAGATGTAAAAAAAAAAATTTTTTGCGTCTTCTGTTATACCGCATGTTGCATGTTATATAAAGTATTGCATGTTTGTAGTCACTTTTAAATAGATTATTTATGCACTAGTGTGTACATACATTGTTTGGCACTTTATTGATTATTCACATATTTATGCACATTGCACAGGAGAGTCAATATATTTTTTTCACAGGAATATTTATTCATATATAAAAAAAAAAATTTTTAATATTTTTTTCAGCATAATTATGTATAATTGAGGCAAATGATGACACAATTTATGTATTTTACTTAGGACACTATCCTAGCGCAACGCAATTTTTTCTATATTATGTCTTTTGCACGGTTATGAGTACGTGAACTGCGGTTGCGGCTGGTTATTCCTCTTTGATACACCTTTGGGATTTAAATACTTATCACCGTTGATCTTTTAAGCATAGGAACATTGTGGCTCGCAAGATTTTCTTCTTTTTTTCTTTAATATATATGTTATCCGTTTTATAGAAATACTGTATGACGTTTTTTCTAGTCAAACTGCTGTTATAAGATATGACACTAACAAGTGCCTGGGACGGATGGAGGGATCTGGGGGCTGACTTCCCTGGCTCTGTTTATCCACCAACCCACATAGGCCTGTGCTCAGTACCCAGTGAACAACTGGAGAGCGCTTTAGCTACCTCTAGCTACACTAGCATTTTCTCTTAACGCTGCACAGTCTTGTGACAGCCTCCTAACAAATTCCTGCTCTCCTGGGATTGCCTGTCCAATCCCACTAGTCTATTTTTTCATCTGTTCCCCTCCCTTCACCGTTTCTGTCCTTTCCACACACATACCCTCCTACTCTAAACCCCCCAAAACTCACAAACATGGACGTACTGAATATAGTCTCACTAAATGCAAAAGGGCTGAACACACCCGCAAAGAGACAAATGCGGCTTCATGACATGCAGCGCATGAAAGCAGACATTGTCCTCCTACAAGAGACACACTTCAGAGTAAATACGCTGCCAATACTTAAAAACAGGTACTACCCCACGGTATACCACTCCACATACACTGAAGCAAAATTCAGAGGGGTATCCATACTATTCTCAGCAAGGTACAGTGGAAGCTCACTGGTGTAGTGACTGACAGTGAGGGACAATTTCTATTCCTGAAAGGTCGAATTGGAGAAACGCTGATCACCTTAGCAAACCTTAACGTTCCAAATGACCATCAGGATAGATTTCTGAAACATCACATAGAAAGTCTCATGCAATTTACAGAAGGACAACTTATCATAGGCGGAGATCTAAATATCCCTCTAATACTGACAGAAGACACCTCCACTGGACTGTCTTCGTCTTCATGGTACGTATGCAAGAGAATTACTACATCGTTACACTCCGCACAATTAATAGACGCTTGGCGCCTCTTCCACCCTGGAGAGAGGGATTACACATTCTATTCTAGACCACACCAGACGTACTCACGTATCGACTACTTCTTGATCCCCCACAGATACCTACAAGCTATCAAAGACACCACAATAGGATCAATCACATGGTCAGACCACGCCCCAATAATCCTGCGCTACGCAATCTCAGATATTCATAACACACAAAGACAACCATGGAGGCTGAACGAGAGTTTACTCCAAAACCCAGATGTAATGACAGAAGTGGTGAAAGAGATAGGACACTATTTCGACACTAACTGTACCCCTGACAGCTCACCAGGGATAATATGGGAGGCTCATAAGGCCGTAGTCCACGGGGTTCTTATCAAACATGGCTCCAGACTTAAAAAACAAAGGACAGCGCAACTATCCTCATTACTTCTCAAGCTGCAGACATTAGAGTCAAAACATAAACAAGTTCCATTAGACCAAGTAAGCACTGAACTTGAGAACACCCGCAAACAGATCATTGACCTATTACACTTCAAAGCCAAGGCCGCACTCCAGATTTGTAGGAAAAGAGTTTATGAATCAGGGAACAAATGCGGAAGGCTACTAGCCCAGACCCTGCGGACACAAAAATTAGTGTCTTACATCCCACATATCATATCCTCCAAAGGACAAAAATTTTCCTTACCACATCACATCTCCCAAGAATTCAGATCTTTCTATAGTACTCTTTACAACCTGAACACAACTTCACCGACTCATGAAATGACATCAGACTATGTGACCTCCTCCCTTTTGCCAACCTTGCCGACAGAAGCTAAGGAAATATTAGAAGAACCCATCACCTTAACAGAACTACAAACAGCATTAGGAAACACCAAACAGGGCAAGGCGCCGGGACCGGATGGACTCACCACCGCATACTAGAAAACACTACTCCCCTCAAAAAGACCTCAGATCTAATTTTTAGATTAAAATGCAATAAAAAAAAAAAAAATTGTCATTTAAAAAAATTATTGAAAAAAATGGACCTTTAAGAGCTGTGGGCGTAAGTGACTTTTTGACGTCGCTTCCGCCCAGCAATTGCATGGAGACGGGTGGGGGCCATCTTCCCCTCAGTCATCTCCCAGCTACTGACAGAATGCAATTGCCTCCGCTGCTGCCGACGGCTCCGGTAAGCGGCGGAGGGCACCGGATCGCGGTGGGAGGAGGGAGCCCCTCTCCCGCCACCGATAAAAGTGATCTCGCGGCGAATCCGCAGCAGAGACCACTTTTATCTTGTAGCGGACTGCCCGCTGAAGATGAGGATATCGGGGTTATGGCAGCTAGCTGCTGCCATAACAACGATATCCTCCTTCAAACAGCCACAGTATAACGATGGCGGGCGGTCTGTAAGTGGTTAAAAGTTTTAAAAATTTGCATCGTGACGAATCTGCTATCTCCATTACGAACGCTAGTTTTACCAGACCGAACGCTTCCATCTCGTACTTGATTCAGAGCATGTGTGGAATTTTGTGCGTCGGAATTGTCTACACACGCTCGGAACCAGCTGTCAATTTTTTGTTGCCGGAAATTCCAACAAAAAATGTCTGATGGAGCCTACACATGGTCGAAATTTCCGACAGCAAGCTCCCATCGAACATTTGTTGTCGGAAATTCCGATCATGTGTACGCGGCATATGTCTCAGTGACAGTGGTCATCATGGCAAATAAAGAGATGTTTCTTTCTAAATGAGGCAGGAATAAAAACTTTGTAAGGGATACTAACTGTTCCACATTCTATCCAATCTACTTGCTTTCCTGAATATGCAAAAGAAAATAAGGGGAATCTCTTCAGTGTGAACACAATTCCAATCTTCGAGAGTTGTCATTTGAAGAATTGTCCGAACTGGAGGATTTTCCCGTACTTTTAGTGGGGAGCCTAACTGTCCCCGAATCTGTACAACACTTAAACTTATCTTTACATACACTTTTATATTTTGCCAAAAAACAAGCAAAAAAAACAAAGAAACAAGAAATAACCATTTCTAAAAAATAAATAACCATTACCACATAACCTTTGATCAAGTAGGATTAATCCAACAATTTTTTTATTTTTATAAATTTTGTACTGGAATTTTGCAACTGATCTGTAAAAATTGTGGGCAAACTGAACCAGGGCCAATTTGCTGAGGCCCTGAAAAGCTCTGTGACTGTGTTCTTACACCAGCACTGGTTTACTTCTTACCCTGATCATCATCTAGACGGCAGAAAAGCAATTATCTTGTACCACCAAATGTACATTGATCAGATGGTGAGTGTGATATTGCATTAAATGCTACACCACACAAAATCAATTGATTATTGCTGCTGTTTGCTGACTTTTGATTACAAATACTCTGAAGTATACTGCTTATCATGTAATACTTCTGCAGTTGGTTGGATTCCTCATCATGCTGTGTTAGAGCCAATGTGGTTTGCTGCAGCCCCTAATTATTTGGTGTGACAAATCTTATGTTGCTTGGTTTGACATGAGCAAATTGGAGAAAATCTGCCCATCCGGCAATTTGCCTGCTTTTCTCCTGAGATGTGATTCACACTTTTGATCTTTTTTGAAAATGAAATCATAGCAAAACATGAAAGATACCATCTTAACACAGCAAACACAGGTTGATACCACAATAATTCAAGGGACTTCAGTGCTGAAAGAAGCACTTACAGCTTTTAGCTACAGGTTCCTAGAAAGGAAGTTTCTTACAGCATATCTAAACCAAAAAATATATATATTTATAATTATACATTGCAGCTCACAAGTCATGACATGTGGTGGCTGCATTCGTTTTCTTTCTTTTCAGTACATTTTATGCATGTACAGAAAAATATGTGTTGATTTCTACATAAATTCAGTGTCCTTATCACTCCCTGTGCACGTAATTAAAATTTTAAAGAATGTTATCATCTCTCACCAGTTGTCTTCTGTATATTACAGAACACCTCTCCTTATATTCAATATTTTTATTGAATTTTGCAAGGTTTAACTTGTAAGTGAGTAAAAATATAATGCTGAAGAAAAGGCTAGTACATCGGAATGTGCATCACATAGACAATCCAGATCACATAATATAGAGCATGCAAAAGGTACAATACAACATATCAAAAGACCTTAGTATAGTATTTTCTGCCTGTCCGTTGTTTCCATAATCCATCAAATAAGGCGCATGTGGAGTTTTTGTAAGAGTACGTTATTTCATAGGAAAATTGCATAATAGTTAGATCTATGGTTTCAGAGGGGTTAGGTGCCATATTTTTCATCCAGTGCCTGGCTATCATTATTTTTGCTTGCACTAAAGTGTGTAGGATGGCCGACCTAAGGTTATGAAGAAATTTCTCTATACCCAGGTGGAGGATGGCAAGGGAATGGTCAGGCTTAGATAGTACCCCTGTGGTTCTTGAGAGGATAGAGAATATTTTACTCCAGTAACTGGTGAGATTTTAACAAATCCAAAATATATGAATAAGATTACATTTTTTGTCCACACCCCCTCCAGCACAGGGGAGAGTGGGACTTGGAAATTTTTGATAGTTGATATGGTGTTAGGTACCTCCGGGTAAGTATTTTTTGTGTTTGCTCCCAGTGAGCTATACAATGAGACATTGAGTAGTTACAATGTATGTCCATTGAGTTTCAGAGAAAGATATATGGAGGTCCTGTTCCCATTTTAACATAGGTGGTGTCTTATAGAATGTGGTTTTGTTTTGTAAGGTGTTGTAGAACAAAGATATACCCTTGCGGGTGGAGTTTAGTGAGAATAGGAAGTGCCAGATGTTATCGGTATCATCATACAAGGTGGGGGGTGTTTGGATAGGAAGGTGGAAATTCTTGTATATGTATAGGATGCGGATCTTGGGAGGCTAAACTCTGTTAGTAGAAATTCCAAGGGTTTTAGTTGGTTGATATGAAAAAGATGATCCACCCGTTGGATTCCTGCCTCTTCCCATTGTTTAAGGGAAATACAAGGGCAAAGGAGTTCCAGAGTTCTCAATGGGTAACGGATATGACATTGTACAGATCCCTGGGGAGATTGGGATGTGTTTTCTCCCTGCTTGTATAGAAGCACAGGTAGAAAAAGGAAGGGATTTAACATTCAGTGGGATCCAGGAGTCTGCTAACAGAAGGTAGTGTAATTTAGCCGAAAGTGTGAGTGTGGTTTCAATGTCTATCCATAGGATATCATGGGGATTTTGGAACCAGTGGTGGAGCGGTGCCAGTTGAGAAGCAAAGAAGTAGTCCACTATGTCAGGTAGACCGAAGCCACCCACCTGTCTATGTTTAATAAGATGATGATAGGTACCCCTTAGTTTCTTACTATTCCATAAGAAGGTTTTCAGTAACGATTTTAGTGAACAGAAGTAATGAGAGGTTAATGGGATCGGAAATGTGCGAAAAATGTACAAAATTTTCGGAAGGGCATGCATTTTAAATGCTGCCAACCTCCCAGTCCAAGACAGCTCAACTTTGGCAAGTCGTTGTGTATTTTCTCGTATTGTATGAATCAAAGGTTTAGGATTAGCATCTAGTAGTTTAGTGGTGGAGAAGGTTAATGTGATTCTCAGGCATGGAATGCTCTGGTCGGCCCATAGATAAGGCAGTTGGGAAGAGAGATGCTTGCGAGTTTCAGTGTGGACTCCTAAGTCTAGGATTAAAGATTTAGAAAAATTCACTTTATAATAATGCACGTTACTAAAATTTTGTAAAACTTGGTGAGCGAATGGGTGTGAAGTCAGGGGTTTAGTTAGGATAAGGATTATGTTGTTGGCAAAAAGGTTTATCATGTGAGGTCTGCGTTTAAAACCTCTCCTTTATGTTACAAAGATGTGCAGAGGATGATATGTTTGTAACCTAAATCAGAAGAGTAACAACACTGAATATGCAGTTCCGTTTTGGGCATATTTGGAGCTTGGTACACCCAGGAGAAGTGGTGGAGACAATATTTATTGAAAAGCACATATTATGACCTGTATGTTATATATAGGTCCATTTCCTAAGGTAAGCAAACAATCCATGAGGTAGTCGCAACACTGGTGTGTTTGGAAAAAAAAACACGGGTGAATACATATGATCACTGTGACTTTTGAGGATTATGGTGGCATCTGTGAATGCATGCTTCCTACCAGAGTTTAAACACTTCATTCTGCACTATCATTTAGGGATTGTGATACCTTTGAAGTGAATGCATAGAAAGAGAGTTAAGATACTGTTAAAAACCAATAATTTTTAACAAAGATTGTGTATAAAATTGCCAATAGGTAAACACAAAATGTGGTCAAATTTAAAACATAGTACATAGGCGTAGCATAAGACAACACAAAAACTTGAATGGTCTACTGAATGCTTGACTGAAGGTATTAAATGTTTTACCGAAACATAAACAGAACAAATAAAGTTCATAACAACAAAGAAAAAAAGAGAACAATATTTTTTTTATACAATACTGTTCAACTGCAGGAAAGGAAGAAAAAAAAGGGGGATAATCCCAAAGTTTCCCAAGCTCACCTGTCATGGTGTGGGCACAGCTCCTAATCCAGGGGCAAACAAAAAATGTCTTCCGACCCATGGAGGGACCTCTACAGAGCACCCAAAGGCTGGAATGAACCCAAAACAAGATATGAAGGATTTCTACGAGGTTGTCCCATAAAATTCCTGAAATATATATATATATAAAAAAAAGCCAGATCCTACCTAAAATACACAATAGGTTACACCAAGATGGCCGGTAGAGAAAGTCACAATGGTCTGGATTGTGTTTGAAAGGTCTGAAAATAAAATATAGTAACTGCTTAATGAAGTATTAACAGAATGTTTGAAGCTCAGAAACTAAAAAAGGGAAAAGATATCTGGCTTAATGAAAAATTTATAATAGTACAGCCAGTGTCCAAATCAACAACATACAGGCTTCACCAAAACGGGCAGAGCATGTAGCCACAATGTCCAAATTATCCAAGTAGTGGGCATAAGACACATGGGGTAATTGGACCAATGCAAATTGGACCATACTTTTTTTTTTTGCCTTTTTTGTATAAATTGGAAGCATTTTTTAAGAGTTTTGTATATGGAGGTTTCCTATTTTATTTATTTTTTTATTGGTTGAACTAGATGGACTTGTAATGCTGCCCCAGTATAGAGTAGATGCAGTACTGTTGTCACTCCAGCACAGAATATGTAATATTGGTAGGATCACCAGGTAAAAATAAAAGAAAAAAAAAGAAAATGAATGCAGTCACAACATTTAAGACCTGGTAAATTCCAATAAATATTATACTTTGTTTTTGAATATAGCTATGCTTTATGAGCAAGTAGACTATATTAAAGGAGCATTTGGTCTTTGGATCTTTAACGTGCATTTTGTTACTTTTTTTTTTCTTTTTTTTTATGTACTGTCAATGCATGGCAATAGATAAAAAAACAAAACAAAAAAAACACTCCTAGCATTTTTTAACACATTGCAATGCA
Source organism: Lithobates clamitans (assembly GCA_037952925.1). NCBI lineage: Eukaryota > Metazoa > Chordata > Amphibia > Anura > Ranidae > Lithobates > Lithobates clamitans. The sequence continues at coordinate 9,134,563 of JBBGZY010000292.1, read as the reverse complement.
CAGATGTGTACTGCAGTAATTGACATCTACTGTAACTGTGCATTGGGTGGCATTCTAAATGAATGCACTGCATAAGTGTGAAGGAGACCCAGGTTGGTGTGTTGTGTGTTAGCACAGTGGTTTGACTCTGCAAAGTGCTGCCAGCACAGGGAAGTCATAACAGTCAAGACTTGCAGGCATCCACAGCCCAGAAATAGTAATAACTCTGGTTAGAGCTGGGTTTAGTCAGTTGGGTTTGCTGTTCTCTATTGGTCATTAATGCACTTTGTTCTGTTCACAGGGTTCACATTTATTGATCAGTATCTAATTATAAGATTAGAGTGTCCCTGCTAACTCCTAGATTTATCTAGTCACCTCTTAAACCTCTTGAAAACTGAAAGGTGCTGTTCCTACAGGATTCAAGATTTCACTATAATTAACCCTTATCTTCTGTTTTCCTGCATGGAGGTGTGTGAGTAAAGATGGATTCTACGTTTGTCTCCTATTATATCCTAAAAGCTTTTAAATGGCAGAACAAATACCTTTATTACAGATTTGATATCTGAAATACTACAAATCAGTCTGTATCTTATCTCAAAGTGACTTTTTTTTTATTTATTTTTTTAGAAAAAGCAGTTTTGAAAGACAGAGGATGTCTGTATGATAGAGCCAACCACAATTGATCCCTAGGATATAGATTGCAATAATACATTTTTCATGTTGTATATTCTATTCTAAAGTTGACTTACCATCTTATGCTGCGTACACACGACCGGTTTTGCCGTCAGAATAAACTCCGAAGATTTCTCCGATGTAACTCTGACGGAATTCCATTCAAGCAGTCTTGCCTACACATGGTCAAACCAAAGTCCGACCAAAGTCCGACAGTCCAGAACGCGGTGACGTACAACACTTATGGCCTGTACACGCGATAGGACCTTGTTGTCGGAAATTCCGACCGTGTGTGGGCTCCATCACACATTTTCCATAGGAATTTCTGACACACAAAGTTTGAGAGCTTGCTATAAAATTTTCCGACAACAAAATCCGTTGTCGGAAATTCCGATCGTGTATACACAAATCCGACACATAAAGTGCCACGCATGCTCAGAATAAATTAAGAAATGAAAGCTATTGGCTACTGCCCCGTTTATAGTCCCGATGTACGTGTTTTACGGCACCGCGTTCAGAACGATCGGATTTTCTGACAACTTTGTGTGACCGTGTGTATGCAAGACAAGTTCGAGCCAACATCCGTTGGAAAAAATCCATGGATTTTGTTGTCGGAATGTCCGATCAATGTCCGACCGAGTGTACGGGGCATTACGATGGGGCTAGAAAAAGGAAGTTCAATAGCCAGTAGCCAATAGCTTCCATCACGTACTTGTTTCAGAGCATTCGTCGTTTTTGGTCCGTCGGAACAGCATACAGATGATCGGTTTTCCCGATCATTCTAATATTCTAGAACATGTTCCATTTCTAGGTCCGTCAGAATTTTCGAAAAAAAAAGTCTGATGAGGCCTAAACACAATCAGAATAGACGATGAAAAGCTTCCATTAAAAGTTTACATTAACAATGTATTTACATATTACAACATATAGCAATAGTATTATTAGAAAAGCTCTACTTAAAAAAAAAAAAAAAAACATCCTTGAACTCCAGACAAAGTGACTTTTCCCTGATGAGGTCATCAGCATGCTGCAGTCAAGGGTAAGCATTTCCTCTGTCTCCTATTCTCCATGGATCAGACATTGTACATTGTAACTTTGTTAAATGTCACAAGATAGGCAGCAGGGGCTGATGTGTATCAGACATTCGTAAACACAAACACAAAAACTGCACATGCACATACTGTAGAATTAAATTATCATGTAACCTCTAAACCAGCATCTCAATCTAGGACCATTGTCTATGACCATGGACAATACCTAAACAAAGATGGCACTGTCCTTCGGTATAGAAAAAAAGTGGAAGATAACATTAGGGATGTGCTGTGATAATAAATTCCTGAAAGGGTGAAGGTGGTAAATGTCACCAAATGTTACTTAGCTTGAATAGACTTCCCATGAAATAATATATCTGATGTTAGGTCCACTTTAAAGCTCATCTCTGGGAATTACAAAAACACTGCAAGAGTAAAATGCTCAATAACTCTAAAGCAGTGATGTCCAAACTATGGCCCTCCAGTTGTTAAGGAACTACAACTCCCATCATGCCTAGTCATGTCTGTGCATGTCAGAGTTTTACAATGCCTCATGGGAAGTGTAGTTCCACAACAGCTGGAGGGCCGTAGTTTGGACACCTCTGCTCTAAAGAATGAGTAAAAAGGTGTAAAACGTACCTTACTCCTTGCTCTGGCTGGCTCCCTTCATCTGCGCAACCGATCCCCTGCAACCTCCTCCATAATTTGCTCCAGGCTGTGGCCACACAATGACATTATTAAAGCATAAGCCCATCCTAACACTAAAATCGCTACATCTACAGACATGCACAATCTAACACTAACCTATCGAGCCCTATAAAGAAGAAATCAGTATACATACCTTTTTTGAAGCCGATCCGGTCTCCAGCAGTGGAAGCTCTGCAGAGGACACGGGCGGCAATGGCTGTAAAATGAATGGGGAGTGACATCACCCATAAACTTACTATGGGGCTTCCATTGTCGGATGTGTCATCTGCACCCGCCTCCACAGTGAAGCCGCGGCTGACAGCTCAGTGTGGGATTTGGTCAGATTGACCTCAAAAAAGGTATACTGATTTATTCTTTACAGTGTTAGATAGGTTAGTTCTAGATCGTCGATGTCTGTAGATGTAGAGATTTTAGTGTTAGGGTGCTCTTATCCTTTAAATACAATGCAGGACCAATAGGTCTGCATTGTAGGTGAGGATGGCGTGGGGCCACTCACAAGCCAGAGCAGAGGAGAGTGCTGAATCCTGCAGGAGTGAGGAGTAAGGTAACTATTACATCGTATTCCTCATCCCCTAGAGTTAACAAGCATTTTTTAGTAATTTGGGATTTAGGCATCTTATAGCTTAATTTTGTTAATAATATATATATGTTTAGCCTGGCAGTTTTGTGTTGTTTAGATACAATATGATAAAGTATAAATTCCCTCTTTATTATGATAAGGTGAGCTGAGTGTTGGTGTCAGCTGTATCTGCTTGTAAATTCCCCATCGTCCTCCCCTGCCCCGGTGTCACTCACTGAGCTCCGTCCTGCTGCCAAGAGTGATTTGCAGTGACACAGGTGACAAGATCAGTGCAGAGCCCGGTGGAAATGACGGAGAATCTTCCCCAAGCAGCTTAGAAAGCAGGCATGTAAGTGATCGGGACCAAGACTGAATATTTTCCAGAAAGAAAGCAACGTAGGCCTGAAGAAAACAGAAGATCGGGAAATATAGGCAGAAATACATCATAGCTAAATTGTAGTGAACACGGCTTATTTTGCATTAGACAATACATTACCATCAAAATCTGTATTCAGCTGGGTTCCCGAGGGTAGAATATAAGGAGAATCTATGGCCATACCATTCCAACTTTCTAAAAAAATAAAGAGGGACACCTTTTAGAACAAAGTATATAGGGAAGGAAATGACCTTGCCACAACCCCGCCAACATGGACCACAAAGATCCAATATGCAGAAAATTATTGGCTAAACCACACAAGTGCTTTTTTCATTTATTTTTTTTTCTTTATATTGGCTTTTCAAAACAACAAATGCAGTAATGTAGAGTTTGAAAAAAAGTTCAGTGCACTATAACACTTTTGATAATAAAATTGTTCATTTTGTATAGAGATATAATAGATTATGGCTCAAAAAAGGACAACTGAGGCTGCACGAGGGACGAGAAATTTGGAGGGACAAACCCTTCAAATGAGGGACAGTTGGGAGCCAAGGGGCATAATTCACAGTTAGTAAGATGTGTCCCTTGTCCTGATTTTTCTGCTTTCAGTAAAAATGTTGCTGCAATATGTCCTACAGTCCTATACAGTAGCCTAATTGGCAACTATACCAAATTATTAAAACTCAGCATATGAAACCTCCATTTCAAGTAAACACTATTGCCTTCTTTGTGTTAGTGAAAGCTCTGTTTTTAAATACCTGGTGATTAAGACAGTCCATGGTACTTGCTCCTACAGGGTGACAATGCTGTTCACTGTGAATTTACTGCAGTTTAGCTAGTGGTGACCTGATGAAGCTGCCAATCAGAGTAGGACCCCCTGCCAATCAGAGTAGGACCCATATCTGCCAAAGCTGGGAGGTGGGATCCTAGAGGGCAACCATTGGGATCCTTCCTCCTGGCCTCAGTGAAACAAAGACTGCCTTCTCCCTTTTGATGGCATCTGGGTTTCTCAGCAGTGGATTTCCTCCTTTAGAGTACTGGGCCAACTTCTGCTTAGCTGTTGTCATTTCTTGTCGCATGTGTCAGCTCCCATATGACTGTTATGCCCCGTACACACGGTCGGACTTTGTTTGGACATTCCGACAACAAAATCCTAGGATTTTTTCCGATGGATGTTGGCTCAAACTTGTCTTGCATACACACGGTCACACAAAGTTGTCGGAAAATCCGATCATTCTGAACGCGGTGACGTAAAACACGTACATCGGGACTATAAATGGGGCAGTGGCCAATAGCTTTCATCTCTTTATTTATTCTGAGCATGCGTGGCACTTTGTCTGTCGGATTTGTGTACACACGATCGGAATTTCCGACAACGGATTTTGTTGTCGGAAAATTTTATATCCTGCTCTCAAACTTTGTGTGTCGGAAAATCCGATGGAAAATGTCCGATGGAGCCCACACACAGTCGGAATTTCCGACAACAAGGTCCGATCACACATTTTCCATTGGAAAATCCGACCGTGTGTACGGGGAATTAGGGTGTGAAGGGGCCAATGCCTCCTCTCTCAAGTATAAAGCTTTACTTTTCTTTGTCACTGCAATAGTGGCCTTTGCATCCTCATGCTCTTGGGTTACTGCTTCCACCACCACATCATTGAAAGTAAGGAAGGGCTGAGATCTTACATGTTCCTGCAGGGCCCATTGGATGGGGCTTATGCTCACCTCTCCAATGAATTGGCCCTCACGACAGTTTATCTGCAGCGCCTATATCATCACACCCTTGCAGACCTTTCTTCTCTCTTAAAGGGCAATTCAACTTTTTGAAAAAAAAAACAAAAACAAATAAATGCACACACAATAAGTAAAAAAAAAAAAGTGCATTAATTATTTTTTGCATTTGAGACTGCAAAGCATTGCAACCACCATCGCAGCTGCAATGCTCAGGATCCTACAGGCTATTTCTGCACCTTTTGATGCACCAGTTACGCACCTTCGATTACAGGTCTGGAGGAAGTATCAAAGGACTACAAGTACGGTGATGTCACGGCACTTGTGCCCCATTGAGAACCATAAGTCCCTTTGGCATGGTGGAAAAGAGGACTTGTAATATTCATGGATCTTTGTGATTGAATGACACAGCTGTGGGGGCAGAGCCATGCATAGCCGTGGTGAAATGAGGAAAATAACAAGAGCCTGCAGGGAGAAGAACCCCCAGCGCTTTGGCGGTGGTAGGCTGCAGCCTCTGATTATGATCCATGTTATAACCTAAGTATGGGAGTATGGGTATAATATGAAACATGGTCAGAAAACTTTTACTGCTTGTTTAGAATATGTAAATACTTTAGCGTACATTGTCTGACTACAAATTTTCTTTATTTTTTAAATGCATGCAGTATAGGTATCGTAATGGATGGGGAAGAGACTTGCAAGTAAAAGTGAAACTGAGGCAGAGAAAGATCAGGTCTCTTCTCCTGCTAGGCAGGACTGTGCTCTGTGGCAGAGCTGTGTATATTTCAAGACTGGATAACCAGAAATACAAATCCATTAGCAGGTAAAAGAGTTCTTATATATGTACAGTATATAATGTATATGTTCATATGTGTAATTATCTGTTTGCTTGGAGTTTAGCTTTAGGTTTGCAAAGTCTTCCTCTGAGCCACTGCAGCAAAAGCCTACTGACATTGATTGAGCCTCTGCATGGAAAATATCCGTACACTGTTTATTTAAACAAATGTACTTTTTTAAAATATATTGGCTGTCACTTCCTGGCACATACTTTTTGCATTGTTTTTCTGTTTTGACAGCCCAAATTTTATGTATCACTAATGACTATTCACAGCTCTTTCTTCTCTAGAAGAATTCCGGGAATAGTTGACTCTGGCTAAAATCCAGTGTAGTTATGTAAATGACACTTTATGCAGGTTTAGTTATTTAAATTTATTGGCAGAATAGAATTTAATTGAAAACAGAGTTGTTTGGAAAGAAAATTAAAAAGGGAGTTTGCCAAAAGTAAGATCTTCTTAAGTAATCCTAAAGTAGCAGTATATAGGCAGAAAAAGAATAATGGGGTAATTATACAATGGGAAGAGCAGACTGTTAATGTAATACAATGATAAAGTAGAAGTCAACACAAAGTTTTTTCTATTAGTTTTAGGTAAAGTAAGCAAGGGTTAAATCAACCTTTCTTACCCTTTTTTAGCATGAGAAAAATGTAGTCTCATAGAGGGAGAAGAGGGCAGGGATACGGGCATCTGCACTGTTAACATAATGAATTATAACTGAGTTTTTATAAGTCTTGAGTGATAGTGCATTGCAGAAGAATAGGAAGAAAGAAGGTTGATTGGGAATAGGGCAGTCTGTGATTTTTGTATGATAGTGTGGACCATGTGCCAGAAAGCTATCAGGGCTGAACAAGTCCAGATTATGTCCAGGAGGTACACAGTGTAGGGGACAGCTGTCAGAGAGCAAGAGATGGATGGATAGGCGTGCACAGCCTATTGCATTAAGGTGTGCACCCCAAAGCTCAAACACACGTGTGTGTGTGTCTGTATATATATATATATATATATATATATATACAGACACACACTTATATTAATGATTGTTGAGTATTTTATTTTGATTTTCTGCAGGGTTCAGAAGTGAGTTACATACAGAGTGCAGGGTTCATTAAGTACAGAGTGCAGGGTAAGGGTATTTTACGTACAGAGTGCAGGGTTCATTAAGTACAGAGTGCAGGGTTAAGGGTATTTTACGTACAGAGTACAGGGTTCAGGGTGAAGTACAAACAGAATGTAGGGTTCAGGGTGCATTGCATACAGAATGCAGGGTTCAGGGTATGTTGTGTACAGAATGAATAGTTCAGGGTGCATTACGTACAGAAGGCAGGGTTTAGGGTGCATTACATACAGCTGGCAGAACACACTAATCAGCGGCTACACTTAAATGGGTCAAATTCAGCAGTCGGCACTGCCCATTGAATGCGACAGGGAGGATAATAATGTGCACGCCTATGGATAAATGGGAGTTTGGTGCAATTTTATTCTCTTCTCTTGGGATTTTATTGTTTATATGTCTGAATTGTAAGGGTAATATCAACCTCTTAAAGTGGAGTTCCACTCAAAAATGGAACTTCCGCTTTTCTGTTTCCTCTCCCCCTCCATTGTCATATATGTCTAATACAGGTATATGCTCCCACTTCCGGCGATAGATCGCCACAGATTCTGCGGCGATCTGCGCTATGTCCAGCCCCTCCTCCGTTCCCCCCCCCCCCGCTGTCTTCTGGGAGACACACAGGTCCCAGAAGACAGTAGGGACCAGTGAGAACGTGCAGCGCGACTCACGCATGCGCAGTAGGGAACCAGGCCATGAAGCCGCAAGGCTTCACTTCCTTATTCCCTTACTGAAGATGCCGGCGCCTGCACCTTGGAGCCGAGGGACAGATCGGCCTTGCTATGATTTTAAAAGAATGGATCCTAACGTTTGCATTCTAACTGGCATATGGTAAGCAAGTAAAATAATTAATGGACAATAAACTGCATTGCATATGTGAGCAGGACCTACAGTGCCTTGAAAAAGTATTCATACCCCTTGACATTTTCCACATCTTGTCATGTTAAAACCAAAAGCATAAATGTATTTTATTGGGATTTCATGTGATAGACCAACACACAGTGGCACATAATTGTGAAGTGGAAGGAAAATGAAAAATGGTTTTCCACATTTTTTACAAAAAAATGTCTGAAAGGTGTGCCGTGCATTAGTATTCAGCCCCCTTTACTCTGATACCCCTAACTAAAATCTAATGGAACTGATTGCCTTCAGAAGTCACCTAATTAGTAAATACCTGTTAGTCCACCTGTGTGTAGCTTAATCTCTGTATAAATACAGCTGTTCTATGAAGCTCTCAGAGGTACAGTATCTCACAAAAGTGAGTACACCCCTCACATTTTTGTAAATATTTTAGTATATCTTTTCATGTGACAACACTGAAGAAATTACACTTTGCTACAATGTAAAGTAGTGAGTGTACAGCTTGTATAACAGTGTAAATTTGCTGTCCCCTCAAAATAACTCAACATACAGCCATCAATGTCTAAACCGCTGGCAACAAAAGTGAGTACACCCTTAAGTGAAAATGTCCAAATTGGGCCCAATTAGCCATTTTCCCTCCCCAATGTCATGTGACTCATTAGTGTTACAAGGTCTCAGCTGTGAATGGAGAGCAGGTGTGTTAAATTTGGTATTATCACTCTCACTCTCTTATACTGGTCACTGGAAGTGCAACATGGCACCTTATGGCAAAGAAATCTCTGAGGATCTGAAAAAAGAATTCTTGCTCTACATAAAGATGGCCTAGGCTATAAGAAGATTGCCAAGACCCTGAAACTGAGCTGCGGCATGGTGGCTAAGACCATACAGTGGTTTAAAAGGACAGGTTCCACTCAGAACAGGCCTCGCCATGGTCAACCAAAGAAGTTGAGTTCATGTACTCAGCGTCATATCCAGAGGTTGTCTTTGGGAAATAGCCGTATGAGTGCTGCCAGCATTGCTACAGAGGTTGAAGGGGTGGGAGGTCAGCCTATCAGTGCTCAGACCATACCCCACGCACTGCATCAAATTGGTAGTCCCAGAAGGAACCCTCTTCTAAAGATGATGCACAAGAAAGCCTGCAAACAGATTGCTGAAGACAAGCAGACTAAGGGCATGGATTACTGGAACCATGTCCTGTGGTCTAATGAAACCAAGATAAACTTATTTGGTTCAGATGGTGTCAAGCATGTGTGATGGCAACCAGGTGAGGAGTACAAACACAAGTGTGTCTTGCGCACAGTTAAGCATGGTGGTGGGTGTGTCATGGTCTGGGGCTGCATGAGTACTGCTGGCACTGTGGAGCTACAGTTAATTGAGGGAACCATGAATGCCAACATGTACTGTGACATACTGAAGCAAATTTTGATCCCCTCCCTTCGGAGACTGGGCCACAGGGCAGTATTCCAACATGATAATGACCTCAAACACACCTCCAAGATAACCACTGACTTGCTAAAGAAGCTGAGGGTAAAGGTGATGGACTGGTCAAGTATGTCTCCAGACCTAAACCCTATTAAGCATCTGTGGGGCATCCTCAAACGGAAGTTGAAGGAATGCAAGGTCTCTAACATGCACCAGCTCTGTAATGTCATCATGGAGGAGTGGAAGAGGACTCCAGTGGCAACCTGTATAGCTCTGGTGAACTCCATGCTCAAGAGGGCTAAAGCAATGCTGGAAAATAATGGGGGCCACTCAAAATATTGACCCTTTTGCCCAATATGGACATTTTCACTTAGGAGTGTACTCACTTTTGTTGCCAGCGGTTCAGACAATATTGGCTGTGTGTTGAGTTATTTTGAGGGGACGGCAAATTTACACTGTTTTACAAGCTGTACACTCAATACTTTACATTGTAGCAAAGTGTAATTTCTTCAGTGTTGTCACATGAAAAGATATAAAAAAAATATTTACAAAAATGTGAGGGGTGTACTAACTTCTGTGAGCTACTGTGTGTTAGAGAACCTTAGTGAACAAACAATATCATAATAGCCAAGGAACACACAAGACAGGTCAGGGATAAAGTTGTGGAGAATTTTAAAGCAGGATTAGGTTATATAAAAAATATCCCAAGTTTTGGACATCTCATGGAGCACTGTTCAATCCATCGAGTTTATTTCTAGGTCCGTCGGACTTTTGGGGAAAAAAAGTCAGCTGGAGCCCACACACGATCGAATTGTCTGACGGAGTCCGGTCCGCCGGACCAAGTCTGCTGGAAAGTCCACTTGTGTGTACACGGCATAACTTTGCCTAGCATGAGATAATGTCATCAGTCTTCTGCAATAGGGAAAAATAATTTCCTCAGTCTCCTCTCTCCTAGTGATCACACCACACTGCAACTTTGTAACTTAGAAGTTATTCACAAGATGAGAGGCTGCACAAGGAATAATCTATGTCAGAGATTTGTGAATTCAACTAAGAAGTGCACTAGAAATTAAATAGCTGTGTGATCTTTTGAACTAGGCCGTCAGAAGATGCTGACCCTTGATGATGATCCCTGCACAAAGATGGCGCCATCCCTCTAGAAAGAAAAGCAGATGCATTGTCAGGGGGAGCACTGTGATATCTGTGAAAGGTAATAAATACCTGGAAGTGTTTAGCTTGCTTCACAGGATCAATTACCCACATACAGGGCCAGTGCTACCACTAGGCAAACTAGGCAGCCGCCTAGGGTGCACTGCTGCCTAGGGCGCCCGGCAACTGTTGTTCCTACTCTCTTCTCTGTGCATCAAGCAACTAAGTCTCAGCATCAGCAGGCAGCAGCTGCTCCGTTCGCACATAGTGTCAGAGGTGCAGCGACAACTGAGGACTGTATCTGTGTCCCGACTCCAAAATGAATAGAAGCAAGCAAACATTCATTGATGGGCGCTGGTAGGTTGCATTTGATGGGCACTGGTAGGCTTCATTAATGGGCACTGGTAAGCTGCATTTGATGGGCGCTGGTAGGCTGCATTTGATGGGTGCTGGTAGGCTGCATTGATGGGCGCTTGTAGGCTGCATTGATGGGCGCTGGTGAGGCTGCATTAATGGGCGCTGGTAGGCTGCATTTGATGGGCGCTGGAGAGGCTGCATTTGATGAGCGCAGGCGAGGCAGCATTTGATGGGCGCTGGTGGGCTGCATTGAAAGGGTGCTTCATTATAAGGTGGGGTATACATGGGCAAGGCAAAGGGGATGGGTGGAGTCAGGGGGGGCGGCAAAATGAGGTTTCACCTAGGGTGTCAAAAATCTTTGCACCAGCCCTGCCCACATACACCGGATTCCAGCAGCAAGAATCATCAGATTCTTGCGGCTGGGATGATAAGTTAATGCGAATAGCAGCAGCTGCCCAGCCTGTACAAAGTTAATGACAGGCTAACTGCAGTCACCACTGTTCACATGTATCTGCACAGCAAGCGGTTACCTGCAGTTAGGGACAAACATGCCTGAACCTGGATGCATCAGACTGTGTCCAGGCTTGGACATCTATCTCTTTAATTGAAAACTTCCAAGAGGCCCATCTGACTCATTTACATGGGTGTGTACAGCTTGAGCTTTTGAGTTTTGTAAAATGCAGCTTTTTTAAAATGTCTTTCTATCTTTTTTTTTTTTTTAACAAAGCAGATGAGGTAGACTGGAAAACATTTAAAAACAGGGATTAGTGTTCAACCCACTACCTGAAAAAGAGGATACAAAATATGCATAAGTATGCCTTATTCGTATATATTTGAAAAATATGTATTTATTTTATTAATTCAAACTTCTTTTATTGGTATAAAAGTTACCAAATACAGAAAGCATACAATATCCAATGTAGCATACATACAAATATAGCTTAGAAAGACAGGACTGTTCATGACAACTTGCAATATTTGTTTGATGCCACCTGAAAAAAAAAAGTTATTGGCATTTAAATAGTCAGATCACTAATACACTTGTTAGAAGAGAAATAGGTAAAAGGCTATACCCACACTTCCATACTTTGCGAAAGATATTACTCAGAAAATACAAATAAAAATGATTCTTCACACTTGTAACAACCTATCCATAATCATCTGAGGAGGAGCAAGACCTGGGATGTCCAGCCAGCCCCACCAGACTTTTGTGAATTTACAGTGAGCATTGCAGTGTCGGTAGGCAAGTTGCTCCTGCAACAGCAATGAGTTAGCATATTCGATCCATTGTTTTCTAGTTGGAGGACTGGGTGACAGCCAATATCTGGCGATAAGCTTTCTTGCCAAGTAGAGTACTCTCGAAATCATAATGAGGACCTTTGGCAGATATGCGTCAGTATCCAATGCACCCAGTAAACAGATCAATGGGTCTTGAAAAATATTTAATAATAAACAATTAGGAGATCAATAAAGAAGAAAGGGAAAGAAAAAATAAAAATGTGTATATATACTGTATATACACTGTATGTGTGTGTGTGTGTGTATGTATATATATATATATATATATATATATATATATATATATATATATATATATATATACACATATATACAGCATATATAAACTTTTTTTCTTTCCTATTCATATTCTTTTTATATAGCCTAATACATAGCCACAGCACAGAATTATAACTAGAGAGGAGAAGCAGGGGTAGCTACTCAAGATGTAGAAAGACGGAGAGCACATTATTAATTTGGATAAAAAGGAAATAAAATTAAAATTGCCCTTAAGGTTTGTCTGTGTTCTGATAATTACATTTTACTCAGCAAAGGGATGATTGAAATGATTACAACTTGGTTAAAATCAAGTGTGGCCTGTAATGTTTAGGAAAGGGGAAAGTATTTGAGAGCCCCCCTCCCTGGCAAAGGGAGAACAGGCACAGATAACCTTGCTTGTACCTGTTAAAGCTGTAATCGAAAAAGTATTATTCCTTAGCAGCTTTACATTAAGTAAAAGTTATTTTAACTTTTTTTCAAAAGTTTTTCATTTTAAAAATGAATGGTTTGTATTGTTTTGAATCATTTATAAAAAAAAAAAAATTATTATACAAATATACATTTGATACCCCTACAGCGCTTATTTTTTAGAGCTTGCTGGGTTTTCTAATTATTCCTTTTGAGCCTAATAAATAAAAAGATAGATGCAAATAATACATTAAAAATGTTCCCTTGAACATGGTTGGTGTCAGGGATGTGCTCAGCCCTTCCTTCTCTGAGCTGGCCGCCCAGCTGTCGGCTAATTACCAGCTCCTATCTCTCCACAGTTACTCACCTGTTGCTGATATCCTGCTCATCAGTCCTGCCTACTTAAGCTGTCCAGCCCAGAGGATCTCTGCCTTCGCCTTGGTCAACATCACAGAGACTATTGCCTGCATTCCTGTTAAAGACTTGCTTGGCTGACATCCCTTCTGGCTCCAGATCCTGCTTGCTGTTTCACTACTCTCATCTCCGTCTCCCTGACATTTGGCTTGTTTGACTAACCGTTCCTGAACTCTGGCTATGTTTTGACTACGTTTGTAATATTTTCTTTTATTATTAAACAAGTTTGATTTAACTGTACTTCTGTCTCGGTCTGATTTCATGGTTTCTGACAGTTGGATAATATCGAGTGAAATACAACTAGGTAACATGGCAGGAAGTTTTATATGACCTTGAATATTTTCTTTGTGTTCCAGACCTACTCTTCTTCTCGTTTACAATGTAATGGAGTTCTGCTATGTTCTCGGAATGTAGCAGACCTTCTCTTCTGCATGCATTTGTTTGTAGCATTACAAAATAAGAGACAATTAATAAAGTGACGGATGTACTTAAAAAAAAAAAAAATAATAATTTCAACAAAGTCATTTACAACCATCTAATCTTGTATATTGCCTTTTATACCCTGTTGTATCTGTAATGACATATGTAAATAGATATATATTTTACATAAAATCTCTGACTTGTACCTGCTGTACAAAGTGCCACATTAAAGCGTTTTCTGCCAGCAGCTAAGTGCCTCTTGCTGGAAGAGGTTAATGCGTTTCATAACTGAGGATACTGTCTGGTAATCATGCAGTTACTTACTTATGGGTCTGGATGCTCATAAAAATGCATTATGATACAATAACACCTAAATGAACCCGTGGACAGGCACCGTCCTTTTTTGTGCTGCATATTAATACAAGTTAATAGAAGCCGCAAATGGTGTCTCGCAAGGTAATACAAAAATTGTCATATCGCGTTTGTTATGTGAGATGACCATGAACTGAAGCTAATTGGTTTTGTCTGTAATAACTAGCACAACATGTCATATTTTATCAGGCCTCGGGAGATAATAACAAGCACTCACTTGCCTTGTCTTTGCAGCGGATGGTGCAAGGCAGCTTGCGTTTGGCAGAAGGGCGCACAGTGTCAGAAGAGTCACCCCTGAGATGTTTGACTCCTCTGGCTCTTATGTCTTTAGAATTGTACCTGTAGGAGAGTACTGTCAATGTACATTTTAGAGCCTGCATTGGTTGTTTCGAATTATGCCGAATGCATGCTGTTGCTTGAGAGGCTTTTAAAAAGATTTCTTGACTGGGATATAAAAGCAAATGACACTATCATTTATTATGACATCAGCCCCTTTTAATTAGTGGGAGAAAACACTAAGGTGATAAATAAGGAAGAGCTACAGTCTAAATGAAGGCTTCACAGAAGAAGGATGTCTACGGACATCTAGAAAGTAAAAAAGGAACTAAACTCTCTCAGCCAACATGGACTTTTTAAAATCTTTATACTGCTAGCCTTAGTAAATACTGTAGATAGGAGGGTATATTATTGTCAAGTGCTTGGGTTTGAACCTGGGTTCTTATAACTTTGTGCAGTGGTCCAGTTTGCTCTGCCACTGGGGAATCTGATGCTGCAGCTTACATTCTGCTTAGTGCATCTGCTTCTAGGAATTTCTAGCTCCACCTGTCTTCCAGCTGCAGTCAATCCAACTACAATTAACCCAGCTTAGCCAGTTCCTGCCTGCGCTATAGCTGAGCTACAGCGCCGGCTTACTTTGCTGGGAGGACGACCATGGATGTCCGTCCGTGATCGTGTTCCCCCCTGCGGCACGCTCTGTGATCGCTGCATCCTTAGGATACAGCTGATAACAGATCAGGGTAAAGGGTCAATCACAGAAGCCCTTTTTTAAACAGCTGTGTCCAATGATCACGATGTAAACACAAGCCGGTTACCAGCATTCCCTGACCGCTTGAGGAAAGGAGAGCCGATAACCGGCTTGTGTTAAAGGGAATCTACACTGATAATGTGCAGTCCCAACAGTGCCCACCATTGCTGCCTATCAGTGCCCACCAGTGCTGCCTATCAGTGCCCACTGGTGCTGCCAGTGTGACTGGAAGCCATTCATGACAGTTTTGCTTACATGTTATCATGTGACTGCTATGGTTGATCATAGCGATCACATGATACCCCGGCTGCTCACAGTATTTGGGTACTGAGCACTGTAATTCACTGTGTTCACTGGACACAGCGGTCACAGGATCATGCCATGGGTGCAGGGGGCAAGCCAGTAAGCATGTAGGGTGCTAAGTACCATGTGATAGCTGTGGACCAATCACAGCATCACAATAGTAAGCAAGCTGTCATGAATGGAAGCCATTCATGACAGTTTTGCTTACATGTTATTATGTGATTGCTATGGTTGATCATAGCGATCACATGATACTCCGGCTGCTCACAGTAGCTGGATACTGAGCACTGTAATTCACTGTGTTCACCGGACACATCGATCACAGGATCGTGCCACGGGCACAGGGGCGAACCAGTAAGCATGTACTGAGTGGTGTACCGCTGCGTCGCTTAGCCTGCCTGTGCTGCCTGCTAGTAGTATATGTAATATTAAGAAGACTTGTCAAAAGTGACTTATGCTGATAGGGGAGGAACCAGAGGCAGAAAGAAAATATACTTAATCCTTTGGATAGTGGCAGATAAACATTATAGAAATATGTGCCTTGTTCATGTCTGAAGTTTACAACCACTTTCAAATGCAGTTTGAGGCATACTGGACATCCGTTGCCTGAAATATGCTGGGAAGAAGAGTGAACGGAGATGTCACGTACCATGTAACAGAGCCTGACATGTAGAAGGAGACCTCTCTTACAGCCCTGGCTCAGGGACCACTGGAGTTGCAACAGTGGCCGCGAGAGCGCAGTGAGGTAGGGGTGCCCGTGGAATCCCTTGTTGACAGTAGAGATGTGCAGATGATGAGTAGCCAGACCAGGCTGGGTGGTGAGCAGCAGGTGGCAGAAGAAGCAGCAGGTGCGGATGCACAGTGAATGCAGGACAGCGTCGCCAGGTACTGGATGGAGCAGGATGGAGCAAGACTGGAGCCGAGTCAGACAAGCCGGGTCAATCGCAGATAATCAGATATGACATAAGCGGTAAGCAGAGATTGGTCAGTAGACAGGCAGAGGTTGGCAGCAGGACATCAGGAAGAATAGCAGGTATAGCAAGGTTAGGGCAAGCCGGGGTCAGGACTGGAGATAAGCAAGCGTAGTCAAGGAAGCTGGGTCAAACATGGGTAATCAGATCTAGATACAGAATCAGACTCAGGTAAAGCTGCAGGTCAGACAGCACTGCACATAGGCCTTCACCTGTTCACACTTCTACGCATGCGCATAGGCATTAGCCAATGCCTGTCTTACCAGGCACCTGCAAATGCACATCTGCACATGCATAATTGCCTCTGCCTAGGAGCTTCGGCTGCACTTCCCTGACAGGAGAGTAGAAAAGGTGCTCGGCAACCATAGTGGTCTCTGGTTTGGTTTGGGGTAGTTGTATTCTATTCACAAGGGGAAGCTGCTTTAACCATTTATAATAAAAATGTGCTTCTTGTATAGTGCATTTTTTATCTGGACTCCTTTTTCCTTTTCTTCTGCTCCCTCCTTTCTTAGCTACCTGCAATGGATGACCATTTTTTTTTCAATAAAGTTTATTTACCCACTTTTTCCTACAGTGCTCTAACAAACTGATGCAATAACATTCAGCTGTAGTTTTGGCTGGGAGCATGCACGAGGTCCAAGAAGACCCTGGAAATTAGTATACCTACCCTATAGAGTGAAATGTTCTTGGTTCTACTTTTCAAGACAAGAGGGCACAGAAAAAAAAGAGCCAACATTTCAGTAAGCATGTGAGTGAAGCTACCACACTGGATTTGATAGCTCTTGGGAGTAAAAACACTTCAGTACTGCTACTTTTTCATGTTTTCTCATTCAATATTTTTTATTGAATAATAGTTTTCACAATACCTCCGTTTTATCTATTGGATTGGCTTGAAATATTTTGGAGATGCTTTGCATTTTGTGTTTGCGACTGGCGCTAATAAATATTTCATTTTGCCATGGAGGGGAAAGGAGGCAAACTGGTTGGGGGAATAAAGTTATTTGTTTGAGGCTTTTCTTGATTTTATTTCTTTTGTTTTCCTTATAAAGATTTTTTTTGTTGTTGTGTTGCTGCTTCCTTGTTTTGCTTGAGGTGCTGAAAATTCAATAAAAAGAAAGAGAAAAAAAACAAGAACTAAAGTCTAAAAGATAATCGTTTATATATATATATACACACATACAGTATCTCACAAAAGAGTTAAAGAGTTCAAATATTTATTTTCCCACTGTGTATGTCTATATATATATATATAGACATATATACACATATCTCTCTCTCTCAACCTATCTCTTTTTTCTCCCCCTCTCTCTCTCTCTCTCTATGTATACAGTATCTCACAAAAGTGAGTTGACCCCTCACATTTTTGTAAATATTTTATTATATCTTTTCATGTGACAACATTGAAGAAATTATACTTTGCTACAATGTAAAGTAGTGAGTGTTCATCTTGTATAACAGTGTAAATTTGCTGTCCCCTCAAAATAACTCAACACACAGCCATTAATGTCTAAACCACTGGCAACAAACTGAGTATACCCCTAAGTGAAAATTTCCAAATTGGGCCCAAAGTGTCAATATTTTGTGTGGCCACCATTATTTTCCAGCACTGCCTTAAACCTCTTGGACATGGAGCTCACCAGAGCTTCATGGGTTGCCACTGGAGTCCTCTTCCATTCCTCCATGGCAACATCACCAAGCTGGTAGATGTTAGAGACCTTGCGCTCCTCCACCTTCTATTTTAGGATGCCCCACAGATGCTCAATAGGATGTAGGTCTGGAAGCATGTTTAGCCAGTCCATCACCTTTACCCTCAGATTCTTTAGCAAGACAGCGGTCATCTTGGAGGTGTGTTTGGGGTCGTTATCATGTTGGAATACTGCCCTGCGGCCCAGTCTCCGAAGAGAGGGCATCATGCTCTGCTTCAGTATGTCACAGTACATTATGGCATTCATGGTTCCCTCAATGAACTGTAGCTCCCCAGTGCCGGCAGCACTCATGCAGCCCCAGACCATGACACTCCTACCACCATGTTTGACTGTAGGCAAGACACACTTGTCTTTGTACTCCTCGCCTGGTTGCCACCACACACGCTTGACACCATCTGAACCAAATAAGTTTATCTTGGTCTCATCAGACCACAGGACATGGTTCCAGTAATACATGTCCTTAGTCTGCTTGTCTTCAGCAAACTGTTTGGGGGCTTTCTTGTGCATCATCTTTAGAAGAGGCTTCCTTCTGGGACGACAGCCATGCAGACCAATTTGATGCAGTGTACGGTGTATGGTCTGAGCACTGACAGGCTGAACTCCCATCCCTTAAACCTCTGCAGCAATGCTGGCAGAACTCATACGTCTATTTCCCAAAGACAACCTCTGGATATGACGCTGAGCACGTGCACTCAACTTCTTTGGTGGACCATGGCGAGGCCTGTTTTGAGTGGAAGCTGTCATGTTAAACTGCTTTATGGTTTTGGCCATTGTACTGCAGCTCAGTTTTAGGGTCTTGGCAATCTTCTTATAGCCTAGGACATCTTTATGTAGAGCAACAATTCTTTTTTCAGATCCTCAGAGAGTTCTTTGCCATGAGGTGCCATGTTGAACTTCCAGCGACCAGTATAATATAGTGAGAGCGATAACACCAAATTTAACACCATTCACACCTGAGACCTTGTAACACTAACGAGTCACATGACACCAGGGAGGGAAAATGGATAATTTAGCCCAATTTGGACATTTTCACTCCCTGGAAGAAGTCCTATTGTGAAGAAACCGGTCGGGCATATGAGATTTATAAGCCCCTTTTGACCACCGGTAATAGGTGGTCAACACTCTCTGGTAAGACTACATCCTAACTTATGGTGGTGGTCTATTCACGTGGTGGGGGAGCTGAGTGAATTAGAACTTCTGCACATATTCACACTGTGAAGGCATTTCATTGGTGCCATTTTAAAGAAACATGGACTGATTTATATTTTTATTTAACACGCCTGCTCCCTATTCATACCTGAGACCTTGTAACACTAACGAGTCACATGACACCGGGGAGGGAAAATGGCTAATTGGGCCCAATTTGGACATTTTCACTTAGGGGTGTACTCACTTTTGTTGCCAGCGGTTTAGACATTAATGGCTGTGTGTTAAGTTACACTGTTATACAAGCTTTACACACACTACTTTACATTGTACTAAGTGTCATTTCTTCAGTGTTGTCACATGAAAAGATATAATAAAATATTTACAAAAATGTGAGGGGTGTACTCACTTTTGTGAGATACTGTATATACAGTGCTGTAAAAAAATATTTGCCCCCTTCCTGTTTTTTTTTTTTTGCATATTTCTCACACTTAAAAGATTCAGATCTTCAAACAAATTTTAATATTACACAAAGATAACCCAAGTAAATCCAAGATGCAGTTTTTAAATTATCATTTCATTTATTAACCACTTCAATACAGGGCATTTATACACCCTTCCTTCCCAGACCAATTTTTAGCTTTCAGCGCTCTCACACTTTGAATGCCAATTACTCAGTCATGCAACACTGTACCAAAACAAAATTTTTAGCATTTTTTTTCATACAAATAGAGCTTTCTTTTGGTGGTATTTATTCACCACTGGGTTTTTTATTTTTTGCGACATAAGTGAAAAAATAACGAAAATTTTGAAAGAAAACAAAACACTTTTTTTTAGTTTCTATAATAAAATTTTGCAAAAAAGTCATTTTTGTTCATAAATTTGGGCCAAAATGTATACTGTTACATCTCTTTGGTAAAAATAACCCAAAACTAGACAGTTAAAGGTATTTAGTAAGAGGCATGGTGAGTTTTTTTTAAATTGTAATTTTTTCCCACAGTTCTTGGGAAAATGAAGAATTTTTTTTTTTTTCACAAAATTGTCATAATAACAAGTTATTTCTCACACACAGCATATGCATACTTCCAATTACACCCCAAAATACATTCTGCTACTCCTCCCGAGTATGGCGATACCACATGTGTTTAACTTTTACACAGCTTGGCCACACAGAGAGGTCCAACATGCAGGGAGCACCGTCAGGGGTTATAGGAGCATAAATTACACCTCTAATTTACGACCTATTACATTTGTAAAGGCCCTGGAGCACCAGGACAGTGAAATTACCCACAACATGACCCCATTTTGGAAAGCAAACACCGCAATGTCTATTCTATGAGGCATAATGTGTCTTTTGAACAGTTCATTTTTTTCCACAAGTCTTCAGAAAACGTGGAAAGAAAATGAAAATCTTTTTTTTTTTTGACACAAAGTTGTCAATTTATAAGATATTTCTAACACATAGCATGTATATAGCAAAAATTACACCACAAAACACATTTTGCTACTCCTCCTGAGTATGGCGATACCACATGTGTGAGACTTTTACACAGCCTGGCCACATACAGAGGCACTCTGATGGCCTGGTGACAGGTACTTGGGTACTCTGATGGCCTGGTGACAGGTACTCATATGGGCTGTGACAGGTACTCAGGTACTCAGATGGGCTGTGACAGGTACTCAGGTACTCAGTGGGACTGTGTCAGGTACTCAGGTGGACTGTGACAGGTACTCAGATGAACTGTGACAGATACTCAGATGGACTGTGACAGGTACTCGGGTAATCAGATGAACTGTGACAGGTACTCACGTACTCGGGTACTCATATGGGCTGTGAGAGGTACTCAGGTACTCATATGGGCTGTGACAGGTACTCAGTTACTCGGGTACTCAGATGGACTGTGACAGGTACTCAGGTACTCGGGTACTCAGATGAACTGTGATAGGTACTCAGGTATTCGGGTACTCAGATGGACTGTGACAGGTACTCGGATACTCAGATGAACTGTGATAAGTACTCAGGTACTCGGGTACTTAGATGGACTGTGACAGGTACACAGGTACTAAGATGGACTGTGACATGTACTCGGGTACTTTGATGGGTGGTAAAAGGTACTTTGATGGATGATGACAGGTAATTTGATGGATGATGACAGGTACTTTGATGGCTGGTGACAGGTACTTTGTTGGGTGATGACAGGTACTTTGATAGGTGATGACTGGTACTTTGATGGCTGGTGACAAATACTTTGATGGCTGGTGACAGGTACTTTGATGGGTGATGACAGGTACTTTGATGGCTGGTGACAGGTACTTTGATGGCTGGTGACAGGTACTTTGATGGCTGGTGACAGGTCCTCTTTATTAGGGGGGCAATCAGTGTGGTTGGTGTACACTAAGCGGTACAGAGATGTTATCGCAATCTCCTTCTCACGCACGATCCATGTGTTAGGAGGAAAACCCAGTAACATCTCGTTACCGCGGTTTGTTGACATTCTGTGACCGGCTGTGATTGGACACAACCGGTCACGTGGTAAAGAGCCAATTTCATTGGCACTTTACTGAGATCGGGGTTGGGCTGTGTCAGGGTGACAAGCCACATCCCCGTTCGCCGCTGTGCATGCGCCCTAGGGGCGTGCACGAGCACCGTGCATGTAGACATTTCATGTGACCAGCTGTGATAGGACACAGCCGGTCACGTGGTAAAGAGCCATTTTTATTGGCTCTTTACACGGATCTGGGATAGGCTGTCTCCGAGGGACACACCTCATCCACGAACGCTGCGCTGCCGGCCCCCGGGGGCCCGCAGGAGCGGTGGGAAGCCGAGGACGTCATATGACGCACGCCCAGGATGGGAGATCCCATCTGCTGACGTCATATGACTATAGCCGATAGTGAAGTGGTTAAGGAAAAAAAGCTGTTCAAACCTGCCTGGCCCTATGTTAAAAGGTAATTGCTCCCTCCCATGCTGAATCATGAATGAACTGTGATTAACCACTATTTTTTGGAAAGCTGATTTAAATTTCACTTGCCACACCCAGGCCTGATTATTGCCAGACCTCTTGAATCAATAAATCACATAAATAGAAGCTGTCTGACAAAGTGAAGCACGCTAACAGATCACAAAAAGCCACACATCGTACCACAATCTAAAAAAATTCAATGACGGATTTGAAACAAAGTAATGTACATGTATTGGTCTAGGAAGGGTTTCAATGCCATTTCTAAGGCTTTGGAACTCCAGTGAACCACGGTCAGAGCCATTATCCACAAATGGAGATAACTTGGAACAGTTTTGAACCTTCCCAGGTGTGGCCGGTCTACAAAAATTACTCCAAGAGCATGACGCCGACTAATCCAGGAGGTCATAAAAGAACCCAGAACAACATCTAAAGAACTGCAGGCCTCACTTGCCTCAGGTAATATTTGTGTTCATGATTCAACAATAAGAAAGAGACTGGGCAAAAATGGCATCCATGGGAGAGTTCCAAGGCCAAAGCCACTGCTGACCAAAAAGAACACAAAGGCTCATCTCACATTTACCAAAAAACATCTTAATTATCCCCAAGACTTTTAGGCAAATATTCTGTGGACTGATGAGACAAAAATTTACATTTTTGGAAGGTGTTCGTCCCATTATATCTGTCATAAAACTAATACAGCATTTTATAACAAGAATATCATATCAACAGTCAGACATGGTGGTGGTAGCATGATGTTCTGGGGCTGCTTTGCAGCTTCAGTACCTGGACAACTTACCATAATTAATGGAACCATGAATTCTGAGCTCTACCAGAAAATCCTAAAGGAAAATGTCCGGCCATCAGTCTGTGACCTCAAGCTCAAATACACTTGGGTTATGCAGCAGAACAATGATCCGAAACACAACAGCAAGTCCACATCTAAATGGTTCAAACAAAACAAAATTTAGGTTTTGGAGTGGCTTAGTCAAAGCTAGGACTGTATCATGACCTTACACAGGCCGTTCATGCTGGAAAACCCTCCAATGTGGCTGAATTAAAACAATTCTGCAAAGAAGAGTGGGCCAAAATTGCTCCACAACAATGTGAAAGACCCATTACCAGTTATTGGAAACGCTTGATTGCAGTTGTTGCCGCCAAGGGTGGCACAACCAGTTATTAGGTTTAGGGGGCAA
Source organism: Lithobates clamitans (assembly GCA_037952925.1). Lineage (NCBI taxonomy): Eukaryota > Metazoa > Chordata > Amphibia > Anura > Ranidae > Lithobates > Lithobates clamitans. The sequence goes on along the minus strand of JBBGZY010000292.1, from coordinate 9,111,297 downwards.
TTACTTTTTCACTTAAAGCCAGGCAGGTGTGGAGAGCCTTTTTGCCTTAATAAATGAAACCATCATACTGCATTTTGTATTGACTTTGATTATCTTTGTGTTATAATAAAATTAGTTTGAGGATCTGAGTCATTTAAGTGTGACAAATATGCAAAAAAAAAAAAAATACTTCCAAGCACAGAGTTTGTTGATAAGCAGATTAGCTGCTCTCTGGATCCAATTGTCAAGATGACTGACGGCAGCTCGGCGAAGCACAACGGAAAGCAGAGAGGACCAGGCTCTGTGAAACTTCATCACCAGTATCCATATAACACATAACATAATATCTGCTGCTGTTTGAGCTGTCGGAGCTGAAAAATAGATAAATCATTGCAGTAGATATAAATTATGCAACTTTGGGAGGCATCTGTTACATTAAAGAATCACACATCTTACATCTACGTCTTAAAGCAGCCTTTCTCAAACTTTTTAATGCAGAAGAACCCTTTCAGGTCTCAGGAAACCCCTGCTAATAATTACATCTCACAGTACATTAGTGGGAACGGTAAGCAGACATATACAAAATAATAAATTAATAGGAAATGTGACATAGCATATTTGACAACCACTTTTATATGATCAAATTTTTTCAGTAGTAACAATTAAATAATCAGTAATATGACCTGAAAAGAAAGCAGGCAGTGAAAACTGTATTGTTTCCCTAGTGCTCAGCAAAGAGTCACCTCATATTGTTGGTCAGTGGAAAAGTGTCCTCTTATAATGGAGGTCAGTGGAGAAAAAACCTCGAAACATTAGTGGTCAGGGAAGTGTCCCCTTATGTGGAGGTTTGTGGCAAAGTGTCCTCCTACATTGGAGCTAAGTTGAGAAGTAACCCCTATACATATCGGTGGTCAGGGAAGTGTTCCTTTTAGAGGAGGATAGTGGAGAAGTGAACCTTTACATTGATGGTCAGTGAAGTGTCCCCTTACATTGGTTGGTCAGTGAAAAAGTGTCCTCTTACATTGGTAGTCGGTGAATAAGTAACCCCAATACATTGGTGGTCAGTAAAGTCCACCCTTACATTGGTGGTCAGTAAAGTGTTCCCTTACATTGGTGGTCAGTGGAGAAGTGTCCCTTTACATTGGAGGTGAGTAGAGAAGTGTCCCCTTAGATTGGAGATCAGTAAAGTTTCCCATTACATTGGTGGTCACCTCAGTAGTAGTGTGTCCCCTTACATTGGTGGTCAGTTGAGAAGTGTCCCCTTACATTGGGGGTCAGTGAAGAAGTGTCCTCTTACATTAGTGGTCAGGGGGAAAGTGTCCCCTTACATTGATGATTGATGGAGAAGGTCCCCTGTAGATCGGCGGTCAGTGGAAGAAGGACCACCTTACTTTGCTGGTAATTGAGAGAAGGGCCCACTTACACTGATGCACATCGAGAGAAGGACCCATTGATGGTCATAGCGAAGAATTCCCTCATAGCTAAAAAGAGCATTAGTGTCAATGCTAACTTATCTGAGAGACAGAAATTGCTTGTTGTCCAAGGAACCTTTAGAAGCCTCTGGAAGAACCTTGGGGTTCCACAGAACCCTGGTTGAGAAAGCTTTCCTTTAATGAAGAAAATAACTATAGTAAAGCTGAACAGCAAATTACACAACTGCAGCCAGGTGGCAGTCATATTTTACACTCCTTGAGACATCGCTGTAGACAGCTGATGAATGATTAGACAAGAAGAAACTGTACACTACTGAAATCATCACTCTGCAGTCTCCTCCAGTCAGCATGCTCAATGTCAACACCTGTACAATGCTTTAAATCCTGACAGGCTACTAGTGCTGGCTCTCCTCTCTCAGATTGATTGCCGCTGTGTGGAAAATTACAGGAGGCCAACATAAGGACAGATTCAGGTGCTTTTGCCACCTGTGTGGAATAATACATACAAGGCACTGTATACCCCTTTATTGAAATGTTAAAGTTACACACTGCAGAAGAGCTGAGGTGTGAAAATTCAGCATTTTCCACAACACACCGCAACACATTTTGAAGGCAGCCTTGCTGTGGGAACAGGCCACATAGACAACAATTGATTACTATGTTCCCTTACGGTGAGTGACATGATGAAGTGTGAATGGGCCCTAATTGTTCTGTTTAAATTGTATTTTTATCATTTTTAAATGGATGCTCTATACAGTATATTTCAATGTTTGAAAGTTTTATATTGTTTGTATTAATTCATTGTGACTAGTATAAGCATCCCCTTTAATCCCATCTATAGAAGAACTCACACTGGCAAATGGAAGGGCAGCAACAGGAACCAATCAGGTTCTGCAGCAGTGCATGTGCTGACAGAGAAGATTGGATTAATTGTCTGTAGCACCCTCCTAGATAAGTTGCTAGGATGAAAGGTAAATTTAAATTTTTTTTGGCTCCTCTTTAATCATTGGAACAGATATTGATTTCTTTGGGCTGTTCTAGATTTCACAGGCTGCAGGTTTGATTGGTCCCTCCTGCATTCTGGTGGCTTTCTGAACATAGAGGGCTGAGAGAGGCAATTGGGCAGCTTGAATATTTAGGTGCTTCAGCCAGTCCCTGGGGATGTGCGCCCAGTAGGTGGATGGGTAAAACATAAATAGTCATGGGTCTGAAACAGCCCTTGTTTCTTGTCCTTCTGGACAAGTTCTACAGCCTCAGGGGTTCTGGCCCTCTGAGGCAGTTTTTAATGAAGCTTGTTGATGTTCATTAGCAATCGGTTGTACCTAAAGATCTGGTCTGGGGGACTCAATGGAAAGTGCTTGGTGGAAGCTAGAAAGTTTGTAGATGTCCTGTGGCATTGTGGGTTTTAACCCCTCCCTCACTGAAGAGTGTCTGGGGGAAGCTGGGAACTAAGCTTTCCTAAGTTTTCCTGAGACATAGATATGTCTGGAGGAAACTGGGAGAGGTCAGCTGTCCTGGAGAGACATTGTGAGAGAAGACCTGAGCTCAAGATCTAAGTGACTGTATGCTATTTTGCAGGCTAAGTGCCAGCAGTAGCTCTTTCTGAGACAGCTCTTACAGGTCCCAGTTCTTGCCTTTCTTATTAACCCTGGGTAGAAAGACTGTTCAGAGAAGCCTACTATTCTCTTAGCAAGAAAGTTATCCTGTTACAGCTCAGCATTTTATGGAGAATCCCATATCACCCTCACCCCTCTCCTGTTACACATTCTACAAGCGATACATTTTAAAAAGACATCCCCTAGACTTTTTTACTGGAGCCATAGCATGTTCATGATCAAGCTGTGATGCTGGCCGTGGTGTGCTGTGCTGTCTGGCATGGGTTTATGGCTCACACAACTGGCTGAACAGAAATACCCTGCAGCAGGTCTAATAGTTTCCATTTGTATTGTAGCAATGTATCCAGCTGTTCTTTTAGAGCATATATCCATCTCTTACTATCCAGCTGAATGGCATAGAAATAGAAGAATGACTCAGACAATTTGCATAAATTTAAGGTATTATGGACCACAAGTATGCACGCATCGGAAACAGAATTGAGCTTTATATAAATATTATTATAGAAGCAGCGCTGAAAAATTGGTTCTGAAACCACATAGTAAGATAACTCAACTTAAAAAAAAAAAAAAAACATAATTACATATGTCATTGCAAAAAAAAAAATTAAACATCAGCTAAGAATATGAAACCCAATGATTAAACATCAATCTAATGTTTGCCATATTAAAATAATGTCAGTAGTAATTTCCATATATTTTTTTTTTTAAATCTGTAGCTTTCAATAAAATAATAGCTGGTGATCTTGACATAAAGGTCATTGTTTGGGCGCTTCCTGTTATAGGGTGCCAGTGCTCTGTCCTCCTGTGTTGTCACCCTGTCACATGGACTTTGGATGAAGACTTCAAATTGCTGTTTTAACACACATTAGGCATGCGTGGTCCACTGTTATCACCGTAAGGAAACCCGCTCTGAGAAATAACATGGAGCCATGGCCAGTAATCAGCATGCGCATGTAGATAGAAAGTAGCAGCAAAGAGACTGAAGGGTTAAGTAGCACTGATATGAAGCAAAAGATGCCTGCCTAATGTGAAATGGCCACTTGTTGTTTCCATTGCATGTCTGTGTGACAGAATGACAACAAAGGAGCATAACCAGGAGTTGGGAAAATGTGTTGTCACCGAATATGCTTGAACAAGGATCTTCATGGCAGGATCATTAGGTTTTATTTTAATCAAAGCCACATATTTCAATATATAAAAGTCACCTTTAAATTCTATTATTATGATACAGCTTATTCCCTGTACAAACGACCGGTTTTCCCGTCGGAATAAACTCTGAAGGTTTTTCAGACGGAATTCCGCTCAAGCTGTCTTGCATACACACGGTCACACCAAATTCCGACCGTCCAGAGCGTGGTGATGTACGACGGGACTAGAAAATAGAAGTTCAATAGCCAGTTGCCAATAGCTTCTGTCTCGTACTTGCTTCAGAGCATGCGTCATTTTTGGTACGTCGGAACAGCATACAGACGAGCAGTTTTCCCGATAGGAATTGGTTCAGTCGGAAAAATTTAGAACATGTTCTCTTTCTAGGTCTGTCAGAATTTTCGATGTAAAAAGTCCGATGGGGCCTACACACAATCAGAATATAAGATGAAAAGCTCCCGTCAGACTTTTTCTGTCGAACATTCTGTACGTGTGTACACGGCATTATATGTGTAGCACTGTCTTACCCAAAGGTGGTTAGTGACCCCCATGTGGTTTGGTCGGCAAGCATTTCACTCTTTGTAGGGTGGAAGAAATTGGATACCAGTCACTTCAGGAGGTTTTACAGAGTTTACTATATGACCAATAAACACTGGGAAAGAGGGGTTAGGGCACAAGATACCACAAAAAACAGAAATGCAGAGTCTGAATCTCTTATTACAGTCAAAACAGATGAAAGGACCTTAAAGTCAAACTGGCACTCTGTAAATGTCAGGATGTAGAGCAGCTTCAATGCAGTACACAAGTTCTCCTGACAAGCCACCAGAATTTCCTGCAATACCCACCAGTGGCGGCTTCTACCCAGCTCCCCAAGGATACTCTTTTGGAGATGAATGTTCACCTTTGTTCAGCTCCTCCTGGATATACTTTCTAGCACAGCAGTGCAAGTCCCTTTTATGCCCTAGACTTAGGTTTTCCTTCTCAAAGCACATGTGCCCTCCCTGGGCACGGGCAGCTTTATGTATCCACCACAAACAAAGCCTGGGAGGCAAGATAGCTTTCCATGGTTACTCCCAAATATTTATATCATCCATCACCATGGACCACTGGCAGTAAACTTGTAGTAGTAGTTGGCCAGAGGAACAATAATATTCATAACAGAAAAAGGAACCAATCAATGGGACTTTTTAGGTACATAAATAGTAACTATTTGAAATATTAAAATTCAAAATGTTTATTCAGGAAAACATTTTCGATTTTTAAAAAGTACATACAATAGTGCACTATACCTATATAATCATATGACAAGGAATACAAGGATACACTTCTAAATTAGGCTTTGCCTCACCTATACTGTAAAGATTATACAAATCCAAACAGTGTATTTACAATATGTGAACCCCTATTGGGCACCTCGACGCAGATTAGTGAATACCTTCTGAAGAAGTAGAATATCCACAAAATTCATTGAGGTGTTTTTTTGGCCCAACAGAGGTCCACATGTTGTAACTATACTGTTTGGATTTGTATAATCTGTACAGTATAGGTGTGCCTGGGCCTAATTTAGGGGCGGTATCCTTGTATTCTTTGTCATGCGATTATATAGATATAAGTGCAATATTTTATGTTTTTTATAAATCAAAAACATTTTTCCTTTTACTGAATAAAAATCCTAAACTTCAATATTTCAAATAGTTGTTAATATTAATGCGCCTAAAAAGTCCCATTGATTGATTCCTTTTTTCTTTGAGAATATACTGTATGTAAGGGATGAGATACATTTCATTGTTTATGGGGCTGTCAATTAGAAACCAGGAACTCCCAGGGCATCTTTCTAGTTAATTTCAATTAATCTTCATAATGCAGGTTATTGGAGCTTCCTACACAGCAGGCATAAGCAAACAATAGCACCGAACATAGGGAAAGAAAGCAGAACTATCATTTAGGGCTTAAGCTGACAGCAGCCAAGTAACACTAAATTTAGGCTAGAGACACCACTGCTTAGAGTAGAGTTCCTACATATAAGAATTTAGTGGCCAGGTTTACGTACAAGCAAAGAAAAAATGGGAATCCCACCTACTATAAAAATGTAGTACTTACCAAATAAATATTGGGGGGTGTAATCAAAAATATACTAGACCAAAAAACTAAAACTAAAAAACAAAAGACATTTTATTTTTAGTTTTTTGGTCTAGGTTTACATATAATACACTTTAGACCAGTATTAAACCCAAAAGCAAACATTCTTTGATGTAATGGCTGCATTCATTTTCTCGTTAGACTTTATTTATTTATTTATTTTTTTATCTGGTGATTCTGCCAGTAAGTCTGTTGTTTTTTTGACAAAGCAAGCTCTCCAACAGATGTAGCAATTACATGAATGAGACAAACCATTTACTACTGAAGGGGTGCTTACAATGATCAGCGTTTATTTATTCAAATAAACCTTTATCCCAAAAAAAACAAAAACAAAAAACTATTGCTGTAACTGTTGCTTGTGTAATTTCAATGTGAGCTGGCTTCAATTTGTTAGTGTATCTAAGTCTGCTAGTACATCTAACACTCATATCCCCCAAGACTGACAATACTGCAGTCCAAAGGTGGCCCCTGTGCTCCTCCATCCAGAGTAGGGGCACTCTAATAATTGAGGTGTGTTACTAGCCAGATCACCAGGTGAAAACAGAGGAAAAAAAGCCTACATGTTTGATTTTGGGTTTAATACCGCTTTAAATTCACACCAAAAGTAGAAATAGCAAGGTGGACGTGCATTGGGGTTTCTTCTTACACCATGTTTCTAAAGAGAGTAAGGGTGGAAAACACTATTCCAACTCAAGAATCATACGCCTCTTCTACTTTCTTTTGACCTCCACCATCGCTGCCAATAAAACCATCCCCTTACCTAGAGCAGTGTTTCTCAACTCCAGTCCTCAAGGCGCCCCAACAGGTCATGTTTTCAGGATTTCCCTCAAATGAACCAGCTGTGGTAATTACTAAGGCAGTGAAACTGATCAAATCACCTGTGCAAAATAATGGAAAGCCTGAAAACATGACCTGTTGGGGTGCCTTGAGGACTGGAGTTGAGAAACACTGACCTAGAGAACAGTGGAGATGCTGATCCACAAGTTGGGTTTATATCAATATAGTGGTCGCCTGGTTTGGAGGAATGGGTCTATGAGTACAGAACATGGGTTTGGTAGGTTTTATGTTCATCCAAGACTTAGGCCAACATTTTATGGAAGGGGAACACTGAAACCTGTATTTTTGTCAAATAAAGTACAATAAAATAACATCATAACTTCAGAACAGACTGATTTATGTGATATTTCAAAAAGATTCAGATTCTCTCTAAGTCATCCTAGAAAACCATTTAACTCCCTTAAAAAGTTTCTGCCCTATAAATCTTAGGTTTGTGCGCTATGCCTGAACTTTATTATCCACAGTACATTAAAATATATTATTCTGTGGCTAGACACTAATTTTTATAGCCCCATCGGAGACACAACCAGCTGTGAACCTCAACCTTGTTTCCTTCTTGTCTGTACAATCACAGGCTGTAACTTTCATTGCTGCCTCCTTGGTCCTTTCCAATGAAGTGAAACAATTAATTAAAAACTGAATTATATCATACCAGCAGGAGAAGGGTGTTAATTGAAAAGTAGTTTGTATTGTACATTTACAGTGATTCTCAGATTATCTGACATATTAATGGAGTATAAGAATGCTCATCTAAAGGATATTTTACGCATGCCTGCCTGGATGAAACCACCTTAAAGAATCATTAATGCCTGAGTGTTCAGGAAAAATATATGCTGGTATTATTCTGCAAGAAGATTGTTTAAAGGAGCTTCCCCTCCCTGAAAACTACTCTTTAGACTGTGTGTGTATACAGTATATATATATATATATATATATATATATATATACATATATATATATATCTATATAGATCTAGATGTGTATATATATATATATAAATAATATTTACTTTATATAGAAAGAGAGCTAGAGAGATATTGGCCTTGTGTAAATATTTTTATCACTTTGTTAAACTTTTAAAGGCTCTTTGTGCTTGTTACATATGCAGGCTTAAAAATCTCTCAGCATTCACGTAACTGTCACAAACTACACCCATAATGTTTATAAAATCTGTAAAATGTCAGTTTCTGTTTTTTGCCTTTCTCAGGGCAAAAGCAACATTCCCTAGCATTTGATCCTATGATCCCAGTATAGGCTAGCCATTTGAATAGAAGAAGAAATATTATGGGAGGGCCCAGTAATAATATTAATATTTTTGATTTTACTGACTCATTTTCACTTTGTCCAATAGTAGTATTGGTCATTACATACATATTTGATATTGTGCATATCTGGTGTTTGACACCATATATACCACACCCATATATAGATGGGTTTGTTTATACACACATACACACATCTTCTATATTTATTCATCTCATTATACACTTGTTTATTGTAGAATACTTATATCTATGTGTCACTTCTTATGCTTTCTCACCTGTTTTTTTACCTGTTTTTTCTCCTGTGTGCAAACTTACCAGGTTAATTCCCATTCTATTTGTAGAACCTGTGCACTTTCCCATCAATGGGTTTTGCAGTGATGCCTGGGGGCTTGGATCGTGAGCGTCCAGCCCTCTTTATCCCCCACCTTTCCACAACTCCCGTGTAGAATTTTGTGGACCTTTGGGCGGCTCCATCCTGCTTCCTACATTGAACACATTTGTAAGTTTCATTGAATTTATTTACGTGTTGTCTTACCTTTTCACTCAATTGAAGTTTACTACAATCTGCAGCACCTTTTCAAAGTCGCATAGATGGGAACGGTTGTCATTGAAATCAATGGGCTGTGACTTGTCTTGTCACTTTGTGTCCAAAGTCGCATGACAAGTCGCACTAATGGAAACGGAGCCTTAAAAGTGTTTGTTACATAGTTACATAGTAGGTGAGGTTGAAAAAAGACACAAGTTCATCAAGTCCAACTTATGTGTATGATTATATGTCACTATTACATTGTATATCCCTGTATGTTGTGGTCGTTCAGGTGCTTATCTAATAGTTTTTTGAAATTATCGATACTCCCCACTGATACCACCGCCTGTGGAAGGGAATTCCGCATCCTCGCCGCTCTTACAGTAAAGAACCCTCTACACAGATTACGGTTAAACCTCTTTTCTTCTCATTTTAATGAGTGACCCCGTGTCTTATTAAACTCCCTTCTGCTGAAAAGTTTTATCCCTATTGTGGGGTCACCAGTATGGTATTTGTAAACTGAAATCATATCCCCTCTCAAGCGTCTCTTCTCCAGAGAGAATAGGATCATTACTCGCAACCTTTCCTCATAACTAATATCCTCCAGTCCCTTTATTCGCTTTGTTGCCCTTCTCTGTACTCGCTCCATTTCCAGCACATCTTTCCTGAGGACTGGTGCCCAGAACTGGACAGCATACTCCAGGTGAGGCCGGACCAGAGTCTTGTAGAGTGGGGGAATTATCGCTTTATCTCTGGAGTTAATCCCCTTTTTAATGCATGCCAATATTCTGCTTGCTTTGCTAGCAGCAGCTTGGCTTTGCATACCATTGCTGAGCCTATCATCTACTAGGACGTCCAGGTCCTTTTCCATCCTAGATTCCCCCAGAGGTTCTCCCCACAGTGAGTAGATTGCATTTATATTTTTCCTACCCAAATGCATTATTTAAAATTTTTCCACATTAAACCTCATTTGCCATATAGTTTCCCACCCCATTAATTTGTTCAGATCTACTTGCAAGGTTTCCACATCCTGCAAATAAGTTATTGCCCTGCTTAGCTTAATATCATCTGCAAATACAGACATTGAACCATTTACCCCATCCTCCAGGTCGCTTATGAACAAATTAAATAGGATTAGTCCCAGCACAGAACCCTAGGGGACCCCACTTTCCACCCCTGACCATTCCGAGTACTCCCCATTTATCACCACCCTCTGAACTCACCCTTGTAGCCAGTTTTCAATCCATGTACTCACCCTATGGTCCATGCAAACGGACCTTACTTTGTACAGTAAACGTTTATGGGGAACTGTGTCAAATGCTTATGCAAAATCCAGATACACCATGTCTACGGGCCTTCCTTTATCTAGATGGCAACTCACCTCCTCATAGAAGGTTAATAGAATGGTTTGGCAAGAATGATTCTTCATGAATCAATGCTGATTACTGTTAATGGTAACTTTTTCATTACTAAAATCTTGTATATAGTCCCTTATAATCCCCTCCAAGAGCTTGCATACTATTGATGTTAGGCTAACTGGTCTGTAATTCCCAGGGACGTATTTTTTAAATATTTGTGCTACATTGGCTTTTCTCCAATCAGCTGGTACCATTCCAGTCAGTAGAATGTCATTTATCTATCATTTAAAATACTCCTATGATAAAAATTATAGACCATTATTTTTTTTTTTGAGTGGGCAAACTTACAAAATCTGCAAGGGATCAACTAATTATTTTCCTCACTGTATATATATATATATATATATATATATATATATACAGAGAGAGAGAGAGAGAGAGAGAGAGAGAGAGAGAGAGAGAAGAGAGAGAGAGAGAGAGAGAGAGAGAGAGAGCTAGAGAGAGCTAGAGAGAGAGAGAGAGAGAGAGAGAGAGAGAGAGAGAGAGAGAGAGAGAGAGAGAGAGAGAGAAAGAGAGAGAGAGAGAGAGAGAGAGAGAGAGAGAGAGAGATTTTTGATGACACAAGTAATATTATATATTAACAGTGATTTTAAGATTAAATACAGCTCTTTTAGAGATAATGGATAGATATTTCTATGGTTGAATGGTATCGTATTGTAGGTACAGTATGTGTGTATTGTTCTATAGGCTGAGTAATGTGCCTCTCTCTCTGTGTATTGCAGTGTCCTGTCTCCAGGGACAGCCTCCTCGGAGATCTTGCTCATTATTCTTGTTCTTGATTAATGAGCAGCTGGCAGATGAGCTTTGTTTTTAAGAGTTGATACACCACAAATTGCTCTGCATTCACATGCCATTGGGGACACAGGGTGTCATATATGGCTCACATGGTATTATTTGTAGTGGTAAAGAATCAGTCTATCCAAACATAATGTGGTTGTCGATGGTTGCTTGTGGACTGAATTACTTTAAAGTGACACTAAACCCTTGTATACAAAAAATATATATTTAAGTATGTAATAGAAACTCAACTAACTCAAAAAAGTCCCTTCTATTCCTCTCAGCCTTCTCCAAATCTCCCATTTCCTTTTTTTTTCCTGCTGTGATCTGACTTTTTGTAAGAAGGTGACAACGTTCATTCTCCATGGTCCCACTGTATGTTGGAAAGTAGCCTCCTCTCTTGCTCACTCCTGAGATGGATTATGGACTGTGGGATGTTTAGTATGAAAAGAGAAGAGCACATGACCGCAACTAGCCTGCACTGCTCATTCCAAACAAATGGAAGAGGAGAGCTTTGGGAGCTCAGGGAGGACTTTACAAGGCGGCAGAAAAACACAGTAAAAAGCAATTTCATAAAAAATACATTACAGGACCATTAAAGTGTAATTTAACCACACATTAACAGGTTCCCTCTGCCTCTCTTCCATGATGCCATTTTTAAAAAGCAGTCATGTCTGCAGATATTTGGGGGCCGGCAGAGATTAGCAGCGCATCTGCGCACATACTGTGGGGTTTCCACACATGTGCACAAGTTTTGTCAGCTTCTGGTATATGGACCCTGAGGCTCGCTTCAACAGTCGAATGTATGTGCAGAAATTAGCCACATGTTGAGGCTTAGTAATGCACTGCCCCTGGGATAGCTGTGAAGTAGCAATCCCAGGATGCAATGCAGTGGGGCCTGGCCTAGATCAGAAATTAGGAAGTGCTGCCTTACATCACAAAAAACATACAAAGGTTTTAAATAAAATAATGTATATATAATATATATATATATATATATATATATATACACACACAGTACCGTGCAAAAGTTTTAGGCAGGTGTGGAGAAATGCTGTAAAGTAAGAATGCTCACAAAAATATATCATTTAGTAATTAATTTTTTTCCAGTTTACAAAATGCAAATGTGAAAAGAAGAAAAATCTAAATCAAATCTATATTTGGTGTGACTATCCTTTGGTTTCAAACCAGCATCAATTCTTTCAGTTACACACTTTGTACACTTGCACAAAGTCAGGGATTTTGTAGGATTAGAGTCAGGTGTATGATTACTTAATTATACCAAGCAGGTGCCAATGATCATCAATTTCATATGTAGGTTGAAACACAGTCATTACTGAAACAGAAATGTAAATCTGTGTAGGAGACCTAAAACTGGGTGGAGAACAGCCAAACACTGCTACTAAGGTGAGGTTGTGGAAGACTGTTTCATGTCACAGGTCATACACTATGGCAAGACTGAGCCCGGGAACAAGACACAAGGTAGTTATACTGCATTAGCAAGGTCTCTCCCAGGCAAATATTTCAAAGCAGACTGGGGTTTCAAGATGTGCTGTTCAAGCTCTTTTGAAGAAGCACAAAGAAATTCAGGACTATAGAAGTAGTGGTCTGACCAGGAAATTTAATGCAACCGATGAAAAACACATCATGCTTACTTCCCTTCAACATCGGAAGATGATCAGCACAGAACTGATGGAAACCAGTGGGACCCAGATACACCCATCTACTGTCTGGAGATGTCTGGCCAAAAGTGACCTTCATGGAAGAATTGTGGCAAAAAATGGAAGTGGAAACAGGGCTAAGCGACTCAACTATGCACACAATCATAGAAACTGGGGTGCAGAAAAATGGCAGCAGGTGCTCTGGACTGATGAGTCAAATTTTTAAATATTTGGCTGTAGCAGGAGGCAATTTGCTCACTGAAGGGCTGGAGAGCGATACAATAATGAGTGTCTGCAGGCAACTGACATGTGAAGCATGGTGGAAGTTCCTTGCAAGTTTGGGGCTTCTACAACTGGACTTGGAGATTTGGTCAGGAGCAATGGTGTCCTCAATGCTGAGAAATACAGGCAGATACTTATCCATCATGCCATACCATCAGGGATCTCAACATCATTGAGTCTGTCTGGGATTATATGAAGAGACAGAAGGATTTGAGGTGGTCTACATCTACAGAAGATCTGTGGTTAGTTCTACAAGATGTTTGGAACAATCTACCTGCTGAGTTCTTTCAAAAAGTGTGTGCAAGTGTACCTAGAAGAATCGATGCTGGTTTGAAGGCAAAAGGTGATCACTCCAAATATTCATTTAATTCAGATTTCTCTTCTGTTCATTTACTTTCCATTTTGTTACTTATTAAAATAAACTATTAACGTTTCTATTTCTGAAAGCATTCCTAATTTACAGCATTTTTTCACACCTGCCTAAAACTTTTGTACAATAGTGTATATATACAGTTTATAAACACACACATATACATGCTCTCTGTTATTAAAACAAATATTAAAATTATTTAATAATAATGTTTTTTAATTATATTAACAACTTATTTTTTAATACTGTATTTTTATCTGATAATTACAGTATTCAACAAAGGCAGACTGCCATCTTCAGGCTACAGTGCCACCTGTAGGCATAAGATTCATTTTGTAAATGGAGCCTTTGGTGTGCATGTGATAATTAGGTTAGAGTTGATGTGACCAGGAACTTAGAGGTCAGTGAAATTGTCAATGACAATGGCATTGGTATATTGTACGGGGGAACATTAATTTAAAGATTGTGGGCGGGAAGCAGTTTTGAGAAAAATAGGTAGGTAGCCATTCCTGACCTTTTAAGAATACCAGTTTCCTGTCTATCTTTGGATTCAGTATTTGAAATCATAGACAGTACAAGCACATAGCAAATAAACTCCCAACTTCTAATCTCCATACTTGTCCCCAGCCTGTGGCCCATAATGTACTGATGCTGATCAGCATGACAGCCAGGTAACTGACATGTTTGGAAGAATTTCAGTCATTGCAGATTATGAATTGAGATGTACCTTTCCTAGAAAATAATCCAGTTGCGTTTTATGCGCTAAGTCACCAATATTGTCCGTGAGCTTTTGTTGACAAAATTATTCTGTGCCGAAGCGCCGCCAAAGGAGTCCGTTTTGGCTGAGCATCTGTATGAATCACAGTATTATACTGGAATCTAATTCAAGATGTTTTTTTCTGTGAAACATGGAGTGGAATAAATAAATAATTAAGAGGGGGAAAAAAATAACAGCACAACTTGTAAATTCACAAATGTGCCACTTCTTTAATAAATTTAGCTGTAAGTGTCTGATATTTGAAGGGAAGAAAACACATTAGGAATAACTGATGCTCTCGGAGGTATTGGGGGAGAAGCGAGCCTGCATCTGAAATAGGCCGCCGAGGGGAGGCAGAGGAGGAGGAGGGAGGGTGGACGAGGGGGATTAGCTTAGGTTCAGAAAACGAGTGTCACTCAGCACTACTAACAAGGATTTCAGCACACATCTAACCACACTGGCAAGTTTACGATACTGTAGTATCTGAGCTCTGCTTTTTTCCATACTGCCCACTCTTTGCTCTGACCTTTCACTGGATTACTGCTTGCAAGGAGAACAGCAATCTCAACACAAATGGCCAATGAACTTACATCTCATATTATAAGAGTACTACTTTAAAGTAGATATAAACCCAATCTCAAATAATCTTTAACATGTTAATGCTATTTCAGAAGTCATTTTCAATTGTTTTAACGTCTTACTAAACCCAGGACCCTGCATTCACTATGTGATGGGAATCACTTTGGGCAGGGGGTTTGTGGAATCCAGCCTACCTTGGAGAGCTCTGGAAACTCCTTGTCCAGCTCCCCTGGCCCTCCTATGCAGGGCCGGTACAAGGCAGGGGCGAAAGGGACACGTGCCCTGGGCGGTACCATTTGCTATGGGGGGGGGCGCAGCCTGCAGATGAAGTTCTGTCACGGCCGCCGCCCGCCAGTGTGTACAATACAACTACTGTCTACAGTGCATTTACAGCGCCCAGCGGCACTGTACAATTTGCCGACTTTGTGCGCTCCTGCATCCTCCCTTCCCTCAGCACAACTACACTGTGTTACAGTTTACTCCCCTACGGAGAAGTCCCGTAGTCCCTGCCAGCACCGTGACGTCACTCACGGCCGAAGGCGAGGTGGGAGGACGCAGAGGAGCGCAGGGAGCGGTGTCGGCGCGCTGTTACCTCAGGGAGCCGAGCCGAGCTGAGGAGCTGCTGCCTGGCTGGCTCTAGTAGCTGCTGCTGGATTCTGGAAGGAAGCGAAGGTAGAAGATTGCAGTGCCACTGTGTGCCAGTGTTCTGAGTCTGAACTTGTGTAAGTAAACACTAAAAAACAGATTAATAAAATGGCTGGATTGGGGGAGGGGAGGAGGCTGAGGCGAGGTTGCCATCCCTAATGCTCTGCAATGCCCCACAATACTCTACAATGCCCCAGAATACTGTGCAATACTCTGCAATGCCCCAGAATACTGTGCAATACTCTGCAATGCCCCAGAATACTGTGCAATACTCTGCAATGCCCCACAATACCCCGCAATACTCTGCAATACCCCGCAACACTGTGCAGTACTCTGCAATACCCTGCAATACTCTTCAATACTCTGCAATACCCCGCAATACCCCGCAATAATCTGCAATACCCCACAACACTGTGCAGTACTCTGCAATACCCCGCAATAGTCTTCAATACTCTGCAATACCCCGCAATACTCTGCAATACCCAGCAATACTCTGCAATACCCCACAACACTGTGCAATACTCTGCAATACCCCGCAATACTTTGCAATACTTCGCAATACTCTGCAATACCCCGCAATACCATACAATACCCTGCAATACCCAGCCATACTCTCTGATACTCTGCGATACCCCGCCATACTCTGCAATACCCCGCCATACTCTGCAATACCCCGCCATACTCTGCAATACTCTGCAATACCCCGCAATACTCTGCAATACCCAGCAATACTCTGCAATACCCCACAACACTGTGCAATACTCTGCAATACCCCGCAATACTTTGCAATACTCTGCAATACCCCACAACACTGTGCAATACTCCGCCATACTCTGCAATACTCCGCCATACTCTGCAATACTCCGCCATACTCTGCAATACACCTCCATGCTCTGCAATACCCTGCCATACCCAGCCATACCCTGCAATACTCGGTGATACCCAGCAATACCCTGCCATACCCAGCCATACTCTGCAATACTCGGTTATACCCAGCCATGCTCAGTTATACCCAGCCATGCTCAGTTATACCCAGCCATGCTCGGCCATACTCGGCTGTACTCGGCCTCTGTATGTGGCCAGGCTGTGGACGTCTCACATATGTGGTATCGCCGTACTTAGGAGGAGTAGAAGAATCTATTTTAGGGTGTCATTTTTGGTATGTACATGTTATGTGTTAGAAATATTGTATAAATGGGCAACTTTATGTTAAAAAAAAAAAAAAGCGTTTTAACCACTTCCCGCCCGCCGGTTGTCATACGACGTCCTTGACTTTGTGCGGGGATATCTGAATTAAAAACGGGCGGGGGGGCGCAGTTTGCCATCTTCGCCCTGGGCACCAAATGGCCTTGTCCCAGCACTGCTCCTATGTGTAGGTCACCCTGTGTCTATCAGGGGCACAGGGTGACCGAGAACCCCAGTCGGGTCTGCACTAACCCAACTCACCGTACAACCACACCAGACTCAGCTTTTCATTTTACCCTTGTTATCCAGGGTCTTACATGTGTGGTTTGTGTTGAAAGAATGAATCTGCTCTTTCACTTGGGACAGTAATATTTCTGAACAATATTCCTCAAGAAATATATGAAGATAAATTAATTACACCTTTCCGAATGGTGGAATGTTGTATGAGCTTGGTCTCATAAACTGTTGTAGACTTTTTACTCGATAGTTTGAGGTGTGGCTTTATTCCATTGTTCTATTGTTTCTGTCTGCCTTGGGAGCAACCTATTATGGGATGTATATGTGTCTTTAGACCAGGGGCAGGGTGGAGGGAGGGGGGAATTCTTCCAACAGCCCTCCCTGCTGATATGATGGTCTACTGCTGGAAAGTTGAATACACCTGTGTGTCTCTTGTTACTGAATGCAGTTTACCGCACCCTGTGTCATAATGCCAAGAACAATACAATATACAGTGCACCCACAGTCAAAGGGGGTGGCGGCTACCGCTGCGTCCCCTCCCCCCCTGCATCAGACCACACGTCTTCTCCCTCCTCTCGCTTGTGCGCCGTGTGTCTCCTCACTCCTCCTGCTAGGCGGCCAATTGGATCGCCTCTACTTTTGGCCAATCGGGTGATGGGTCTGAGAATCTGCTTCCTGATTGGCCAGGAGGATATTATATTATGTAATATATTATATTATGTAAAAGAAAGCGTGATTCATCAGACCAGGCCACCTTCTTCCATTGCTCCATGGTCCAGTTCTGATGCTCACATGCCCATTGTAGTAGGTGCTTTTGACTGTGGATACAGTTCAGCATGAGCACCCTGACCGATCTACAGCTTCACAGAGCCCCATACACAACAAACTTGGGCTGCCCACTTTCTCTGCTTTCAACATCACCTTCAGGCACAGCCACCTATTTCTATTGTCCCTCTATCCCAACTACGCCTTATTGAATCTCCACTAGATGACAAAAGGGCTGAAATCATGAAGCTTCAAATTAAGGATTATTATTATTATTATTATTATTATTATTATTATTATTATTATAATACGAGATTTATATAGCGCCAACAGTTTACGCAGCGCTTTACAATGTATAACGGGGACAACACAATTACAGTACAGTTCAATACAAAAGGTACAGGAGGGCCCTGCTCGTAGAGCTTACATTCTAAAGGGAGGGGGTGGTGGTACAAAAGGTAATAGCTGCAAAGAATGATTTGATGGGGGTGGCTCAGGGACAGTTATGTGGGTGTGGGATAGGCTTCCCTGAATAAATTCGTTTTTAGGGATCTCCTAAAGGTGGACAGGGTAGGGGCTGATCGAACATACTGGGGCAGGGAATAAGGGATAAGGTTCTATAATTAAAGGCGAAGTCCAGCCAAAGCTCGTTTGGCTGGGCTTCTATGGATCACAGAAGTGAAATTCGTTTTGCACTCCTGTCACCCGTTTTCAGCAGAGAGCGGACTAAAGTCTGCTCTCTGCTGACGTCATGGATATCAGCCCAGGCACCATGTCATCCTGACAATGGAAGTCGGGATCCACCAGGTGCCTGGGCTGACACCCGTCTCAGCCTCTTAGCAAGCCGCTGAGAGTCTGAGACAGCCCGCTCCCCTCCTCTCCACAGCTCAGTGCTCAAATGAGTGTGGAGGGAGATGAGCAGAGAGCTGTGACTGACAGTCCGCAACTCTCTGCTCACAGAGCTGTGAAAACTGAGCGATCTGCGATGTTCGATTGCTCAGTTTTCAGTGCTGAGGGGACAGATGCAGCATCGGACCAATCCTGCATCCACCTAGGTAAGTATAAATGGGGAAAAAAAAGAAACCCATACTGCTCTTTTAAGACACATGATTGTTATTTTTAAATCTTACTGGATTCAACTGAAAATAACTTTATTAACTTTGTAATTTGAGCCCCAAGGCATGTAAAACCCACTTTTTGGGCAATAGTCTTAATGTTTTTGGCCGCGTGTACACACATCTGACGCAAATCAGCCCCATAAGCTGGCCATACATTATCAAATTTTCTTGTACAATTTTCCTTTAGAGTTACAAAAACCATATAATATAAGGTCAAACACTTTCAATTTGTATGCAATCAGACAGGCCCTTGCATTTCATAGGTGAAGGAAATTGAATGAGAAAATTGTATAATGTATGGCCAGCTTTACTAATTCCTGGCTCCTTGTGATTTTTTAAATCATAATGTATAGTCTGAGTGATCACCGGAGAAGGAAGGGAAAGTAATTCCTCTATGACTGAACCTCTCAGCCTAAGCATAGTCAGTATTTTGAAGCTCATGGACTGCTTTTTATTAATAAGATGTACAGCTTTTTTTCTGAATATACCATTTCTGTGAATTGTGAACATATACAGGAACATATACATACAAAATTGAAACGTTACTGGTAGGTACATCTTAGGTCCAGTCTATTTTAGGGCCATCCAGTTACAGTTTTTTTTTTTATTTACAAGGTTGCTATGTGTGAAATTTTCATGTTTTGCAGCAATGGATTGTAAGATAATAGAAGTGAGATGAAAAGAGGGTTAATTCCATTTCAGTGTAAAAAGTTTTGTTGATTAATCTTTCTGTTTTTCTCCTGAAAGTAATGGCCTGGAGCAAAAAGTGCAACTTGGAGGAGGGCCAGCATGACTGGGGTGGGCAGTGAGGGGGAGAGAATGCTGGTGATAGGGGGAGGTATTAAGCCACTTACCTGGATTGGTGGGTTCCAAGGGTTGGGGGTTTCCTGTGGATGTAGAGGGGCGTAGGTTTCTAGTCAGAGCTCAGTCGGAGCTTTTCACAGAATTGGGAAGGTTTCTCCTGTTGAAAGAAAGGAAAAGGACAAAGTGTAGCATGAGCGATCTGGATGCCCTGTTGTCCGAGCTCTGAGCTGAGGCTGTGGCCAGAGGCGCTGGCTGGCTCCAGGCTACTGTTTCTGACTTACTACAGGAGCCTAGCCAGGCCTCCTCTAACTCATC
Organism: Lithobates clamitans; assembly: GCA_037952925.1. NCBI lineage: Eukaryota > Metazoa > Chordata > Amphibia > Anura > Ranidae > Lithobates > Lithobates clamitans. Next base: position 9,091,443 of record JBBGZY010000292.1, on the reverse strand, counting down.
TGCTGGCCCCTCACATGGTCGCCCACGTACTAGGAGGTCCAGGATTCCTAAGCATTTTAGCCCTTAAGGCGACAAAAGGGAGGACGCTGGTGAAGGTAAGAAGGATGGCGCCTTTCCTAATGCGTTATCCTAATCAGGAGGCAGCCTTTTTGTTAGAATTGGGTTTCTCGGAGGGTTTCAAACTAAACAGTGATTTGCAGGTGGTTTCTGCTTTGGCCGACAACTTGTGGTCTTCTAGATTACATCCGGAGGTTGTTACAGACAAATTGTTTAAGGAAGTTTCTTTGGGTTGCATGGCTGGCCCCTTTGAGTGTCCGCCAGTGCCCAATCTGGTTGTTTCTCCATTGAGTGTTGTTCCCAAAAAGGAGCCGAACAAGTTTTGGCTCATTCATAATTTGTCTGATCCGAGGGGGGGAGTCCATTAATGATTACATTGACCCGGACCTTTGTGCGGAGTCATATACTTCTTTCCATATGGCGGTATCGTGGGCGGTATGGTCGAGGGGCGTTGTTGGCTAAGACAGATATCGAGGCTGCATTTTGTCTTTTACCAGTGCATCCCAGTTGCTGCCATCTGTTGGGCTGTCAATGGCAAAGACAGTTTTTCGTGTTTACCCATGTGTTTACCCATGATAATTCAGTGGCAGATGTGTTGTCTCATTTCCAGTGGGGCAGATTCCGTTGTTTGGGGCCATACGCAGAGCTGCATGGGATTCCCTGCCCCGAACGGCTGTGGAGCTTCGCATTGCCACTTCCCAGCTTTTGATCCTTAAGTCGGTCTCTGCGGCTACTTGGACGGCGTACAGCAAGGTTTGGCAGGAATGGAAGGACCTGGTAAGTTCAGTTGGGGGGTGCTCTCATGAGGAGGATGGGGTGCATTTGTTACTTTATTTTATCAGCAGGAATTTTGAACGCGGGGTTTCTGTCTCTTCTATGTCATGGAAGTTAGCTGGGCTGGCTTTCATTCAGTTGGCTGGGCAACGTGATGTGACTAAAGTTTTTATGGTACGGCAATCGATGCGGGGCTACCGCGCAGGTCGCTATGCAGCTGACTCCAGATGCCCTGTTTCCTTTTTGGTCCTGTTGTAGACCAATTGCGGAAGGTTTGTGTGTCCGAGTATGAGAGGACTTTATTCCGGGCCGTCTTTGTATTGGCCTTTTTTGGGGCCTTTCTGGTGGGAGAACTTGTCAGTTGGAATAAAAGGGGTGAGGTCAGTTTGGGAGTCCAGGATGTGTGGGTAAGGGGAGGTACCATGGGGATTTTTCTTTGTAAATCCAAGACGGATCAGTTAGGTAGGGATCGAGTTGAGGGTGTTCCCCTCCTCTCCGGTCTGCTCAGTGATGGCCGTTGGGGTTTTTTCAACAATGCGGCCCGATAGTCCCGGTGTTTTCTTCATACATGAGGATGGGACTGCTCTGTCCAATTTCCAGTTTCAGGCTGTGTTCAAAAAATGTCTTTTGGCTGTGGGGTTGTGTGCGGACAATTATTCTTCCCATTGCTTCCGTATTGGGGCAGCTACTGAAGCACTCAGATGGGGTTTGGATGATCAGGTGATGCAAAGTATTGGATGATGGGAGTCTGTTCGATTTCGGTCGTATGTCTGCCCTCATTTATTGTAGGTCCAGGGGGTTTCCTTCTGTTCTTATCATATCCATGTTGTTTGTTATGGGGGGGGGTCTTTGGGTTTATTGGGAGGTGCTATATCTGCCTTTTTTTTTCGTTTCTTTCAGGTTCAGAGGCATGCCTGGTGTGGATCATGGATCCTATTGGGGTGCCAGGAGGGCTGAGGTACGTGAGAGGGGGAGGCTGTTGGGTTTCTCCAGAAAGAGGTCATAGTCCACTGGCTTGGCGTTACAGAAATGCTATGGTCTAGGGTCGTGCCTAAAATGCACAGGTATGCTAGATTGGACAGACCCCCTGATGTGGTTCTTTTGCATGTGGGAGGTAATGACCTTGGTCTGCTTTTCTCACGCAAAATGATCAGTAACATTACATTTTATTTTCCGACCGTGTGTATGCTCCATTGAACATTTACTGTCGGACTGTTCAACATCCTTTGAACGAAAATCCACGGTTTTGTTGTCGAAAAGTCAGATCGTGTGTATGGGGCATTAGTGTACAAGTATGGTGTAGGATTTATTTTTGTATAGATAGATAGATAGATAGATAGATAGATAGATAGATAGATAGATAGATAGATAGATAGATAGATAGATAGATAGATAGATAGATAGATAGATAGATAGATACACAGTATCTCACATTTTTGTAAACATTTTATTATACCTTTTCATGTGATAACATTGAAGAAATGACACTTTGAGTGTACAGCTTGTATAACAGTGTAAATTTGCTGTCCCCTCAAAATAACTCAACACACTAATGTCTAAACCACTAGCAACAAAAGTGAGTACACCCCTAAGTGAAAGTGTCCAAATTGTGCCCAATATTTGGCACACATGGCAATATTTTGCGTGGCCACCATTATTTTCCAGCACTGCCTTAACCCTCTTGGGCATTGAGTTCACCAGAGCTTCACAGGTTCACAGGTTGCCACTGGAGTCCTCTTCTACTCCTCCATGATGACATCACGGAGCTGGTGGATGTTAGAGACCTTTCACTCCTCCACCTTCCATTTGAGGACTCCCCACAGATGCTCAATAGGGTTTATGTTTGGACACATGCTTGGCCAATCCATCACCTTTACCCTCAGCTTCTTTAGGAAGGCAGTGGTCATCCTGGAGGTGTGTTTGGGGTCATTATCATGTTCGAATACTGCCCTGTGGCCCAGTCTCCAAAGGGAGGGGATGATGCTCTTCTTCAGTATGTCACAGTACATGTTGTCATACATGGTTCCTTCAATGAACTGTAGCTCCCCAGTTCCCGCAGCTCTCATGCATCCCCACTGTCAGAAACCATGAATCAGACTGAGTCAGAAGTACAGTTAAATCACACTTGTTTAATAATAATAATAAAAAGGTAAACAGAGTAAACATATTAAAAACTTAGCCAGGAACGGATAGTCAGATAAGCCAAAAAACGTCAGGGAGCCAGAGATGAGCGTAGTAGAACAGAAAACAGGATCTGGAGCCAGAAGGAATGTCAGCCAAGCAAGTGTTTAACAGGAACACAGGAAAGTGTCTCTAGAGATGTGACCAAGGAGAAGGCAGAGATCATCTGGGCTGGACAGCTTAAGTAGGCTGGACTTACAAGCAGGATATCATCAACAGGTGAGTCACTGTGGAGAGAAAGGAGCTGGCAATTAGCCGACAGTTCCTAATACCTGGGAACCACGATCTGTCATCTCCTATAGTCAGTCCCCTTCCCCCAAAGTTAGAACACACAGTCAGGGAACACAGTTAACCCCTTGATCGCCCCCTAGTGTTAACCCCTTCCCTGCCAGTTACATTTACATTTGCATTCTTACAGCACTAATCGCTGTATAATTGTGAATGGTTTCAAATGTGTCAAAAAATGTGTCAAAAGTGTCCGATGTGTCCGCCATAATGTTGCAGTCCCAATAAAAATCGCAGATCGCCGCCATTAGTAGTAAAAGATAAAATAATAATAATAATGTCATAAATCTATCCCCTATTTTGTAGATGCTATAACTTTTGCGCAAACTAATCAATATATGCTTATTGCGATTTTTATTACCAAAAATATGTAGAAGAATACATATCGGCCTAAACTAAGGGAAAAATTAGCATTTTTTTTTTAAATTGGGCATATTTATTATAGCAACTGGTACAAAACATTGTGTTTTTTTTTCAAAATTGTATTTGATGATCAAATACCACCAAAATAAAGCTCTATTTTTGGGGAAAAAAGGACGTCAAATTTGTTTGGGTACAGTGTCGCACGACCGCGCAATTGTCAGTTAAAGCGACGCAGAGCAAAAATCACAAAAAATGGCCCGGTCACAGAGCCAAATCTTCCGGTGCTGAAGTGGTTAAGGCTGTTTCTGTGAAATATGCGCAGTCCGTACACAATACTGCTCACTGCAAACATTCCTTCCTTCTGCTTTTATGTCTTTTTATGATTATCTCCATTAGGCAGAGATGCGGGGACTGTTTACCAGGCTTACAGGCACATGTTTTCAATAAAAATTGATCTTACTTCTTTTACCATAAAAATGTTCTTCTTTATGACATATCCGGCCTTGCTGTGATTTACAGAGCATTTGGGAGTCATTAGAAGCGGACATTGATGGCGATGTGTAAATCAGAACGCTTGTGTTGTAGAGGGGGTCCTGTGATCTTCAAAGACCAGAGACATGCCATATTCTTCTAACAGAACAACCACAAACACATTCTCCTGTTTACCAGACACCCTGAGTGTGATGCTTCCAGTACATCAGTCGAGCTTATATTAGAGACTCCAAAAAAGAACTACTAATAACATTAAAGCAGATCTAAACCCAACAAGTAAAATCTCATGTAAACGTTACCATGTTAATGTACTGTATATCCAAAAGTTGTTTTCAATCTTTTCCAGCCTGTAGCTTATGAAAACAATACTCGGTGAGCCTGCAGTGAATGTCCATGTTTAGGCACTTCCTGTTATGGGGTGACAACTGTACTCTTGCATTGTCACCCTGTCACATGCTCCTATGTTTGAGAGCACAAGCTGTCCTGGACACAATCTGTCTGTATACAGGTTCAACCATGTGTGCCAAGCTGCAGTTAACTGCTGAATGCACAGATACATGCAAAGAGGAAAACCATCACTCCTGTCAGCCTATCATTTCTTTGTTCAGCTGTCCGGGACCACCTGTGTTGCCAGCTGCAAGAACACGCAGATTCTTGTTGCATGCAACTGCTGCCAGACCTGAAATTTCCAGTGTGAATTAGGCCCTAAAGAGGAGCTCCAGGCTCCCCCTGAAAAAATTAAAAACTAGCAGCTACAAATACTGTATCTGCTGACTTTCAATATAAGGACACTTACCTGTCCAGGAATCCAGCAAAGTCATCACCCGAGCCGATTCTTCAATAGGCTTCAGGGTCAGGCACCGCATCTCAAGTAAAGGAAACAGGAAGTCACGTGAAGCCTTGGGGCTTTACAGCTGGTTTCCTGCTGTCCATGTGCGAGCCACTCTGCGTCTTGTGAATTGTCCCGTAGTCTTCTGGAACCTGTGATGTGTCCCAGAAGACTGCGGGAGAGGGGGGGGGGCAAACTTCCAGCTCAGATTGGTGCTGCAATCTGATCCAGAAGTGGGAGCAGGTACCTGTCAAAACCAGGTACCCCCCCCCAAAAAAAAAAAAGTGGCAGTGGAGGGGAGTATACAAGTGGAACTTCCTCTTTTGGGTGGAACTCCGCTTTAAGGTTAAATCTACTTTAAACATATGTATGTGATCAAAGTAAAATATATCTTTCGGCATTCACAGGAACATCTTGAAGGTCCATTTATTCTCCAATTCAGTAGCCAACCTAAAGCATAAATATAGACTAAAAATTGTAAAAGAAACAAGCTCTTTGTTGCAGAGGAGACATGCATGGGGGTTGATTCACTAAAACTGGAGAGTGCAAAATCTGGTGCAGCTTTGCATAGAAACCAATCAGCTTCCAGGTTTTTTGTAAAAGCTTAACTGCCAACATTATCAAAAAATGTATAAGGACACTTTTTTTGTCTGTAGGTGGGGTCTTATTATAATTAGGGGGTGGGGCATTTGTTTGTAGGCTTGGTGTAGTGGTAGAGGTGCAAAATGCGGCATTCACAGCGCGCCGTGGAAAAAAATAGGCGTGGTTTAAACTAAATATTGGGCGTGACTTAAAGGGGGTGTGGTTAGCGTCTGAGATGAATGAGGGATGGAGGGAGAAAGAAAGGGAGAAAGGGAGAGAAGAAGAGAGAAAGAAAGACAGAAAGTAATAAAGAACGAACGAACAAACGAACGAATGAAAGAAAGAAATAGTGAGTGAGGAAGAGAGAAAGAAAGAAAGAAAGAAAGAAAGAAAGAAAGAAAGAAAGAAAGAAAGAAAGAAAGAAAGAAAGAAAGAAAGAAAGAAAGAAAGAAAGAAAGAAAGAAAGAAGATGGTGGGACTGCAGGCCCAGATCCTACACTACAATAGCTATCTGTGTATTCCAGAAAGTTTAACAATCAGCAGATAAAGATACTCCAAACACCCTGTGTTAGCTCTTCAATCATCACAGCACCATGGTTGATTTGGTGTCAAAATTATTGAAGCGCATTATTTCTATTATTACATTGTAATATAAAATGAAATAGTTCGACTCACCATAATGCAGAATCAGTGGGAGCCCTGAGCGTGTCACTTGCCACCATCGTCTGCCACCAGATGCAGCTTGTCACTTGCCATGTCGCCTGCCATCAGATGCAGCTTGTCACCAAAATGCAGCTTGCCGCCAGAATGCAGCTTGTCACCAGAATGGGCAGCTTACCACCACAATGCAGCTTGTCACCAGAATGGGCAGCTTACCACCAGAATGCAGCTTGTCACCAGAATGGGCAGCTTGCCACCAGAATACAGCTTACCACCAGAAGGCAGCTTATTACCAGAATGGGTAGCTTGTTACCAGAATGCAGCTTGTCACCAAAATGGGTAGCTTGTCACCAGAATGCAGCTTGCCACCAGAATACAGCTTGTCATCAGAATGCAGCTTACCACCAGAATGCAGCTTGTCACCAGAATAGACAGCCTGTAACCAGAATGTACCTTGTTGTCACTAAAATGGGCAGCTTGTCACCAGAATGTAACTTGTCACCAGAATGCAGCTTGTCACCAGGGGCCGACACTGGTGATTTGATCTCCGCCGCCATTTTACAGAGAAGACCAGCTCTCGTGGAGGCCGAATGAAGAAACAAGAGACGGAGCCTAGGTGGCTGCCAATAGAAATGGAGCTGCCGCCAACCCCCACTCCACGGCCTTTCCCACAACAGGTCACAGACCGGCAGTGGGCCATGGGGCAAGGGGTTGTCAGCAGCTCCATTTCTATTGGGAGCCACTTGGGCTCTGCCTCTTGTTTCTTCCCCTCGGCTTCCATGAGAGCTGGTCTTCTGTAAAATGTTGGTGGAGTCAAATCACCGCTGCTGGCCCCGGACCTCTATCTAGCGGTGGCTCTGACAGCTGATGGCTCTGACGATTTTATCGGTACAAAGCCAATTTCCCATGATTTTTCCCAGAACAAGGTAATACTGGGACAAGGGTCTGAATACCAGGAATGTCCTGGGAAAATCGGGACTGTTGGCATGTATGCAACCCCAAAGTGTCTTCTGCAAATAAATACACTCACCTGCCTGTAAGTAGGTGCAGTTAGTTACATTACCACTAGGTGCCTCTGTACCAGAATAGTGTCTGGTTACAGCAAATAGGGTCACCAAGTGCTAGGCCACTTTTAGGGAGAGCCCTCCTGCAGTGATGTCCTGGGTGAGTCAGTGCCCTGTTATAAACCAGGTTGGGAGGAGCCCAAGCAGTGCTTGGGGCGCAGGAACTTGTTGGAATTCAGAAGTGTATTTTGTGCAACAACTACTATACATCAGTATTTAGTAGGGATGAGCCGAACACCCCCCGGTTCGGTTCGCACCAGAACCCGCGAACGGACCGCAAGTTCGCACGAACGTTAGAACCCCATTGACGTCTATGGGACTCGAACGTTCGAAATCAAAAGTGCTCATTTTAAAGGCTAATTTGCATGGTATTGTCCTAAAAAGGGTTTGGGGACCCGGGTCCTACCCCAGGGGACATGTATCAATGCAAAAAAAACTTTTAAAAACGGCCGTTTTTTCGGGAGCAGTGATTTTAATGATGCTTAAAGTAAAAAAAAAAAAGTGAAATATTCCTTTAAATATCGTACCTGGGGGGTGTCTATAGTATGCCTGTAAAGTGACGCGTGTTTCCCATGTTTAGAACAGTCCCTGCACCAAATGTCATTTTTAAAGGAAAAAATCTCATTTAAAACTGCTTGCGGGTTTAATGTCATGTCGGGTCATGGCAATATGGATGAAAATCAGTGAGACAAACGGCATGGGTACCCCCCAGTCCATTACCAGGCCCTTTGGGTCTTGTATGGATATTAAGGGGAACCCCGCACCCAAATTAAAATAAGGAAAGGTCCCTATATACTCTGAACAGCAGTATACAGGCGGTGCAAACAAGACAGGGACTGTAGGTTTGTTGTTAAGTAGAATCTGTTTGTAATTTTGAACATTTTTAATGTGTTTAGCTCCAGCCAAAAAATCTTTTCTAAGCTTTTTGGAAAACATAGGGAAGGGTTATCACCCCTGTGACATTTGTTTTGCGTCTTTCCTCCTCTTCAGAAGATTTCACCTCACTTTTTTGTCCCAATGAAAAATGTTTTTTGAAAATTTGGGTTTTTTTGTGGAACAAGGATTGGAAAGCATCAGTGGAAAGGAAAAATTGTTTTCCCATATTAACTCTTACAGGAGAGAATTTCCCTTCCTTAGGGGTAGATTTCATCTCACTTCCTGTTGTCTCCTTCCGTTTGCAAGTAGGAGTCGTTTGTAAGTTAGATGTTTGAAAGTAGGGTCCTGCCCTATATACTCAGCAGAAATTTGGGCCTTAGGTGTTGCTGTGGCCAAAACACTGTAAGCCCTCACAGGGCCCTGCTGTGAAATATTAGATCAAGAATTGTAATTACATGCCCCTGTTGAACAGGAGCTGAAAAATTAGGCCTTAGGCACTGGTGCTGGTGCCACAACACTGCAACCCCTCACAGACACTCTAGTTGGAACGCAGAAACGAGCCCTGCTGCAAAGTATTGCATCAAAAATTGTAATTACACGCCCCTGTTAGACAGGGGCAGAAAAATTGGGTCTTAGGCACTGGTGCTGGTGCCACAACACTGCAACCCCTCACAGACACTCTAGTTGAAATGCAGGAACAAGCCCTGCTGCAAAGTATTGCATCAAAAATTGTAATTACACGCCCCTGTTAGACAGGGGCTGAAAAATTGGGTCTTAGGCACTGGTGCTGGTGCCACAACACTGCAACCCCTCACAGACACTCTAGTTGGAATGCAGGAACGAGCCCTGCTGCAAAGTATTACATCAAAAATTGTAATTACACGCCCCTGTTAAACAGGGGCTGAAAAATTGTGCCTTAGGCACTGGTGGTGGCGCCCAGAACCAAAAATGTTCTTACAAGCTATCAGCGTGATGATTGAGGAGGAAGAGGATAATTACTCAGGGATAGTCACTCAGCATCAGCATAGGCAGTCTTTGAAGGGATCTGAGATTTCAAAAAAAATTATTCGGTTACATCTGCATCAGGTGCTTGGTAGCTGGTGGTGATCCAAGACTGATTCATTTTTATGAAGGTCAGCCGATCGACCGAGTCGGTGGACAGACGCACCCTGTGATCGGTTACCACGCCTCCAGCAGCACTGAATGTGCGTTCCGAAAGAACGCTGGATGCAGGACAGGCCAGTAGCTCAATTGCATACTGTGCAAGCTCTGGCCAGTGATCCATCCTCAAGACCCAGTAACCCAGAGGATTTTCGGTGGGAAAGGTGTCCAAGTCTGATCTTGCCCCTAGGTATTCCTGCACCATGTAAAACAGACGCTGGCGATGGTTGCTGGAACCGATCATACCTTGGGGCTGCGGACCAAAAAATTGTCTGAACGCATCGGTCAGACGGCCACCTTCTCCACCGCTCCTTCTTTGACTGACCAAAGCCTCAGCAACACGTTGTCCAGAAACAGGAGTTTGTAACCTCCCAGTCTCTGGGAACGCGTTGCACAGACCTTTCTGCAAGGCCTCCCGAAGATGTTTCATCCTCTGCTCCCTCTGCGATGGCAAGATAAGGTCCGCAACCTTACCCTTGTAACGTGGATCAAGGAGGGTTGCCAGCCAGTATTGGTCCTTCTCCTTGATACCACGAATACGAGGATCCTTACGCAGGCTTTGCAGGATCAGGGAGGCCATGCAGCGTAGGTTTGCTGAGGCATTCGGTCCGGAGTCCTCTGGGTCACTAAGGACAACAACGTCCGCAGCCACCTCCTCCCAGCCACGTACAAGTCCATGTGTTCCTTGGGACTGATCCCTTAAAGACTGCTGATGCTGAGTGCCAGGCTCCACCTCCATACTGACACAATCTTCCTCCTCCTCCTCCTCCTCCTCCTCGTCCTCTTCCTGTGTGATCGGCGGGCACGCAGGAACACTGTCTGGATAAAGGGGGCCTTGAGAGCTAAGGAAGTCCTCCTCTTCCTGCCTCTGTTCTGCCTCAAGTGCCCTGTCCATTATTCCACGCAGCGTGTGCTCCAACAGGTGGACAAGGGGGACAGTGTCACTGATGCATGCACTGTCAGTGCTCACCATCCTCGTGGCCTCCTCGAATGGTGACAGGACAGTGCATGCATCCCTGATCATGGCCCACTGGCGTGGGGAAAAAAAACCAAGGTCCCCTGACCCTGTCCTGGTGCCATAGTCGCACAGGTACTCATTGATGGCCCTCTGCTGCGTGTGCAGCCGCTGCAGCATGGCCAACGTCGAGTTCCACCTGGTGGGCATGTCACAGATTAGGCGGTTCCTTGGCAGGTTAAACTCCTTTTGGAGGTCCGTCAGCCGAGCACTGGCATTATATGACCGGCGGAAATGCACACAGACTTTCCTGGCCTGCCTCAGGACATCCTGTAAGCCCGGGTACCTGCCCAAGAACCGCTGCACCACCAAGTTAAGGACGTGAGCCAAACAGGGCACATGGGTCAGTTGTCCCTGTCGGAGGGCAGAGAGGAGGTTGGTGCCATTGTCGCAAACCACCATTCCTGCCTTAAGTTGGCGTGGCGTCAACCACCTCTGAACCTGCCCCTGCAGAGCTGACAGAACCTCTGCCCCAGTGTGGCTCCTGTCCCCCAAGCACACCAGCTCAAGCACCGCATGGCATCTTTTGGCCTGCGTACTTGCGTAGCCCCTTGAACGCCTACGGAGCACCGCTGGTTCCGAGGAAGAGGCCATGGAGGAAGAAGAAGAGGAGGGGGTGGAGGAGAGAGGTGTGTCACAATCAGCATTTTGGAGGCGTGGTGGCGGAACAACCTCCAACACTACTGCACCTTGTCCTGCATCCTTCCCAGCTGCCAGCAGAGTCACCCAATGCGCCGTGAAACTTAAGTAACGTCCCTGTCCATGCCTGCTGGACCATGAGTCAGCGGTAATATGCACCTTACCGCTGACCGCCCTGTACAGCGAGGCATGGACATTGCCTTCAACATGCCGGTAGAGAGCTGGAATCGCCTTCCGTGAGAAAAAGTGGCGTTTGGGTACCTGCCACTGAGGAACCGCACATTCCACAAACTCACGGAAGGGGGCAGAGTCTACCAACTGAAAAGGCAGCAGTTGAAGTGCTAGCAATTTTGCCAAGCTAGCATTCAACCGCTGGGCATGTGGATGGCTGGGAGCAAACTTTCGGCGGTGCAGCAGCTGGGGCAGGGAAATTTGCCTGGTACAATCTGACGTCGGTGTACCAAAAGCAGATTGCCCATAAGTACTTGGCTGTGACACACCTAATTCTACACCTTCATTCCTCTCACTGCAGGTCGCAGAGAGGACTGAAGGTCTAGTGGGGTTGGAAATCTCAGCTGATGAGGAGCAAGGAGAGATCGTCTTTGTTCTTTGGTGTGGGTCTTTTAGATACGCTTGCCAACGAACTGCATGGCAGGTCAACATATGTCTGGTCAAGCATGTGGTACCCAAGCGGGAGATGTTTTGGCCACGCGAGATACGCTTGAGACATATATTGCAAATAGCAGCGGTGCGATCTGATGCACTCGTCTCAAAAAAGGCCCACACCAAAGAACTTTTTGAATAACGCGCAGAGACTGCAGCGCCCTGCACATGTGGAGCTTTGGGGTGTGATGCAGTCAATGTGCTGCCCTTAGGCTGGCCCCTGGAGGGCATCCTGCCTAGTTGGTGATGTGCCACCTCCTCCTCCTCCTCCTCCTCCTCCTCCTCCTCTCTCCTATCAGGCACCCACGTTGAGTCAGTGACCTCATCATCCCCTCCCTCCTCATCACTGGAGCAAACCTGGCAGTATGCTGCAGCAGGGGGAGCATGACTGCCAGATTGCTGTCCTTCTTGGGCACCCCCTCTGTCCGTGCTCATGTTACTGCCTTCATTGAGCTCAGTATCATCATCAGAGCCTTCCAAACGCTGGGCATCCTCCTGGAGCATGTACCCAACACTGTGGTCAAACAGTTCGAGGGAATCCTCATGAGGACATGGTGGAGCTAGGGAAGGAGTCACTGATGACATTGAGCTGAGGGAAGAGGCCGCTGCTTTGCCAGACAAAGCACCCTGGGCATGGGTGAGAGAGGATGAGGAGGATGAGGACGGCTTGGTCATCCACTCGACCAAGTCTTCCGCATGTTGCGGCTCAACACGGCCAGCTGCCGAAAAAAAGGCCAAGCGTGTCCCATGGCCACGTGCTGATGAGGATGCACCGTCTCCACGACCAGCACTAGACACAGAGCCTGCTTGCCCTCTCTTATTGGCTTGTGACTGTCTGCCTCTCCTTCTTGGCCTTCCAGACATACTAATGGCCTGTAGCTGCACTAAGCTGGGATAGAACACCTGTAATTTTCTTCAGGTAGCTTTATATACTGTAACCAGACAAGCCTGCCTGTCAGTAGGAAGATAACAGGAACGGATCTAGCTGAACACTGTGAGCAGGACGTACTGCACTAAATGTATATAGCAGGAACGGATCTAGCTGAACACTGTGAGCAGGACGCACTGCACTGAATGTAAATAGCAGGAACGGATCTAGCTGAACACTGTGAGCAGGACGCACTGCACTGAATGTAAACAGCAGGAACGGATGTAGCTAAACACTGTGAGCAGGACGCACTGCACTGAATGTAAATAGCAGGAACGGATCTAGCTGAACACTGTGAGCAGGACGCACTGCACTGAATGTAAATAGCAGGAACGGATCTAGCTGAACACTGTGAGCAGCACGCACTGCACTGAATGTAAATAGCAGGAACGGATCTAGCTGAACACTGTGAGCAGGACGCACTGCACTGAATGTAAATAGCAGGAACGGATCTAGCTGAACACTGTGAGCAGGACGCACTGCACTGAATGTAAATAGCAGGAACGGATCTAGCTGAACACTGTGAGCAGGACGCACTGCACTGAATGTAAACAGCAGGAACGGATGTAGCTAAACACTGTGAGCAGGACGCACTGCACTGAATGTAAATAGCAGGAACGGATCTAGCTGAACACTGTGAGCAGGACGCACTGCACTGAATGTAAATAGCAGGAACGGATCTAGCTGAACACTGTGAGCAGCACGCACTGCACTGAATGTAAATAGCAGGAACGGATCTAGCTGAACACTGTGAGCAGGACGCACTGCACTGAATGTTAATAGCAGGAACGGATCTAGCTGAACACTGTGAGCAGGACGCACTGCACTGAATGTAAATAGCAGGAACGGATCTAGCTGAACACTGTGAGCAGGACGCACTGCACTGAATGTAAACAGCAGGAACGGATGTAGCTAAACACTGTGAGCAGGACGCACTGCACTGAATGTAAATAGCAGGAACGGATCTAGCTGAACACTGTGAGCAGGACGCACTGCACTGAATGTAAATAGCAGGAACGTATCTAGCTGAACACTGTGAGCAGCACGCACTGCACTGAATGTAAATAGCAGGAACGGATCTAGCTGAACACTGTGAGCAGGACGCACTGCACTGAATGTAAATAGCAGGAACGGATCTAGCTGAACACTGTGAGCAGGACGCACTGCACTAAATGTAAATACCAGGAACGGATCTAGCTGAACACTGTGAGCAGGACGCACTGCACTGAATGTAAATAGCAGGAACGGATCTAGCTGAACACTGTGAGCAGGACGCACTGCACTGAATGTAAATAGCAGGAACGGATCTAGCTGAACACTGTGAGCAGCACGCACTGCACTGAATGTAAATAGCAGGAACGGATCTAGCTGAACACTGTGAGCAGGAAGCACTGTACTGAATGTAAATAGCAGGAACGGATGTAGCTAAACACTGTGAGCAGGACGCACTGCACTGAATGTAAATAGCAGGAACGGATCTAGCTGAACACTGTGAGCAGGACGCACTGCACTGAATGTAAATAGCAGGAACGTATCTAGCTGAACACTGTGAGCAGCACGCACTGCACTGAATGTAAATAGCAGGAACGGATCTAGCTGAACACTGTGAGCAGGACGCACTGCACTGAATGTAAATAGCAGGAACGGATCTAGCTGAACACTGTGAGCAGGACGCACTGCACTAAATGTAAATACCAGGAACGGATCTAGCTGAACACTGTGAGCAGGACGCACTGCACTGAATGTAAATAGCAGGAACGGATCTAGCTGAACACTGTGAGCAGGACGCACTGCACTGAATGTAAATAGCAGGAACGGATCTAGCTGAACACTGTGAGCAGCACGCACTGCACTGAATGTAAATAGCAGGAACGGATCTAGCTGAACACTGTGAGCAGGAAGCACTGTACTGAATGTAAATAGCAGGAACGGATCTAGCTGAACACTGTGAGCAGGACACACTGCACTGAATGTAAATAGTCTAGATAGAAGATAACAGGAACGGATCTAGCTAAACTGAATACAGTGTATATATATATATGCAACACCTGGGATGCATATATATACACAATACACTGTAAGTGCAGCTAACTGACTGACTGTTCTGCCTAATCTATCTAACTCTAAATCAAATGACACTGTCTCTCTCTCTCTCTATCGCTCAGCACACCGGAACACACACTACACAGGGCCGCCGTGCAGGCGGCCTTATATAGTGTGGGGTGTGTACTAAATCCCCTGAGCCATAATTGGCCAAAGCCACCCTGGCTTTGGCCAATTACAGCTCTCTCTACTGACGGCGCTGTGATTGGCCAAGCATGCGGGTCATAGTGCATGCTTGGCCAATCATCAGCCAGCAATGCACTGCGATGCCGCAGTGAATTATGGGCCGTGACGCGCCACACGAATTTGGCGCGAACGGCCCATATCGTTCGCAATTCGACGGACGGTCGAACAGCCGATGTTCGAGTCGAACATGGGTTCGACTCGAACACGAAGCTCATCCCTAGTATTTAGTAGATATATATTGTTTAACCCGTGGATGGCAGTGTTTATGAGTTTGTAGCTGCATCTATGGTATGCTCTATGTCTTTTCCCTGAATACAGTTCCTGTTTCCTGTCTGTCTGTTAAGTAGCAAAGTCCATGTGGACTGTGCACTGTCTGTCTGTTCTGCAGGGCTATTTACAGAATTTCTAATAGAGCTAAATACCCCACACCTATGTGGATGTAACCAGCATGTGTAGGAGTTGGCTGTAGTTTTTTTTATCCCTTATAGAGGTGGTGGCTTTGATGGATTGCAAAATGCCTTTCAGGCCAAGCCAAGAATTCCCTGTGTGAGGCTGCTTCCCTGGAGGGTACTGGGAGAGGTGTAGGTAGTGTGAAGGTGACTACAGAGAACAATCTTGTGAGTACTGATGTCCCTAAAGATGCTGCATATGTTTTCACATGTGACTACTGTGGACCATCCACTAAATGTGATTGTGTATTTTTCCAGTGACTCCAGATTGTATGTCGATGTGATGTGACTGTTATGCTATTTCCTGAATTCCATCAGTAAAATGCAGCAAACTACTTTGTGTGTGGCCATCCCTTTCTTTGGGGATGTAAAGGTCAATAGCTGGGAATGCCTTGTGGAGGCCTTTGGCATGGAGTGGGGCACAAGATGGCAAAAGGTTCGGCCTCAGCAGAACGAAGAGCGTTCTAACAAAAGGACAGGAGTGGGGCAGGACTTGAGCTCTTGGCACCAATTCTAGCCAGTAGCAAAGACCCTCTTACATTCCTGTTTGTATGTCCTCTGTAAAATCTACACTGAGCTGTGCATGAGCAGGTCAGTTTTTCAGTTCAATACATTTTTATTGAGAAGAAAGTTATAGTTTATAGTAACAGGGAAAAACAAGGAAAACCAAATACTTTCCAGGTAGCAATCACTTATATAAATTTTGACATTGTAATACAGTTACAGAAATATTTATATGGATTTCTTAGGTGAATCACAAATAGGGTATATATGCATAGTAGATAAACAGAATAAGTTTAGGTATGTTTATTAGTATGCATCTCTCCCTCCTGGCACCCCTTTGGGAACATTCTGTGCCCTGGTGGGAGAACGTGCCATCGTTCAGTATATTTCTATCTCTATTACCCTTCTACAAACCAGGCTGCGCGTTTCATTCTAACGTTATAATCCACCTCTATGAATAGTTAACTGTGCTGGAAAAAGTGAAAAAGAAACCGTCTCAATTACGGAAAGATAACTGGTATAGGTTCGGTGGAGGGGTTAATGAAACTAGGTGTATTTTTGGGATGAGCAGCACCTATCAGTATTTTGTGTGTATTTTTAGTTTGTGGTGTTTTAGTGGACTGTTGGACATAGTGTGAAGTGTTCACGTGTTACCATATTTTTGATACCAGTCTATCCAGGGTTTCCAAGTCAGACTTCCAGATGCATACTTGACTTGGGAGGCAGCAAACATAAGTTCATATGAGATGTGGAGGTTGGTGGTTTTAATCACATCTCTAAGTGTCGGTATTTCAGATTTTAACCATCGCCTTGTTACTTCAAGACGAGCGCTAGTAAGGACTTGAATAACTATGTTTTTAATAGAGTGAGGCAGTGTGTCTATTCCTAACGATAATATAACTATACTAGAAGTGGTTGGACATGGCGCTTTAGTAATATGCTTTATGACACTAAAGATATTGAACCAATACTTTCTCAGCCATGGGCATGACCAAAAAATATGCGTCATTTTCAGCTTTCAACGCTGTTGCACTTTCAAGTGACAATTGCGTGGTCATGCAACGTTGTACCCATAGAAAATGTTAATCTTTTTCTTTAGACAGATAGAGGTTTCTTATGGTGGTTCTGTGTTTTTTTACTTTTTGCTAAAAAAACAAAATAAGACTGGAAATTTTGAAAAAAAAAAGTGTTTCTTAGTTTCTGGTAGAAAATGTTGTAAATAAGTAATTTTTGTTCATCACTGATGTGCGTCGATGAGGCTGCACTGATGGGCACTAATGAGGCGGAACTGATGGACACTGATGAGGCTGCACTGATGGGCACTGATAGACTACACAGATGTGCACTAATGAGGAGGTACCGATGGGCACTGATGAGACAGCACTGAAAAGCACTGATGAGGTTGCAATGATGAGGAGGCACTAACATGCAGCACTGATGAGCACTGATAGGTGGCACTGTTGGGCATTGAAAGGTGGCACTGATAGGCACTGATTGGTGGCACTAATGGGCACTGATTGGCAGCACTGATGGGCACTGTTGGGCGGCACTGATGAGCAGGCACTGATGGGCACTGAAAGGCAGCATGGATTGGCATCACTGATGGTCACTGATTGGAATGAATGATGGTCACTGATTGGCAACACTGCTGGGCACTGACTGGCATCACTGATGGGCACTGACTGGCATCACTGCTGGGCACTGTTGGGGCTGTGTTTGGACACAGCTGATCACAAGTTTAAAGAGTCACGTCATCGGCTCTTTGCCACGATTGGGGATGCGCCGTGTCCCTGCTATAGCCTGCAGTGCTGATCAATGTATTCTGATGCTGGGAAAGCCTCCCTGGTGTAACAATTCATGGACTCAGCAGGGAGAATTTCCCCATCCACATTGAATGTGTGAAAGGGGGAATCATTTGAATTTTTTCCTTCAAACTGCTGGTTGAAAGAAAAAACTGACTCATCTATGGCCAGCTTTAGATTTACAGCACTGTGGAAAGCAGTGTCCCCTTACGTCTCCTAAATGAATGTCAAGCTGTACAGGGGCCTACAAAAATGCAATTTAAAGACAACCAGGCACCTAAACTTGTGGTATTAAAAAAAATCTAAGTAAATGGTGCTATTTTATTATCTGACTGACTTAAAAAGATTATAATTGTTAGAAAAAACAGAAAAAAGTAATACGAATTTCTTAATTCCGCCCTAACAAAATCCATAATACTTTGGGCTGTAATTAAAGTTGTGGAGAACTGTGCGATCAGCTTGAGAAAGTCTAGTAAGTTGTTATCCAATTCTAAATTTGGGACATCTTGTGTAATTATTTACAAGCAAGTTAATAGAGTGTAAATTGTCATTTTGTTAATTGAAGAAAGAAAACATGTTTAAAGCGTTTCTAAACCCAAAACCAAACAATTAATACATTGCAGCTTACCAGCCCGTAGATGTGGTGGTTGCATTCGTTTTTTTTTTTCCATGATTTTTTGCTTTTTATTTTAACCACGTGCTTACTGGGCACTTAAACCCCCCTCCTGCCCAGACCAATTTTCAGCTTTCAGTGCTCTCACATTTTGAATGACAATTACTTAGTCATGCAACACTGTACCCAAATGATTTTTTTGTCATTTTTTTTCATACAAATAGAGCTTCCATTTGTGGAAAATGTGGAGGTATTTGATCACCTCTGGGTTTTTTATTTTTTGCTCTATAAATTAAAAAACACAGGAAATTTAGAAAAAAGAAAAATGCATTTTTCTTCGTTTCTGTGATAAAATTTTGCAAATTAGCATTTTTTCTTCATAAATGTTGACCACAATTTATACTGCTACATGTCTTTAGTAAAAATAACCCAAATTAGTGGATATTATGTGGTCTGTGCTAAAGTTATAGAGTCTACAAGCTGTGGTGCAAATCATAAAAAATTGATCACATCTGATGTGATCTGTGGATCTCATTTCCTGAGACCCTAACAAGCCAGGAAAGTACAACTGCCCCCCAAATGACCCCTTTTTGGAAAGTAGACATTCCAAGGTATTTCGTAAGAGGCATGGTGAGTTATTTGAAGTTGTCATTTTTCCCACAATTCTTTGCAAAATTAAGATTTTAATTTATTTTCTATTTTTTTTTTACAAAATTGTCATTTTAATAGCTTATTTCTCTCACATGGAATGTGCATAGCACAAATGACACCTCAAAATCCATTCTGCTACTCCTCCTGAGTATTATGATACCACATGTGTGGGACTTTTTCACTACCTGGCCACATACAGAATCCTAACATTCAGGGAGCCCTATCAGGTGTTCAAGGAGCATAAATGACACATCTAACTTGTTGACTACCTATTACACTTTTGAAGGCCCTAGAGCACCAGGACAATGGAAACGCCCACAAAATGATCCCATTTTGGAAAGCTAGCACCCCAACGTATAATTTATAAAGCATAATGAGTCTTTTGAACAGTTCATTTTTTTTCAGACGTTTTTGGAAAATGTGGGAAAAAATGAAAACGCGTTTTTTTTTACACAAAGTTGTCCGTTTATAAGATATTTCCAACACATAGCATTTACATAGCAAAAATAACACCCCAAAATACATTCTGCTTCTCCTCCTGAGTATAACAATACCACATGTGTGAGACTTTTACACAGCCTGGCCACATACAGAGGCCCAACATTGAATTAGCACCTTCAGGCGTTCTAGGAGCATAAAATACACATCTCATTTCTCAACCACCCATTACACTTTTGAAGGCCCTGGAGCACCAGGACAATGGAAAAGCCCACAAAATGACCCCATGCTGATGTGACTCCTCCCATGCCGGGACCGGGGGGGGTGTCACATCTTCAGCTCTGAGGGGTTCATGCTGGGACCTGTAGTCCTTCAATTTTGAGGGGGTCACATCATGGACCCTTGAGAATTAAGGGTGTGACCCCATAGATTTCACATGCTAATGCTGGGACCTGTAGTTCTTCACTGATTGGGGAGGGGCATCACATCTTCAGTTCTGAGGGGTTCATGCTGGGACCTGTAGTCCTTCACTTTTGGGGGGGTCACATCCCAGCATGAACCCTGCCCTCATATCTAAGGATGTGTCCTCCTTCCATCCCTCCTAGGGTGTAATCTCATCTGTCAGTGTCCTCTCCTCTTCTGCTGCCCCCTTATCTGCCTACGTCCTCTTATCAATGCTCGCTCCAGGCTGACACACACTGGAGCTCCTGTGAAGTGCTGACAGTTCAGCACAGAACGCTGGCTGCTAGGGGAAAGCTGACTGAGGATTTTAACCACGATCTGTCCATGGTGAGTGCTTTGGATTGTACTTGCCTTTCTACAAAACTCATCTCTCCTTAGTGCACTTCTGCATGCTGCTGGCTGAACAATGCAGGGAGGAGGTGGGTGGAGCTAATCAGTAGGCGAGGAGGAAGTTAAATCTTCCCCGCTGTGAGTGCTGGGGCTCTGTCTCTCTCCTCCTCATGATGTCACTGGTTGCTAGATGCAAGGCAGGCAGTGGCTAGCAACCATTTGGGCACTGAGCCAACGACTCATGTAGAAGGGGTCTCACCAGCCAGGGGGTCCACCACAGGCTGTCAGTGAGTGACAGCAGCAATGTGAGGGATATTTTAGAGGGCATCAGATCGGTCCAGGGCCAGGGGGCAATTCTGGGACACAGTATTGCTGAGAGTGCCCGGGACAGAGCTGCCAATTGCGGGAATGCCCCGCCCCAATCAGGGACTGTTGGGAGGTATGATTCGGCTATAGCGCGGATGGGAACCGGTTAACCTACTGATCTATCCAGTAAGTACTGTAACATTTTTGTCACCCTAAGCTGCTCTCCTAATTTGGACAGATGATAGACAGGAAAGACAGGACATAAGACAGCTGGGAAAGCTGATAACATTGTTTGATATTTAAGTTCTTTGCTAGGGAAGTTACAAGGAAAAGGGATTTTTTGGCAGTATCAACAGCTATTTTTCTGTATTGCAGAAAATGTATAACTAACATGGGCAGCATAATGGTGTAGTGGTTAGCACTTTCATCTAGCAGCAACAAGGGTCACTGGTTCAATGCCCAACCATGACTCTCTCTGCCTGGAGTTTGCATGTTCATCCTGTGCCTGTGTGGGTCTTCTCCCACACTTTAAAACATGCTGGTAGGTTAATCAGATCCTGTCTATAAAGAAATAAATTGGTCCTAGTATATATATGAATGTGTGTTTAGGAACCTTAGATTTGTAAGCTCCTTGAAGGTAGGGACTGAATACAATGTATTAAGTAAAGCACTGTGTAAATTGACAGTGCTATGTAAGTACCTGAAATAAATACAATAAACTAATATAGCCACCACAGTTAGGGACTGGTAAGATGTAATATATTACAAGTTTCTAGGCATGTATTATTTTCGCTAAACTCCTGTTTGTATTTTTACAAATTTTGTATTCAGAAGTGGCCTTTACTCAGCCTAACTCTACCTCAACAGGAGTGTTTCTTTAAACATAGAATGTATTTTCACTGGCACATGTTGTTGGAGTTTGCTCCATCAGGGTGTGCTAGAGAGATATGATTCTGTGTAGTAGGTATTTGTTAGTCTGGCCATTCAGTTGACCTGGAGAACCTGCTGAGGCATGCTGGGAGAATTATTAAATATCTAGGCCACTTTGTGTCCTGGCTGTTTCCTCCTGAGCTTTTGCCCTGTGAGGATGTCAGCTTAGAGGTCCGTCTCTCACAGTGTTTGAGCCTAGGCAATGCAGGGATCCCTTTCACCCTTCAATTAGGAATTCCTGAAGGTGTCAAATGCTGGATGAAGAGAGCATAAGGCCTAGGGGAAGCAAGCTGCAACTGTTCCCCACAAAATGACATGTAGAGGGCCATGGTTGAGTGAGATGTTATACAGGGGAGCCTTCCCATAAAGTCCTTCCTTTAATCACCTCAGTACAGGCTTCAATACCAGCCTGTTTTTTTACGTTTTCCGCACTGTGATAATTTGACTGACATTTACTTAGTCAAGCAACACTGTACTCAAATGAATTTTTAATCATTATTATTATTTATCATTATTATCATCATTAAATTGCTTGTCAATTGTTTGGGTGTCTTTTTATTTCTTTTTTTTTCAAATATCTTTTTTTATTGTTATGATGTCAAGCGTACAATTGTACAACACATAAAACAGAAAGCAAAAGGTCACAATAAAGGTCATAGTCACCCACGCAGGGGTTGCAATAAAGTGTAGCCAAACTGTAGGATCTAGGAGACCATGAACAGTCTACGTATGGAACATGTCCCAATGATGTATCGTGAATATCAGTAATGGAAGGTGAAGGAGAGTATCCCCCGTATCAACTCATCTCAACATTCTATACATCAAGAAGATAAAATGACATGAGTGTTATGGATTGTCTAACATAGAGGCTGTGGCCAGGTCAGCCAGCCATTTTGACCAAACTTTATCATACTTTGTAGGGCATCTCCTATTAACATAGGTATCTTTACATAAAGGCAGACTGACACTGACCAGATGTTTCCAGAATGTAAGGGAAGGAGGGGCAGCCCTTTCCAGGACATTTTTATGGCCTTATGGGTGTAATAAAGCAGCAAGCTAAGCATGGTTCTCCCCGCCACAGTAGGAACCAATTCCTCCACCAATCCCAGTAGGCACAGACTCACAGAAGGTGTCAGGGAGATCAAAGTAATAGAACTAATAGTAGCGATCACCTCCTCCCAATATTTGACAATAGTTGGGCAACTCCAGAAAACATGGGTAAAATCAGCAGGAGAGTGATAGCAAAGCCAACATTCAAGGGAGGTCAATAGATTCATTGTATGTAGTCTGTGCGGAGTAAAGTAGGCCTTATGAACTATTTTAAATTGAACAAGCCTCTCTCCTTGAGAGACCAAATGACGAAAAGGAAGATCCCAAACGTCCTCCCAATCCTCATTATCTAACTCAGTCATGTCTCTCAGCATATATTGCAGAGGTTGGGAGGGAGGCCAACAGGAGATGATTGTATAACACCAAAGTAGGCTTCTCCGAGCACTCATTACGAATAACATGTTCCAGGTCAGATTGTTCCCACCTTAGAGGAGTGGTGGAGAACAGACTGCCAAAGGCATGGGACATCTGAAGGTATCTGAGTAGATGGGAGGGAGGGATATTATAGTCAGCAAAGAGGGATGCAAAGGACTTCAGAGAGGCGTTACCAACAATATGAGAGATAAGTGTAATATGATATTTGTCCCGACAGCTTGGATACATGTGTGAGAGTGGGGTTGCACCATAGAGGAGTATTTGGAGAAATAATATCCTGCGGTAGTGCTTTGTATGCTATTCCCACTTTCCAAGCTTTAATAGTAGTGACCATGGAAGGGGTCAGGGGGTAGGGGGCTTTGAGACCTCGGAAAAGAAGGTGTTGCAGGGCTTCCAAGGAGCGCAGTACCGCCGCCCCTAAAATCATGGAAGCATTAAACCTGTCTGGGCAGAGCCACTATCTAGCAGTAACCAGCTGAGACACCAAATAGTACCTGTAGCAATCCGGAAAGGCTAACCCCCCCTTGAAGTCGGTCTCATTAATGTGGACAACTTATAACTCGGTGGACGATACCTTCAAATAAATGAAGTAAACATTTGATTCAGTTGCGTAAAAAGGATTTTGGAATCCATTGAGGCGACTGTCTAAAAAGATAAGTAAACTTCGGGAGTATTTTCAGCTTAAGTAAATTTATGCGTCCCAATAGGGACAAAGGTAGGTTTTCCCATGCCTTTTTGTGACCTGGTACACAGGGAGGAGATTGAGCTTGAGATAATCAGTAGCATATCATAGTTAGTAAGGTTGAATAAAGACACCAGTCCATCCAGTTCAACCTAAGTGAGTGTGGGTGCATGTCTACAATTGTCCCTATCCCTGTACATTGTGTCTCATTAACCGCTTGCTGACCGGCGCACGCCGATGTACGTCGGCAGAGCGGCACGGCTGGGCAAATGGGCGTACCGGTACGTCCATTTGAATTTCCCGCCGTGCCCGTGCGTGCGCGCCGCCGGCGGCGCGCACGCGCGCCGCCTGGGAGCTCCGTGAGTCGGGTCGCGGGTCCCGCGGACTCGATCGCCGCGGGGAGATCCGCGATCGCCTCACGAAGCGGATGAACGGGGAGATGCCGTTGTAAACAGCATCTCCCCGTTCTGCCTAGTGACAAGTGTCACTTGATCTCTGCTCCCTGTCATCGGAGCAGAGATCAGTGACGTCAGCCACACAGCCCATCCCCCTACAGTTAGTAATCACTCCCTAGGATACACTTAACCCCTCCCCGCCCCCTAGTGGTTAACCCCTTCACTGCCAGTGTCATTTACACAGTAATCAGTGCATTTTTAATCGCACTGATCGCTGTATAAATGACAATGGTCCCAAAAATGTGTCAAAAATGTCCGACATGTCCGCCATAACGTCGCAGTCACAATAAAAATCGCTGATCGCCGCCATTACTAGTAAAAAAAAAATTATTAATAAAAATGCCATAAAACTATCCCCTATTTAGTAAACGCTATAACGTTTGCGCAAACCAATTAATAAACGCTTATTGCGATTTTTTTTACCAAAAATATGTAGAAGAATACGATCGGCCTAAACTGAAGAAAAAAAATGTTTTTTTTATATATTTTTAGGGGATATTTATTATAGCAAAATGTAAAAAATAATGCGTTTTTTTCAAAATTGTCGCTCTTATTTTGTTTATAGCGCAAAAAATAAAAATCGCAGAGGCGATCAAATACCACCAAAAGAAAGCTCTATTAGTGGGAAAAAAAGGACGTCAATTTTGTTTGGGAGCCACGTCGCATGACCGCGCAATTGTCAGTTAAAGCGACGCAGTGCCGAATCGCAAAAAACGCTCTGGTCAGGAAGGTGGTAAATCCTTCCGGGGCTGAAGTGGTTAATATACTCCTCTATTATTATTATTTATTTAAGGTACCCATATAGCACCATCAATTTACACAGCGCTCCACACATACATCGCACCCTACCCTCAAGAAGCCCACAATCCAAGGTCTCCAACTCACATTCATATACTAGGGGCAATTTTTTTGTTTTTTACAGAAGCCAATTAACTTACCAGCATGTCTTTAGAGTGTGGGAGGAATCCGGAGTACCCGAAGGAAACCCACGCAGGCACAGGGAGAACATGCAAACTCCTAAATCTAGAAACTCCTAATATCTAGATATGGTCACACCTAGATATTTAAATTGCTCCACCCACTGCAATTGTAGCATTGGAGATGCAGTTTTTTGGGCGTCTGGGTCAATCGGAAACAATAAAGATTTTGACCAATTAACTTTAAGTCCAGTGATGGATGAGAACACCTCCAATGTTTGGAGTGCCCCCTCCAAGGAGGGATCCGCATCATTTAAAAACAGTAGCAGATCATCTGCATATAGTGCTACAGGTGTCTTTATTTCTAGGCCACATTTTTTGTGGTGGGAACCTCTTAGTCATTCAGGAGGAGGGTGTGGTATCTGAGGACCACTTTTTTTTTATTAAAGGGCTCTTCCAGATTCCGATAAGTCTCCCACCCGCAGACTCTCACAACCACCAGCAAGGGTTGTGGGGAACAGACTCTTGTTCTCATCAACATGGAGGCACCCCCCCTCCCACAATGTTGAGGGCATGTGGCCTGGTAAGGTTTGCACACTAGTTTCCCTACTTTCTTGACCAGCCAAGCTGCATGCTCGGATTAAAGGTCTGGTATTTATTTTTAGGAGGGACCTCATGCAGGTCTTTTTTTTTATTTCGCACCTATTATTTACAACAGAACATGGGCAGCTACCAGGGTGACTGCATGTTTACAATGATTGTAAAGCTTAAGGCTGGGTTCACACTGCTGCTGGATGCGGCTCACAGCAGGGGTCTGGTGCATCACCATTCACCGTTTCAGGTCCGATTTCAGCCCGAATTTTTGGCTGAATTCAGACCTGAAATGGACCAGAAGACGCGCAGGACTCCTGTGCAATTTGCACCAGAGCCGCTCTGGAGATGTGTGAACCAACTCCATAGAGAGCCGATCACAATCTCCTGACATGCATATTGGATGCTGAGAAACCCGCATCCAATTCGCAGTAGTGTGAACCCAGCCTACGGGTTTTTTACCTTATTGCATTCTATGCATTAGGGTAAAAAAAAATCTTCTGTGCCACAGGATCCGCCCTCACCTCCTTTATACTCACCTGAGTCCGATCTCGATCCTGTGCCGAGTATGAGAGCAGCGGCTCTCTCTGCTCTTCCAGTCCTCACTGGCAGTTGGATAGTAGCAGGAACTATTGGCTCCTGCTGCTGTCAATCAAATCCTGTGACAAGGGAGCCGGGGGATGGAGCCAGGAATGCTGGCAGGGGACCCAAGAAGAAGACAATTAGGACTGCTCTGTGCAAAACCATTGCACAAGATCATTGCACAGAGCAGGTAAGTATAACATATTTATTATTTAATTATAAGAAAGGTAAAGCTTTAGAATCACTTTAAGTTTCAATGGTTATTTATCCTTCTGTTTTCAAACCTCACTCCTGGTAAGGTGCTTTTATTTCAGATGTTGGAAAAATTGTTGCAAATGTTTGGTTCAATGTATCAAGACCAAAAAAAAAGCTGAATTCCAACCAAACAGACTATATACATGTATATGGTATAAATAAGTATACTTACCAAGGGATTTGTAATTCTGTCTGTCCAGTCCTCAGATTAAAGTGGTAATCTCTCTCAACCAATATGAACTATTTTAATCCTTATGCTGCTAGTCTTTGTAAATAGATAGGAAGGTACATTTTATTTACTTGTTTTTAACTTTTTGTTTTACATTTTTTTCAGTTGCTTACTGGTTTCTGGCCTAGGTCAAAATTATGTAAATTTCCCTAGGGTCTTCATGGGTATTTTTCCTATTTCATCTGGAGGAGGGGAGGAAGGTCTTTCATAGCTAAGCACACCCTCCTGCCTGCATACCTGAGCTAAGGGCAGATGAATCCAAGGAAATCAATGCTACATGAATCATCTGCTCTTTTTCAAGATGGCTGCAGTTATAAATGCTAGTTGGCCATTTGAATGGATTCATGGAAGGATTGGTGATATTGCTTTGAATATTGAAATGAATTCAATAGGGTTTTAAGTTTGTGGTGCTCAGATACAGTTAAGTTCCGTTTCAATGTAGCCCTATCTTACAGCTAAGGCAGATGACACACCAAACACTGTTATGCCCCGTACACACGGTCAGACTTTGTTCGGACATTCCGACAACAAAATCCTAGGATTTTTTCCGACGGATGTTGGCTCAAACTTGTCTTGCATACACACGGTCACACAAAGTTGTCGGAAAATCTGATCGTTCTAAACGCCGTGATGTAAAACACTGACGTCGGGACTATAAACGGGGCAGTGGCCAATAGCTTTCATCTCTTTATTTACTCTGAGCATGCGTGGCACTTTGTCCGTCGGATTTGTGTACACACGATCGGAATTTCCGACAATGGATTTTGTTGTCGGAAAATTTTATCTCCTGCTCTCAAACTTTGTGGGTCGGAAAATCCAATGGAAAATGTATGATGGAGCCTACACACGGTCGGAATTTCCGACAACAAGGTCCTATCACACATTTTCCGTCGGAAAATCCGACCGTGTGTACGGGGCATTACATTTATAGACTGTGGTATGGATAGAGTAATGTCCCCTCTCCACCTCCAGCCTGCTGATTGGACAATGAAGTAGCAGCAGGAGACTAATGAGGTGAATCCTATGCTCTCTCTTCCTTGTCAGCGCATTTGCATGCAGCACACCTGGTTGGCTCCCTCCTTTCAGTCTGAGTACTGTTGTATAGATTGCAATAGGCTGATCCAGGCTAAATTCAGTTACTTATATTGGTTGCATTAAAAATAACAGAAGCAAACTCATGATTTAATATTGAATGCAGAGCTAAAATTAATTTGTGTTTTAATATCTGCTTGGTGCAGAGTTTTGGAATCTAACTCATAACTCCAGGTCCAGCCAGACCATTTGACTTCCTGTTTTTTTTTTTTACAAAATGCCTTATGACATAATTGTCAGCAGTTTGGCATGCCAATGATAAAGGTCTACCTTTGTAAAATATACTTCCTTTTGTATTTCACAAATTTGGGAAAAAAACATAACACTACTGGGAGACTTTTAAATTCATACTATATCTTTGTGCTAACCTGCACGTACTTTATATTGCCACATCCCATATGACATTAACCTGTACCAGTCATCACCAGGATGGCCGAGTGGTTAAGGCGTTGGACTTAAGATCCAATGGATGTATATCCTCGTGGGTTTGAACCCCACTCCTGGTATGAGAATTTTTTTAAAAAGCACCGACAAATGTTGGGTTAGTTTATCAAGAAATAATAAAAAGCTGAACACAAGATAAACAGAGGAAATACATATAAGGAATCTATTGTACGTGGCAAAGAACTTTTTATCTTTTTCCTATCAAGTTCTGATATTTACATAGCCCTACCAGACAGACAATGCCACTATTATCACCCTTTCCATGTCCAGTCTGATGACTGGGCAGTGGAGTAGCAGCAGTAGGCTCTTGAGCAGTGCTATTTTTCTCAAAAAATAGGTGCAGGAACTCAACCACAACATCCCCGCCGAACTGCATCAAATGGTGGGCATGGCCAATGTGCAACAGTAGGAGGGTCTTAGAGTGGTTGTAAATCTCATATGCATAATTTCTCAAAGACATGCACCATTTCATAGCTTGTTCAATAAGAAATCCAAACCGCTGTATTATTACCTTTGTATTTTCATCTCTAAGCCCGTCACAGCTCTCTGAAAATTTCCGGTCCGTGGGCATGTCTATGGACCGGAGCTTGGGAGGTGGAGTCATGACATCACTGGCCCCACCTCCCAGCTCTACACTCACACACTAGCGCCAGCTTAGCACGTTGCTGGAAATGTGCATGCGCGTCACTCCCCACTGGGAGGTGGTATTAACACCTGGGAGGTGGGGCCAGTGATGTCAGGACTTCACTTCCCATGGACCAGAGATGTTTTAGAGAGCTGTGATAGGCTTAGAGATGAAAATACTGAGGTAAAAGTACAGTGCTTTGGACTTTAAATGAACAAGCAATGAAATGGTGCATGTCTTTGAGAACTAATGTATATGAGGGTTACAACAACTTGAAACTAAACAGGCTTCCACTGAGGCTAAGGCATGAAGGAGACATGCAAAAATGTGTTAAATGCCTTCAGCTCTGTGTATGCAAAAGAAAATGGGGAAGCTCAAGTCCTTAATGGGGATAATACTGACATAGCTCTAAATGACCCACAATGGCTCAAAATTGCCATGGTCCATTCAGAGGCGTAACTAGAACCTTCAGGGCCCTGGTACAAAAAAACATGAAGGGCCCCCCTGATCCCCCCCCCTCCCCCTCCCTTTCCATCGGTCCCGGGGGTGCTTCCCTGTGAGCCTGGAGTCATCCCTTCAGTGGTATGCGGCGTTAATTATAGCCTCCTGCTATACTCAACCCATTCAAGTGAATTGTGCTGCTCTGCAAGCGCCCCACAACTGCATGCAATGCTCATGGTTATGACATGCTAGTGCAGAGTTGAAGGGGTTAAAGCAGGCGGTGCAGAGGCAATACAACACCTCCTTACTGCCTGTTAAATGATCTATGAAGAGAAATCTGAATGCTGATTGCTCTTCAGAGGTCAAAGCAAGCCCTAATTATCTTTTTACATTTTTTAAAACAGGTTTTCGAATGTATTTATTGGCTGTTTAACAGCCCTGTTTGGCTTTGGTGAAACATCAGGGATCTAAACAGACCCCTGATAGCTCACTTTTGATATAGCGGCAACATGTGGTTTGGTGCATGTGAAAATGCATGTATTAGCAGATGTGTGGGGGTGCCAGTAACAATTAATAGCACTGCTGTGTGTCTAGTAAAGGACAATGCGTTTCTGTGTATGTCGGGAAAGCCACAATTTTGAACACATTCCTGACATGCAAAGGTCTGAACCTGTCATAAACCATGAAATCAGACCGAGACAGAAGTACAGTTAAGTCACACTTGTTTAATAATAAAAGTAAAAAGAACAAAATTAGTTAAAACATAGCCAAAGTTCAGTAATCGGAATGGATCGTCAGCCAAGCCAGAAGTCAGGGATCAATGTAGTGGAACAGCAAGCAGGATCTGGAGCCAGAAGGGATGTCAGCAAAGCCAGTCTTTAAACAGGAACGTAGAAGAAAATTTCTTGTGATGTTGACCAAGGCGAAGGCAGAGCTCATCTGGACTGGATGGCTTAAGAAGGCAGGACTGACGAGCAGGATCATCAACAGCTGAGTAACTGTGGAGAGAAATGGGAGCTAGCAATCAGCTGAGCGGCCAGCTCAGAGAAGGAAGGGCTGAGCCCAGCCCTGACAGAACCTAGCCTTATAGTGGGCTCACATCAGTGTGCTGCAGTTTGACAGCAGTGTAATTGTATGTGTGCATTACATGCGGTTTTAGGTACGCTCCCATTGAATTCTATTAGGCAGTGTGTTTTCTGAAAGCACATCAAATATACAGCATGCAGGAATTTGATTTACTTTCTTGAACATGCATGTCTTGAAAGAATTCGTTAGGAGCGTACCATAAACCGTGTGTAAACTGCTCATACAATCACACTGCGGCCAAACCGCAGCACATTGATGTGAGTCCACAATAAAGCTCCTTTCACATGAGTGGACCACTTGGGTCAGCCTGTCAGTTTTTCAGGCAGACCCAATTGGACCCTGCATTCTCCCCTTTGGAGTGACAGGTGTAAACATACATGAACCTTTTTATACCCGCTGACATCCGATCCACTAAAAACAGACAGTCTGAAGGGTTGAATTGGATCGCAGTCAGGTGTACATGGACAGGTGGTCCATTTACATCCAAGTGCCCATAGAGGAGAACTCTGCATAAGCCTGGCAGACACAGACCAGCCATCCGCCTGCTCAGCGGACAGTTTCCCCGCTGAGCAGGTGGACTCCTGGCGGAGCCTGACCCATGAGAAAGGGGCCTTAGGGATAAGAAAAGAGTGAACAGGTAGGGGTCTAGTTAGTAAGAATATATCTTCATGAAGGTACTAAGGCTACATTATAGGGACAGGACAGGTAGTAGAGGAGTAAACTGGGATGGAAAGGTTATCAGATATATGGGAGTGTGGAATGTCCAGAGCTGGGGGGGGGGCGGGCTGCTGCAGGGAAGGTGTGTAGTAACGATATATGGACAGTAAAGCAGATAGAACAGAAAGGGATAAAGATAACAGGACAAAAGGCAGGAGGATTGTTGCTAACTTACTGCATGATTGAAGAGGGAGGTAGAGAGAGGTGCCGACTGCTGCAGAAGATGAGCGAATCAAGTGAGCCAAGGAAGAAGGTGAAGTGACAAGGGAAGGAGAACATGCTGAGGGAGGCAGGGGAGTGATTAATAGTTGCAGAAAGAAGAAGAGATAGGTTTGAATGACTGGAACTGCGGAGTGAGGCCCGGGAATGGAGAGACAAAAAAAAAAACAAAGTATTGAAGGGCCGGGCATGACAAGGGGGAGAGGAGAGACAACAAAAGGGTCAATAGGAGAAGGAAGTAAAGGGGAGGAGCCAGGTGGAAAAGAACTGGGAGGGAGGAGTGATATAAAAGAAGGAGGCGGGGACTTCTTGGAGCAGTGGGGGAGAGAGAAAGAGAAGGAGAAGTTTCCCACCCACCCTCCCTGTTTTTTGTGTGTCCTTGTTTGTTTTCTTTTCTTTCAGGATCAATGGATTCGGGTCATCATAGCAGTGGTGTAACGGCGGTGTCTTTGGTCTTTGATGGTGGCAGAAAACAGATGTGATGGAAGTGGTGGGGGGCTCATCGGTGGTATGTGCCCCTCTGGTGTGTTTCCAGCAGAAGGGTAGGCTGGAATACAGGAATGGTTGCACTGTGGGAAGGGGGTTGTCTCCAAGCTGATAATATGGCTGGAGGCCTGGTATGGTGAAATATGGTCCTGCAGTGTACTGGTGGAAAGTGTTAAAATGGAAAGTGTGAAATTCAGGATGCCATCAAAGACCAACAGACTGGGAGTTAAAATTGTTGTTACAAAAGGTTGTACATATATATATATATGTTGATTGGAAGTTATTTAATATTGGATTTAATAGTTTGTTAATAAAAGGCTGCTATGGCCAGTTATACTCCAAAACCCCTGTGTGGTCTATTATTGACAAAAGGGGGTAAGGAAAAGGGGAAGTGAAAGAAAGGGGTTTTTGAGGGATGAAGAGGGGTTATGGAGAGTTGGGAATATCTTGCATTCACTGGTCATGTTGGAGAATCGGCACATATGAAGGAGAATGAGTCTCTCCTTTCAGGCAGGAGAAGCTTTGTGTGCATCCTTCGCCCCCCCCTCCTCACCTCACAGATTAAGAATGCCCAGGGCAGGCTCCTCCCTCAGGTTCCATGCTGCCCTTCTTGCCGTCTTGGGGCCCCTCCCACAGTGGCAGGATGCCAGGGCCCAGTCGCACGTGCGCCTGCTGCGACCCTGGTAGTTCCGCCACTGGGTTCAGTAACATTTAGACCAAATAAAGGTAAATAAAGCACCTGGACCTACTTACATCTAAGGGTCCTCAAAGAGCTCAGCTCTGTTATATATCTAAGCCATTATTTCAAATTTTTAGAAACATTTTATTAACTGGCATGGTACCACTGGATAGGCATAAGGCCAATGTGGTGCCTATATTTAACCACTTCAATACTGAGCACTTTTACCCCCTTCCTGTCCAGGTCAATTTTCAGCTTTCAGTTGTCACACTTTGAATGACTATTGCGCGGTCATGCAACACTGTACCCATATGAAATTTTTATAATTTTTTTCAAACAAATAGAGCTTTCTTTTGGTGGTATTTAATCACTGCTGGGTTTTTGTTATCTTTTCTTTTGCTAACAAAAAAAACACAAAAGATTTAAAGGTTTGATAAAAAAAAGTTTTTGTCAGCAAATTTTGGAAAAAAGTAACTTTTCTCCTTCACTGGTGTGCGCTGATGAGGCTGCACTGATGGGCACTGATAAGCTGCACTGATGGGCACTGATGAGGCGGCACTTATGGGCACTGATGAGATGACACTGAAGGGCACTGATAGGTGGCACTGCTATGCGGCATTGATGAGCACTGATAGGTGGCAATTAAGGGCACTTGTGAGGTGGCACTTAATGGCACTTATGAGACGGCCTTGAAGGGCACTGATGAGGAGGCACTAATATGGCGCACTGATGGGCATTGATAGGAGGTACTGCTATGCGGCACTGATGATCACTGATAGGTGGCAATGATGGGAACTGATAGGTGGCACTGATGGGCACTAATAGGCAGCATTGATAGGTGGCACTGATGGGTGGCACTGATGGACACAAATTTGCATCACTGATGGGCACAGAATGGTGTCACTGATGGTCACTGACTGGCATCACTGCTGGGGCTGCACTGATAATCAGGGAACTGCTGATCAGTGCCCTGATTACCTGTACAGGTTTCCCCTGCGAGGAGATGCCGCTGATCGGCTCTCCTCTTCCCACACTCTGTCAGTGTGAGACGAGGAGAGACGATAAACCGCACTTCCGTGTTTACATGTGATCAACTGTGATTGGACACAGCCAATCACATGGGTAAAGAACCGCATCATCGGCTCTTTACGAAAATCGGGGTCACGCTGGTGCGCGAGATCGGTGATTCTGGGGTGACGTCACATGAGATCATCCCAGAACGAGAGAGGATCCCATCATTTTACTATACGGCGGGTGGGAGGAGGTTAAAAAAAGATTGACGTATTTACCAAATAATTACAGACTAGTTAGTTTTCACTGCTATAGTCAGGAAGCTACTGGAGAGTTTAATAAAAGACCACTAGTTTTTTCTAGTAAGAAATATTTTAAGCAATAGTCAGCATGGATTCATGAAAGACATAACTTGTCAAACAAACCCGATTTCTTTATATGAGGTAAGCAAAACTTTAGTGGCGTTTGACACAGCTAATGGGTATAGTAAGGTCTACAGGCTTGAAACAATCAGTTTGTAAATGAATAGAAAACTGGCTAAAAGACTGGTGGTTAACGATTTAAACTCAGAATAGTCTAACATTATTAGTGGTGTACCCCAAAGTTCAGTGTTGGGACCCTTACTTTTTAACATATTTACAAATGATATAGAGTGTGGTATTAAACGTACCATTTCAGGCTTTGCAGATGACACCGAGCTATGCAGTGAAATAATGTCCTTACAGGATGTCTCCAACTTAAAAGCCAGCCTCAATGCGCTGTTTAATTGGGCAACTATGTGGCAAATGAAATTTAATGTTGATAAATGTAAAGTAATGCACATTGGGCCTAACAAAATGCACGCATCATACATACTAGGGGGAATACAACTGGGGGAAATCAATGGTGGAGAAGGATCTGGGGGTTTTGGTAGATCATAAGCTTAATAATAGCATGCGATGGCAAGCTACGGCTTCCAAAGCCAGCAAAATCTTTCCTTGTATTAAGAGAGGTATGGACTCCAGAGAGAGAGATATCTTTTTGCCCCTGTACAAATCATTAGTAAGACCTCATCTGGAATATGCAGTTCAGTTTTGGGCAACAGTTCTCAAAAAGGATATCGGAGAACTGGAGAAAGTGCAGAGAGGGGCAACAAAACGAATGCATGGAGGAGCTCAGTTGTGTGGAAAGATTGGAGGAACTGAATTTATTCTCTCTTATTCTTCTCATGAGAAGAAGAGATTGAAGTGTTACTAAACCCAGGAATCTGCATTCATTATATCTGGTCTTCCACAGTACACAGAACATGGAAATGCAATTATTTTATTAAATATAAACTGCTAAATACCTTTTCTCATCAGCAGTATATAGCAGTGTTATGAATTCTTTGAGTGCATGGTTAAAACTTGTAGGAAGGGCTTTCATTCTACTCTGATTGCCCTATGACCCTTTGTCTGGACAGTGCTGATTGGCCCTGTGCTGATCACATGCACCCTCCCAAGCAAAAAGAAAAACTCTCTAGCAATACATGCATGTGCGGAGTGCCTCCAATGCTCTGTACTATTAGGAGATGGATTGGGGACTGTGGGAGAAAGGGGAGGATCAGAGAAGCAGAAAAAAGCAGAAGAAACAGCCTTTTTACACAATGTGGAGGATTAACACCTTAGGTTTCACAGTGAGCATAACAAGCATTCTTTACTTAATATACAAACTGATTTTACTGTTGTGGGTTTAGTAACACTTTAAGGGGGGATATGATCAATATGTATAAATACATACGTGGTCTACACAGTGAACTTGGTGTAGAGTTATTCACTTTCAGACCATTACAGAGGACAAGGGGGGACTCTTTACATCTGGAGAAAATTAGATGTAACCTTCACATAAGGAAAGACTTCTCAATAGTAAGAGCTGTGAAAATGTGGAATAGACTTCCTCAGGAACTGGTTCTGGCCAGCTCAGTAGATGATTTTAAAAAAGAGCTGGATGCATTCTTAAATGCACAAAATATAACTGGATACAAATTTTTAGAAGTTTTAACACCAGAGGTAGTTAAGCCAGGGAATATCCAGTTGCCCCGGGGGGACCAGGAAGGAATTTTTCCCCCCAGTGGAGCGAATTGGATCATGCTTTATTGTTTTTTTCCTTCCTTTGGAACAACTGTGGGTATAGGATAGCGTATATGGAGGCTTTCTTTTCATTTTTCTCTTAAATGTTTTAACTGGTTGAATTAGATTGGCTAATGTCTTTTTTCAACCTAATCTTTGTAACTATAAAGTATATGTAACTATGTAACCTTTGCTATATTTTTTTTATGGAAATCACCTTGAAGTCAATAGTAAAAAAACAAAGGCAACAAAATGGACATTTCTGCAAAAAAAAAAGAATGAAAAGAATAGAAAGCTTTTTTACTTAACAGATGAGAGGTGCGAGGCAAATGGAAATCAATGGATATGTGAGGCAAAATGGAAAACGTAGAGAGACAGTTCTCTGTTAGGCAGAACCCCTCTCTTCTTCTAGTCAGGTCTCTGGTTCTATCATGATAAAAGTCTAATCTTTGTACCAGAGGCATTAGTATAAAGGAAGATCGCTCTCTTATTGGCACTAATATAAGTGTTGTAATTGCCCTGGATCATGAGCATTTCCTTAAGGGAGGAATGGATCTTATCGATCCTTGGAGGGGCAATGCATATACATTTAACATATTTTAAGCCTCAGCCTGTGGAAGATAAAAAAAAATAAACAATCTAACTTAAATATTTCGCTCATGTTCACAGCTTTTCAAGTCAGCATTTGAAATTTAAATGCAAAAGAATAATGAGAGCTTGTAATTTGCCGAAAGGTCCTGCTGTTTTCTTGGAGATAATTTCTGCAGAAGAAAATACAGAAAGGATTGTTAGGACAAGCAGTGAGCTTGTAGAATGCTATTTGTACAGCGTTGGCGGTTTTGGCTGCAGGGCAGGTGGACCTGGATCCCTTCCATCCTGTCTAGAGAAGTGAGGACAACCTGTCCCTGCATCCACGTCCGTGCAACTAAGCATTCTCATCTGTCATATATTCCTTTTCTGCTGTGCAAGGTCACAAAGGTGATCGATCACCTCGAGGAATGTTAGTGAAGTTTTTATTATATTTTATTTTTACTGGGAACTGGGGTTACAATGTCTGTAGTTACAAGTATAATACCTTTAATTAAAATAGATGTAAACACATTTAGTTTGCTGGAGCACCATGTATCATACATAATTGTCATTTTTTTCACTTTAAGAAAATACTGTTTTC
Organism: Lithobates clamitans; assembly: GCA_037952925.1. NCBI lineage: Eukaryota > Metazoa > Chordata > Amphibia > Anura > Ranidae > Lithobates > Lithobates clamitans. The sequence goes on along the minus strand of JBBGZY010000292.1, from coordinate 9,054,846 downwards.
ACCTTTTTTTTATCCTTCATTGAATCCCAGGGCTGCTGATCTCCTCCTGCCTCTTTCATCCACTTGATGTCTACATGCACTTACTCCAGCATTGGCTGCACATCATCAATCTGGATAAGCTTCCTGATAGTGACAATGGTGAATCAGGCCTAAGTATTGGCACGGCTATTTGCAATCTCAACCAAGAATGCAGGCATAGGCGTGCGCACAGGGTATGCTGGGTGTGCCAGGGCACACCCTTATCACCCTGTGCGGTGCCAATTCACCCTGCTTCCTTTCATCCCCTGTCCCCCCCTTGCAGTTCTGCCAGCTTCCCTCCTCTCCCACTGACTGCTGTGGGGGATGTTTCAGGATGAATGAATGAACAAAGTAAGTGGTCTGTATCGATCACTCCTGTGTTCATTCTCAACTGAAGCATAGTAAAGTTTGTTTACTATGCTTCAGTTTGTGAATGAACAGGAAGCCGCTCAGCAAAGAGCACTTCCCATTCGTTCACTGTCCAGTGCAGCTGAAGCTGAGACTGCCGAGAAAGGGAGTGGTGTCTGTTCTCAGTCCTTTTCTCTCTGTTTAGACCATTGAAATGTCGCAAAAGCCCCAAATGAGGCTCCTAAAGAAATTGTAAAAAATAAAAAATAATAATAATATAATATAGAAAAAGAAAATTGGAGAAAAAAATGTAAAAAAATAATAAAAATAAAAACTACTGACACCGTACACTGCCCTACTGACACCAATCTCTGCTCCACGGACACCGTCCACCATCCACTGCTCTACTGATATATACACATGTGTGTTTTTGCTCTGGGGTGCACACCCTAATGTAATAGGTTGTGCACACCAATGAATGCAGGAGAAGAATTAGGAGAGAAGGACAAAACGTTGTTGCACAATAACAGGAAGTGCCTGAACAAGGACCTTCATGGGAGGAAGACATTAACATTTTTAAGTATTTTATGTAACAGAGTGAATTTACATCTAATTTAAATTTGAACTTCAGGCAGATATAAAACACACTTTTTAAAATTTAGTTTAATTTGTAACTTTCCACTATTCTGTCACCTGGACAGCATAAGTTGTCCTTTGTACACTTGTAAGTAAATTTATAAATTAAAAAGAGAATGTATTGAAGAAAACTTTATGGATGCTACATCAGTATATAGTAGTAGCTATAAAATGTATTTACCACTACCGGTGTTGAAGTGATTGTAAAGGTCGAATTGTTATTTTTTTAAAATACCAAATATGTTATACATAGGCGTGTGCAGCCTATTGCAGTAGGGTGTGCACCTCCAAAGCTCAAAGCCACGGCTAATGGTGGGTGCGGCCAAAGTGTGTTTACAGTGGAAGGGGCTTAAATGGGGTGAGGTTAAAAAAAAAAAGTCTTTGACTACCCATAAAATATGCTTTTGGCCTTTTATTTCCGCTGCCGCTTGCGCCCCAAAAATTAAAAATGTTCCATAGATGCCAGGATGGTCACTTGGGGCCAGGCCCCAGGAAAATGTAGTTGACTTCTTTTTTTTTACTCCATGTGGGCACTGTGTATCAGGGCACAATAAGTACCCTTTCTCTTGGGGCCTGTGTGTCTCTCACACACTGCACACATGGGTGATATGCCACTGGCACATGGGGTGATTAGGGTGTGCCCAGGCACAACCATTACACCTCATGCGCGCATCCATGATGTTATACTTACCTTCTCACAGGGCAGCCCTAATCCTCCTCATCTCGGGTCCCCCCGCTGGCGCTCCTGGCTTTTCCCCACCTGCCAAGTGCCCACCATAGCAAGCCACCATAGCAAGACGTAAGCTATAGGGTCACTCATGCAGGCTTGCTCCTGAGCTGTGCTCTGGGTGTCTATTGACCGCCCATCTGTAAAGAGTATGTGCGCTCCTGCTCCATCATAGCTGCTGGTTACAGCATCCTGGTTTTGGCTGTGGCATTCTCATTGTCTGTCTGTCTGTCCACCTGTAAGGTTATTGATTGTAGCCAGACTCTGGGTGGAGACCAAACCTGATATAAGCTAGCCAACTGTGCAGTCTGATCAAGCTGCCTGTTTGTCTGCTCTGCTAGATTGGATTTCTCTGTGTATGACCTCGAATATAAACTAATCTCTGAACTCTGCCTGCCTTTTACCTGGACTGTCATTGAACCACTCTGCCTGTCTGCCAACCACAGATATCTGTTTGCTTTGCTCAGTCAGACACGTAAGGGAGACCTTCCTCTACTCCATTGGGCTCATCAGTCATGTATGTGAAAGTCTGACAGACCATCTGCGTTAGGGGCAAGTGTGACCCCTGCCCCCTACTCCCTCCTCACTGTCTGTGATTGACAGCAGCGGGAGCCAATGGCCAGTGAGGGTGAAGAGAAATAGAGTAGTGATGCTACTGTCATGCACAGTGCTGGATCGACGTTGGGCTCAGGTAAGTATAAGGGAGGCTGAGGTGGGGAGCTGCACACAGGTTTTTTTTTTTTTACCTTAATGGAGATCTCTACCTTGATGCAAATAATAATAATAATACTAATACCAACAATAATTATAGTAATATTAATATTAATGATAATAGTCAAAATGCATATACTGTATTGCCAGCAGTGTAAATGGTGCCATGCAATTTCTAAATGGCTTCGAAAACAAGACACTTTAAAGAAAAATAGAACCACACTGATGCTCAATTCAGGAAGCCTAAATTTTATTTAAAGAGATCATTTACGGCCAAATACATGCTCTGACTGACGCATTCCGTCTGTGATTGGGCTTAGTTATAGAGGAATTGAGACTGTGAAGACTGGACGACATTTACACACATTAGGTGGATAGATAATTAATCTCCCTTCTTATAGAGACAAATGCATAGATATTTAAATGCTCAAATGTAAATCAATATTACATTCCTTGGGAACAAAATATCTAATTACACCAATCTCATCATGACATTGTAAATTTATAAACAAGTCTGGATATAATAAAATTCACCCTATCAATATATACTGTATAACCTCAATAAAAGCAATAAACTTTATTAGACAATGATGATTATGAAAAACAACAAAGCATAAAACCAAAAATTACTTCTTGATTATTTTTGAAGGGATGATCTTACTAAAAGGCTCATAATCATTTATTGAAATGGATTGTATACTGCAATCAAGAAAACACACAGAAAACTTCTTTGTGTGTTTTTTGATTGCAGTTCACAATGGTTTTCAAGAAAAGAGCCTTTTATTATCATCTTTTCATAAATAATCAAGAGATAATTTTAGGTTTTATATTATGCTGTTTTTAAAAATTGTCTATTATTATTATTTTTTTTTTATTAGGGTTATATATATAAACATGGGGGATTTTATTATACCTATACGTGTTTATAAATGTACAAGGTCATGAAAGTATAAATGTAATTGGATATTTTGTACCTAAGCATTTAATGTTGTTTTTTAATTGTGCATTTGAATAACTACGCATTTGTTTTTTTTGAGAAGGGAGATAAATTATCTATCCACATAATGTATGTTGGTATACATTTCTCACAGTCGTCACAGTTTCTATTTTCATACCATACGCTATCATGGGCAAATGTCGGTGGCAGAGCCTGCATCCAGTGAGAGATTGTAATAATTTCTTAAAACATATGTAAACCCAATATTTTATATTCCTGATATGTGCCTGCTGTACCAAGTATTTATATGAAAAAGTATCCTGTCCTCTTTGTATTGCTTCCTTGGTGTGAAATCCATGGTGTTCCTGCCAGTCCCTCTGCTTTCCTATTAAAAACAGACCACATTAGGCAGGAGGACACACTGTGGTCAGTTCTCTAGTTATACTGGGACTTGAGCCCGCTCTCCTCCAATGATAAGACTTGTTCTGAGGGAATGTGATTACTTATACAAAAAGGAAAATAAAAGTTATTTATAATGTTTGTTATATTTTTACACAAATGTTTTGCCTTTCAATTCTATTTTAAACTGAATGAGCTGTTTTACAAGGTGATAATTTTTAACCAATTTAAATAAATGACAAACTTATTAGACTTAGCAACCTTATTATATTAAGCTGTAGTGCGGTTCTTTTTTTTTCTTGGTTCTTGATGTGTCAATATGGACATGTTCTGTAAGAACTTTAAGCACCTGCAGTTGTTTATTTTAGGTTATTTGTGGACAGTTATTGTAGGTTATTTGAATCTAGAGCAGTACCTGCGATGTGCAGCCCGTTAATAGAGGGGGGTCTATTATCTAAAGCAGATACAAACATATATTTATACCATCTTATAACAATAAAATAATCTACTTATAGTTTCCTTTTAAATATTTTTTAAATGGAGCTGCGACTTGAATCTTTTCACTGGGAAAACATAAAATTCATTAACGGACACAGCCTATAATAAACATAATTTAATCAGGTGTTTTGCGTCTTCTGCCAAGCACACTGTAGACAATCAGTGTGCAGTATTTTCTTTTTTTGTTTGTCTTATTGTTGCTTTTCCGTGACTGCAGGCTATTATTTTTGACAAGTGATGTTGCTGCTGTGTTATGTATTTTTTCTTTACAAGTATAGATTGTTCGGATGCTCTGGATAGTTAGGGATTAGTGGCATGATCCGGTGATAAGCTTAATTTGTTCAGGTGTTGTGTATATATCGTGCCAAGCCAACTCAATTGTTCCTGACATTCAGCTTGCTATTATTATCTTTCTGCAGTATTCTTATGGTTACACAAACCTTTTTGTTCTAAAAAATACTGTAAATCAATGTCCTCTGCTAACTGTAAGAAGCTGAGTGGTCCTATTAAAGGGGACCATCTCATTTAAAGTAGAGGGAAAATAAATATTTCTGTATGCGACTAATTGGCACACAACAATATACAGTATCTCACAAAAGTGAGTACACCCCTCACATATTTGTAAATATTTTATTATATCTTTTTATGTGACAACACTGAAGAAATGCCACTTTGCTACAATGTAAACTAGTGAGTGTACAGCTTGTATAACAGTGTAAATTTTCTGCCCCTCAAAATAACTCAACAAAAGGGAGTACACCCCTAAGTGAAAATTGGTTCCAAAGTGTCAATATTTTGTGTGGCCACCATTATTTTCCAGCACTACCTTAACTCTCTTGGGCATGGAGTTCACCAGAGCTTCACAGGTTGCCACTGGAGTCTTCTTCCACTCCTCCATGACGACATCACAGAGCTGGTGGATGTTAGAGACCTTGCGCTCCTCCACTTTCCATTTGAGGATGCCCCACAGATGCTCAATAGGGTTTAGGTCTGGAGACATGCTTGGCCAGTCCATCACCTTTACCCTCAGCTTCTTTAGCAAGGCAGTGGTCGTCTTGGATGTGTGTTTGGGGTCGTTATCATGTTGGAATACTGCCCTGCGGCCCAGTCTATGCATCTTGGTGTCATCAGACCACAGGACATGGTTCCAGTAATCCATGTCCTTAGTTTGCTTGGCTTCAGCAAACTGTTAGTATGCTTTCTTGTGCATAATCTTTATAAGAGGCTTCCTTCTGGGACAACAGCCATGCAGATTAGATTGATGCAGTGTGCAGCATATGGTCTAAGCACTGACAGTCTGACCCCCCCACCCCTTCAACCTCTGCAGCATTGATACATCTATTTCCCAAAGACAACCTCTGAATATGAAGCTGAGCATGAATGAATAAGTGAATGACTTGTATAGCACTACCTATGCAAACTGAATCACCTCAGGGCACTTTTGCCATTGGTGTCCATCTGCAGTATAGCACAGCCCTTTAACCCATAGGGTCCGGACACGCTTACAAACACATACACATACACATATTTTGGCCAATTTTTAGACAGGGTCTAATTACCCTGCCAGCATGTCTTTGGAGTGTGGGAGGAAACCGGAGTGCCCAGAGGAAACCCATGCAAGCACAGGGCGAACATGTAAACTCCAGGCAGATGGTGTCGTGGTGAAAGTGCTAACTGTGCTGCCCGGCATGTGCACTCAACTTCTTTGGTTGACCATGGCGAGGCCTGTTCAGAGTAGAACCTGTCCTGTTAAACTGCTGTATGGTCCTGGCTACCATGCTGCAGCTCACTTTCAGGGTCTTGGCAATCTTCTTAAAGCCTAGGCCATCTTTTTGTAGAGCAACAATTCTTTTTTTCAGACCCTCAGAGAGTTTTCTTTGCCATGAGGTGCCATGTTGAACTTCCAGTGACCAGTATGAGAGAGTGAGAGTGATAACACCAAATTTAACACATCTGCTCCCCGTTCACACCTGAGACCTTGTAACACTAACGAGTCACATGACATCGGGGAGGGAAAATGGCTAATTGGGCCCAATTTGGACATTTTCACTTAGGGTTGTACACACTTTTGTTGCCAGTCGTTTAGACATTAATGGCTGTGTGTTGAGTTATTTTGAGGGGACAGCAAATTTACAAGCTGTACACTCACTACTTTACATTGTAGCAGAGTGTAATTTTTTCAGTGTTGTCACATGAAAAGATATAATAAAATATTTACAAAAATGTGAAGGGTGTACTCACTTTTGTGAGATAATGTCTATACATTATATTACCAAAAGTATTGGGATGCCTACCCTTATACACACATGAACTTTAATGGCATCGCAGTCTTAGTCTGTAGGGTTTATTATTGAGTTGGCCCACCCTTTGCAGATATAACAGCTTCAACTCTTCTGGGAAGGCTGTCTTCAAGGTTTAGAAGTGTGACTATGGGAATTTTTGACCATTCTTCCAGAAGCGCATTTGTGATGTCAGGCACTGATGTTGGATGAGACGGCTTGGCTCGCAGTCTCCGCTCTAATTCATCCCAAAGGTCTTCTATTGGGTTGAGGTCAGGACTTTATGGACCTTGCTTCATGATGGAACAGGATGGGCCATCCCCAAACTGTTTCCACAAAGCTCAGAGCATGAAATTGTCCAAATATCTTGGTATACTGATGAAAAACAACCCACACCATATTCCCCCCTCCACCAAATGATTTGGACCAGTGCCCAAAGCAAGGTCCATAAAGACGAGTGTGGGGTGAAGGAGCTTGACTGGCCTGCACAGGCTCCTGATCTCAACCCGATAGAATACTTTTGGGATGAGTTAGAGAGGAGACTGACACTCCTAAACCTTGTGGACAGCCTCCCCAGAAGAGTTGAAGCTGTTATAGCTGCAAAGGGTGGGCCAACTCAACATTTTACCCCTTACGGACTAAGACTGGTTGCCATTAAAGCTGTGCTAAATGCAGGTGTCCCAATACTTTTGACATAATAGTGTATATGTGTTTATATGTATATATATATATATATATCTATATATATTTAAATTTTTTTTAAATATACATTTTTCTGACTATACATAAAGGTGGTAGAGTGGTGTACCTGCACAGTGGTCTTGGAGCGATGGGGCTGATGATGACATTTGATGGTATCTAGTGCTTGCATTGATTACCTGGGTCTTTGTGTTTCCTCCCATAGTTCATTCACAATCACAACCAATAAGCCATGTGAAAAAAGGAAAAGGACCAAGAAGAAGCACAAGGGAGTGATCTCCCTTGGTCCAAAGATGGTTACTATGGATATGGTGGGCAGTAACGGGAGAATAGTGTATATAAAAAATCTATATGTTTTTTATAAGTGTTTATATGTGTGTTATTGTTTGTTGTTATTGTGTTGCTGGTGAATGGGCGTACCCTGTGCTGCTTGCACCGGACGGGCCCATTAATGTGTGTCTGGTGGATCAGCTTTATACATGTGTTTATTTGTCAGTGTTATTTTTGTATATCCTAGACTACTCAAATAAACTTTTATAAAGATTTTTTATATACACTATTCTCCCGTTACTGCCCACTATATCCATAGTAACCATCTTTGGACCAAGGGAGATCACTCCCTTGTGCTTCTCCTTGGTCCTTTTCCTTTTTTCAGTATGCTCATTTAGGGTTACGGATACGGTCTCTATACTTGAGGAGAGGCATTGGGTGAGAGACTGTGATTTGTGATTTATAATAAGGCATGTACTTTTAGGGTGGTCCTCCTCCCTTCTTTTTCTAGTCAATAAGCCATGTGGCCTTATCCTAAAGCTAGATAGAATTTTGAGTGAAAACTCATAGGAAAATTCTTGGAACATTGAACTGTCGTTTGAAAGATTTTGTTCGTTTTTTAATTCATTTGATTTTGAAATGAATAGAGTTTACCGAAGGAAAACCATAAAGAAAAGTTGGAAATTTGTTCGTTCGGGCAAAATTTTCCATCCCGCTCCTTCGAATTTTCCTTTCACTGCCATCAAAAACAAACATCAATTTGACCCACTACTGATTAGAAAAATTAACTAACTTTCCTAGAATATTTGAGAAGAATTTTCAAAATTCTGCCCATCTATATGGCCAGCTTAAATCAACGGAAAGGAGTGTGACTGCAATTGAATGGAAAAATAAGAGTTATTTTATATTACGCTGTAACTGCTTTATATTTAATGACCAAGAATAAGCTTGTTTTTAAAGAGTCTTCCGCTTTCATGAGGAAACTAGTTATCTCTTTTGTTCCAAGATATATATATATATATATATATATATATATATATATATATATATATATATATATATATATATATATATATATATATATGTACACTGAGACCAGTTAAGGAGAACATCACACAGTTCTGAGATCATTAGTAGCCTTGGAATTGCTGAAAAGTCCCTCTAAATTATCACAACACAGGGGGTTCAAATACACAGAGTTCTTAAGCAAAGTTGTTTTTAATCCAGCTGACTTATGCTACCACTGTACAGAATCCTTTTCGGTGCTTGGTGATATCCTTTATCATCAAATAAAGCTAATGGCCTATTGTCTTTTGGACAATCCTAGCAAGAAAAAAAATAATATTGCGCCAAATATTTACATTAACTTCCCTGGTTGCATTCACACAATTTGATCATCTCTAATTCATCCTACATTTTTTATGTTTACGCTTAAACTATAATAAGACCTCCCTCCTTCTAGATCCTTATTTATTTTAACAGTGTGGTGAAGAACTGATAACAGTTATATGAATTGAATAAATACATAAATAAATAAACACTATATGGGGCAGCTTCTGCAAAAGGTAATTACTTTTTAAAAGATAAGACGTGTAAATGATATCCATTGTTTCTGTGCATATATATACACACATACATACATACATAACAAGAGATTATATATATATATCTCCCATCACATTGCCAGCCATCATCAAAATTGCTCCATCATATTGCCACCATCAAAATTGCCCCATCATACTGCCACCATCAAAATTGCCCCATCATACTGCCACCATCAAAATTGCCCCATCATACTGCCACCATCAAAATTGCCCCATCATATGCCACCATCAAAGTGCCCCATCATACTACCACCATCAAAATTTCCCCATCATATTGCCGCCATCAAAATTGCCACATCATACTGCCACCATCAAAACTGCCCTATCAAAACTGCCCCATCATACCGCTCCATCATACTGCCACCATCAAAATTGCCCCATCATATTGCCACCATCACAATTGCCCCATCACACTGCCACCATCAAAATTGCCCCATCAAAACTGTCCCATCATATTGCCACCATCAAAATTGCCCCATCATATTGCCACCATCACAATTGCCCCATCACACTGCCACCATCAAAATTGCCCCATCAAAACTGTCCCATCATACTGCCACCATCAAAATTGCCCCATCATATTCCCACCATCAAATTGCCCCATCATATTGCCACCATTAAATTGCCCCATCATATTACCACCATCAAAACTGCCCCCATCAAAATAGCCCCATCATATTGCCCCCAATAAATTCCCCCCATCAAAACTGCCTCCATCAAATTGCCACCATCAAATTGCCTCATCAAAACTACCCTCATCAACTTGCAAACCATCAAATTGCCCCCATCAAAACTGCCCGATCAAACTGCCCCAAATTGCCCCCATCAAAATTGCCCCCAATCATATTGCTACCAACAAATTGCCCCATCATATTGCCCCATCATATTACCACCATCAAAACTGCCCCCATCAAATTGCCCCAATCAAAGCTGCCCTCATCAAACTGCCCCCATCAAAATGCCTCCATTATATTGCCCCCATCAAAATTGCCCAATCAAATTGTCCCCATCATATTGCTCCCATCAACTTGCCCCATCATATTGCTCCCATCAAATTGCCCCCATCAAAACTGTCCCCATCAAATTGCCCCTATCATATTTCCCCATCAAAATCACCCCATCAAATTGCCCCCATCATAATGCTCCCATCAATTCTGCCCCATCAAATTGCCCCCATTGAATTGCCACCATCAAATTGCCCCCATAAAAACTGCCCCCATCAAAAGGCCTCCATCATATTGCCCCCGTCATATTGCCCCCCATCAAATTGCCCCCATCAAACTGCCACCATCAAACTGCCCCCATCAAAACTACCTTTTAGTATATCTCCCACATCTCCCTGTAAACAACTGGCTTCTTTCATGTTTGATGCTGATACAATACTTTTTCTGTGAAAAGGAAGCTAGAACTCCATCTGTTGGCTGGATGAACTACATAACACTAATAAATAGTATTTTATTTACCAGTATACGGTAAATTCTTTTAATACATGTTATTTATCAAATTGTAATTGGGGAACTGGAGAAAGTGCAGAGAAGGGCAACCAAACTGATAAAAGGCTTGGAGGAGCTCAGCTATGAGGATAGATTGGAGGAACTGAATTTATTCTCTCTGTATAAATACATAAGGGGTCCATATAGTGAAATTTGTGTTAAGTTATTCACTTTAAGATCATTGCAGAGGACACTTTTTTATGTCTGGAGGAAAAGAGATTTCATCTCCAAATAGAAAGGCTTCTTCACAGTAAGAGCTGTGAAAATGTGAAATAGACTCCCTCAAGAGGTGGTTCTGGCCAGCACAGTAGATTTTTTTAAGAAAGGCCCAGATTCTTTCCTAGATGCACTTAATATAACTGGATACAAATTTTTGGTAAAGTTGATCCAGGGAACACTCGATTGCCTCTTAGGGGATCAGGAAGGATTCTTTTTCCCTTGTGGAGCAAATTGGATCATGCTTTATTGGGGTTTATTTGCCTTCCTTTGGAAGGGTATAGGATTGTATAAAAATTTTTCCCCTTCTACTGGTTGGACATTTTTCAGCCAGTCTAACTATGTGAGTAGCTGGTTACAGGACAGCATCAGATATAGGATGTCTGTATGCTTTGCACTGCCTTCACCTGTGCATTACGGTTTCTGAGCTTTCTTCTTGCTTTTTGTTGTCTCATACTCATTTCTCAGTGTCTGTTATGGGCTGGACTTGAACCTGGAATCTATGCTGTGTCTGGCGATGACTCTTTGCAGTTACCTGAGATGCTGGACAGTGCCTTGTCTGATCCATTGGACAAATCTACCTTGTGTCTTGACTTCTGCTGGACCTTGAACTCTTTGCTCCTCCCATGAACTTCCTGATTTAGGCCATGTCTCTGCACTTCCTGTTTGCCACATGATTGTGCTATCTTTAGCCATTAGCTCGCTCTCGTCTTCCCTGCTGCCGTCCATATTTTGCTACCACTCGTTATCGACCCTTGGCTTGTTCCTCAGCTACACTTCTGTCTCATCCCAACTTGCAACTACTTGTTAGCAACCTGTGGCTTGTTTACTTACTACGCTTCTGTTTGATCCATACTTGCTTATCCGCTACTGGACCCTGCCTTGCTCACCTCCTGGTGGGGCGATCATGAGGACTGTGACCTGGTACTATGATGCAGGAAACTAGTCCTGCTACTGCTATAGCAACTGGTCTTCGAGCCTGACCCCTGATTGTGACACTGTCTCCACTCTGCTCTCATTCCCACCTGAAGTGCTTGTATGCCTCCTTTTGTCATTTGAAGGATGTGTCGCTGGAAATACTGATCTGATTTTGACCAGTTTAATTTGGTTAGTTCCTGTTTGTGATTCCTGTGTCCCAAGTATTTTGTGTCAGGGCTGGGCTCAACCCCTCCTTCTCTGAGCTGGCCGCTCAGCTGTCGGCTAATTGCCAGCTCCCATCTCTCTCCACAGTTACTCAGCAGTTGATGATCCTGCTCGTCAGTCCTGCCTACTTAAGCCGTCCAGTCCAGAGGAGCTCTGCCTTTGCCTTGGTCACATCACAAGAAACTATCTCCTGCGTTCCTGTTTAAAGACTGGCTTTGCTGACATCCCTTCTGGCTCCAGATCCTGCTTGCTATTCCACTATTTTGATCCCTGACTTCTGGCTTGGCTGACTATCTGTTCCGGTTACTGAACTCTGGCTATGTTTTGACTACATTTGTTCTTTTTACTTTTATTATTAAACAAGTGTGATTTAACTGTACTTCTGTCTCAGTCCGATTTTATGGTTTCTGTCTTTTTGCTTTGCTTTCTTATGATCCTTTCTTGACAACCTTCTGTTCCAGTAGCTGTTGGGCTGTTTCCACATCTGTGTGGTTGCCCCAGCACCATTCTTTTTGTGTACCCTACTGCTCCAGTGCTTGCATTAATGTTACTTTTACTTATGGGTGGTTGCCTCTAGCAACTTTCTCATCTAGTTCCTGCTGTCTATTTAGCCTTGTATTATTCACTGCTCTTTACCAAACTCCATTTGTCATTCATTTTCTCTGTCTCAATTGTGTTTCCATTGAGGGCCTTAAGCCTGGTTGGATGTACAACTCCACCATCAGGAGTTCTGGCAAAGACCTGGCTTCTGGTGAAGCATTTTTCTGTTGACTTGGTCTCTCTTTATCATAATTACCCAGTCTCTGTTTGCTCACACAGTTTTGGCCTCTGCCCTTGTCTGACATTCAACTCTGGCATTTGAACCTTTGTATCTTAGATCGCCGGACGCTTGTTGGTTTTAAGTTATGATTATGTCTATGTTTTCTCTAAATCTTGCTCTAGAAATGCCCAAGTTCCCAAATCAAGACCAGCAGGAGATTGCAAAATGTTGTTATAAAAACTAAACTGACAAAATTAAACTATACTCTCACTGTGTCAAATATCGCTATGACAAAGGTAATTATAACATGTAAGCTGTTTACAATTATTTCAAGATGTTCTTTGTAAAAAAAAAAAAAAAGTTGACAACCTTCATAATAAATGTTGACAGAGACGGTCATTTGGAACTCAAGACCTCAAGAAACCACTGTTAACTGTATAAGTGATCTAGTGAATCGATAAAATGTACATAATTGTTTACCTTGTTAGTACAGATACTTTCTTGACATGCATTGCATATTAAATGTACATGTAGGGTGAATGAAGGATCTTCTGAATTTCTTATGCCCACAAATACACATGGCTCAACATATATGCAAATCAATGGTTTTGAGCTTGTTTTATTTATTTATTCTGGGTATTTGCATAGCGCCAACAATTTACGCAGCACTTTTACATATATATTGTACATTCACATCAGTCCCTGTCTTCAAGGAGCTTAAAATCTAAGGTTTTAATCTAGAATGCATGTTGTTTGTAATCCTGACATAATGGTCACAAAGGAACTGAAAGCAGGAGGGAATCTGGATTCAGCAGAGGTGAGTGAATGATTTGACTGGAATGCACAAGGTATTAAAGGCAGCAGCATGAGGATGAGAATAGATAAATGTCTCTAGGCTTTTATAGTGTCTAGTTGAAGTTATTCTGCAAATAAACCCTGCCTGTAAATTAAATAATACTTACTTGTTGCACTGCCCTCGCCACCAATATTTGCTCTCTTTGAGTGCTGAACTAAAGGATCTTAAGCATCTGAGATACTTCTGAGGGTGTCAGATACCTGATCCCCCATAGAGCGCTTTGGTTCCATCAGCTGGCCCTAGGTTACTAAAGAACACAGTTGCGATGTAGAAGGCACAACAATGTTTAGCAAGGGACCAGACAACTAAAGATTCTTTAGCAGACTTAGCTCTTATAAATTATTTTCTTTGTAGGCCCTCCACTTTTTTTGTTTTTGATACATTTTTATGATGGTACAGTATTTTGGGGGCTATAAATTACGTACACGATTTCTGGACACAAGAGATTTTATGCTAATGAAATGTACACACAGAAAACTCCCAGAAAACCGTCTACAACAAAAAAATATATTAGTAATACTATTTGTAATGTCTTCACTAGTAAGAGCAAAGTACAGGTTTGCTTTAAAATGTTAAAATACAAAAAAATGGCTGAAATAAAAAATCAAATGTATTATCATTGATTAAGAAAAAAAAGGAATGATGAATTCAAAAGTACATAACGTGCATGATGTTCCAAAAGCAAATTGTGCATAAAATGTACCATTTTATTGTTAATCAATAGGTTTTAATCTATTAATTAAAAAGACATGCCTTACAAAGTAGATAAACAAACGAGACTGGTAATTCATTAAAACATAAAAAATAAAAACACCAGTTTTTTAAATTACTAATTCTAACAGAATTCTAAAGAACAGTAAGGGAAAAGTGGAGACACCAGTGTGGTTGAGAATGTGTAAATAAAGCCGGCCATATATGGATTGAATTCCAAAAAAACTTTCTTTCAAAAATCTTTTCTAAGAATTTTCGTTCGAATGTTGCACCGTTAGTGGGCCGCAGCAGCAGCCCTATTTTCATGCGGGTATTGAATTTGAGTGATCGGGCATTTTGGAAATTTTTAAAAAAACAAAGGATTTTCTAATCAATGATGGGAGAATTGTGTGAGAAATACAATTGAAAAAGAAATGCGCATGAGCAAAAGAAAAGAAAATTCCTGAAAAAGAAAAGAAAATTCCCAGAAAGAAAAGATTTACTGCCACAAAAATTATTTTCTGTAGCAACATGAGGTAAAATGGAAGGCTTTTGTTAGTCGAATTTCGAAATCAACAGTAGCATCATTGGATCAGAAAACGCACAAAATTTCTGATTAGCGGAAGAAAATTCATTTGGAATTTGACCCATGTATGGCCTGCATAGGAAAGATAAAAATGACCCCAGACACTCAAGAGGGCTTGGAGCATATATCCAGTTCTGCCTAACAATGCCCTGCTATATACACACACAAGGGACCTCAAAGCCATCAATAAAGCCTCTTGTACAATTACATAGTTTCCTTCATCCATCATAGACCCTCTTATAGCCATCTCCATAGCTCCACCTCAACACAGGATATAGAATGGGAAACAAAACAAATTCTGGATGTCACAATACACATTTTGAAAATGTTTTAAAGAAACTGATTCACATTTTGACAAGAAATGCAACACTCATTAGCAGTCAACAACCCAATCCAGGGTCTGGTACTACAATGCTCTATGCAGCACAGACAAATCACATAAGAAAGGGGGACTGCTTACCCCAAGGTCCCTCTTCTTGTTCCTGGGCTCCAATGCACCCTCATGAGCTAACATGCTACAGTTACATACCTAAGAATCAAGCTGTGGCAAGTCCTGGTTGTGTGTTCATTCAGAGGACTATGTGCCTTTTTTTTCTCTGTCAGAGATATGCCAATTTAGGTTCATCATAGGTCCTAAGTAATCGCATTTCAAGTGGATTGGATAGCAATATTATGTCTATTTTAACGGAAGACATTTTCTGCCCAGTTGCTATTGGAGTGAAAAATTGATCTGACAGGTCTGATAAGAATATCCATTCACTATTCCCCAGAGGTAAACATTGCCAGGATTTGTTTGTCTACTTCTTCCTTGTCCCACCTTTCTTCTCCATTCAACTAAATATCTACTGTCAGGTAAGCCTAGAATATATGTTTAGGTGACTGCAAATCGATAAACATGCCTCTGAGTGGTCATTATAGCACTTGTACAATTGCCCACCCTTTCATGTATGTTGCTGCTTTAACGCTTTTCAAACTTTATTGAATTTATTTGAAAGGGTGCACTGACAGTTCAGTGTGCTTGACTTCTATCTCAGTTTTTTATCAGCAAACACGATTCCATACACAGTTTTATGTATATAGTGATGTAGTCTGGCCCAAACTAATATTTTAAAATAATTCATAATTATAGTAATTGGAATGTTACCAGTGAATATACTCAGAATTTGTGATGATACATTTTTCTGTTATCAGGAAGAAAACAGATGTTCCAAAGTATCTTCCATGCCAAAGCGTGTAATGTGAAACCGATTTTATTATGCAATTTTTTACAAGATAATATAAGTGATAAAAGGACTCCTGTACATCTGAAGATATCAGTGTCATTTATAAGACTTGTTTGTTTGTGTATCTGTCTGTATGCATCTTGAGGTTTAGCTTTAAAGAAGGCCAAGCAAATTATTCAGTATGAAAAAAAAAATACAAACTTACTATTTTTTCATCAGTTTAATACCAAAATTATTTGTCATGTTAAATTTCCTATATTTATCTTTTTAATACTAGATTTGTAGTATCCCTTGAACTGTGGCACTCAGGATGTAAAATACAATTTTATAACAACAGTCGTGTGGATGAAGTCAGAGCAGAATTACATAGTTACACAGTTAGTGCCTTGAAAAAGTATGCATACCCCTTGAAATTGTCCACATTTTGTCATGTTACAACCAAAAAAGTACATTTTTGAAAAAAGTGTTTTTCTTTGTTTCTGTTATAAAAATTTGCAAATAAATAGTCTTTCTTTATACATTTAGGCCAAACTGTATTTTGCTACATTTCTGAGGTGAAAAGGCCCGGCACACAAAAGCTCCCCAGATCTACTTCCCAGAAACCGCCTGATGACTGATATTGTCCTGAGCCCAGTACTTTTAAAACCACTTCCCTGGAGCCGAGCTTGTTTCCTCAGCTCCAGCACAGGGTAATTGCCCTCCAGCCATGTATTCTGGACGGATGGTCCAGGACTGCCTGCCTGATATGCACACTCACTCTGTGATTTTTCCTGTGCAATCATACCCAGTTTTGTTTTCCTTTTTTCTTCAGTTTTTTTGCTTCGCACTAACTGTTCCTACCCAGGGTTGGAGATGGGGGAGGGGGGGGGGGGGTTGTAAAAGAAGGGGGAATTGTATTTTCCTTTATCTAGATACATGTTTAGAAATATAGTGCTTTTCTGAGCTCGGCTTGGGCCTACTCGATATGAGGGACTGTTCCCTCCCCCCCTCACCCCCCCTCATTCTGCCAATTATATCCCGTGTCCATGGGATTCCGGTGGTCTTCCCTACCTCGTGGACCCTCGGATCGGGAGGCACTCCATGTGCTTACCATATTTACCCCCACCTAAGACCGATAGTGCATATTTATGCACTGTACTGTTATTAGCGTGTTTTATTTTCCAGCATTGTTAGCTTACTTCATTGTTGGTTTAATGTTGCCACCTAGTGGCTGGACTCTCTCCTTTTTTACTTGTTTCCAGTGGTGGGTCCTATCTCCCAATCCTCTGATGTCTTATGCTACTGTACACTGGGGATGGATTCCACCCACCTCCTCTGATCTCATCTTCTCTATTCCTTTTACTTCACTCTATCCCCCCCTCCCCTATTCTCTTCCTCACCCACTTCTGTTCCCTGCCTGTTGAGCAGGTATTGGTGTGCATACAATTCAGTGTCGGCCACGGTGGGGAGCTCGAGTATCCTCTTCTCTCGATACCACCATGCTATCACTTGACCATATAACTTTAGCATCCTTTAATTGCAGCGGCTTTAACACCCCAGAGAAAAGGAGCCAGATATTGTATCATTTCCATAAAGCTAAATCTTAAATTTTGCTCCTACAGGAGACACATTTTAGAAGCTCAGCTACTCTGACCCTGAACAGCCCTTACTACCACCATTCGTACCACAGCACTAACCTGCAAGCTAAGTCCAAAGGGATGTCAATAGCTTTTCACAAATTGTTCCATCCAGAACTTATAGGGGGTTATTTACTAAAGAAAAATCCACTTTGCACTACAAGTGCACTTGGAAGTAAAGTCGCTGTAGACCTGAGGGGGACATACAAGGAAAATAAAAAACAGCATTTTAGCTTGCACATGATTGGATGATAAAATCAGCTGAGCTTCCACTCATTTCAGATCTACCCCTCAGATTTAGAGTGACTGCACTTTCATGTGCACTTGTAGTGCAAAGTGGATTTGCCTTTTGTAAATAACCCCATAGACTCACTAATTGACCCCTCAGTTTGCTTTCTCTTCCTCAAATTAAAATCTAAAACCTCTATTTTTACAGTGGCTAAGGTGTATGGACCGAACCAAGACCAGGGGGGCTTCCTATCCATGGTCCTGAACAAATTGCTTTCTTTTGGCGGTCCCTGGTTCATTCTAGGTGGAGATCTCAATGTGACCCTCTCTCCGGCCGTGGACACCTCCTCCGGTAAGTCCTCCATCCCACACTCCACCCTCACACACATAAAATCACTCTTGCACTCTGCCCAACTAGTGGACATTTGGCGAGTGCAACACCCAATGGAGAGAGACTACAGTTGTTACTCGGTTGCCCATAACTCCTATAGTCGCATTGACTATTTCCTAGTCTCCCAATCCTTACTTGACGTCCCACTAAAGGCATCCCTTGTTAACATCTTATGGTCTGACCATGTCCCCGCACACTTAAGCTTGGCCCACCCCCCTAAGTCTCACAAAACATTCTCGTGGCGTTTAAATGACAATCTACTGAAGGACACCCCATGTGTTGCAGCTATTGAGCAGTCAATTCACTACTTTTTCCAAGACCATCGCACTAACGATACCAATCCCCCCACTAAATGGGAAGCACTAAAATGTGTACTCCGGGGGACTTTCATTCAGCACGGCTCCCGCTGACATAACCCGACTATTATCATCTATCCATACATTAGAACTAGAACACAAGAAAGACCTTGATCCTGCTACCTTTGTGGACCTTTCTAACGCCCGCAGGTAGCTACCCTGCATTTTAGACACACACTCCCTCATAGCTAAAGATAAGGGGTGCAATCGGCGCTACATCCTGGCCAACAAATGCGAGCAACACCTTGCTAGGGTCCTTCACCCCCTCCCCCCATGCCACCCCATACCACACATTTGCACCACAGACTAACAAAAAATTCATAACTCCGAGGTATTGCAGGCGCCTTTCAACATTATTACTCCCAACTATATAATCTCCCCACACAGACCGGAGTGACCCATAAGGGCGACCCACATCATCCTGACATGCAAAACTATATCTCAGAGACAGCTCTCCCAAAAATAGAATACAAAACAAAGAAAAGGGTCCCCTATTGGTGGACTTTTTAGGCACGTGTAAAAACCATAAGGAGGTATAATTAGTATAAATATAATTTATTGAATTAACACAGTAAAAATATAACAAAATTGTAGCATCTGTTATTAGGAATGCAAATCGGACAATATTACAATAGTGTATATACAGTGTTTGAGGCAGTACTCTTGCAGCCAACACGTTTCGGAGTCAATTAAACTCCTTCCTCAGGGGTGGTGTACATTAGAGATAATTCTATATTAGAAAAAATATATTGAAAGGATGACAGTCAGCAAAATAGATATCAATCAATAAAACATTTCACAATGTACTTATTATGCCTGATGCACTTACATTAAACACTATGTTGGGTGACTTGGCATTCAATAAAGTTTTTAGTTAAAAACAGCGACAATGACATAGTCTGTCTACCCAACATGCTCTTGATTCCGACAAAAACAAACATCTATGTGTTAGAGATGGTATAAATCCATATATACTGTAGGTGGAAGTGGATTTTGTTCCACAAAAATATAAATATGATATTCTCTTCAAGAAGAAAAGAATAGCCCAAAAAGGGTGTAGGATAAATACTTGAGGCTCCACTGAGGCCGAAAGGCAACCCCTGCAAAAGATGTGATAATATAAATGTATAGTGAGAGATCCTGTTTATTATTTAGTATTAAATACATTTAAAGGGCTAATTCACAAGGTTTAGCTCAACGGGTGATGTTTATAGATGTATGTTTGCTAAAAAATAATAAATAAATAAAATGAGGTGTTCAATTAGTTAAATACTCAGGCTTAATATATAAATTTCAATTGTTATTTTTTCACAATTAAGAGTTATATGAGGGGATAGTACAGAAACTGTAATGCTGTAATATCCAAAATAAAACTAGTTTGCTTTATCGGCTTTTAATCATCATATGTAAGTAAAGTAAAATATGATAATAATATAAAGTATTACATTTTCATATAGTCAATTCTATATGGGTTTCATCTATTAGATTGATTTGGAGTGACCAGGAGAATCCCAGGTACAACCCAGTTATAGATGTAATTGCCAAGCTTAAGCTTTTAAATGAACAGCCATTAAATAAATAGCTGTTTATGCAATATAAAAGTACAAGTTCGAGTAGTGGTTTCTCCAAACAGGAAGAAGAATTATTATAGTGCTGAAATATCTGAATGGAGCTGATTAGCTTTGGTTGGCAATTGGTTATAATATATAGAATGTTAGAAAAACATCTATATATAACATCAATCTTATATTTAGTGAGTCAAACATAGAAGTCTCAAGCATAGCTTCGGTATAGAAGTTATAAGGTATATTTAGCAAAGCTTAGGTTAGTGTCATGGCCCTTAAACAAGAGTTGTTTACTTACATGGCATAGGAGTAAAACAGATCATGCACCTATTCAGGTCGGTATCATCCCGCAGTATGCGAAGAATGTCCGGCATGGCAATCAGCTGTGTTTTAAAGCCTCTCTCCCCAATCAGTTGTTGATGTTGATTAAAACAGCTGATGTGATAGGAGGGAGAGGAGGCAGGTACGAGCCGTGTATGGCCCCCAGGGAGGAGTGAGCGCTGTTTCGTCCGCGGCGACCATGCCTCTGTGTCGGGACGTTGATAAGCCCACTCCACCCACCGACACAGAATGCTTCCGTGGCGGACTGCGCATGTCCGCCAGGGTTGCAAGATGGAGGCCAGTCCAGAGTGGATATAGACTGTAGCCTCACATAACGCCGCCGCGGGTTACATAGCCCGGGCAGCTTTGTGTGCCGGGCGAGCGTCAAGTTTAATGTTGTGATGTTAAGAAACATCAACTTAGAAATAATTTGTAAAAGAATATAAACGGCAATTTTATAGATTTCCGGAAGGCAAGAGGGTGTTGGTGACAGGCAAGGTCTCACAGGTATACATGGCATTCTAAGATACAGGTTAACATATCAAGAACTGAATAGGTTTACATATCAAAAAGTATATATAGGCAACAGATCCAAATCGTAAGACTAGTTAAGTGTAATATATAAAAGAAGAGGTTAATGACAAAATTAACAATAGTCTCTTTCATTGGAGGGCAATAAAAAGTAGTAGTAGCAACAGTAGTAGCAGCAACATTTCTTATTAGGTAGGACAATTTCTTAAGGATATTTACCAATCTGGCATGGGATGCATCAGTTAAAGTAACACAATAGGAATGCGAGCAAATGTAAATTAAATCGAGTACTACATATTTGATGGTACCAAGATAAGGTGTCATTTTTGTATACATATAAAAAACTGTTTCCATATCCATATGTATTCAAAGAAATATACACATTGGACATGACGTATCATATGTGTGATTACCATGCCATATGAAATATTGTGGTAAGATGGGATAGGATATAACAATGTGCTAAAACAATCATATGTAGCGAAAATTCATCGTTATCCTATTTGTTCCAATCCTGAAATTTAAATACGGATAGATGTAAATAGACTGCATGCATCCGAATCCCAGAGGAGAAAAGACCAAAAAAGGAAGAGAGGGCAGTTTCAACATTATTGTTCCTTTTCCCTTGAGGAAAAACCCTTGAGGAACGGCTTGAACCAAATAGTTTCGTTCAAGCCTGGAGGCTGAGTGGCCTTTAATTTGTATATCCATCGTGATTCCATCTGTATTTAGCTCTTATTCCAATCTCCCCCTCTGGGACTCAGATGCACGCGGTCCAAAATAAGAAACCTTATCATTGGAAACCTTCCATTGTGCACTAGTGTGGTATGTCTCCCAAGAGGGAGATCAGGGTCGCAGGTTTTCATAGATGTTATGTGTCTATACGCCCTTCTCCAAAATTCCACTTTTGTTTTTTTGTGTGAGCATGTATTGACAGTAGTTACATGCTCCACATTTAAAAGTTCCCTTGTATTTGCAGTGAGATTTGTTCAATTCCCTCTTGTATTCGCTGGTAGTGATTCTATCCCTTAGAGATGTAGCCCGTTTAAAAGTAAAGAGGGGCTTGGGAGGGACAAAGGGTCCCAATGCTGGGTCACATTGCAGCAAATGCCAATATTTTTCTATAACGCT
Source organism: Lithobates clamitans (assembly GCA_037952925.1). Taxonomy (NCBI): domain Eukaryota; kingdom Metazoa; phylum Chordata; class Amphibia; order Anura; family Ranidae; genus Lithobates; species Lithobates clamitans. Next base: position 9,032,614 of record JBBGZY010000292.1, on the reverse strand, counting down.
TTCAATTTGTTTTTGTTTATTACTGTATTTTGTAATGATTCTGATAGCGTTGGTATCATTTTGGTTTTCGGATTTCTCTGAATAGAGTAATTCCGTCCTTGATTTTAAAGAGGCTTTTTTGAAGGATCGTTATAGTGAGGTGTGTGAGCAGCCTCGTTGTCGTAATCTCTCACATAATTTGTTTTGCTTCAATTTTGAAAGTATTATCGTTCGAACAGTTTCGTCTTATTCTGAGATACTGGCTGTAGGGGATAGAGTCCATGAGGGGTTTGGGGTGGAAGCTGGTAGCATGTAAAATTGCATTGCTTGCAGTAGGTTTCCTATACAGCCTTCTCAAGATAGCTCCCCCTTCTCCTCTGTAAGCTTCTATATCCAGGAAAGTGACACATTGTTTGTCAAAAGACATGGTAAAATTTAAATTGAAGTTGTTGCGATTCATGCTAAGAAGGCACTGCTGGAGTAAGTCTGATGGTCCGTCCCAGATGATGAATATATCATTGATGTACCAGTACCACCCAAGAATGTGGTCCGTGTACATCGATAGAGTCTCATCACCTAGAAACATGGCTTCCCACTCCCCCAGGTACAGATTGGCATACGATGGGGCACAGCACGTCCCCATCGCAACCCCCTGCACCTGGAGGTAGTGGGAGCCGTTAAAAGTAAATACGTTATTGGTCAAAATAAACTCCAATAGTGAGATGATGAACTCTCCATAAATAGAATCTACATTTTTAGTGTTTTGCATGATATGCTTAATAGCTGCCAGGCCTTTATCGTGGGGGATTGAGCTATACAGGGATTTGACATCTACTGTGACCAGTAATGCATCTACCGGGATCTTAAGTTTCTCAATAATTTGCAAAAAATAGAGTGTATCCTTCACAAAGGAGGGTAAGGATAGAACAAACGGTTTCAAAACTTCATCTACTAGTTTACTGGCATTCTCGCTTATCGCCCCTATACCGGAGATTATTGGTTTCCCGGCTGGGTTTCTTGTATCTTTGTGGATTTTTGTCAGTGCATAAAACACTGGGGTACGGGGGAAGTTGTTCCTGATGAACTCCCACAATTGTTTAGTAATTGTGGAATTGGAATAGGCAGTGTCTATAAGCATATGGAAGTCATCATTGTATTTATTGACCATACTTGCCGGAATCCGGCGATACCATTCCAGATTGTTTAATATTCTGTTGCACATGTCAACATATTTGGCGTTATCAAGCACGGCGATATTTCCACCTTTATCTGCAGTCTTTATAGTAATTTGATTAATTGTTAAATTGTTTGGGTATGTTGTACGAATTTTCAATTTGTCTAATTCTTTGTTGATTAATTTAAGAAAGGCTGCAGTGTTTGGGTGCGTACTCGGTGCTGGACAGAAATCTTATTTTTTCTTTAGTGCAGATTTGTTTATCTTAGTGATCCCACCCAATGTTTCAATTGATTCCAGGACTTGGGAGAGATTGATGTTATCAATAAGATTAATTTGATCATTCTCCTCAAGGAGAGAGACCAGCTGGTCTATTGCCTGATTTTCTTGTGGGGTGAGGTCCATTGACCCTCCTTGTTTATGGTAAAGTTTTTTTAAAATCAATTTCCGGATAAAAAGTTGAAGATCTTTGTATATTTCGAATTTATCTATGTCTTAGTTTGGACAGAAATGTAAGCCTTTTTTGAGGACAGCTATTTCATCGTGAGACAGTTTATACGATGAAAGATTGATTATATTGAGTTGAGGTGCATTTTGTTCGTTGGTAGATTGGGTGACAGTTAAAGTGCTATCTGTGTGTATGTATTGAGATTGGGTTGTGTGGGTTGAGCACCCATAAGAATCCTCTCTATAAAAGAGGGATCATTAGAGATAGTGTCTAGTGAATTAGTGGTTGAAGTGTTGGGTTGGGGGGTAAATTTCCTTGTCAAAGTATGGGTGTTGGCTTGTGTGTTGGAAATCTTAGAAGTTGACTCGTGTATTGATGTGTAGGGGTTTACCTTCTTAGGGATGTCCAGGGTTAATTTCTTAGCCTGTTGTCCCTCGGTGAGGTCACCCTGGTGCATACATTTTGTGCTTTGCCCTGTTTTCGGTTTGTGGGTGATTTGAGAGGAAAATTGGGGCATGTTAGAAATTGGTTGTAGGGAAGTGGATTGTTGTCCCTGATGATAATTATTTTTATTGTGATTTGGTCTGTTTTCAGTCCATTTATAGGCTTTGCCATCTTTGAAGGCATTTCTATCTCGGGTGAGTTTTTGTCCTTTCGTCATGAGTATGTCTTTAATAAATGCCTCTAGATGTGTTTTCAATCTGTCTTTCTTATTTGTAATGGGTCTCTGGGTTTTAAGTTGCTGGAGTTTGTTACATAAATTTACAATATCTGCATCCAAGTTGCTAGATCTTTTTCTATACTCATCTGTTAGAATTTCCATTAAGCTCCGTGAGCACTTACGTAGTGCCTTTTCCCATTTCTCTTTGAATTCCGAGTCCAGGCCATCAAGAGTGGGGAAGATCTGGACTCAGAATCCCATGGGATTAATGTCCTCTTTGATATAGTCTTGGAAAGATCTGACATGCCAATATAACAGGGATTTCTTCTCCAGAATTTTGGAAAGTCTGGATAAGAGTGAAGAAATTTCCGAGTCTATGGATTCCTTATCTCCAAAATCTTTTAGATATCCCTTCATGAGGGTTCCACAAAAAGATCCCACTGATTCCGCAGACTCAGGCCCCTTTCACACGATCGGACCGTTCAGGTTCGCCTGTCAGTTTTGACGGCGGACCTGAACGGTCAATCCATGTTAGCCTATGGAGCGTCGGATGTCAGCGGAGACATGTCCGCTGACATCCGACCCTGTCCGATCCGCTAAAAGCAGACGGATGGCTCTACGTCCAGGTCCATCGCTGTCGGATCGGGTGAGATCTGACGAAAACGGACACGCTGTCCGTTTTCGTCCGATCCCTCCATAGGCGGCACAAGCCCCTCCCCGCTCAGTGAGCAGAGAGAGACCTGTCATCCGCCGGGTCAGCGGAGATCAACGGACAGATCTCCCGGTGAGCCAGCGGACCGAGGCGGGCTCCGTAGAAACGGAGTCCGCCTCGTGTGAAAGGGGCCTTAGATAACCCCCTGATGGTGTCAGACTTTTTATCTGCGATTAAGGGATTGAAATCGGGTAAATGCCCGGGTCCGGACGGATTTTCCCCTAGATTCTACAAATCGTTCGCCCAGCCCCTCGCCCCACTTCTTATGGCAGCATTCAACTACATAGATGACTCCCACCCACCCTCTAGAGATCTCCTATCTGCCAATATTTCAGGCATACTCAAACCAGGCAAAGACCCCTCTCAGTGCAGTAGTTACCGACCGATCTCTCTACTTAACCTGGACGTTAAACTTTTCACAAAAGTCTTAGCGAACCGCCTCTCACCCCTCCTGCCCTCCATTATCCACAAGGATCAGATAGGATTTGTCCCTGGCCAAGAGGGCAGAGACAACACCACTAAAATGATCCACCTCATTTCCTACATCCATCGACACAACCTGAAGGCATGTATCCTGTCCTTTGATGCCGAGAAGACATTTGACCGGGTCAATTGGCAGTTTTTACACCTTTCCTTAGAACAGATAAGCCTTGGGCCCCACCTTTGTGTCCAAAGTTATGGCACTATTTTCCCGTCCCTCAGCTTCTGTCCTGGTCAATGGCTCCTCGTCGTCTCTGTTTCAAATCTCTAAAGGAACCCATCAGGGATGCCCTCTATGCCCCCTACTTTTTGTTTTGGTGATAGAACACTTGGCAACAGCCATTAGACAAAATGAAAATATAGTGGGGATCTGGATGCCCTCTTCTGTTCACAAACTATCCCTCTACGCGGATGATCTCCTCGTTTGTGTTCAACAACCTCACACCTTCTCTGATGCAAGAATTTCATAGATTTGGAGGACATAGTAACTTTAAACTTAACATGTCCAAGACAGAAGCTCTTAACATATCCCTACCACCCACCACCCTTACTCAAGTATAGGCCAATTTCCCATTCCAGTGGGGATCCAAGGGCATCTCTTATCTTGGGATAACAATCCCATCCAACCTCTCAGACCTCTATAACCTCAAATACTTCCCCTTACTGACCCGACCCAGGAAGGAACTAGACACTTGGAACGCGGCACCACTGGCTTGGTTTGGCCACATTAACACACTTAAAATGGACACACTCCCCAAATTACTTTATGTGTTCCAGACAGTCCCTATCAATGTCTCCAAAAATTTCTTCAACTCCCTACGTTCCATGTCCATACGCTACATCTGGCACCAAGGGCTATCCCGTATCTGTCACACCCTGTTCACACACCCAGGCCCTTAACAGGCTACGAACAACTGTGCTCTCTCTGATACACCCACCCACCTACTCTCCACCATTTATAAACTACAACACTGACTGACCCATGACCCACCCACCTCTTACACCAGGAGGTGGGCCACGTACCCGGGAAGAGAACTCTCCTCGGCTGACTGGCAAAAGTCAATTCTACTTTATGCACAAATCCTCTAACTCTTGTTATACACAGAAGAAGAACTTTAAACTTCTATCCAGGTGGTACAAGGACCCTCAATCACTCCATAAAATCTTCCCCTCTGCCCCTACTTCATGTTGGAGATGTGGTGACGCAGAAGGAAGTTATCTCCACATTTGGTGGAAGTGTAAGGCCATACAACCCCTCTGGTCTCAGGTTTTCGCCATATACAGTAGTCTATATGATCGGCCAATGACACCTACACAGAGATAGCTCTATTGTCTATGCTCTTGGGCTCCATAAACTCTCAAAAATGTACTCTATTATGCTTTTTCCTGTCAGCCGCCAGCTGCCAGCCACCAGACAACCTTTTTTGGAAAACTGCTACCACCCCTCCCCTGTCCTCCTGGGTCTCAGTGGTCAATGACATTATGCGCATGGAAGAGATGATAGCCTTGGACAATGATACTGTACCTTCAATAAATGTAAAACTCTCTGGTTCATTTGGATCGAATACTCTACCTCTGATTCCCTGAAAGACCTATTAACTCCCCACAGCTAGGCTGAACACACCTTATGTTCCTGACCCCCGATTTGTGGCACCAGGACCTGCTCATCTCCCTCTATCCGACCTTTCCCCCTGCTACACCCAAACCCTCCCTTTCCCAACCCCCAATCCCCCCCCTCTATCTTTTTCATCTCCTTCTCCCCCCAATCCTATGTTGCAATGACTAAGATCTAGATGTTTTCATCCCCATTCTCCATATTGCGACTCGCAATACACTGCGGGCTAAACCGATACTTTTTAGCAAAAGGCCAAACCCATATATTCCACCAGTCTATAGCCTAGAGTATACCAAATATAAAACCTATAATGTATTGCTTTCCATATTGAACATCCTAGCTATAATGTATATTATGTTGTTTCATTCTGTTAAACACAATAAAAACATATTTGACTCTTAATTTCTTAGGTGAAAATAACCCAAATCAGTGTATATTATTTAGTCTGTAGGAAATTTATAGAGTATAGAGATATATACAGTGCCTTTAAAAAGTATTCATACCCCTTGACATTTTCCACATTTTGTTATGTTACAACCAAAATAGTAAATGTATTTTATTGGGATTTTATGTGATAGACCAACACAAAGTGGCACATAATTGTAAAGTGGAAGGAAAATGATGAATGGTTTTCAACATTTTTTACAAATAAATTTTTTACAAGTAAATAATACCCCTAACTAAAATCTAGGGAACTGATTGCCTTCAGAAGTCACCTAATTAGTATATAGAGTCTACCTGTGTGTAATTTAATCTCAGTATAAATACAGCTGTTCTGTAAAGCCCTCAGAGGTTTGTTAGATAATCTTAGTGAACAAACAGCATCATGAAGGCCAAGGAACGCACCAGACAAGTCAGGGATAAAGTTGTGGAGAAGTTTAAAACAGGGTTGGGTTATAAGAATAATATCCCAAGCTTTGAACATCTCACAGAGCACTGTTCAATCCATCATCCAAAAATGGAAAGTGTATGGAACAACTGCAAACTTACCAAGACATGGCCATCCACCTACTGACAAGCTGGGCAAGGAGAGCATTCATCAGAGAAGCAGCCAAGATGCCCATGATAACTGTGGAGGAGCTTCAGATATCCACAGCTTAGGTAAGAGAATCTGCCCACAGAACAACTGTTAGTCGTGCACTCCACAAATCTGGCCTTTATGGAAGAGTGGCAAAAAGAAAGCGATTGTTGAAAGAAAGCCATAAGAAGTCACATTTTCAGTTTGCGAGAAGCCATGTGGGGGACACAGCAAACATATAGAAGAAGGTGCTCTGGTCCAATGTGACCAAAATGTAACTTTTTGGCTTAAAAGCAAAACGCTATTGTGGCAGAAAACTAACATTGCACACCACCCTGAACACACCATCCCCACCGTGAAACATGGTGGTGGCAGCATCATGTCGTGGAGATGCTTTTCTTCAGCAGGGACAGGTCAGAGTTGATAGGAAGATGGATGGAGCCAAATACAGGGAAATCTTACAAGAATACCTGTCTGCAAAAGACTTGAGACTGGGGCGGAGGTTCACCTTCCAGCAGGACAACAACTCTAAGCGTACAGCCAGAGCTGCAATGGAATGGTTTGAATCACAGCATATTCATGTGTTTGAATGGCCCAGTCAAAGTCCAGACCTAAATCCAATTGAGGATCTGTGGTAAGACTTGAAAATTGCTGTTCACAGATGCTCTTAATCCAATCTGACAGAGCTTGAGCTATTTTGAAAAGAAGAATGGGCAATAATTTCACTCTCTGGATGTGTAAAGTTGGTAGAGACATCCCCAAAAAGACTTGCAGCTGTAATTGCAGCGAAAGGTGGTTCTACAAATTATGGACTCAGGAGGGCTGAATACAAATGCAGGCCACACTTTTCAGACATTTATTTGTAAACAAAATTCACAGCAATGCCATTTTGTGTTGGTCTATCACATAAAATCCCAATAAAATACATTTACAATTATGGTTGTAACATGACAAAATGTGGAAAATCTCAAAGGGTATGAATACTTTTTCAAGGCACTGTACATAGTTAGTCAGGTTGAAAAAAGACACAAGTCTATCCAGTTCAACCAAAAAACAAAACAAAACAAAAAAAACATACAATCCCATATACACAATCCTATACCCACAGTTGATTCAGAGGAAGGCAAAAAAATCCCAGCAAAGCACACATAATGACACCATCCCTCTACAGGAAAACATAGATTCAAACAATAAATCTCAACTACCCACACCAAATATGGAAGTGGGGAGTGAGATAGGGGATTTTAAATGTAACAAACATCAAAGAAAACCAATTATAAAACATATTATCTCTATTTTAAGACATAGTAAAATCTTAAAGTTAAAAATATCGGCATACAGTCTGATATATACAGAACTCAAATAAGTTCAGAAAAAATATTGCAGTGTGTAGAACATGATCAGCTACTGTTCACAAAAGGATGAGCATGCAGATATAAAGCGTTTGCTTGTCAATGCTTCAACAAAATCCATGGCAGCAATAAGGAACAGCACAATTGCATATATTAAAATTGAGAAACATTAGAATACCGTATCGAGAGGGGGGAGAGAAAAAAAAAGCCCAAACCAACCCACACAAGGAATGGGGGGGGTATCCTCCTTTTTCATGCCAAACAGGAGTATATGTCTAGGTGGGGTCAAGGGGGGACTTTCTCCCCCCCCCCCACTATGTTCCTTATGGGTATTCAATTGCAAATTAATTCTGCTGTTGATATACACTGAGCAAAATTATAAACCCAACACTTTTCTGTTTGCCCTTATTTATCATGAGCTGAACTCCAAGATCTACGACTTTTTCTATGTACACAAAAGGCCCGTTTCTCTCAAATATTGTTCACAAATCTGTCTAAATCTGTGTTAGTGAGCACTTCTCCTTTGCCAAGATAATCCATCCATCTCACAGGTGTGGCATATCAAGATGATGATTAGACAGCATGATTATTGCACAGGTGTGCCTTAGGATGGCCACAATAAAAGGCCACTCTAAAATGTGCAGTTTTATCACACAGCACAATGCCACAGATGTCGCAAGTTTTGAGGGAGCATGCAATTGGCATGCTGACCACAGGAATGTCCACCAGAGCTGTTGCCCCTGAATTGAATGTTCATTTCTCTACCATAAGCCATCTCCAAAGGCATTTCAGAGAATTTAGCAGTACATCCAACCAGACTCACAACCGCAGACCACGTGTAACCACACCAGCCCAGGACCTCCACATCCAGCATCTTCACCTCCAAGATCATCTGGGACAAGCCACCTTAACGGCTGCTGCAACAATCAGTTTGGCATAACCAAAGAATTTCTGCACAAACTTTCAGAAACCATCTCAGGGAAGCTCATCTGCAAGTTCATCGTTCTCATCGGGGTCTCGACCTGACTGCAGTTCATTGTCGTAACCAACTTGAGTGGGCAAATGCTCACACTCGATGGCGTCTGGCACTTTGGAGAGGTGTTCTCTTCACAGATGAATCCTGGATTTCACTGTACAGGGCAGATGGCAGACAGTGCGTATGGCGTTGTGTGGGTGAGCGGTTTGCTGATGTCAACGTTGTGGATCGAGTGGCCCATAGTGGCGGTGGGGTTATGGTATGGGCAGGCGTAGTATGCTATGGACATCGAACACAAGTGCATTTTATTGATAACATGATGGCGTCTGGCACTTTGGAGAGGTGTTCTCTTCACAGATGAATCCTGGATTTCACTGTACAGGGCAGATGGCAGACAGTGCGTATGGCGTTGTGTGGGTGAGCGGTTTGCTGATGTCAACGTTGTGGATCGAGTGGCCCATAGTGGCGGTGGGGTTATGGTATGGGCAGGCGTAGTATGCTATGGACATCGAACACAAGTGCATTTTATTGATAGCATTTTGAATGCACAGAGATACTGTGACGAGATCCTGAGGCCCATTGTTGTGCCATTCATCCACGACCATCACCTCATGTTGCAGCATGATAATCCACCGCCCCATGTTGCAAGGATCTGTACACAATTCCAGGAAGCTGAAAACATCCCAGTTCTTGCATGGCCAACATACTCAACAGACATGTCAACCATTGAGCATGTTTGGAATGCTCTGGATCGGCGTATATGACAACGTGTTCCAGTTCCTGCCAATATCCAGCAACTTCGCACAGCCATTGAAGAGGAATGGACCAACATTCCACATGCCCCATTTAACAACCTGATCAACTCTATGCGGATGAGATGTGCTGCACTGCATGAGGCAAATGGTGGTCACACCAGATACTGACTGGTTTATGGACTCTCCCCCCCCCCCCGGCGCCCCCAATTCAGTAAAACTGCACATGTTAGAGTGGCCTTTTATTGTGGCCAGCCTAAGGCACACCTGTGCAATAATCATGCTGTCTAGTCAGCATGTTGATATGCCACACCTGTGAGGTGGATGGATTATCTTGGCAAAGAAGAAGTGCTTACTAACACAGATATATACAGATTTGTGAACAATATTTGAGAGAAATAGGCCCTTTGTGTACTTAGAAAAAGTCATAGATCGTTGAGATCAGCTCATGATAAAAAGGGGCGAACACAAAAGTGTTGCATTGATAATTTTGCTCAATGTATATATACAGTATCTCAGAAAAATGAGTACACCCCTCACATTTTTGTAAATATTTTATTATATCTTTTCATGTGACAACACTGAAGAAATTACACTTTGCTACAATTTAAAGTAGTGAGTATACAGCTTGTATAACAGTGTAAATTTGCTGCCCCCTCAAAATAACTCAACACACAGCCATTATTGTCTAAACCGCTGGCAACAAAAGTGAGTACATCCCTAAGTGAACATTACCAAATTGGGCCCAATTAGCCATTTTCCTTCCCCAGTGTCATGTGACTCATTAGTGTTATAAGGTCTCAGGTGTGAATGGGGAGCAGGTGTGTTAAATTTGGTGTTATTGCTCTCACTCTCTCATACTGGTCAGTGGAAGTTCAACATGGCACCTCATGGCAAAGAATTCTCTGAGAATTTGAAAAGAAAAATGTTGCCCCATATGACGATGGCCTAGGCTATAAGAAGATTGCCAAGATTCCCTGAAACTGAGCTGCAGCATGGTGGCCAAGACCATACAGGACAGGTTCCACTCAGAACAGGCCTCACCATGGTCGACCAAAGAAGTTGAGTGCATGTGCTCAGTGTCATATCCAGAGGTTGTCTTTGGGATATAGACGCATGAGTGCTGCCAGCATTGCTGCAGAGGTTGAAGGGGTGGGGGGTCAGCCTGTCAGTGCTCAGACCATACGCCACACACTGCATCAAATTGGTCTGCATGACTGTTGACCCAGAAGGAAGCCTCTTATGAAGATGATGCACAAGAAAGCCCGCAAACAGTTTGCTGAAGACAAGCAGACTAAGGACATGGATTACTGGAACCATGTCCTGTGGTCTGATGAGACCAAGATAAACTTATTTGGTTCAGATGGTGTCAAGTGTGTGTGGCAGCAACCAGGTGAGGAGTACAAAGACAAGTGTGTCTTGCCTACAGTCAAGCATGGTGGTAGGAGTGTCATGGTCGGGGGGCTGCATTAGTGCTGCTGGCACGGGGGAGCTAGAGTTCATTGAGGGAACCATGAATGCCAACATGTACTGGGACATACTGAAGCAGAGCATGATCCCCTCCCTTCGGAGACTGGGCCGCAGGGCAGTATTCCAACATGGTAACGACCCCAAACACACCTCCAAGACAACCACTGCCTTGCTAAAGAAGCTGAGGGTAAAGGTGATGGACTGGCCAAGCATGTCTCCAGACCTAAACCCTATTGAGCATCTGTGGGGCATCCTCAAAGGGAAGGTAGAGGAGCGCAAGGTCTCTAACATCCACCAGCTCCGTGATGTCGTCATGGAGGAATGGAAGAGGACTCCAGTGGCAACCTATGAAGCTCTGGTGAACTCCATGCCCAAGAGGGTAAAGGCAGTGCTGGAAAATAATGGTGTCCACACAAAATATTGATACAATCAAAAACATAAATGTATTTTATTGGGATTTTCTTTGATAGACCAACACAAAGTGGCACATAATTGTGAATTGGAAGGAAAATGATAAATGTTTTTTTTTTACAAATATCTTAATAGTGTGGCGTGCATTTGTATTCAGCCCACCTGAGTCAATACTTTGTAGAGCCACCTTTCGCTGCAATTACAGCTGCAAGTCTTTTTGGGAATGTCTCTACCAGCTTTGCACATCTAGAGAATGAAATTTTTGCCCATTCTTCTTTGCAAAATACCTTAAGCTCTGTCAGATTGGATGGCGAGCATATGTAAACAGCAGTTTTCTCAATTGGGTTTAGGTCTGGACTTTGACTGGACCATTCTAACACATGAATATTCTTTGATCTAAAACATTCCTTTGTAGCTCTGGCTGTATATTTAGGGTCATTGTCCTACTGAAAGGTGAACCTCCGCCTCAGTCTCAAGTCTTTTGCAGACTCTAACATGTTTTCTTCTAAGATTGCCCTGTATTTGGCTATATCCATCTTCCTGTCAACTCTGACAAGCTTCTCTGTCCCTGCTGAAAAAAAGCACCCCAACAACATGATGCTGCCACCACCATGTTTCATTGTGGGGACGGTGTGTTTAGGGTGATGTGCAGTGTTAGTTTTCTGCCACACATAGCATTTTGCTTTTAGGCCAAAAAGTTAAATTTTGGTCTCATCTGAGCAGAGCACCTATTTCCATATGTTTGCTGTGTCCCCCATATGGCTTCTTGCAAACTGCAAACGGGACTTCTGGCTTTCTTTCAACAATGGCTTTCTTCTTGCCACTCTTCCATAAAGTCCAAATTTGTGGTGTGCACGACTAATAGTTGTCTTGTGGACAGATTCTCCTACCTGAGCTGTGGATCTCTGCAGCTCCTCTAGAGTTACCATGGGCCTCTTGGCTGCTTCTCTGATTACTGCTCTCCTTGCCTGTCAGTTTAGGTGGACGGCCATGTCTTGGTAGATTTGCAGTTGTGCCATACTCTTTCCATTTTCGGGTGATGCTCCGTGAGATGTTCAAAACTTGGGATATTTTTTTTTATAACCTAACCCTGCTTTAAACTTCTCCACAACTTTATCTCTGACCTGTCTGGTGTGTTCCTTGGACTTCATGATGCTGTTTATTCACTAAGGTTTCATGGAACAACTGTATTTAGACTGAGATTAAAGTGCACACAGGTGCACTCTATTTACTAATTAGGTGACTTCTGAAGGGAAATGGTTCCACTATATTTTAGTTAGGGGTATCGGAGTAAAGGGGGCTGAATATAATTGCACCCCACACTTTTCAGATATTTATTTGTAAAAAATGTTGAAAACCATTTATCATTTTCCTTCCACTTCACAATTATGTGCCACTCTGTGTTGGTCTATCACATAAAATCCCAAAAAAATACATTTACGTTTTTGGTTGTAACATGACAAAATGTAGAAAATTTTAAGGGGTATAAATACTTTTTCAAGGCACTGTATATATCTCTATACATTTCCTACAGACTAAATAATATACACTGATTTGGGTTATTTTCACCTAAGAAATGTAGCAAAATACAGATTGGCCTAAATGTATAAAGAAAGACTACCGGTATTTATGTGCAAAATGTTATAACAGAAACATAGAAAAACAAGTTGTTTTAAAAAATGTTGGTCTTTTGTAGTTTTTTATCGCAAAAAGTAAAAAAAAAAAAAAACAGTGATAATTATATACCACCGAAAGAAAGCTCTATCTGTCTAAAAAAAATGATAAAAATGTAGCTAATATCAAGTCCAATTCAGGTACACTAGTTTTAATAATGAAAAATACATTGAAGCTTATGATAGTCTGACAACATGGTGAATTGTACCTCTTAGTAGTTTGACTAACCTACATCTGTTCTATATGACCTACAATTTATAGAACACATCCATACCTGAGACGACCCCAACAGTATACCTTTTGACCCTTTTTTTGTTTTTTGTTTTCGTTTTGTTCATTTAATTCCTAGTTAGACCTCATAGTGTCTATCTTTCAAGTTTCTCTATATTTCCAATTAAGTCCTCGGTGCTCTGTGTACCTTTTCAGAGGCAGCAGACTTCATTCTACTTAATAAAGATTTATAAGTATTAAACATATGTGAAAAGTTTGTTGAACAATGATAATATTATGCTACTCCTTTTCTTTAGGCCAGACTGCTGCTTGGAAGCTAAACAGTGAGGACCTTGAGTGGAGAGTGAACAAGTTTTGCTTTTTGACTGCTGGTGATAGCTGGGTTGCACTTTTAGGTTCTTTTTGAGGCTTTTCCCTGTAGCTTTTTAACACCTTTTTCTGACACTTTTTAAACAGCTTTTTTTTTAATTTGCTTCCTTCAGCCTACTAATTAAGGGGAGTGGTTAATTGGTCACAGGTGCTTGAGGCCTATATAACCTTGTGCAGAACTCATTGTGAGCCTGCTGGAACTCTGTCCAAGTGGAACTGGACTAAGTAATGAGTTAAAAATAGGGATTAACCGAACACCCCCCTGTTCGGTTCGCACCAGAACATGCGAACAGGCAAAAAATTTGTTTGAACACGTGAACACCGTTAAAGTCTATGGGACTCGAACATGAATAATCAAAAGTGCTAATTTTAAAGGCTTATATGCAAGTTATTGTCATAAAAAGTGTTTGGGGACCCGGGTTCTGCCCCAGGGGACATGGATCAATACAAAAAAAAGTTTTAAAAAGGGCCGTTTTTTCGGGAGCAGTGATTTTAATAATGTTTAAAGTGAAACAATAAAAGTGTAATATTCCTTTAAATTTCGTACCTGGGGGGTGTCTATAGTATGCCTGTAAAGGGGCGCATGTTTCCTGTGTTTAGAACAGTCTGACAGCAAAATTACATTTCAAAGGAAAAAAGTCATTTAAAACTACTTGTGGCTATTAATGAATTGTCGGTCCGACAATACACATAAAAGTTCATTGATAAAAACGGCATGGGAACTCCCCACAGGGGAACCCTGAACCAAAATTTTTTTAAAAATGGCGTGGGGGTCACCCTAAATTCCATACCAGGCCCTTCAGGTCTGGTATGAATATCAAGGAGAACCCTGGCCAAAAAAAAAAAAAAAATGCAGTGGGGGTCCCCCTCAAAATCTATACCAGACCCTTCAGGTCTGGTATGGATTTTAAGGGGAACCCCGCACCAAATTTTTTTTAAAAAATGGCGCGGGGTCCCCCCAAAAATCCATACCAGACCCTTATCCGAGCACGCAACCTGGCAGGCCGCAGGAAAAGAGGGGGGATGAGAGAGTGCCCCACCCTCCTGAACCGTACCAGGCCACATGCCCTCAACATTGGGAGGGTGCTTTGGGGTAGCCCTCCAAAGCACCTTGTCCCCATGTTGATGGGGACAAGGGCCTCATCCCCCCAACCCTTGCCTGGTGTGCACTTTTTTTTAACATTTTGGCGCGGGGTTCCCCTTAAAATCCATACCATACCTGAAGGGCCTGGTATGGAATTTAGGGGGACCCCCACGCCATTTAAAAAAAAAATTTTGGTTCGGGGTTCTCCTGTGGGGAAATCCCATGCCGTTTTTATCAATGAACTTTTATGTGTATTGTCGGACCGACAATTCATTAATAGCCGCAAGTAGTTTTAAATGACTTTTTTTACTTTGTAATGTCATTTTGCTGTGAGACTGTTTCTAAACACGGGAAATATGCGCCTCTTTACAGACATACTATATACACCCCTCAGGTATGAAATTTAAAGGAATGTTACACTTTTATTCTTTCACTTTAAGCATTATTAAAATCACTGCTCCCGAAAAAACGGCCATTTTTAAAACTTTTTTTTGCATTGATCCATGTCCCCTGGCGCAGGACCCAGGTTCCCAAACACTTTTTATGACAATAGCATACATATAAGCCTTTAAAATTAGCACTTTTGATTTCTCCCATAGACTTTTAAAGGGTGTTCCGCGGCTTTCAAATTTGCCGCGAACACCTCAAATTGTTCGCTGTTCGGCGAACTGGCGAACAGCCGATGTTCGAGTCAAGCATGAGTTTGACTCAAACTCGAAGCTTGTCCCTAAACCAGAGTTGAAAACAGGAGGTTATAACAGGGGTCATAGTACCTGTGTAGTGTGAGTACCTGAGTGTTGTCTGAGTAGTGTGTGTGGATCGTTAGTACTTGTGTATTGTGTACTTGTGTATTGTGAGTGCACGAAGGTCTGCGGGTGCATGTAGGTCTGTCAGTGCACGTAGGTCTGCAAGTGCACGTAGGTCTGCGGGTGCATGTAGGTCTGCACGTAGGTCTGCATGTGCACGTAGGTCTGCGAGTGCACGTAGGTCTACACATAGGCCTGCGAGTACACGTAGGTCTGCACGTAGGTCTGCGAGTGCACGTAGGTCTGTGAGTGCACATTGGTCTGCACGTAGGTCTGTGAGTGCACGTAGGTCTGCAAGTGCACGTAGGTCTACGAGTGCACGTAGGTCTGCGAGTAGCTGTGTATTGTTTTGTTGACTACCTGTATATTGTCTTGTTGAGTACCTGTGTATTGTCTTGTTGAGTACCCGTGTATTGTCTTGTTGAGTACACGTGTATTGTCTTCTTAAGTACCTGTGTATTGTCTTGTTAAGTACCTGTGTATTGTCTTGTTGAGTACCTGTGTATTGTCTTGTTGAGTACCTGTGTATTGTCTTGTTGAGTATTAGTGTCAGGAAGTTAGTTGTTAGGTAATTTGGACAGGGTATAATCCCCAATCCTCATTAAATTAATAGGTACGATGCCAGGCGGATGTGGAGAGGGGACTCGTTGTGCATATATGCGTTCCTTGATCATCCGATCGAGGGTGAATACTGCTGTGCAAAATGTAAGCACATTGTTTCCCTGGAAGCCCAGGTTCTAAATCTGGGGGAGCAATTGTCAGCACTGAGAAGTCCCTCCATACTAAAGGAGAGCCAGGAACGTGCATGGTAGGTGCTGGCAGGGGCCAGCACAGAGGCGGGTGGAGACAAAAAGGTGCAGGCACTAGGAAAGAGTAGATGGGTGACAGTCAGGAAGGGTAGAGGGGGAAGTGCCAGGGAGGCCGATCCAGGGCTGGAGCATCCCAATAAGTACGCTCCATTGAGTGACATTGGTGAAACCAATCAGGGACCAGCACTGCTGGAGCTGAGGGACTCTCCTAGCTGCGATCACAGGTCAATTGGCTTCTGTTTAAATCACACAAATAGGAAACATAAAGGGAATACAAAAACACTGAATTTCAAAAGAGCCAACTTCCCTAAACTACGAACCCTGCTAGAAGGCATAAATTGGGATAAAATCTTAGGGACAAAGAACACGGAGGAGAGATGGGTTTGCTTTAAGAGAATATTAAATAAGGGCATTAGCCAATGCATACCATCGGGTAATACATTTAAAAAAGCAAACAAAAGTCTTGGATGGCTTAACTCCAAAGTAAAAATGCATATAAAAGCAAAGGAGAAGGCCTTAAAAAAATATGAGGTTGAGGGATCATTCTCAGCATTCAGACTTTATAAAGAATGCAACAAGAAATGTAAGGATGCAATAAGGATGGCTAAGATAGAACATGAAAGACACGTAGCGGAGGACAGCAAAAAAAATCCCAAGAAATTCTTTAAGTATGTAAACAGTAAAAAAGGGAGGGCATACCATATTGGCCCCATAAAGAATGAGGAAGGGCATCTGTTTACAAAGGATGGGAGGATGGCGAAGGTAGCACCAATATTTAAAAAGGGCCCAAAATACATCCCTGGGAATTACAGACCAGTTAGCCTAACAAAAATAGTATGCAAAACACTTGGAGGGACTATATACAAGATTCAGGTCCCTACCCTACACCTTCAAAGACAAAGTGGCAGGAAGATGAGTAACCTGGAGGAGGCTGCCATAGGCCTCTTTTGGAAGGCTACAGAGGCCCTGAGAAGCCCACACACTGTGGAGGAGGACTTTGCTTGCATAATTGCCTGCAAAATGCTGCAGATGGAGGAGGGCCAACGACTCCTGTGTGAGTCCTTAATTTTGGAAGCTCTCAATAAGGGGTTGAGGGGCCAAATAACATCTGCTACCCTCACACATAGTCCTCCTCCTCCAGGTCCTACTACTCCTCCTCCTCCTCCTCCTCCTCCTCCAGGTCCTACTACTCCTCCTGCCACATCTCCAACACCAGTGCCACAACGTGGAAGAAAGCGTGGAAAGAAGACCAGAGAGTGATGACCCTGGGTCCAGTCTGGTCTGGCAAAAGATGCAGGCTCTTGTAGTACCACAGCCTGGGGACACAGATGTCATCTGCTGCTTTCCAGATCTCTGGGACTTCCGGACCAGACTGCCCTCCCTTAGATAAGGACTCCTCAGGCCACCAATTTTGATGTTAAATAATTGATGTGTGCCCTGGGGGTCCAAGGCTTCGCCAATTTCTGATGTTTCTCCAGCGTTGCCTCCCTCTTTGTTTGGTTCTGAGCCCTTAATAAAGGATTTTTTGTTTCAATTATACTCGCCTATGTGTGTTTTCCTTAAAAAAGGACAGTTTGTTTGTGAGGATTCAGGTACATTTCAAAAATACAATGTGAAATTAACAAGGGACACCAACACCAAGCAATCTTCTTTAGATTAAATAATACAAGATAATAATGGTGTTGTGGTAACTTGACACACAAAACACACACAAATATATATATATATATATAAAATATTAGGGAGTAAAACTAAAACTAAAATAAAACAAAGATCAGCCTGGAAAAAAATACAACCCCCCCCCAAAAAAAAATAACACCCTTTAAAAATAAATAAATAAATAAAACAACAACAAAAAAATTTTGTCAGATGTGACAAATCAAAATATATTGAGGGAATCACGATAAATAATAAAGAAAGAAGTTTGAGAGAAGTCTGTGTGAATATGAGCAGCAAAACTACTCAATTCTTCTCACATTATAAAGAAGAGAGTGCGCTGTATTAAACCATTTTTTACATCGCAGCGTGACGAAAGTGCTGTATCTATTGCGACCGCTAATTTTACCAGACCGAGCTGTTCCGTCTCGGAATTTCTTCTGAGCATGCGTGGCACTTTGTGCGTTGGAACTGACCACACACGGTTTAAAATTCGGGCTGGAAATCCATGATTTAATACTACAGTGACGGTGGTGCAGACAACTACTATGGCAACCTAAGAGGAAGATCTTTGTTTTCAAACGTTTTTATTGTAGAAAAATATAACATTTGGGTGTACAGGCACTGTAGTGACATGAATCATATGGTATAAAAGCATTTAACAGATAAATGAAGTATCACACACAGTGCGGATCATAGCTCATACAAGCGTATAAAGTGAGCCCATAAAACAATAGTAGTAAAATAATAAAATAAAAAGGGAATAAGAAGACAAACGAGTAAAGAAAAAATGAGAAAATCAAAATCATACAGTTGTGATCGATGTGTACCTCTAGTAAAATATGTTTACAGTCAGGGAGAAAGACACAATGTACCTATTATTGTAAGGGTCTAATACGTTGTGAAGGCCCTGAGGTGTCCCCTTCGTATGTTCTTAACAGATAAAGCTAACCTTTATTTTATAGAGGGTCAGCCGAAGCATCTGAGGGATCCTCCAGTCTGTTGCTCAATAGATGAGCTGTCCAGATGTTCCATTTTCGGTCAAATATAGGCATAGAATCTAGGAGAGTGTGATGTATTCTCTCCATAGACCTGATCGACTCCATACGGGAAATCACCTGTGACCAGGATACCTGGGGGCGTTTCCAGTTCAAAGCTATTGCCCATTGAATTGCACTGAAGAGTGTGTGGATTAATTTTTGTAAGGGGTGGGGAACATCTGGAAGCTCCGCAAACAGCAAACACATCTGACATGTCAAGGTAAGTGATATTCCAGAGAGAAGTCTGATAAGAGATGTAGTTTTGTGCCAAACAGTGTCCAAGGCCTTACAACTCCAGAACGTATGTAACAGCGTTCCCCTGTCCTGGCATCCTCTGAAACATGTGCCAGCGACCAGGGGATATATTCTATGAAGACGCTCCGGAGTGTAGTACCATCTAGTGTGAAGCTTAAGCACTGTTTCCTTTATTGACACCGAACGTGTACATTTGTGCATGTTATCTAGCATGTCTTGCCAATCACCATCTGGGATCTCTTGGGCCAACTCCGCCTCCCAAGCTACCATCGCCAACGACTTTCGAGGGGAGTTGTAGTCATTGAGGTATTGATAAAGTACTGAGATTGTCCCCCTTTCTCTAGCCGCCTCCCCACATAGATGTTCAAATGGGGTTTTCGACACCTCCACCCCACCCCTCAACAGAGTCGAGTAGAAGTGTCGAATTTGCAAGAATTGGTGGAACTCGGATCTACCCATCCCATAGGTCTGCTGCAAATGGGTGAAGGAGCAGAAGGAGGTGTTCTGCAGCAGAGAAGCAAGGTCCACCAAGCCCGATGCAATCCATCTAAGATATGGCAGATTAGAGGGAAAAGCTGGGGGAAATGAGGGTTCTCCCAAAAAAGAGGACAAGAGGGGGACGTCAGAATGCAACCTGAACTTTTTACGATAAAGGGACCATAGATAAAGTGACTGACCAACAATATTGTTCAATGGGGTAATATCTTTAGGGGAGACTGAACGGGACCAGAGAAGGCCAGGGAGGTAATAAGGAGATATAGAGACCCGCTCAAATTGTAGCCATGGCACTGGGGTCGGGAAGGAATGCCACTGTGCCATTTGGGTAAGCCGAGATGCCAGGAAATATTTCCATAGATCAGGGCATCCCAATCCCCCCCTTCTCTGGGCTCTATAGATCAGTGCCCGTCCCACTCGCGGCTTTTTATTCTGCCATATAAATCTGAGTAAGTCTGCCTGAACCCTCTGAAGGATTGATCGTGAGACATATAGAGGTAGAGATCTGAAGAGAAATAGGAGTTTAGGGAGGATATTCATTTTCACTGCTTGGATTCTCCCTAGGAATGATATGTGATAGGAGGACCATTGATTTAGCAGATATTTGACGTTAGAGAAAGCTGGGGGGTAGTTCAATGAGTATAACTGTTTTAAAGAGGGGGCTAATTTAACTCCTAGGTATTGTAGAGAGATATGGTTCCATGAGAATTTAAATTTTTCTGTAAGGGTGGTCAATAGGGGTTGCGGAAGGTGAATTGGTAGAGCCGAACATTTGGAGGGGTTAACGCTCAGGCCTGATAGTTTGTGGAAAGAGTCAAGAGAGGACATAAGGTTAGGGAGGGAGATTAAGGGGTCTGAGATGAACAGTAGTACATCATCTGCGTACAGGCTAAGTTTAAATTCCTGATCTCCTTTACTATAGCCCCTGATGTTTGGGTCATTAGAGATGGATCTAGACAGGGGTTCCATAGCCAATGCGAACAAAAGCGGGGATAAAGGACACCCCTGTCTAGTGCCACAGCCCAGAGAGAAATAATCTGAGTAACATCCTGGAAGTTTAATTCGGGTTTTTGGGTTATGGTAGAGGGCCTTAAAGCCATGTAAAAATGCCCCACTAAACCCAAATCTGGCCAACACTGTATCTAAATATGTCCAGAGGACACTATCAAATGCTTTGTTTATATCTAAACTTAAAAGCAATACTGAGTTAGAGTTCATATGGGCGTCCTGCAAGATATTGGTGGCCAAACGTATATTATCAGTAATTTGTCTCGATGGGATAAATCCGGTTTGATCGGGTGATATCAAGGTTGTAATAACTTTGGCCAACCTGTCGGCCAAGATCCTCCCAAATATTTTAAGATCGTTATTTATAACCGAAATGGGGCAAAAATTTTGGGGTAGGGTATGATCCTTGCCAGGCTTGGGAATGAGGGACATGTTGGCCAATAGCATTTCTTCAGGGAAACATTGTCCTTTGAGTATTTGATTAAACATGTTTGTGAGTGTGGGGAGCAGGGAATCAGCGAACTTTTTGTAATAAACAGGCGAAAAGCCATCTGGGCCTGGGGCCTTAGAGGGTTTGAGGGAGGAGATAATAGAGGCCACCTCCTCCGATGAGCAAGGAGCATTAAGGATGTCCAATTGCTCCTCCGAAAGTCGAGGGAGCGAGAGGGAATCCAGCCATGATTGCATAGGGGGAGGGCGTGAAGGGTCTGGGCCAGAAAATAGTTTTTGGTAGAAGGTGGAGAAGATCTGCAGAACATGTTTTGGATGAGAGGTTATGTTGCCATGGCTATCTTTTAGTTTATAGAGATGGGTCGGTTGGATTGATTGTTTTAGCTTTCGCGCAAACTGCGTGGAAGCAGAGTTACTGTATAGAAGAAAGCGGGCTTTAGACCATCTAAGAGACTTTTCTACTTGATCTGACAGTATATCATCTAGAGCCCTTCTTTTTTCTGTGATTTGAAGAAGCAGTTCCTGTGTAGGGGTCTGTGTGTGTCTATGATAAAGTTGTTCCAGTTCTAAGGTAAGTTTGTGGGTGTCTTGTTGTTTCTGTCTTTTTTGGGTCGTGGAAATCTCTATTAGATGACCCCTCATCACAGCCTTATGGGCTGCCCACAGAGAGGTAGGGGAAATGTTCTCTACATTATTGAGCCTAAAATATTCGTTGAGACGTTCCACCAACTGAGCCATAATCACAGGATCTGTGAGTAGTGTGTCATTGAGGCGCCAGGACCTGGCTGCATGTGGGAGGCCCAAGCATGAGATATGGGTGGATACAATGTGGTGATCCGACCATGGGCACACATAAATGTTGGCTGTAGTTGAGTTCACTGTTAGAGAGGGGGTGCCAAAAATATAATCTAAACGAGAGTAACTATCATGGGGGTGGGAGTAGAACGTATATTCCCTAGAGCCTACATTATGGGCTCTCCATATGTCTATAAGTTGGGAGGATTTTAAGGAGTGTTGAAGGGATTTAGGAAAGGCCTGGGACGTTGGACATGTTCGGCTTCTATCAAGTCCTGAGTGGGCAACCAAATTGAAGTCCCCTCCAATTAGCATATGAGGGGAGTGGAATTTATCTAGTGTTAGGAAGAATTCCTTGAAAAATGTTGCCTGTGAGGTGTTTGGGGCATACACTGAGGCCAGAGTTAGAAGTTTGTTTTGGATGGTACCCTGAGCTATCACGAAGCGACTATTGGGATCTTTATAGACCTTTTGAGCCTGAAACATCACAGAATTTTTGATAAAGATAGCCGCCCCCCTAGACCTGGACCCATGAGTGGTGAAATAGCTTTGATTAAAAGATTTGTCAAAGTGTGATGGGTGATTATCTCTGGAGAAGTGAGTCTCCTGGAGCAAAATTATATCCGCCCCAAGAGATTTATACATTTTGAACGCTTTTCTCCTCTTCTGGGGGGTATTAAAACCTTTAACGTTATGGGAAATTATATTAATGCCCATGGTTATTTATAGTAAATTCGCTAGTGTCAGTAAGGGGTCCAGGTCGAGAGGGAGCCATCATACAACAACCCGGTCTCCTCAGAGATATTGCATAGCTCAGACGTACAGTCCCGTGAGTCTGCACGTATTGAAGCCCTGAGATGGTAGCACATACATCACAAAAAAAAAGCCAGTAAATTCGGGTAACATAAAAAGAGAATAAAAACATAAAATCATAATCATAACCACATAGAAATAGAAAAACTAGAGGCCTGAAAACTAGGCCCAAAAAAGGCCAAACAAAGCTCTGGGGGGTCATGGGGAAAAACATCCCATGGACCCAAAAAAAAATGTCCATTCGGACCATAGGGTCCGACACTCTGAGCAGTAAAGTTCGTGTCATCCGTGCAGACATAAATTCTGCTGAGGAATTTACCTGCGGGGAATCAACCAGCTTCAACAGCACTAACCAGACGAGAAGCCAGTCAGTTCTCATTGATAAGGAGTGTGGGGACAATCATGCGGACGTATCCGGGAGTCCGTAATGAGCCGGGAGAGTCCAATGTTCTCTAAGCACGACGGGAGATGTTCCAATCTCGATACCCTGGTGGGAGAGAGACAAAGAGAAAAACAGGGGTAGGGGAAAAAGTAAAAAAAAGAAAAGAAAAAAGTTGTGCCTCGATGTTAGTCACGGCGTTGGTCGCGGCGGTCTCTTCTTGGTGGAGGGGTCACCCAAATAGCTGAGTGACGTGGAGTGGAGGGTAGTCTGGGCAGGGAAGCCGCGTCTAGGAGGCCCAGCTTCACAAGCAATTCTTTTCCCTCCATCGGTGAGGTTACGGTGTATGTTGTGCCGTTGTGGGGCACCTGGAGCTTGAATGGGAAACCCCAGCGATAGCGAATACTGGCAGCCTGAAGAACCGAAGTAACTTCCTTCATCCTTCTGCGCTTATCCAGGGTGGTAGGGGAGATGTCAGGGTAGATTTGAATCTGGGTACCTTCCAGACGAATGCTTGGGCTGTTCCGCGAGGCTCTAAGTATTTCCTCTTTAATCAGGAAGTCTTTAAGACAGAGTACTATGTCTCTTGGTGGTTTTTCTGGGGGAGGGGGGGGGCGAAGGGCCCTGTGGATCCTATCGCAGGAGAAGGCTGAAAGTGGGGAGTCTGGTAAGAGGGATTGGAAGATCTTTTGTATCGTGGGTAGTAGATCTGTAACAGACTCAGGCACTCCGCGTACCCTGAGATTGTTACGGCGGTTTCTGTTGTCGAGGTCTTCAATGTGGGCCTGTAGTTGCTGGACCGTTTCAGATAGGGACTCATGTTCCTTCCTTAGGTCAGAATACACTAGGGAGAGCTCATCGTGTTTTGTCTCAAGTAAATCAGTTCTGCTACCCAGGGCCGCAATTTCCAGGGACAGCGTGTTGGTAGATTTGTGGAGCTCAGATTGAAATTTCTGGGCGATCTTGTCATACATTAGCGTCAGGCTCTCATCCAGATCAGCTTTAGTAAGATGAAATGAGTACTCACTGTCTCCCTGGGAGTGCGGTGGTGAGGGAGCTGCTGCAGGAGAATGTGCCTGAGTCTGTGTCTTGCGGGCGCCATCTTGGGCCTGCATGCTTCTCTCCTTCTCTCTCAGCAAGTATGTCGTTAGGGATCTTTGGGCCGGTTTTCCACGGCGATTTCTGGTGCCCGTCATGCGCTGAGTGTTCCGCCGGGGGTGCGGGGGAAAGTTAGGTAGATTGTGTGTGTTGATCGCCCCGGGGAAGTGCCGTTAGTCTCCGCGGCTCACGGAGCTCTCAGCCCTTGCTTCCTCCTCGGTTCGCGCCGCGCATGCGCCCCAAGAGGAAGATCTTTATTAAAGTTACCCACTCTATGTCTACTACCCCTGCAGGGGTTATCATCTCTGGTGAGTGGAGACACATTGGGGGAGCACTCAGTCACGATATCTGCCACACACAGAAGTCACTGGAGGTCACATTTGGAACTTTATCAAGTTTTGTTTATAATCACCTCTTTATGCAATATAAGTTGTTTTCATAAAAGAAGCACAGTACTTATGGACCTACACTACAGATTGGACAATTATATATGTACTTAACACTGTGGACGCTGGTTGCACGAATTACTGGTTGATCAACTAATTATCAACGTGTACATGCACTTCAGTAGTTATTTTTCACTTAAGATTATGTCATTTAATATGTCAGTTTTCTAGTTTGGTTTTGAGTTTGATTTTTTGATTTGTAAGAGGTAGGGTGTGGATACATGGGGTTCCAGGGGGCGGATAATTGATTTTGGCTGCATGGGGGTTCTGCCCAGGTTACACCCTACCCACAACACTCGTTTACATCTTACACGTTAACCCACATTCACTGGTGGAATACAAACACACCCCAGTCATATGGTATGGGGCTTGGCTTTATGTAATTTATGCCCCACTTATATACACTTTTTATATAACGTTTTGGCACATAGGGTAGAGCCACTTCCCTATTTTCTCTTTTATATACTTTATTAGGCCCCTAGGGGGACTAATTAGGGGAGGCTGTAACCCTTGCTCTCCTAAGCGTGGATTTTTACCATACTGTTTATGGGGAACTGTGTCAAATGCTTTTGCAAAATCCAGATACACCACGTCTACAGGCCTTCCTTTATCTAGATGGCAACTCACCTCCTCATAGAAGGTTAATAGATTGGTTTGGCAAGAACGATTCTTCATGAATCCATGCTGATTACTGCTAATGATATCGTTCGTATTACTAAAATCCTGTATATAGTCCCTTATCATCCCCTCCAAGAGTTTACATACTATCGATGTTAGGCTAACTGGTCTGTAATTCCCAGGGATGTATTTTGGGCCCTTTTTAAATATAGGTGCTACATTGGCTTTTCTCCAATCAGCTGGTACCATTCCAGTCAGTAGACTATCAGTAATCAGTAAAAATTAGGAACAACGGTCTGGCAATCACTTGACTGAGTTCCCTAAGTACCCTCGGATGCAAGCCATCTGGTCCCGGTGATTTATTAATGTTAAGTTTCTCAAGTCTAATTTTAATTCCGTCCTCTGTTAACCATGGAGGTGCTTCCTGTGTTGTGTCATGAGGATAAACACTGCAGTTTTGGTTACTGAAGCCCCCCGATTCACTCGTGAAGACTGAGGAGAAGAATAAATTCAATACCTTCGCCATCTCCCCATCCTTTGTAACCAGATGTCCTTCCTCATTCTTTATGGGGCCAATATGGTCTGTCCTCCCTTTTTTACTGTTTACATACTTAAAGAATTTCTTGGGATTTTTTTTGCTTTCCTCCACTATGTGTCTTTCATGTTCTATCTTAGCTGTCCTAATTGCACCCTTACATTTCCTGTTGCATTCTTTATAAAGTCTGAATGCTGAGGATAATCCCTCAACCTTGTATTTTTTGAAGGCCTTCTCCTTTGCTTTTATATGCATTTTTACATTGGAGTTAAGCCATCCAGGACTTTTGTTCGCTCTTTTAAATTTATTACCCAATGGGATACATTGGCTAATGCCCTTATTTAATATGCTCTTAAAGCAAACCCATCTCTCCTCCGTATTCTTTGTTCCTAATATTTTATCCCAGTTTATGCCTTTTAGCAAGGTTTGTAGTTTAGGGAAGTTGGCTCTTTTGAAATTCAGTGTCTTTGTATTCCCTTTATGTTTCCTATTTGTGTGATTTATACTGAAACTAATTGACCTGTGATCGCTGTTACCTAAATTGCCCCGCATTTCCACATCCGTGATCAGGTCTGTATTGTTGGTAATCAGTAGATCCAGTAATGTTTTATTTCTAGTTGGTGCGTCTACCATCTGACCCATAAAATTATCCTGCAAGACATTAAGGAACTGGCGGGCCTTAAATGAATGCGCGGTTCCCTCCGCCCAGTCTATGTCTGGATAATTAAAATCCCCCATTATGATAACACTTCCCATCCTTGCTGCTACTCCAATTTGTGATAGGAGATCCGTCTCCACTTTCTCCCTCAGGTTAGGGGGCCTATAGCATACTCCCAGTATTATTTTCCCCTTAGCTTTATCCCTTTGGAGCTCTACCCATAAGGATTCCACCTCCTCTCTAGCTCCCTCAGTGATGTCATCTCTCACATTCACTTGTACATTATTCTTGATATATAGGCATACCCCTCCCCCTTTTTTACCCTCTCTATCCTTGCGGTATAGGGTATACCCTTGAATGTTTGCCAGCCAATCATGAGAGCTGTTGAACCAGGTCTCTGAAATTCACACAAAATCCAAATCCTCCTCGTACAACAGTATCTCTAGTTCACCCATCTTGTCCGCCATGCTCCTGGCATTGGTGAACATGCCACATAGTTTAGACCGTCCGCATATTGTCTTCGTATTGGGTGTTTCGAGATTGCAACTTGGACTTGCTACTATACTCACCTTGTGTTTTTGTGCTTTGGTTAACCTACCACTAATGCCCCCAATACTACCCTCTGGAATATCTTCCGCGCTGGCTATCTCTGCCTCTGGACCCTCCCCCCCATCGCCTAGTTTAAAAACCCCTCTAACTTTTTGGCCATCTTCCTTCCCAGCAGATCTGCACCCTCCTCATTTAGGTGCAGTCCATCCCTTCTATAGTACCGGTTACCGACTGAGAAGTCGGCCCAGTCCTCCAGGAACCCAAACCCCTCCTTACTACACCAGCTCTTCAGCCACTTGTTTACTTCCCTAATCTCCCTTTTCCTTTCTGGTGTGGCTCGATGTACCGGTAGTATTCCTGAGAATACTACCTTGGAGGTCCTTTTCCTCAATTTAGCTCCTAAGTCCCTAAAATCGTTATTTAGGACACTCCATCTGCCTCTGACTTTGTCATTGGTGCCAACGTGCACCATGACAGCCGGGTCTTCCCCAGCCCCTCCCAGTAATCTGTCCACAAGATCCGTGATGTGCCGAACCTGAGCGCCCGGTAGACAACATACTGTTCGGCGCTTCAGGTCTTGGTTACAGATTGCCCTCTCTGTCCTTCTAAGAATTGAGTTCCCTGCCACCAGAATCTGTCTTTCCTTTCCCTTTGCTGCCCCCCCACTCTCACTGGAGGAGTTCTTCCCCCGGCAGCTAGGAGAGTCCCTCAGCTCCAGCAGTGCTGGTCAGGACACCAACACCAAGCCCCCGCACAGCACGAACTCTATGAGGAGTACGTATACGCAACATGGCTAGAAAACGGTCGGCTGCTCAGAACGAAGTAACAGAATGCACTAAAGAACAGCAAGGCCTGTGAAGAACGACCTGAAAAACAGTAACGAGCGGACAAGATCGCACTGAATAGTACAATACGAACTGACTGCACGCACTGAAGAGCAGATACAAACCCACAAGCACAAACTGAACAGCAGAAAACGATCTGAAAACCACGAGTCTGAAAAAGCATGAATTGTCTCTCACCAAACTTTTACTAACACGAGATTAGCAAAAGGAGACCAAAGGGTGCCGCGATTGGTTCTGAACTGGCCTTTTCTAGTCTCGTCATACGTGGTGTACGTCACCGCGTTCTTGGCGATCGGAAATTCCGACAACTTTGTGCGACCGTGTGTACGCAAAACAAGTTTGAGCCAACATCCGTCGGAAAAAATCCTAGGATTTTGTTGTTGGAATGTCCGATCAATGTCCGACTGTGTGTACGGGGCATAAGAGCGGCAAGGATGTGGATTTCCCTTCCACGAGCGGTGGTCTCAGCGGGGAGCATCAATAGTTTCAAGGAACTATTAGATAAGCACCTGAATGACCACAACATGTCACACACATAGGTTAGACTTGATGGACTTGTGTCTTTTTTCGACCTCACCTACTATGTAACTATGTAACTGTATTAGGTTCAAATCTAACCAGCTTTGTTTTCTTGTTGCTGCTCTACCTTGTAAACGGCTTCATCATTCTATATGTTACCTAATTGTGCTCAATAAAAACTTTTATTGAAAAAAAAAATATATATATATACATTTAATGATTTATTAATTAATACAGAGCCAACCTGAGTCTTTACCATGTGCTCAGGGATCAGCTTTAATTAAAGTGTCTCTAAAGGCTCAAGGTTTTTTTACCTTCATGCAGTCCCCCAGCCCAGCAATATTGCCATGAATATAGTGGAAGGGAACTGGAGAAGACATGGGAGTTGAGTTATGTAAAAAAATCTTCTGTGTGCAGTAGCCCCCTCCCACCACCCCAATACTTACCTGAGCTCCATCACAATTCACAATCCAGCAATGTGCACAAGACCAGCTCTCCGGGGCTTCTCCCTCCTCATTAGCTGAAACAGCAGCGGGAGCCATTGAGGAGAGAGAGGGGGCAGGGCTGAGACATGGCTCTGTGTGTGAATGGACACGCAGGGCCACAGTTTAGAAACAAACCCTCTTCGATGCCCCCATTGCAAGCTGCTTGCTCTATGGGCACTCGGCAGGAAGTAGGGGCCAGGAGCTCCAGCGGGGGACACGAAAAGAAGAGGATTGGGTCTGCTCTGTGCAAAACCACTACACAGAGCAGGTTAGTATAACATGTTTAATTTTTATTGTTTTTTTTTTTAATTGTCATTATTATCACTTTAACTTACCTGCTAAACAAAATATGCAATTCTGTTCACTTAGCATTGTTTTTGGGGTACCTCTGCTGTCAAACCCATTTATTTTCCCTTACTGCTCTTTATAGCTTTGCATTGTATATTATGATGTCAAGGGCCTGCTCAAAGCCTGTCGAGCCTGGAGCTTTGGATAGAAGAGAACAGTGCTGGAATCTTAGATATACGGTAAGTAGTGATAAGCTCAGGCATGTTCAGATCCTTGTCCAAATCTAAGCGATTCTGCCAGGAAGCTGTTATCTGTCCTTGGCCAATCATAAGTGGCCATGTCATTCCCCAACCCGCAGCCACACCTATAAACACCCTTTGTATTAATGCAGCTGTGATCATGGAATGCCTTTGACCACTTTTGATTGGCCAAGGACAGATGACAGTTTTCTTGTGGAATCACTCAGATGAGTTCAGAGTAGGATCCGAACGCGGCTAAGCTCATCCCTAAGGGTATGCAATTTACCTTGTTCTAGCACTACTAAACTAAACACACTGCAAGGGTAGATATTATCTAATTCTCAGAGTTCAACTATAATGACACCTGCAAATTTACAGATTTTAACATATTAAAAAATTTGTTTTGAAATTCCATTAGCACAGTCAAGCTTATATGAGATTTAAATGATTGGGTTTACTTCTACTCTAAAGATTGAATTTGCCATGCACCCCTAGAGCTTGTCTACTAGGTATCAATGAACTTTGTTGAAGGAGACATTGTTTTTGGCCAGGAAAGCTATCGCACTTGTTTGGATACAACCCAGGTCCCCATCTGTTCGCACGTAGATCCAAATGGTAAACCAGGTTTTACCTTTTGAAAAAACTAGTGTACAAACATAGAGGTTGCCCACAAAAGTATAATAAAATATGGGATGTGTGGTGCTCCTCCACCCTTACTATTTCTGATACTTGAATTTGAAATATCTCTCACTTTCATGGTCTTGTTGATGTTTTTGGGTACCCAGAGGTATGATATTGATTTGTGCTGGGTTCCTTTCTGTATTTGAATCCAAGTGCTGTTGTATTTGTATGCTCTAATGCTTTGCTGTGTGATGATTTATTTGCACTACATATACCATGGTACTGATGTTGAGCATATGTAATGCATGTGTATGATGTTTTAAATACTTGTCAATAAAAAGCGTTTTTTTAAAAAAAAGATTGGATTTGATTTATAACTGTTTTTTTTTTTTTTTTTAATCTGGCTGGAGATCAGCTTTAAGTAGTGTCTGTTCATTGCTGCCTAAGGCGGCAGAACATGTTGAAAACTGGGACATGTAGTTAAGAGAGAGCCGCAGCTTCGAAGGTTACCTCTCTCACTCTGGCCTACATTCTGTATTACTCTTTAGTGCATCTATTAAACATATCCAGTCGCAGGTGTCATGTCTTTCACTTGCGAGCTGAAGCGAAGTGAATTTTTATCCCGTGTCACGAAACCTCTCCACTTTCTTGCTTAAGTATTTATACTACTCCACGGCTTCCAGTTTACCTGGAGCAGCTCCGAGGCGCTGGGGGGAAACTTTTATTGACAGTGGCAAAGGTCCTGACTTTTCTTAGAAAAAAAAAATCCATCCATTTCTGTACGGATAACAATATTCAACCGAATCCCTTTTCTCTTTCTACTTCCTGATCCTACTTTGCCCCCTCCAGAGTAATATATGGCTTCTCTGCTGTTTTAAATTACATTTTGTTCAGAACTGCAGCCCTAGTCAGGAAGAACACGAGATGAGAACTCATTGAACAAGATAGATAGAGGATGGTATTTGTGAAAAAGGCAATAAATAGAAATGTAAAGTAACCGCTATTTGTGATAAAGACCTCATTGAGTCCAAGGATGTTTTTAAAGTGAAAATACAGCTTAAACACTAGAAAAAGGAAACATTCCAGGGGGCTTTTCGTGTGACCAAACAAGTTGTTTAAGTTAAAATATGAAATTTACTTTATTCATTTTAACTCTTTGTACAATTCTGCTCTGTCATTGTATTTGGAGACTGGTACCTAGCTTAGTAGAAAAGAGTCTTATAAGTTAAGCTCAGGATCAGGACTGGGGAAGGTAGGGGGTTTCAGAAGAGGCTGTCTCCCTGAATGCAGTGTCCTTATGTATTGGGGAATGGGGGTATCACAAGGCAAATGTCCATAGGGTACTTTCAACAGAGCTGAAACCCCACCGTCACCCCTTCCATCCTTTACTGTCCTGCCCTGCTCCCTCGGGCTGCCCTACCTGACAGGATGGGCCTGAAAAGAGGAGAAGTGATGTCTCCAGTGATGAGGTCCATTGTCTGCATCGGTGGCGTACTTAGAGGTATCAGGGGTGCCAGTCGTCCGGCTGATATTTTTGTTGTTGTTGTACCTAGCAACTGTCAGACAGGCAGAAACAGCACTGTGGTGCTAGTCTCATAGACCCCAGTTGCAGTAGACAAAAGCACCCACGTTGATGTAGAAAAGGATCTCTTCCCCACGACCCTGGGCCGGTGTTTGTGGGGGTCTAAAGAGGGTATATATTAGAATCTGGAAGCCCCCATTAACAAAAAGTGGTCTCCCAGGTATTGCACCACCTCCCATGTGAATGAGTAATGGGTACCCCTACTCATTCACAAAAAAAGCATGTACCCTAGCAATAAAAACGCTGAAACTTTTAACAAGTCTTTTATTAAAAAAAAAAATTACAAAATGTCCCATGTTGAGATCCATCATCAGTCATGTCATCCAGGGATTTGGGTCCATGTCAATCATGATGAACAGTGGCTGCCAATCTGCCCAAAAGAAAAAAACCTGACATCCACCAAGACAGGACCGATACCATTGCTTGGCTGACCGATACCATTGCTAGTGGCTGAATGGTCAGAATCCAAAAGAAAGACTGGGAGAAGATGGAAGCGTCTGAAACCAGCAGGTGTGCTGACAGCAACAGGTAAGTCTGTGTTGTGCACCCTAGCACATTATGGCTAACAGCTCCTAGGTGCCTATTTAAAAAAAAAAAAGTTGGAGAAATTAATTCCACTTTAAGATGAATATCATTTCAACAAAATGGCAGCATAAGTTTGGCTGATACCCTGTAGGCTCCTCCTCGATCATGTGACCTCTATGTTTTGCTATGACAAAATGAGCAGGCTTTGCCAAATAAACACTGCTACCTTCAGGCTGCAGTTTTCCTCTGCAGTGCCATCTATTTAATAATGTAACTGTTTGCATTATTAAAAAATAATAATAAATCATTTAAAAAATATGGAAACTTTTTTTTTTTTTTTACGTTTTTGTGCATTTGTCAGCCCTGTAATAAAAACAGATAAGGTTTTTTATTTAATACAACAGCATACCAAATAAAAGCCTTGTCCTGAAAAAAACCGCCAAAAACTATTTAGGTTTGCAAAACAGTCATACAGTTATTGTGAGATTAACATACGCGTACCAACACTTCAAAATTGACCTTGGTATCCAGTGATCTCTGGTCATGATGAAGGTAGTGGGTCAGTCACAGTAAGTGGATTCAAACATGCTAGGGACAATCATAGATATATATGCCAAAAAGTAAAACAAAATAATACAAAAACATAAATTACATTTAAAAAAAAAAAGGGTAAACTCGATGGACCACTTGGTCTTTTTTCTTCTGTCACTTTTCTATGTTTCTATGATGATACATGATGGATTATCAAACAAAGGATGCAACCGATGGCAGGCAGTGGGCTGTCAAACAGCTGCTGTGGGTTTAGTCATGCAAACTAATTTGCTACCATTAAATCTTTCAAGAATCCATGAGTGAGTGGGCTCTCAGCAATGCTTTACTGGGAAGGAATACTGTAAGTGGTATGAGGGTTGTCATAGGTGAAATTTCCCTGCCCTCGGATAATTCCTTAAAAAAAAACTGCTTGGGTATCAATATTATAACCAGACATCAATGCTAATCCGGCTCTAACAGGAGCATCTAGCGTATAATGAAAATGACACAGATCGCATTAAACCCGGAATCACAATGATATATCACAGGATAATATTTGCCTAATACTGTTCTTTTCCATTGACTGATAGAGCTGTCACTCATGTTCTCTTGTGTTTTAGCATGACAGCCAAGCGACCATCATTTTCAGAAGGTGAGGTAAGCAATGGAAGTCTGAATGTTTCTTTCCTTATAGATTTAATTTCATTGCGAACCCTAAAGTGATTGTAAAGGTAAATAAAAAAATAAAAATAAAAAAAACAACAATATCTATACAGTACCTACTCTGTGCACAAAGCGGCCGTGACTGTCCTCTTTTCAGGTTCCCTGCCAGCCCCCCTGGCCCCTCCCCTCTGTCCAGTGCCCTCATGGGAAGCCGATTCCCATGGGGGTACTCATGCATGCTCATTCGCACCTGAGCCCTGCTGTCTGCGTCCCCCCATCCCCCGCTCCCTCATCACTGGCTTTGATTGACAGCACTGGGAGCCAATGGCTCCCGGAGCCCCAGCAAAGCCAGCGAGGCCTGGGAATGAGGGGAGAGAACAGCCGCAGGTGTGCACAGCGCTGGATCGAATGAGGGCTCAGGTAGGTAAAATGGGGGGGAGGGGATGAGAGGGGATGCTGACACCTAAACATTTTTTACCTTAAAGTGGATGTAAACCCTCACATATACCCAGTGAAGTAAACAGCCTCAGATGATACACAGAGATGAAACAAATCCTCCTACTTAAGTTTTACATGTACTGTATATCTGCTGTCTTCCCCTTTCTACATTCTTTAGAAAGTGTTCATTTTGTTACACATTTTTCTTCCTGTTTCAGCAGTGGGAGGGGAGTTTGGGCATACACTGTGTGTGAGCTGATTGGAGAAAAGGGACACACCCCCTCCACATAGGCAGAGGAATGAAGAAACATGCAGAGCTGTGCTATGAATAGACAAGCTCTTTGCTTATCTGTCTCTAAGTTCCCTCTCCAACACAAATTTCCAGCTGCTTTTATCTCCTTTGTCACAGAACTTTTCAGAAGTTATCATGCTGATAACAGAGGAATGGAGCAGCAGAAAGACACAGGACTTAAGGCTTTGGAGAGAGATAAGTAAAAACTACAGATATATGTGAATAGGTCAAATTTCATGAATGGGTTTTACATCCACTTTAATGCAATTAAGGTAAAAAATGTTTAGGCTTTACAACCACTTTAAGGTAATTGTAAAGGATTTTTTTTTAAAATAACAAACATCTCTATACGTACCTGCTCTATGCAATGAAATTGCACAGAGCGGTCCCGAACCTCCTCTTCTCAGTCCCTCTCAGTGCTCCTGGCTCCTTCTTTCTTTCCAGTGCCCCCCGCGGGAAGCCACTTCCCATGGGGGCACTCATGCATGCTCGCTCCCGAGCCCCACTGCTATGTCCATTGACGCAGACAGCTAGACTCAGCCCCGCCCCCCACTCCCTTGTCACTGGAGTTGATTGACAGGAGCCGGAGCCAATGGCTCCCATTGCTATCAATCTGATTAATGAGGAGGGAGACAGCGGCAAGAGCCACTACTCTTGTGCATGTTGCTGGATCGGATCGAGCTCAGGTAAGAAAAAGGTGGGGGGGAGTCCTGCAGCACAGAAGGTTTTTTACCTTATTGCATAGAATGCATTAAGGTAAAAAACCTTGAGGCTTTAGAACAACTTTAATGTGAACCTGTGCCTTTCCTATATATAGCATTGATGATCCCACCAGATGTGTTTACTCACCTTCCTTCCAACCCCTGCGGCTTTAAACCAACACTGGGACCAATGAGAGGATGCTCTCTGTATATTTCTAGTCACCACTTGAAGCCTTCACAGGGCTGTGGATTCAGTGCCCATGTGAGCAGCCAATCACTAATTATAAGTGCTGAGAAGTGGGTAACATGCGCCCCATACTTGGGAATTCCAGCTATTTTGTTGTCAGAGGAGCAAAGAGTAAAATCAGCTGGGGTTTCTGCCATAAGAGTGAGCCTTTTATTTTGCACTGCATGAGCAAACAATAGGTTTTCTTTAAGAACGCGGTGTGGGAAAGGCGGGTTCGATATGCGTTTCCTGCACCATATTCAAGATGCACAATCTATGGGTGGCAATACTTTGGTAATGCATTTGGCACGCCAAATGCAGATCGCAGTTGCAGTGCATTTCTTGGCATCAGATCACATGTTAGTGCAGTATCATGCAATTTGGTGTGGTGCGTTTTTTTTCAAAAGTAGGGCATGCCCTACTTTTTGTGTGATCCAGTGCAATTTTCAGCCCATTCAAATTAATGGACTGCCAAATCAAACTGCAAGGGAACGCACAGGAATTGCACAGGAACGTGGACTGCTTGAGATCGGTGCGGCCACGTGGCTCGCAGTTGTGGTGCGGTTCTACAACGTTAAATGTTAAATTGCCACTTTAATTTAAAAAAAGTGTCAGGAGGTAGCAGTAGGAATGCTAAGTGGGAGGTTCTCCCTTTAATTATATGATAAGACTGAATGTAAACCCCAAGGGCTTAATCACACCAGAATTGCACAGGGACATGACGCATGTTCCTGTGCGATTCCTGTGTGTTACAATAATTTCCTGTCTATTGCATTCACTCCTGTAGTTGCTGCATGGCATTTTCTTATTTTCTGTTGGTGACAACAGCTCGGTGGACCATGCCCGTGCAATTTGTGCTGAAAGCACCATTGGTAAGCATCACCATATACGTGAATGGACATTATAGGAGCACAATTGGAAAACAGGGAAAGGCGTGTTATGGGTGCTTTTCATTCATCAAATATGAACACGCTACCCTTGAGATCTGCATGCGGTTGCCAATGTATTGCACCTAAATTGCAGATCCTAAACGCAGTTCATTTGCGGGGCACTAAATTGCATGATAGTGCAGTACCATGCAGTTTGGTGCAGTGAGTTTGTAAAAGTATCTGTATGGATGTCACAACACTTCCTCAAACTCAACTTGTCCAAAACCGAGCTTATAATATTTCCTCCCCCACGTGCCTCTTCCCCTGACTTATCTGTCAAGAGCAATGGCACCATTTAAAGGCAACCATCCACCCATCCCCACATGTCAGGGTGCTAGGTGTTATCCTGGACTCTGAACTCTCCTTTTGGCCTCACATCCAAACACTTTCCAAAGCTTGCTGCCTCAACCTCCGCAACATCTCTAAACTACGTCCCTTTCTAACCAATGAAACCACAAAGCTCCTAATTCACTCCCTGGTAATTTCTCGCCTTGACTACTGCAACTCCCTGCAACTCCCTCCTCATTGGCTTACCTTTAAATAGACTGTCCCCCCTTCAATCCATCATGAATGCTGTTGCCAGACTCATCCACCTTACAAACCGCTCAGTGTCTGCTACCCCTCTCTGCCAATCCCTCCATTGGCTGTCACTCGCCCAACAAATTAAATTCAAAATACTAACAATAAGTTACAAAGCCATCCACAACTCTGCCCCCAGCTACATCGCTAACCTAGTCTCAAAATACCAACCTAATCACCCTCTTCATTCCTCCTAAGACCTCCTTCTCTTTAGCTCCCTCATCACCTCCTCGCATATCCACCTCCAGGACTTCTCCCGAGCCTTGCCCATCCTCAGGATTTCCCTACTCCAATCTGTCAGACTGTCTCCAAATGTATCCACTTTTAGGCGATCCCTGAAAACTTTCCTCTTCAGAGAAGCCTATCCTGCCTCCATCTATCAACTGCACTATTTTCTCTATTAGCTCATCCCCCACAGCTATTACTCTTTTGTATAACTTGACCCTCCCTCCTAGATTGTAAGCTCTAACGAGCAGGGCTCTCTGATCCACCCCTGTATTGAATTGTATTGTAATTGTACTGTCTGCCCTAATGTTGTAAAGCGCTGCGTAATCTGTCTGCGCTATATAAATCCCGTATAATAATAATAATAATAATAATAATAGTGCAAGCACTACTTTTTCCACAGCCCAGTGCGTTTTTCAACCCATTCATGGACGGTCAAAACGCACCTCATGGTAATGTACTGTCCCTGAAAGTGCATGCACTAGGACCTTTCTGGCAAGATTAGCTGGTATTACTTTAAAATAGGTTGCAGATTTCAGAACATTGAAAAATCTTTTAAAATAATATTAACATATTAAAGCTCATATGAGATTTTAGTGATTGAGTCTACTTTAATATTAAATACCTTTCCATTCCAATCTGCAGTCAGTTAGGAGTTTCAAAATTGCCAGAAAAATTCAATTTCTTTTCTCTGCAGCCATGTCAATGCTATTTAATTTGTAGCTAGGAAATTTAAGACTCTTCATCACTCATGCAACTGACTTGTTAACTCTCCAGCCATGGCAACAGTACTCTGTGGTGTGCAGAATGCAATTTCTTCTTATTACAACACTAGTGTCAGGTAGCTTTTTTGAAAATTATTTTTATTAGAATATAAAAGTTTCAAGTACCTGTTGTTACAAAACAGAGCCTTGGGGCATTCTCTAGATCAATAAACAATACAGAGTACATGGTACTCAACTTAACTCAATTAGCTAAGTTAACATAAACAAACACTCAGCTTCACAAAATAAGAGGAGACCAACGGGAGAGACAAAATTGACAACAGCTCCATACAGTATGAGCAGGAGCACCTCATTTTACAGTAAGGGATAAAATTGCTTCCCTCTGGAACTGGTGGTGAGTAGATTATAAACTAAGGGACAGAAAGAAAATAAATGTTACCTTTCCTACTATAATACTCAAGGGGCAGTACCACTAATTAAGGAACTGTTGGGTCAACAGAGGCCTAACCTGTGGTATCTGAGTTGAGCCTTCGCAGGTCCCAAACTTTAATAAACTTTTTGGGGCAACCTCAAGAGAGGTAAGTTGCTTTATAAAGCAAGGACTACAGAATTAATTAGGGTCTTCCAAATATTTAGAGTGGGGGCCTGATCAGACTTTCACCTCAACACTATGGTCTTCCTGGCGTAGAATACCATCAATCCAAGAAACGTTCTGGTAGATTGGGTAACTGCCAACTAGTGAATCAATCTCAGTATACATACATCAACTGTTATTGGAACAGATACCATAGTTAGAGAGTATATAAATTTAGTAACCTCAGAACAAAAGTCATAGATACATGGACACATGCAAAACATAAGCAGTAAGTTAGCTTGGTCGCTTGCACATTTCCAACATTGAGCAGAAACCCCAGGATAGATTTTGTGTAAGTGTTGTGGTGTCAGATAAATTCTATGAAGAGTTTTAAACTGAATTAGCCAGTCTCTAACTGCAACCAGGTGAAGTAAGGCATATATTTCCAAATATCTTCCCAATCCTCACTGTCCAGGCTCATTACCTCCGCATGACAGGGACTTGCAGTCAGGGGAGGCAGGTGAGGCAGAGGCATGAACATAATAAAAAACCAAAAACAAACAAAAGAAACAATCAAGCTTTGATGGTCATAGCTCAGGGACCTGGGGTCAAGTCCTACCCCACCACTGGTCAAAATTTGGGGCTCCTACGATTTATGGTTCCGGAGATATGGGGCTCCCTGCACAGCCTGTCAGAAGCTACATACAGAGCGGCTAGTTTAAACACAAGCTGGCACACTTTGTTTGCAGCAGACTGAGAGGATGAGCTCACAGTGCCTCTCCTCAATTCTTGTCAGAGGTAGCGATGGAAGCATAAGTTCGGGCCGAACTTTGGTTGTTCAGATGTTCTGAGAACATCTGCGGTTTTCGGGGCAAATTCAAAAGCCACCGGAACACGGTTAAAGTCTATGGGACACTAACATGAAAAATCAAAAGTGTTCATTTTAAAGGCTTATATGCAAGTTATTGTCATAAAAAGTGTTTGAGGACCTGGGTCCTGCCCCAGGGGACATGTATCAATGAATTTTTTTTTTTTTTAAACGGACGTTTTTTCGGGAGCAGTGATATTTTTAATGCTTAAAGTGAAAGTCAGGTCTGGTATGGATTTTAAGGGGAACCCTGCGCCAAAATTGTAAAAAAAATGGCGTAAGGGTCCCCCTCAAAATCCATACCAGACCCTTTTTAGAGCACGCAACCTGGCAGGCCGCAGGAAAAGAGGGGGGCGAGAGAGCGCCCCCCCCTTCTGAACCATACCAGGTGTCAGAAACCATATACCAGACCGAGACAGAAGTACAGTAAAATCACACTTGTTTATTAATAAAAATAAAAAGGTAAATAGAGTAAGCGTATCAAAGCATAGCCAGAGTCCAGTAACCGGATCGGGTAGTCAGCCAAACCAGAGTTCAGTAACCAGATCGGGTAATCAGCCAAGCCAGAAGTCAGGGATCCAAGTAGAGGAACAGCAAGCAGGATAAGGAGCCAGAAGGGATGTCAGCAAAGCCAGTCTTTAAACAGGAACGCAGGAGATGGTATCTTGTGATATGACCAAGGCGAAGGCATGAATGAAGTGAGCTGGAGATCTTTAAGTAGGCGGGACTGACGAGCAAATCCACAACAGCTGGTTAACTGTGGAGAGAGATGAGAGCTGGCAATTAGCTGACAGCTGAGCGGCCAGCTCAGAGAAGGAAGGGAGGAGCCAGCCCTGACACCAGGCCACATGCCCTCAACATGGGGAGGGTGCTTTGGTTGGGACAAGGGCCTCCCTCCCACCCTTGCTGGGTGGTTTTGGGGATATGCGGGCGGGGGGCTTATCAGTATCTGAAAGCCCCCTTTAACAAGGGGACCCCCAGATCCCGGCCTCCCCCCCTGTGTGAAATTGTAACAGGGTACAAATGTACCCCTACCATTTCACTAAAAGTGTGTCAAAATGTTAAAAACGACTGTCAGATATGGGTACTCACCGAGGCCAAGATGCTGAGAGCAATAACCTCTTGCGACTAAGCGCACTCCACTCCTGGAGATGGTACAGGGGGTAAAGGGCACAAAGAGGCACGAGTCACCAGCAGGCAGAGCAGGTCTTGCGTGAACCCGTGAAGGTCACGGGAAGAAGACAGCTGTGCAGGACTGGAAGATGCTGAAGCTCAGGGAAGTAGAGGAGCAGCTAGCCCAACAACAGGCTGGGGGTCATACACCAAAGACTGGCAAGAGTCTCTTAGATAGGCAGAACAGTCTTGTGCTGGAGACTGATAGCAGGTCTGTAAACAGGCTGATGATTAAATGCTGAAGACTGATAGGAAGTCTGTAAAACAGGCCGAGGGTCAAACACTGGTAACTGGAGGCAAAGTCTGTGAGCAAGCCAGGGGACAAGCACTGGAGACAAATAGCAGATTCTGGGAGCAGGCCGAGGGTCAATCACTGGAGACAGGAAGTGATATACGTAGACAGGCCAAGGGTCAAACACAGGAGGCAAGTAGCGAGGTCCCAGAGGCAAGCTGAAGGTCAGATGCAGGAAGAGATCAGTGTAAGTCAAGGTCAATCTGGGTCACAATGGGTAATCAAGAATCAGGATACAAGCAGGAAACACACAGGAAGCTGAAAGACAAACCAGCAACTTGACCATGGCACAGAGTGGATTTTATAGGCAGTGGGAGGCTCAGGTTGTGCGTGCGCTATTGCGTATGTGCGTTCGCCATTCCGCTGAATTGCGTATGCGCATTCGCTGTTTCGATGAATTGAGCACGCGTATTAGCCGTTCCGCTGTATTGTGCCCAGGGATGCTCCGGGGTGCCGCTCTACCGAGCATGTGTGTAGGAAAGCGGCGATATTGGCGTGGTTGGTACTTGCTTCTTTCCTAACAACGACAAGACACAGCTTGGGGACAAGTCCTTTATTAAAAAAAATGACCCACGATGTTCATTCATCTTCTTCTTCACGCCATGACGGACCGAAAAAGAAAAAAAAAATCCACAGCGATCCGCCTCCATGGGAGGCTTCCACCATGTGAGGCTTCATCGCCTTTGACAGTTCTTATATAACTGAGGGTGGGGCCACTCGGTGACATACCTGGGTGACCCCGCCCCCCTCTGACGCCATGGGGAAGCCATAGGAAAGTCCCTGTGGCGTCAGAGGGGGCGGGGTCAACCAGGTACGTCACCATGTGGCCCCGCCTTCAGTTATATAAGAACTGTCATCAGCGAAGAAGCGTCGCACGGCGGGAGCCTCCCATAGAGGAGGATCGGTTGCGGATTTTTCCTTTTCTTTTCTTTTTCGATCCTTCGCGTTGAGATAGAAGAAGATGAATGGACATCATGAGACTTTTTAATTTTTTTATTTTTTAATAAAGGACTTGTCCCCAAGCTGTGTCTTTTTAACATTTTGACACTTTTTTTGTGAAATGGTAGGGGTACTTGTACCCTGTTACCATTTCACAGAGGGGGGAGGCCCGGATCTGGGGGTCCTCTTGTTAAAGGGGGCTTCCAGATTCTGATAAGCCCCCCACCCGCAGACCCCCACACCCACCAGGCAAGGGTTGTGGGGATGAGGACCTTGTGCTCATCAACATGGGCACAAGGTGCTTTGGGGGGCTACCCCAAAGCACCCTCCCCATGTTGAGGGCTCCCCTTAATTTCCATATCAGACCCGAAGGGCCGGGTATGAATTTTAGGGGGACCCCATGCATTTTTTTTTAAATTTTGGTTCTGGGTTCCCCTTAATATTCATACACGGGAAAAATGCGCCACTTTACAGGCATACTATAGACCCCCAGGCACGATATTTAAAGGAATTTTTATTGTTTCACTTTAAGCATTAAAAAAAAAATCACTGCTCCTGAAAAAAACGTCCATTTTTGAAACATTTTTTGCATTAATACATGTCCCCTGGGGCAGGACCCGGGTCCCCAACACTTTTTATGACAATAACTTGCATATAAGCCTTTAAATGAGCACTTTTGATTATTCATGTTCATGTCCCATAGACTTTAACGTGTTCATGTGTTCTGCCAATTTTTTTGCCTGTTCGGTATGTTATGGTGCGAACCGAACCGGGGGGTGTTTGGCTCATCCCTAGTCAGAGGCACTGAGCTCTATGGACAGCTTGCAGTCTTTGACCAATAGTAAAGTACTATTTGCCCAAGCTGTCCAATAAAAATGCTGCAGTGGAGGCTAGCCTCTCACTGCAGTGTCATAGAAGGGGCATGTGTCTAAAAGACTGGTATCACTTGAAGGTAGCTGGAGATGCTTGATGATCCTTCTTTGATTAATGTCTGTGAATTTGCCCGGCATAAAGCCAGTTTTATCTGTGTTGATCAGGGAGGGTAAGATCTTCATCAATCTGGTGGCTAGAATCTTTGTTAGAATTTTTAGATCATAATTTAATAACAAGATAGGCTGGTAAGAATTAATCTTCTTAAGATCCTTTCCAGGTTTAGGCATTAGCACAACATAGGCATTATACATGGAGGAGGCAAAATCCCATCCTCCAAACAAAAGGAATAAAGTTAGTGAAGTTTGGGTACCAGGATTTTTTGCATATTCTGTATACTACTCCCCTGGGAGACCATTGGGGCCTGGGGTTTTATTGTTAGGGAAGGAGTAGATGGCTGATTTTATTTCCAAGGGAGTAATGTCTGCCTCCAGACCACGAGCCTCCACAGGTGACAAAGAAGGTGAAGACAAATGGCTCCATTTCTCCAGAAGAGTTTCCATGGAGGAGGGGCAGGGTGAGTCATAAAGGGAACAGAAATATTCCTGCAATTCTTGTAGTATGGCAGTCTTCTCAGTAAGTTTCTCCCCAGTGTAGGACCACAGTTCTGGGACTGCCATTTGAAAACAAGGTTCTGCCACCAGGTTGGGCAAAAGCCTCCTGTTTTTATCTCGAGACTCGAAAGTGCGGCCCGCAAGGAGCTTGGCATCTGCATGACTCAAAGAGGTGAAGTGTAGGGTTAAGTCTCTCCTAGCCTAGGCAAATTGCACATAGAATGCAGGGGTCAGGGAGGCAGCAAAAGAGGCCACAACCATGGTCTCTGCCTTCTCCAATTGAGCAGTCTGAAAGGCCTGTTCCCCTCTTACAACTTTATTATCAGAAACATATTCATCCCTAATCATTGTCTAAGGGCATCCCACACCAGAGATTGGGAGACTGAGGCCTCATTAACTTCCCAATACTTTTTCAGTTTTGGAGACACTATTTCTTGGACCTTAGTGTCCAATACCCAGTGAGGAGCCAGCCTCCAGCAACCTGGGTCCCTCCTATGCCCACACCTAACGATAACTTCCTAAGGGGTGTGATCAGAGAGATCCATTGGAAGGTAGGAGGCAGAGTTCACATCACACAGTACAGAATTATTACAAAATGCTAAATCAATGGGAGAACCTTATTTATGGGTGGCTTAGACACAAGAATATGTTTTGTCATCTGGGTGCTTCCATCCCCAAATTGCGGTAAGGGAAAAAGAAGCAGCCCAGTTGGACAAATCACCAGTAACCTTGCGCAGGGGATTAGAAGTATCCAGATTAACATTCAAAATAGTATTGACATCCCCCTATGAACATTTTGTAAGGTTGAAAGGGGGCCAGCTTCTCTTAAATAGCATACAGTAGCCTGAGATCGAAGGGAGGGGGAAAATATACATTAGCAAAGGCCCACAAAATTGCATTGAAATCTAAGATAAGGATAACATATCTGCCCCCAGGATCTGTGATTACTCATCCCAATTTGCATGGCAGGGACTGTTTCAGTAGTATGGCAACCCCTCTCGTGTAGGTGGAGTATGTGGCATAGAAAGCCTGTTTCCCGAAAGACCTCGAGTGCAAAGGTCTTGTTACCCATAAGGTTTGTCTTCTAGAGGAATAATATATGAGGTTTGTAGGGATTAGAATACTTAGACAAGAGGGAGAGCTGAAACTTATTGATCTGTCCCCTGATATTCCACCATGTTAAGCTCCATACAAACTTGAAATGTAAAAAAAAAAGGGGATCGGAGGAATATAAAGTGTAGAGGAGCCAGTGCATGCCACCCGCCAGAGGGATTGCCAAGAAAGGGACACCATATAGGAGAAGCCTGGTGG
This sequence comes from Lithobates clamitans, assembly GCA_037952925.1. NCBI lineage: Eukaryota > Metazoa > Chordata > Amphibia > Anura > Ranidae > Lithobates > Lithobates clamitans. The sequence goes on along the minus strand of JBBGZY010000292.1, from coordinate 8,988,744 downwards.
AAGAGGTGAAGAAAGGAGCCTATCCTGTGGTAGCTGAGCAAAAAACAACAAAACTAAACAAGCAACCACCCAACTGATTAGTCCAACCCCCAACATAATCGGCTAATACAGTTTTATTTCCCTAAACTCAAACTGAAAGTCCTCTACTGAGACTGTCCATGGTCAAAAATCTCTTGGAGACCAGTCCACAAAATAGCCTGACTTGGAGGGGTGAGCAAAAACAACAGTAAATAAAAAATGCTGCATTGGAAATGCTCCCACATGAACAGGAGGACTGCTCGTTGCAAATAGGAGAGGATAAGCAATAGATGTGACATACAAATGCCTACCAGGTGGCTGATTAAGGCACACAGAGCAGTCCAGGGGTATTGCAGAAAAGCAGACATACCCATCACAGTAGAATTAAGAGGGCTAAGCAGCAGCCTGCATGGGGGGGGGGCGCAACATCCCCATACCAGCAATTAAGTTAGCGGTGAGTAGGGAGCCAGGCGTCCGCCTTCTCAGATGAGAAGAAAAACTTAACAGACTCTCCTTACTAGATAGATAGATAGATAGATAGATAGATAGCTAGATAGATAGATAGATAGATAGATAGATAGATAGATAGATAGATAGATAGATAGATAGATAGATAGATAGATAGATAGATAGATAGATAGATAGATAGATAGATAGATAGATAGATAGATAGATAGATAGATAGATAGATAGATAGATGGATCTATATACAGTATATAGTGTGGTTAGGATTGTTGGTTAGGCATTTTGGTATTTAGTATTGCTTGGCCGGGTCTGTTCTGAATTGTTATTTCCATTTACCTCTTGGCCATGATGTTTTCCCTCCCCCTTTTACCTTTTTTCAGGCTGGATTTTTGGGATGGCTGCTGAAACAAGGTACTTTTTTCCTGCAGTATTCAGACTATTCACAATAGGTGCTGTTAGATTGTATTACTGCTGTGCACTCTTTAATTGAGCAATTTGAGCAAGGGAAAGAAAAACTGACCTTAGTTCAGCCTCTGCTGCAAGCCTGGTCAGAGATTCCATCCCCAGTGTTAGACGATTCACACAAAGTCAGATTTGCTGCTAAACATCAAAAATCTGTTCCTTTGTTACCCTTAGCATCCACAGCTGCCACTGAGTGTTCTTTACTTCCTGTAGATCAGTGCCCTGCTATTAGTAACCATACTTTCTCTGCATGTAATCCCTTGAAGGCTCTTCCTGTCCTTCTGTTACTCTTCCCTCAATGCTCCCTAGTACTCTTACTAATTTTCCATCAGCAGTACACTATGGTCAGCACCATGCAATTACTTGCAGGACTCCAGTATCAAAGCCAAAAAAGAAACAGAACTTTTTTTCTTGTTCATACAACTCCTCCACAATCCATATTGTCCGCTGATGGGGTCCAGCCCTCCTCCATGCTGCCTGCTGATAGGGTCCATTCCTTCTCCATGCTGCCTGTTGATGGGGTCCAACCTGCTTCCATGCAGCCTGCTGTTGTTGGAGTTCAACCTGCCTCTATGTTTGTCGATGGGGTCCAGCCTGCCTCAATGCTTGCTGATGGGGTTCAGCTTGCCTCTATGCTTCTCTATGCTTGCTGATGGGTTTCAGCCTGCCTCTATGCTTGCCAATGGGGTTCAGCCTCCCTCTATGTTTGGCGATGGGGTTCAGCCTATCTCCGGTGACCTGCCATCTTCTGCCAATCCTGCCTCTGGTGTCCTGCCATCCTCTGCCAAGCCTGCCTCTGGTGACCTGCTGTTCTCTGCCAAGCCTGTCCCTGGTGACCTGCCGTCAGCTGCCAAGCCTGCAGCTGGTGACGTGCCATCCACTGCCAAGCCTGCCGCTGGTGACCTGCTGTCTGCTGCCAAGCCTGCCGCTTGGTGACCTGCTGTCTGCTGCCAAGTTCTGCCGCTGGTGATCTACTGTCCACTGCCAAGCTTGCCTCTGGTAAACCGCTGTCTTCTGCCAAACCTGCTTGTGATCTGGTGCCACCATGCTGGACTATGCTGATTACGGTTTGCCGCCCAGCCAGACTATGCCAATTCCTGGTTTGCCACCCAGCCAGGCTATGCTGATTTACTATTTGTTGCTCAGCCAGCCTCAAGATGGCTTCCAGACCCTGACTATGGGGCACAATGGAGCTTTTGGAGGCCGCTCCTTAAGGGTGAGGAACTGTTAGGACCGAGTTCGCCTGCTGGTGGGACTGTGGTGCTCTGGGCTGAAAGTTTTAGTGTCCACCAACAGTTGTGTCCCAGCAGCTAGCAGGTTCCAGCAAGCAGGTCCACCTGGTCACACCTGCTGGGAGGATACTTAAGTTCTACCTTTGCTGCTGCTCCTTCCTCAGTGTTGTGGCTGCTTTTGCTTTGTATCCTGCTTGTCATGCTGCTGCTTAACTCTGTAGCCATTTACTCTTGATATTGCCCTTGCCAAGTATCCTACCGCCTTGTTCCCATCCCAGTTTTGTTTTCCCCCTTCTCATTTGTACCTTTGTGTATATATATATATATATATATACATACATACAGTTGTGCTCATAAGTTTACATACCCTGGCAGAATTTATGATTTCTTGGCCATTTTCAGAGAACGTGAATGATAACACAAAAAATTTTCTTTACTCATGGTTAGTGTTTGGCTGAAGCCATTTATTATCACTGTGTTTACTCTTTTTAAATCATAATGGCAACAGAAACTACCTAAATGACCCTGATCAAAAGTTTACATACCCCAGGTCTTAATACTGTGTATTGCCCCCTTTAACATCAATGACAGCTTGAAGTCTTTTGTGGTATTTGTGGATGAGACTCTTTATCTTCTCAGATGGTAAAGCTGCCCATTCCTCTTGGCAAAAAGTCTCCAGTTCCTGTAAAGTCTCGGGCTGTCTTGCAAGAACCGCACGTTTGAGATCTCTCCAGAGTGGCTCAATGATATTGAGGTCAGGAGACTGAGATGGCCACTCCTAAACCTTCACTTTATTTTGCTGTAGAAAATGAAAGGTCGACTTGGCCTTGTGTTTTGGATCATTGTCATGTTGGAATGTTCAAGTACGTCCCATGCGTAGCTTCCTGGCTGATGAATGCAAATGTTCCTCCAGTATTTTTGATAACTTACTGCATTCATCTTGCCAACAATTTTGAACAAATTTCCTGTGCCTTTGCAGCTCACACATCCCCAAAACATCAGCGTTCCACATCCATACCTTTCATCATAGGCCTTGTTGACTCCTCTCTAAATGTAGCGTTTATGGTTGTGGCCAAAAAGCTAAATTTGGTCTCATCACTCCAAATGACTTTGTGCCAGAAAGTTTGAGGCTTGTCTCTGTGCTGTTTGGCATATTGTAAGCGGGATACTTTGTTGCATTTACGTAGTAATGGCTTTCTTCTGGAGATTCGACCATGCAGCCCATCTTTCTTCAAGTGCCTTCTTATTGTGCATATTGAAACAGCCACACCACATGTTTTCAGAGAGTCCTATATTTCACCTGAAGCTATTTGTGGGGTTTCCTTTGCATCTCAAACAATTTTCCTTGCAGTTGTGTCTGAAATTGTAGTTGGTCTACCTGACCGTGGTTTGTTTTCAACAGAACCCCTCATTTTCCACTTCTTAATTAGAGTTTGAACACTGCTGATTGGCATTCTCAATTCCTTGGATATATTTTTATATCCCTTTCCTGTTTTATACAGTTCAACTACCTTTTCCCACAAATCCTTTGACAATTCTTTTGCTTTCCTCATGACTTAGTATCCAGAAGCATCAGTTCAGCACTGGATGAAAGATGCAAGGGTCTGTCAGGAGTCCAGAAACACATTGACCTTTTATACACATACACTAATTACAAGCAATAAGATCACAGGTGAGGATGGTTACCTTTAATAATCATTCAAACCCCTTTGTGTCAACTTGTGTGCATGTTATCAGGCCAAATCACCAGGGTATGTAAACTTTTGATCAGGGTCATTTGGATTGTTTCTGTTGCCATTATGATTTAGAAAGAGTAAACACAGTTGATTGATAATAAATGCTTCAGCCAAACACTAACCATGAGTGAAAGAAATGTTTTTGTGTTATCATTCATAATCTCTGAAAAATGGCCAAGAAATCATAAATTCTGCCAGGGTTTGTAAACTTATGAGCACAACTGATGCAGTTAGCAGGCTGCATGAGAGACACTTCTCTAAACGTCTCCCTTTTACTTATACAGACCGATGAACCTCCAAAAAATGCAGTGTGTGCATTAAAATTGGAATAAGTCATGACACACGTTAGTATTGTCCCTGCTCTCACAATAAAATACCAAAAACATATTTGTATAGTAAACTTTTTTTTGTATTTTACACATGATTTTTGTCTTATGGTGCCTTTAAAGTTCTATCCATAGTACATTTTCTCCTTGTTACCTTTCTCAGGGATGTGGCACCATCTATTGGGCATATGTGACCTATTTGACCTAATTTATTGGCGGTTAAATACCACCAAAAGAAAGCTATGTCTAAAAAGGTATAGATTTCATTTTGGTACACTATTGCATGCATGAGTAATTTGTCAGTCAAATTATTACAGTGCTGAAAACTAAAAAATGGCCTGGACAGGAAGAGGGTTTAACATGCTTGTCTTCAAGTGGTTAAAGTATAGACAAACAGAACTGGCTCCAAAACAAACAGATGAAAGAGTCTGAAAAGTTTTAATAGTTCAAAATCAATCACATAAAAAAGTCAATGCACTCCAGGGACAACAAAACTATCTCTTCATCAGGGCTTAGAACAATGAAACAATTCAAAAAGAACTAAACCCAATAGAATCCATATATGGTCTGATTTACACTTTCCTATTGGGATGCAAATATGGACTGTGGTCTACGGCAATTAGAGATTATTTATTTGCTGTCAGTGTGCATAAGGGGAACATTCATCCTTTCTATTTTGTACTGGCGACCATTGTTACTAGGACATAAAAGAAGCAAAAATCCAAAATTTGAAGTTTTCATTGAGTATAAATCCTCCAATCAAGACACCTATTCTGGTGACAACTGGATGGCCTAACCGCTTTTAACCTCTTGTTAAGCTCTGTTATGCTGATCCTTTGGCTTCAATACATTCTACAACATGGACTTGGAAGAAGTATAGAGATCAAATGATGTCATTACAGTCTGACTTCCTTATCTGCATTCTTCTTCTAGGTCAATAACTCAGAAAGCACAGAAGTTGGAGGGTCTGTATGACGGCCAAGCAATTAGCATTTTCTAAAGGAAAAATCAGCAATGGCAGCATACTTGTTTCTCCTATCACAGAGCTTTTGTAAGGGTAGAATTACAAACCATGAATTGCAGGATTTTTTTGCTGATGGCTGTGCAGTGTAATAAACTAATCTTCAAATTTATTCCGCAAATTCTGGTCAAGTAATCACTTTCATCACATAATTTCTTTGGCACATAAAATTGTGGTGCACTTTTTTGCTAGAGCGAAAATGTTGCACAGCTTCTAAATGTGATTGATTGGCTTTGGCAAACATTCTGTAAGTAAAAGCAGATTATAAGTAATTATTTCATCCTCTAACTGTAGTTGGAAAACATGGAGTTATTTACAGAAACAACCCTTAATTAAGGACATGACAAGAAATTCAGGAAAATGAACCATTGCTCATACTAAGCAGAAAAAAAAACCTTTCCTGATCTGTCATTGTAAAATGAAGTCCATCTGATATTCGACATTGGCAAGCACGTTTTATAAAAGTAAATGTTCACACAAAGGTTTCATTGTGTGCAGTCTGCCAATGGGATCAATGAACAATTAAGCTGCTGATTGATTCATCTGCATTGAAGTTAATAGAACTCCTAATGATTTCATCCATGAATGGTCAGATCTATGTACTGGGACGACTTTATAATACAAAACACTATTTAATTTTCTGCTAGTAAATTAAAAACTTGTGATATACTATTGTATATTGTCCAAGCCTTTACCGTTAATGGATTGGTAGATTCTGATTGGTGAACTTATCAGATCAGTCTAGACTGGGTAAGTGGAGAAATACCTACATTGAAGTTACAATTATGCCGCGTACACATGACTGGACTTTCCGGCAGAAAAGGTCCGACGGAATCATTCCGATCGTGTGTGGGCTTCATCTGACTTTTTCTTTCTAAAATTCTGATGGACCTAGAAATAGAACATGTTACAAATCTTTCTGACGGAATCAGTTCCTATCGGGAAAAGCGCTCGTCTGTATGCTGTTGGCTACTGGCTATTGAACTACCTTTTTCTAGTCCCGTCGTACGTCATTGCGTTCTAAACGATCGGACTTTGATGTGATCCTGTGTAGGCAAGTCCGTTTCAGCGGAAGTCCGTCGGAAAGACCGTCAGAGTCTATTCTGACGGAAAGTCCGGTCATGTGTACGCGACATTAGACAAAGGCTAGGAGATATTAAATTTACCTTTTGCACCTTGGTACATGTTACACCTGTATTTAGAGTGTAACATGTAACATGGTGCAAATGGAACCACCCTACCCCCACTGTCCATTAACACTCCCTCCAGTTCTCTAACTAAAAGTCTATCTCTCATTACAGACAGAAATCTGGAGGAGTCTGCAGGAGTCTAGCATTGCACCTGTGCAGTGCTTTTCAGCCCAGGTTCACACTGACTGCGGGAATGAAATTGTGCGAGTCCAGCTAAACTTACGTGATTTAATTACCGCATATCAGTCCCGATTTTGGGGGGGGGGCAATTTCAGAGACATCTGTGCGGGTTTCTGCACAGATGTCAATAGAAATCACACCCCGAAATCACTGAAAGTAGTACAGGAACTACTTTTGGAAATCGATGCAGTGCCGTAAATGTGGCGTCACACCAATTCGGATGCTGCCGTTGCCGGCAATTGCCGTCGATTTGGCATGCAATTTGACATGTCAAATCGCATGCCAAATCGCATCAATGTGAACCAGACTGATTTGCACAAAAAATAATAAGTGCACATTTTTTCTTGCAAATATAAGTGTATTTATTACACAGGTGGAGTTAGCCTTTAAAGAGACGCTGCTAGGCTATAAAACCCTATTGGAAGTTCAGTGAAATAGAAAAACAAATATACCTCTCTAGTTGCCCATATCTTCTACCATTGCTCTGTTCCAGTGCTGCCGAAGCCTTCGTTTACTCTTCAACACTGGACACTTCTGGGGCTGCATCTTCCAGAACCTTATTGTACTGCTGTGTCTAGACCACAGAAAATAAGTAAAAGTAGAAACTGGTTGAATTAGGCCACATTCACACCTACAAATGGACCCGACACCAATTACATGTGAGAACTTCAGGAGGGTGCAGGGACATTCACTTGAAGAAGATTGCTTCATGAGCGATTACATGCAAGCGAATGTGATTAGCTGCAGATGCTGGTAGCCTCCTTTTGCTTTCAATGGGTCTGCCTGCCGCAGCTAATCTTCGGGACCCCTGCTGGGATTCTTGTATGTAATCAGAGTCAGGCCCAGTTGCAGATGTGAATATAGCCTTAATCGACAGCTCTTGAATATAAAATAATATAATTATTTTCAGCTAGATTGGAGTTCTTCTTTGAAAGGGAATTATTAAGTACTGTATTTTATTAAGCATTCACATGTTTATTTATAGCAATAAATACATAAATATAAAGTTATCATGTTGTCAGAGCAGGATTTGAAGAGAGGCCATCTAGGTCGCTGCCTAGGATTGCAAAGGTTTATAATCTTAAAACATTCCAATCCTGTTATTATTTGTATTAATATATTGGGATTTATATAGTGCCAACAGTTTGTGTAGCTCTCTGAAATATAAAGGGAGACAATATAGTTACTGTACACAGGCTCGGATTTACTCCCTTTGCCGCCCCAAGGCCGGGCCCTTCAATGCCGCCCCCCCCCCACACCACCAGAAAGAGCCCCCAGACATAATACGGTCAAAGACTGCAGACATTATACAAGAGATGGTCAGAGACTGCAATCATAGTACAGGAGATGGTCAGAGATTGCAGACATGATACAGGAGATGGTCAGAGACTGCAGACATAGTACAGGAGATGGTCAGAGACTGCAGTTCCTATGGACATTAGTAGATAATGGCCGATCGGCCTTCTCACTTGACCCAGCGAAACAGCAATGGTTCCCCTGATCAGGAGTCAGCTCACTCTGAATTGCCCGTGGCGACTCCACTGGGTAGCACCCAGATCTGTATTCCTGCAATGACTCCATTCCTTTCTCCGCCAGGGATGGCACTAGGCTGTGTGGCTTTCCCTCTGGTGGTGCAGGGCAGCGGGGTTCTCTCTCTGATGGTGTTCCCTCAGCACTGCCCTCTCCCTCTGGAGCCCTGGGTGTACTTTCCTGGGTGTAGACCCCCCCCATGACAAACCACCCCCCTCCATTAGTACAGACCCTCCCCCCCAGGTCAAACTCCCCTCCATTAGTACAAACCCCCCCAGGACAACCCCCCCTCCATTAGTACAGACCCCCACCAGAACAAACCACCCCTCCCTTCATTAGTACAGACCCCCAGGACAAACCCCCCCATTAGTACAAACCCCCCAGGACAACCCCTCTCCATTAGTACAAACCCCCCCAGGTCAACCCTCACCCCCTCCATTAGCACAGACCCCCCCAGGACAAACCACCCCTCCCTTCATTAGTACAGACCCCCCCAGGACAAACCCCCCTCCATTAGTACAGACCCCCCAGGACAACCCCCCTTTTATTAGTACAAACCCCCCAGGACAAACCCCCCTCCATTAGTACAAACATCCCAGGACAAACCCCCCCTTCATTAGTACAGACATCCCAGGACAAACCCCCCCCCCCTTCATTAGTACAGACATCCCAGGACAAACCCTCCCTTCATTAGTACAGACATCCCAGGACAAACCCCCCCTTCATTAGTACAGACATCCCAGGACAAACCCCCCCTTCATTAGTACAGACATCCCAGGACAAACCCCCCCTTCATTAGTACAGACATCCCAGGACAAACCCCCCCTTCTTTAGTACAGACATCCCAGGACAACCCCCCCCCTTCATTAGTACAGACATCCCAGGACAAACCCCCCCTTCACTAGTACAAATCCCCAGGACAACCCCCCCTCCATTAGTACAGACCCCCCCAGGACAAACCCCTCCTCCATTAGTACAGACCCCCCCAGGACAACCCCCCCAGGACAACCTCCCCTTCATTAGTACAGACCCCCCAGGACAAACCCCCCCAGGACAACCTCCCCTCCATTAGTACAGACCCCCCAGGACAACCCCCCCTCCATAAGTGTACAACAGAACAGATGGAGACAGGCTTGAGCGGGAGTGAGAGACAGAGGAGAACACGCCCCCCCCGCACAGATACCAGCTGCTCCAATCTCCGGCGGCTGCTCTCCTTCTCTGACAGGAGGAGGGAGGGGGGACAGGCTTGAGCCTCGAAAACAACAGCAGCGGCGGTGGTGACCTGCGGAGGGAGCCGCCTCAGTCTGGACACAGAGAGGAGGAGGAGGGAGAGGAGCACTCTAGCGCTTCAGCACCCCCCACCTCTCTGGCGCCCGGGTGCACTGCATGCTACTATGTTAGTGTGGGGGGCGGCCGAGAAGTTGTTGCAGGAGCGGTGCCGCCCCTGTACCACTGCCGCCCCGAGGCCTGGCCTCGCTTGCCTTGTGGGAAATCCGGCCCTGACTGTACAAGACAAGGTAAGAGGATCCTGATCATGAGAACTTAACATCTAAAGTGATAGGAAATTAATACAAAAGGTATTAACTTTGTGAGAAGGTAAGATCAAATTATCAGCTAGAAGTGCAATAGACTTCCCTGAAATTATGGTTTTCAGACATCGCTTAAAGCAGGAGTGCTCAACACGTGTCCTGCAACCTCATGGTCTGTAATGACGTGTCCGCAGATTGCGATCCCATGGAGCAGGCATCAGAAGCAGATGAAGCAAGCGTCCACAGAGGGAGCAAAAGCCACATAAGCCAATGCTTCCTCTGTAGAACTCCCAGGCTAGTGATACCAAGTGCACAGGCTGGAGAGCAATGCCAGCAGAAGCTGGGAAAGGAAAAAGTCAGTGTATTGCACTTTTGCAATGGGCATATTAGCATTTATAAAAAAGCATTATTGGCTGTTTTCCCACTAATCCGCAAGTGCAGTGCAGTGCAGTGCACCTGCAGCTTTCCTGTGAGCTAGCTGCACTGAGTCAATGGATTCTATTATACCCTGCTGGCAAAACTCCTGAATGCAAGCATTTTAATGCGCTTTCAGAAAATGCACCACCACCAAAGATGTAATGGAAGTCTATGGCAAAGCGCAGCAAACACGCAGGAAAGCTACAGGTTTTCACCCATGTTTTCGCCCATGGTGCAAATAAACCGCAGTGCATCAGTGTGAAAGCAGCCTTATAAGGGGCTCAGGACACTAAAGGCTTGTTTGCATTTTTTGGTTTGGGAGGCAGTAAAACTCCATAGTTCATTGTGGCCCACAACCAGTTACCAAATCACTTAAGTGGCCCTCGCTTTTCAAAAAGTTGGGCACCCTTGGCTTAAAGCCTGACAGAGTAGAAGGTAGCTCTAAAGATTGTAGTTGAGAATTTCAGAGGATGAGAGAGGTTTTGGAGAAGTCCAGGACACCAGCACTTGAAGAGGTGACAAGGAGGCTGAGGTTAGATAGTTGACTTTGCCTCTAGCAATCCTGCTTCTGGCGATTAGTCAAAATCCCCAGCTGCACTGTAGCTGATGCAGCAAGATGGTTTAGAGGTTTGAGGTTGAGAGTCAGCATGTAGGCAGGTGCAGTCTATTTTCTCCCCTGTAGGTGGTGCTTGACCGCAGCAGTGTTGCAGTTGGAGAGGAAGTCAAAAGGAACATGGTTCCTCTTTGGTTTCCTGGGTCACTGGGAAAGCTGTCCGATTGGATACTGTCACTTCATGTGACTCTGGCAGCCATCTTGGGTTAGGCAACACCTATTTAAGGTCCTTGCTCCCAGGCTTGGGGCTAATTTTTGCATTTGACTTAGTGTACGGCAGGGACAATGACTAACCATAAGGAGAGACTCCAGATGAGTAGGGAAAAAGACATGCCACCCTTCCTGGACACCTTCCGATTTGGGACTTGGGTACGAACCAGCCAGGCGACATGCCGCCCCTGAAGATAGTTGCTGTTGGCACATCTGAGGCCTGCTCTGTTACACACTACCACTGTTACATTCTGTGAGTGTTCCCGATCGAGTGTTCTCTAGTTGGGCATATATATATATATATATATATATATATATATATATATATATATATATAATGTTATAATATATTATATAATAATATATTATAATATTATGTAAGGCTTATATAAGACTTTAGAGATTGAGTTTACATCGACTTTAATGGAAGCAGAGTTGGTATGGGATAGGGCTGTTCAGAGGTCATTTGGTAGCGTACTGTTTGCTTTCCGGAGATTGTTCCTCTTCTTGTTACCGTTTTTTTGTTGACTATAAACTGGTTTCCTATTTTCTGACTTAAGGATATAAACAGACTGCAGCTATGTGCGATCATTGCTTGCAGCCTGAACAATACAAAAAGGCTCTCTTTTATCATTCAGATTACTTGTTGGTGAAATTGACATCAAAATTTAAATTTACATTGATGTTTGTTGAGGATTAAGCCAGTCTTTCTCAACCTCACGGTGTCTTTGTCTCCATAAGGTTTTGATGGCAGGGGGGCAATTTTCTTTTTAAAGTGTGAGAATGATGGAGACAGATGAGAAAGTAAATAATTGATCAAGCCGGCTGTATGAAATTCATTTCATATACAGATGTCTGTCACACAAAGATTTTGCTTCTTTTCCTGCCAGTTATATGCCAGAGCTGTAAAGGAAGGCACAGACTGTTTATTTAGGGTTCACTGTGCACTATGCAAATTTTACAGTGGCTGTGACTGATCTGAGAGTTGCATACGACGATTGTGTATTGAATGTGGGATCCTTTTTAAGTGGTTCTAAAGCCTTAAAGTGAATATAAAGGCAGTAGGTTTTTTTTTTTATCTCAATGCATTCTATTTTATCGCAATGCATCGAAGAGGAGGATCTGGGTTGCTCTGTGCAAAACCACTTAATGACCGCTCTGTGTCAATAAACCCAGACAGTGTGGCTCAGGAGTGAGCCCGCAGGGGTGCCCCAATGAAAAATATCTTTCCATGGAGGCACTTGCCAAAGAAGAGGGTCCAGAAGCGCTGGAGGGGGACCTGAGACAAAGAGGACCAGGGCTGCTCTGTGCAAAACCATTGCACATAGCAGGTAAGTAGACATGTTTGTTATTTTAATAAAAAAAAAAAAATCATACATACTAACCTGCAGGCTGTAGCATTGCTGTGAAATATTGCTACTACACTATACTATAAATGGTGTTCAGTTCCTGTCAAATGAGCAGAGAGTCTGGCGCTTGGAAGAATGTCCGAATAGACAAAGGTCAGTCTGGACTTGTGTTTAGATGGAACTTTAAAGGAGGAGAATGGGAAACCTAAAAAAAAACAAAAAAAAAAACGTAATGCTGTAACTGTCCGCCGCCGTCTCTCAGCCTGAGAACTGATCACTCAGTTCTCGGTTTGCTCCAAGCAGAAAGCAGTAACTGTCAGTCGACGCTCTCTGCTTTTCCCCTCCAGCACTGACTAAAATGCCACACTGGGAGGCGGTGGGAGCTTCTCTCTCAAGCTCTCAGTGCTGTGTTTACAGGCTGAGGCAGCTGCTCATCAGGCATCTGGGTGGATGCCAACATTATTGTCTGGATCCCTCCAGCACTTGGAGCGGCTCTGTGACATTAGCTAGGTCTCTTCCTGTGTCCATTCCCGTGACCTAGAAGAGATGTATGGACAAAAAAGTTTTGGACATACTTCTCATTTAATCATAACTAAGCCCTCCTATCCGCTACAGCCAAGGAAGCTGTCATGTTTGCCTCTGTTTGATCTGCAGTTGCCATGGTGCTTCACATGCGATAATTTATGACATCAGTTATTTGATGGCTTGACAGTTCAGTTGAGAGCATAAGTGACTATGACAGTTATCACTCATGGGATTGAATGAAACTGTTTTGGGAAATTGATGGGTTTAGGTCTGCTTTACCTGAATGTGTGTTCAGGTGATGTCCCAGATCCTGAGGCTTACCTCTTCTGGACTACAAAGTGGGATGGACCTTCAGCGCCTATGTGGCTTCCCATTGGTTGTTCCTCATGGCTCCAGGGGCATGATGACATCACAACAAGGGGCAAAAAAGGAGGCAGAGCCAGATTGCAGTGGTGGATCACCAGTCTTCAATGGCAGAAGAGGTGCTACATTGGGGTGGACTGTTAGTAAAAACATTTGTTATCTTTTTTTTCTTTTTTTAAAGCTTGTGTGAATGGGTGTAGGTGGGTGGGATGGTAGGCATTAGGTGAGGTGGTTGGTTTGTCCTGAGATAGGCTTTAAGATCTATAACAGGTAAACTCATATTTACATTGCTGCTAGTATCAGCATTACCTACAATACATTTGTATTTTTGTTCAATGAAAATGAAAACATTGTACACTGTAAAAAAACCACACATATATAAATAAATAAATAAATATATATATATATATATATTCATTGGAAGTTGTACCGCACACTCGTATTTGTATGCAGTACTATCAGCTGGAACTTGTCCACGGTTTCCACGACATACGAAATAATACAAAGTAGCTACAGCACTCGTCTTCTTTGTTAACAGACGTTCCAAGCTTAAGACCCCTTTCACACTGAGGTGCTTTTCAGGTGCTTTCATGCTAAAAAAGCGCCTGGAAAGCTCACGAAAAACTATTTCAATTAAAATCAATGTATGCTTTCATACTGGGGCAATGCGCTGGCAGGGAGGTGAAAAAAACGCCCCTCTCCATTGAAATGAATGGAAAGCTCTTCAAAAGCGCCTGAAAAGCTCTTCAAAAAACGCTCAGTGTTTTACTTACAGTTTTAAAGTTGACAACAAACTGGCAACAGTTTGTTATGCCTTAAGAATTTGCAAAGAAGACAAGAGCTATAGCTACTTTGCATTATTTATTATATACAGTATCTCACAAAAGTAAATACACCCCTCACATTTTTGTAAATATTTTATTCTATCTTTTCATATGACAACACTGAAGAAATGACACTTTGCTACAATGTAAAATAGTGAGTGTACAGCTTGTATAACAGTGTAAATTTGCTGTCCCCTCAAAATAACTCAACACACAGCCATTAATGTCTAAACCGCTGGCAACAAAAGTGAGTACACCCCTAAGTGAAAATGTCCACATTTGGCCCAAAGTGTCAATAGTTTGTGTGGCCATCATTATTTTCCAGCACTGCCTTAACCCCCTTGGGCATGGATTTCACCAGAGCTTCACAGGTTGCCACTGGAGTCCTCTTCCACTCCTCCATGACAACATCACAGAGCTGGTGGATGTTATCTTGCGCTCCTTCACCTTCTGTTTGAGGATGCCCCACAGATGCTCAATAGGATTTAGGTCTGGAAACATGCTTGGCCAGTCCATCACCTTTACCCTCAACTTCTTTAGCAAGGCAGTGGTCATCTTGGAGGTGTGTTTGGGGTCTTTATCATGTTGGAATACTGCCCTGCGGCCCAGTTTCCAAAGGGAGGGGATCACGCTCTGCTTCAGTATGTCACAGTACATGTTGGCATTCCTGGTTCCCTCAATGAACTGCTCTCCAGTGTCGGCAGCACTCAAGCAGCCCCAGACCATGACACTCCCACCACCATGCTTGTCTGTAGGCAAGACAGACACTTGTCTTTGTACTCCTCACCTGGTTGCCGTCACACACGCTTGACACCATCTGAACCAAATAATTTTATCTTGGTCTCATCAGACCACAGGACATGGTTTCAGTAATCTGCTTGTCTTCAGCAAACTGTTTGCAGGCTTTCTTGTGCATTATCTTTAGCAGAGGCTTCCTTCTGGGATGACAGCAATTCAGACCAATTTGATGCCGTGTGCGGCTTATGGTCGGAGCACTGACAGGCTGACCCCCACTCCTTCATCCTCTGCAGCAATGCTGGCAGCACTCATACGTCTATTTCCCAAAGACAACCTCTGGATTTGGAGCTCAACTTCTTTGGTCGACCATGGCGAGGCCTGTTCTGAGTGGAACCTGTCCTGTTAAACTGTTGTATGGTCTTGGCCACCATGCTGCAGCTGTTTCAGGGTCTTGTCAATCTTTTTATATCCTAGGCCATCTTTATGTAGAGCAATAATTATTTTTTTCAGATCCTCAGAGAGTTCTGGTGCCATGTTAAACATCCAGTGACCAGTATGAGAGAGCGATAACACCAAATTTAACACACCTGTTCCCCATTCACACCTGAGACCTTATAACACTAACGAGTCCCATGACATCGAGGAGGGAAAATGGCTAATTGGGCCCAATTTGGAAATTTTCACTTAGGGGTGTGCTCACTTTTGTTGCCAGCGGTTTAGACATTATTGGCTGTGTGTTGAGTTATTTTGAGGGGACAGCAAATTTACACTGTTATACAATCTGTACACTCACTACTTTACATTGTAGCAAAGTGTAATTTCTTCAGTGTTGTCACATGAAAAGATATAATAAATATTTGCAAAAATGTGAGGGGTGTACTCACTTTTGTGAGATAATGTATGTATTCTTACAGCATATACTGTACATTACATAAACATGTAGTAATTAAAACTGTTAACCGATTTAAATTTACAACGTATTATCATATAGCAAATCACAGTTTTATACACAATAGCATTACATTTTTTTTTCAGATATTCTCCATTGGAAAGCTTCAATTTCCTGACATGTTTCTTTATGTCTGCACAATCAGAGGAGTTAGCTTTGGGTAAAAAATAAACCATGTAGATGTATATGTAGCGGTACCCCCCTAGGGGCTGCTGGGTATTGTGGTCCCACCTGTCACCTCTGCCCAGCATTCACTTCTCATTCACCTTAGAGACAATGAACAGTCCACATGTTTGTTTTGTATTTTATTGAGGGGTTTTGAACTTGAATAGGGTAAGGGAAATGATGGGATGCCCAGAATCAATAGTAGAATCAATTGAATGATCGGCAGGAACGTCTATTTACTCTTCTAGAGCTCCAGCCTCCTCCAGCACAATGCTTATTTGCAGACTGTTTCTCTCTCTCCTGTACAATACTTGGTTCCTGGTACAGCTAGCCCATGGTAGGCCCAACGCTGACTCTGTCAGGCCTTAGCAACTGCCATTTGCAGGCAGGGACCGGGGGTCCCTTTGATATAGCAACAAAATAGGAAATCTTTTAGTGTTAGCTAGTCTTTGGAGGATTACTGTTCCCAGTCAGTCCTCTTCAGGCCCTACCAGCCCTCCTGGCTGCAGCTGCCCAACTCCACTGCCCATAACACCACAGTATCTCCTGCTGGCTCTACACCCCTCCCAGACTGCACACTCCCAGTCTGCTCCGGCATGCCTCCCCTGCTCTCTCAACTGTGCCTGTCACTCACCAGTCATCTTGGCTGCACTCCGGTGGATCCCTCCTGGAGAGTTGCCCGGCAACACAAGCTCCCATTGTCTTTCTCATTCCCTCTCTCTGCCTCCTGTCCAGAACCTCCTTTGTTACTCAGAAAGGCTCTGACTTGCACCTGAACCCTACAGACCCAAGGTCACCCCCCCCCCCCACAGACTGGAGAGTGCCTCCAAGGCTTCCAGCTAGGCCTGTCTAAATTTACCTGCTCTGACAAAAATCTCACCTCTAGCACCTACCTAGGTAGAGGGTGCTACTTGTAAATATTTTAATACCATGTCCAGCTAGAGTTTAGGGGGGTCAAAAATTATCCAGAAAGAAAAATTGGGAATATTTTTTTACAAATGTGAAATTAATGAGCCCTAATCTGGCCGAATTCCATAAAAGACAGTTTGGTGCAGTGTTTTTTACACCACTAAGCCCCAGAGATGACACAGCATTGGCAATTTACATACAGATTTATGGTTAACCACTTCCTGCCCGGCCTATAGCAGAATGATGGCCGGGCGATGGTTCAGTTATCCTAACTGGGCATCATATGACGTCCAGCAGGATAAGCCGCGATCGCGTGCCCTGGGGGCGCACAGCACGGCGATCGGTGGTGTGGTGTGTCAGTCTGACACACCGCATTACCGATCTCGGTAAAGAGCCTCTGCCGGGGGGCTCTTTACAACATGATCAGCCGTGTCCAATCATGGCTGATCATGATGCAAACAGTAATAGCCATTTATCGACTTTTCCTCACTTGCGTCTGACAGACGCGAGTAGAGGAGAGCTGATTGGCGGCTCTCCCCCGGGGATGCCCACCCAGGACCACCAGGATGCCACCAGGACCACCAGGGATGGCCACCACACAGGACCACCAGGTACATCACCCTAGACCATGAATATGCCAATCAGTGCCCAGGCACCTGCCAATCAGTGCCCATTTAAAATGCCTGCCAGTGTCAGTGCCACCAGCGATGGCTATCAGTGCAATCTATCAGTGCCAGCCATTGGTGCCCATCAGTGCCCATCAGTGCCACTTATCAGTGCCCATCAGTGGCGCCTATTAGTGCCCAAAAGTGCGGCCTATCAGTGCCACCCATAAGTACCAATCAGTGCAGCCTTTCAGTGCCCATCAGTGCCCACCAGTGCCACATCTAAGTGCCCATCAGTGCCACCAATCAATGCCCATCAGTGCTGCATATCAGTGGCATCCATCAGTGCTGCCTATCAGTGCCCATCGTAAGTGCCCATCAGTGTCACCTCATCAATGCCATCTCATTGGAGCCACCTCAGCGGTGTCGCCTTATCAGTGCCTGCCAGTGCAGCTTATCAGTGCCCATCAGTGAAGGAGAAAACATACTTTTTTGTAAAATTTAATAACAGAAATAAAGAAAAACATTTTTTTTCAAAATTTTCAGTCTTTTTTAAATTTGTTTAGCTAACAATAAAAACCACAGAGGTTATCAAATACCACCAAAAGAAAGCTCTATTTGTGGGAACAAAATGATACAAATTTGTTTGGGTACGGTGCAGCATGACCGTGCAATTGTCATTTAGAAAGCAACAGTGCTGAAAGCTGAAAATTGGCTTGGGCAGGAAGGGGGGTAAGTGCCTGGTATTGAAGTGGTTAAACTACTTAAAGCGGAGTTTCACTAAAAAAAAAAAAAATTTAGATGTCAACAGCTGCAAATACTGCAGCTGCTGACTTTTAAAATAAGGACACTTACCTGTCCCGGGGTCCAGCGATGTCGGCACCCGAGACCGAGCCGTCCCTCGATCCTCGGGTGCTGCCGCCGCCATTCTCACTGGGGGAATCAGGAAGTAAAGCGTTGCGGCTTCACTGCCCGGTTCCCTACTGCGCATGCGCGAGTCGCGCTGCGCGTCTACACTGGTCCCCGTTGTGTTGTGGGAACTGTGTATTTCCCACAACACAACGGGGGTGGGCGGGGAGTCTGCGGCTAGCTGCGGCTAGCTATACCCGGAAGTGGGTGCAGATACCTGTATTATACAGGTATCTGCACCCCCCTCCCCCCTGAAAGGTGCCAATTGTGACACCGGAGGGGGGGAGGAATCCGATGAGCGGAAGTTCCACTTTAGGGTGGAACTCTGCTTTAAGGCCTGGATGGAATAGAGAAGGGAAGTATTGGCAACTGAAAGATGGTTGAAATTACCTGTTGGTTTCGCTGTATGACCTGAACACACATTGCCTGTAAACTACACAGTTTGAAATATCCAACAGTAGTATAGTCTGGGTGTTATATTACAGCATTTTGTGAAACCAGAAAAAGTCTTTGATTCAACTTGTAGTACTGCACACAAACAGTGTTCATTTTGTTGACGAAAATATTTTCGGCATAGTTTCGTCAACTGCATTCTTTTGGTAAAGAAAACTAAACAAAGTTAAAATTCTAATTAAGTCAATTGATGAAAGCTGTGGCGAAAATCAATTCCGATTTTAATCAACGAACGAAAACAGATGGAAAATGGGGGAAGGGATGTTTGTCCACCTGAACTTCTTTTTTTTTTTTTTTGGAGCTCCACTTGTCTGTTTAAGTCCCAGCCCCCTGACTCTATTAGAGAGACACAGGCTCCCATCAGTCCTTTCCCTTTCCTATGCAGTTCCACACATTCACTCTTTATCTCTTTGGAGCTCTCTGCTGGCCTTTTCAAAATCGGCAGCACAATTCCATTACCAGCCTTTGATAAATTATATTAGCACATTAAAGTTTAAACATGCAAGGCACTTTTGCACTACCACATAAGAATAATTAGGGGGCATCTACTAATATTTTCCTATTTTTATTTTTTTTTTAATTTTATATTTATGTTGGTAATATATTCAGGTAATATGTGCAATATGTGGCATTACAGCCAACAGAGTTTACAGTGTTTTGCTTTTTTTTGTTTTAAAGTTGCACTTCTGTTTGTCAAAAAGCAATATTTTGTTTGTTTATGAAACTTGGTTTTATATATAAAGACGTTATATATCACAACAGCTAAATCTGTGTTGGTAGTGCATGTTCAAACATTAAAGGGTAACTCCACTTTTGTGGGAAAAAAATTTGCAAATAAAAAATATTAATATAGCGTATACAATTGCGACTCAAGTCATATTGCAATTGAATGTTATTAAAAATTACCTTTCCTTTTCAATCTGCAGCTCTGTAATTTTCTGTAAAATGCAATACCTTACGGCAACCTGGAGGCATCCTGTACAAAGATGGTGTACAGAACGCCCCCCAGATACGTCATTTTTTGCTTGTGTGATTGGCTTACTGATTTTCCCAGAAGTCTGCACTAATGCTGGCCATACACTATACAGAAAATCGGCCGAACCCCTTTTCAAAAAACGAACGTTCGACCGTGACCGCAAACGATCGTGCCATCATATAATGACCGATAATCTGTTCAGTGGACATGAATAAATAATTTTGTGTTCGTTTTTTTACATATACCTAGTGCAGGCAGTTCGGACGGGAAACACATTAACCTTGCAATTTATCGTACGTTCGGCAGAAATTTTCCAAACATGCCGTTCGTTTTTTTTCCACAAAAACGTCACAAACGATTATTGATTTGTACCCACTAACTTGCCGAAAAACGAACGAAGTGTCCATACGAACGATTTTTCGGCCGATTTTTCGTATAGTGTATGGCCAGCATAAGACACACATCAGATTTTAAGCATCTCCTACAACAAAATGCAATCTTTGGTGAGATGCTCTCAAAAGAAAATCACATTTAGGCTGGGTTCACACTGCTGCGGTGCGGGAACGCAGCGAATTTACTGCGGGTTCCCGCACCGCACCAACTCGCACGGCAGTTCACACTGCCATATGCGAACTGCTGGGGAGTGTCATACAATGTTAATGACACCCCCAGTTCAGCCCGCATATCGCAATGCGAACTGACAATTCGGACATTTTCGGATCGCATAGGTGTGAACACCCATGCGATCCGATTTTGGTCCGAACAAAAAAAAGGGTCCTGTGCGAGTTTGGACCGAATGCGGTGCGATATCAGCCATACTATCTGTATGGCTGATATCGCACAGCACAGACATCGCATGTGATGTGAACAGCAGTGCGCTGCGAATCACATGCGATGTCTGCCACCGCAGCAGTGTAAACCCAGCCTGAAAGGGATAACGATCCTTCCAATTTCCTCATTAGAACCCTGCAGGTGCAGCAGCTGACTGACACTCCCTTACAGATTCACAGTGAACATGGACAAACAAAGAGCTATTTCTTCACAAAAACAAAAGGTACGTATCTGCAACAAAGTTTGTTAAATGTACATAGATCACCCAGACAGGAATGTTTTTTTTCTAAACAAAAGTGTAGTTACTCTTTAATGCCATACATAATAACTTGTTATCATTATATTTTTTACTCCAGGAGTATATAATGGGTTTGGAAATTCTAGAGAAATGCTTAAATAATGCATTATAAATAACTAAACACATTCGATTTTAGTCGCCTGAAATGTGCTGCAGATTCTAGTTGATTGAAATACAACTAAAAAATAAAACAATTCAGATGACTAAAATGCAACTAAAACTAAAATGGCATTTTAGCCAAAAGACTTTGATGAAAACTAAATTGAAATTTGATGTCAAAATTAACACTGCACACAAGTGTCTTTCACTTTGCAACAGTATATGCTCTACTCAGGCTTATGCGTTCAAGTGTCGATCTGCTAAAGAGAATGATGTCTGCAAAGTTAGCCAAGACACTTGCCTCTAACAGCGGTCTTTACATTGCAGACCACTTATACTCCTACTCACAGGATGCCAGCCACCACATCTCAGTATACCAGGTTTGCATATGCAATGGTAACATTGCTGGATAATGGTTTATATACAGCTCTTTTTGTTTTAGGTAATCATGCCCCTTCTGGTCCAAGATTCTATAGCTAGTTTTTAGCTTAGGGCTCAATAATATGCATAGGCTAGAAACCAAAGAAGAAATGGCCGCACTCTGTACTCGATCAAAATTCTTTCATTCAGAGCATCCCACAGTATTAACAGAAAGCTGGTAGATGCATTTCACACACTCCAAGTGCGCTTAATCATTACACAGGAAGAGCAGCATAGATTTCCTTATAAAGCCCCACCTAGTTGCATAGCAGGTGACACTAATCATTGAATTGCATGCTTCCTGTTATATGATACACATAGAAACCAAGGAAACAGAAAAACCTACAGCAACCTATAGTAACGCACACACATATAAATATGTATCTCAGCGCATATGGATTAATGTAAGGCTAGAACCAGGTTAGGCATCCAAAGGCCACTTTTGGTAGCTGTGTGACAGATTAGAAACTACTAGGGACTTGCCTCAACCCTTTTCAATGGTTTATTAACTGGTTCCCAACCGGCGCACGCCGATGTATATCGGCAGAATGGCACGGCTGGGCAAATAGGTGTACCCGTATGTCCCTTTAAATTTGCCGCCGTGCCATTGCGTGTGCGCCGGCGGTGGCACGCACGCGCGCCGGCTGGGAGCTCTGTGTGTCGGGTCGCAGGTCCCGCGGACTCGATCGCCACGGGGATACCCGTGATCGTCTCACGGAGAGGAAGAACAGGGAGATGCTAATGTAAACAAGCATCTCCCTATTCTGCCAACAGTGTCACTGATCTCTGCTCCCTGCGATCGGAAGCAGAGATCAGTGACGTGTCACACGTAGCCACGCCCCCCCCACAGTTAGAAACACTCCCCAGGACATACTTAACCCTTACACTGCCCCCTAGTGGTTAACCCCTTCACTGCCAGTGTCAATTACACAGGAATCGGTGCATTTGTAAAGCACTGATTGCTGTATAAATGACAATGCTCCCAAAAATGTGTAAAAAATGTCCGATGTGTCCGCCATAATGTCGCTGTCACGATAAAAATCACTGATTGCCGCCATTACTAGTAAAAAAAAAAAATTGTCAATAAAAATACCATAAAACTATCTCCTATTTTGTAGACGCTATAACTTCTGCACAAACCAATCAATAAACGCTTATTACGATTTTTTTGTACCAAAAATATGTAGAAGAATACGTATCGGCCTAAACTGAGGGAAAAAAATGTTTTTTTTAAATATTTTTTGGGGTTATTTATTATTGCAAAAAGTAAAAAAATAATGCGTTTTTTTCAAAATTGTCGCTATTTTTTTATTTATAGCGCAAAAAATAAAAACCGCAGAGGTGATCAAATACCACCAAAAGAAAACTCTATTTGTGGAAAAAAAAGGACGTCAATTTTGTTTGGGAGCCACGTCGCACGACCAAGCAATTGTCAGTTAAAGTGACACAGTGCCGAATTGCAAAAAACGCACTGGTCAGGAAGGGGGTAAATTCTTCCGGGGCTGAAGTGGTTAACTGTCATCCTTTCTAAGTAAACCTATTTACAGTTAGCTCTCTCAGGGGTAAATAGGTTTGTTCTCCTTTTGTTTTTATCTGAAACAAATATATTGTTTGCACTAGAAGGCTTCTAACTGTTGGATGCACTATCCTATTATACCTAAACTACACTTACTATGTATGTAACCATAAAAATTATCCTGTTACAACTTTCTAATTGACATAGTTTGTTAATACCTGTCTTATTACCCAATAAAAAACATTTGAAAGTAAAAAAAAAAAAAAGAAACTATTAGGGACTAAGGCGCAGAGTAGATAGGCTGAATCTAAGTTCCAGTGCCGTACACTCTTTGCTGGTGGGAAGCTACATTCCAGGCTGGTTGGACAATAGTTGGAGGATCTCCCCATCACTGCCGATCTTGTCTTCAGGTCTCCAACACTAAGATGGACACTGCATCAAGATCATTCTCAGGGGTTCCTGCAACTGAACTCTACTGCAACACTCATCTGGAGGTATCTTTTTTAATAACTATACAGTATATATGTGCACAATACTATTAAGACTCTTGTTGGGTCTTTTGCTGATTAACCTTTTTCTTATAAAAAATTGTATTATTTTATACTCATGTGCATCTATATACTTATGGGTAATGTTAAATGCTGGTCCAAGTAGTTCCTCAGTTCCCAATTTCTTTGATTTGATTACTTGTTAATTTCCCAAGAAGGGAATCTCCTCTATTCACAGAGGCCTTTTCCTGGGTGGAGGCATTGCCAACTTTATTATCAAACCCACTCTTCCACATAGCGAATGTTCCGGTTCTCTTATTTACTTTCAGGTTTATCGCAATAAAGAGGGCTACACTTATAAAGCACTATTTTACTTGCTTATTATCTGTATTTTTTATTTTTGTCTGTCCAGTGCTGATATTTTCTCAGCCCTGTCAAACTATACAGTTGGGTTGGTGATATGACTTTTCTCAGTTTTAGTTGAGTTTAGTCATTTAGTTTAAACGACATAGCTTGGTTATCTCTACAAATTCCTTCTGTAATTGGGCAGTAAAAGAAGCAGGACACAAATGAGGTAGTTTCTCTCTTCTTGCAGCATGCTCCTTATTGTCAAATGTACAGTACATAAAGCACACCTGATTGGTCACTACTGCTATCCCCAAAATTTTCAGTCTGAGATCTTCTGTGCAAGGAAGAACAAGCAGCTGATATCAAATTAAATACAGCTACTGATTTACAGATTTGTGTACTGAATAAATAATTGTGTTTTTTTAAAATAATAATATCTGCTTTAAAGATATGGTTTAAAAGCAGAGAACATATGATACCTACAGTATGCATATAGATAAATGGGGAGAAAAATTCTATTCAGATTACACTGCTATTTGAATATTTGATTAAAGTACTATATATTTGCACTTTCTTTAAACTTTTATTAATATTCAGTCAGCTGTGTAGTTTTTTTGTTTTGCCTGTTGGTCATGTAATACTCAGCTACCATTTCGATCTTGCTGTTTTGTAATATCAGTTTATTGAATAAAAATGCAACCCACACAGGCTTTTGTGTATAAAGGCTAACACAGAGGGGAGTGGAGTGTTTACATAACCATTGTTTTTAAGTAACGTTTTTTTAACTAAGTTGTACAATTAAGCTTTAAAGCCTAACTCCACATCCAAGCTGGCCCAGATGAACTGTTTCCTGCACTAACAGGTGCTCCTGCTGGGCATGCTGTGTTCTTGCAGTGGGATGAGAACTTCAAATCCCGCTTGCAGAACAAAATAGAGTTAGACTGAGCACTGCTCAGCCATTCACAGGAAGCTTTGTACTGTATTATATGAATGAATACAAAGCTTCCTCTATTTGGATGATGCAGAGAGGTGGGAAGATGATGCCTGCCTCGGCCAATCAGAGGAAGCTCAGCCCAACTCTAATTTGTTCAAGGAGTGGGGCGGGAAATTTGCGCCCCACTGCTGGAACCCAGGGACATTAAATGTGGAGTTTATTGTGCTTTCTACCCCACACTGCTGGTTCTCATTTCTATGGACTTTCAGTAACTGAGGTGTGCAGGTGCAGGGCACACCCAAAGTGGAGTTCCACTCGTTTTTCAGTTTATTAAAAGTCAGCAGCTACAAAAATTGTAGCTGCTGACTTTTAATAAACTCACACTCACCTGTCCCATGGTCCAGCGATGTGGCCGCCTCAAGCCTCGATCCTTTCGCCCTCTCTTCTGCGTCGCCATCACTATCATGGGCACCGGCTGTGACAGCTTGTGGCTAAATAGCCGGGTGTGCACTGCGCATGCGCGAGTCGCGCTGCGCTGTCCTGAATGGCTGAGCAATCTTCTGGGACACGTGACATGTCCCAGAAGACTGCAGGTAGAGAGGGGGAGAGGAGGCGTTGCCTAGGCAGCAGGGGCAGAATTGGGAGTTGGGTATCTGTCAAAACTAGGTACCACCCCCCAAAAAAATTATATGACAAATGTGGCATGTCAGGGGGTTAGGACTCCTTAAAGCATAAGTTCCACTTTTGAGTGGAACTCCACTTTAAACTTGAGCTTGGAGGAAAAGTCAACATTATATATGATTCAAATGTACCTGGGTTCGGTTTGAGGTGGGTTCTGTGAACTTTACTGAAGTCTGGGTGCCAAATACAAACCCCATTGAAGTCAATGGGAGCTAATTGTTAAAAAACAAAAATTACCAATTTCTAGGGTAATAGGCAAGGGGTTGTCAAACAAATAGCATGGGGGGTTGGACACTGCTGTAAAGAACATGTACCAAAGCAAAAAAAAATCCATTTGGCCAAGAGTATTGATTTTTATCATACTTAAAAACAAAATGCTGATTTGTTTTAAATAACATGCCTGGGGATACCCAGAACCCACTGTGAAGTGGCACATCTGTATGATGTATACATGCTACTACAGCAAAACTGACAGAGGGCCAGGGATTCCCTTAATCTATAACAAAACCTTATACTAGATGGATATAAAAAATACTGCGCTATAAGTGAGAAACATAAAAAGAGCTGCGACTGAAAGTGTTATACTACACCAAACATATGTAAAGATAAAATAAAAAAGTTGCGCTAAAACCTTATACTAGTTGAGAGTCTGGTGTAGATGGTAATGGGGGACTCAACACCCACAAAAAACCCCCACCGTGGAGTAAAAATACATCCCAACTCTTAACCTTGATGGTATGGACCCCATGCAAACCCAAACAAACATAAAAAATGGCGTGAGTCCTTTCCACATCCCCCTCCAAATTTTAAGATGGGAACCCCACGCAAAAAAAAAAGAAAAAAAGTGAGCTCCCTCCAAAATCCATATCATACCCACATCGTATCCACTTCTGAGCAAGCAGCCTGTCAGTTCAGACTAGCATGTGTCCTACCTTTTAAACTATACCAGGCCACATGCCCTCAAAGCACTTATCCCCACGTTGTTGAGGACAAGGTTCTCTTACCCACGACCCTGGCCCAGTAATTGTGGGGGTCTGCCCCGGGCCCCCAGATACCACCCCATCCCAAGGGAACGCCTACTTATTCATAATATAATAAATAAGAAGAGTAAATAAAGACACCACACTTTTTGACAAGTCCTTTAATTAGAAAGAAATGATGTACATTCATCATCAATCATGTCATCCAGAGATGCAGATCCACATCAGTTATGATGAGCGATGCCTGCTGACTGTCAACACGAACCGCTCCTATCACTCACTCCCACTGATTTACTTTTCCTGGCGTGACGCTATATGTAAACAAAAGGCTGGGGTCTCCCGGGTGATGCCATTGATCAAATATAGCCATGGCCATATCTGGTCAATGTCATTGCTCAAATATGATCATGATAATTTACCTCATTCAAAGTCCAAACTTTTTTGCACAAATATGATCATGTAGCCATACTTGGTCAGTGATGTCATGCTGTCACTGCCCTTTTTTTCACATGGGTGATTTCTGGTGAGGTAATAAATGGGACTGCGGACATCACTGGTTTCTATGCAGGGGCATAACTAGAAATAGCAGGACCCCATAGCAAAATGTTGTATGGGGCCCCACTGCAAACAGCCCCCCCCCCACAGCTGCCCTAGTGTCAATGCAGCGTGACCTGTGCCACATACAGCGTGACCTGTGCCCAATGCAGTGTGACCTGTGCCCAATACAGCATGACCTGTGCCCAATACAGCGTGACCTGTGCCCAATACAGCCTGGTCTGCCTGTGCCCCATACAGCCCCACCTATGCAGAGGAAGAGGCAAGCCACCCAGATCAGCAGAGAGTGGGATTGCCCGCTGTAATAGCTTTCATTTGATTTCCCGTCTTCCCGGGGCTCATCGTCACATAGCCACACCTCTTGGCCCGACGCCTTTGATGACGTCACATGTCCCGCATTGGATCGGCGTTCTGTCTATCAAAGGCACCGGGCCAAAAGGTGGAACTATGTGACGTGAGCCCCGGGAACACTGGAAGTTCTAATGAAAGCTCTTACATCGGGCAATTCAGCTCTCTGCTGATATGGACAGCTCGCCTCTTCCTTTCCTCTCTCTTCCCCTGGCTGGGAGACTGTGCCGGTGGTGCTCTTATCCTCACTGGGCTCCACTCGGCTGTGGGCCCCATAGCGCCCGCTATGGTGGTAGTTACGCCCCTGTTTCTATGGATGCTTTAGGTGTCAGCACCTGCCGCTTCCCTAACAACCATTGACAGGAAGAAAAATGTCATATACATTAGCAGTAAAAATACTAATTATACAGGTTATATGATGTTTGGCTCCCACCGAATGAGTAGAGAGTCTGGAGTTTGGATTAACGCCCAAACAGACAAAATTTAGTTTAAACCTGGAATTGTAAGCTCATCCCTAGTCAGCATTTGTAGATGAGTTTCCAAGATCTTTTCACTTTATTCAACCAAAAAAAAATACCAACCATGGAAACCTAATTATGTGTGATTAGCTTTCCTGCCTAAAACATACAGTACATTTGCATTGTGCCTTGACAAAAGGCCTTTCCGCTTTTGGAGATATTGTTTATTCACTTTTTCAGTGCAGATAAGCTCATCCTTCTGCAACTGCTCAGTCACTATCGAAGTTTTATTTGTTTTCGCCAGCAGAAAGTTATAAGTTGAAGATTTCTTACCTTTAGGATCTACCACTATAATCATGATGCTGATTTTCAGACAGCCTTTTCTATAATCATTTCTATAGAAACCAAATTTTACTACCCTGCAGTGCACAGTAAATTCTTTTCAAAACTGAAGCTATTTGCACTTCTCATATGTATACCAAATCTAAAAAAATACAATTACTCACCTTAAGATAGTGGGTGGATGTGCAATTCACCCATGGGCCAACTCTATAACCAAAACAGACTTCACCTTTAGGGAAAGAGTTTATGTTGAGGTAGAGGGTCCATGTCTATGCCCCAAATCAGCTTGAGGTGAGGGCCATAACCCACAGCTTGTGACAGTATAGAACCCATGACTTCTATGAAGTAGGGCTGAGGGATCAACAAAATAGTGTAACCAGGATTTGGTGGAGCAGACCTAAAGTGGTTGTAAACCTAATTTTATTTTTCCTAAAATGAAAAAACAGGTTTGTACTTACCTGCTCTGTGCAATGGTACTGCACAGTGTGGCTCTGGACCTCCTCTTCTGGGGTCCTCTGTTGGTACTCCTGGCTCCTCCCCTTCTCAGAGTGCCCCTATAGCAGGGCACACACAATGTGGCTTTGCCCTGCCTCTTGCTCTCACTGGTTTTGACTGACAGCAGTAAAAGCCAATGGCTCCCACTGCCGTCAGAGCCTCCAGTGAGAGCAGGAAGAGAGAAGGGCTGCAACAGATGGGCACAGCGCTGGATCTAGAATGGACAAGTGTTTAAGGGGGAGCTGGGGAGAGCTGCTGTTGAAAGGTTTTTTTTAACTTAATGCAGAGAATGCATTAGAACCACTTTAAGGTTTGGACTTTTTGATTTTTTTAATCCACCTCACCATAACCTATTTAGCAATTTTTATTCTTTATTGTAATAACATTCTTTGTAATGTCTTAGAATCTAGGCTGCTATTACTGTATAGTTTTAGCACAATATGGGATTGTTAGGAAGTGCAGCAATGTAGTTGGCACAGTATTTTTGTCTGTTCTAGCATTTTACCAATGACACTAGCAATGCCTGCCTATAAAAGCTTAGCCAATACCATCAAACAGCTATAAATGTAAATGATTTAGAGATGCATTAAATAACATTTTGGCATGGAACTGTTATGGAATTGCCTATAAGATGGTTTAACAATGGTTGGGGAGGGTTATAATGATATTTCTCATTTTCCATATCACAAGGGGAGGCATTCTGTAGTCCAGCATTGGAGAATTGGGTAGGACTGAAATTTCAGTCCAGTAAAGGTACTGTGTTGTCAGTTCCCCATGAAAAGCTGGCATGATATCCATTAATTTTTCTGTACTTGCAACTATTTTAAAGGTATAAATATGTGGAAATGCGCATGTATTGTAGGCATGTATTCAATTGTTTTCTATCTTGCCCAGGCATATATTTTAAATAGTGTAATAAAATATCTGTGTGGTTTCTCCAGCAGTTGCCAACACAGTACTGTATGTACTGTATAGCAGTGGTCATCAACCCTGTCCTCGGGGCCCACTAACAGGCCAGGTTTTATGTATTACTTTGGGGAGATGCAGATTAGAATACTTCAATCACTGAGCAGCAAATGATGTTATCATCTGTGATGTATTTCAGTTATCTTGCAAACCTGGCCTGTTAGTGGGCCCTGAGGACAGGGTTGATGACCACTGCTGTATAGGACACTTTTTTATTTACAATAGCGGTTGATTTTTTAAGGCAGACTTTCTGGAAATGTTTCCCTTCTTCTAGCCCAAGCAGTACTCTCCACTGAATATCTGTTTTAGAAGGATTGTCTTTACGAATGATACAATGACTAGTTTACATTAGATTAAATGAATTAAATAGAAAATCATTTAAAACCTGGATAGGTAAATAGATGGTTTCTGTGAATTGTAATGTGATAAATTACTAATTATACCTAAAGAAAGTAAAATTCCTAGTAAAGTGGTATTTGGCCATATTTTTTATTCTTCAATTACCTGTAATCATTGTTTCATGTCTTCTACATAAAGCTGTCCAAACAAGCAGCTGTCAAGTGGCAGCTATACAGCATGATGTGTAAGTCTAAACATAACAACATATATTAATTTGATTGTTAATTCTATTAAATTAGAATATTTTATTCTGCTATCATTTGTAGAAGTATAAAAGTTTCTTTCGATTGTGAATGAGGACCTTGGAATTTAGGAGCAGCTATTTGATCTGATTTGATTGGAGAAAGGCAACATTTAAAGTTGAACTCCAGCTATAATCTTGCATATTTGCACTGATCCAATTTGGACTAATGTTAAGTATCCATATGTCATACCCGAGGTGCCACTGGGGAAGCTGACAATCACTGCAGTAGTTGGTGTTACTA
The DNA here is from genome assembly GCA_037952925.1 of Lithobates clamitans. Lineage (NCBI taxonomy): Eukaryota > Metazoa > Chordata > Amphibia > Anura > Ranidae > Lithobates > Lithobates clamitans. Next base: position 8,958,407 of record JBBGZY010000292.1, on the reverse strand, counting down.
AAGTGAGAGCTGTAATCTTCTGGGTCTTGTGAAAAGCGGCTTCCACTCTGCACACTGATGACAGAGGGTCATTGGCGCTGCATGACCGTCATTCACAGAATGCCTTCTATTTTTGTTTTTTTAATGACAACAATGTGGAGATTATGATGTCATCGTCCCTCCTCTCCACCCCTGTAATTAGAGAATGCTTTAGATAATTCTTTTGAAGATATTTCTATGTAAATAAAGATACGTTTTAGGCTTCTTGCACACTAGCTTAAAAAACACCAGTGCTCTTGGCGCAAAAAAAACGCTAATTTTGAGCGTTTTTGTACTAGCGTTTACTGTTTTTTTCTGCTACAAAAACACTCTTAATAATGCAAAACATAATTTTTTTTTTCTGCCTCTAAGCGCTGAGCTTAAAAAAATGCCTCTAGACTACCTAATGTGCATGGACACATAGGATAGCCTACAGTGTCTTGAAAAAGTATTCATACCCCTTGAAATTTTCCACATTTTGTCGTGTTACAGCCAAAAACGTAAATGTATTTTATTGGAATTTAATGTGATAAACCAACACAAAGTGGCACATAATTGTGAAGTGAAAGGAAAATAATAAATGGTTTTAAAATTGTTTTTTACAAATAAATATGTGAAAACTGTGGCATGCATTTGTATTCAGCCCCTGTGAGTCAATACTTTGTAGAACCACCTTTCACTGCAATTACAGCTGAAAGTCTTTTTGGGGATGTCTCTACCAGCTTTGCACATCTAGAGAGTGAAATTTTTGTCCAATTTTCTTTGCAAAATATCTCAAGCTCTGTCAGATTGGATGGAGAGCGTCTGTGACAGCAAAAGTCTTGCCACAGATTCCCAATTGGATTTAGGTCTGGACTTTGACTGGCCCATTTTAATACATGAATATGCTTTGATCTAAACCATTCCATTGTAGCTCTGGCTGTATGTTTAGGATCGTTGTCCTGCTGGAAGGTGAACCTCTACCCCAGGCGCACATCTTTTGCAGACTCTAACAGGTTTTCTTCTAAGATTGCCCTGTATTTGGCTTCATTCATCTTCTCATCAACTCTGACCAAATTCTGTGTCTCTCTTGAAGAAAAGCATCCCCACAACACGATGCTGCCACCACCATGTTTCACCGTCGGGATGCTGTGTTCAGGGTTATGTGCAGTGTTAGTTTTCCGCCACACATAGCGTTTTGCTTTTAGGCCAAAAATACATTTTGGTCTCATCTGACCAGAGCACTTTCTTCCACATGTGTGCTGTTTCCCCCACATGGCTTCTTGCAAACTGCAAACAGGACTTCTTATGGCTTCCTTTCAACAATGGCTTTCTTCTTGTCATTCTTCCATAAAGGCCAGATTTGTGGAGTGCATGACTGATGCCGCGTACAGACGATCGGAATTTCTGACAACCAAACCGTGGATTTTTTTCAGATGGATGTTGGCTCAAAATTGTCTTGCATACACATGGTCACACAAATGTTGTCTGAAATTCCGATCGTCAAGAACGCGCTGACGTACAAAACGTACGATGGCACTAAAAAAAGGAAGTTTAATAGCCAGTGCGCCACCCTTTGGGCTCCTTCTGCTAATCTCGTTTTAGTAGAAGTTTGGTGAAAGAAGATTAGCGCTTTTCAGCCTCGTGCTTTTCAGTTCATTACTGCTCTTCAATTTGTGCTTGTGGGTTCGTATCTGTTTTTCAGTGTGTGTAGTCAGGTCGTATCTGTTTTTTCAGTGCATTCTTGTCCGCTCGTTTCTGATTTTTAGCTCGCTCTTCTCAGGCCTTTCTGATTTTCAGTGCGTTCTGTTAGTTCGTTCTGACCAGCCGACCGTTTTGAAGCCATGTTGCGTTTACCTACTCACCATAGAGTTTGTGCTATGCAGGGGCTTGGTGTTGGGGTTCTTACTTTGACCCAAGCCCAGTCCATGAACAGGGGGAGGAGTAGTTCATGGACGAAGAATTGGTTGCTCCAGCATGACCAATTCTCGCACATGCCTTTGTTGCGGGAGATCCAGGAGAATAATCCTGATGATTTTAGGAATTATCTCCGTATGACGGACCCCGTTTTTCACCATCTGTTGGCTTTGCTATCCCCCTATATTACCAAGCAGGACACCTGCATGTGGCAAGCCATCACTCCAGAATAAAGGCTAGTCGCCACTTTATGGTACTTGACGACGGGGAGAAGTCTGCAGGACATCAAGTTCTCCTTAGGCATCTCCCCCCAGGCTCTGGGAATCATTATTCCAGAGACCTGTTCTGCCATCATTCAGGTCCTGCAGAAGGACTATATTAAGGTAAGTTTTATCCTTTAACATCACATTATATGTATTTAATGTTTGCTAATCTATTGTATTTATTTCATCATTCCCTAAATACCATGATTGTATTATGCTGTGAATGTCCTCTTTGTTCTCATGCATGCTGGAAGCTTTTAATGCTCCTTTTTTGTCCTTCATGCATATTTACCTTCACTAACCTCCCCAGAATTCTATCCTGGGCCCATACACAACTAGCCTAGTCACTTAACAATGTATTTTGTCAGCTCCATTGTAGTGCTTTACCCTAAACACCCCCTAAAATTTGTACAAATGTTATTGTTGTCCGTAAATTCATGCATAGTGCAAGAGGCTTTTTTTGGGGGGGCCCAAACTCATTTGGAACCTTCCCTCCCCCCCAAGTCAACTGAAAACAATCCTCCATCTGCTGACTTTGCCAAACCCATACACACTATACCTACCTCTTTTGTGGTCAGATTTATGGATGAATTCACCAAAGCATGTAGTGCAAGGGTCCGCCTGAATACTTTCAAATGGTACTGTTTAAAGTTTTGTTCTCCTATTATCTTGATAGGTAATTGCAAAATGTAAAATTTTGGACAGTGTGTATTAATATTTTTGTATTATGACACTTGTTACCTATCCAGTGGGCTGCCAATAGTGCAAGTAAGGAGGGGCTGGCCAAAGTAACACACATTATTTATGCATTCAGCTCTTAATGAAGGGGAGAGGGTTACCTGTCCAAAACATCCCCCCACCATAAAATTTTTACACTGGGCCATCAGAGGGGGTGAGGAATCTGATAAGTGGACCTTATACTTATGTCTTTAAATACTCCTTAAAATAAATGTTATACTTATGTTGGCCAAGAATGTTTGTGTCTAATCTGCTTGCAATGTTTATGTGCTAAAGTACTAATTTTTGTCCCACCCCCCAACTCGGGGTCATACTATTATAATTACAAGGGGTTTACTAGTATAGTGATGTTGGCGGTGGTGTCGGCGACGTACGAGTTCCTGTATGTGGACGTGGGGAAGAATGGCCGGATGTCGGATGGTGGAGTCATCGCCCAGACAGAGTTTTACAGAATGCTGGCTTGGGCTGGCCACCTGCGGAAGACAACGTGGCTGGTCTTCCATTTGTGTTCATCTCTGATGAAGCATTTGGGCTAGGTGACCATCTCATGAGGTCATTTCCGATGAGGATCCGCACCCCGGACCAGAGGGTTTTTAACTACCGGCTGGCCAGAGCCAGAAGAGTGGTGGAGAATGCTTTCGGCATAATGGTCAGCTGGTTCCGCTTATTTCTAACACCCATACACATGGCGGAATATAAACTCAACCATATAGTGCTTGCCTGCTGCATTTTGCACAATTTCCTACAGAAAAATGCTACGAACTATGCAGCCTCAGTTGGGCCTGAGGCTGGATTTCCAGATCAAGCAACCCTGACGGCACTTGAAGCTGGCCGTCCTGGCTTGCCCCCCCAAAGCGCACGCAAAGTCAGACAAAAATATCTGGAGTGCTTTGCGGGTAGGGGGGCCATTGATATGCCAGCAAATGTATAAAACATTTTTAAAATACATTTTTATTTTAAAATGAACTAATATTTCATTTGATTTCCCGCTTGTGTTTCTTTTAGCTGTCTCCTAGGTTCTCCAATGGGCTTTTCTTTTTGGACATTTTCTTCAATAGTGCAAATGTAATAAATTTGATACATGAGGTGACAATATCTTCTTCAGCTAACTATTATGTTGTGGGTCTGCCACACACACACACTGTTTTTGTTGTTAATGTATGTAATGCATTAATGATAAAAATAATCATCCTTTTCAGCACCATGAATTAATTGTTTGGAGTCGCTAAAATGGCCTGATTGGGGCCGACTTTAGAGCACTGTGTGGATTATTTACTAAAGGCAAATCCACTTTGCACTACAAGTGCACTGCCTTTAGTAAATAACCCCCATTGCCACTATAAACACAAACTTACTCCAAAAACTGGTATTGAGCATTGAAAGAAGAAACCACACATTGTTGAGTATAAAAAAATTTACTCTGTGCACATTCACATATGCATTAGAAAAGGGTTTTTGAACAAAACAACATCTTTGGTGTATAACATTTTTATGTTTGACATTATAAATATCCTTTTTTTGGTTAAACAGGCATGTTTAAAACCATAACATACACAACTCAGGAACATACAAAGTTCAACTTTGAAAAAGTGAAGGCAATATCAGACATTACTATGTTAGAACTGTGTTGATCTTGCCTTCATCAGATGGGGTGATGTCACCCCTGTAAAAGCCAAATTTTGAAGATGCACATAAATTGGGAGTGAAAATGTGGATTTCTCCCCTGATCCCATGCCTAATGTCAACATGTGGGTATCAATGGACGTGTTTGGGGTGCAACCCCTTCCTCTCACCTACTTGAGTTGCGAGGAAGGGGTTGCACCCCCAAAATGCATACCTTGATATTCCGTGATGGCAGATAGCACATGTTGATACACCGTATGCATCTTCAAAATTTGGCTTTTATAATACTTTTAAAGTTGAATTAAAATAAAAAAAGTCCTCGACAAAACGGTACAATTTTTGTGTGTTTTAGAGTCTGCCTAAAACATCAATGATGTTCTTCATTTTTTTGTTGAACATCATTGATGTGTTTCTTTATCTTTTCTTAATCACGATTGCACACCCGATAAGGATGTGTGCACTCGCACTTGTGAAATAAGTTTCTTCTTCCACAACATCCACATCACCTAAAAAGAATAAAACACACCATGTATTATAAATACGCAGCCATACATCTATTACCTGAAGCTGTGGTCTCAGATACTCACCTGTTGTGGTCACTATTTCAACCACATCATAAACCTCTCCTCCCTCCACATCCTCAGGTTGTGGTGTGGTGACTTCCCCTTCTTTAGGAGGTTGGGTGTCCCTGGTGTCCTCTGATGTCCCGAGTCTTTTCTCTCCTATGTGAATAAAAAAAAGGTATACTTAGCACAAATATTTTTGAGGCGAGAAATATGAAACATTGCTTGAAGTGTCGTACAATTGTCTGTTTTGGCTGAGTTTCAAGCTGAAAACATGATTTTTTTCCCTTTCTTGAAGCTGGAATACTTACCTTTTTTGGTAAAGTTTCCAACATAGAGACACCCCTAGTATACACTGGAGCACCTGTGTGGGACACCCTAAAAAGGGTGTTCTGGTGTCCCACACTAGTGCTCCAGCATCCAGATGTGTAAACAGCTGCTGAGTGTCCTCTCCTTAAACTGAATCAAGTTTGCATTTCATTCTAGTTACAAACCCATCTAGACAACAAACTTCTTTTAATACAAATACTATAGGGCCTTTTGGACTGTCCTCTCTGGAAGCAACCCCCACTCACCAAGACTCTAAATCTACACAAGCTGCACAGGCTTTTGATGTTCCCTTCAATGTATCTGAATTGTTTTCCAAAATCTCAGAATTGCTGGACAAAGGTTTGACCCAACTGCTGACAGGATCACAGGGGAAATCAATGCAGATTTTCAGAACCTGGGAACCATCATTGAACACATAGAGCACAAGCTGGACGTTACGATATCCTGGCAAACCAGAATACTGACCATTTGCATTTTATGCAAGAACAGCTTGATACCGCTCAAGCCCGGATCGATGATCTGGAGAGTGGCTCGAGAAGAGAAAATTTTCGGATCAGAGGGTTACCGGAAACCGCTACTGATGTACAGTCTGCAGTCCTGACGTTATTAAATCCTTAATCCCTACGGTCCCAGTACATAAATTAGAGCCGGATAGGGCCCACAGGTCCCTTGGCCCTCCCAGGAAAGATGGATCCGCAAGGGACATTGTAGTAAAACCACACTTTTACTCCATCAAGGAAGAAGTGATGAAACGTTCCTCCCAACAGGACCAGATACAGTTCCAAGGGAAAGCCATCCAAATATTCGCCGACATCTCTCCGTTTACCATCCAAAAGAGGGGATCATTGAAACCCCTCCTGGCGGTCCTCACCAATAAGGACATCAAATACCTCTGGGCATTCCCATTTGCCCTGAAATTTGCCTACAAAGGTAAACAACATGCATTCCACAGCTTTCCAGAAGGTGAGCGTCTGCTGCTGGACCTGAAGCTCATCACCCAAGACTCAGAGATGGATACGTCAAACACTCAGCAGGGATCTGCTAAATACCATTCCCCACCAAGTCCCACCCACCCAACTATGGGGCACGACCAAACACAAGCGAGTCAAGGATAATCTACCCCCCTGACGAGGGATTGCATAACTCACCTGTGTAAAGAATTTACTTTTTCTTCACCATGTTACTCAGGCGGAAAATGTTGCCTGTTCACCTATACCAAATTCGGTTTGACTTTGTCCTTCCCAAACGGGACAGTTGCTAGGATACACTTTAGAGGTCTTCACCTCATTTTCTCCACCAAGACTACACCTCTTGCCTAGCAACCTAATCAGTTTGAGCTCCACCCTTTTTACAATGTCTTCCCCAGTTAGAGCTTTCAGAATATCAAAGGGGGTTACTGTTATCTGTTCCCGCATATTTGAAAGTTTTACAGTTCTTTTTTTGTTGATGCTGTCAATGGCCTGGGCTGATGCCTTGCGCCTCCACCTACTACTCAGGCAGAATGGTTTCTACTCTGAGTGGTAGGACTCTGGCCCTACATATGGGCTACACTAAAATTTTTGTTTTGAATGAGGGGAGGGAGTTTCCCGCCTCCCCCCATTCTGGGCCTGATTATGGCTTTACGGTTTATAAAATAATGCTTATATGTCTCTCTATATGTTCTCTCTCTTTCTTCCTTACTAACTTCTTTTCTTTCCTAGCCTGCCTACCGATGCAATTTCCCTACAAGCTGCCCCAACATCAAACGATCCTATCATATCTCCTACATGGAATAAGGTAAGTGACTGTAGGTTGGTCAGCGTTCATTCCCTTCTGCTCCATGGCTAATAACAAAACTACACCTCCTCCCCTACGCATATTTTTCCCCATAACACTCAGGGGTTAAATTTGCCAGTCAAGAGAAGGAAGGCCTTTCAGGTATACCGTTCTCGGTGCATAGATTTGGTCCTCCTGCAGGAGACCCACTTTCCACAGCGGTACACACCCTCGTTCTTACATGCACATTTCCCTACGTTTTACTTGGCCAATGCTGAGGACAAGACGAAGGGAGTGGCGATTCTATTTTCCAAACACTGTAAATTTAACTTTAAAACGGAACTCAGAGACCCAGAGGGAAGATTCCTACTAGTGAAAGGTACGATTGACGATAGATTATATACATTCATTTTTTACTATGCTCCCAATAGAGGACAGATACAGTTCTTCAGACAAATGTTTAACACCCTTGGCCCACTTACGGAGGGTGTCATAATTATGGGCAGTGACTCCAATACAGCCTTCGATACTGGTCTTGACAAATCTAAACCACTTAAAGCACAATCAGTTAGACCCAGAAAAGCTCCAAATAGCGCAACTGGATTAACTGACATTTGGAGGGAACTGAATCCAAACGCACGATATTTCACCCATTTCTCAAACCCACACCAATCTTATTCACGTATAGATCACAGCCTGCTCTCAACTCATCACATTCCATGTGCCTTTACATCCTCTATCTTAGATGTAGCTTGGTCAGATCATTCCATGGTTCTATTGGCATTGCGCCAAGACATTTGCAGACAACACACCTCCCATTGGACTCTCAATCAGTCTATCTTGCAAGATCCTATCAAGGTGACTGAAATACAGGGAGCTCTGAAGGAATACTTCCGCCTCAATGATGTGGGAGATGTTTCTACAGAGACTCTATGGGCTGCCCATAAGGCGACCATTAGAGATAAACTAATACAAATTGCAGCACAACGAAAGAAGGAGAGGGTGCTAGACAGAGAGACTGGAGAGAGATTTCATTACTCTGAGCAAACAACACAAAAACGACCCCACTAAAGTCCCTAGTTCTACTCTTGATGTTGCTCGAGTGGCTCTGAATTTGGCCCTCACAGCGAAAGCAGATAAATCCATCAGGTGGACCGGGGCCAAATTTTACCAGATAAAAGACAAAATAGGACCCATGCTTGCTTACAAATTGTCCCCCAGACTTCACTCCCACACCCTACCCAAAATTAAACAGGCTGACGGAACCTTTACCCTGAACCCACAGCGCATAATGAATGCTTTTCAGGAATTCTATGCTGATTTATATAAAGCAGATAATTTTTTTTCTGTTTCATCAGTCTATCAATTAAGGGGTGTGGTTAATTGCTCCCAGGTGCCTATTTAACTTGTTGTAGGACTCAGTTGAGCGTGCTCAGTTTGAAGCTGTGGAGCTTGGTGTAAGTGGAGCTGGATTAAGTGGGAGTTATAAACAAGAGTTTAAAACAGGAGGTTATAACAGGGGTCATAGTACCCGTGTAGTGTGAGTATCTGAGTGTTGTCTGAGTAGTGTGTGTGGATCGTTAGTACTTGTGTATTGTGTACCTGTGTATTGTCTTGTACCTGTGTATTGTCTTGAGTATTAGTGCCAGGAAGCTGGTTGTTAGGTAATTTGGACAGGGTAAAATCCCCAAATCCTCACTAAATTTAATAGGTACGATGCCCGGCGGGTGTGGAGAGGCGACTCTTTGTACATCTTGCCACATGTATGCGTTCCTTGATCATCCGATCGAGGGCGAATTCTGCTGTGCAAAATGTAAGCACATTGTTTCCCTGGAAGCCCAGGTTCTGAATCTGGGGAAGCAACTGTCAGCACTGAGAAGTCCCTCCATACTAAAGGTGAGCCAGGAACGTACACGGCAGGTGCCGGCAGGGGCCAGCACAGAGGCGGGTGGAGACAAAGAGGTGCAGGCACTAGCAAAGAGTAGATGGGTGACAGTCAGGAGGGGTAGAGGGGGAAGTGCCAGGGAGGCCGATCCAGGACTGGAGCATCCCAATAAGTACGTTCCATTGAGTGACATTGGTGTAACCAGTCAGGGACCAGCACTGCTGGAGTTGAGGGACTCTCCTAGCTGCCAGGGGAAGAACTCCTCCAGTGAGAGTGGGGGGGGCAGCAAAGGGAAAGGAAAGACAGATTCTGGTGGTAGGGGACTCAATTCTTAGAAGGACAGAGAGGGCAATCTGTAACCAAGTCCTGAAGCGCCGAACAGTATGTTGTCTACCGGGCGCTCGGGTTCGGCACATCACGGATCTTGTGGACAGATTACTGGGAGGGGCTGGGGAAGACCTGGCTGTCATGGTGCACGTTGGCACCAATGACAAAGTCAGAGGCAGATGGAGTGTCCTAAAGAACGATTTTATGGACTTAGGAGCTAAATTTAGGAAAAGGACCTCCAATGTATTGTTCTCAGGAATACTACCGGTACATCGAGCCACACCAGAGAGGCAGAGGGAGATTAGGGAAGTAAACAAGTGGCTGAAGAGCTGGTGTAGTAAGGAGGGGTTTGGGTTCCTGGAGGACTGGGCCGACTTCTCAGTCGGTAACCGGTACTATAGAAGGGACGGACTGCACCTAAATGAGGAGGGTGCAGATCTGCTGGGAATGAAGATGGCCAAAAAGTTAGAGGGGTTTTTAAACTAGGCAATGGGGGGGAGGGTCCAGAGACAGTGATAGCCAGCGCGGAAGATACTCCAGAGGGTAGTATTGGGGGCATTAGTGGTAGGTTAACCAAAGCACAAAAACGCAAGGTGAGTATAGTAGCAAGTCCAAGTTGCAATCTTGAAACACCCAATACGAGGACAACATGCGACCGGTCTAAACTATGTGGCATGTTCACCAATGCCAGGAGCCTGGCGGACAAGATGGGTGAACTAGAGATACTGTTGTACAAGGAGGATTTGGATTTTGTGGGAATTTCAGAGACCTGGTTCAACAGCTCTCATGATTGGCTGGCAAACATTCAAGGGTATACCCTATACCGCAAGGATAGAGAGGGTAAAAAAGGGGGAGGTGTATGCCTATATATCAAGAATAATGTACAAGTGAATGTGAGAGATGACATCACTGAGGGGGCTAGGGAGGAGGTGGAATCTTTATGGGTAGAGCTCCAAAGGGATGAAGCTAAGGGGAAAATAATACTGGGAGTATGCTATAGGCCCCCTAACCTGAGGGAGGAAGTGGAGACGGATCTCCTATCACAAATTGGATTAGCAGCAAGGATGGGAAGTGTTATCGTAATGGGGGATTTTAATATTCCAGACATAGACTGGGCGGAGGGAACCGCGCATTCATTTAAGGCTCGCCAGTTCCTTAATGTCTTGCAGGACAATTTTATGGGTCAGATGGTAGACGCACCAACTAGAAATAAAACATTACTAGATCTACTGATTACCAACAATACAGACCTGATAACAGATGTGGAAATACGGGGCAATTTAGGTAACAGCGATCACAGGTCAATTAGTTTCAGTATAAATCACACAAATATGGGACATGAAGGGAACACAAAGACACTGAATTTCAAAAGAGCCAACTTCCCTAAACTACAAACCTGGCTAAAAAGCATAAATTGGGATAAAATATTAGGAACAAAGAATACAGAGGAGAGATGGGTTTGCTTTAAGAGCATATTAAATAAGGGCATTAGCCAATGTATCCCATTGGGTAATAAATTTAAAAGAGCGAACAAACATCCTGGATGGCTTAACTCCAATGTAAAAATGCATATAAAAGCAAAGGAGAAGGCCTTCAAAAAATACAAGGTTGAGGGATCATCCACAGCATTCAGAATTTATAAAGAATGCAATAAGAAATGTAAGGGTGCAATTAGGATGGCTAAGATAGAACATGAAAGACACATAGCGGAGGAGAGCAAAAAAAATCCCAAGAAATTCTTTAAGTATGTAAACAGTAAAAAAGGGAGGACAGACCATATTGGCTCCATAAAGAATGAGGAAGGACATCTGGTTACAAAGGATGGGGAGATGGCAGAGGTATTGAATTTATTCTTCTCCTCAGTCTTCACGAGTGAATCGGGGGGCTTCAGTAACCAAAACTGCAGTGTTTATCCTCATGACACAACACAGGAAACACCTACATGGTTAACAGAGGACGGAATTAAAATTAGACTTGAGAAACTTAACATTAATAAATCACCGGGACCAGATGGCTTGCATCCGAGGGTACTTAGGGAACTCAGTCAGGTGATTGCCAGACCGTTGTTCCTAATTTTTACAGACAGTCTATTGACTGGAATGGTACCAGCTGATTGGAGAAAAGCCAATGTAGCACCAATATTTAAAAAGGGCCCAAAAAACATCCCTGGGAATTACAGACCAGTTAGCCTAACATCAATAGTATGTAAACTCTTGGAGGGGATGATAAGGGACTATATACAAGATTTTAGTAATAAGAATGATATCATTAGCAGTAATCAGCATGGATTCATGAAGAATCGTTCTTGCCAAACCAATCTATTAACCTTCTATGAGGAGGTGAGTTGCCATCTAGATAAAGGAAGGCCCGTAGACGTGGTGTATCTGGATTTTGCAAAAGCATTTGACACAGTTCCCCATAAACGTTTACTGTACAAAATAAGGTGCGTTGGCATGGACCATAGGGTGAGTACATGGATTGAAAACTGGCTACAAGGGCGTGTTCAGAGGGTGGTGATAAATGGGGAGTACTCAGAATGGTCAGGGGTGGGTAGTGGGGTCCCCCAGGGTTCTGTGCTGGGACCAATCCTATTTAATTTGTTCATAAACGACCTGGAGGATGGGATAAACAGTTCCATCTCTGTATTTGCAGACGATACTAAGCTAAGCAGGGCAATAACTTCTCCGCAGGATGTGGAAATCTTGCAAAAAGACCTGAACAAATTAATGGGGTGGGCGACTACATGGCAAATGAGTTTCAATGTAGAAAAATGTAAAATAATGCATTTGGGTGTCAAAAATATGAATGCAATCTATACACTGGGGGGAGAACCTCTGGGGGAATCTAGGATGGAAAAGGACTTGGGGGTCCTAGTGGATGATAGGCTCAGCAATGGCATGCAATGCCAAGCTGCTGCTAATAAAGCAAACAGAATATTGGCATGCATTAAAAGGGGGATCAACTGCAGAGATAAAACGATAATTCTCCCGCTCTACAAGACTCTGGTCCGCCCGCACCTGGAGTATGCTGTCCAGTTCTGGGCACCAGTCCTCAGGAGGGACGTACTGGAAATGGAGCGAGTACAAAGAAGGGCAACAAAGCTAATAAAGGGTCTGGAGGATCTTAGTTATGAGGAAAGGTTGCGAGCACTGAACTTATTCTCTCTGGAGAAGAGACGCTTGAGAGGGGATATGATTTCAATTTACAAATACTGTACTGGTGATCCCACAATAGGGATAAAACTTTTTCGCAGAAGAGAGTCTAATAAGACTCGTGGCCACTCATTACAATTAGAAGAAAAGAGGTTTAACCTTAAACTACGTAGAGGGTTCTTTACTGTAAGAGCGGCAAGGATGTGGAATTCCCTTCCACAGGCGGTGGTCTCAGCGGGGAGCATTGATAGCTTCAAGAAACTATTAGATAATCACCTGAATGACCGCAATATACAGGGATATGTAATGTAATACTGACACATAATCACACACATAGGTTTGACTTGATGGACTTGTGTCTTTTTTCAACCTCACCTACTATGTAACTATGTAACTATGTAAGATAAAAAAAATCAAACTCCACTAAAGTAGAAAAATTCCTGGATGATTTACATTTGCCAACACTGACAGATAATCATAGAGCAGAAATGGATGCTCTCATTTCCATTGAGGAGGTGTCAGACGTTATCAAAGCATTAAAGGACGGGACAGCACCAGGGCTGGATGGATTCTCCACGCCCTATTATAAAACTTTTTCTGAAATCCTAACCCCATACCTCACTAGATTCTTCAATTCTATGACTAAGGGCACCCCAATAGGTAACCAACTCAATATGGCATATATTTCTCCATAATCTCCAAACCAGGTAAAGATGCCAGCCAGATAGGGAACTACAGACCCATTTCCCTAATTAATAACGATCTGAAAATATTAACTAAAGTATTAGCAAACCGATTGGCGTCCTTCATAGGCTTATATGTCCATAAGGGCAAGGTCGGGTTTATTCCTGGCCGGCAGGGTCCAGACCAAGTAAAAAGAGATGTTGATCTTATAACAATAATGCAATCAGAATGGGAGGGAGGAAATAAACAAGAAGGTATGCTTTTAACATTGGACCTTCAGAAGGCCTTCAATTCAGTTTCGTGGCCATATCTCTTTGCAGTCTTTAGATGCTGGGGATTTGGCCTGAATATTTTAGGAATCCTGAAAGCCTTATACTCTACACCAGAAACTAGAAACAGACTTCAGGGACTCTTCTCCAACCCAATTAAGATTGCCAGGGGCACATATCAGGGCTGTTCCCTCTCTCCCCTGATATTCGCAATAATAAATGAATCCTTGGCGATAGCCATCCACAATATTGTGAATATCAGGGGAGTCCAGTGTGGCCAAGTAACTCATAAATGCGCTCTATTCGTGGATGACCTGCTGCTCTTTGTGACCTCCCCAACTTCCTCCTTACCCGAGATATGTTCTTCGCTTAATGCATTTCATATCAGGTCTCAGAGAGAGAGTCTAAATCTCAGGCTATGAATGTATCTCTCCCGGTCTCTCACTTACAGGAAACCTATGAATTTAGCTGGAATAACTCCTCCATTAAATATTTAGGACTTAATATCACTCCCAAGATTGAGAGTCTTTATCAAGCAAACTACCCCCCAATGTACCGAAAACTAGAAGCTGATCTTAGGAACTGGCAATCACACAACATAGCTTGGACAGGCAGAATCAACTCGGTCAAGATGACCCTCTTACCGAGGCTTCTGTATCTATTTCGCTCCCTTCCTATCCTGATTATAAGTGACCACCTGAAAACTTTTCAAGGTAAACTTACTAAATTCATATGGAATATGAAAGGACCATGTCTATCACACCGCAACCTATTTATTCTTCCTAAACAAGGGGGATTAGGTCTACCAAATTCTTTATGGTACCATCAAGCTGCTCAATTAGCACAACTGTCCGCTATTTAACTTAAAGTTGAGAAGCCAGACTGGATAACCATTGAAAGACAAGTGGTAACTACATTCACCCTAGACTACTTATTATGGTGCCCACCCAAAAGCAGACCCCCCATCCTCTCCCCAACCCTCTCGCACTCACTCACTATGTGGGACTTGCTTAGGAAACTTCCTTCCTCGGTCTCTGAACTGCAACCATTAGCTCATTTGTTCCGAAATCCTTTATTCCAACCAGGCATGGACATTAAGGCCTTCAAATGGTGGCTCGACAAGGGGGTGTACCGCATTGGACATGTTCTCTCTTGCATGGGCCCGCTATCCCTTAAACATTTTGAAAAAGAGTTGGACCTCCCTTCCATAGAAAAGTTTAGGTTTCACCAGATCTCCCGCTTCATTCACTCCATCTGGAAAAATAAACCCAAGCCCCCCGGGATTCACGAAATATGAAAGCTGGTGTGGACAAGCCATGGAGCAGAGGGGGGGGGGATTTCTGTAATCTATGAGTCACTTGCTACTATTTTTAATAAATTACCATACATGCTGGTCTGGGAAAAAGACCGACTGGGATCTGGAGGACTGGTATGAGAACTATTCTCGCTCGATCAAAGGCATCTACAATACTTCACTCATAGAGGCCAATGTCAAAATATTCACGAGATGGTACCTGGTACCCACAAGATTAGCCGCTATGTTCCCTTCCACTTCACTTCTATGTTTCAGGGGCTGCCAGAGACTGGGTTCTATGATTCACACATGGTGGGAATGTCCTAAACTCTGGTGATTCTGGAATAGGGTCTTCCACCTCATACGCAGGGTCACAGGCTGTGCTATCCCTCAAACACCAGAGATCGCCTTGCTCAATGGCTTTGTGCCGGATTTGCTTAAAACCACCCGTAAACGTATTCTGCTTATATTAATGGGAGCCAAAATGACCATTGCCAAAGCGTGGAAGAGGCTCTCAGTATCACTATTATCCATGAAAAGAAAGGTTTCATGGATAATGGCACAGGAAAAAATGGTCAGCTCCTTATTGGACAAGACCCCACAATTCAAAGCTATATGGGAACCCTTGGCTCAGTATCTGGGAATTTCCCTGATGCCGGGCATAGATAGTAACACCAATCACTGATCATTGGAACATGAATCGGCAGAAAGGCATCCTCTCCTCTTATCTTTACTATCCCTCTTTTTTTTCCATTCCCTCTTATGTTCTCTCCCCCTTAACTTTTCCATTTGACTTTATAGTCTTTCCTTAACTACCTAGGAATTCACAGGTATAAACACTGGTTTATTACACTAAGTTTAAGTTTTTAGACTGTGTTTTAGTCCTACAGGAACACGATCTTGCACCCACATCGGAGTCTGCAATATCCTTTGGCCCGGGCAATTCAGGATGATAATGATAACACCTCTTCGTTAAGTAAGAAGTCTAGGGACAGAACTGGACATTGGAGGGGGGACCTCTGTGCCTTTTTAGGCACAGCGTGATCCCTTTTGGGGTGTCTGGGGAGGGGCAAGACTCCAATCCTCCATAGAGTTGCTAGGTGTCTAATACGATAATGAGTTTCCACAGCCAAAGGCACATATTAATTTTCTACTTTGTTAGTACTCACTGTCTCACCGGTATGTTAACCAGTAGACTATTGTTATATTCTATGTTTTCAGTGTGAATTCTACTGTAATGCTATTACTATGTGGAAAATAAAACTTTTTAATGAAAAAAAATATATAAGATAATAATGGTGTTGTGGTAACTTGACACACAAAACGACAAAAAATATTATGGAGATCACTAGAAAAAAAAACATTAAAAAAAAAAAATCAGGAAATCTTACAAAAAAAAAAAAAAAGGAGATCACTAGAAAAAAAAAAATAGAAACATTATTCTGGAGATCTGGAGAAAAGAAAAAAAAGATTATTCAGGAGATCACGAGAAATAATAAAGAAATCAGTTTGTCAGAACACTGTGTGAATATCAGCAGCAAAACAACTTCATTATTCTAGCATTACAAAGAAGAAGAGAATGCGCTGCATTAAAAGATTAAAAAATTTGCAGCGTGACGAATGTGCTATCTCCATTACGAACGCTAGTTTTACCAGAACGAGCGCTTCTGTCTCGCACTTGATTCAGGGCATGCGTGGAATTTTGCGCGTCGGAATTGTCTACACACGCTCGGAAGTTACGACAACGGATTTTGTTGTCAGAAAATTTGAGATCCAGCTCTCATCGAACATTTGTGGTTGGAAATTCCGATCGTGTGTACATGGCATAATAGTTGTCCTGTGGACAGATTCCCCCACCTGAGCTGTGGATTTCTGCAGCTCCTTTAGAGTTGCCATGGGCCTCTTGGCTGCTTCTCTGATTAATGCTCTCCTTGCCCAGGCTGCCAGTTTATCTTGGTAGGCTATACTCTTTCCATTATCAGATGATGGATTAAACTGTGCTCTGTGAGATGTTCAAAGCTTGTGATATTTTATTATAACCTAACCCTGCTTTAAACTTCTCCACAACTTTATCCCTGACCTGTCTGGTGTGCTCCTTGGCCTTCATGATGCTGTTTGTTCACTAAGGTTCTCTAACAAACCACTGAGGGCGTCACAGAACAGCTGTATTTATATTGAGATTAACCCCCCTGGCGGTATTCCCGAGTCTGGCTCGGGTTGGATTTTTCATACCAAAAGCGGTATCCCCGAGCCAGACTCGGGCTTGCATCGCAGGATCCAGGAAGAGCATACTTACCTTGTCCCCTGGATCCTGCGATGTCTCCCCGCTGTGATCGGCGAGCCGCTGTGTCTCGCTCGATTCACAGTGCCGAGCTCCGTTCCCTGCGAGCGTTGCGACGCACGGGGACGGAGTTCGGCGGTAAATTCAAAAGTGAAACACACAGTATAGATACAGCATACTGTAATCTTACAGATTACAGTACTGTATCAAATAACTACACATCCCCTTTGTCCCTAGTGGTCTGCCCAGTGTCCTGCATGCAGTTTTATATTATAAAAACTGTTCTTTCTGCCAGGAAACTGGAGATTGTCCATAGCAACCAAAACTGTCCCTTTACATCAAAAGTGGCTTTAGACCAGCTAGAAAAAAGCAATAATAAATTAGAATCACTTGCAGAATTGAGCGATAGTGATTTGTGGGGAAATCCGTCACCAAACACTAAAAGTAACAAAAGCGACAATTCTGCAACTGAGCAAATTTCAGTGTTTTTGATTTGATTACATTATTATATAATTTTTATTATTATTATATTATTATTTGTTATAATTATTTATAGTTATTTATTATATTATAATTTTTTTTTTCGTTTTTCAAACTTTATCATACCCGGGATGTCTACTAGACTCTTGTTTGGACAGATTTAAGTGAACTATTCCTAAGAATTACAGGCCTACAATATAAAACGCCAAATTTCTGTGCAAAATAATTGTACCGCTTTCAGCACCTAAAATCAGAAATAATCATACCGCCAGGGAGGTTAAATTACACACAGATGGACTCTATTTACTAATTAGGTGACTTCTGAAGGCAATTGGTTCCACTAGATTTAAGTTAGGAGTATCAGAGTAAAGGGGGCTGAATACAAATGTACTCCACACTTTTCAAATATTTATTTGTAAAAAAAATTAAAACCATTTATCATTTTGCTTCCACTTCACAATTATGTGCCACTTTGTGTTGGTCCATCACATACAATCCCAAAAAAATGCATTCATGTTTTTGGTTGTTACATAACAAAATGTGGAAAATTTCAAAGGACATAAATATGTTTTCAAGGCACTGTAAGTGGCTTCTACAGGCAAAACACTAAACTCCTCTAGGAGCAGCTTTTTTCAAGCTAGTGTGCATGGAGTCTAAAACTTTTCAGATTTTTCCAGGTCCTGGCTCTTGTCATAGTTCCCCTGACATGCCCAACAAATTGCAGTAATTAGTTATCTGTATATGACTTAATCCTGCAGTTCAGAATTTGCATATATTTTGTACTCTGCCAATTTAGCTTTTACATGTTAAAGCGGAGCTCCAGACCCCCACCAAAAAATGAAAAGTCAGCAGCTACAAATATTGTAGCTGCTGACTTCTAATATTAGAACACGTACCTGTCAAGGGATCCTGTGATGTCTGCACCCCAGCCGATTTTTTAATTGGCTTTTGGGTGCTGCCACTGCCATTCCTTGTACGGTAAAGCGATGAAGCGCAGTGCACTTTCTGAATGGCCTGGTGGCAGAGGAAAGAAGAGGGGGCCGAACAAAACCAAAAAACAGGTACCCACTCCCCACCCCCGAAAGGTGCCAAATGTGGAAACAGAGGGGGGAGGAAGCAAACAAGAAGAGCTTTCCCTTTTTGGTGGAGCTCCACTTTAATTAATAGGTGCACCCACAAAAATGCACACTAATGCCCGTACACACGGTCGGACTTTGTTCGGACATTCCGACAACAAAATCCTAGGATTTTTTCCTACGGATGTTGGCTCAAACTTGTCTTGCATATACACGGTCACACAAAGTTGTCGGAAAATCCGATCATTCTGAACACGGTGACGTAAAACACATACGTCGGGACTATAAACGGGGCAGTGGCCAATAGCTTTCATCTCTTTATTTATTCTGAGCATGCGTGGCACTTTGTCCGTCGGATTTGTGTACACACGATCGGAATTTCCGACAACGGATTTTGTTGTCGGAAAATTTTATATCCTGCTCTCAAACTTTGTGTGTCTGAAAATCCGATGAAAAATGTGTGATGGAGCCTACACATGGTAGGAAATTCCGACAACAAGGTTCTATCATACATTTTCCGTCGGAAAATCCGACCGTGTGTATGAGGCATTATAGAGCACACCAATGTACTTCATAGATGTACTTAGCAGTTAGTATTCTGTCACTTTGGGGAGTTTACAGTCCCCTCTAAAATGTATTGCCCCCCTCCAGCCCCCTACAGAGTATAACAGAGAGCAGATAGCGATATTTGCTCTTTATTGCTATTAAGACTCCTCTTTTTTTGAGGTGTAAGTAGCATTGTAGATGTGAGGGTATCGGTCGTTGGAGCAAAGGGTTACTGATGTGGGTAGTAAGTGTGTCTTTTGGACACATATGATGTCACTCTTGAGCTTTTCATCTGTGTGCCATAAGGAGTGCCTTTTAGCTGGATGATTTAATCCATTGGCGTTGAGTGATAGAATGGTAATCGTCATGGCTGGAAATCAGGGCTGTAGGTGGTGGGGAGAGGGTTGGTAAACACTAATGCCGCGTACACACGGTCGGACTTTGTGTCCTACTTGGTCCGGCACACTTTCCGACGGACTTTGTCCGCCAGGTGCGCCGGACTTTAAAACGGACGGACTTGCCCACACACGACCGGACTTTGCGGCGGGCTAAGTCCGCCCGTTTTTCCGACGGACTTTCGCCGGAGTTACGGCGGACTTTCAGAATGAACGAACTTGCCCACACACCCCGTTCATTTTGAACGTGACTCAGGTGCGACGGGACTAGAAAAGGATGTCAATCTTGCCACTTTTATCGGCGAGATTGACACCTTGCGAGCCCCGTCGCGGGGCATGCCAGGCCCTTAGGTCTGGTATGGATTATAAAGGGGGACCCCCTACGCCGAAAAAACGGCGTAGGGTCCCCCCTAAAATCCATACCAGACCCCGATCCGAGCACGCAGCCTGGCCGGTCAGGAAAGGGAGTAGGGACGAGCGAGCGCCCCCCCCCTCCTGAACCGTACCAGGCCGCATGCCCTCAACATGGGGGGTGGGTGCTTTGGGGGAGGGGGGCGCCCTGCGGGCCCCCCCACCCCAAAGCACCTTGTCCCCATGTTGATGAGGACAAGGGCCTCTTCCCGAAAACCCTGGCCGTTGGTTGTCGGGGTCTGCGGGCGGGGGGCTTATCGGAATCCGGGAGCCCCCTATAATAAGAGGGCCCCCAGATCCTGGCCCCCCACCCTATGTGAATGAGTATGGGGTACATGGTACCCCTACCCATTCACCTAGGGAAAAAGTGTAAATAATAAAACACTACACAGGTTTTTAAAATATTTTATTAAACAGCTCCGGGGGGGGTCTTCCTCCGTCTTCGGGGGTCTTCTTCCGGCTTCGGGGGTCCCTCCGGTTCATCTTCTCCCGGCGTCCGGTTGGTTCTTCTCCGCTCTCTTCTCCCAGTGTTCCAGTCCTTCGGCCGGCTCCTCCGCTGTCTTCAGGTAGCTCTCTTGCCAGCAGAGGTCCGGACTTCTGGGCTTCTTGTCTTCTCTTCTCTTCTCCAGATGTTGACACAACGCTCTCTCCGGCTGGACTGTTCTCTGAGGGCTGCGTTGTGACTTATATAGGCGGAGACCCCGCCCCCTTATGATGTCACAGTCCCCGGGCATGCTGGGACTGTGACGTTTTAGGGGGCGTGGTCAACATCACCCGGTGACCACGCCCCCTAAAACGTCACAGTCCCAGCATGCCCAGGGACTGTGACATCATAAGGGGGCGGGGTCTCCGCCTATATAAGTCACAAGGCAGCCCTCAGAGAACAGTCCAGCCGGAGAGAGCGTCGTGTCAACATCTGGAGAAGAGAAGAGAAGACAAGAAGCCCAGAAGTCCGGACCTCTGCTGGCCCCCCGGATCTGGGGGCCCTCTTATTATAGGGAGCTCCCGGATTCCGATAAGCCCCCCGCCCGCAGACCCCGACAACCAACGGCCAGGGTTGTCGGGAAGAGGCTCTTGTCCTCATCAACATGGGGACAAGGTGCTTTGGGGTGGGGGGGCCCGCAGGGCGCCCCCCTCCCCCAAAGCACCCACCCCCCATGTTGAGGGCATGCGGCCTGGTACGGTTCAGGAGGGGGGGGGCGCTCGCTTGTCCCCACCCCCTTTCCTGACCGGCCAGGCTGCATGCTCAGATCGGGGTCCGGTATGGATTTTAGGGGGGACCCTACGCCGTTTTTTTGGCGTAGAGGGTTCCCCTTTATAATCCATACCAGACCTAAGGGCCTGGCATGCCCCGCGCTCGCCGCAATAGGAAAATCTGTTTTTCCTATTGCAGCGAGCGTGAGATGCAATACCCTGCCCTAGCGTCGTATCTGGTCCGTTGGACCAGCATACACACAAGCGGGCTTTCCGTCGGACCAGCACACAGACGAGCGGACTGTCCGCCAGAAACTAAGTCCGACGGAAAGATTTAAAACTTGTTTCAAATCTAGGTCTGGCGGGCTTTTGGGAAAAAGTCCGCCGGCGCCTACACACGGGCGGATTGTCCGGCACACTCTGGTCCGCCGGACCAAGTATGCCGGAAAGTCCGACCGTGTGTACGCGGCATTACAGTTAGTTGATATGAGGCGTGCGATGGGGTGGGTTGACTTTACCAGAAGTTGTGGGTCTGTTGGAAGGTATATGCCGTGGTGCTGTGAGCTTGGAGAAAAAGCAATAAGTCAGTTTATCTATGGTAACAGGTATAACTCTTGGAACTTTTCTGTTAGGTATTATTCACTCAGTGAAGGTTTTGAGGCAGCGTAAGTAAGATAAGCTGGAATCAGCTAGGCCGCTGTAGGGGGAAGCAGTTAGTAACTGAGAAGAACTGTGCATTGAACAGTGTGCAGTGAGGGAGATAACTTTTTTGAGTTTGTGGGCCCATCCAAGTCAGGTGTCAATCCTTAGTTGGTAGATTTTTGTCCCCTGGCTGCGGCGTGATTGTGAAGATCTACATTGCTGCAAAGGTGGGACTTTACCCTTGGGAGTCTCTAAGATGATACCCCAGTTGTGCAGTAGATGCATGCCTTTCTGGAGATTGCTGATGGCATGTGTAATACCATTCTTGGTAATGAGGAGATTCGCAGGGTAGCGACAATTATACAGGATTTTATGATTGTGGAGGCCTTTGGTGATAGGGTTCCTTCTGAGTAGTAGCATGTATTTGGAGAGGTCCGGGAAGAACTCCATCATATGGTCGGGGCAGCGGTGATTTAATCCTGGCTTCTGACATCAATTTTTCTTTGATGTGAAAAAAATGCACCCGCATGAGCACGTCTCTCGGTACAGACGCTTCTACGTGAGGAGGTTTTGCTATTCTGTGGATCCTGTCAATAATGATATCCCTGGCAGATGCATCAGGTAGGATGGTGTGTATCAGGTCTTTGGCGTACTTAGGTAGGTCTGCCGGCTGGATAGATTCAGGGACCCCTCGCAACTTGACGTTATTACGTCTTGGGCGGTCTTCTAAATCAGCCAGCTTGGCCCAGACTCATTCTTGCTCTTCTTTTCCTCCTCATAGGTATCAATTTGATCATTTACCGTTGTTGTGCATTCTGTCATGCCTGTTTCAATGGTAGTGACTCTATGTCCCATAGAATGCATGTCTGTGGAGATTTTGTGAAACAGGGATGAGAGGTCTGTCATCAGCGATGATTGCCATGACATAAGCATATCTTTTAAGGTGGTGTCCATTACTGGCTGTCCTGTGGTGGGGAAAGTTGCCATGGAGGTATGCAAGGCCTGGTTGGATTGCAGTGGATTAAAGTCCTGGGCCTTGATTAGAGCCTGAGGCGGCCGCGGAAGCGGTGCATCCATCCGCATCCGGGACTTGGCAGGGCTGCTTGTGAGGGGATCTGTACCTAGGTCTTGTGTGGGGGATGTAGGTAACGTTGAGATGCCCATTTCTCCCTGGTTGTCATCAGGGAGGTCTGTGTACGCCTCTCGCGGTGCGGCCGTGTGCCTCCGCCATCTTGGATAACACTGACCTTGTCCTCCAGAGGGAACATGAAGGTTGTCAGCTTCTTGGGCTTGTAATCGCCCATCTGTTTACGGGACATTGTCGGCGAGGATGTGCTGCTGCCCTGGGGGGAGGGTGGCGATGGATTGCTGCCTCTAGCTGGCCTGATTCGCTCTGGCGTTCTCCCTCACTGACGAGCTGTGGAGCTAGGCGTCCATCTTCAGAGCCGGCTAACCACGCCCCCAAATATTTGCTCTTTGTTATTAATAATCCCCCCTTAGTGTTCCAAGTCCTGTTTTTTGATAGTCACTAGAAGCTTTTGCCCCTTTTACCTGTGTATACAATATTAATGGAAAGCAAGAAGAGGGTAGTGTAAAGTTTGACATCCCCAGAATCTTTGTTAGAAACATCTTCTTCCTCTATACTCCCCTCTTTTGAGTTACCCTTTGTCAAGTACAGTTCCTTGGTTCTACCCCCTACCAACTTTCCAGTACCCCCTCTTTTAGAGAATACAGAACCGCATCATTATGTGGTGCTACTGCTAAGTAATTTTTGTGGTGTTTGTTAATGATAACAAGCAGTAAAATAGATCTCCCAGCAGCCAGCATCAATAAACCCCTCCCTCAACAGTAGATCCCTCCTAGCAACAATTAACCCTCCAACAACAGCAGATCACCCACCAGCAACAATAAACCTCCCGACCTCTCCAGCAACAATAGAGCCCCCCCCACCACCACCACCACCACCACTACCACCATATTTATACGTACTGGAAAGGAAAATAGAGTTTACCATCATCATTTTGGATCTTTCCAACCAGCCAACATTGACATGTCCAAAAGGCAAGAACACATGGCAATCCTGGTATTTTTAATTCTTCTGCATTTTAGTAACTGTGGATTGATTTACTAAGCGCTAATACAGTAGGTTGTTCACCTAGCAAAGAATACCCAGTCACGTGCAAGGGAAATATAAAAAAAAATACAGTATTTATGCTTGCACAGGATGAGAAGATGGTGTTCTCTCTAAACCAAAAATGCTCTAAATCAAGCCACCCATGCATTATAGCTTCCGCAAAGTCAGCGCTGCACCAATTCGGACAGTGCCGTTGCCGGCAATAACCTCCGATTTGGGGCCTTAAGGTCACTTCCAGTGATATGTTCATCAAGATACCAGATCTTTTCTTCACAACAACCTGTGAAAATGAAATAGTTTTTCATGAAATATGGGATTTAAGAAGCAGCCTGGGGTAAACAGAGAAAATGGTTAAGAATCAGTGAATTAGGTGTAAATTATATATATATAAAAATACATATATGCTTTCTCAAGCTTTACGTCAAGCAATACTTACACCTAAGCGAGTCATATAACATACCTGCCACCTGAAAAATCACAACATTCTCAGTGCAGATAAAACACTTGCACCTGCTGTGGGCTATATTGTTACAGTAAAATAAACTGCATGTTAATGACATACATGCACATCAAAGCAGCAAAAAAGTTAATGAGATAAAGAATTACATAAATCAATAAATAATATTAACGTGAAGGAAAAGGGAAAGGGAAACGGTTTAGAAAGAGATTTTTCTTTTGAAGTTAATATGGAATGAAAACTTGAATATTTCTATGTTATGCAAATTTTGTTTTATTGAAATATGTTTTCAACCCCTTCACGCTTAAGGGTACGACAAATCTAAATACCTAAGCCCAATTTTACAATTTTGACGTGAGTTAGTAAAGCCGTACATATCATCAGAACTACTTTCTGCATCCAGGTGGATTATACTACTACTATATTATATATTTTTTTCAGGACAGATTGGGCTTTTATTTGCTGGTAAATGGTAATGGATGTCTTCTGATTTTTTTTATTATCAAAGGAAAACTGGCCCAAAATAGTAAAAAAAAATAATTTTTTTTTTAAATGTAACTGTATATTTTTTGCTACTACCATAATCTACCACCAAAGAACAACCCAAAATGAATTCTCCTCCTCCTGGCAATCGCAGCAATACCACATGCTGTATGTGCAAGTTATTTGTTGTTTGTCCCTGTAGTCCAACAATAGTGCACATTTTGCTTTTTTTAATCCTACCTAAAACACACTGACACTAACTGACACTGATACTAATTGAAAAATAAAATCCTGTCCAAAAAAAACTGACCCTGACCTTTGACCCTGACCTTGATTCAAACACTAACCCTGGCACTGCCCTAGATAAAACCTTGACCTAGATTTTTTTTTTAATTATTTTTTTTATTTTATCTTCCTACTTTTTTTTCTCTATCTCTGCAAGGACAGAGAACAATACATTATACCTCTTTCATCCATTCACAGGGACAGAAAGAACGGGGGCGGCCTTCCCAGTGACCGATCACTGTGATAGCCAATCAGAGGCTATCACAGCGACCAAGTAACCCAGAATTGACCGTTCTATGCCATAATCGTTAGAACGGGGTCTGAGGCTCTCAGTGAGCTACCAGCACAAAGGGTGCAAATATGGGGTCCCATGGAAAAAAGTCCAGTCCAGTGGGGCCGCATATACGGTCGGCATGAAGGGGTTAAATAAAATATATGAAATAATAATAATACATTTATTATTATTTTAAATTGAATAAATCGAATATGAATGACTACATTTTAGTCAAACAAAGAAACAAAGAAAATGCTGTATATTTTTGGCCCTTGGGAGACAGCAATAACTAATTTATAAACTCATTTTTTTTTTACAGGAGGTTGGATCTTTCAAAGGGCACAAAGGGCATATGTTATTGGTACACCTGAATTGATGAAGCATGTAACACACAAATTGAAGAAAAAATGGAAGATCACAGCAGTCAATAAAACGTTAGTCCTGCTTAGCCATACATGCATGCATATAGTATGTAATATATTTATTTTGGGCTCTGTTCACACCAGTGTGATATCAGATGTGACTTTAGTTGCACTGATTTGCATGACATAGGAAATCACATTATTCTCAATGAAAAAACAAACAAACAAAAAACAAACAAATAAAACTATATATCCAAACATTAACAAAGAAATTGCTCATAAAGTGCTTAAGTGTTGTCAATAACTGGATATTGAGCAAAGTATACAACTAAGTAAGAAATTATCTTTTTTTTTGAGTGCTCACTCATACTATTTCAGCTGTTTTTCAACATTATTTTCAATGGTGCCAGTTAACATTAAGGCAACATCACTGCAATGTGATTTTGAAAAGGTCCCTGCACTACTTCGCTGCAGCTGCAACATGATTTTGGCCCCATAGACTTAAATGGAGTAGGACCAAAAACACATATAGATTCACTTTTGATGCATTTTCGACACAACTGCATTTTGATTCATCCCTGCTGTCAGCCAGCTGGTATGAGTAATTGGTTGTTAAGGAGCAGGCACTCACAAGTGTCCTAACAACCGGTGACTCATCCCTGTTCTGACAGCAAGGATGAGGGGACGACACCTGCCGGAGACCTGACAACCAGTGACTCATCTCTGCTGTTAGTGGGGAATTCCCCGCTAACAACAGAAAGTAAACATAAGAGCAAATATTAAAAAAAGCATTTTTAAATGGCGTGCAGGTCCCCCACAATCTATACCATGCCCTTCTGGTTTGGAATACATTTTGGAGGGACCTCATGAATAAACAATAATGGCATGCGGTCCCCCCAAAATCCATACCAAAGCCGCCAGGAAAGGGGCTGGACGAACATGTGCACACCCCCCTCCCCCACTCCTGAAGCATACCAGGCCACATGCCCTCAACTTTTGGGGGTACTTAGCCATGCAAGGTAAAAAAAAAAACCTTTTACCTTTAGAAACACCTTAAATGTGTTTTATTTAATGCAAGCAGTGTAAATTCCTTGAATTTGACTTGGTATCAGCCTCTTGCAATTCCCTGAAGAGCAGCTCTGCAAGTAGAGGCAGCATAAGGAGCCAGTCAGTTGTATACTGCAGTGCTCATGTGCTAACAAGGAGCGTGGTAAAAGAAGGATAGAGCAAGGGGGCTTATCAGTGTCCTGTTTCTCTTTTCCCTGTCCAGTCACAGGTTGGAGAAGGGGCAAGACCTGTCAATGTTACTTAAAGCGGAGTTCCACTCATTTTTTCAGTTTATTAAAAGTCAGCAGCTACAAAAAGTGTAGCTGCTGACTTTTAATAAACAGACACTCACCTGTCATGGTCCACCGATGTGGCAGCACAAAGCCTCACTCCTCTCCCCCTCCTTTGCGCGATGCCATCATTGCAAGTGTGGGAACCCAGCTGTGACAGCTTGCAGCTTCACAGCCGGGTGCACACTGTGCATGCGCAAATGGCGTTGCGCTCTCCTAGTGGCCAGGCAATCTTCTGGGACCTGCGACGTGTCCCAGAAGATTGCAGAGAGGGAGTGGCTGCCTAGGGGGAGAGGAGAAGTCGCCTAGGCGGCCAAGTGATGGAAGGTGGAAGTGGCACAGGAAGTACCTGCCAAAACCAGGTACTCACTCCCCCCCCCCCAAAAAAAATGACATGCCAAATGTGGCATGTAAGGGGGTGAGGAGTGCTTAAAGTGGAAATTCCACTTTTGAGTGGAACTCTGCTTTAAAGAGTAACTCCACTTTTGTTGAGAAAAAGGCATTCCCCTGTGGGTGACCTATATACATTGCAGGAATTTACCCAAACCTTGTTTCAGATTCCTACCTTTTGTTGTTCTGAAGAAGTAGTTTGTTTGTGTCCATGTGCAAAATGAATATGAATGGAGCGATTTTATAATTATCAATGAACTGCCGCACTTCTGGTGAGGAAAGATGCAGGGCTCTGGGGAAAGTGTCAGGGTCTGTATCCCTTTGGGCATAATCTCCATTTAGGAGTATCTTTCCAAAAATGAAATTTTTGTTGCAGGGGATGCCCAAAATCTGATGTGTATCTTAGTACAAACTTCTGGGAAAATCAGTAAGCCAATCACACAGGCAAGAAATTATATTTCTGAGGTGCATTGCTCACACATCTGTGTACAGAACACATCCAGGCTGCCGTATTGCATTGCATTTTACAGAACATGCCAGCACTGCAGATTGAAAAGAAAGGTAATTTTTAATAACACTCAATTACAATATGACTTATGAAGCAACTGTATACGCTATATTATTTTTGCTATTTGCTATTTTTTTCCCCATGAAAGTGGAGTTACTCTATAAGTGCAGCACAAAAACCATCAGGTCTTCTGCCCTGCGAGACAGGGCTGTGCTGTGTAGGAAATACAAATCCTTTGGTAGGTAAAACAGCTTTCTCTTATGTATATGTAGTGTCTATGTAGCTGTTGGCTTGGTGTTCAGATTTAAATAATCAAGGAGTTTAAGGTGGGCATCTCCCCCCTTCAAAGTAAACATGCAGTGAGATGAATACAGAGTTGTCATTGTCAACCTTTTTCCAAAAAAGTTGTCTGCCTGGCTCTTTCTGGTGTCAATAATTTGACATAGAACAAGCATGCAAATGAGAAAGTCGCTGTGAAGTTAGGACTCATGATCTGCATGCTTATACTGGGACATTGTTCGAGAAAGCACTGAAGCCACTGGATCAACATGACAGCCAGGGTACTAACATTATCTGAAGGAGAGGTGAAATTAACAGTGAAATTTTCTTTAATTCCTTACGTTTCCTAGAAATAATGCAACGTACGATTCTGGTTTCTTGCACTGAGAAGGATATTTCTCACCGTGGTGTAGCATGGGAAGAGGACACAGTTAACAGTATTGGAGTGTGGCTCATCCTGATTAGCTCACCTCTTACTGGCAGTGACCTAGTTACAGTATTTTGTGCCCAGGGCTCTGGAAAGTTGTAGGACAATTTTATTAGCTTTCAGAGAATTTTCACTACTGGGAGAAGAGAAGCAGTCCCCGGGATAGCATACCTCCACACACAATAAAAAGCCCAAAGTCACTAGATAAAATTCTTAATTCTAATTAAGGCTGAACATGCTATCTTCCACTGTGATACCAGTTTGCAGAGCTAATTTACATTAAAGGGGAGTTATCATGCGTTTTCAGTGAATCCCTATTTAAAGGATTATTGTAAGGAAGATTTAGCTTAAAGGAAGCTCCAGTTTTGTTAAAAAAGTGGCATAGAACCTATTTTAATGTTATAACTTAATGTTATAAAATAACTTCCTGGCATTCATTTTGTACAGCTGTTTGCCCTGCAAGTTAAATTCTTACAGCTGCTACTCACACAGCTTTTGCAAGTGCAGATCAGTGCATAACCCTATTGTTCTGAACCATGTTCTATAGCTCCCAGCCACCTGTGACACAGGTGACTGAGCAGAAAATGCAGTGACCTTGGGGTTTATTTACTAAAACTGAAGAGCACAAAATCTGGTGCAGCTCTGCATAGATATCAGCTTAAGCCCACGCTCTCATTGGGCCGATTTGGCATGCTATTTAACATGCACCCATTCCCAAAAGTAGTTCTTGTAGTACTTTTGGCTACCTCGGGGGGGATTTGAATAGACATCTGTGCATGAACCCACACAGATGTCTGTCAAA
Source organism: Lithobates clamitans (assembly GCA_037952925.1). Classification (NCBI taxonomy): domain Eukaryota; kingdom Metazoa; phylum Chordata; class Amphibia; order Anura; family Ranidae; genus Lithobates; species Lithobates clamitans. The sequence goes on along the minus strand of JBBGZY010000292.1, from coordinate 8,928,847 downwards.
TCCCCCCCCCCCCCCCCAAAATCGGACTGCATTGCCGGTTTGAAATCATGTGAGTTCAGCTGAACTCCCAGAATTTCTAACCCGCAGCAGTGTGAACCTAGGCTCCAAGTTTTTTGTCAAAGCTAAATTGAACAAGCTGAAGTTAGAAGCTGATAGGCCACCATGCACAGCTGCACCAGATTTTGCACTCTTCAGTTTTAGTGAATCAACCCCCTTTTCACTTCTTCTGAGCCTTAGGAGTCTCTGTTGTTAGGCCATTTATTTACAGTTTGTGATCTTCACTGACTACATAACTGCATTGCAACACGAATATTATTTTTGGCTCCCAGGCAGGAAGCCAATGAACTAAACAGGTATGTTCAGCAAATGCCTTCCTCAGGGCTGGTTTCAATGGGTTTCTGTCCGCTTCAGAACAGCTTCTCTTCCCATGCAAGTGAAGTGGAATGAAGAAGCAACATGTAGCAGGTAAAATCGCAGTCAAATACATGATCTCAGAAGAGTCTCAAATGGATGTCAAATGCATGCAGCATTTGCTGCCCATAGATTGTCAGCACATTATTCTCAGTCTTTGTATGCAGTTAAAGTACAGACTGAAGAAAAAATGAAAGTATAAAATGAAAAAATGAGCATTTACACTGGGGTAGGCATGTGATAGCAAATCAAATTACAGGATAATAAAAGGCTAAAATGAAAGATTATGTTAAGAAAATGTATTGATTTCCCTGGATATATCATAAGAGCTCATATGTTTCAATACACAGTCTAATAACACAGTTGGGGAGGGACAGGGAGGCCTCAGCGGCAGAACACATGAATTATGAAAACAACACAGCTTTGGATAATTCTGACACCATACAGGAGAGAAAAAAATTGAAGAAGGGGCTGTGTACCCTCTACAGCCATGGAGAAAAATTGTAGCCCATGGTTGGGGTGCTATTCATCCCACTGACAACAAAGATAGGGCACTATTCTTCCTACTGACACCAAAGACAGGGCGCTATTCCTTTGACTGATACCAAAGATGAGACACTATTTCTTCCATTGACACCAATGATGGGGCATCATTCCTCTTCCCACCAACTTCAAGCATTATATCCTATCATCTCCCCATGTCACCAGCTCTGGTTAGTAATTGAGGCATGAACATAAATGGGGTAGGCAACTACATGGCAAATGAGGTTCAATGTAGAAAAATGTAAAATAATGCATTTGGGTGGCAAAAATATGAATGCAATCTATACACTGGGGAGAGAACCTCTGAGGGAATCTAGGGTAGAAAAGGACCTGGAGGTCCTAGTAGATGATAGGCTCAGCAATGGCATGCAATGCCAAGCTGCTGCTAACAAAGCAAACAGAATTTTGGCATGCATTAAAAAGGGTATTAATTTCAGAGATAAAACGATAATTCTCCAGCTCTACAAGACTCTGGTCCGGCCACACCTAGAGTATGCTGTCCGGTTCTGGGCACCAGGCCTCAGGAAGGATGTACTGGAAATGGAGTGAGTACAAAGAAGGGCAACAAAGCTAATAAAGGGTCTGGAGGATATTAGTTATGAGGAAAGGTTGCAAGCATTGAATTTATTCTCTCTGGAGAAGAGACGCTTGAAAGGGGATATGATTTCAATTTACAAATACCATACTGTGACCCCACAATAGGGATAAAACTTTTTCACGGAAGGGAGTGGCCACTCATTAAAATGAAAAGAAAAGAGGTTTAACCTTAAACCTTAAACTACTTAGAGGGTTCTTTACTGTAAGAGCAGAAAGGATGTGGAATTCCCTTCCTCAGGCGGTGGTCTCAGCGGGGAGCATCGATAGTTTCAAGATAGATAAGCACCTGAATGACCACAACAGACAGGGATATACAATGTAATACTGACATATATTCACACACATAGGTTGGTCTTGATGGACTTGCGTCTTTTTTTTACCTCACCTACTATGTAACACTGTACTGTATGTCAGCCAAAACTTTTTGTTTTTAGTTTTGGATAGAAAGGGTAAGGGTAGGGTTAAATCTTTTAGCTGTTAGGGGATTTCCCTTTACTTCCTGATTTGTCACTTGGGCAGGAAGTGTTGAGAAATCTCTCAAGGATAGAAAGTGGTGTGAATTCTCCCCAATGGTACACCGACAGCTACAAGAGCCTAAACTAAATCATACCATACCATGCAGCTAAATGATGGCGCTATACAAATTCAAATATGACAGAAAGCCAGCATGCCAAACTGAGGAACCAGATGGTCAGATTTACTTAAGTTCCATATCGACGACAACAACGCCACCATTTTGGGAGCACAACAGCCTTCAGAGATCCAGTGCTATAAAGGTTAGAAAGAAGTTTAAATCCTTTAGCCAATGATAAAGAAAGTTTTGAAGTTTTAAGGAAGAGTTTGCATCATACTAAATACATTGGTATTGCTAAATTGGTATTTTTTTATAAAAAAGGGGGTTAGTTGCTCATTAAAGCTGAACTCCAGGCTCCTGATAACCCTAAATCTAAATATCCTTTTTACTCACCTAAATATATGGTCATGTAATCCTCCAGTTTCAAGTTTACTCTCTTCTTTCCTTTACAAGAGGCTGGTCCTTTAGGTGTCCATGTCACTGCCTAGATAATGTGCAATTCCTTCTTGGCTGTCCAGCAGAGAGGTTCTCTCAGGATCCAGAAGAGGAGTCTGCGGCTGCAATGTCAGTGGAGGGGTTTGTTGGGTACCAGATGGCACGCAAACATTTGCAGCAGTGGATTAGCAGTTCTCTGCTTGGAAATGGCACTGGTTGGGGATCCCAACAACAGACTTAAGGGGGTATATCTTGCTATAAAAGGTAATGAGATTTAAATTTTCTTTGAATTTTCAATGCATTTGATCCATTTTGATAAAAACTTCACGCTTTGACATTCATTTGTGGGTTTTATCACTTTTTCACATTTTTAGATGTTTATTGGCAATTGTTACACTGCAGTCTAAATGCAGTTTAGTCATAAATAATACAGTAACCCTCAATATCTATCGCTTTCAAATCTTTCAACAGAGCAGAATGCGGAATTAGCCACATAAGGTGTCTTCTCAGAACTCAGAGGAATCATGCTGCTCGCAAGTACAGTTCTTTTGATGTTGGTTATACAAAATCTCTTCAATAAACTCACACAATAGCTAAAGTTATGCTTAAAATACCAGGCTCTGTGACAAGGTTGGAAGACGATGGCAAATAAATGATATCTTGCTGGATGCTGCCTGGCTGTAAAGATTGCAAAAAAACTAAATGATGAGGTCAAGAGGTGGACCGCCGCGGAAAGGTTTCAGGACTGGAGGATGCTATTGTATACAGTAGCAGCAATGAATAAGGAATGGAGATAAAGAATGTGGCATATGAGTACACCACAGGGATTGAAGCCGCACACAATTCCTAAATGTAAAGGTCTGTCATCAATAATGCAGAAGTGACAAAAAGGAGTGTTTCTTTCGGACTGTTATCAAGTTCTATTGGAAAGGATTTTCAGAGTGGGTTGAAAGCCTGAGTCCAGCAAAATATGCAGATAAAGTATACATATAGAAATTACCTTAAAGTAGAACTAAAGGCAAAACTTTTTATTAATTTTGGATAGCGTAAAGGAGGGTTATAATCCCTGTCAGGTTTTTTTTTTTTTAGCCATCTGTGTCATATTGGGGAGATTTCCTTCAATTCCTGTCCCATAGCCCAAACGGGAAATTAGAGGAAATCCCTCCAAAGTGAGGGAATCTCTGGTTGTCACCAAGGTCACCAGAACGAGTGTCCCCATTGAAAGATTTTCACTCTAATAATGTTATAGGGAAAACTCAAAATGTCATGTCATTTTCTTTCACTTTTTTTGATAATGGTAAACATGAATGGAGGAGGGGGGGTGAATCTCTCTAAAGAGTGCACAGACAGCAAAAGAAACCTGGCAGGTGTTATAATCCCCCTCCACTCTATGGAGACATTTTTAAAAAATTACTTTAGGTTATACTTATGTGAAGCCAAAATGTTTTCAATTTTTTGGATAAAATGGCGAATGGTTAGGACCCCTGTCTTACTGCTATCTGGGGCTTCTGTTTAATACAAATATTTTTTTTTTATTGCTCAGATAACATTTAAATTAAAAAGCAACTCTGGCTGAAATGATCACCATATTACAGTAATTATTTTCCATCATGAGATGTCACTAGTAACATTCAGCCCACTTCCTGTGAGCATAGGGCAGTGATAGCAAACCTTGGCACCCCAGATGTTTTGGAACTACATTTCCCATGATGCTCAACTACACTGCAGAGTGCATGAGCATCATGAGAAATGCAGTTTCAAAACATCTGGGGTGCCGAGGTTCGCCATCACTGGCCTAGGGTGTCAAAGACATACCCCTTGGGGGTGCCTCCTCCAGCTGTTCTGGGCTACCAGGAGAATGCTTCAGAGAGCCACATCATTACATGGCACCACTCTTTCAATCACACTGGACATGTCCACCTTTAAGGACAGGAGTGGACGAAGATGTTGTCAAGTAAGTGGACCAAAGCTCTGCTTTTCAGAGATGTTTGCAGGGTTTCTTCATGGGGAAGACAATTGCCACTGGATCAGGTGCCATCATAAGAAAATTTACACTCACCTCTTTTTCTGGTAACAACTTTACAATTTTGGATTTCCCCCCACTCTATGGGGTTGATTTACTAAAACTAGAGAGTGCAAAATTTGGTGCATCTGTGCATGGTAGCCAATCAGCTTCTAACTTCAGCTTGTTCAATTAGGCTTTGACAAAAAAACCTGGAAGCTGATTGGTTTCTATGAAGAGCTGGACCAGATTTTGCACTCTCCAGTTTTAGTAAATCAACCCCTTTATCTTAGTGAGAATGGCCACCAGGACAAAGCCCTATGATTTCTGCCTCAATGCATGAAGAATAATGGGGGGATGCAATAAGGAGGCATAATTTAGAAGTGGGGTATAGTATAGCCTAAACATATACTTTAAAGTATTTTTTTTGTAATGAACAGTGGACTATTGGGGGTTGGGGCTTTTAAGAGGTATACTAAAGGTGGAGTTAGACCTTAACAATTTTTAAAGTTTTTATTTTTTTAGCATTAAAAAAAAAGGCTCAACCACTTAGTAGCTTTAGCTGTAGCTGAACAGTGACATTTTAACGTTTTAAGTTATAAGGCACAGTGAATGAGATTGAATATGTAAATCTGATCATGGTAAATGTTGGGCCGGGTATATAAGGCAGGTTTGAATGACAGATAAATGGGAATATTCAACACAAGCTCAGTACAGATTTGCTGTCTAGACAACAAATGAAATTCCTGCTTTCCTTAAGTGTTTTGCCAGTTCCATATTTTGCAGCTTCATTGTACATTGTTTTGTTCATTTTTTGCTCTAACAAATCAAAGAACATCCTTCACTTGCCAAACCCTGAGTGTATAGACCAGTGATGGCTAACCTTTTTTTAGCCTGAGTGCCCAAACTGCAACATAAAACCAACGTATTTGTTTCAAAGTGCCAACATTCATCGCCATGCAGCACATCGCACATCTCCATCACACTGTAAACTTTTAGCACATATTATGTATTGGCCTCTGACACCTCTCTGTTGTCAGGCCACATCACATCAGTGAGCTACAGCACATTATACATCGCCATGTAACTCATAACACACCTCCTCACCCTGTATTACACCCCTTCATGCAGCTCATGGCAAACTTTCATCTCCATCACACAACTGGTCCCCTCCCTGCAACTCACCACCCCTTCCCCCCTCTGCTGTGACACTCATGTAGCTCGTCTTGATCCCTCTGCCTATACACACCTCTCCTGCTATCACCATAGCACAGAACATGATCACGTGATTCGGATCATCACCGGCCGCTCCAGCCTCATCCCTGGGCTTTCTCACCAATGGAATGAAGCAGCTGCACACAGGCGACCCCCAGGCAAACAAAAGCCCACTTCTCCCACGCCAGTCAATTGGCTGTTCATTCCTAGGTGGAGGGAGGTGATTGGCCACCCTTCCTGCCAGTCTTTGAGTCGGTCCTGCAGCTCTTTCTCCAAAGAGTTGTCCACTGAGTCAAAGTGCTGTGTGTTATCTGGAGGAAGTAGGCAGTGCGGGGACACCAGGCACTTTGTCACCCTAGTGAAGTGTGAGGAGCCTTTGTATGCCTAAATCTTCTGCGTGCCCACAGAGAGGGCTATGCATGCCAGCTGTGGCATGCGTGCCATAGGTTCACCATCATTGGTATAGACTGTTTATGATAGCATAGACCTGCTGCCTTGCAGTACACGTGAAAGAGAAGTGCTGCAATCCACAAATATACATAGTAACAATAACATTCTTTGTGTAATGTTCATTAAAGTAGAGCTCCAGGGAAAACACAAAGTTCTGTAATCAGTACCTGAAGTGAAGAGCTGTTCATCATTGTTCTCTATTTATTTTGGTATGCACTGTTTGGATGATAAAACGATATTCCATGTGGCAGAAAATATAACCTGCCTCGATCAATCCTTCTGACTCTGTACCCATCACTGTTTGTGATTTTTATGCTTACTGGAGTTCTCCTGTAAAGGGAAAGTATACATTGTTTTGCTGAATAGTATTTTTTAAGCTTTAAAACATATATTTAATCTTGCTTTTAGATAGCTGTGTGAATGTAATGTGGGTGCAATGTATGAAATGTTTTTTTAACTTGTAACATTGGGTGCTGCCTGCATGTTTGGTGGTAGCCTACACATAACTGAATAAACCAGACGGTACCTTTCTGCTAGGAAATGGTCAAGGAGGGTTAAGTCCCTCCTCTGTTAATTTATTATGTAGTGTATTATGTGTTCAACTACCTGTCTCATAAAAAAATGGCACTGACTTATCTTCCTATGGAGTCAGCATACCATCTTGGGTCCTCTCTGGCATCTTCTTTGCTCCCTGGCTCAGGGTCTTCATTGAACCAGGTTGGCACATGAACCTTGGACCATCCATCTTACTTGAGCACTAAAGGAACATAAATTAAACCTGTTTCTGATATTTTAGTGAAAATTGGTTGCAAACATATTTGAATGCATTTTGCAAAGAAATTGTAAAGTCATGCATTCGCCCCTGGACAGACCCTAATGAAGTAAGTTTTAAACAGCTTGGTTGGATAAGAAAGCTGAGTGCAAGGCAACCTTAGTATTGGGTATATAGTTAATGGCCCCTACCGTTCTCAGTTAGCTATACGTTGATTGAGCACTGATCATTTTATGATTCTAAAAGGGTTCAGATTGACTGGGTTGAATTTGAACAAGCTGATTGCAATGTGTCCCCAAGAATTCTGCAAGAGGGGTGTGTGTGTGTATGTGTGTGTATGTGTGTGTGTGTGTGTGTGTGTGTGTGTGGGGGGGGGATTGGGGGTATTGTAAGATTTTTTTAGCACAACTCAGTAGCAAAAGGAGGAGCAGAGTTAACCAGAGAGGTGAGTATTGTTGCTGGGGTGGGAGTTCTAAGGGTTGTGCATATATATATATATATATATATATATATATATATATATATATATATATGTCTAATTGTATTGATGGCTGGAGTATATTTTAAGCCAATGTTGATCCAAATTTATTTCTCTACTGGGTCTAATATAAAGCTTTTCTGCCTTGGAATATAATATAATAATATATTATTTAACATAATACAGCTCAGCAGTCCATGGGTAAGGTGGCTTTGTTCATTTTCATTTTTCAGGCAAAGAACATTTTCAGCAAGTACAGTAAATACCTGTTGAACTTGCCAGAATGCAGTTTCCTTGTCACTTCCTCTAGTCTAGTCCCATCAATCAACCACATAATGGAGATAAACAAAAGCAGGCATTTCTGAAGCTTTAATGTGTCCAGGGTTGCGGTGAAACCAGAGTTGCCGAATGTCAGTAAATTCACAGACAATTTGCAAAATCCGTGATTTTTACATATGACCGTGAATGTCCATTACGGACATGCAGAATACATGTCTATTGTGGAAATTCAGGGACAGGGGTAAAAATCATGGATTTTGCAAACTATAGTGAATTTACTGACAGTTGTCAACTCTGGGTGGAACTAAAGCCTTTTAAAAGAAATTGTGAGCAGGCAGGCTGTTTATTGCAGAAGAAACATGCAATGCGCAGCTCAGAATACATCCCAGCACTGTGACTGTGTGCCGGGATGACTGAACATATACTGGAGATACACCATCTCGTGCTGTCCAATCAAATTGGTAAAGACCAGCCCCAGGAAGAAGCTGGAGAGATGATTCCAGTGCTGTTGAGAGACCTGGCAAGTGTCGGACAGTTTGAGCTAAAGTAAATACTGTGGAGTTTAGTTCCACTTCAGGCCACCATACACATGGGTTGAATGAGAGAAAATCAATAGATTTCCCCTTTGCAGGCACCACTCGGTCTATAATTTTCCACCCAGCTGAGTTGACTTTTAAACTTTTGTTGATCTGGGTTGTGTTTTCTTGGTCATCTGTGGCTAGAATTTCAGCAGGAATCTATCGAAATTGATGCCGTCTATGGGGGTCTGTAAGCATTAACAATTGTTGAGATAAGACACCAGCCACACAGGGAGTGTATTGTTTTTTGTATTGATTGTGTTGGTTGCTTTATAGATTTGGATTGTGAGAAGGGCAGAAAAGTGCAACCATTGGGCAGCAGGCACTATAAAGCATGAAGCAGTGCCTGTATATGTAATGAGCAAATAAAGTTGCCCCAATGTACTTATAATATTATAAATTTTACAGAAACAACATTTTTAAAGCATTAACACACACTGATATGTCTATTCACATCACACAGATTTCTTTTACATATCTAAAAAATACATTGGAAAAACATTATATATTCTCTTTAAATCAGGACAATTCAGCTAGAAAGACTCATCTGTCCTTTTTTTTTTTGCATTTTGTTTCCTTAGGTAATTTCTTTCTGTCTCTCATCTGATCGTCTAGACGCTTAATATTTGTCAAACTTATTCAGTACAGTTCAGTGCTCACTGTTCCGCTGGAATAGCAGCCACCGTGTTATCTGCCCCCTGTTGTTATTTGAATATGAATGCTTATATTATCAGAATATCTAAAGACTTTCAGGAGAGTGTATTTACAATGTTATTATCATTTCAGAATTGATTAGTAATCACGTCTCCAGGACAGAGGAATAGATAATACACAGACTGCATTATTGCAAGAGCAAAAAGTAGAAATACTTTCTGCTATCTGACATAAGCTGCCTCGACATCACCTGTGGAGAAGACAGACTCATTTTATGCAATGGGAATTGACATATCCCCAGCCAACAGCAGGGAAAAGGGGGAAGGTGTAGAGGTTTGTTGAGAAAGCTAATGAAAGATTTCTATTAAAAAAATGTAAATGGTAAAACAGGGAACATACATGGAATGCCTTAAAGTGAACCAGTGACCAGGCTTTTTAATAAAAATTCCTTTTTTTGGTACAAACTGTAATTAAGCTTGAAAACAAGCCCTAATTTACTTTCTAGCTGCCAGCACTGTGGAGTAATTCATCATCAAAGTTCAAAATAGTGCAGTCCTTCGCTCTATAGCTCAGCTCATCCTGCTCCCGTCTGCAAAAGTGACACAGCAACTCGACTGGCCCTGCTTCTCACTCCCAGCAGTGACTCAGCAGCTCAGCCCACTGTGCTGTCTCCTGACAGTTCTCCTGCTCTTAGTTTAGATTAGAGATTCAAAGGTTGTAAGGTAGCTTAGTCACTGTTGGTTTGAGGGATTAGGGGGAGCATTGCTGCTGAGTCACTGCTGGTTTGGGAGATTAGGGGGAGCATTGCTGCTGAGTCACTGCTGGTTTGGGAGATTAGGGGGAGGATTGCTGCTGAGTCACTGCTGGTTTGGCAGATTAGGGGGAGCATTGCTGCTGAGTCACTGCTGGAGTCGGAAATCCAAGCTTGTCACTAGGGAGTGGAAAGCAGGGGGAGCTGAGCTGCTCAATCACTGCTAAGAGGAGGAAGCAGGGGTAGCTGAATTGCTGAACTACCCTAAATGCGTACTTACTTTAATCTCATAGCCCCAGTTTGCAGAAAAATTGACATCCAGTAGTAGTTGATCACCTTTGACTTCAATGGGAATCACTGAAGTTGTTGATGTGGGGTGCATTTGAGGCAATGGTGTGAGATACTTTAGATCAGAGGGGCTAGGTTAGAAGAATAAGTGCTCCTTATGTGAAAAATAATTATAGTGCTATGTGGGTGAATTATTGTGCTTAGCAGGGGATTCCAAACCAGTTAACCAAATCTTTGAAAATGGATTAGTTGGATAGGTTTGTGACCTGGGCAATGTTTAAAACCAATTCACTTTGGTGACTGATGCTCAAGCACCTAATGCAGTCACTTAAATCATTATTGCAACAAGCAAACCCAGCATATATCATCCACCTTGGCAGTTCCAGAACATGACTCCTGGGCTTTGCCTGATCCTAATGCACAAAATAAATGTACAAGAAAAAAGTTCATGCTGCTCATCTGCTCATTCGTAGGTTAGCCATTTTTCTCTGAGTCATTAATAAACCTACAATCAAGCAGTAGACCCATTTATTTCTTGGACATTTATCCTACCCAGTGCTGCCTTATGGAAAAAAAGAGTTCTCAGCCCTGTGTAAGATTGAAAAATAAAACAAAAACAAATGTATGTACCAACATCTAAGGAATGGTAACCTGCAATATATTAAATCTTTATTTTTGGGATTTGTTTTTGTAATTAGATAAACTTTAATATGATCTATATTAATAACTTTTGTGTCTCAGAGCTTGTGACCCAAGTAGAAGAGAAATAGCGTGGAGAAACGCTATCCATGTGGTGGCCAGGAGTCAACACATAATAATAATAATCATATCAGCAAAACACTGATCACTCATTGGGGGGAGGGTCTCCATTGTGCACGTGAGCCTACCGATCCCTCACACTTCTCACTTTTATTGGATTTTTCGCACATTTTATGGCAGAGGCAAACTGTTCTATTGATCATTTTACAAGGACGAATTGAGTGTGAGCAATCTAAGCATTACTATTGGTAAATGGCTAATCCAAAAGTATATCTAATCCATAGTACCTGCGGAGGTAAATGGCAGGTCTGATCCAACTTAAGATGTGGATTGCGTACTTCTTAGCTTATTAAAGGCTGTTTTTATGCTTATATCTGGTGAGTGAGAACCCCTAAGGGGAGTGTGACGCATGTTTTGGAGGATCTTGGTGTGAGGTGCACTAGTTCTATCCAGCATTAGGACCACATCCTGTGTCTTTTGGACTTTTTCTCATCACTATCTGTCATCTATATTTCCTCATGTGTTTATAATCATATGAAAGCTTGTCATATGGTGAAGTGACAATAGCGCTGTTTTAATACATATACTAGTACTTATAGGCATACCTGTGGACTTGATACTATTTTGCTGATATAAAGTTTTATGTTTAACCGGTTCCCGACCGGCGCACACCGATGTACGTCGGCAGAATGGCACGGCTGGGCAAATGGGCGTACCTGTACGTCCATTTAAATTCCCCGCCATGCCATTGCATGTGCGCCGGCCCGGAGCTCTGTGAGTCGGGTCGCGGGTCCGCGGACTCGATCGCCGCGGGGATACCTGCGATCGTCTCACGGAGAGGACGAACGGGGAGATGCTGATGTAAACAGCATCTCCCCGTTCTGCCTAGTGACAAGTGTCACTGGATCTCTGCTCCCTGTCATCGGAGCAGAGATCAGTGATAAAAATGCCATAAAAATATCCCCTATTTAGTAAACGCTATAGCGTTTGCGCAAACCAATTAATAAACACTTATTGCAATTTTTTTTTACCAAAAATATGTAGAAGAATACGATAGGCCTAAACTGAGGAAAAAAATGTTTTTTATATATTTTTGGGGGATATTTATTATAGCAAAATGTAAAAAATAATGCTTTTTTTTCAAAATTGTCGCTCTTATTTTGTTTATAGTGCAAAAAATAAAAATCTCAGAGGCGATCAAATACCACCAAAAGAAAGCTCTATTTGTGGGAAAAAAAGGACGTCAATTTTGTTTGGGAGCCACGTCGCACGACCGCGCAATTGTCAGTTAAAGCGACGCAGTGCTGAATCAAAAAAAACGCTCTGGTCAGGAAGGGGGTAAAATCTTCCAGGGCTGAAGCGGTTAAGCAGCTGCTGATAAATGAAATATAGGTGAATTTTATGTTTTAGCGTGTTGGTAATAACATTTTAGCTCCGGAGCGCTGAGAGAGTGGAAGGAGGCCGTGTTTTTCATTTTTTATATATAAATAATAATAATTAGTTTGGGGTTTTAAGTTTTTAAGTTATATATATATATATATATATATATATATATATATATATATATATATATATATATTTTTTTTTAATTACTATGTACGTCTTATTTAACAAACAAAGATTTAATAGGGAGCCCAGCCATGACACATTTTAGAGAATTATGGATTTTTCTAAAAAGAGAGCACAGTAGTAGACGTTCCCTTTCAGAATGTCACACTCTAATAAAAAGTTCAGAGCAAGAAGTGTCATGTCGAGAAAGAAAAGAGGGACTTGGGAATTATTATTTTCTTCAGCTGTGTGTGTAGTATGAATTTTATCTAACCAAATTTGTAAGCGTGTAGGTGGGGGTCAGCATGGCGCGATGGCAATAATTCACACAGTAAGGTGCAAAAGAAGGCTTGTATTAAAGTAATGCAGCAACAGTTCACAACAAACCGAGTGGGAAGGCTGCCCAACCGGGTACATTCACGATTTTCAGTAACATGAAGAGAGCAGGTTTCAGCCGGACTGACAGCCCTTGTTAAGAGTGCAGAATGTGGCCTGCCCATCTCGTGCTCAAAAAGGAAGACGTCCAGAGGAGTTGTGACCCTACGCTTTCCCTCCTCATCAGGAACCTTTCTTTACTGCTAGTACTGTCCCTATCAGACAGAGTACCTTTCCCTACACTACCCATTCATATAAAGCTTGCCAAGCCTGGGAGCCAGGGCCTTAAATAGGCTCTGTCTGACCCAAGATGGCTGCCAGAATCATATAGGGAAACAGAATTCAACAAAATTGCTTCCCCAGTGACCCAGGAAACCAAAGAGGTAATATGTTCCTCTTGACTTCCTCTCCAGCTACAAGGCCACTGCAGATGAGTGCCACTTAGAGTGGCGAAAGAACACTACACCTGCCTCCAAGCATATTGTGTATTTTTCTGCATTTGTCGAGATGTCTATCTATAACTAAGGAAGTGTTCCTTAACTACTTCCCATCTGCCCACAGTAGGCAATTGCACTGCGGGTGGGTGGTGGCTGCAGGCCAGGCAACGTCTCAGCCTTTCTTCTGGGTTTGGCACCCCCTGCCAGCCTGTGCTCTGGATCAACACAGCACGGTTTTGGCAGCTAATTTCAGCCAATGATTTTGGCGAAAATCAGCTGATTGGCTGTGGAAAATCACACACAGAGTTGTGTTTTTACAAAAATAGATAGTAAAATAAAAGCAGCGCACATTACACATTGTTAGGCACACAGTTAACCCATTGATTGACCCTAGATGTTAACCCCTTTCCAGCCAGTGTCATTAATACAGTGTCAGTGTATAGTATTATCACTATTCACTGTATTAGTGTCAAATAGTGACCCTCCCAGTTACTGTTGGTGCCAGATCGCCACCCTATCACAGTTGCTAATCACCGCTATTACAGTATAGCACCTATAGTTGTGTAAATTCCAGTATATATATACCATAGTTTGTAGACACTAACTTTTGCACAAACCAATTAATATACACTTATTAGGGTTTTTTTTTTGTTTTGTTTTTTACCAAAGACATGCAGCAGAATACATTTTGGCATAATATTTATTGGATGTTTTATAACAGAAAATATTATTTCATTCATATAGCAAAAAAATCAAAAATCCAGTGGTGATTAAATACCACTAAAAGAAAGTGCTGATAAAATATGATAAAAATTTAATTTGTGTGTATGTAGCCCCCTGATGTTTAGGCAGGGTTGCTTCTACATTTACCTGCCAGGTGTGGTTACCTTGGCTCATTGTTAGGGATCAATTGAGTTCACACTAATGCCCTGTACACACGGTCAGACATTGATCGGACATTCCGACAACAAAATCCATGGATTTTTTCAGACGGATGTTGGCTCAAATTTGTCTTGCATACACACGGTCACACAAAGTTGTTGGAATTTCCGAACGCCAAGAACGCAGTGGCGTATACCACGTACGACGAGACTATAAAAGGGCAGTTCAATACCAAGTGCAGCACCCTTTGGGCTCCTTTTGCTAATCTCGTGCTAGTAAAAGTTTGGTGAGAGACGATTCGCGCTTTTTCAGACTCGTGGTTTTCAGAATGTATTTCTGCTGTTCAGTTTGTGCTTGTGGGTTTGTATCTGGTCTTCAGTGCGTGCAGCGAGTTCCCATTAATTTGTCATTGTGTTCTTGTCTGTTCGTTACTGATTTTCTGGTCGCTCTTTACAGGCCTTGCTGTTCTTCAGTGCGTTCTGTTACTTCGTTCTGACCAGCCAACCATTTTCTAGCCTGTTGCGTGTACGTACTCATCGTAGAGTTCGTGCTGTGTGGGGGCTTGGTGTTGGGGTTCTTACTTTGACACAAGCCCAGTCCATGAACAGGGACAAGGAGGAGTTCATGGACCAAGAATTGGTTGCTCCAGCGTGACTAATTCTGACACATGCCTTTGCTCCGTGAGATCCGTAAGAATAATCCTGAATAATACATTTTATTGTATTTTATGTTTGTTAATATAGTGTATTTCTTTCCTCATTCCCTAATTACCATGATTGTAATATGCTGTGAATGTCCCCTTTGTCCTCATGCATGCTGGATTTAAAAAAAAAAATTTGTCCTTCATACATATTTGCCTTCACTTACCTCCCCAGCATGCTCTCCTGGGCCTATATCCACCTCGTCTACTCAATTAACAATGTATTTTGTCAGCTCCATAGTAGTGCTTTACCCTAAATACCCCCTAAAATGTTTAAAATTGTGATTTGTGTTTTAAGGCAACTGATAACAATCCTCTATCTGCTGACTTTGCCAAACCCATGCACACTATACCCACCTCTTTTGTGGTCATATTTATAGATGAATTCACCAAAGCATGTAGTGCAAGGGCCTGCCTGAACACTTTCAAATGGTACTGTTTAAAGTTTTGTATCCTATTATTATCTTGATTAATAGCAGAATGTAAAAATGTGCTAAAATGTGTACAGTGTGTATTTATATCTTTGTATTATGACACTTCTTACCTGTCCAGTGGGCTGCCAATAGCGTAAGAAAGGAGGGGGTGGCCAAAGTAATACACATTATTTAGGCATTCATCTCTCAATGAAGTGGAGAGGGTTACTTGACCAAAACATCTCCCCCCGTAAAATTTTTAAAATGGCCCATGAGAGGGTGGGGGGAGGAATCTGATAGGTGGAAATTTGTCTTTAAATACTGTCTAAAATAAATGTTACACTGATGTTGGCCAAGAATGTTTGTGTCTAATCTGCTTTCAATGTTTATGTGCAAAATTATTAATTTATTTTTCTTGTTTGACTCCACAGTTTCCTTCCAATCCACAGGAATGGCAAACTGTGGCCTCCCACTTTGCCCAGCGATGGGACTTTACTAACTGCGTAGGGGCAATTGATGGGAAACACATCCACATAGTCCCACCACCCAACTCGGGGTCATACTATTACAACTACAAGGGGTTCAATAGTATTGTGATGTTGGCGGTGGTGTCGGCTACTTACGAGTTCCTGTATGTGGACGTGGGGAAGAATGGTCGGATGTCAGATGGTGGAGTCATCGCCCACACGGAGTTCTACAGGCGTCTCCAGAATGGCAGCTTGGGCTTGCCACCTCCAGAAGACAATGCAGAAGGACTCCCATTCGTCTTAGTTGCGGATGAAGTGTTTGCGCTAGGGGACCATCTTATGCGGCCATTCCCTATGTGGACCCTCACCCCGGACCAGAGGGTTTTTAATTACCAGAATACGCTTGGAATAATGGCCAGCTGGTTCCGCCTATTTCTTACACCGATATACATGGCAGAATATAAACTCAATCACATCATCCTGGCTTGTTGTGTTCTCCACAAATTTGAAAGGAGAAATTCTTCGAACTATGCTGGCTCAGACAATGCAGAAGGACTCCCATTCGTCTTCGTTGCGGATGAAGTGTTTGCGCTAGGGGACCATCTTATGCGGCCATTCCCTATGAGGACCCTCACCCCGGACCAGAGGGTTTTTAATTACCAGAATACGCTTGGAATAATGGCCAGCCGGTTCCGCCTATTTCTTACACCGATATACATGGCAGAATATAAACTCAATCACATCATCCTGGCTTGTTGTGTTCTCCACAACTTTGAAAGGAGAAATTCTTCGAACTATGCTGGCTCAGTTGGACCTGAGGCCAGAATTAATATTAATGAACCAACCCTGATGGTGCTTGAAGCTGGCCGTCCTATAAGATACATGAAATACTTTGCAGGTAGGGGGGCCATAGATATGCCAGACAATGTCTGAGACATTTTTTAAATAAAAATATATTTTAAACTGAACAAATATTTGCTCCGATTTACTGCTTGGCTTTCTTTTAGCTGACCATGACCGAAACTTGGGGAGTCCTGAAAATGGCGTAATTGTGTAAAATTAGAAAGCACTGTGGGTGTTATTTACTAAAGGAAAATACACTTTGCACTACAAGTGCACTTGAGACTGCACTGAAACTGCACTTGTAGTGCAAAGTGGATTTGCCTTTAGTAAATAACCCCCATTGTCACTGAAAACACCAACTTTACTACAAAAAATGCTTTTGAGCATTGAAAGAAGAAGC
This sequence comes from Lithobates clamitans, assembly GCA_037952925.1. Lineage (NCBI taxonomy): Eukaryota > Metazoa > Chordata > Amphibia > Anura > Ranidae > Lithobates > Lithobates clamitans. The sequence goes on along the minus strand of JBBGZY010000292.1, from coordinate 8,911,996 downwards.
CACACATTGTTGATTCTCAATCTTTTTAATCAAAGCACAATCACATGTGCATTTCTAAAATATTTTTAGAACAAACCAACATGTTTGTTGTATAACAATTTTTTAGGTCACATTAAAAGAAGAAATTGTCTTTTAAGGTAAAACAGGCATGTTTAAAACCATAAAAAATTACACAACTCTGGAACTTACAAAGTTCAACTTTTATAGAAAGTGAAGGCAATATCAGACATTAGTATTTATAAACTGTGTTTGATATTGCGTTCAGCAGATGGGGTGAAGTCACCCCTGGAAAAGCCAAATTTTGAAGATGCACACAAATTGCCTAATGTCAACATGTGCTAGCTGCCATCATGGGGGATCAATGGACGTGTTTTGTGGGTGCAACCCCTTCCTCTCAGCTACTTTATTATTGAGGAAGGGGTTGCACCCCCAAAGCGCGTACATTGATCTCCCGTGATGGCAGATAGCACATGTTGACACACTGTGTGCATCTTCAAAATATGGCTTTTCTATAATATGTCAAAAAATTGTCAGAAAAACCCCCAATAATAAAGCAGAAATAAGTTAGGGATTTCTAGGGGTTTTAAATTCTCCCTAAAACATCAATGATGTTCTTCATTTTGTTTTGAACATCATTGATGTTTTCCAAATCCCTATTACACCCCATTATCTCCCCGATGAGGATCTGGGCACTTTCACTGATGAAGTGACATTCCTCTTCCACAACATCACGATCACCTAAAATATAAAAAAAACACACCATGTATTATAAATATGCAGGCATCCATCTCTTACCTGAGCCTGTGGTCACAGACTCTCACCTGTTGTGGTGACAATTTCCACAACGTCTCCCTCCTCCTCCTCTGCTTGGGTTTGGGGGATTTCCCCTTCTTCATGAGGTGGGGGGTCCGTGGTCTCCTCTGATGAGTGGTGTCCTCCGAGTTTTTTCTCCCCTATGTTAAAAAAAATAGGTATACTTAGCACATAAATATTTGATGGCAGAAATAGGAATATGAAACATTGCTTGGAAGTGGGGTACAATTGCCTCTTTTGGCAGAGTTGCAAGATGAAGAAATATTTTTTTTCTTTGTCAAGCTTGAATACTTACCTGTTTTGTACAAGCTTCACAGATGGAGTCACCCCTATAATATCCACTGGAGCATCTGTGTGGGCCCCCTAATAAAAAGGGTGTTCTGGTGTCCCACACTAGTGCTCCAGCGTCCAGATGTGTAAACAGCTGCTGAGTGTCCTCTCCTTACACAGAGTCTAGTTTACATTTCATTCTAGTTACTAACCCATCTAGACAACAAAATTATTTTAAGAGAAGTAGGCCATAAAAAAATGTATTGAACTGCATCTGGACAAAACATGGTGTTTTATTGGCCGAACGAACAATGTTTCCTACGAACGAATAATGTGTCCATGAACATGAAAGTTGCCATTTTAAACTGTACGACAGTAAAGAAAAGCACATGGAGCAGCAAGAACGTAATAATAATAAAGAATAGGAACACAGCACAACTACTTACTTTTTTTCAGCACTCTCCTGATCCTTCTATACTGATCCTGCTCCCTGATTTTGAGGTCCGACCACCACTTCCTGAGCTGATCCTTGGATTGACGTACACCAAAATTCCTGTGCAGACTCTTCACAACTTTCGCCATGATTTTGGCCTTTCTGACATTGGGGTTGGGGTAAGGTCCATGCTTCCCGCCATAGTCAGCCCTCTTCAATATGTTCACCATCTCCACCATCACTACAAAGACCATATTTGATGCCTTAAATCTTCTCCTCCAGGATTGTGACGTTTCTGGCTCCGGCCTTTCCTCCTCCTCATTGCTGCTATTATCATACACCTGCTCTGTCTCCGCCAAGTGCTCTTCCCCACTGCGCTGAACGAGAAGGGGCGGGGAATAGACTAGAAAGAACGTCAGGGGTGGGCGGAGTTTCACGCATGCGCATTGTATATATAGCGTAACACATGTGCGTCGTACATACGATCTGTGAGCGGAGGAAGGAGTATAGGAATTGTCTTTTCTATTTATTAACATTCAATTTGCAACAGTCATGAGCTGAAAATTGTGTGTGATTGATGAACCAAAAACTAAAACAATGTCCCTTTTTCATACACAGGTCTCAGCCAGGAGGTGGCGGGGGTAAGTGACAGCAAGGAGGTGGCTGGGCCCAGTAGCCTGCCCGATACTCAGGTCCCTCCCCTCCGCCAAAAAAGTGGCAGGAAGAGGAGTAACATGAAGGAGGCAGCAATTGGCCTATTTTGGAAGGCTACTGCGGCCCTCAGAACTACTCACAGTGTTCAAAAGGACTTTGCGTACATAACAGACTGCAAAATGCTGGAAATGAAAATCAATTGTTCCGCGCTTAGGAGGAGAAAAAGAACTGCAGCCCCCCCGACACAGAATATCACCTGAGTGAAATTCAAAACAAACAAAATTCTATAATGGGGGAATTGGCGCTGTTCAACCACATGTGAAATGGATATTGATCATAAATATAAAGATAAATGAAAAGTAATAAGAGCTATATATAAGTGAAATTATCCCAAAACAATACACTATACCATAAAGTGCAAAGTGCTATACCATATGTAACCTAACATATATCAATAAATAATAATCCACAAACAGTCTGGACAGTGGTAAAAAACAACATGTAGCAAAAAATCATATAAAACCACTCTGAACCACTATGATAGAGTGTCCAACAGTGGCGTACAAAGTGTCCAATTATTGTGCGAAGTGATAATGAAAAAACCAGTGTCCTAAAAAACTCAGTATAGTCTGAAAAAACTGTGATGTATCAATCCAATGAAATGACAAGATTCTTGATGTGGCAAGTCCTCCCCGTCTTCCACTGCACCCCCAATCGTGCCCTCACTCACCAGAGTGCCCAACCCCTGCAGGGGTAACAGGCGTGTAGGTTAAGATCCAGCAATGATGTTCCTTGGCGATAATTCTCAGCCCGGTTGCCGTCCTTCCCTTCTCCAATGCCACGATGTCCTCTAATTAATCCCCAACGTTAAGTATCCATATGTTATAAGAAAGAAGTGAGCCTCATAGTGTGAATCTGAAAAATGTATTTATTATAAAAACACTTTTAAAAAAGGGAGCTGACAGTGCTCCACCGGCCGGCTCAAAGCCGATGGCCATGATAGCAGCGTGGTGCGGCGGTGGAACGCAGTATATAGGGTATCTCAGCCAATGGGCAGGGGTTTTCTTAAATCTCTCTCTTAAATCTCAGCCTACTGGGAGAACCTATATGTTTGGGTGGAGTCAGGTGATTAGTGTTCTGTGCCAACTGGACGGCTGTCTGGGTGGACGTGTGTTGTATTGCCCGGGTTGCTAGGCCAGAGTTTGGGCCTATCCCGGGCACATCTGACTGCTAGTCTGACTAAGGGCCTGTCCAGAAGCAAGAGAGCAGCATAGGGTTGGGATTGCGGCTTGCAGTCCAACCAGAAGTGACAGTTCTGCATGCCCGAGAACCTGTCGTGGTCGGAGGTAGAGGGGAAGCTGTCACCACTAAGGGACCAAACACTTTATTACCAGGGACCACAGTGAGTATCTGAAGCAAGTACCAGAGCAGTATTCTCACCAACCGGGGACGGTGAAGAATTAGGAAACTTCAGCAGGTGTCAAGCAAGGGACCCAGCCAGTGGAGTTGACGCTTGCAGAGCAGCCTTGTGTGTCAAGCCAGGGACCGAGCAGGCCAGTGGGGTGAAGTTCGAGAAGTATCTGGAGTGCCAAGCTAGGGACCCAGCAGAGAAGCGGGGGTGACGCTTGAGGAAAATACGTGAGTGAAGATTGGAAGGGATTCGGTGGTAGTGAATCAGCAAGATTAGTGAAAGAGACTGGGAGCTCAATGGGTTGAGAACCTGCAAGAAGTGACTGTAGAGAAAGCAAAGGAGTTTGTTACAACTTGTGTTCGAAACTGTTCTAAGACTGTTGCCATAGGAGACAGCATTCCTACATATGCAGATGTGGTGTCTTGCTGCGTGCCTTTCCCTGCATGGCTGTCTACCTGTAGAAGTCTCGGAGTCTGCCAATTAACATTGCAACTACCTTAAGGGTGTCCTGGCCCTAAAACCTCTCTCCCAAAATTCTGTTAAAGAGAAATAAAATCTCTTTGCATTCAAGAAGTGTCTGGTGCCATGAATATACCTTACACTATACCCACTGTGCCTTATAATCCACTCTATACGAAAGGATGTCAGCAGCTCTTGGCTCTTGAGGTTCTCATTAGACTAAAGGAGGCCTGGGACCTTGCTACATGTAGTATTGCATGACTGAGTAATTGCCAGTTAAAATAATGCTGAATAGGAAAAAATGCTCTGGTCATGACCAAAACTTTGAGTAATTTACTAATGCTAGGTGTCTAAAAAAAGCCAAGAAAAGGGATATTGGCATGTTGCTGGTGATCTGTTTCTCATATACACCTGTTATTCTGACAAGGTTTTAACTTAGCTATATAGTTCAACTTTTTTGAACATGAAAAAATTACCTTTCTCCCCTTGCAGAAGAAAATTCAATGGGACATCATACTTCCATACCGGTTTTCATTCTCTTATTCTTTTTAGCTTGTCACAAATGCTTTGTTCTGAAGAGGGACAATGGAAATATTGATCCTGTGTGTTAACATGTATTTATGCTGACAGTCCAGTAATAAAACGTTTCACACAGTTATAATGGTAAATTCCTATGCGTAAAAGCTGTTGTTTTCCTCTGCAGTCTGTCTTTGGTTCTATCAATATTTTCCATGCAATATGACGGTTTTCATTTGAAGACCTCTCTAAGACTGTAATTATCTCTCTGGGAAGTCTATATAGTGCTGTTTGATGTATGTTTGTGTAGCACCGTCCCCTTGGGAACTGCTGAGAATTACCTGCTCATCTGTATCAGCATCATCACCAAATGAACCTTCCAACCCACCTGACACTCTGGGTTCAGACATCCTTGAAGCATTGTGTTGCAATAATCAAACCACTCAGTATAATTAGGCTCAGAAATACTTTACTTGGACCCAATAAGGGAAAGTTACTTCAAAGAGATAGATAATAAATCTGTTGAGCCAAGATAACAGCGTCAAAACAGCAAACAAATTCCTCCCAAAGACACAAACAATGATTCAGCTACAACAATATTATATACATATATACAGTTGTTCTCATAAGTTTACATACCCTGGTAGAATTTATGATTTCTTGGCCATTTGCAGAGAATATGAATGATAACACAAAAACTTTTATTTTACTCATGGTTAGTGTTTGGCTGAACCCATTTATTATCAATCAACTGTGTTTACTCTTTTTAAATCATATTTACAAGAGAAACTACCCAAATGACCCTGATCAAAAGTTTAAATATCCCAGTTCTTCATACTGTGTACAGCCCCCTTTAACATCAATGACAGCTTGAAGTCTTTTGTGGTATTTGTGGATGAGGCTCTTTATCTTATCAGATGGTAAAGCTGCCCATTCCTCTTGGAAAAAAGCCTCCAGTTCCTGTAAATTCTTAGGCTGTCTTGCATTAACTGCAATTTTGAGATCTCCCCAGAGTGGCTCAATGATACTGAGGTCAGGAGATTGAGATGGCCACTCCAGAACCTTCACTTTATTCTGGTGTAGCCAATGACAGGTCGACTTGGCCTTGTGTTTTGGATCATTGCCATGTTGGAATGTCCAAGTACGTCCCATGTGCAGCTTCCTGGCTGATGAATGCAAATGTTCCTCCTAAAAATGGCTGTCCACCAACGTTTACCATCCAACCTGACACAGATGGAGAGGATTTGCAAGGAGGAATGGCAGAGGATCCCCAAATCCAAGTGTGAAAACTTGTTGCATCTTTCCCAAAAAGACTCATGGCTGTATTAGATCAAAAAGGTGCTTCTACTAAATACTGAGCAAAGGGTCTGAATACTTAGGACCATGTGATATTTCAGTTTTTCTTTTTTAATAAATCTGAAAAAATGTCAACAATTCTGTGTTTTTCTGTCAACATGGGGTGCTGTGTGTACATTAATGAGGAAAAAATGAACTTAAATGATTTTAGCAAATAACTGCAATATAACAAAGAGTGAAAAATTTAAGGGGGTCCGAATACTTTCCGTCCCTACTGTATATATATATGGATGTTTCAGTTAACTACTTTTGCGGCCACACTAGTAAAGATGTAATCTAGTCAGCCCATGCTATCCTAATGAAAGGAGCGGGTCTACAAAGAGTAGTATTGAGGCCTTCCTATAAGTGATGTCAAAAGAGTTCCACGTTGCAGATCTGATGTTCTTCGCTAGCTACTTGGAGCTTGTTAACTGTAATCCGTCTGGGTTTGATGAAAGCAATAGATTCCTAGTGGTGAAGACCTAAAAGCGTCTGAGCACGATGTTCAAGCAATGCAGTAAAGTGTTTATTGGGGTAGAGATGTCTGTGCAAAGTATCTCTGTAATGGTGGCAATGAATAGATAAGGGTCGAGCAATTTGCCCTCTCACCAACAACCAAATTGATCCGATGTCTTCTCTACAGGAACTCGTGTAGCGGCACTCATGCAGCAGATCCACTATCTCGATCTTCAGAAGTGAAGCTTGCCACACACACCCACACCGATTGGCAGTCAATCTGTGTGATGTTGACTACAGGATGTCTGACAGCGAATAACAGAGCTAGGCTCCTTAGGCCTCGGGTTGGAAGTAGGACTCAATGTGGTAGGCCGTGACCTCTCTCCCTGTTGCACAGAGAGGTCTGCCATGCATCAGGCCCAGGAGGAAGAGACCCTGCGCTGGCTTTTTGCTCCTTTTAATAGCTATTTCCAGCAATCTCCATGTTACAGCAAAGATCCCTGGGATGTGTAGTCTCAAGGTACATGGGTGCAAAGCAACTCTCTGAAGGAGAACTATACATCCCATAATTCCCTTTGTTGGGCACACAAATGTGAGGTCACTTGTTACACTGATTATTACACAGACAAACGATGTCTAGGAAACACTGAAAGGTATGATGCTTTCTGCTGGTAGTCCATGTCGCTACATCCTCCCCCCACTTGAAAGTCTTTGGTCCCTAAAGACAGGGCATTACCTAGAGTCAATTTACTGTATGAAGCTAATCAATTAATTGTCTACTAAACTAGAGGCTGCAGCAGCTAATAACTGGCTTAATGAAGGATCCTCTGATAATAAACTATACACATCAACAGGAGAGGAAGTCATGTTAAGTTTATGACAGGCCAAAAGTATATCAGAGGCCCACCCAGTAGTGTCAGAGGGTGGATCAAGGTCAACCTTCACCAAAAAATGCCCCACGACAAATAGGAATTATTTAGGGATCTCAGTACCCAGGGAATGGAAAATTGAGTATAAAAATATTATTTTATTATAAAGAACAAAAATTGGAACACATTAATACAGGTATTATATAAAAAATTGGTTTCATACTATGACAAAATAGTACAGACTAGACAGTGGGAACCCCACAATACAGTGGAGCTTCAAAATATGTAGGTCCAAAGCGTGATCCTCAACATGTTTCGCAAAACATCTATAAAGAGATACAAACTTACAGTTAAACAGTCACACATAATAGATAGGGGTGGTTTATGCTAAACATCAAAATAGATAAACTAGTACTTTGGAGTATTTATAGTCAGGCTTGGCTTACCAATGTGAACCCCAATCAGGGTCATGGGTGGCACAGTTTGAGGCACCTTAAGTTGGTAATCTCCCCACGGCGAACACGGGGGGGAACTAAAAAGATGCAGTAACTGAAAAAATGTATTGAAAATATATATAAGTAATATATATGTGGGTCTAAATAATCACAAATGGAGAAGAAGGGGGAAGAGGGGGTGGAAGAAAGGGGAGGAAAGGGGGGGTGGGGAGGAGGAAGGGGGGAAGCAACAAGGAAGGGAAAAAGGGGGGGTGGGAAAAGAGGGGGGAAGGGGAAGGGAGGGGGGGAAGGGGGGAAGAGGAGGGGAAAAGGAAGGAAAGGGAAGGAAAAGAGGGAGGGGTGGAGGGGGGAGGAAAGGGGATGGAAGGAGGGAAAAAGGAAGGGAGGGGATGGGGGGAAAGGGACTGGAATGAGGAAAAGGGGAATGGGGTAACAGAGGGGGAGTGAGGAAATATCTATCCATTGGAGATGAAACCCACCCAATAAATGGAGTATGAAGAGTAGAGGACCCGGGGATCAGGAACAAAGATAAAAATCTTTAATGGTTTCAAAAATATTAATGGGTTCAGAGGGACAAAAACCTAAGCCCAACTGTAAGACTGTCTCCTCTTCAAGGGTCAACGTGAGGGGTGTGAGATTAACAATACTGAAAATTTGAGGGATGTTAGTAGTAATTACAGAAGTACGTTTTGGGATGTGCTTGGCATGGGAGTTTTTAGAATGAACGCATCCAGATTGCCCTTGTCGAGTGGGTTCTGGTGTAGTCGGAACTAAAAAATCTGAGTTAGGAAAGAGTGTTTTAGAGTTGGGTTGAATGACTTTCAGGATAATATTGTGTAAAGTGCGATGAAGTACACCACTTATTGGGGCTTGTGTCCCCCGAGGGGTGTAGGTTGTGAAGGCTTGTGTGATTTGGCGTGTTTTTTACCCCTTTTGGAGTCCTTCACGGGATGTCCCTTAGCAGTGAGTGATCTCTTACAAGGTATACCCGGTGCGTGTGCTTGTGTTGAGCGTGTTAAAACCCGTGAGGAAAGGGAAGAAGAAATAGTAAAGTCAGACTCAGTCAGGTCTATCAAATTAGTAGTCTCTTGTGGTGGATGTGTCCGCAAATTTTTTTTCCTATTAGGAAGTTTACCCATCCACTTATAGGCATATCCTTCTGAAAAGGCAAGTTTGTCTTGGGTATACTTGCCTTGTTTTTGACAATAATTTCTTTATTGAGTGCCTCTAGGCGTTCCTTTAAGTCTTTCCATTTAGCGGGAAAGGTGGTGGAATCCTTAATATTAGGAAATTGTGCATTAAAACGCTCAATTTCACCATCCGGTACTGCCATGTCAGCATAATACTGGGAGGTTAATTGTGTCACCAATTCAACACTACATTTTGTAAGGACTAGGGATGAGCCGAACACCCCCCGGTTCGGTTCACGGCAGAACATACGAACAGACCAAAAATTTGTGCGAACGTGCGAACCCTGTTAAAGTCTATGGGACTCGAACGTGAAAAATTAAAAGTGTTAATTTTAAAGGCTAATATGCAAGTTATTGTCATAAAAAGTGTTTGGGGACCCGGGTCCTGCCCCAGGGGACATGTATCAATGCAAAAAAAAGTTTTAAAAAAGGACGTTTTTTCGGGAGCAGTGATTTTAATAATGCTTAAAGTGAAACAATAAAAATTAAATATTCCTTTAAATATCGTGCCTGGGGGGTGACTTGAACGTGAAAAATCAAAAGTGCTAAATTTAAAGGCTAATATGCAAGTTATTGTCATAAAAAGTGTTTGGGGACCGGGTCCTGCCCCAGGGGACATGTATCAATGCAAAAAAAAGTTTTAAAAATGGTCATTTTTTCGGGAGCAGTGATTTTAATAATGCTTAAAGTGAAACAATAAAAATGAAATATTCCTTTAAATATCGTGCCTGGGGGGTGACTATAGTATGCCTGTAAAGTGGAGCAGTTTTCCCATGTTTAGAAAAATACCACAGCAAAATTACATTTCTAAAGGAAAAAAGTCATTTAAAATTGCTTGCGGCTGTAATGTAATGTTGCCCCCCCCAGCCCATTACCAGGCCGTTTGGGTCTGGTATGGATATTAAGGGGATCCCCGCCCCCAAATAAAAAAAGGCGTGTGGCCCCCAGGCCCTATATACTCTGAACAGCAGTATACAGGTGGTCCCCGGGTTACAAACAAGATAGGGACTGTAGGTTTGTTGTTAAGTTAAATCTGTTTGTAATTTGGAACAGGTACATTTTTTAATTGTAGTTCCAGCCCCAAAATCTATTTTTTTTCTAGTTCAATGTTTTTATTGAATTTTTCAATGGAGATATAACAATGACATAACATGCAATATAATGATCCTCAATGACTAAGGCAGCCAGAAGAGGTAAATACATTGAGTGAATAACATATCACTTACAAGGATGATATAACTAAATAAAGTAAGGTTCCTGACGTAACAATAAAGTCGAAACTCTGCGCCTTCCTCTCATGTAGTTGTGAGGACCCAACTAAGAGGAAGAGGGGAAAGCCATACCGGGGGCCCTGGAAACGATAGAGAAAAAGAAGAAGGAAAAAAAAAAAGAAAAAAAAAAGTCCCACAGTACGTGAGACCCGTAATCACCGGGTATAGCATGGCCCCCAGTACTTGCATTTTAACGTATGCCGTGTGTCACCTCACCGGGGGGGTATCCCCAGATTCAGTAAATCGTCAGGCAAGAGGGGGGATAACGCTCCGACCCCCCGCGCCTGATGCACATTTCGGTTGGGAACCCAAGTATTCCCACATAGAAGACGGACAACCTCAGAGGAATTTCAACCAGGGGACCCCCCCGAGCAGGCCCCCGAGATCATCACTCCACCCCAATGGGAATACACTGTGAAGTGAGAGAGCTCCAGGGCCCCTCCCAGCAGAGGCACCCCCCTATCGCCCTTCAGCTCCCCCGGGGAGATGCTCCCACCGGGGAGATTCCCAGGTGACGCAACCCCCGGGATGGAGCCAGCAGTCTCATTGTCTTGGATATATACACGAGAGTGACTGGCCGTCTCCCATGCTGGGACACCAAATGAATAGTTGAGGACAGTCTATGGAAGCTAATGGACATGTTTTAGCCTTGTAAAGCCGTTATCTGACGTTAGAGAGTGGAAGGAAGAAGAGGAGAGAAAAGAGAAAGAAAAAGGAAAGAAGAAAAAGGAGCAAGAGAGAGGAAGCCAGATGAGGGTAGAGGAAGGGAGATGGGGTGGGGTACATGGAGAAGGGTGGTAGTTTTGCTGAACTCCCCCCTATGTTAATAGGTGGCCCGGGTAAAGTGGGATACCAACATACTTAGCCTAAGGTTCCCAGATCCCTTCAAAGCATGAGACCATGTCACGCAGTTTCGCCGCTATTTGTTCCTGTGACATTATCCACAAAATTTTCCAGGCTTTCGCTAGAGTGACTTTGGCTCCCAAACACATAAAGAAGATAAGTTGTTGTGTAGTTTTAGGTGTGTTGTGTATTTTGCAGTTTAGTAGAATGTATGTGGGGTCCTGCGGTACATCTATCCCAGAGACTTTCCTTAGAAGATGAAGGAATTTATTCCAGTAACTCCGTATGCGGGGGCATGTCCACCAGATATGATGCATCGTGCCTATATGACCACAACCTCTGTAACATAGGGGAGAGGAGTCTGGGAATATCCTGGAGAGCCTGGCTGGGAGATAATACCATTTAATAAAGACTTTAATGTTATCCTCTATCAAGGCAATATTTAAGATACCTTTAGATGATCTGCTGAAGGCTTGGAACCATTTATCAGGATCCCACTGGATGTCCAGGTCCAATTCCCAGGATCGAGCGTATGCCGAGACGTCTGTCCTATCTGCCAGGGAAGCGTAAATAATGGATATCCCGCCTTTTTGGGGGCCTGTCGAGGAACACCATAGCTCGTACATCGTGGCCTTAGGAGTGTCCAACTTTTCAGTACAGAGTAAGCGGAGGAAGTGTCATATTTGCGACAGTCTAAACATTTCCGAGGTAGGCATTTCCAGTGTGCTTAAGCAGTGGCCCAAGAAATGGGGCCGTTAGGTGTAAAGAAATGGCCTATCCGGAAAAGGCCTTTGTTGAGCCACCAATGAAAAGCGTGTATATTCATCCCAGGGGGAAAATCAGGGATGTGAAACAGGTGCGTGAGAGGCCTTAAGGGTGATATCAAGTTGACATTTTTATGTAATTGATCACAGAGGGCTAAGGAGTGAGACAAGGTAGGGGCCAAGATAGTCGGTCTATGTTTGGGAGGTCTCCATGCTAAGAAGTCGAGTGTGAAATGTGGTACGGCTTGCCTCTCAAGGGAGATCCAATCGGGCCTGCGATTTTTAGTATAGATGGCTGAGAACTGTGCCAGCTGTGCTGCCTGGTAGTAGAGCCATAAATTTGGTAGACCTAGACCTCCTTGAGACTTAAGCCTGAACAAAATATCTTTAGCAAAACAGTGGCCTCTGTCCCCCCAGACAAATCTGATCACCCTGGATTGAAATTTGGACAGGATAGATTTTTTAATCGGGATAGGAAGTGAGCGGAACAGGTATAAAAGACGGGGCAGGAGATTCATTTTGACCGCGTTGAGTCTACCCAACCATGGCAGGCCCTCCCTCGCCCATTTCTGTAGGTCCGGAACATGGGGGGGTAGTTAACGCCATATAAGTCTCCAATGTTTTTCGTCAGCTTGGTACCTAAATAGGGGATGGAGTTACCTGCCCACGTGAAGGGAAAGTGTTGTTTGAGTTGGTCTAGTAGAGGCGCCGGTACCGAAACATTGCGGGCTACGGATTTAGTCACGTTCACCTGAAGACCAGAGACCAAAGTCTCTAAGAAGTTTGAAGACATTTGGTGTGGATATGAGAGGGGCTGTCAAGAACAATAACATGTCGTCAGCGAATAGGGCACATTTGTGACTAGGGATGAGCTTCGAGTTCGAGTCGAACATTGGCTTATATGCAAGTTATTGTCATAAAAAGTGTTTGGGGACCCGGGTCCTGCCCCAGGGGACATGGATCAATGCAAAAAAAGTTTTAAAAACTGCCGTTTTTTCAGAAGCAGTGATTTTAATAATGCTTAAAGTCAAACAATAGAAGTGTAATATCCCTTTAAATTTTGTAGCTGGGGGGTATCTATAGTATGCCTGTAAAGGGGCGCATGTTTCCCGTGTTTAGAACAGTCTGACAGCAAAATGACATTTCGAAGGAAAAAACCCATTTAAAACTACTCGCGGCTATTGCATTGCCGACAATACACATAGAAGTTCATTGATAAAAACGGCATGGGAATTGCCCACAGGGGAACCCCGAACCAAAGTAAAAAAAAAAAAATGATGTGGGAGTCCCCCTAAATTCCATACCAGGCCCTTCAGGACTGGTATGGATATTAAGGGGAACCCCGGCCAAATTTTTTTAAAAAAATGACGTGGGGTTCCCCCTAAATTCCATACCAGACCCTTCAGGTCTGGTATGGATTTTAAGGGGAACCCCGCACCAAAAAAACAAAACAAAAAAACGGCGTGGGGTCCCCCCAAAGATCCATACCAGACCCTTATCCGAGCATGCAACCTGGCAGGCCGCAGGGAAAGAGGGGGGGACGAGAGTGCGGCCCCCCTCCTGAACTGTACCAGGCCACATGCCCTCAACATTGGGAGAGTGCTTTGGGGTAGCCCCCCAAAAACACCTTGTCCCCATGTTGATGAGGACAAGGGCCTCATCCCCACAACCCTGGCCTGTGGTTGTGGGGGTCTGCGGGCGGGGGGCTTATCGGAATCTGGAAGCCCCCTTTAACAAGGGGACCCCCAGATCCAAGCCCCCCCCTGTGTGAAATGGTAAGGGGGTACTTACCCCTACCATTTCACTAAAAAAACTGTCAAAAATGTTAAAAATGACAAGAGACAGTTTTTGACAATTCCTTTATTTAAATGCTTCTTCTTTCTTCTATCTTCCTTCATATTCTTCTTCTTCTGGTTCTTCTGGTTCTTCCTCCGGCGTTCTCGTCCAGCATCTCCTCCGCGGCGTCTTCTATCTTCTTCTCCTCGGGCCGCTCTGCACCCATGGCATGGGGGGAGGCTCCCGCTCTTCTCTTCATCTTCTTCTTCATCTTCTTCTCTTCTTCCTTCTTCTCTTCTTCTCTTCTTCATTTTCTTCTCCGGGCCGCTCCGCATCCATGCTGGCATGGAGGGAGGCTCCCGCTGTGTGACGGCGTCTCCTAGTCTGACGGTTCTTAAATAACGGGGGCGGGGCCACCCGGTGACCCCGCCCCCCTCTGATGCACGGTGACTTGACAGGACTTCCCTGTGGCATTCCCTGTGACGTCACAGTGAAGTCCCCTCAAGTCACCATGCGTCAGAGGGGGGCGGGGTCACCGGGTGGCCCCGCCCCCCATTATTTAAGAACCGTCAGACGAGGAGACGCCGTCACGCAGCGGGAGCCTCCCTCCATGCCAGCATGGGTGCGGAGCGGCCCGGAGAAGAAAATGAAGAAGAGAAGAAGACAAGAGAAGAAAAGAAGAAGAGAAGAAGATGAAGAAGATGAAGAGAAGAGCGGGAGCCTCCCCCCATGCCATGGGTGCGGAGCGGCCCGAGGAGAAGAGAGGAGATGCTGGAGGAGAACGCCGGAGGAAGAACCAGAAGAGCCAGAAGAACCAGAAGAAGAAGATGAAGGAAGATAGAAGAAAGAAGAAGCATTTAAATAAAGGAATTGTCAAAAACTGTCTCTTGTCATTTTTAACATTTTTGACAGTTTTTTAGTGAAATGGTAGGGGTAAGTACCCCATTACCATTTCACACAGGGGGGGGCCGGGATCTGGGGGTCCCCTTGTTAAAGGGGGCTTCCAGATTCCGATAAGCCCCCCACCCGCAGACCCCCACAACCACCGGCCAGGGTTGTGGGGATGAGGCCCTTGTCCTCATCAACATGGGGACAAGGTGTTTTGGGGGGCTACCCCAAAACACCCTCCCAATGTTGAGGGCATGTGGCCTGGTACGGTTCAGGAGGGGGGGGACACACTCTCGTCCCCCCTCTTTTCCTGCGGCCTGCCAGGTTGCGTGCTTGGATAAGGGTCTGGTATGAATTTTTGGGGGGACCCCACGCAATTTTTTTTTTGGCGCGAGGTTCCCCTTAAAATCCATACCAGACCTGAAGGGTCTGGTATGGAATTTAGGGGAAACCCACGTCATTTTTTTTTTTAAATTTTGGCCGGGGTTCCCCTTAATATCCATACCAGACCTGAAGGGCCTTTTTTTTTTTTTAATTTTGGTTCGGGGTTCCCCTGTGGGGAATTCCCATGCCGTTTTTATCAATGAACTTCTATGTGTATTGTCGGCAATGCAATAGCCGCGAGTAGTTTTAAATGGGTTTTTTCCTTCGAAATGTCATTTTGCTGTCAGACTGTTCTAAACACGGGAAGCATGCGCCCTTTTACAGGCATACTATAGACACCACCCAGCTACGAAATTTAAAGGGATATTACACTTTTATTGTTTGACTTTAAGCATTATTAAAATCACTGCTCCTGAAAAAACAGACGTTTTTAAAACTTTTTTTTTGCATTGATCCATGTCCCCTGGGGCAGGACCCGGGTCCCCAAACACTTTTTATGACAATAACTTGCATATAAGCCTTTAAAATTAGCACTTTTGATTATTTATGTTCAAGTCCCATAGACTTTAACGGTGTTCGCGTGTTCGAACAAACTTTTTTCCTGTTCGCATGTTCTGGTGCGAACCGAACAGGGGGGTGTTCGGCTCATCCCTATTTGTGACTATCAGGTCCACAATTCACTCCTTTGATGTCCTCGTTCAATCTAATGGCTATAGCCAGTGTCTCAAATCAAGGGTGAAAGGGGACAACCCTGTCTAGTTCCCCTACAAATATTGAAGGGTTCCGAGTAATGGCCCATTATTCGCACTTGAGCTGAGGGTAAGGAATACAGTGTGTGGATTATTGTAAGAAAACCTTCGCCGATCCCCCAGCGTTCTAGAATGTCAAAAAGGTAGGGCCACGACACGGAGTCAAAGGCCTTCCCTAAAATCTATTTTTAAGCTTTTGGATAACAAAGGGCAGCGTTATCACCCCTGTAACATTTTTTTTGCTGTCTGTGCCCCTGTTCAGAAGATTTCACCTCACTTTCTGTCCCAATGACAATTGGATTTTGAACATTTTGGGTTATTAGGGAAACAAGGATTGGTGATAAAGCATCAGTGGAAACACCTTTTTCCCATATTAACTCTTACAGGAGAGAATTTCCCTTCCAAGGGGTAGATTTCCTGTCACTTCCTGTTGTCTCCCTCCATTTGTAAATAGGAGTCATTTGTAAGTCAGATGTTAAATAGGATGAAAATAGGGGACCGCCTGTATATACTATACGGCCTGCCCTATACACTCGCAGAAAATTTGGCCTTAGGTGTTGGTGGTACCAGAACACTGTAAGCCCTCACAGTTACTCTTGGTGGGTGCTGGAACTGGCCCTGCTGTAAAATATTAGATCAAGAATTGTAATCACATGCCCCTGTAAACCAGGGGCAGAAAAATTGGGCCTTAGGCGGTGGTGATGGTGGCACAGCACTGTAAAGCCTCAGAAATACTTTTGTTGAGCGCAGGAACAGACCCTGCTGTGAAATATTAGATTAAAAATTGTAATTACGTGTCTCTGTTAAACAGGGGCAGAAAAATTGGGCCTTAGGCAGTGGTGGTGGTGCCACAACACTGCAACCCCTCACAGATACTCTTGTTAAGTGCAGGAAGGAGCCCTGCTGTTAAATATTTGATCAAAAATAGTAATTACATGCCCCTGTTAAACAGGGGCAGAAAAATTGGGCCTTAGGTAGTGGTGGTGGTGCCCTGAACCGAAAATATTCTTAGAAGCTATCATCATGAAAATTGAGGAGGAATAGAATAGGATAGTCACTCAGCATAATAGGATTAGGGATGAGCCGAACACCCCCCGGTTCGGTTCGCACCAGAACCTGCGAACGGACCGAAAGTTCGCACGAACGTTAGAACCCCATTGACGTCTATGGGACTCGAACGTTCGAAATCAAAAGTGCTCATTTTAAAGGCTAATTTGCATGGTATTGTCCTAAAAAGGGTTTGGGGACCCGGGTCCTACCCCAGGGGACATGTATCAATGCAAAAAAAACGTTTAAAAACGGCCGTTTTTTCGGGAGCAGTGATTTTAATGATGCTTAAAGTAAAAAAAAAAAAAAGTGAAATATTCCTTTAAATATCGTACCTGGGGGGTGTCTATAGTATGCCTGTAAAGTGATGCATGTTTCCCGTGTTTAGAACAGTCCCTGCACCAAATGTCATTTTTAAAGGAAAAAATCTCATTTAAAACTGCTTGCGGGTTTAATGTAATGTCGGGTCATGGCAATATGGATGAAAATCAGTGAGACAAACGGCATGGGTACCCCCCAGTCCATTACCAGGCCCTTTGGGTCTTGTATGGATATTAAGGGGAACCCCGCACCCAAATTAAAATAAGGAAAGGTGTGGGGCCACCAGGCCCTATATACTCTGAACAGCAGTATACAGGCGGTGCAAACAAGACAGGGACTGTAGGTTTGTTGTTAAGTAGAATCTCTTTGTAATTTTGAACGGGTACATTTTTAACGTGTTTAGCGCCAGCCAAAAAATCTTTTTTAAGCTTTTTGGAAAACATAGGGAAGGGTTATCACCCCTGTGACATTTGTTTTGCTGTCTTTCCTCCTCTTCAGAAGATTTCACCTCACTTTTTGTCCCAATGAAAAATGTTTTTTGAAAATTTGGGGTTTTTTGTGGAACAAGGATTGGAAAGCATCAGTGGAAAGGAGAATTTTTTTTCCCATATTAACTCTTACAGGAGAGAATTTCCCTTCCTAGGGGTAGATTTCATCTCACTTCCTGTTGTCTCCTTCCGTTTGCAAGTAGGAGTCGTTTGTAAGTTAGATGTTTGAAAGTAGGGTCCTGCCCTATATACTCAGCAGAAATTTGGGCCTTAGGTGTTGCTGTGGCCACAACACTGTAAGCCCTCACAGGGCCCTGCTGTGAAATATTAGATCAAGAATTGTAATTACATGCCCCTGTTGAACAGGAGCTGAAAAATTAGGCCTTAGGCACTGGTGCTGGTGCCACAACACTGCAACCCCTTACAGACACTCTAGTTGGAACGCAGAAACGAGCCCTGCTGCAAAGTATTGCATCAAAAATTGTAATTACACGCCCCTGTTAGACAGGGGCAGAAAAATTGGGCCTTAGGCACTGGTGCTGGTGCCACAACGCTGCAACCCCTCACAGACACTCTAGTTGGAACGCAGGAACGAGCCCTGCTGCAAAGTATTGCATCAAAAATTGTAATTACACGCCCCTGTTAGACAGGGGCAGAAAAATTGGGCCTTAGGCACTGGTGCTGGTGCCACAACACTGCAACCCCTCACAGACACTCTAGTTGGAACGCAGGAACGAGCCCTGCTGCAAAGTATTGCATCAAAAATTGTAATTACACGCCCCTGTTAGACAGGAGCAGAAAAATTGGGCCTTGGGCACTGGTGCTGGTGCCACAACACTGCAACCCCTCACAGACACTCTAGTTGGAATGCAGGAACGAGCCCTGCTGCAAAGTATTACATCAAAAATTGTAATTACACGCCCCTGTTAAACAGGGGCTGAAAAATTGTGCCTTAGGCACTGGTGGTGGCGCCCAGAACCAAAAATGTTCTTACAAGCTATCAGCGTGATGATTGAGGAGGAAGAGGATAATTACTCAGGGATAGTCACTCAGCATCAGCATAGGCAGTCTTTGAAGGGATCTGAGATTTCAAAAAAAATTATTCGGTTACATCAGCATCAGGTGCTTGGTAGCTGGTGGTGATCCAAGACTGATTCATTTTTATGAAGGTCAGTCGATCGACCGAGTCGGTGGACAGACGCACCCTGTGATCGGTTACCACGCCTCCAGCAGCACTGAATGCGTTCCGAAAGAACGCTGGATGCAGGACAGGCCAGTAGCTCAATTGTATACTGTGCAAGCTCTGGCCAGTGATCCATCCTCAAGACCCAGTAACCCAGAGGATTTTCGGTGGGAAAGGTGTCCAAGTCTGATCTTGCCCCTAGGTATTCCTGCACCATGTAAAACAGACGCTGGCGATGGTTGCTGGAACCGATCATACCTTGGGGCTGCGGACCAAAAAATTGTCTAAACGCATCGGTCAGACGGCCACCTTCTCCACCGCTCCTTCTTTGACTGACCGAAGCCTCAGCAACACGTTGTCCAGAAACAGGAGTTTGTAACCTCCCAGTCTCTGGGAACGCGTTGCACAGACCTTTCTGCAAGGCCTCCCGAAGATGTTTCATCCTCTGCTCCCTCTGCGATGGCAAGATAAGGTCCGCAACCTTACCCTTGTAACGTGGATCAAGGAGGGTTGTCAGCCAGTATTGGTCCTTCTCCTTGATACCACGAATGCGAGGATCCTTACGCAGGCTTTGCAGGATCAGGGAGGCCATGCAGCGTAGGTTTGCTGAGTCCTCTGGGTCACTAAGGACGACATGGTCCGCAGCCACCTCCTCCCAGCCACGTACAAGTCCATGTGTTTCTTGGGACTGATCCCTTAAAGACTGCTGCTGATGCTGAGTGCCAGGCTCCACCTCCATACTGACACAATCTTCCTCCTCCTCCTCCTCCTCCTCCTCGTCCTCTTCCTGTGTGATCGGCGGGCACGCAGGAACACTGTCTGGATAAAGGGGGCCTTGAGAGCTAAGGAAGTCCTCCTCTTCCTGCCTCTGTTCTGCCTCAAGTGCCCTGTCCATTATTCCACGCAGCGTGTGCTCCAACAGGTGGACAAGGGGGACAGTGTCACTGATGCATGCACTGTCACTGCTCACCATCCTCGTGGCCTCCTCAAATGGTGACAGGACAGTGCATGCATCCCTGATCATGGCCCACTGGCGTGGGGAAAAAAACCCAAGCTCCCCTGACCCTGTCCTGGTGCCATAGTCGCACAGGTACTCATTGATGGCCCTCTGCTGCGTGTGCAGCCGCTGCAGCATGGCCAACGTTGAGTTCCACCTGGTGGGCATGTCACAGATTAGGCGGTTCTTGGGCAGGTTAAACTCCTTTTGGAGGTCCGTCAGCCGAGCACTGGCATTATATGACCGGCGGAAATGCACACAGACTTTCCTGGCCTGCCTCAGGACATCCTGTAAGCCCGGGTACCTGCCCAAGAACCGTTGCACCACCAAGTTAAGGACGTGAGCCAAACAGGGCACATGGGTCATTTGTCCCTGTCGGAGGGCAGAGAGGAGGTTGGTGCCATTGTCGCAAACCACCATTCCTGCCTTAAGTTGGCGTGGCGTCAACCACCTCTGAACCTGCCCCTGCAGAGCTGACAGAATCTCTGCCCCAGTGTGGCTCCTGTCCCCCAAGCACACCAGTTCAAGCACCGCATGGCATCTTTTGGCCTGCGTACTTGCGTAGCCCCTTGAACGACTACGGAGCACCGCTGGTTCGGAGGAAGAGGCCATGGAGGAAGAAGAAGAGGAGGGGGTGGAGGAGAGAGGTGTGTCACAATCATTAGCATTTTGGAGGCGTGGTGGCGGAACAACCTCCAACACTACTGCACCTTGTCCTGCATCCTTCCCAGCTGCCAGCAGAGTCACCCAATGCGCCGTGAAACTTAGGTAACGTCCCTGTCCATGCCTGCTGGACCATGAGTCAGCGGTAATATGCACCTTACCGCTGACCGCCCTGTCCAGCGAGGCATGGACATTGCCTTCCACATGCCGGTAGAGAGCCGGAATCGCCTTCCGTGAGAAAAAGTGGCGTTTGGGTACCTGCCACTGAGGAACCGCACATTCCACAAACTCACGGAAGGGGTCAGAGTCTACCAACTGAAAAGGCAGCAGTTGAAGTGCTAGCAATTTTGCCAAGCTAGCATTCAACCGCTGGGCATGTGGATGGCTGGGAGCAAACTTCTTTCGGTGGTGCAGCAGCTGGGGCAGGGAAATTTGCCTGGTACAATCTGACGTCGGTGTACCAAAAGCAGATTGCCCACAAGTACTTGGCTGTGACACACCTAATTCTACACCTTCATTCCTCTCAGTGCAGGTCTCAGAGAGGACTGAAGGTCTAGTGGGGTTGGAAATCTCAGCTGATGAGGAGCAAGGAGAGGTCCTCTTTGTTCTTTGGTGTGGGTCTTTTAGATGCGCTTGCCAACGAACTGCATGGCAGGTCAACATATGTCTGGTCAAGCATGTGGTACCCAAGCGGGAGATGTTTTGGCCACGTGAGATACACTTGAGACATATGTTGCAAATAGCAGCGGTGCGATCTGATGCACTCGTCTCAAAAAAGGCCCACACCAAAGAACTTTTTGAATAACGCGCAGAGACTGCAGCGCCCTGCACATGTGATGCAGTCAATGTGCTGCCCTTAGGCTGGCCCCTGGAGGGCATCCTGCCTCGTTGGTGATGTGCCGCCTCCTCCTCCTCCTCCTTCTCCTCTCTCCTATCAGGCACCCACGTTGAGTCAGTGACCTCATCATCCCCTCCCTCCTCATCACTGGAGCAAACCTGGCAGTATGCTGCAGCAGGGGGAGCATGACTGCCAGATTGCTGTCCTTCTTGGGCACCCCCTCTGTCCGTGCTCATGTTACTGCCTTCATCGAGCTCAGTATCATCATCAGAGCCTTCCAAACGCTGGGCATCCTCCTGGAGCATGTACCCAACACTGTGGTCAAACAGTTCGAGGGACTCCTCAGGAGGACATGGTGGAGCTAGGGAAGGAGTCACTGATGACATTGAGCCGAGGGAAGAGGCCGCTGCTTTGCCAGACAAAGCACCCTGGGCATGGGTGAGAGAGGATGAGGAGGATGAGGACGGCTTGGTCATCCACTCGACCAAGTCTTCCGCATGTTGCGGCTCAACACGGCCAGCTGCCAAAAAAAAGGCCAAGCGTGTCCCATGGCCACGTGCTGATGAGGATGCACCGTCTCCACGACCAGCACTAGACACAGAGCCTGCTTGCCCTCTCTTATTGGCTTGTGACTGTCTGCCTCTCCTTCTTGGCCTTCCAGACATACTAATGGCCTGTAGCTGCACTAAGCTGGGATATATATATATATATATATATATATATATATATATATACTGCAGCTAGCAAAATCAACTGCCTGCCTGTAGTATGAGAACACCACCAACCTTCTACAGGTAGCTTTAGCTGAACACTGTGAGGTGGACGCACCCCACTAACTTGTAGGTTTAGCTGAACACTGTGAGCAGGACGCACTGCACTAACTGTAAATAGTCTAGCTGCCTGACCGTGGTACTAATAGGATCAAAAGAACACCAGTAATTTTCTTTAGGTAGCTGTAAATACTTTAACAAGACAAGCCTGCCTGTCAGTAGGAAGATAACAGGAACGGATCTAGCTGAACACTGTGAGCAGGACGCACTGCACTAAATGTAAATAGTCTAGCTGCCTGACCGTGGTACTAATAGGATCAAAAGAACACCAGTAATTTTCTTCAGGTAGCTTTATATACTGTAACAAGACAAGCCTGCCTGTCAGTAGGAAGATAACAGGAACGAATCTAGCTGAACACTGTGAGCAGGACGCACTGTACTAAATGTAAATAGTCTAGCTGCCTGACCGTGGTACTAATAGGATCAAAAGAACACCAGTAATTTTCTTCAGGTAGCTTTATATACTGTAACAAGACAAGCCTGCCTGTCAGTAGGAAGATAACAGGAACGGATCTAGCTGAACACTGTGAGCAGGACGCACTGTACTAAATGTAAATAGTCTAGCTGCCTGACCGTGGTACTAATAGGATCAAAAGAACACCAGTAATTTTCTTCAGGTAGCTGTAAATACTGTAACAAGACAAGCCTGCCTGTCAGTAGGAAGATAACAGGAACGGATCTAGATGAACACTGTGAGCAGGACGCACTGCACTAAATGTAAATAGTCTAGCTGCCTGACCGTGGTACTAATGGGATCAAAAGAACACCAGTAATTTTCTTCAGGTAGCTTTATATACTGTAACAAGACAAGCCTGCCTGTCAGTAGGAAGATAACAGGAACGGATCTAGCTGAACACTGTGAGCAGGACGCACTGTACTAAATGTAAATAGTCTAGCTGCCTGACCGTGGTACTAATAGGATCAAAAGAACACCAGTAATTTTCTTTAGGTAGCTGTAAATACTGTAACAAGACAAGCCTGCCTGTCAGTAGGAAGATAACAGGAACGGATCTAGCTGAACACTGTGAGCAGGACGCACTGCACTAAATGTAAATAGTCTAGCTGCCTGACCGTGGTACTAATAGGATCAAAAGAACACCAGTAATTTTCTTCAGGTAGCTTTATATACTGTAACAAGACAAGCCTGCCTGTCAGAAGGAAGATAACAGGAACAGATCTAGCTGAACACTGTGAGCAGGACGCACTGCACTAAATGTAAATAGTCTAGAAGATAACAGGAACGGATCTAGCTGAACACTGTGAGCAGGACGCACTTTACTAAATGTAAATAGTCTAGCTGCCTGACGGTGGTACTAATAGGATCAAAAGAACACCAGTAATTTTCTTTAAGTAGCTGTTAATACTGTAACAAGACAAGCCTGCCTGTCAGTAGGAAGATAAAAGGAACGGATCTAGCTGAACACTGTGAGCAGGACGCACTGCACTAAATGTATATAGTCTAGAAGATAACAGAAACGGATCTAGCTGAACACTGTGAGCAGGACGCACTTTACTAAATGTAAATAGTCTAGCTGCCTGACCGTGGTACTAATAGGATCAAAAGAACACCAGTAATTTTCTTTAGGTAGCTGTAAATACTGTAACAAGACAAGCCTGCCTGTCAGTAGGAAGATAACAGGAACGGATCTAGCTGAACACTGTGAGCAGGACGCACTGCACTAAATGTAAATATTCTAGCTGCCTGACCGTGGTACTAATAGGATCAAAAGAACACCAGTAATTTTCTTCAGGTAGCTTTATATACTGTAACAAGACAAGCCTGCCTGTCAGTAGGAAGATAACAGGAACGGATCTAGCTGAACACTGTGAGCAGGACGCACTGCACTAAATGTAAATAGTCTAGAAGATAACAGGAACGGATCTAGCTGAACACTGTGAGCAGGACGCACTTTACTAAATGTAAATAGTCTAGCTGCCTGACCGTGGTACTAATAGGATCAAAAGAACACCAGTAATTTTCTTTAGGTAGCTGTAAATACTGTAACAAGACAAGCCTGCCTGTCAGTAGGAAGATAACAGGAACGGATCTAGCTGAACACTGTGAGCAGGACGCACTGCACTAAATGTAAATAGTCTAGCTGCCTGACCGTGGTACTAATAGGATCAAAAGAACACCAGTAATTTTCTTCAGGTAGCTTTATATACTGTAACAAGACAAGCCTGCCTGTCAGAAGGAAGATAACAGGAACAGATCTAGCTGAACACTGTGAGCAGGACGCACTGCACTAAATGTAAATAGTCTAGAAGATAACAGGAACGGATCTAGCTGAACACTGTGAGCAGGACGCACTTTACTAAATGTAAATAGTCTAGCTGCCTGACCGTGGTACTAATAGGATCAAAAGAACACCAGTAATTTTCTTTAAGTAGCTGTTAATACTGTAACAAGACAAGCCTGCCTGTCAGTAGGAAGATAACAGGAACGGATCTAGCTGAACACTGTGAGCAGGACGCACTGCACTAAATGTATATAGTCTAGAAGATAACAGAAACGGATCTAGCTGAACACTGTGAGCAGGACGCACTTTACTAAATGTAAATAGTCTAGCTGCCTGACCGTGGTACTAATAGGATCAAAAGAACACCAGTAATTTTCTTTTGGTAGCTGTAAATACTGTAACAAGACAAGCCTGCCTGTCAGTAGGAAGATAACAGGAACGGATCTAGCTGAACACTGTGAGCAGGACGCACTGCACTAAATGTAAATATTCTAGCTGCCTGACCGTGGTACTAATAGGATCAAAAGAACACCAGTAATTTTCTTCAGGTAGCTTTATATACTGTAACAAGACAAGCCTGCCTGTCAGTAGGAAGATAACAGGAACGGATCTAGCTGAACACTGTGAGCAGGACGCACTGCACTAAATGTAAATAGTCTAGAAGATAACAGGAACGGATCTAGCTGAACACTGTGAGCAGGACGCACTTTACTAAATGTAAATAGTCTAGCTGCCTGACCGTGGTACTAATAGGATCAAAAGAACACCAGTAATTTTCTTTAAGTAGCTGTTAATACTGTAACAAGACAAGCCTGCCTGTCAGTAGGAAGATAACAGGAACGGATCTAGCTGAACACTGTGAGCAGGACGCACTGCACTAAATGTAAATAGTCTAGAAGATAACAGGAACGGATCTAGCTGAACACTGTGAGCAGGATGCACTGCACTAAATGTAAATAGTCTAGAAGATAACAGGAACGGATCTATCTGAACACTGTGAGCAGGACGCACTGCACTAAATGTAAATAGTCTAGAAGATAACAGGAACGGATCTAGCTAAACTGAATACAGTGTATATATATATATGCAACACCTGGGATGCATATATATACACAATACACTGTAAGTGCAGCTAACTGACTGACTGTTCTGCCTAATCTATCTAACTCAAATCAAATGACACTGTCTGTCTATCTCTTTTAACGGTGGAACACACACTACACAGGGCCGCCGTGCAGGCGGCCTTATATAGTGTGGGGCGTGTACTAAATCCCCTGAGCCATAATTGGCCAAAGCCTCCTTGGCTTTGGCCAATTACGGCTCTCTGTTCAGGCGGCGCTGTGATTGGCCAAGCATGCGGGTCATAGTGTATGCTTGGCCAATCATCAGCAAGCAATGCACTGCGATGCCGCAGTGAATTATGGGCCGTGACGCGCCACACGAATTTGGCGCGAACGGCCCATATCGTTCGCAATTCGGCGAACGACCGAACAGCCGATGTTCGAGTCGAACATGGGTTCGACTCGAACACGAAGCTCATCCCTAAATAGGATAGTCACTCAGCATATGCATTCTTCAAGGGATCCCACATCCATAGAAAAATCAATCGCTTACATCAGCATCAGGTGCTTGGTAGCTGGTGATCCAAGACTGATTCATTTTTATGAATGTGAGCCGATCAACAGAGTCTGTGGACAGGCGCACTCTGTGAATGGTTACAAAGCCTCCAGTAGCACTGAATGTGCGTTCAGAATGAACGCTGGATGCAGGACAGGCCACTAGCTTAATTGCATATTGACCAAGCTCTAGCCAGTGGTCCATCCTTAAGACCCAGCAACCCAGAGAATTTTCTGGTGGAAAGGTCTCCAAGTCTGATCTTGCCCCTAGATATTCCTGCACCATGTAATTCAGATGCTGGCGATGGTTGCTGGAACGGATCAGACCTGCCTGAAGGCATTGGTCAGCCAGCCACCTTCTCCACTGCTCTTTCTGTGACTGAACGAAGCCTCAGCAACACGTTGTCCAGCACCAGGAAATTGTAACCTCCCAGGCTCTGGAAACGCATTGCAAAAACCTTTCTGCAAGGCCTCCTGAAGATGTTTCATGCTCCCTCTGCAAAGGCTGGATAAGTTCTGCAACCTAACCCTTGTAACATGGATCAAGAAGGGTTGCCAGCCAGTAATGATCCCTCTCCTTGATATCACAAATCCTAGGTTCCTTTTGCAGGCTTTGCATGATCAGGGAGGCCATGCAGCATAGGTTTGCAGAGGCATTCGATCCTAAGTCCTGTGGGTCACTAAGGATCACATGATCCTCAACCACCTCCTCTCAGCCACGTACAACTCCATGGGTTTCTGGGGACTGAAAACGATCCTGCTGCTGATGCTGAGTGTTATCCTCCACCTCTATGCTGACACAATCCTCCTCCTCTTCTTCTTCCTGTGTGATTGGCGGGCCTGCAGGAATACTAGTATCTGGATAAAGGGGGCCTTGAGCGGTAAGGAAGTCCTCCTCTTCCTCCCGATGTTCTGCCTCAAGTGCCCTGTCCATTATTCCACGAAGCGTGTGCTCCAACAGAAAGACAAGAGGGACATTATCACTGATGCATGCACTGTCACTGCTCACCATCCTTGTGGCCTCCTCAAATGGTGACAGGACAGTGCATGCATCCTTGATCAGTAGTCACTGGCGTGGCAAAAAAAAGCCAAGTTCCACTGACCCTGTCCTGGTGCCATACTCACACAGGTACTCATTGATGGCCCTCTGCTGCATGTGCAGCCGCTGCAGCTTTGCCAACGTTGAGTTCCACCTGGTGGGCATGTCATAAATGAGGTGGTTCTTGGGCAGATTGCATTCTCTTTGAATGTCAGCCAGCCTAGCACTGGCATTATATGACCGGCGGAAATGACCACAGACTTTCCTGGCCTGCCTCAGGAGATCCTGTAATCCTGGGTACCTGCTCAAGAACCGCACCACCAAATTCAGGACGTGAGCCAAACAGGGAACATGGGTCAAGTGTCCCTGTCGGAGGGTGGAGAGGAGGTTGGTGCCATTGTCGCATACAACCATTCCTGGCTGAAGCTGGTGTGGCGTTAACCACCTCTGAGCTTGCCCCTGCAGAGCTCACAGAATCTCTGCCCCAGTGTGGCTCCTGTCCCCTAACCAGACCAACTCAAGCACCACATGGCATCTTTTTGCCTGAGTGCTTGCGTAGCCCCTTGAACGCCTATGCAGCACCGCTAGTTCAGAGGAGAAATCTGCAGGGGAAGAGGCCATAGAGGAAGAAGAGAAGGGGGTGGAGGAGAGAGCTGTGGCAGAATCACCACTAGCATTTTGGAGGCGTTGTGGTGAAACAACCTCCAACAACACTGAACCCTGTCCTGCAGCCTTCCCAGTTGCCAGCAGAGTTACCCAGTGCACCGTGAAAGAAAGGTAACATCCCCGTCCATGCCTGCTGGACAATGAGTCAGCAGTAATATGCACCTTACTGCTCCCCACCCTGTCCAATGAGGCCAAGACATTGCCTTCCACATGCTGGTAGAGAGCCGGAATGGCCTTCCATGAAAAGAAATGGCGTTTGGGAACCTGCCACTGAGGTACTGCACATTCCACAAATTCACGAAAGGGGGCAGAGTCTACCAGCTGAAAAGGCAGCAGTTGCAGTGCTAGCAATTTGGCCAAGCTAGTATTCAGACGTTGAGCATGTGGATGGCTGGGACCGAATTTCTTTCGACGGTTTAGCAACTGGGGTATGGAAATTTGCTTGCTAAATATAGTGGGGTTGGAGAAACCAGTTGATGAGGAGCAAGGAGAGGTCCTGTTCTTTGATGTGGGTCTTTTAAGTGCTGTTGCCAATGGACTGCATGGGAGGTCGTCATATCTATGGTCAAGCATCTGGTCCCCTAGCGGCTGCTGTTTTGGCCACGCTTGATACACTTCAGACATATGTTGCAAACAGCAACGGTGCGATCTGCTGCACACGTGTCAAAAAAGGCCCACACCAAAGAACTTTTCAAAATAACCAATAACCAACAATAACAATAACCAACAGATAACCTACAGAAGTGTAATAATAACTATAGGTGCACTGTATGAATTGTGTACACCACCAGGAAAGTAGTAGCAACTGCACTAGGGGTGCACGGTACTGTGTATACCAACAGAAGTGTAATAACAACTATGGGTATACTGTATTGACCACCAGGAAAGTATGAACAACTGCACTATGGGTGCACACCACTGTATACTGTGTACACCACCTGAAGTATATTAGAACCAGTACATCAGGAACGGCCTGCAGTCAGATATAGCTAAACTGGATACTGTGTATATATATATATATATATATTAAATACACTGCAGCTAACTGAATCACCTGCCTGCCTGAAGTATATTAGAAACAGTACGCCAGGAACAGACTGCAGGCTGTCTGTATATATATTAAATACACTGCAGCTAACTGAATAATCTGGGTGCCTGCCTGCTCAATCTAAATGACATTCTCTCTCCACCCACGCCAATGACACACTACACGAGGCTGACGTGCAGGCAGCCTTATATAGTGTGGGGCGTGAACTTAGTCCCCCTGAGTCATGATTGGCAATGATTGTCACCCTGCCTTTGGCCAATTATGTCTCTCTTAGCTGAGGGTGCTGTGATTGGCCAAAGCATGCAAGTCATGGTGCATGCTCTGGCCAATCATCATACAGCAATGCACTTCGCTCCAGCAGTGCATTATGGGCCGTTACGTGCCACTCGAATTTGAGGTGAACGGCCCATAATGTTTGGTTTTCGAGAAACGGGCGAACTGTCAGTGTATGAGTCGAACTCATGTTTGACCCATACAGAAAGTTCATCCCTAGTAAGGACATGTTCCTAAGATTTTTTAAAATCGAGGGATGGGTCTTTAATGGTTAGAAATACTTGGATACGTAGGCCTAGAGGACATACTTTCTCTTTAATATAGAGTTCAAAATATTGGGTATGCCAGTGGAGATGGGATTTCCTTTTAAGGAGATTAAACATCCTATCCAAAAATACTTTGGTATCATCTTCATTTTTATGGTCTGTCAAACAGCTAGCCTGAATAGTGGACATGAAGCCCCCCCATACTGCACCGAGAATGTCCATTGCTAAGAATTGCTAATGGGACCCATCCAAAGGGGTAAAAGTTAGATACTTAATATGGGAGAAACTAGTATTGACTGGAAATTGATAATACATAAAATTAGATTTATTATAATTATTAATATAAAAAGGAGGCAAAAAATCATTGGTGGCATTGCGGCACCTCCTACGTGACAATTTGGACACGCGTGTGCGCATTTGCGCGTGCACTGTGGGTGAGACAGATCAGGTGACGTCGGTCGCCGACGTAATCCGGCGTACCGACGTGTGCCTGATTGGAGGCCCTATAAGGATGTGTCTATGGCGGTTCCTATTGCAGATGGCCGCCACCTGGGGACAAACTGTAATCCAACACTTGCAAGGTAGGATTGGTTGCTATTGCACACCCTAACGACGTCCCCCTTTCTATATGATGGCAAGTGCAGGAGTGGACCATTGGTCCTTGCTCTTGTATATATTTATTATATCTCTCTCTAGCTTAATTTTGCAGGGGAATTACCTATTGGCAGTACTTGGAATGCTGGAACCTGTTTGTGGCATAGCCCACCTTCTCATCCTCGCTGCATCGTTGTGTTTTGAATTTTGTTCCTGATCCCCAGGTCCTCTACTCTTCATACGCTATTTACTGGGTGGGTTTAATCTCCAATGGATAGATGTTTCCTCACTCTCCCTCTTTTACCCCTTTCCCTCTTTCTAGCTCCTTTTCCCCTCCCTCCATCCCCTCCCTTCCTTTTTCCCTCCTTCCTTCCCCTTTCCTCACCCCCTTTTCCTTCCCTTTTCTTCCTTTTCCCCTCCTATTCCCCCCCTTCCATCCCCCTTCCCTTCCCCTTTCCCCTCCCCTCTTTTCCCATCCCCCTTTTTCCCTTCCTTGTTGCCAACCCCCCCTTCCCCCTCTCCACCTTTCCTCCCCTTTCTTCTACTCCCCTTCCCCCTTCTTCTCCACTTGCAATTATTTAGACCCACATATATATTACTTATATATATTTTCAATACTTTTTTTTCAGTTACTGCTTCTTTTTAGTGCCCCCCGTGTTCGCCGCGGGGGGATTACACACTTAGAGTGCCTGAAACTGTGCCGCCCGTGACCCTGGGCAACACCCTCTGAAATGCTTGTCTCAACTGAGGATGGATTTTCCCAACAGGAGCACCCTCTACAGCCCAGGGAGTGAGTAGCCTTCTTACAAGATTGGTATTAGTGTCTATCAGTAGAGAATTTCAGCAGTAGAGGACATACGACTGCCAACGTTTTGAAGGTCTCTGGTCTTCCGGCTAGAGCTGAGTCAAAGGTATGTAACCATTATAAGGGCACTTCTGAGTTCCGATACCCCAAATTTCAAACTCGTCAAGTTTGCACATGTAGATAAGTACTGATAAAAGTCTCGATACAGCATGTTACTTGAGCTCCAGTATCCAGCGGTGCTCGTTTATAAATGCCCTCCACCTGGATTGATACTAGGGAAAGGCCCCACTATATTCTTGGGTATGTTTCCCCCAGATGACACTAGGGTGTGTCCTCTCACAGGCCTCATAGAGGGCGATGACTTAACTGCTCATTTAGTAAGGTGTGCATTGATTTCCTGTCCCCTTCTTCTTTGCTCCGGGGTTTTTCATTTTGGGTCGTGGTTAGGCACTGACGAGTGAGGGAGAACTAGTGATTTGCGCTCTATTTTCTTGATTTTCTTCTGGTGTCCCTTCCTATTGTTGGAGCGCAGTTTTCCCTTGGGACTCCCAACTAGCTCCTTCACTGAGGCCTCTTGAAGTTTCCTGCTGATTTGGGAAAAAGTAATTTCTGCAAAGCTCTCAAGACTTCATTGAGGAGTTGAGGGTTGACACCAGCCTTAGGGCATTTGACTCGGAAATGTCCAGCCTCTCCGCATCCGTAATATCTCTTTTCTCGCTCTGGGTACAGCTTTGGTTTACTTGCACGAGTCCCCCACTCCTGAACTTTGCCTTGCGCCTCCATCACTCGCATCACTGTATGGTACATTTGAGTCTGAGCCATCAGTTCTGTTGGCCCTAGTCCTGCAACTAGTTTATGGATGTCATGTTTCACTGTCGTCATGGGAAAACTCTATTTCTGCATGGACAGCACGAGTCACCACTTTCTCTTTGTTCCCAGTAGCAAGATTCACATCTCTTGGTCGTTGACTTTTCTCTTCCAACAGAGCCTCTTCCTCTTGAACCTTCCTTATCAATTCAGGATAGGTGGGTACCAACTGAGTTATTTTCAGCAATAGCTTCAACACAATACGATGATTGGGCTGGGCCATGTGCAGCATCCGATCCAAACGGGCCTGATCAGCATCTTTAGGGTCAAGACCTTTCTTGAGAATGATTTGATGAATCATCCAATCTACCCAAGAGATGTATTCGGACAGACTCTCCCCTCTCTGTTAATGGTTGTGGTTGACATCAAATCAGCAGTTGTTTCAACTCTTCCAAAAACTGCACACAAAGCCTCAATGTAGTCCATGGCAACACAAGCCCTCTTGCCCATCCTTAGGTTACGGATCACATCGGCCGCTGGGCCTCAAAGGCTCTCTCTAATTCGTTGTCGTTTCACAGATTCTGAAACACTCCACTCTTCCATAGCCTGTAAAGCTTGACTAAGTCTTCCATAACCCTGATTAGCATTCTCAGATCCATTCTTCCCCGGGCTATAGACCAGGTGACTCATATCGGTGTAGAAAGAGAGTGGAGGGGTGCTGGCCCCTTGGAAATCGGTCCCCATAGGCACAGGACTTTTCTCGCAAGCTTTTGTGGCTTCTCCGTCCCTCCACTAGCTTTTAAGTGGGACTACCCTTGCATTCACTCCCTCCATCAAGTGGACCTCTTCCTGAAAGCACACTGGCACCTCTTTCTGCCGTTCTATCAGTCCTCTGAGGCTTCAGTCTCCACCAGGTAGGCCCGGTGTCCTGGCGCCAAAGCTCTCAACCACCATCTGATCTCCCTCTCGGCATGCCCACTCCCTGAGATCTCCAGAATGGTGCTTCTGTCGGTTGGGGCCCCATAACTTGTACAACAAGCGGCCGTGGTCACGGCCATGGATGCGGCTTCCCTGGCAGATTACATCTCCGATCTAGATTGGCTAGGGCCTGCTGCAGATAGCATCCCAGACGAGCCCCCAAATGTAGCACTGCCCCCTTGGGGACTGCTGAGAATTACCTGCTCATATGCACAGCCATGACCAAGCGAACCTTTCCGACCCACCTTACACTTTGGGTTTAGACGTCCTTGTAGCGCTGTGTTGCAATAATCAAACAACTCAGTATAATTAGGTTCAGAAATACTTTACTTGGACCCAATAAGGGAAAGTTACTTCAAAGAGAGAGGTAATAAATCTTCTGAGTCAAGATAACAGTGTCAACTCAGCAAACAAATTCTTCCCAAAGACACAAACAATGATTCAGCTACAACAATATATATATATATATATATATATATATGTGTGCACTCCCTTTTTAATCAGAGGTCATCTGATAGTGGATGCTTCAGTTAACTACTTAGGTGGCCACACTAGTAAAGATGTAATCTAGTCAGCCTATGCCATCCTAATGAAAGGAGCGGGTCTGCAAAGAGTAGTATAGAGATGAAGAACATCAGATCTGCAACATGGAACTCTTTTGTTGCCATTACTTATGTAATGGCAAAAGAGTTCCATGTTGCAGATCTGATGTTCTTCCCTAGCTAGTTGGAGCTTGTTAACTGTAATCCGTCTGGGTTTGATGAAATCAATAGATTCCTAGTGGTGAAGATCTAAAGGCATCTGAGCACAATGTTCAAGCAATGCAGTAAAGTGTTCTTGGGATAGAGATGTTTGTGCAAAGTGTCTCTGTAGTGGTGACAATGAACAGATAAAGGTCGAGCAATATGGCCTCTCACCAATATTCAAATCACTCCGATGTCTTCTGTACAGGAACTTGTGTAGCGGCACTCGTGCAGCCGATTCGCTGCCTCGATCTTCAGAAGTGAAGCTTGCCACACCGACAGGCAGGCAATCCGGGTGATGTTGATGACAGGACAGTGAATAACAGAGCTAGGCCCCTTAAGCCTCGGGTTGGAAGTAGGACTCCACGTGGTAGGCTGGGACCTCTCTCCCTGTTGCACAGAGGTCCGTCTTGCATCAGACCCAGGAGGAAGAGACCCTGCGCTGGCTTTTTGCTCCTTTTTATAGCTACTCCCAGCAATCTTCATATTACAGCAAAGTTCCCTGGGTTGTGTAGTCTCAACGTACATGGGTGCAAAGCAACTCTCTGAAGGAGAACTTTACATTCCATAATTCACTTTGTTAGGTACACAAATGTGAGGTCATTGGTTACGCTGATTATTACACGGACAAACGATGTCTAGGAACACTGAAAGGTGTGATGCTTTCTGCTGGTAGTCTATGTCGCTACATTTGATTTCAACCTGCCTAAACTAATACTATTATGAGAGCTACTGTTTTATAGTTAGGAGAGATGGCAGACCTTTGTGTCAATTACACCTTCCTTTCTTAAAACGCAAATCAAGGCCCAGCTATTTTAATTTTTTTCCTTAATTCCTACATTACCAGTTTCCTTTTTTGTATTGCTTCAGAAGCTCTCTAGGCACAGCTAATAGTCAGCCACCCTTCTGGCTCTCAGCTGTATTAGAACAGTGTCAATGAATGACACCAGCGCCAATGTTGTGCCTCCGCACCCCCTCTATTTTCTGTGCCATTCACAAAGCATGGCACAAACATCTTCATTGTGTTATGCTTTGAGAATGGCACAGCAGAATGAGGGGCAAAGGCGCAACATCAGAACTGGTGTCATTCATGGACACCGTACCAATACTGGGGAGAGCCAGAAGCGTGGCTCCCTCTGAACACATCAGGAGCAATTAGTGGAGCCTAGAGAGCTTGTAAAAATGAAAAAGAACCCCCAGAGTGCTAATGTATGTAACTATGTAACTATGTAAATGTAGGAATTAGTTATAAAAAATGTAAATAGCTGTGTCTGGAGTAGGAATTTGAATTCTTTCCAAAATCAAAACTTTTTATTTTAGTTTTGGAGAATGTGGAGGGCTTAAGCTAGGTACACATGGGCCAAAAATTGGCTGAAAACGCTTGGTTCGAAAGTCATTTCAGGCCGTGTCTACCTTCTGACAGAAGTTGGTCTTATGACCGCCTTCTGGCGAACAAGCATGCTTTATCCACTGGCTGCGAGCCCTGATCACCGTGTTATGGCGGTACAGAACACAATAGCTCATTGGGGAGTTTACCGCACTAACATTGGATGTGTTATTACAGGGATCTGTACTTTATTTTTTTTGTTCAGCCCACTGGGTTGAACGAAAATAAAACTTCCTGTGTGTACCCAGTATTAGAAACCCCTGTCAAATCTTATTTGGTATAGACTAGGGGTCTCCAAACTGAGGCCTGCAAGCCAAATCCTGCCCCCTTGCTCTTCAGTACAGCTGTTATTGTTATTATATTGTTGTTGGTGCTTGCTCCAACAATTACAGGAGCATGGTACTTGCGCCATCCAGACCGATGGAGACTCTGATAGGAACCCTAATATAGAGGGGACTTTTATAGGGACTCTGATGGGGACTCTTATGTACAGGGGCTCTGAGGCCTCATGCACACTGGATGTTTTTAATGCTGCTGCTAGGGACATCTAATGTTTATTTTATTTTTTTATTTTATTTTTTGCCTCTAAACACCTCTGCATGTTAGCCTATGTTTCAATGCACACATAAGCACTTAGAGGAGTTTAGAGGGAGAAAAAACCCCCACCACCATTGTGTCCAGGAGCAGCAGTGTTCTGGCAGAATAAAACGCCTGACGTGTGTAAACGCGTCTACACACGTGTTAACGTTGGGCCTGTTTAGTGATTGAGTTTTAATTCATTTCAATGGCCAGAGTAAGTGAATATTTTGGCCAATGAAATTTAATAACACTCTAGCTCTTGACGTGTCTAAATGCGTTACACGTGTTTATAAGCATCAAAGTTTTTTCCTGCCAAAATGCATCTGCCAGGAGGAAAGATGTCTAGGAGAGATGGCCAAACATCCATTGTGCATGAGGCCTGATAGAGATTCTGATGTAAGGGGAAAATATGATGTAAAGGTAGACTTTGATGGGGACTCTGATTTAAAGTGGAACTCTGATGGGCTCAAGCTTATTTGGATTTTTTTTACAAAAAAATTATTAATTCACCTAAATGTTATTGATTCATTTATAAGTTTTTTTTTGGCCCAGAAATAAAAAATATACAATGTGACCTTCATACTGAAAAGTTTGGAGACCTCTGCTGTAGACAAATCCACCCAGCACCAGATCCTTCCTGCCAATGTGTAAATAGACAGGTTTTCCTACCTGCACTTATCAAACAGATATAACAAAGTGGCTTTAATAAGAGAAGGTTAGGGTTTACATATACTTTAAATAATGTTTTGATTTTTGCCTGCATTATTATCTATATATGGAATATTATATCAAATGTTTTTACACTTTATTCTATCACAAAACATAATTGTCATCACTGTATAGGTTGGGTCCCATTTCTAATGTTGGAGAAGGGCCCCCCATACTGCAACTCCTCCCCCTTCTTTGCTGCTCAGCAGTAGAAACAAATACAGTTAGGGCGAGGGTGCTTAATGTAGAAACATTGCAATAATATTCCTTCCTAAATCCACTCTGAACATCTTATGAGACAATTTAGACCTCCTGGAGTGTATTATTTATTCAATACAAGCTAAATATAACCCAAATTAGCAGGCTTGTAAATATTTATTAGGATTCCTTTTTTCTACAGCTAGTGGCACAGATATACCTAACAAATGACATCGTTATTGTTCCCTTCAGATACTGTTGAATTCTTTGATTTTGTGGAATATTTTTAACAGAAATGAAACACATGAGATACACAGAATAA
Organism: Lithobates clamitans; assembly: GCA_037952925.1. Classification (NCBI taxonomy): domain Eukaryota; kingdom Metazoa; phylum Chordata; class Amphibia; order Anura; family Ranidae; genus Lithobates; species Lithobates clamitans. Next base: position 8,875,824 of record JBBGZY010000292.1, on the reverse strand, counting down.
CCAGGTAGAATTTCAACTCATCTGGGATTCTGTGAAGAAAGTTTGATATATTTACTAATGAATGTCTCAGATCACACCAGAAGTTGCTAAGAAAGTTTCACCTTGTGATTAATTTCAGCATAATCCTCTGTTGGAGCTGATTGAAATTGGTTTCTAGGTAGCTCAAAAATTGATTTTTCATGTTCCTTCCGGACAAACAGACCACATATAGCCTTGTGGATGTAAAGGGGACATTGCCTTATCATTCAAAACCAGCTGTGGATTTTAAATGTAGAGAGTATGTCCTAAAGACCTTCAACAAAGTTGACTATCTCCTACATTTGGCAACTCTCCCCACTGCTGCTCCCCCACTGCTATTTATATGCTTTATAACTCAAGTTAGCCATACACTAGTAGAATTTCATAGGGTCAAATTAAGAAAATTCTAAGGAGCAGGGTGGGATTTTTTTCTCAAATTAATTTCTAATAGTGAATGTGTCTTTTGTTTGGATAAGTCCATTCATGCCAAAATCTAATTTTAAAAGCAGAAGTTTTTTGGAGTACTTCAGAACGATATTACATCATACTGATGAGAATTTTCATGCGAATAAATGGCCAGGTTCAGATGTTTTCAGATCTGCTGTTTGAGCCAATAAAGGCCTTTGACCCCAAACCATCACCATTTTGAGTATGTTATTTGAAACTAAATAAATTATTATTATTGAGTTTTGCAACCCCTGTTGTTTGGATATATAATATATTATACATCTATAATAATATATATATATATTCACAGTGGTGAAATCTGTAGATATACTTATATATATAGTATATCTACAGATTTCTCCACTGTGTTGAGCATCACAGTACAAGCTGTCTTTGAGATACCTTTCTGTGATTGGAACTACAGACAGAGGCATCTGTACACAAAAACAGTAAGCTCCTCCTACTGTCAGGGCTGGGCTCGGCCCTTTCTTCTCTGAGATGGCCGCTCAGCTGTCGGCTAATTGCCAGCTCCTATCTCTCCACAGTGACTCACCTGTTGATGATATCGTGCTCGTCAGTCCTGCCTACTTAAGCTGTCCAGCCCAGATGATCTCTGCCTTCGCCTTGGTTACATCTCTAGAGACGTTCTCCTGTGTTTCTGTTAAAGACTTGCTTGGTTAACATTCCTTCTGGCTCCAGATCTTGCTTGATGTTCTACTACGCTCATCTCTGGCTCCCCAACGTTTTGGCTTGTCTGACTATCCGTTCCAGTTCCTAAACTCTGGCTATGTTTTGACTACGTTTACTCTGTCTACCTTTTTTTATTATTATTAAACAAGTGAGATTTAACTGTACTTCTGTCTCAGTCTGATTCATGGTTTCTGACACCTACTGACTGAAAAAAATGCTAAATGTTTATACTAATATTAATTTAGCCTTGAGAAAGAAAGAAAATATATGTAAAACCACTATACATTTTATTTATAATTTAACTAAAATGTAATATTAGCACTACGATAGAACACCACTTTGCACATTTTAAAGTAGCAACAGACCTTCGATCATTTTGACCAAGAGAAAATGTCTAAAATGTGTGGATATGTTAAAATCCCAACAGGTGGGCAACTGACTGGCAGCAGGCATTTTGCTTTTGCAGATGGGAGCTGGCACTCAGAACGTACCCAAATATAACAAGTGTGAGCATATGCTTAATAATTTACTATATTTATGTATTTGGGAAAGATTGCTAAATCTTCCTTCAGTGCTGCTAAAAAAGCAATGTTTTTAATTAAATTAAATTATGCAGTAAATAGCGAGAAATATGCAGTGCACACAACTTAATGTTCATTAGTTTCAAAAGCTTTGTTACATTAAAAGTGAACATATAAACAGTTTATTTTATCGTTGTTGATTAGTTCAAGGCATTATTTTTTCATCATATCATCCCATAAGGTTTTCAGAAACCCCGCTAAAAGCCACTTTTTTCCTGTTGAATATAAAAATTATGCATAAAGTCTGTGAAATATGTCATTCAGCAGCCTTTAGTATATTAAAGTACGAACTATGAAAATATTAAAAGTGAATTCTGTTGAATGTTTATCTTAAAGGCATGAAAAAAAAAGAAGCTTGGCAAAGTACGCCTCTTGGCCTTTTGGTCTGTGAAACCAATTTGATGGGATATTTTTGTAGTTCAGGTGGACTTTAAAGCCTCGTACACACGATCGGATTTTCAGACGGGAATTGTGCGATGACAGGCTGTTGGCAGAAAATCTGACTGTTTGTACGCTCCATCAGACAATTGTTGTCGGATTTTCCGCGGACAAATGTTTGATTGCTTTACAATTTTCCGAAGACAACGGCCTGTTGTCGGATTTTCCGAGCGTGTGTACACAAGTTAAAAGCCAAAAAAAAAACAAAAACAAAAGTCCAAAGTACAAACACGCATGCTCGGAAGCAAGGACGAGCCGGAAGCTGTCGGTCTTGTAAAACTAGCGTTTGTAATGGAGAATTCACATTCGTGAAGTGGCAAATTATGAAATCTCAAAATGCAGCACACATTCTCTTCTTCTTTATAATGGGACAATAATGACGCTGCTTTGCTGGTGATGCTGACGGAGTTCTGCCAAACGTATTTAAAAAAGCTTTTTTTTCTAGTGATATCAAGAATATTTTTTTATTTATTTTTTTGGGAGGTCATTTTTAAGATCAAAGATACAGCTATGTTGGTGTCCCTTGTTAATTTTACATTGTATTTTTTAAATGTACCTGCCTACTCCCAAACTGTAATTTTAAGTAAAACACATAGCCAAGTATTTTTCAAATTATTATTTTTTTAAATTTAATAGAGATCACAAGAAGCTCCTGTAAAGATCAAGAAGAAGGCAGTGATGGGGAAACTGTTGGATTTTGTGAAGCCTTTGTACCCCAGGGCAGACCTCAATTATGTGAAGAGCAAAATTGGGAACCTGAGGAGTACATTTAATAGGGAGCACAAGAATGTCCTGGACTCTGAGAGACCGGGAGCAGCAGCAGATGACAGGTATATCTCCAGGCTGTGATATTACCACAGCCTGCGGTTTTTGACAGACCAGACCGAACCCCGGCCATCGCTGTCAATGCTCCCTTCCACATCAGCTGAGGCCATTTTTTTTCTTGTGCATTATTCAAAAAAATAAAATAAAATAAATTAGACATGTTATCTGCCATCCAAATCAAAATTCAATAACTTAACCAAAGAGTGCATTCTCTGCATACAAAAAGAAATAAAGTATAACAACTAAAATCATCATTTAAAAAAAAAAAAAAAGCAAATTAATAATTGCATGGCTGAAAATCCCCAGCCCAGCGAACTTGTTGGGGGTCTTGGGGCTGGAACTACCAATGTCCGCCATGCTGCTGTGGTGGGTGGGGTTACTGTGGTGGATGTGGTGGAGGTGGGGCATCCAAATCCGAGATATGGGTTTTGGAGGAAATTTGTTGAGGAGCTGCAGGATTAGTTCCTTTCACATCCTCCTTTGCTCCACATCTATATCTCGTAACTTATTAGCTGTCAGAGAGGAAAATGCCTCAGCTGCATCTGGGGCCATACTGATTGCAGTTGATGCGTGGCTGAGGAAGGCAGCTGTGGCCTCGTCCAGGTTCCTGCTCTTCCTGGTCCTTTTAGCAGGAGGGCGTAGGGGAGGGATCTGGCACTCCGTGTGGCTGCTGGCCATGGGCTCCTCCTGACTGACACTTTCCTGTGTATGAAAATGGGACATAATTAGTATATATATATTTTTTGGTCATCGATCACGCACAATTTTGAGCTCATGACTGTTGCAAATTGAATGTGGAGTAATAGAAAAGACTATCATTCTGACCCCAACATTTTTCCTTCTAGTCCCAATCATGTTTGGCCACTACAGTCTATTGATATGGAAACCACTTTGTTAAGGCAGAAATTTTTGAACAATAATGCTAGTTATCATCATTCTATTTTTGGATACAAATATGTTCAACAATGCTATACCCGGGTCAAGCTGGGCTCTTCCACATCTTCACCCTGTGTCGAAGGACCAGGGTGGACCACAGGAGCTGTGGCCTCATCCGATGTGGAAGGGAGTATTAAGAGTGATGGCCTGGGTTGGGTTTGGACAAAAAATGCAGGCTGTTGTAGTACCACAGCCTGGGGACATATATGTCATCTGCTGATGCTCCCGATCTCTGTGATTCCTGGACCTTCTTGTGCTCCCTATTAAATGTACTGCTCAGGTTCCCAATTTTGCTCTTCACAAAATTGGTGTCTCCCTGGGGTACAGAGGCTTCACCAATTCCAGAAGTTTCTCCATCGCTGCCTTCCTCTTGATTTTGTTAGAGTAATCCCTACTCTTCACCTTCCACATACAGGGCAGCTCCTGGTACTGGTCTATAAATAGAGGAAAAAAGTCGGGCGCAGTGAATTTATCCACCATGATCAATTATTTATCAGATGCCTGCAAGACAGAACACAAGACAAACAATAATGTAAGGCTTAACTCATAATCTGGTCCCAATATAGGCCTCAATCTAAGCAGTATAGGCCACTAACCACCGATGCCCCAATTTACAATTGTACCTTCGTTTTATGGCTCCTTTTGCATGTTGGCGATGGCGATCGTTCTTCCTCCACTCCCAGATCGTTCCTATGGCCGTTTGATCGATCGCGCGTTATGGCTTTATATACACTGCACACACAGGAATCTTTCACGGGACATGAAACATCGTTTTGATCGACCATTAATAATTCGTTATTGGGAGATGCACGTTAAATGCATTTGTTATGGTCTATTTTGATGTAACATAAGTTCATTAGATTGTTGTCTAGATGTGTTCATAACTACTGAAATGTCAACTTTATTCAGTGTCTTTAGAGGACACTCAGAAGCTGTTACGCAGCTGGACGCAGGAGCACCAGTGTGGGAGGAAGATACAACCTTTCCCGGTATCGACACATGTTGGGGAGGGGACAGGACGGTTTGTGAGACAGTGCAGTGTTCTCAGAGTGGGAGAGGACACATCAGCACAGCGCCTTTATGTTTGTTTGACTTGATACAGAATGGTGCGCTCATAGCACCTATTAAATGTGAGTACCCTAATATAGGGAATATTGTCATTTTGAATAAAACATTTAAAATGGTAATACACTATCAAGTTTCCTTTGTTTTCCATATGAATATTTCTGCAAGCAACCATTCAAGGATCTAAATGCTGACCATAAATCCAAAGGTGGTTTAAAAGCGTGTTTTGACCGAGCTTGAGTGCAAGGTCACACGCTCTAAGGTGAGCGCATACACCAAAGGGGGAGCACAAGAGTGGAGACGAGCCCTTTACTGTTATATCATCTCTTTTATCATCTGCAATGAGCACCAGAAGAATGGAGTAGTTATGAATGGACTTTATGCTGCAATTTTATGGACACAGATTAATGCATGAACAGCACTTTAAGCACAGTACTATATTGATTATTGTATATTGATGCACTTTTATATAGATTTATGTAAATTACAGGTTGTCACTGCAATTATCGCAGTATTGCAATTATCGCACAGGGTTGCAAATTTCTCTATTGCATATGAATGCTACATGTGTATATAGAGGTGTGTATGCTATACAGGTTGTCATTGGGAGGATTGCATAGGATTTAAATTTTTAATTGTTCATGATCGCAACTTATAATCGCATAAGAATGCATTATTATAGTCACTAGATTTTTTATATAGGAAAAGAATATCTCACCACCACTATTTAACTGCAACCAGTAATATTATGATTTAGTATGGTTACCGTATGATTATATTTGGATAGCGCAGCATTATATTGATATAAAACTTTTTGGCACGAGCATATGGGACAAGATCAATGCTAGCAGCTGTCCTTTAATCATCTCTAATTATCATTTGGATTTTCATATGGTAGCTCTCAAGATTTTGTTTGTTTTTTACCAGTGTGGGACACCATAACACCCTTCTTATAGTGTCCCACGCAGGTGCTCCAGTGGATACTAAAGGCTATCTCCATCTGTGAAACTTGCACAAAACAGATAAGTATTCCTGCTTTGGAAAGGGAAAAAAGCATGCAATCAGCTTGGATCTCTACCAAAACAGACAACTGAAAGATACATCAAAACAATGTTTCATATTACTATTTCTATTACTAGCCTAACATATCTGTCTGCTAAGTATACCTTTTTGGATTCACATAGGGGAGAAAAGAAGCGGAACATCTGAACTGTGTGTGGACACCAGTAACCCAGCACCTCCTGAAGATCCAGAAAGTCAACTCACCAGACACCCTGAAGAAGATATTGATGCTGTTGTGCATGAAGTACTATGTGAAGTTCCTGAAACTGTGTTGACCGCAGGTCAGTGTCTGAGACCACAGTTTCAAGTAATAGATGGATGCCTGCATATTTCTAATACATGGTGTGTTTTATATTTTTTAAGGTGATGTGGATGTTGTGGAAGACAAAACTCACTTCAGCACTGAGCTCAGTGAGCTCTTGGTTTGCAATAGGGAATTGGAAAATTTTTTAGATAAAATTTAAAAAGCAAACATGTTTTATTTTTTTTTTCGTTCTGTTGTACATGTGTTTGTACAGTTTGAAAATGACTAATCTTTGCACATTTTTGTAATAGTTGCAACTGTTATATTTAAATGTATGATTTCCTTTTAGCAAAAGATTGACATATGAACCTGCAACTCCATGACTTGTCATTATTTTTTTTGTTGCCTACATCATGTTAAACAGGATCAAACCGATGCGTTTCAGCACTTGCAGCCTTCCTCAGATGAGTAATTATGCTTTAGATGAAACACTTCAGATTGTTTTCTATTTACATTTTTTGGGAGAAAAAGAGGAATCATCGAGTTGCCAGCTTCTATTTTAACTTTGCCCATTTCTCAGGGTGGTTTGCTCCCCCAGCTACAGCACCAAATTGGACACAGCACATTGTTGAATATGGTGGGGTAGCTTGTCCAAAAGTATTGTCATGTACAAAAAGCTTGAAGGTGTGCTTTCACACATTGTACAAATATCTGTGTTTTGTATATTACTATTTCACCCAAAAACCCCAAAAATACCTTCAACAGTTTTAGTTACACGTTTACCTGTAATTTTAGAAGTTTTATAAGAAACTTTTATTTTTTTTTTATAAATTCTTTATTTTCTGACAGTCATATACCACATACCACATGAAACATTTCTTTTAAACATCATATCAAAATATACTGCTTATTTTTATCATAATATAGCTACTTAGCACGTTTTCTTACAAAATAATCCTAAATCTCTTCTGTTCCAAGGGCAAGCTTATATTTTCCCTTTTCATTACACATAGCCCTTATACCCCCCCATCCCACAGAAGAGAAAAAAAAAAAAAAGGGGGTGGGAGGGGGACTCCCCTCCTCAGTTCCATTCGATCCTACCCAACCCCCTTCTCCTGTTCTCTAATTCTGTACTCTACTAGAGGGGACCAAATCCTCCTATATTTCTCATCTTGATCTTTCAGCATCATAGTCAGGTTTTCCATTTGTTGAATTTCTGTAATTCTAGCCCACCACTGGAATTTAGTCGGAGGGACTGTACTCTTCCACAGAGCCGGTATACAGGCCTTTGCGGCAGTGAGAAGGTGTTTAAGCAGGGAATTCCTATATTTTTCCACCGATAGGGGAACGTCATTTTATAAGAATGCAGCCGGATTACTCCCAAGAGACACGCCTGTAATGTCCTTAATCGTTTCCTCAACCATATAAGAAACTTTTATAAGAAATGTGGCTGTTAGCCAAGTTACATCTAAAAAAGTAGGAACCAACTTTGTGTCTGTCCTTGCTTCTTTAGGAATGCTGTATTGTGTTTGCAGGAATGTACAAATACGTACTTTGTTAATTTAGGATGCAAATCGGTTTGGGCAACAAAGCCTTATGTGGCGAGTGCAAAAATCAATATAAGTCCTGGTACACATTGATGCTAATTGAAAATCACGCTACTTCACTTGAAGTTGCGTGATTTCTAAGTAGCAAGGTCAATGTGATTTCAGGTGCTACTTGATAAACATTTGTGTGGCTTCATGCCCAGATGTCTATTGAAGTCGCACCTGAAATCGGCAAAAATTGTGCAGGAACTACTTTTGTAAATCGGTGCGACACCGCTAATTTGGTGGTGCACTGAGTGGAACAGTGCCATTGCCTTCAATAGGCTGCGACTTGGTATGTGATTTTATCTCTCAAATTGCATGACAAATCGATCCAATGTGAACCTAGGCTTTAGTGTCCGAGGTCAGTGTTTCTCCACTCCACTTCTCTAGGTGCACCACCAGGTCCTGTTTTCTGAATTTTCCACAGTATAAAAACGACTGTGAGAATTACTAACCTTGAAAATTACATCATTATCTGTGATAAAAGCAAAAAAATATAGAAAACATGAACTGGGAATGCATCTGGAGAAGGAGAGTTGGGAAACACTGCCCTAAGTAATGTTAATTGTAATCTTTATGTGTTTTTAAGAATCGCAAAGCCACAATTTGAAGATGCCCACAAATTGTTCTAAAAGATTCTTATTTCTCTCATGATCTCATGCCTAAATTGTGTGTCTTTCCCTACATCTAGTTTGCTAAAGCCACAAAACACACAGTGGGTCAACATGTGCTAGCGCCGATCATGGGGTATCAATGTTCCAAAGGTGCAACCCCTCCCTCTTACCTACTTTAGTTATGAGGAAGGGACTGCACCCCAAAAATGCGTCCATTGATACCCCGTGATGGGAGATAGCACATGTTAGCAATGGACGCATTTTGGGGTTGCAACCCCTTCCTCTCACCTACTATAGTTATAAGGATGGGGTTGTACGACCAAAACACGTACATTTATACCCCGTGATGAGAGATAGCACATATTGACACACTGTGTGTTTTGGGGCTTTAGAAACGAACCTGTTTGTACCTACACACATTTTAGGCAAGGGATCATAAGGGACATTTAACAGTTATGCCTCTACGTGTGAATGGCTTCAAATTCTGGCTTTTAAAGGGGTGAAATCACCCCATCTGAGGAAGTCAACATCACCACAGTCTTGTGATACTAATGTCTCATATGGCCTTAACTTTACCAAACTCAAACTTTGTAAGTTCCTGAGTTGGGGATGTGTATGTTATGTTTTCAAACTTTCCTGTTTAGCCCCAAAAAATGCAAAATAATGGCAAACATACATGTTTATACACCAAGATGTTGGTTTGTTATAAAACCTTAAAACGCACAACTGAATGTGCTTTGAGTAAAATGTTTTTTACTAAACAGTGTTTGGCTTATTATTTCAATGCTCAATACCATTGTATTTGTTAAGTTTGTGTAGTTACAGTGACAATGTGCTCTAAAATGTGGACAACTCAGGCAATTTTATGACCTCAAAGAAATTAAAGGAGTTGAAAAGGCATAATGTTTTTAAACTTAATGCATTACATACAATACATTACATTACATACAGTGGGGACGGAAAGTATTCAGACCCCCTTAAATTTTTCACTCTTTGTTATATTGCAGCCATTTGTTAAAATAATTTAAATTCATTTTGTTTCCTCATCAATGTACACACAGCACCCCATATTGACAGAAAAACACAGAATTGTTGACATTTTTGCAGATTTATTAAAAAAGAAAAACTGAAATATCACATGGTCCTAAGTATTCAGACCCTTTGCTGTGACACTCATATATTTAACTAAGGTGCTGTCCATTAAGAGCACAGTGGCTTAAATGGAAAACATTTGGGACGACCAGAACCCTTCCTAGAGCTGGCCGTCCGACCAAACTCAGCTATCGGGGGAGAAGAGCCTTGGTGAGAGAGGTAAAGAAGAACCCAAACATCACTGTGGCTGAGCTCCAGAGATGCAGTTGGGAGATGAGAGAAAGTTGTAGAAAGTCAACCATCACTGCAGCCCTCCACCAGTCTGGGGTTTATGGCAGAGTGGCCCCGACGGAAGCCTCTCCTCAGTGCAAGACACATGAAAGCCCGCATGGAGTTTGCTAAAAAAACACCTGAAGGACTCCAAGATGGTGAGAAATAAGATTCTTTGGTCTGATGAGACCAAGATAGAATGATTGATAGAATGATTTTTGGCCTTAATTCTAAGCGGTATGTGTGGAGAAAACCAGGCACTGCTCATTACCTGTCCAATGCAGTCTCAACAGTGAAGCATGGTGGTGGCAGCATCATGCTGTGGGGGTGTTTTTTAGCTGCAGGGACAGGATGACTGGTTGCAATTGAGGGAAAGATGAATGCGGCCAAGTACAGGGATATCCTGGACGAAAACCTTCTCCAGAGTGCGCAGGACCTCAGACTGGGCCGAAGGCTTACCTCCCAACAAGACAATGACCCTAAGCACACAGCTAAAATAATGAAGGAGTGGCTTCACAACAACTCCGTGACTGTTCAGCCAGAGCCCTGACTTAAACCCAATTGAGCATCTCTGGAGAGACCTAAAAATGGCTGTCCACCAACATTTACCATCCAAACAGACAGAACTGGAGAGGATCTGCAAGGAGGAATGGCAGAGGATCGCCAAATCCAGGTGTGAAAAACTTGTTGCATCTTTCCCAAAAAGACTCATGGCTGTATTAGATCAAAAGGGTGCTTCTACTAAATACTGAGCAAAGGGTCTGAATACTTAGGACCATGTGATATTTCAGTTTTTCTTTTTTAATAAATCTGCAAATATGTCAACAATTCTGTGTTTTTCTGTCAATGTGGGGTGCTGTGTGTACATTAATGAGGAAAAAAATCATATTAAATGATTTTAGCAAATGGCTGCAATATAACAAAGAGTGAAAAATGTAAGGGGGTCTGAATACTTTCCGTCCCCACTGTACATTGCATAAGAACAAAGACATTGTGTGTGTGTGTGTAGCAGACCCACAGCACAACATAATAGTTAACTGAAGAAGAGATTTGCACTATTGTATAAAATGGCCAAAATAAAGACCATTTGAAAACCTATTATACAGATAAGAAACACAGACAACAGTAGTTCAAATGAAATAGGAGTTTATGATAAAATAAAATTATTATTCTGGATCAGTTACAGTTTGCTACCAAGCCACTGACACTCTACCCACAAAATAATCCATTATTTTTTGCTGGATATCTCTGGCATTTTGGGAGGGCAACCCAGTACAGCCAGGTTCGAGAGCCGTCATCATGCCCACTGACGGACGAGCTGCAGCCTCTTCATCTGGGCCTGATACTGCGGGGTCCACATCAGTTGGCACCGAGGAAAGGTAGCTGCTAGCATTCCTCTGTAAAAAATAGTGGAGGATACAACAGCACAATACAACATGGTTTATTTTATATTGTGCCAGGTTGATAGGTGTTAAAAACAGCCTTAAGCGACTGGAGAAGATGCCAAAGGCGGTTTCTCTTAGGTTTATGGTGGACCAATGTCAAGTTTCCTTCTTAATATATAAATACAGTAAATGTAGCTAAGCTCTACTAATTTCCATCATCCAATAATGTGCAAGCAAAAATGTTTTTTTTTAAATTTTCTTTTCACCTAATTGGGTATTCTTTGCAAAGTGAAGCTTCACCACATTTACATTTACTAAGAAAAAAGAGTGCAACTGCACTTGCAAAGTGCACAGTCTATTTATCTTTAGTATTTATCTTTAGTAAATCAACCCCATTATGTTCTTATTTTTCAAGATTATGTTTACGTAGTGAAGTTTTAATCTTCTTTTGAATTACTAGGGTAAAGACTTTGCCCCATACCAGTAATACAGCAAAACAGATCATAATATTTAGAGCTCAAAATGTCCTTCAAGAACTAGACCACCCTTTCGACAAAAGAAAATCAATAAATTAGATTAAGAATTAAAATTTATGAGCACATGAAAAGCAGTCAACATTCTTTACACTTCTAAAAATTCATATATTATTAGGATGCTGTGTCTCATCTTTTTTCAAAAATTTTGTTTAATATCCTCTCTTGATTCCAGTCACTTTGGAGCATAACTCTTTCAAATGTTCTGACTAGCATAACACCTCAATAAAAACTTTATGACTTCAACAAGAATGCTGCATGCTATTCAAGCCATCAGCTTTTGTTTCCTGTGGATTCCGGCTTCAGAGACGAGTTATGTGAAGATGACAAGCATGTGTTCCAGAGTTTTCACTTCTGAGTTTTACTTGGTAGAAAAGGAATGTAGAAACACTAAGTTCCAAAAACTTACATTCCCTTATACAAGCCATTTTTTCACGCTCCCATTACTCCAATACTTGTGTTTATTTTTTTTGACCATTTAATACAATGGTTCGATAAAATATACAATCTTTTTGTTATTTTACTTTTCTGTGTAAATCTTAATATACTTAATTTTCTAACCCCCCAACAATTATAGGTTCTTTAACTTTTCATCTGATTTTTAATTCTTCATAATTACATGTATATTGTTATATTTAATTATTTTTGGCTTGTTTTTTTCTTAATTCTTCAATTTAGATTTAATTTGTTTTCATTTCTTCTTTTTATATTTTCTCCTTCAACCATGTTTGCTTTTCAAATGTTTTTTTTTTGTTGTTTTTTTATTTTTTTTTTATTTTTTAATTATTAAGAATTATTATTTTTATTATACAGGATTTATAAAACACCAACAGTTTGCGCAGGGCTTTACAACATGAGGGCAGACAGTACAGTTACAAAACAATTCAATACAGGAGAAATCAGAGAATTAGATTATTCTGCAAGAATTATAAGTAACCCATATTAATTAAACACTTGTGAAGCAAGAAATAAATGTGTTGCCATTGATGGTCTTCTGAAAATACTAGTTGCCTGGCTTTAGAACTCCTAGGTGACTGGCTACGAACAAACATACTGTCAGCAAAGTGAAATAAAAAAGAAATTAGAAATCTCTGTACTTGTTTTAGGCTGGTGGCTAGGACATTATTGAAGACTCCAATTACACAAGTGGCCCTCTTCTCCTCTTTTCCTCTTAAGCTGAACCATTAATTACCAACAATCGTGCATGAATTGATTTCTGCCATTTTATAAAATACAGCAAAAGTATAATTTTGTTCCAGATAATTTCTACCATTTATCATAAAAAGCAGGATTTGAGCTCCACTCATGTGACTTTACCTAAACTGAAATGATGTCAGTTTGCTGCAGAAAGAAGGAAGCATTTCCTCAGTCTCCGCTTCGCCATTGATTAGACGGCAATATTGTAACTTTGTAGCAAGTGAAATGGTGAGAGGCTGCAGTAGGGCCTGATCTATGTGAGACAAATAAGCACAGCCAAGAATTGCACAGACACCAGTATTTACATGGTTCTGAGCCAGCATCTCAATCTTGGAATAGACCGTGACTGTGGATGATTCCCGAACAAGGATTGCTGCACCCTTCTGGAAAGACAATCAGATGAAGGCATTGTCAGGAGGAGTACTGGTATAGCTTTGAGAGGTAATAATTACCTGGAAGTGTCATCCACTATACTTGTTACTTAGCATGTATGCAATGAACATGGAAAAAATATAAACTGTATGTTACTAGGTCTGCTTTGACCATATGGCAAGCAGTCATTATGGGACAACATGCCAGGATAGTTGCTCGGATGGCCATTTTCAAGATGCCCATGTCTCAATGAGATGCATACTTTGGATGGCTGCGCAGTCACACCCTCTTGGAGAGTGACCACGCAGTCATCCAGTCTGACAATCAACGCTCAACTCAACCCGGGTACGCCGCTTTGTGAGAGATTCATCTGGCGGTGAGAGTTCTGACTGATCGCAATAGGACTGTCTAGTGTTCGAATGCTTTTTAAACCAGTTTACTTGTAAGTGCTACTTGTAAGGGGGGATGGGGATCTAATTAATAAACTTTACTTTACGGAATTACGCTATGTATATGCATCTTTTGTCATGAGTGACATGTAGATGGAAGGACGGATCTTGAAGTTCCATGAACGGTTGATTAAGACGGGCATTTGTCCATCTTTTATCTGGTGAGTCTAATACCATAGGGGGATAACGCACGAGGTGTGGTGATGGTTGAATAATAAGGATTTATGCTGCATGGGACACACATGGATGAACTGTTTTGACCTTTTATATGATTATATAGATATACTGGATTCATGGACTATATGTTAATTTGAATTTTGAAGCACTACTAATGTTGGTTTTAATCAGCATATTTTGTTTTATTTTATTAATTGTATTATAGTAGTTGTTAGACTATTACATATCTTGGAATTTTACCATAAGCGCTGGGAGTGAGTTGGTTTACTTTTCCGCAAACTTTTTTTAAAAATTATAAACATAACATGTTTCTAGTGCCTAGTACTCAGTTAGAAGAAGTGTTTGGGAGAGTGGATAACCAGGTGGTAAAAAGTGGTTAAAAAACAGGTTTTCTTTTGTTAAAACCAGGTGAAAACCAAATAGAGAAGAATAAGACAACTGGTAAAATAAAATGAAAAAATTGGAGTAGGTAGCAAGGTCACAAAAAATCTAAATAGCATCAAGGAAGTTAAAAAAAGCGAAGGAAGCTGCTAATGAATTGTTATATATCCTTCATATCCACATATCCCCATTGTATTGATGATTACTTTTAAATAAATGTATCAAATGAAAAAGATTATTTTCTAAACTTTAGCATATTACGTTGCTATAAAGCAAGATCACCTATTATTTTTGGCTCTTCCATGCACTGAAATGATATTGACTTTGTCAGAGACTTTGCCGGAAAGAAAGGATAAAGAAATAATGTGCCTTTTCGAATGGTGTTTTTACTGTATGTTATTTTAAAAATTTAGTTGCATTTATTTTCTGTCTGACAATCATTTTATTCTTCCCTCCTTTTGGGACCATAAACATTTTGTGAGCTCTTTGTACAGCGTCTTGGTGGGCCTAATAGGAGTTCTGGCACTGGATTTGGGGCAAGTGTAGTTATGGTTTGATATACCGGACTGTCACTATATGTGATATCTAATGGTAGGTTTCAAAATAAAAAATAAAAAAAAAAGACCTATGAGTATCCCTCATCTGAAAATATGCTACAGCTGGGGCCTCCTGAAATCCAGGCATATGCTGTATGCAAATATCCACTTTTGGAAAGTATGTAGTGAGGAGCACCTAAGAAATTCTCGCAATTCAATGTTTGGATTTAACAACCTATTAGGGGTGTCTCACCCTGCACAGTGTTATGTTCTTATCTAAATAGTTTTTTTTTTTTATTTGGAGATCTGTTCACATAGCAGAACCCCTATCTTAAACACCACTGATATATTGCACCTTCTAAGCATTATTTTATGTTACAGAGAACATAAGTCAATCAAATGAGAATGCTCCTACTTCAGCTGCAGTAGTGAGGTGTCACAGCAATGTAGTGCAGAATGGAGAACTCCAGCAGTTATGTAAGAAATCAATCGACCACTCTGAAGAGATGATATACTGTATCTTATAGGCTGTCAATTCAAACAACTGTCTTTAGATTTGGTGAAATACTGCCATCAGTCAAAAAAAAACTACTGTACTAACCACTATTTTCATCTACACTAGATATCAGACATAACTCCTGTGCAATTTCACTTAAAGTATTGCTTCATTTGTAGCTGGTGATCCTGCCAGTAACACACTTCCTGCCCTAATGCGACAAGGTATCTATGGAGGAGCAGTGTTATCAAACCAGGAAATGACTACAGAACAGCCCCCTCTTTTCTTCTATGTAAATATAAGGGGAGGTATTCTGTGGTAACAGAGAGAACGTGAAACAATGCTAACTGATAACTGTCAGCACAGGCAGAGTACCTTGGAAATTATCAGCTCACAACATTTGTTAACCACATGCCGACCGAGCCTAAGCCAAAAGACGGCTACAGCGAGGTTGGCTTATTCTGGGAGGGCGTCCATGGACGTCCCCACAGAATGGCGCTCCCGTGCGCCCCCAGGAATGTCCGTGATCGTCGGGTCCTCCGGACCCTGCGCGTCACAAAACGGGCTAAAGGGCCAATGACAGCGGTCCTTTACCACATGATCGCTCCGTTCAATGACGGAGTGATCACTTGTCAACAAACCGGAGCAGCTCCTCCCCTCTCCTCGCACCGATCGATACAGTGTGCGAGGAGAGGAGGGAGCCGGGTGCAGCAGCACTGTGGGCTGTCTGGAGTGTCCACAGTGCTGATCTGTGCCCATCCATGCTACGTCCATTCATCCATCCCTGGCTCATCCATGCTCCATATGTGCCCATCCATGCTCCATACAGTATGTGCTCATACATGCCTCATATGTGCCCACCCATGCTCCATATGTGCTCATACATGCCTCATATGTGCCCACCCATGCTTCATATGGGCCCATACATGCTCCATATGTGCCCATCCATGCCTCATATGTGCCCATCCATGCCTCATATGTGCTCATCCATGCCTCATATGTGCACATCTATACTTCTTTCATCCCTGGCTCATCCATGCTCCATCCATCCGTGCTCATCTGTACTCCATCCATCCCTGGCTCATCCATGCTCCATCCATCCGTGCTCATCTGTGCTCCATCCATCCCTGGCTCATCCATGCTCATCCATGCTCCATCCATGCTCATCCATGCTCAATCTGTGCTCCATCTATGCTTATCCATCCCTGGCTCATCCATGCTCCATCCAGCTCTGGCTCATCCGTGCTCCATCTATCCATGCTCATCCATGCTCCATCCATCCCTGGCTCATCCGTGTTCCATTCATCGGTGGCTCATTCATTCCCCATCCATTCCTGGCTCATCTGTGCTCCATCCATCCCTGGCTAATCCGTGCTCCATGCATGCTCATCCATGCTCTATCCATCCCTGGCTCATTTGTGCTCCATCCATCCCTGGCTCATCCATGCTCTATCCATGCTCATCCTTGCTAAATCCATGCTCCATCTGTGCTCATCCATGCACATCCATCCCTGGCTCATCCATGCTCCATCGGTGCTCATCCATGCTCCATCTATCCCTGGCTCATCCATGCTCCATTCATGCTCCATCCATGCTCATCCATGCACCATCCATGCTCATCCATGCCCATCCATGGCTCATTCATGCTCATCCATGCCTCATTCATACTCATCCATGCCTCATCTGTGCTTATCCATGCCACAGCAGTGCTCATCCCTGCCACATCCATGCCACATCAATTCTCATCCATGCCGCATCCTTTCCACTACAGTGCCCATCAGTGTCTCACAAAAGTGTAATAGGTAGTCAAATTAGATTTGAAATGTATGTCTCTGATTGTGCTCCCTGCATGTTGGCCCTCTGTTTGTGGCTAGGCTGTGGAAAAGTATCCCACATGTGGTATCGCCATACTCAGGAGGAGTAGCAGAATATATTTTGGGGTGTCATTTTTGTTGGGGTGTTAGAAATATCTTATAAATGGACAACTTTCTGTAAAAAAATGCATTTTCATTTTCTTTCCACGTATTCCAAAAACTTGTGGAGAAAAATGACATGTTCAAAAGACTCATTATGTCTTGTAGAATATATTTTGGGGTGTTTACTCTTTAAAATTGGGTCATTTTATGGACTTTTCCATTGTCCTGGTGCTCCAAGGCCTTCAAAAGTGTAAGAGGTAGTCAAAAAATGAAATGTGTAATTTATGCCCCTAGAACGCCTGCTCCCTGCATGTTGGGCCTCTGTATGTGGCCAGGCTGTCTAAAAGCCTCACACGTGTGGTATCGCCATACTTAGGAGGAGTAGTAGAATGTGTTTTGGAGTGTAATTTGTGGTATGCATATGCTGTGTCCTATTGTTAATATGACAATTCTGTGGAATAAAAAAAAAAGAAAAAGAAATCTTCATTTTGCAAAGAATTGGGGGAAAAAATTACAACTTCAAAAAACTCACAATTCCTCTTACTAAATACCTTGGATTGTCTACTTTACAAAAAGGGGTCATTTGGGGGGTATTTGAACTTTTCCTGGCTTGTTAGTGTCTCACGAAATGAGATTTGCCATCAGTACATCAGGTGTGATCAGGTGAGATCACTTTTCAGTGATTGGCACCATAGCTTGTAGACTCTATAACTTTCACACAGACCAAATAATATACACTGATTTGGGTTATTTGTACCAAAGATATGTGGCAGTATAAATTTTGGCCAACATTTAAGAAGAAAAATGACTAATTTGCTAAATGATATAACCAAAACAAAGAAAAATGCTTTTTTTTTACAAAATTTTCGGTCTCTTTTCATTTATAGCACAAAAAGAAAACCCCAGTGGTAATCAAATAGCACCAAAAGGAAGCTCTATTTGTGTGAAAAAAAGGACAAAAAATTTAAATGGGTAGCATGTTGCCTGTCTGAGTAATTGTCATTCAAAATGTGAGAGCACTGAGAGCTGAAAATTGGTCAGGTTAGGAAGGGGGTTTAACCACTTCAGTCCCGGAAGAATTTACCCCTTCCTGACCAGAGCATATATATATATATATATATATATATATATATATATATATATATATATATATATATAAACTTAAAACCCCAAACTAATTATTATTATTTATATATAAAAAATGAAAAACACGGCCTCCTTCCACTCTCCCAGCGCTCCGGAGCTAAAATGTTATTACCAACACGCTAAAACATAAAATTCACCTATATTTCATTTATCAGCAGCTGCTTAACCGCTTCAGCCCTGAAAGATTTTACCCCCTTCCTGACCAGAGCGTTTTTTGCGATTCGGCACTGCGTCGCTTTAACTGACAATTGCGCAGTCGTGTGACGTTGCACCCAAACAAAATTGACGTCCTTTTTTTCCCACAAATAGAGCTTTCTTTTGTTGGTATTTGATCACCTCTGCGATTTTTATTTTTCGCGCTATAAACAAAATAAGAGCGACAACTTTGAAAAAAACGCATTATTTTTTACATTTGCTATAATAAATATCCCCCAAAAATATATAAAAAACATTTTTTTTCCTCAGTTTAGGCCGATACCTATTCTTCTACATATGTTTGGTAAAAAAGAAAAACACAATAAGCGTTTATTGATTGGTTTGCGCAAAAGTTATAGCATTTACAAAATAGGGGATAGTTTTATGGCATTTTTATTAATAATTTTTTTTTTACTAGTAATGGCGGCAATCAGCAATTTTTATTGTGACTGCGACGTTATGGCGAACATGTCGGACATTTTTGACACATTTTTGGGACCATTTATACAGCAATCAGTGCTATAAAAATGCATTGATTCCTGTATAAATGACACTGGCAGTGAAGGGGTTAACCACTAGGGGGCGGGGAGGGGTTAAGTATGTCCTAGGGGAATGTTTCTAACTGTAGGGGGGATGGGCTAGCTGTGTCACTACTCTGATCACCGCTCCCGATGACAGGGAGCAGAGATCAGTGACACTTGTCACTAGGCAGAATGGGGAGATGCTGTTTACATCAGCATCTCCCCGTTCGTCCTCTCCGTGAGGCGATCGCGGGTATCCCCGCAGCGATCCAGTCCGCGGGACCCGCGACCCGACTCACGGAGCTCCTGGCCGGCGTGCGCGTGTCGGCGGCGACGCGCACGCAATGGGACGGCGGGGAATTCAAATGGACGTACCTGTAAGTCCATTTGCCCAGCCGTGCCATTCTGCCGACGTACGGCGTGCGCCGGTCGGGAAGGGGTTAAGTGCCCAGTGGTCAAGTGGTTAAAGAATCAACAGGTATTTTTAATAGAAATAGCAAAATGCTTTCAAAAATATATTTAACAGACCAAAAGGAAGCAAATAAGAGAAATTCAGTGTTAGGGTTTACACATACAGTACTTGAAAGGAAACACTAAACTCAGAATGAGTATCTAGGAGGACTTCTGACTGCTGGGGTAAGAGAGTTGATGTAGACAGTAAGCAATATGGTGGCTTAGTGGTTAGCACTTCTGCCTTGTAACACTAGCGTCTTCAGTTTGAATTCCAACCAGGCCACTATCTTGCTTTTCCTGCACTTGTGTGGGCAGGGCTGGACTGGGACAAAAATATGTCCCTGGACTTCATCCAGACCGGCCCAGGGCACAACACATCAAGGCACGGTACATCAGGGCACATCAGGGTACAGAGCCCAGCACATCAGGGCACAAGGCACATCAGGGCACAAGGCACATCAGGGCACAACACAGCAGGGCACAACACATCAGGGCACAAGGCACATCAGGGCACAGCACATCAGGCCACACCAGGATACAGAGCCCAGCACATCAGGGCACAAGGCACATCAGGGCACAGCACATCAGGGTACAGCACATCAGGGTACAGCACATCAGGGTACAGCACATCAGGGTACAGGGCACAGCACATCAGGGTACAGAGCCCAGTACATCAGCGTACAGGGCACAACATATCAGGGTACAGTGCCCAGTACATCAGCGTACAGGGCACAACATATCAGGGTACAGTGCCCAGTACATCAGCGTACAGGGCACAACATATCAGGGTACAGTGCCCAGCACATCAGCATACAGGGCACAACATATCAGGGTACAGTGCCCAGTACATCGGCGTACAGGGCACAACATATCAGGGTACAGTGCCCAGTACATCAGCGTACAGGGCACAACATATCAGGGTACAGTGCCCAGCACATCAGGGTACAGAGCCCAGCACATCAGCTAATAGGGCACAACACATCAGGGCACAGTACATCAGGGTATAGCACATCAGGACACAGCACATCAGGGCACAGAACATCAGAGCACACAACATTGAGGCACAGCACACCGGGGCACAGGACATCAGGGCACAGGACATCAGGGCAAAGCACATCGGGGCACAAGGCACATCAGGGCATAGGACATCGGGGCACAGCACATCAGGGCACATAGCACATCAGGGCGCATCAGGGCACATAGCACATCAGGGCACGTGGCACATCAGAGCACGGGGCACATCGGGGCACATAGCACATCAGGGCACATGGCACATCAGGGCACGGGGCACATCAGGGCACGGGGCACATCAGGGCACATGATGGGGCACATTATGGGGCACATGGCACATCAGGGCACATTATGGCACATCGGGGCACATGGCACATCAGGGCACGGGGCACATCAGGCCACATGGCACATCAGAGCACGGGGCACATCAGGGCACATTATCGCACATCAGGGTACGGGGCACATCAGGCCACATGGCACATGAACGCACGGGGCACATCAGGGCACATGGCACATCAGGACACGGGGCACATCAGGGCACATCAGGGCACATTATGGCACATCAGGGCACATGATGGGGCACATGGCACATTATGGTGCACATCGCACATCAGGGCATGTGGCACATCAGGGCATGGGGCATATCAGGGCATGGGGCACATCAGGCCACATGGTACATCAGGGCACATAGCACATCAGGGCACGGGGCACATGGCACATCAGGGCTCGGGGCACATGGCACATCAGGGCACATGATGGGGCACATTATGGGGCACATGGCACATCAGGGCACATGATGGGGCACATTATGGGGCACATGGCACATCAGGCCACATGGCACATTAGGGCACGGGGCACATGGCACATCAGGGCACATTATGGCACATCAGGGCACATGATGGGGCACATCAGGGCACATTATGGGGCACATTAGGCTACATGGCACATTAGGGCACGTGGCACATGGCACATCAGGGCACGGGGCACATCAAGGCACATAGCACATTAGGGAACATCAGGCTACATGGCACATTAGGGCACGTGGCACATCGGGGCACATCAGGGCATGGGGCACATCAAGGCTCAGGGCACATGATGGGGCACATAGCACATCAGGGCACATGATGGGGCACATAGCACATCGGGGCACATGATGGGGAACATAGCACATCGGGGCACATGATGGGGCACATGATGGGGCACATAGCACATCGGGGCACATGATGGGGCACATAGCACATCATCAGGGCACATTGTGGGGTCTTACTAGCCAGCATGCAGAGTAGCACAGGGAGCTTCTGTAGTAATAAGTTCTCTCTCGTGTCATCACGCTGTTCTCCGGCGGCCCCTCCTCTCTTCTTGTCTATACCAGATGATCTTACAAGCCAATTGGTATAGACGAGAAGAGAGGAGGGGCCGCCGGAGAACAGCGTGATGACACGAGAGAGAACTTATTACTACAGAAGCTCCCTGCGCTACTCTGCATGCTGGCTAATCTCGATCTACCCGTCAGGCGCCAGCTGTTGGCGGTTGACGGGTAGATCGCCGCGCACCGCAGATGCGGCTGAAAGTGAAACTGGCCCAGACTGAGCCATCGGCCCACCGGGAATCTCCCGGTAGTCCCGATGGCCAGTCCATCCCTGTGTGTGGGTACCTTCAGCTTTCCTCCCTAACTTGGTTGAGTTGAAAGTGCCCAAGATGACTGCCTCACCCCCAAGCACTTTGAGTCCCCAGGGAGAAAAGTGCTGTAGAAATCAAATAAATAAACAACTCAAATGCTGGTCAGTCATGGTGGGAAAATTTGCTCAGGCTCAATTTGTTAACTGGTCAGCAAGTCTTGTGGTCCTTATTAACGAAATAAACTGGATATTAAGTTACAATATACATTCCTCTGCTTTAGCTGCAGAAGATGATGCACAGCCAGGCTAATATGCACTCAACCTCTTAACATTGACTAGATAGCCATTTGTCAGGCAAGGCTTTTGTTTCATCCCAATGAAGAACTGAGCCAAATCAGGATGGGTTCCCCTAAATACAGTTTTTGTAGGAAATATATTATTCTAACTGATTCATTATTTACAGGTGATTTGTTGCATATATTGTGATCCATTATATTTCAGTGCATGATAACTAACATAGGAAAAATGAATTGAAAGTACAAAAGGTTGTAGATGCGAATGAGGCACAATTCAAAGTCTTAACACTTACAGTTGGATATGATTATTTTGTTAGGCACAAGTAGGGAGCTTAAAAAAAAACTTAAAAGAGAAGTGTGGGGTATTAAAAAAATAAACATTCATCCTCACCTAGGTGGATGCAGCATCAATCCAGTGCTGCATCTGTTCTATACTGCTGCTAAACTGAGAGCTGAGCTCTCTACTCTGCCCCTCCAGTACTCACTGGAGCACTGGGCTATGGAGGGTGCAGGAGTGGCTGGCTTAGGCTCTCAGAGGCCTGCTGAGAGGCTGAACCAGCTGTTACTCCAGGCATCTGGGTGGATCCCGAAATTAAAGTTAGGATTTCTCCTAAGGCTTCTGGAAGGCTTCACTTCTGGTTTCCCTTACTTACAATGCTTACAATGCCGGCACCTGCACCCAAAGCCGATTGAAGAATCGGCTCGGGTGCTGACATCGCTGGATCCCTGGACAGGTAAGTGTCCTTATGTTAAAAGTCAGCAGCTACAGTATTTGTAGCTTCTTTTTTTGGGAGAGTGGAGCTTGTCTTTAACCACCTCAATACAGGGCACTTACATCCCCTTCCTGCCCAGACCAATTTTCAGCTTTCAGCGCTCTCATACTTTGAATGACAATTACTCAGTCATGCAACACTGTACCCATATAAAATTTGCGTCCTTTTTTTCACACAAATAGAGCTTTCTTTTGGTGGTATTTAATCACTAGTGGGGTTTTTATTTTTTGTGCTATAAATAAAAAAAAAACGTACATTTAGTGAAAAAAATGCCTTTTTCTTTGTTTCTGTCATAAAATTTTGCAAATTAGTATTTTTTCTTCGTAAATTTTGGCCAAAATTTATACTGCTACATATCTTTGGTAAAAATAACCCAAATTAGTGTATATTATTTGGTCTTTGTGAAAGTTACAGAGTCTACAAACTATAGTGCCAATCATTGAAAATTGAATACATCTGATCACACCTGATGTACTGAAGGCCCATCTCATTTCTTGAGACACTAACAAGTCAGGAAAGTATAAATACCCCCCAAATGACCCCTTTTTAGAAAGCAGATATTCCAAGGTATTAAGTAAGTTGCATGATGAGTTTTTTTAAGTTGTAATTTTTTCCCACAATTTGCGAAATGAAGATTTTTTTTTACAAAATTGTCATATTAACAGGTTATTTCTCTCACATGCATACAACAAATTACACACCAAAATACATTCTGCTACTCTTCCCGAGTATGGCGGTACCACATGTGATACCACATGTGTGTGAGACTTTTGCACAGCCTGGTCACATACAAAGGCCCAACACTGAAGTAGCACCTTCAGGAGTTCCACGAACATAAATGACACATCTCATTTCTCAACCACCTATTACATTTTTGAAGGCCCTGGAGCACCAGGACAATGGAATTGCCCACAAAATGACCCAATTTTGGAAAGCAAACACCCCAACGTATAATCTATGAGGCATAATGGGTCTTTTGAACGGTTCATTTTTTTCCAGAAGTTTTTGGAGAATGTGGAAAAAAATGAGAACCCATTTTTTTTACACAAAGTTGTCAATTTTTAAGATATTTCTAACACATAGCATGCATAAAGCAAAAATTACACCCCAAAACACATTCTACTACTCATCGTGAGTATGGCGGTAACCACATGTGGGAGACTTTTATACATCCTGGCCACATACAGAGGCCCCACATTGAAGTAGTACCTTCAGGCGTTCTAGGAGCATAAATTACATATCTCATTTCATTCCTACCTATCACACTTTTGAAGGTCCTTGAGCACCAGGACAGTGGAATTACCCACAAAATTACCCCATTTTGGAAAGCAAACACCCCAACGTATATTCTATGAGGCATGGGCTGCAGATAGGTACTCGGGTACTTTGATGGGCTACAGATAGGTACTCAGGTACTCTGATTGGCTGGTGACAGGTACTTGGTTACTCTGATGGGCTGGTGACAGGTACTCGGGTACTCTGATGGGCTGGTGACAGGTACTCGGGTACTAAGATGGACTGCAACAGGTACTCAGATGAACTGTAACAGGTACTCAGATGGACAGTGACAGCTACTCAGGTACTCAGATGGACTGTGACAGGTACTCAGATGAACTGTGACAGGTACTCGGGTGCTCAGATGAAGTGTGACAGGTACTCAGGTACTCACATGGACTGTGACAGGTACTCGGTACTCATATGAACTGTGACAGGTTCTCAGGTACTCAGATGGACTGTGATAGGTACTCAGGTACTCGGTACTGAGATGAACTGTGACAGGTACTTGGGTACTCAGATGAACTGTGACAGGTACTCAGGTACTCAGATGGACTGTGACAGGTACTCAGGTACTCGGGTACTCAGATGAACTGTGACAGGTACTCAGATGAACTGTGAGAGGTACTCAGGAACTCGGGTACTCATATGGACTGTGACAGGTACTTTGATGGACTGTGACAGGTACTTTGATGGGTGGTGACAGGTACTTTGATGGGTGGTGACAGGTCCTCTTTATTGGGGGGGCAATTAGTGTGATTGGTGTAAACTGTAAGCGGTAACAAGATGTTACCGTAATCTTCTTCTTACATATAGTGATCAGCTGTGAAAGGATTACAGCTGATCACGTGGTTAAACAGCCACCGGCCAATGGCTGTTTACCAGCGTCGGTGATAAGCAGTGTTCCCGGGAACACGCTGCCATGACGTGCACGCGCAGTGTGCTCGTGCGTATGCGCCATGCAAACTGGGGAGGTACCATCTGTGGTCGGCCGTGACTTTATCACGGCTGATCATGTGGTAAACAGCCATGCCCAATGGCAGTTCACCCCCCTCGGTGACGAGCGGTGTCTCCGTGACACACCGCCACCGACAGTACAGGGCTGTGCGCACACGATCACAGGCATGCCCTGTTTAAATGGACGGACGACATATGACGCTTCCACCCAGAATGAGAGCTGTGCCGCCCGGCCGTCATATGATGGTGGGTGGGCGGCAAGTGGTTAAGCAGCAAAGGCAGTGGACAGGTGTGTTCACATGCTGTAGCAATGGCACACTTACCCCTCATATCGCATTGGGGATGTACCACAACCACTGCAATGCACACGGTTGTGGCGCGCTGTTGTGGCATTTACAGGGTTAAAATAGGCTGTGAGGAGGCATCACATTAACTCATTACTACCTGTCAAATGCCTCTAAAAAGCGATCCAGCCAAGGAACGCTTTTTAATGGATTGACAATGTTGCTGCATGTCTACACCTAACCTTACTGGATTTTATATTTAAGTTGTTCCTCACTTAAAACTGCTTTTGTGTTTGAGCAGAGTGCTTCTTTAGATATGGTTGCTATTGATGTATTTGTTATTTACGATAAAGTTAGCATCCTCTTTGTTGCCTTGTGCACTTTCATTGTATTTAATGAAGTAACAATGAGTACTGCAATAACAATTTATGTGCACAAAAGAAAGTACTTTGACTTTTATGAAGACTTTTGTACAAGAACAAGAGAACTTTATTTTGTCAATATTTCAATATTTGTCGCCAGTGGGAAAGTGGTGGCTCGCATTGTGCTGTAGAGCA
Source organism: Lithobates clamitans (assembly GCA_037952925.1). Classification (NCBI taxonomy): domain Eukaryota; kingdom Metazoa; phylum Chordata; class Amphibia; order Anura; family Ranidae; genus Lithobates; species Lithobates clamitans. Next base: position 8,849,424 of record JBBGZY010000292.1, on the reverse strand, counting down.
ATAAGCTCGGAAACCTTTCATATAAGTTCATTTTTTCCAACGAAAAAAGAATTTACAGAATACTTTGGGGAAAATCAAATGTTCACTGAGCTTTGCTACATTCCGTAATTTATGGCGTAGTTTGTTTGAGAGCAAACCATTAGGTGCCCAGTGAGATTTCTGCCAGTGGCAATGGATCCATTGAAGTATTTATCTCTGTGCTTGCAAGCTGCAGCTGAAGCAAGGGGAGATTTTGTGGCGCATAGCACTCTGATGCACCGCGAATCAGGAAGGAAAAAACACTCCAGTGCCTTAAAGCCACACAGAAAGAGAAGAATAAATACAACAAGTTAACCAAGGATATGGTAAAGGAATCTCTGATGCAAACTCAGATTGCAACTGATCAGGCATACAGGGAGATGTGTGTAGACTTTTCAAATACAGAGGACTAATCAAAAATTTTATTGAACAAGAGAAAATAAATACATATATATATATATATATATATATATATATATATATATATATATATGTGTGTGTGTGTGTGTGTGTGTGTGTGTGTAGCACCCTCTAGTGTACAGTTACAGTTCAGGGTAGGAAAATGTATTTCTGACTCATGGTAGTTGTGTGTGTCTGGTAATTGGTTGGGAGTTACTGTAGGTCAGGCTGGTGAGCTCTACCGGTCAGGCCTCTGGTTCTAAAAGCTTAGAGAAGTTTCTAGAAACTAGTAGGTGGAGGCCAGGAGGTCTTGATCTGCATATCTATGGGAATCTGGCCAATCCCCAGGAAGGAGGCCTGGCAGTGTGGCCTGATTAGCCCATAATTATTGTGGAGCCTAAATAGCAGAGTGAGGTGGAAGATTGAGTATTGAAGCTGTGTTGTGTAGCCTGGAAGGGTACCTTAGGGCTAAGGGGGCTCTGCCTCCAGGCAAGGAGCTGAGTGTCATGAAGCTTGGAATACTGAAGTATTTCTCCTTTGATTCTATTACACAGTGGGGGGAGGGGGTCTTCTGCCCTGTTTTAAGGCTAACCCCCTCCAGACGGCTCCATGGTCTGGAAGGAAGGCATTGTTCTGTGTTTGACTGTTTGTTTATGTACTTTAATTACCCCCTGGGGCTTCTCTGTGTCATTACACATATCAGTCCTCTTATTAAAGCTATCAGACCAATCCCTGCTGACCCTGTTTCAAGTCCTCATTTGCATGGCCAAGAGGACCTAATTGAAAACTAAAGTGTACTTTACAATTGACTAATAGGAAAGTGGTTGTTGAGGGCGGGGTGTTCAAACTGCTGTGTATAAAATTGTGTTGTGTACATTCAATAAAAGTGAGATCCCTGTTTGAACTTACATACAACCTGCCTGGTGTTTGTTCTGAGCTATCACAACTGGATTAGATTGGCACATAGCTGTAGTTCGAATCCATTGGATGACCGAACCATCAGATGTTGCGATCTGCAATCTGATTCTATAGCCGCAGAGGATTGTCGGAAGAGTGGAATCGAGCGAGCAGGGGCTTGTTACACTGAGGAAGGAAGAAGGGAAGACAGAGGGATGTCTACTACCCTACAGTCTCTTATAGGGAACATCCTGGTTGCATGGGAGGACCTGGACAGCAGGAGGCCTCTTTATCATTTTTGTGGAGTACATAGAAAAGGAAGTTATCCTCATTTGTTCTTCTTTAAGTCAAGTTGGGCATCTCATAATAATCCCTATTCCCTGTCCGAGTTGTTTTCCTCAATAAACCAACAAAAACAAGCCCATGGACTGATTCTTTGTCTCTGAATAAAAGGTGGAAAATGCTTGTTGCCTGGCTGTGCAGGGTTTAAAAAGGACACAGGACTCTCCAAGAGTCAGTTAGAGAAGCTCTGGCATGTTTACTGTGAATGAAGAAAGCTGTGCTCTAAGTTTTCTCTGGATTTGGTAAGTCTGGATCGAGCCTGAAATCTTGAAGGCTCCAAAGAGCCTTGGGTGGGACAAAGTCTTCAGTACTGTGTCTGGGCTTTGCTAATTGCCTACAGACTTTATACGTGCACAGGTGGTCAGGATCATTATAATCTGAGCATAGCAAGGCAGTTGTTGCCATTTGGAGACATAGCCCTGTTAGGAGAGATGGGTGGTCCTGTCAGAGACTGCATCCCTTCTGTGAGGGATTCCTTGCCCAAGGACTGGGAAGGTCTCCACAGAGTCTGGGAGAGCAAGTAAGAGTCTTGGAGACTGATGAAGCTGAGTAAGCTAGCGAGGCCAGGGGGCTGGAGAAAGTCGGGAAGTCTCTGGAGGAGTGATCAAGCTGGCGAAGGGCTGGAGAACTATATTTGGAGGCCAGGGGTGGGCCAGTGAAGCAAGTTACTGCAATCTAGGCTGAAAAAAGCCTGACTAGCCAGTGGCCTGGGAGACAAACAGAGCAAAGGTACTGAAGAGCCAGATGGCTCGGTATTTATCATTTGTTCTGCAGCATCCTCCCCCCCTGAGGGGCCAGGGATGGCTAGCCAGGGAGAGCCGTCAGGGTCAGGGGCTATACCTGCTTCTGGCACTTCAGCCCCTGTATATATTACACAGGAGGTTTTTTTCCCCAACCATTAATGGTTTAGAGGAAAGGTTAATGGCCGTGATTACGGTGGAAGAAAACTCACTAGGCCTTCCTCTGTTCCCCAAGACCCTCAGGAAGAGGAGCTCTGCGATAAAGGAGAGGAATCCCTTTCTGAGAATCGGGATGGGAAGGATGATTCCTCTTCGGAGGAATCAGGTGGAGAGGAACCCTCTGCGACTTCCCAAGAGGAGAAAGTCCTAGTGCAGATCCTTACTGGATTGGTCCGCTCCACATTTAAGTTGCCCATATCTGAATCAGTTAAAGAACCCTCTTCTTCTTTAGGGTCACTGAAACCTCCTCAAACAGCACAGGCTTTTCCTGTTCATAATTTACTTGAAAAGCTCCTTTATGCTGAGTGGGATCACCCAGATAAACTTTTTTTTCCGCCGAAAAAGCTTTCTACACTTTATCCTATGGAAGAAAAGTTTTTAAAATGTGGGGAATACCGGCCATTGATGCCGCCATTTCCTCTGTAAATAATAGTCTGACTTGTCCTGTAGACAATGCTCTGATGCTCAGGGATCCTGTAGATAAAAAGATGGAATCCCTATTGAAGGATGTTTTCTCCTTAGCAGGTTCAGTGGCTCAACCTGCAGTAGCAGCGACTGGAGTCTGTCAGTACTTAAGAGACCATGTTAAACAGGTCATCAAGGTTTTACCTGAACAGCAGGCCCAGGGGTTGGCTAACCTTCCAGCGGCCTTATGCTTTGTTGTTGACGCCATCAGAGATTCTATTGTGCAAACCTCCCGTCTTTCACTGGGGTTGGTGCATATACGTAGAATCGAATGGTTGAAAAATTGGTCAGCCGAAGCACCATGTAAGAAGCTCCTGGCCGGGTTTCCATTTCGTGGTGAAAGGTTGCTTGGAGAAGAATTGGATAACTATATCAAGAGAATCTCTTGTGGGAAAAGCACTCTCTTACCTGTTAAGAAGAAGAGTAAGCGTCCCTCTTTCAAACGGACTCTTTCCCCAGCGCCGGGGGCTTCAGCCTCCAGGCAGTCTCGATGGCTTCCTCCATCTGGGTCCAGAGACAAGAGTCAACCCCAGGGACAGAAGAAGTCCTGGGGGAAGAAGCCTACTAGGCAAAACACTAAGACCTCTGCATGAGGGGGCGCCCCCGCTCGAGTGGGGTGAAGACTGCAACAGTTCTCAGGGCTCTGGCAGGAGGATTTCCAGGACAGATGTGTAATCTCCATGGTAACCTTAGAGTACAAGCTGGAGTTTCAGGAATTTCCTTTTCCGTTTCCTCAGGTCAAGTGTCCCCAGAGATTCAGAGAAAAAGCAGTCGCTCCTTCTAGCGTTAGAGCGACTTTTGTCGCAGGAGGTCATTGTGGTAGTTCCCGCGAAGGATCAAGGATTGGGCTTCTATTCCAACCTTTTTATGGTCCAAAAACCAAATGGGGATGTCAGACCCATTCTGGATTTAAGGGATCTAAACCGATTCCTAAGGATTCAATCCCTCCGCATGGAATCAATTTGGACAGTAGTTTCCACCCTGCAGGGAGGAGAATTTCTGGCATCGATAGACATCAGAGATGCATATCTGCATGTGTCTATTTTTCCCGCTCCTCAGAAGTTTCTGCGCTTCGAGATAGGAGGGCGCCATTTCCAGTTTGTGGCTCTGCCTTTTGGTATAGCCACTGCACCTCGAGTGTTCACAAAGGTCTTGGCTCCACCTCTGGCCAGATTAAGGGCTCAGGGTATAGATGTCATAGCAAACCTAGATGACCTGCTCTTGAAAGACCGGTCGGTAGACTCCATGAATGGAAACTTGAGGACCACAGTCAGGTATCTGGAACACCTGGGTTGGATCCTCAACCTAGAAAAGTCTTTCCTAAAACCAGTAAGAAGACTGGAGTATTTAGGTCTGATCATAGATACAAGCCAGGGGAAAATATTTCTACCTCAGGCAAAGATCACTGCTTTGAGAAAGCTGATTCTGGCAGTCAGGACCAAGAAGGGTTCTTCTGTCCGCCTTTGTATGGGGCTACTAGGGAAGATGGTGTCTTCATTCGAAGCAGTTCCCTATGCTCAGTTTCATTCAAGAATGCTGCAGCACAGTATTCTGTCGACCTGGAACAAGAAGGTTCAGGCATTAGACTTTCCAATGCACCTGTCTCATGCGGTGCATCACAGCCTCAATTGGTGGCTAATACCCGTACACCTGCAGAAGGGGAAATCCTTTCTACTGGTTACCTGGACGGTGATAACAACAGATGCCAGTCTGTCGGGTTGGGGAGCAGTTCTGGAACAGTTTGCGGTCCAAGGGGTATGGTCCACGACCGAGAGGACCTTACCCATTAACATACTGTAGATCTGTGCGATATATCTAGCCCTAAAGGCCTGGACTATTAGGCTACTGGGTTGCCCAGTCAGGATCCAGTCCGACAATGCCACAGCAGTGGCTTATATCAATCATCAGGGAGGCACCCAGAGCCGAGTTGCTCAAAGAGAGGTGAACCAGATCTTAGTCTGGGCAGAGAGGCATGTGCCATGCATATCGGCAGTTTTCATTCCAGGGATAGAGAACTGGCAGGAGGACTATTTAAGTCGTCAGCGGTTACTTCCAGGGGAATGGTCTCTGCATCCCGACGTCTTTTGGGGCATATGCCAAAGATGGGGGGTTCCAGATGTAGATCTCTTTGCATCCCGATTCAACAAAAAGATAGACAGATTTGTGGCAAGGACAAAAGATCCTCTTGCATACGGGACGGATGCGTTGGTGATTCCGTGGCATCGGTTCTCACTGATATATGCATTCCCGCTACTCCCGTATTCTGCTACTGCCACGACTCCTTCGCAGGATCAGGCAGGAAAGGAAGTCAGTTCTTCTGGTGGCTCCCGCTTGGCCCAGAAGGATGTGGTATGCGGAAATAGTAAGGATGGCGGTGGGTTCCCCGTGGACACTACCAGTACGACCAGACCTAATTGGAAAAACTCTGTGAGCCACAATGATCTTATGCCCTGCTTGTGCTACCTCCAGCTGCATGCGCTAATCACGCTTCATATAACGTGCATAGGATAAATTTACAAGTTATGCGCTGCGCTTGGGTGACCCCAAAAACAAAATTAATAATAACCAACTCTGTGCTTACTAGTGCGATAATATTAAATACAAATAATATACATGTTGAATAAATAAACAAGGTGTGAAAAAACAAGTGCTTGTTACACCATAAATTAGTGCTTATTAGTGCTTTTTACACCATACATAGTGTCTTAATCAACATAAATTAGTGCTTAGTGCTTAATACACAGTAACCTGCTTTTCTTAAATGAAAAAAAAAAAGTTCTCTTTGGCACTCTAAATAGTGTGTGCAAATAATGTCCAGCAGTGATAATAAAACAATACGTGCAGGTGGTGTTCAGCTGTGACAACAATCCAACATCATGCTGAAGATATCCTGAGTGCTGCAAAACATGCTCCTGTGCTCCTTCGTGACCCCCTTAAGCTAATGTGCTCACCTCAGAGCGTGTGACTCAGCTTCTACCCTGAGTCCAAAATTGCTTTGGAGCCACCCCTGGGCTCAGTCTCAGTGTCTGCTCCACTCCTCCAGCTGGAAACAATGTGGCTCCATACATAGAATGAAAAGGAAACTATATAGTGTAATATAGTCAAAATACTTTTATTAAAAGAAAACGCTCCCCACACCGAGGTACTCACATGGCATTGGTGCGTCAGTGCACCATACTATAACGGCTTTCTATGCAAAATCAGTGGAAGTTTGGTGCGGTATGCTGTGCTGAGACAGCGCTGGTGTAAAGTCCTGGCCCCTCCCCTACGTGTCTTCGACACAGGGATCACGTGTCATCATCAGGGGGATATGACCAGAACTGTTATCTCAAGGTCCAGTGTTCCATCCTGCTTTACAAACGCTAAATTTGACGGTTTGGCTATTGAAACCCACGTTCTGAAGAGTCGTGGGCTTTCAGGTCCTGTGATATCTACCCTGATCAATGCAAGGAAGCCAGCTTCCAAAATGATTTATCATAGAGTCTGGAGAGCTTATATATCCTGGTGTGAATCCAGGGGTTGGCATCCCAGAAAGTGTGTGATCGGTAGAATTCTTGATTTTCTACAATTGGGGTTAGAGATGAAGCTGGCCTTGAGTACCATCAAGGGCCAGGTCTCGGCCTTATCAGTATTATTTCAACGGCCACTTGCTTCGCATTCTTTGGTCCGAAACTTTATGCAGGGGGTGACGCGCCTTAATCCTCCTTTTTTTTTTTTTTTTTTTTTTTTTTTTTTGGTGTGTGTGTGGGTGGGTGTGGTGGGGTGGTGGTGACTTGAACTTGGTTCTGTCTGTGTTACAGAAACAGCCTTTTGAACCAATATGTCAGATTCCTTTGGTCTTGCTGACAAGGAAGTTAATTTTTCTGGTAGCCATCTCTGCTGCTAGAAGAGTATCAGAATTAACAGCTCTTTCCTGTAAAGAGCCTTATTTGATTGTACATAAGGATAGAGTGGTACTGCGCCCTCATCCTAGTTTTTTACCGAAGGTGGTTTCAGATTTTCATCTAAACCAAGACATTGTTCTACCTTCCTTTTTTCCAGATCACTGTTCTCCGGAAGAAAGGTCACTACATTCTTTGGATGTAGAAAGAGCAGTTAAGGTCTATCTGGAAGCGACTGCTCAGATTTGCAAAACGGATGTTTTGTTTGTGCTGCCAGAGGGTTCCAGTAGAGGACAGGCAGAATCAAAAGCTACCATTTCTAAATGGATTCGACAATTGATCATTCAGGCTTACAGTTTGAAACAGAAGATTCCTCCGTTAAAGATCAGGGCACATTCCACAAGGGCTATTGGTGCTTCTTGGGCAGTGCATCACCAGGCCTCTATGGCTCAGATCTGCAAGGCCGCAACCTGGTCTTCAGTCCATACATTCACCAGATTCTATCAGGTGGATGTGAGAAGGCATGAGGATATCGCCTTTGGGCGTAGTGTGCTGCAGGCAGGGGTACAGGGTCCTCAGGTCTATTTGCACCCTACTTGGTTGTGGTCCCCCCCCCTCAGATAGCATTGCTCTGGGACATCCCATCAGTAATTACTGTGGCTCTGTGTCCCGTGATGTTCGAGAAAGAAAATAGGATTTTTTAAAACAGCTTACCTGTAAAATCCTTTTCTTTCGATGGACATCACGGGACACAGAGGTCCCGCCCCTCTTCTAATACACTATATTGCTTGGCTACAAAACTGAGGTATCCCTGCAAGGGGAGGGATTATATAGGGGGTTGAACTTCCTGGTTAGGGTGTGCCAGTGTCCAATCACCAGTGATACCTATATAACCCATCAGTAATTACTGTGGCTCTGTGTCCCGTCGAAAAAAAAGCATTTTACAGGTAAGCTGTTTTAAAAAATCATATTTTTTGTTTACTTTATAATAAAGGTTAATGGTTTTACACTATTGGAGCCTTTTATTTTACATGGTTTATCTACTCCACCATGAGTTGGTGTCCTAGCCCCTGCCAGCTTGAACTTCACTACGATATCAAGGTCCTTGTTGTCCCACTACATTGTAAGGCTCCCAGTCTATCGGTTGTCATCTTTAACAGCTCTCACTGATCCTCTGTAGTGGGGGATCATGTGTCTCTGGTAAGCGGCCATTGTTTACCTGTGGTGGTGGATCAAGCACTTTTTCTTTACACAGCAGTAATTTTCGTTGATATGAATTTGTATATATCACATTGGTGACTTATTTTTTGCACATGGACTTTAGTTTATTATTTTATCAAGCAATCTATAGTTGATGGACCATTACTTTGTCATCACTTATGTTTCACTTTGTTTATATTGTCTATTCACACATGTATAAGGACTATTGTGGATTGGTGACCACATACCAGAACACAAGTCCTTTCTAGCGCGATTCCAATTGTTTTCCCATTTATTTTTACTGTGTTTATGTTACATAGTGGAATTGCAGCTCAATTTGTTTTTTTGTACACCTCACCAAAGCGCAGTTTCTTTTTCCTTTTTTTCATTTATGGATTTTGGGAAGACCCCCCCCCCCTACGCAATTTTTTTTACATTTTTTTGGCTCGGGGTTCCCCTTAATATTCATATCAGACCCGAAGGGCCTGATAATGGACTGGGGGGGGGGACACCATGCCGTTTTTTTCAATGAGTTTTACCCATATTGCTGAGACCCGACAATTTTTTACAGCCGCGATCAGTTTTAAATAACTTTTTTCCTTTATAAATGTCATTTTGCTGCAGTACTGTTCTAAACACGGGAGAACTGTGCCACTTTACAGGCATACTATAGACACCCCCAGGCACGATATTTAAAGGAATATTTCATTTGTATTGTTTCACTTTAAGCATTATTAAAATCACTGCTCCCGAAAAAAACGTTAGTTTTTAAAACTTTTTTTTGCATTGATACATGTCCCGTGGGGTAGGACCCGGGTCCAAAAACACCTTTTTATGACAATAACTTGCATACAGGGGACAAGTATTCCAGCAGTTCCTTTGGAAGCAGTGCTACATAAATGATTCAGAGAAGGATTGGGAGAAACTGCTGTGGTCAGATAAGACCAAAATTTAGCTCTTTGGCTTTAACGCAACTCGCTGTGTTTGGAGGAAGAAAAATTCTGACTATGACTCTAAGAACACCATCCCTACAGTCAAGCATGGAGGTGTAAACATTATGCTTCGGGACTGTTTCTCTGCTAAAGGTACAGGCTGACTTTGTCGCATTGAGGGGCCAATGGAAGGGGCCACGTATTGTAAACTCTTGGATGAGAACCTTCTTCCCTCAGCCAGAACACTGAAGATGGGTCGTGGATGCGTCTTTCAGCATGACAATGACAAAAAACATGCCGCCAAGGCAACAAAAGAGTGATTCAAGAAGAAGCACATTAAGGTCATGGAGTGGCCTAGCCAGTCGCCAGACCTTAATCCAATAGAAAATATATGGAGGGAGCTGAGTTATCAAGCGACAGCCAAGAAAGAAGAAAGGGTAACTCCACTTTCGTGGGGAAAAAAATAGCAAATAAAAAGAAAAAATAATATAGCGTATACAATTGCGACACAAGTCATATTGTGATTGAATGTTATTAAAAATTACCTTACCTTTTCAATCTGCAGCTGCTGTCATTTTCTAAAAATGCAATGGAATATGGCTACCTGGAGTTGTTCTGTACACAGAATGTGTACTGACAACCCCCAGAAACATAATTTCCTGCCTGTGTGATTAACTCACCAACTTTCCCAGAAGTCTGTCTAAAGGCCCGTACACACACGATCAGACTTTTTGGCAACAAACATGCAAATTAGCTGTTTTGGGGCAACATCCGACCGCGTGTACGCTCCATCAGACAAACTTTTTCGGTTTTCATCGGACGTTTGTTGGCTGTGCGAATGGACAAACTTTCCGACAACAAAAGTCCGATGGAGCAAAGTCTGATCGTGTGTACACAAAACCATGTGACTTTTGTACAAACTACAGTACCTGCCTGCGAGAATGTTTCCAGCGTGATCCCATCGCGCTGGTTCTCGGCGACAGGGTACTGTACATCTTGCGCTGGCTGCATTTTCCTATTGCAGCGAGCGTGAGAGGGAATTCCCCTCTGGGAGTATACCAGGCCCTTAGGTCTGGTATGGATTTTAAGGGGAACCCCCTACGCAGAAAAAACGGCGTGGGGGTCCCCCCAAAATCCATACCAGACCCTTATCTGAGCACGCAGCCTGGCCGGTCAGGAAAGGGGGTGGGGACGAGCGAGTGCCCCCCTCCTGAGCCATACCAGGCCGCATGCCCTCAACATGGGGGGTGGGCGCTTTGGGGGAGGGGGGCGACCTGCGGCCCCCCACCCCAAAGCACCTTGTCCCCATGTTGAAGAGGACAAGGGCCTCTTCCCAACAACACTGGCCGTTGGTCGTCGGGGTTTGCGGGCGGAGGGCTTATCGGAATCCAGGATCCCCCTTTAATAAGGGGTTCCCCAGATCCCGGCCCCCCACCCTATGTGAATGAGTATGGGGTACATCATACCCCTACCCATTCACCTGGGGGAAAAAAGTGTCAATAAAAAAACACACTAGACAGGTTTTTAAAGTCATTTATTAGGCAGCTCAGGGGGTCTTCTTCCGACTTCGGGGGTCTTCTTCTGACTTCTCCACTCTCTCCAGCCTCTTCTCCCGGTGGCCGGTAATTCCCCCGCTCTTCAGCCTCTTCTCCCCGTGTTTGGTTCTTCTCCCACTCTCCGGTTCTTTTGCCGGGCTCCTCCACTATCTTCTGCTCTTTTGCCGCTCTTTTGCTAGCAGTGGCCCGGTCTTCTCCATCGCTTTGTTCCCTCTTCTCTTCTTCCGATGTTGACACGATGCTCTCTCCCGCTGTAATGCCATGTGCGAGGTGCTCGGCGACTTATATAGGCATGTGACGTAGTCATAAGGGGCAGAGTCACCATGTAACATCACCTGGTGACCATGCCCCATGCCTATATAAGTAGTCGCGCACCTCGCACACGGCATTACAGTGGGAGAGAACGTCATGTCAACATCGGAAGAAGAGAAGAGGGAACAAGACGATGGAGAAAATCGGGCCACCACTAGCAAAAGAGCTGCAAAAGAGCAGAAGATAGCGGAGGAGCCCGGCAGAAGAACCGGAGAGCGGGAGAAGTCGGAAGAAGACTCTCGAAGTTGGAAGAAGACCCCCGGAGCTGCCTAATAAATTACTTTAAAAACCTGTCTAGTGTGTTTTTTTATTGACACTTTTTTTTCCCCAGGTGAATGGGTAGGGGTACGATGTACCCCATACTCATTCACATAGGGTGGGGGCCAGGATCTGGGGGCCCCCTTAATAAGCCCTACGCCCGCAGACCCAGACAACCAACGGCCAGGGTTGCCGGGAAGAGGCCCTTGTCCTCATCAACATGGGGACAAGGTGCTTTGGGGTGGGGGGCCTGCAGGGTGCCCCCTGCCCCAAAGCGCCCACCCCCCCATGTTGAGGGCATGCAGCCTGGTATGGTTCGGGAGGGGGGGCGCTCGCTTGTCCCCACCCCCTTTCCTGACTGGCTGGGCTGCATGCTCGGATAAGGGTCTGGTATGGATTTTGGGAGGACCCCCATGCAGTTTTTTCGACGTAGGTGGTTCCCCTTAAAATCCATACCAGACCTAAGGGCCTGGTATGCTCCTGGAGGTGAACCCATGCTGTTTTTTTATTTAAAATTTGGCGTAGAGTTCCCCCTCATGATTCATACCAAACACCTGCCGGCAATGCTTGTCGCTCATCACAAAAGGAAAAAACACCTGCGAGCCCCGGCACCCGTGCCGGGGCTCGCAGGTGTCAAATCTCGCCGATACAGAAGTTGACCAAAAGGTGGCAGTAAAGAGCTGAAAAACCACATGATTTGGTGAAAGTTGGATGAAAAAGTCCTGCCGTGTGTATGCTTAATTAGTTTAAGGCCCTTTATACAAAAATCCACGGGAAAGTTTGTACAAAGTCCTATCGTGTGTATGAGGCTTAAGATACAAGTCAGATTTCAGATATCCCCTGCAACAAAAATGTCATTTTTGGTGAGATACTCCCAGTAAGAAGACGTCTAAAGGGATGCAGGCCCAGCAGATTTCCTCATTAGAGCTCTACAGGTGTACAGCTGGCGGATAATTATGAAACCACTCCCATTAGACCCACTCTGCAAAGAGGAACAAACAGCGATTTCTTTAGAATAACAAAAGGTAGGAATCTGCAACAAAGGTTGTTATAATCCTTGCAATGTGCATAGATCACCCAGAGGGGAATATTTTTTTCTCAACAAAAGTGGAGTTATGCTTTAATTATTTAGAGAAGATCTGTAAAGAAAAGTGGACTAAAATCCCTTCTGAGATGTGTGCAAACCTGGTAACCAACTACAAGAAGCGTCTTACCTCTGTGCTTGCCAACAAGGGTTTCTTCACCAATACTAAGTCATGTTTTGCTTGGGAATCAAATACTTATTTTACTCACTGAACTGCAACTCCATTTATAACATTTGTATCATGTGTTTTTTCTGGACTTTTGGTTGATATTCTGTCTCTATCGTTTAAAATACCCTTATGATAAAAATGATAGACCCTTCATTTCTTTGTAAGTGGGCAAACTTACAAAATCTGCAGCACATCAAATAATAATTTCCCCCACTGTACATTCACCCTCCTAGTCTTGTGTTTTTTACAAGAATAAAGCCTCGTACACTTGATCAGATTTTTGGCAGGGAATTGTGTGATGACAGACTGTTTGCCTAAAATCCAACCGTTAGTACACTCCATCAGACAATTGTTGGCCAACTTTCCACCAACAAATGTTGGATGGCAGGCTAGTAAATTTCCGGCGGACAATGGTCTGTTGTCAGATTTTCCTATCATGTGTACACAAGTCCATCAAACAAAAGTCCAAAGTACAAACACGCATGCACGGAATCAATGCTCACCAAACACGACATTAGCAGAAGGTGCCCAAAGGGTGGTGCTCAAGAGCTAAAATTCCTTGTAGTACATCACTATGTTCGTGTTTGTTGGCAATTGTGTACCGTTTGTATGCAAGACAAGTTCCTGGGACACGCTCTTCGGACAAAAGTCTGACGCTTTGTTGGCCAACAATCCGATGTGTACGAGGCTTTAGAATGCCTGGAATAGTCAAATATTTATATGTTGATATACCAAATGTGTGGCGCTAAAAGTAAATAAAATAAAATATAAAATTAGATAACAATTAAACTAATAACAAAATGCATATATCCTGTGATGTAAAAGTAATAAAGTCAAACATAAAATATAAATAAAGTGCACGTGCTCCGTGTGATGCACACAAATCCTCAATAATATAAAAAGTTCATTATTAAAACATAAACATAGAATGTGCTAGTAATATCTTCATGCAGTGTCCAAAAATATATATAAGAAAAGTGCACGTGCTCCGTGTATTGCACAAAAATCCTTAATATTTCAAAAGTCCAAACACATAAACATGAAACGTGATGATGATATCTTCAAGCTATGTGCACACACCCACCCTCACTTTAAGGGCTTTTTAAAAAAGCCTGTGATAAATAATATTATCAGCTTGGGAAGATCCCCCTATGGTTTCTCTTTCCTGTGGTGGCTAGTTGTGGCTTAAATGCTGATACAAAGATTACTCCTTCCTTCTGATCACAAGTAAGTATGAGCTCCGGCGTGTTCGCATGCTGCACATGCCGAGACCGCCAGGAAGTCGGCAATGCGCTGCGCTAATCACAGGCAGTGAGACATTTCCCGATCTCTGCAGCCGCACATCGGGAAATGTCTCACTGCTTGTGATAAGCGCTGTGCAGAGCCGAGTTCCTGGCGGTCTCGGCACGTGCAGCATGCGAACATGCCGAAGCTCATCCTTAATCACAAGCCAGTGTTTCCTTCTGGCTAGCGGCTATCAGCCAGGAGGAAACAGTGGCTTGTGACTGTTAATTTATTTTTTACTGATATTTTGCCAGGTTAAACAGCTCCTTTTCCTGCTTACTTCAAAACTAATGGCTATTACAAGTCTAACACTAGAGGTATTTTAGTGAGTAAAACTTCTCTGATAATACTTGTGGATTGACAATTACACAGCAAACACAGCAAAAATCAACAATACACATGCATGCTGTAAATGCAGCTTATGTCAGTGGTATTGTCTTTAGTGATTTGAAAAAAAAAAAAAAACTTGTTGGCCTCCCAGACATGATGGGGGGTGGGGGGTTTTACCCAAATTGAATAGAAACTGGGAAATGTGTGATTGGAAGCACTTTATTGAAAGAAAAGTGGTGTTTGGTGAACTTAGAATTAAGGAATGACACTGACAGAAATGTAAAAACTATAAAAAAATAAAAAAGGTTGAACATCAGTATCGCAGTCAGAAAAACTGCAGCTGAGAATTTTTGAGAAAAAGACAAAAAAAAAATAAACATGCAGGACCCCCCCCCCAAAAAAAGGGGACATACAACACTGTAAACAGCTCTAAATGTTATGTAATGCTGTGTTAAACACAGACACTACACTATACTCACACTATACTGACACACTACACTATACTCACACTATACTGACACAATACACTATACTCACACTATACTGATACTATACTGAAACACTATACTCACACTACACTATACTGACACACTATACTCATACTACACTATCACATCTCCACTCCAACAACACACTTTAAAAGCTTCCTGTTGGAAGGAACCTTTTTTAGTGTGGGGTGGGACTATGAGCACTAAGCCATGATTGGACAAAGTCATCATCACTTTGTCCAATCAGGGCTCTGACAGTGCCCTAATTGGCAAAGCCTTGCACCTGACCAATGGTCAAGTGCAAGGCTTTATCCAATTAGGGCCCTATAATGCACTGTGCAATAGGCAGTGCATTGCGCTCGGTGGGCGAACATCCCACCGAGTGCCCCGCAAATTTGAATGTTCGCAGAATGGGCGATGATAGGGCCGAACTCTTGCTTGGCCCGAACCATTCGCCCAACTCTAGCTGTGACCACAGATTGCCTGCCTGTAAAACTACAATTCCCATTAGAGAGACATTAAAGAGCAGGGACTGCAATAACTTTCCTGGGTAAAGGAAGAGGAAGGTTCTCTTTCTGCAGGGAGATCAACTCTGATACAGTCCACCTGTGTGCAGTAATAGTAGCAAGTAGGCCATCTTTATCTGAAAGCAGGGAAAGCAGAGTGGATACTATCATTGAGCCTTGGATCTTGACCTGGACTATGGGAAGCCAGCTGTCCAGTAAAGAGCCAAACGCTGTGAATACCACCAAATAGAAAGAGAGAAGCCCTATGTGCCTGGCTCTGGGATAGAAAGCTTCTGCTTACACAAGACTGGTAAGCAGTTGCTGGTCAACTGTACACTGCAGCCTAACAGAAGGATAGACTTGCCAGCTAGGAACATTTGATTTTTGCATGCACCAACTCCTAAAGGGACACTACCTAAAGAGGTCCAACGCAAGGTTTTGGGTCTCAACGAGCTGGCCAGCAGAAGGTTTAGTAAATGTTTACTATTGCTGCAGTAACCAACTATTAGGGATGAGCCGAACATCCCCCGGTTTGGTTCGCACCAGAACCTGCAAACGGACCGAAAATTCGCACGAACGTTAGAACCCCATTGACGTCTATGGGACTTGAACGTTCGAAATCAAAAGCTAATTTGCATGGTATTGTCCTAAAAAGGGTTTGGGGACTTGGGTCCTGCCCCAGGGGACATGTATCAACGCAAAAAAAACTTTTAAAAATTTCAGTTTTTTCGGGAGCAGTGATTTTAATGATGCTTAAAGTTAAAAAAAATGTGAAATATTCCTTTAAATATCATACCTGGGGGGTGTCTATAGTATGCCTGTAAAGTGGCACGTGTTTCCCATGCTTAGAACAGTCCCTGCACAAAATGTCATTTTTAATGTAATGTCGGGTCCTGGCAATACGGATGAAAATCAGTGAGACAAACAGCATGGGTACCCCCAATCCATTACCAGGCCCTTTGGGTCTTGTATGGATATTAAGTGGAACCCTGCACCTAAATTAAAAAAAGGAAAGGCGTGGAGCCACCAGGCCCTATATACTCTGAACAGCAGTATACAGGCGGTGCAAACAAGACAGGGACTGTAGGTTTGTTGTTAAGTAGAATCTGTTTGTAATTTTGAACTGGTACATTTTTAACGTGTTTAGCTCCAGCCAAAAAATCTATTTTAAGCTTTTTGGAAAACATAGGGAAGGGTTATCACCCCTGTGACATTTGTTTTGCTGTCTGTGCTCCTCTTCAGAAGATTTCACCTCATTTTTTTTCCCAATGACACATGTTTTTTGAAAATTTGTTTTTTTTTTGTGAAACAAGGATTGGTGATAAAGCATCAGTGGAAAGGAGAAATGTTTTTCCCATATTAACTCTTACAGGAGAGAATTTCCCTTCCTAGGGGTAGATTTCATCTCACTTCCTGTTGTCTCCTTCCGTTTGCAAGTAGGAGTCGTTTGTAAGTTGGATGTTTGAAAGTAGGGGCCTGCCCTATATACTCAGCAGAAATTTGGGCCTTAGGTGTTGTTGTGGCCTCAACACTGTAAGCCCTCACAGGGCCCTGCTGTGAAATATTAGATCAAGAATTGTAATTACATGCCCCTGTTGAACAGGGCCAGAAAAATTGGGCCTTTGGTGATGGTGGTGCTGGTACCACGATACTGTAAGTCCTCACAGTTACTCTTGGTGGGCACAGAAACGTGCCCTGCTGTGAAATATTAGATCAAGAATTGTAATTACATGCCCCTGTTGAACAGGGGCTGAAAAATTGGGCCTTTGGTGGTGGTGCCACAACACTGTAAGTCCTCACAGTTAATCTTGGTGGGCACAGAAACGTGCCCTGCTGTGAGATATTCAATCAAGAATTGTAATTACATGCCCCTGTTGAACAGGGCCAGAAAAATCGGGCCTTTGGTGGTGGTGGTGGTGTTGGTGCCACAACACTGTAAATCCTCACAGTTAATCTTAGTGGGTGCAGAAACGGGCCCTGCTGTGAAATATTAGATCAAGAATTCTAATTACATGTTCCTGTTGAACAGGGGCTGAAAAATTGGGCCTTAGGCACTGGTGCTGGTGCCACAACACTGCAACCCCTCACAGATACTCTAGTTGGAACGCAGAAACGAGCCCTGCTGCAAAGTATTGCATCAAAAATTGTAATTACACGCCCCTGTTAAACAGGGGCTAAAAAATTGGGCCTTAGGCACTGGTGGTGGCGCCCAGAACCAAAAATGTTCTTACAAGCTATCAGCCTGATCATTGAGGAGGAAGAGGATAATTACTCAGGATAGTCACTCAGCATCAGCATAGGCAGTCTTTGAAGGGATCTGAGATTTCAAAAAAAATTATTTGGTTACATCAGCATCAGGTGCTTGGTAGCTGGTGGTGATCCAAGACTGATTCATTTTTATGAAGGTCAGTCGATCGACCGAGTCGGTGGACAGATGCACCCTTTGATCGGTTACAAAGCCTCCAGCAGCACTGAATGTGCGTTCCGAAAGAACGCTGGATGCAGGACAGGCCAGTAGCTCAATTGCATACTGTGCAAGCTCTGGCCAGTGATCCATCCTCAAGACCCAGTAACCCAGAGGATTTTCGGTGGGAAAGGTGTCCAAGTCAGATCTTGCCCCTAGGTATTCCTGCACCATGTAAAACAGACGCTGGCGATGGTTGCTGGAACCGATCATACCTTGGGGCTGCGGACCAAAAAATTGTCTGAACGCATCGGTCAGACGGCGACCTTCTCCACCGCTCCTTCTTTGACTGACCGAAGCCTCAGCAACACGTTGTCCAGAAACAGGAGTTTGTAACCTTACATACATAGTTACATAGTTACATAGTAGGTGAGGTTGAAAAAAGACACAAGTCCATCAAGTCCAACCTATGTGTGTGATTATGTGTCAGTATTACATTGTAGATCCCTGTATGTTGCGGTCATTCAGGTGATTATCTAATAGTTTCTTGAAGCTATCAATGCTCCCCGCTGAGACCACCACCTGTGGAAGGGAATTCCACATCCTTGCCGCTCTTACAGTAAAGAACCCTTTACGTAGTTTAAGGTTAAACCTCTTTTCTTCTAATTGTAATGAGTGGCCACGAGTCTTATTAAACTCTCTTCTGCGAAAAAGTTTTATCCCTTGTGGGGTCACCAGTACAGTATTTGTAAATTGAAATCATATCCCCTCTCAAGCGTCTCTTCTCCAGGGAGAATAAGTTCAGTGCTTGCAACCTTTCCTCATAACTAAGATCCTCCAGACCCTTTATTAGCTTTGTTGCCCTTCTTTGTACTCGCTCCATTTCCAGTACATCCTTCCTGAGGACTGGTGCCCAGAACTGGACAGCATACTCCAGGTGCGGCCGGACCAGAGCCTTGTAGAGTGGGAGAATTATCATTTTATCTCTTGCGTTGATCCCCCTTTTAATGCATGTCAATATTCTGTTTGCTTTATTAGCAGCAGCTTGGCATTGCATGCCATTGCTGAGCCTATCATCTACTAGGACCCCCAGGTCCTTTTCCATCCTAGATTCCCCCAGAGGTTCTCCCCCCAGTGTATAGATTGCATTTATATTTTTGCCACCCAAATGCATTATTTTACATTTTTCTACATTGAACCTCATTTGCTATGTAGTCGCCCACCCCATTAATTTGTTCAGGTCTTTTTGCAAGGTTTCCACATCCTGCGGGGAAGTTATTGCCCTGCTTAGCTTAGTATCGTCTGCAAATACAGAGATTGAACTGTTTATCCGATCCTCCAGGTCGTTTATAAACAAATTAAATAGGATTGGTCCCAGCACAGAACCCTGGGGAACCCCACTACCCACCCCTGACCATTCTGAGTACTCCCCATTTATCACCACCCTCTGAACTCGCCCTTGTAGCCAGTTTTCAATCCATGTACTCACCCTATGGTCCATGCCAACGGACCTTATTTTGTACAGTAAACGTTTATGGGGAACTGTGTCAAATGCTTTTGCAAAATCCAGTTACACCACGTCTACGGGCCTTCCTTTCTCTAGATGGCAACTCACCTCCTCATAGAAGGTTAATAGATTGGTTTGGCAAGAACGATTCTTCATGAATCCATGCTGATTACTGCTAATGATATCGTTCTTATTACTAAAATCTTGTATATAGTCCCTTATCATCCCCTCCAAGAGTTTACATACTATCCCAGTCTCTGGGAACGCATTGCACAGACCTTTCTGCAAGGCCTCCCGAAGATGTTTCATCCTCTGCTCCCTCTGCGATGTAAAAATAAGGTCCGCAACCTTACCCTTGTAACATGGATCAAGGAGGGTTGCCAGCCAGTATTGGTCCTTCTCCTTGATACCACGAATACGAGGATCCTTACGCAAGCTTTGCAGGGTCAGAGAGGCCATGCAGCTTAGGTTTGCTGAGGCATTCGGTCCGGAGTCCTCTGGGTCACTAAGGACGACATGGTCCACAGCCACCTCCTCCCATCCACGTACAAGTCCATGTGTTTCTTGGGACTGATCCCTTAAAGACTGCTGCTGATGCTGAGTGCTAGGCTCCACCTCCATACTGACACAATCCTCCTCCTCTTCGTCCTCGTCCTCTTCCTGTGTGATCAGCGGGCACGCAGGAACACTGACTGGATAATGTCCGGAGTCCTCTGGGTCACTAAGGACGACATGGTCCACAGCCACCTCCTCCCAGCCACGTACAAGTCCATGTGTTTCTTGGGACTGATCCCTTAAAGACTGCTGCTGATGCTGAGTGCTAGGCTCCACCTCCATACCGACACAATCCTCCTCCTCTTCGTCCTCGTCCTCTTCCTGTGTGATCAGCGGGCACGCAGGAACACTGTCTGGATAAAGGGGGCCTTGAGAGCTCCTCTTCCTGCCTCTGTTCTGCCTCAAGTGCCCTGTCCATTATTCCATGCAGCGTGTGCTCCAACAGGTGGACAAGGGGGACAGTGTCACTGATGCATGCACTGTCACTGCTCACCATCCTCGTGGCCTTTGAAAATGGTCACAGGACAGTGCATGCATCCCTGATCATGGCCCACTGGTGTGGGGAAAAAAAAACAAGCTCCCCTGACCCTGTCCTGGTGCCATAGTCGCACAGGTACTCATTGATGGCCCTCTGCTGCATGTGCAGCCGCTGCAGCATGGCCAATGTTGAGTTCCACCTGGTGGGCATGTCACAGATTAGGCGGTTCTTGGGCAGGTTAAACTCCTTTTGGAGGTCCGCCAGCCAAGCACCGGCATTATATGACCGGCGGAAATGCACAGACTTTCCTGGCCTGCCTCAGGACATCCTGTAAGCCCGGGTACCTGCCCAAGAACCGCTGCACCACCAAGTTAAGGAAGTGAGTCAAACAGGGCACATGGGTCATTTTTCCCTGTCGGAGGGCAGAGAGGAGGTTGGTGCCACGGCCCATAACGTTTGCAATTCGGCGAACGATCGAACAGCCGATGTTCGAGTCGAACATGGGTTTTACTCGAACGCGAAGCTCATCCCTACCAACTATAGGTCCCCTCCTCCCTCCTTAACTAGGCCTCCCTGTGTAGGTTAAGGAAAGAGGTGGATTATTATTATTAAAGTGTTTACTGTTTGCAGCTTGCTAAAAATCCCAGTTGATCATTAGGATATTACTGTTTGCTAATGTTTGATTGTTAACACCTTTGATGGTGAACTCAATTCTGTATTACCTTCCTTCCTGATAAACCCCGATATAACCTCTTCTTGCTCACACGAGTTACAATATAATTGACTGATACTTAAACGGGTCTATGTCATTTTATGGTGTTTATGTGTTGCTATTTTTGGGTTATTTATAAGCACAGGTGTCCGCATCTATATCCTCAGCCCAACCAGGTGTGTCAGAGAGTACAGAGCTGTTAGCAGAGTAAGGCTACTTTCACACTGGCACGGGCAGGCGTCGGTGGTAAAGCTATTTGGCCGCTAGCGGGGCGCTTTTAACCCCCGCTAGCGGTCGAAAAAGGGTCAAAACCGCCGGCAAAGCACTGCTGCAGTGGCGCTTTGCCGGCAGTTTCGCGGCGCTGCCCCATTGATTTTATTGGGCAGGGGCACTTTAGGAGTGGTGTATAGATGCTGCAAAGATGCTGCTTGCAGGACTTTTTTTTACAGTCCTGCAAGCGCACCGTTCCAGTGTGAAAGCACTCAGGCTTTCACACTGGAGAGACAGGACAGGCTCTTTACAGGCGCTATGCCGGCGCTATTTTTAGCGCTGTAGCACCTGTAAAGCGCCTTAGTGTGAAAGTAGCCTATTGGGCACAAGAACAGATTAACTAGCACATCAATTAGCTCCTTTGGGAGGTACGCACTTCACTTTTTTGTAAATTGATGTTTGTGAGAAGTTTGAGAGAAAATACCACTGCACCCTCCCAGTATCCTAAAATAAAATATTATTTGTGTATATATATATATATATATATATATATATATATATATATATATTCATTTATTGCTCAAGGTAGTGCTTTAAATAAGGCTCATCTGTAGGTGCAGTAAATATCTCCTCAACGTGTACTATTTAGGATATATTTACTCAAGTAGCAGCCGGTGACGTCACAGGCTCATGTGCACTGCACTCTCAAAGGATGGAATGTTGTCCATTGAGAGAACTGTTCCACGGCCACGGGAGTGACATCATCGTGGCTCAGCCAATGGCTGGAGTTTGTGAACTGGGCAGGAAGACCAGGTAATGATAGAAGCCCTGTAAGCGGTGAAAACATGCCGCTGGAGGGCTTCAGGTAAGTCTTTTATACTATACTGTGCCAGTATGCAACGCATACTAGCATTTTCTGCTCTTAACGTGCAGGGGGAAGATTTTTTTTTTCCGCAGTTTACTACCACTTTAAAGACACTTTTTTTTTTTTACCATGTTTTATTAAAAGAAAGTTTACAAAACACATGGGTTTCCCAAGCAGGGGTTTTTCAGCAACTCACAAACACTCAGTCTCCTGATATGCTAATGCAGCACCACTGTTCTCTCCCACAGGCTTAGCACCTTGTCTATCCTTCCAGATACTACTCAGTCTTCTGTGCTTATATGAACTTTTTGCTGCTCCCTTTCAGTCACACACACTCAACTAAAATGGATTTTGCACAGCTGTTCAATCAGTGGGAGCTAGTTGCTCAAAAACATGGACCTAGGGTTGGAGACTTCTTCCCTCCCTATTCTCTATGAAGCTTCCAAGCTCAAGGACTTAACATAGACTTACCAAGCCCTGGGAAAGCCAAAATGATAGTTTTATTCTCTACACAACAAATGTTCTGGATTTCGTCGCCCTTTATGGGTAAGACATTTTCTGATCGTGCGATCTAGTCTCTCCTGCAAAACTGTACTCTAACTGCCCTATTCTGGTGGGAGTGGGGGGAGGGGGGTACATGTGAGATTACCTTTCCTAACCTTCCTAGACAAATTGTAACTTCCAATTATCTTTGCATCTGAGTAAACTAGGATAGTGATACACCGCATAAGTTGCAGATATTGGTAAATCGCCATTGCAAGTGGAACCTCAACTCAGAATACCTTTTCTCCAGGTCAGTATATTTCCTTTTTATGTAGGAGATGCTGGACATTTTCCCAGGTTCTTCCCCAGTGGATTTCCCTGCAGCCAGACACATGATCTCAGTCACACTTTTCCTCAATAACTAGTCTAGGGGTGTTGTTTTTTTTATTTTTGGAGAACTTAGATAGGATTGAGGGAATCGGTTGGGTTGAGGGGGAGGCCTCGACCTGAGTGTAATATTAAAATGATGACTTTAATAAGATAGGATTAAAATAAGATTAAAAACACTTACAAGATGATAGAAGATGCATGCTCGCCAAAGTAAAGTGCAGTCCTGGCATTCCACATGGCTCTGTGGGTCCCACCGCTGTTCTGAATAGCTGGAAAGTATTGAGCAGCTGGCTGGAATGGATCACAGTGTTTCTTCAGGAGCAAAGGAACCAAGCAGCTCCACACAGACCAGCATGGACCATGGAACAGGAAGTGATGTCACCGACATCTGATTGGACCTAGGCAGGGCTGGAATCTTGTCAATCAGGGCTGCAGTGATGAAAGGCTGACTGCTCCTTCTATAGGCCTCTCTAGTTTACACACAGAGATCCCGGTTATCGCCGTGTCATGAGCGATTGCGGGAGCCTGGCGGTCATCACGACCGCTGGGCACTCGCAACGGCTCCAAGGGCGAGCAGCGGGCGCGTGCGCCCCTAGTGGCCACAAAAAGAAGCAACGTAACATAATGGCGATTCACGTAGCCAAGCCATTCTGCAGCAGTAAAACTGTGGCAGCTGGTTGGCAAGCAGTTAGGCAAGCACACAGCTGACCTTCTAGCACAAGAGGAGTGGCAGACAGCCCCTCAGTCAGCTCTCAGCCCACCTGAGCCCCCTCGAACTGCAAGCACAGGGCTGCACTGGGAAAGGACAGGGAGCCCAGTGTGCTCAGAGAATATATACAGTCACCCAGCATGCTATCAGGGCCCAGCTCTCTGGGATTAGCCGGGGCTGTACAAATATTCATGCTTCCATGTTCATAGTTTCACACCTATGATCCAGAAAGTTCTCACAGCTTTCCTGGGCAGCAGAGGGAGTAAACAGACGGCAATCAAAGTGCTGTGTGTCAGTCTGACACACCGCAACTCCGATCGTGGTATCACACCTGATCATCGCGTGAACCAGGGGTGCCGGTAAACGGCTTTCCTCGGTTCACGCTGACAGGGAGAGCCAATCGGCAGCTCTCCCTGTCAGAGGGTGGGTCTGTGCTGATAATCAGCACATTGATTATCAGCGCAGCCCCATCAAAAGGTGCACATATGTTGCCAATCAGTGCCCATCATCTGCCAGCCTGTCCCTCTCTATAAGCGCCTGTCAGTGCCCATAAAAGTGCCAATCAGTGCCCCATCAGTAATGCCTGTCAGTGCCCCATCAAAGTGACAATCAGTGCCACTCAGTAATGCCTGTCAGTTGCTCCTTATCAGTAGAAAAAAGGAGTATGCCTATAATAGCAGGGATAAAATCCTAGTTGCAGCAAACAACAAATAGGTCAATCAAAACCCAAATAGTGAATAGGATAAAAATCAATGCGTGATGTTGCGCTCTAGGTATTTACAATAAAACACATATGGAATAAAATTGTAGGTAGTAATCGCACAGTGCTAAGGGGTAGCCAATAAATGAATAAATATAAAGTACAGGTGCTAAAAGTGACAGTAGTGAAAGAAACTTCATGTAAACTAATGTTACAATAATGAAAGAAGCACATAAGTAATTCTTTAGATAAATATTAAAGTACTAATAGTATATAGGAAGTGCATATAAGGGTGAACTAGAGTAGTGACATGTTATTCCAAATAACACTTTGTGCAGATCCAAAAGAAATTATTGGTGGCTTGATGATTTGGTGATAGAGTTCTTCAGTGTAATTACACCTCTGTACAAGGTGGTCTCTTACCTTACTGCCGTAAGGTAACAGCGTGAGAAAATGTAAAGATGACGGAGGTGGTCCGGGTTCCTGTCATAGGCCAGTAGAAATTTTCTTTGTATAACTCAGCAGTAGGTATAACAAAAAGAGGGGGAAGCTCCAGGTCCAATATGGTGTATAGGAGAGGGAAAAAATGGAGGTCCAGATTGTGAAGTATATTGTGACTAGGTACGTTTTATTAAAAAAAGAGCCGAATGTACTCACATTAAAAAGTAAACAAACAAAGCACAGCAGCACGAGCAGCGAGCTCACACCTGACGTCACTTCCGGTTCCGGTTCTGTTCCGATGTGTAACATCACAAGCATGTGACCTTATCAAGGATAGATGAATCCCTGATGAAGTCACGTGATCGTGACGCTACGCGTTGGAACAGATATGCACCGGAAGTGAGGTCAGGTTGCGAGCTCGCCGCTTGTGGTGCTGTGCTTTGTTTGTTTACTTTCTTATACCTAATGCTGAGTTATACAAAGAAAATTTCTACTGGCCTAAGGCAGGAACCAGGACCACCTCCCTCATCTTTACATTTTCTCACGCCATTACCTTACGGCAGTAAGGTAAGGGAACACCTTGCACATAGGTGTAATTACACTGAAGAGCTCAGGAACCCCAAGAACCCCATGAATAAGTCCCAGTGACGGGGCGTGGCTACACGGCAATCTCATACGTGTGATAGAGGAAGGAGTGACGGAATACGGAGCGGTGATCAGTGGAGGAACGATTTCTACGAACAGGTGAGACAATCGCTGGTGTCCATACTCCCTGGGTCCCCCGTGGCCGGTTGTTTTCTGTGTCGTTACTGCTGCATAAACTGCTGTGATTTGATCCAATTGCTGTGAAGTGATTTGCCTACTGTTTTTTATCTACATGCGAGTGAATTGGTGTTGGTTCAATTTTTAATAAATGTTTGAATAATATCACACTATTGGAGAATTTTTTTCTCACATGTGGAACCACTCCCTCAAGGGGAGCGCTCGATTCATACAGCATTGGATATTAAAGATCGCAATGTTAACCCCCATGGGAGTGGGTTGAGGCAAGTATGGGCAAACACGAGAGTGTGAGGCTAAAATAGCTGGTGAGTTTGAATTATAGAAGGGATTGGAATCACGTCACTGAGGTGTGGTGGATACTAGAATCACAGTGCTTTATATTGGAGATATCATCACCCTTGGAACTCTTTTTATCACACTACATGTGGACTGAATATTTTTTCTTAATTTTTAGTCTAATTTTTGGAGGTTCACTATTGTTGGTATAGTGATACCATCTTTACACACTTGTTACGAGGTGTAATTATTGTTCCACCATCTCAAATTTGTTCATTTATATGTTTTGCATTTCAGTCATGTCATGCATTCAGCATTATTGTTTATTTATTCACTTGGTTTAGTGATTTTCTTTTCCACTGGGTTTTTTTTTTATATAAATCATCTATTTCACATATGCTGTGCTTAATTCACCATAGATGTTGATTAGGTTATCGTATGCTTCAACACTAGTTCAAGCTGATTTACACTAGTTTAGTCACGATATTGTATTGTGTATGGATCGTTATTAGTTATCCTTTCCAATTTATTTAGTTCACTATTAGTTCACTCTTCGTTGTTATCAGTGAATGTGGGTGTTAGTACCATTATTCACTCTCACATTCAGTGGGGATTAGCGCCACTATCCATTCTCACTATTATTGGGGGGTTGGATTCAGACCATAAATTATATAACATAGAAAAGTCCAGAGTTTAGCAAGCTTCTGTGGCCAAAGTTCCACTGTACGTTTAAACATAACTTCAAGCACACATCCTTGAAAAAGTAATTCCAAGCACACATGGGGCATAGAATAGCAGACTAATGTTCAAGATTTTCTGTCATATAACCTTTTATTATCATAACTGTAGAGGCACAGAGAACCTACAATGTAAAATCTGTATTGAAATGGTTCACCAACTCGTTTCTTCAGCCCACAAAATTATCATCAAGAGGGCAGTGGGGTGGTTTGGTAAACAGTAACTATGCTTATATAACAGCTAGGACACTTGGGGTTCAGCCCACAAGATTATCATCAAGAGGGCAGTGGGGTGGTTTGGTGAACAGTAACTATACTTATATAACAACTAGGACACTTGGGGTAGGCTGTATACCCTGGCTAGATTTACAGTATAATTATATCTAAAGCCAAAAGATGCCATTTGGCATGCCATTTTGTCATGTGACCCATTTGGGAAATTTCTCTTTACTTCCTGTCTTACAGACAGGTGAGAGGAAGCCTTCAAGGTGAGGGAAATCCCCTCATCTGAACAAGTGCCCCTATTGGAAGTTTTTTTTTGTATTCCTGTTCCAGTGATAGTAATTTGGATTTCTCTTCATAAAGTTTCAGTGCCAATGGTCACTAGAACAAACAGAGAGGGTGAACCTTCTTAGCTAGGAACAGACAGTAATCACAAATGTTCTAACCCTTCTCTATCCAAAGCTGAAAAATGGTTTAGCTTTAGATACAAATTAATGTCCTAATTTCCAACGTTGGGTGAAGTGTGCCATTGACAGTCAGGTAGCTATTGACCTTTTTTAAAAAAAAAATGTTTTCCTCCTTTGACCTTCTTTTTTTTTATTAACAAATCTCCAGTAACTGTCTGTGTTGTCTTACAGCAACCAGATTGACACATCTCGTAGTCAATCTGGTTGTTGTAAGCAACCAGATTGACTACCAACTCACCCCAACTCTTATTTAATGGATATAAAATATTACATAAGGTTTTTACCTGAGACAAGATGAGCAATAAACTGTCTGCAATCTTCGTTCCAGTTTTATCCCCATCCAGCCTTTTTCCCATCATGTTCCAGGAAAGGCTTTTACTTCTGATTTCCAAGGCAATTTTTTTTTTGACATATGGAAAAAACACTAAACAAGTCTCAACAACAGAGAACATTGAGTCTGCAGGTGGATGCTCTGCCAACTGTGCCGTGATTTCATTAGCATGCACACATCAGTGCTACCCACACGTTGGTAAGCTATCAGTTTATAGATACTGTGCACTTTATACCATACAGCTCCGATCTACAGGGAACCTGCATAACAAGCACAAGGCAAGAAACTTCTCTTCTTAAAAAGATGCCTGGTGCTTTCACTGCCTGTTGACTCATTGCATTGTCTGAATATAATAAAAGATAGCAGTGGAAGACAGAGACACAGCCATTGACAAGTGGACAAACAAAAACATTTTATATTCCTAAAAATATATTTAAAAAAGTGAAATCTGTATTGCAAAAAATAAATAAATGGTAAAAAACTATCTAAACTTCTAAACTTTCTGAAAGTGAAAACTAAGGGACTGGGCTCTGCCCTTTATAATCACACAATCAGTGTTATAATAGGCTAAACACTACATCGTTGGCATACCTGTAGACATGCAAGCACCGTTGGCAGATACGACGAAATGCATACTGTAGTGCAGTGGTTCTCCAGCTCAGTCCTCAAGTACCCCCAACGGGCCGTGTTTTCAGGTTTTCCTTTACTTTGCACAGCTGCTTTAAATCAATATCAATGACATGGTATTCATAGGAGCAATTTTATCTAAGGGAAGTTCCCAAAACATGGCCCGTTGGGGGGTACTTGAGGACTGAGGTTGAGAACCACTGCTGTAGTAAACCCAGGGTCTGAAACTTTCCTTAAGGCTGCTTTCACACTGGGGCATTGGGGGCGTCTGCGGTAAAGCGCCGCTATTTTTAGCGGCGCTTTACCGTCGTTTTAGAGGCGCTATTCGGCCAATAGTGGGGCGCTTTAGCTACAGCGCTGCAAAGATACTGCTGCAGGACTTTTTTTACCATCCTGCAAGCGCACCACTCCAGTATGAAAGCCCTTGGGCTTTCACACTGGAGTGAGAGGAGAGGCTCTTTACAGGCGCTATTTTTAGCACTGTAGCACCTGTAAAGCGCCTCAGTTTGAAGGGGGTCTTACTTGTATCTAAGCCTCTGGGGATAGAGCGTGAGCCAGGTACACAAACGGAGGAATGATAACTCTGGGAAGTCACGTATGCAAACAGAGTATTATGTCGCGTACACACGGTCGGACTTTCTGTCCTACTTGGTCCGGCACACTTTCTGACGGACTTTGTCCGCCAGGTGTGCCGGACTTTAAAGCGGACGGACTTGCCCACACACGACCGGACTTTGTGGCGGGCTAAGTCCGCCCGTTTTTCCGACGGACTTTCGCCGGAGTTACGGTGGACTTTCAGAATGAACGTACTTGCCCACACACGGACAAGTCCGTTCATTTTGAACGTGACCCAGGTGCGACGGGACTAGAAAAGGATGTCAATCTTGCCGCTTTTTATCGGCGAGATTGACACCTTGCGAGCCCCGTCGCGGGGCATACCAGGCCCTTAGCTCTGGTATGGATTATAAAGGGGAACCCCCCTACGCCGAAAAAACGGCGTGGGGTCCCCCCTAGAATCCATACCAGACCCCGATCCGAGCACGCAGCCTGGCCGGTCAGGAAAGGGGGTGGGGACGAGCGAGCGCCCCCCGCCCCCTTATGATGTCACAGTCCCTGGGCATGCTGGGACTGTGACGTTTTAGGGGGCGTGGTCACCGGGTGATGTTGACCACGCCCCCTAAAACGTCACAGTCCCAGCATGCCCAGGGACTGTGACATCATAAGGGGGCGGGGTCTCCGCCTATATAAGTCACAACGCAGCCCTCAGAGAGCAGTCCAGCTGAAGAGAGCGTCGTGTCAACATCTGGAGAAGAGAAGAGAAGACAAGAAGCCCAGAAGTCCGGACCTCCACTGGCAAGAGAGCTACCTGAAGACAGCGGAGGAGCCGGCCGAAGAACTGGAACACCGGGAGAAGAGAGCGGAGAAGAACCAACCGGACGCCGGGAGAAGATGAACCGGAGGGACCCCCGAAGCCGGAGGAAGATCCCCCCCCAGAGCTGTTTAATAAAATATTTTAAAAACCTGTGTAGTGTTTTACTATTTACACTTTTTCCCTAGGTGAATGGGTAGGGGTACCATGTACCCCATACTCATTCACATAGGGTGGGGGGCCGGGATCTGGGGGCCCTCTTATTATAGGGGGCTCCCAGATTCCGATAAGCCCCCCGCCCACAGACCCCGACAACCAACGGCCAGGGTTGTCGGGAAGAGGCCCTTGTCCTCATCAACATGGGGACAAGGTGCTTTGGGGTGGGGGGGCCCGCAGGGCGCCCCCCTCCCCCAAAGCACTCACCCCCCATGTTGAGGGCATGCGGCCTGGTACGGTTCAGGAGGGGGGGGCGCTCGCTCGTCCCCACCCCCTTTCCTGACCGGCCAGGTTGCGTGCTCGGATCGGGGTCTGGTATGGATTTTAGGGGGGACCCCACGCCGTTTTTCCGGCGTAGGGGGGTTCCCCTTTATAATCCATACTAGACCTAAGGGCCTGGTATGCCCCGCGCTCGCCGCAATAGGAAAATTTGTTTTTCCTATTGCAGCGAGCGCAAAATGCAATACCCTGCCCTCGCGTCGTATCTGGTCCGTTGGACCAGCATACACACGAGCGGGCTTTCCGTCGGACTAGCACACAGACGAGCGGACTTTCCGCCCGAAACTGAGTCCGATGGAAAGATGTTTCAAATCTAGGTCCGGCGGGCTTTTGGGAAAAAGTCCGCCGGAAAAGTCCGCCGGCGCCTACACATGGGCGGATTGTCCGGCACACTCTGGTCCGCCGGACCAAATATGCCGGAAAGTCCGACCGTGTGTACGCGGCATTAGAGTTGTAGTTGTATGGATGCAAAGTTTACTTTTTTTGGCAGTTTTAGAAAATCATAGCTGCAAAGTAATAAAATGTCAGTTTGAAATAGCATTAAATTAAATAGCTTGCATAGCAATTACAATCGCTAGTAACAGTTTTTGCATGATCATGTTATTTTCTTTTTTTTTACTTTGCGTAAAATGCAATATAGCATAGATAATTACTACACAAACAACTTTGTGATTTTAATATATTTAGGGTTATTTAAAAAAAGGTTGCATAGCAGTTTGTCCAGTCAAAATGCCTACACGTTCATTCTGTGTGAATGGGGCAAAAATCAACGTTACGGCTATTTCCTGCTCTGGACAAATGTTTATTTTTTATTGATTTAGAAAGTAAAATACTGCATTAAATGGTGCTAAGTATTTCCTATCATACTTAGCACTATCTAGCGGCCAAATGTGATATTTTCTTTTTTAGTTTCCATGCAATGCCATAGATCGCTACATAAAGTCTGTGTTTGTATCAATAATAACAGTATATATGGCATGTATAATGGGTGAAATTTGGCAAAATAACCTGTTATGATAGATACTATTTCTTCAAGGTGACACCTCCACTCTGATGCTGTTTTCTTCTCCCTGAAGCTCTGATCTGTGGGAAGTCCCTTGACATCATCATGTACAATGTAGAGCTATTTACCCTGCACTGTACATTGGGGAGGTGAGCGGTTTAGAGAGGAGGTTGCAGTAAACTGGTTGCAAAGCTGGATGAAGCCTGCTGGAGCACAGAATAAGATAAGTATTTACTCTTATTCTGGGCACCATAACATGACATAGCAAGCATTTAAAGTGTTACTAAACCTAGGACCCTGCATTCACTATATCTGATCTCCTACAGTACACAGAACATGGAAATTCAATTATTTTAGTAAATATAAACAGCTAAATACCTTTTCTCAGCAGTGGTCTTATGACTTCTATCATTGTCTGACTGAGCACTGGTTAATGCTTGCAGGAGGAATGTTCATTCTTCTCTAACTGTCTTATGTGGCTGCATGATCCCTGACTCTCTGTCTGGACAGTGCATTTGGCCCTGTGCTGTTCATACCCCCCCCCCAACAAAAAAACTCTCTGGCACCTCACCAAACTGAATATGTGCAGCGTGCCCCCCGAGGCTCTGTACCATCAGCAGGTGGATTGGGGACAGTAAAAGAAGGGGAGGATCAGAGAGGACAGGCTCAAACAGCCTTTTACACAATGCAGAGGATTAACCCCTCAGGTTCCACAGTGAGTATAACAAGCATACTTTACTGCATATGCAGACTGATTTTACTTGTGTGGGTTTAGTAACACTTTAAAGCTGAACTCTGGGCAAAAAAAAAGTTTTGCCAGGTAGTGCGGGCTGTGCCCACACTGCACAGGCCAACTGATTGTTTTTGACTAGGGGATTAGAAAAAGCTTATACTTACCCGATCCTCCGCTCCAACTGCAAACAGTGCTCCCCCTTGATCCATGGTGGACTGTTCCTGACATCCTCTCATCCAGAGCAAGTTTATGGGTGTGATTACATCAGGAACCTACAAGATGTCAACAGCACAAGACTGCGGGGGGGCAGGAGTCACAGGGACTGGTCTTGTGCAAGGAGGATTAGGTAAGTATATCTCCGTTCTCCTCTCCCCTGGACAAAAATGAGCAGTTAACTGGTGCAGTGTGGGCAACAGCCCCACTGCATGGGAAAATGTTGTTTTTGCCCAGAGTTCAGCTTTAACCCTTGCAATGTATTTATTTTTTATGATCAGCTTCATTTAGTAGCCATTAGGCAGTTTTTTCCTGATTCACTCTAGTCTGTAAAAATAAATAACATTCAAATTGGAGAGAAAAAAGTAGATGGTCACCGTTAACTATCTTGTGGGGTGCCTTCTACAAGAACAGCTATGGAATGTTGACAGAATTTAAATGATAGCTGTCAAGGAAAGTTGACCAAAGTGTTATCAGGTCATGATAATACGCCAAACTACACATTATCAGTTGCCATGGCTGCTATTAATAAATACATGTTTGAACTTTTATCAACACTCCTGTTTGGCTCCCTGGGGCTACCATCTGTTCGCTAATCTATAAAAATAAACCTGCCCGTCATGCCCTTTGCAACAGATGAATATGTTATTGATCTTGTAGAAACTTTTCATTTACACCCTAGACAAATCATTCGATTCAATGAAATTTGCAACAAT
Organism: Lithobates clamitans; assembly: GCA_037952925.1. Classification (NCBI taxonomy): domain Eukaryota; kingdom Metazoa; phylum Chordata; class Amphibia; order Anura; family Ranidae; genus Lithobates; species Lithobates clamitans. The sequence continues at coordinate 8,816,918 of JBBGZY010000292.1, read as the reverse complement.
ACTGGGAAAGGTGTGTGCAGGTTCAAAAGTTACAGGACCACCTCACAATACCAACTTAAATTGTGGCTTGTCAGTAAAAATAGTAGTTACATTAGAAAATGACCTTTGCCATAAGGGTATTATTCATCTCAATTTGCTGTACCTGTTATGAAGGGCCTGAATTCAGCATCATCCTAGGAAGTTTGGCAGCACAGAGTAAACCATGCAATGTGCAGGTAACAAACCAACAGCCGCACTGCACAAGCATCGGTCCAAAACTTTTTAGACTGACACTTGTGCAGCTGTTGAGTTGGTGCCTAAGCAAGGCAAGGATTACTTTACACTTCCATCAGCTAGGAGAAGTGTCGAGCCTTACTTGTTCCTGACCCCTGCTCTCTCTACATTACTTAGTCCTGACCCCTGCTCTTTCTGCTTTACTAACTCCTGACCTATACACTCTGTCAATTACTTACTCCTCCTGACCCTTGCACACTGTGCATTACTTACTTACTCAATTGAAGGATGATGGGGCAGGAGGGTACCGAGAAGACCACCCATGCAGTGAATTTCAGCCGTAAGAAGCTGGCCGAAATTTGTTCCGTATATGACCAGCTGTAGAATATCTCATTTGTATTACTGTTTTTTATTCTTGATAATGAGTGTTTACCAATTCTGTGTTTGTCAGACAAGAACTAAAAGGAAAGCTCTCCAGTGAGCTCAGTGTGTAGCTGAATGGCAGAAAATCGAGATGTGTAAGGCTAGCTTTTTTATGTGTAGAGAGCAACTCCTCTGAAACCCTATATTGGGGCAATCCGAACTTGGAACAATTATACTACTCTAACAATTCAACAGTCTGTAATATACTCTCTTCTGACGGCTAACCTGTTGGGGCCCAACTGTTATGTTGGAGCCCTCTGGATAATGTATCTTTAAGAACTGATGATGGCACTGACTCTGGTCCATTTAAGCACTGATAATGCCAATGGCTCTGTGATACTCACACATAAGACTGTCTGTCTTTTATCAAAGAGTATTGTGGATTTGGCCATCGGTCTTTCACCAACTTTTTGTGTTAGCAGGTGGTCTCCCTCTGTATAATGGATGAAACACAGCTAGCCTGTGTCTGAAGCGTCTTTCAACCCTTGATCAGGCAGAAGGCTCTATCAGAATCTGTGTCCCAAGATGTCTGTCTCCAACCACCACACTTCTTCTTCCCAACCTGGGAAAGCAGCAGGGAACCATCTCTTACCTTTGCCAGAGTGCCTTGTGGGATTTGCAGTCTCTCCTTTCTAGCTTGCCAAGCTAGCTCAGTCTATCAGAACTATACCTCCCACAATCCTTGCAGTCCACATTATGTGAGCATCATTTCTCATTAGAGGGCAGGCTTGATACTGGCTGCATAGTTCTACAATAACAGTAGTCTCCTTCCCCAACTGTACCTGTTTAAATGTCTCCTCTGCAGCACATACACAGAGTTCTGTTGGAGCTGCAGACTGGGCTACACATTGATGGTATTAAGGCAGATTATTCTTTTTTAATGGAGTGCCAGAACACCACAATGCATGTAAAATCATATGTCAGCCTTTTTTCAAAGGAGCACACCACAACATACAGATGTTCCTGTTGCATATGCATTGTTGTGCATTAAATCGCTTATGTGTTGTGATGCACTGGTAAGGTTTGATGGGTGGCATTTAAAATGAATAGCACTGCCACTCACTGCTGTGAATTACCAAAACATAGAGGTGTGAATTCAGCATCAAGACTTTTAGCCTAAAGTAGAATTCCAGGCTAAACCTACCTGCCTTAAAAAAGGCTCCCTTCCCCTCCTAACACCTATGATGACTAACCTGTGTAAGAAAGATGTAAATGCTTGCATTGTATCAGGCAGCTTCAGTCCAGTCATGTGATCTCCCCTGCATAGGAATGTGTCTGGGCACACCCTAAACGCCCCAATTCCCCCTGCTTCCTGTTGCCCCTGCCCCCCCCCCCCCCGCAGTGCTGCCAGCTTCCCTCCTCTCCTGCTGTCTGCTGTCAGAAATATTTCAGGATGGAGAGCAGGGAAAGGGCCTGTGAATATTTCATGTACTGGCTACTTCCTTTTCTGAAATAACACAGTGAGTGACCTGTACCGACTGCCCCTTTGTTCATTCTAACTAAAGCATAGTAAACTGTTTCATATGCTTCAGTTTGTGAATGACCAGGAAGCTGCTCAGCACAGAGCTCTTCACATTCATTCACTGTCCAGTACAGCTGAGGCTGCAGAGAAAGGGACTGGGGAATCTTTGTCCTCTGTCTCTTTCTCTGTCTCAAAAGTGAGACATCAGGGATCTGTTTAGACCCTTGATATTTCACCAAAGACCCCCAACAGAGCTTTTAAAAGAATTGTAAAAAAAAACAAAAAAAAAAAACAATATTGTAAAAACATAATTTAAAAATCTAATTTTAATTTAAAAAAAATAATAAAAAGAAAATCTACCTTCCACTGCCCTACTGACACTAATCTCTGCTCTAGTAACACTGTCCACAGCTCTGCTGATATACACGCATGTGTGTTTATGCTCTGGGATGCACACTCTAATGCAATAGGCTATGCACATACATTTTCCCCTGTGTCATCTAGCAGCAGCTGCAGGGGAGAGGAGAGAATGGTTGATAATGTCCCATGTCCCATGTCCCAGCCATTATCGGTGCTCCCTGTAGCTGTTGCTGGCTAACACAGGGAAGCTGGATCTGTTGACCAAGCCAGAGCAGCCTGAAAATAGATAAGTACAGTATATATATCTTTCTTATACATGTTAGTTAGCATAGGTGTTAGAAGAGGTAAGGGAGCATTTTTAAGACTAGTTAGGTTTAGCCTAGAATTGTACTTTAACCACTAGCTGACCAGCTCACGCAGATATACTGCGGCAGGTCGGCTCTCCTGCGTGAATTGATGTACCTGTACATCGGTCCATGCAAGGAAGCTGGGGAAGCGTGCCCGTGGCTCCAGCAGACTTGGTGTCTGCCAGCGAACCGCGATTCCCCATTCTGCCTGGTGACATGACAGAGAACTACTGTTCCCAGTGATCGGGAGCAGTGATCTCCGTCAGGTTCCTGGCAATCCATCCCCCCCACACCCAGGGAACACACTTAACCCCTTGATCACCCCCTAGTGTTAACCCCTCCCCTGCCAGTGTAATTTTTACATTGATCAGTGCAGATCACCGCCATTAACAGTAAAAACAATAAAAGTTTTTTAAAAAGTCCCTAAATCTATCCCATAGTTTGTAGACGTAATAACTTTTGCGCAAACCAATCAATATATGCCTATTGCAATTTTTTTTTTACCATAAATATGTAGAAAAATATATATTGGCCTAAACTGGTGTATAAATGATTTTTTTAGATTTTTTTGGAGATATGTATTATAGCAGAAAGTAAAAAAAATTGTTTTGTTTTTTTTAAATTGTTGGTCGCAAGCGCAAAAAATAAAAACCGCAGAGGTAATCAAATACCACCAAAAGAAAGCTCTATTTGTGGGTAAAAAAGGACATCAATTTTGTTTTGATACAGCGTTGCATGACTGCACAATTGTCAGTTACAGCAATGCAGTGCCTTATCACAAAAAATGGCTTGGTCGTTAAGGGGGCAAATCCTTCTGGTGGTTAAAGTGCAAAAAAAGAAACTAATGCAGCCACTACATCTAAGTACTGGTAAGCTGCCTTACGATATCCTCAGTAAAGACAAGCTTGAAACTTCTGTTATTACCTTTGTTTAAATCAGCAGAATATGTAAAATAGGTAACAGTCTTATTCTGCATGATTGCTATAGGTTACAGGTCTGTGCATTATTCAAAATTTGGTGTTGATTGAGATGTTCTGATAAGAAAGAATGTTCCAGAAAACTTCTAGTTTTTTGATAAAGTGAAATCCTAAGTTACCTTGATTGTTTTTCTAAAAGTAAAACATGCAGTACTGTTTTTCAGTAAAGCACTGTCCTGCAGGAGGTCCTGCCCTGCTTACCACTTGTCTTCCAGGTTAAATGATGAGTTCAAAGACTAAACTAACATCCCCATATAAAAGAAATGTCCACTAAATTCCTGCAAAAAGGTTACACACTCTGGACTCTTTCAGATGGGTGGGCAGGGATCTGGTAAACCAGGTGGCTGAGTCGTGATTTGACCTTCCACCAGACACCCACTGAAACGGTCACAGTACTGCTGTACAGGGTTGCACATGCGCCATGGCCACAATGTTTCCGGGGTACAGATTTTGCCAAATGGCATCGCTTCTTAAACTAGCCAATAATGTTCAGTCGTTCAATGGTGCTGAACCAGAACTGCGTGCAATACACGCAATTGGGATGTGGTTTTGAGACATTATATGTTTAAATCGCCACTTGTCAAATGCCCTTTGAAAAGCAATTTCACATGGGTTGCTCTTTAGAGGGCACCACATTCCACTTTCCTATCCATGCATCTCTATATATTCATTATCATTAGTTTCCCTGATGGTACTGCTACAATGTCTGCTTCAAAAAAATGTATATATTTTATTATTGCAATGTTGTGGCCAACTTTTTAGATATAGGGGGCCGCTAGTCACCAAAGGGATGCACGTGATATTTGCTGTATGAATTACTACAGAAGACTGCTGGGCTGAGAAAATATTGCAGAATATGGTAAGATTCAAAAGACAGTATACAAGAGATGGTCTGCTAGGTGATAAAGAAATGTTTGAGGAATAGGAACAAGCTGTAGCAGACAGTCCGGGACTAGGGGACATAAAACTGCTAGAGGTAACTATCATAATAGTGCCTTTACAGATCAATACTTATACATACATGCTCCCTGTATCTCCCTTAAAAAATATTACCACTTTGGGGCAGCATGATGACTTAGTGGTTAGCACTCTTTGGTTCAAATCCCAACCAGGGCATGCATGGAGTGTGCATGTTCTCCCTGTGCTTGTGTGGGTTTCCTCCCATACTCCAAAAACATGCTGGTAGGTTATGTGGCTCCTGACTAATATAGACCTAGTATGTGTCTGTTGGTATGTAATGTATGTGACCTAGGGAACTCCTTGAGCGCATGGACTGTTGTACATGTACAAGATGTAAAGTGCTGTGTAAGTTTTTGACACTATATGAGTTCCTTTAATAAATAAATTGTTAGTATTTTTATTATATAGGATTTATATAGCGCCAACAGTTTATGCTGCACTTTGCAATGTAAAAGGGAGACAATACAGTTACAATACAATAAAATACAAGAGGGTTAAGGGGACCCTGCTCAGAAGAGCTTACAATCTAATAGGGTGGGACAAGTGGTACAAAAGGCTGTAACTGTGGGGAATGAGCTGATGGAAGTGATAAGAGAATAGTTGGAGGTATGATAGGCTTCCCTGAAGAGATGAGTTTTCAGGGATCGCCTGAAGTCATCTAGAGTAGGAGATAGCCAGACAGATTAAGGTAGAGAGTTCCAGAGGATTTGAGAGGCTCTGAAGAAGTCTCCATTTCAACCTCTATTATAAAAGATTTGTGGAGAAAAGCATATGAAACGCATGTTCTTTTCTAGGTCATGACCTGATTAGACCTTTTTAAAAATCATGATCTTTGTAGGGTTCGAGGGCTGCTCAATAAATATCAAAAGTCCATGGGTTGGGCTCTAGGGCACTATAGCACTTCTCTTATACTATAGTTCACAAAGAGTTCTCCCACACTTCCTTTATTTGCACTTTAAGGTAAATCTTTGCCCTTTTAGGGAAAATCCTGGGAAATTCAAACTAAGCATATGATTGAACAATGCATAACAAGTAACCTTAAAAAAAAATGCAAGTTGACGTAATCGGTAGGTCTAGAGATAAGGGTTGCTGAAGGTATGTGCACATCTTGACTTGACTTGCAATTGGCCTGACCATTCTCTACACATTTCCTATGCCCCTTCCTCTATCTTCTACCGCCCATCATCACAATCTATACTCCTACCCTAAATAAAAGAAAAACAAGGAGAACAGTTGAGTTAGGTTGCTTTTTTTTACCAACCCATTTGGATATGCATATATTTATTCATGGACAGACAACCTGACAGGTTGCTGAAGATTTATAGTTCTTGTAAACCCAGATTTTAAGCCTAAAAACTTGTTGGTTGACTTAAGATTGTTTGTTTACAAAGCAGTTGTCAATTATTATGTTCCTTTATCTCCTTTATCAATAAATAATTTATTTAAAAAAAAATTGCAATTGGTCTCTCTTGTCTGGCTATTGTTCGCCTATGTGATGGACAGCCTGATAGACTCATATGCATACTTAATTAGGAGTATTTTACCATGTCCCAGAGAAAAACATACGTGCTGCATCCCAAAAATACAAAAAAAAACAATGGGAAGGTAAAAACCTTCTACCACACTATGGGTTTTTCAAAGGCTACATTCTACAATTGAAGCACCACAATTAAGTTTTAAAAAAAGATTTTTTATTACATGAATCAGTTAAAAAAGCCAATTACATCTTGTCATGATTACTCGAAATAGTCACAGTAAGATATAATCATCATAAAATAAAATAAAAAAATCCAAATAGATTATGAAAGTTAATGCAGGTGTGTCTTGCTGGTTATTTGCAATGCGTTTTGCAGTCAACTACTGCTTCATCAGGGAAACCATAATATCATCTGAAAATTTGAAAACTTTTACAGTACAGACTCATTTCATCTTTAAGAAAAGGATAGCCTTAAGCTTACCACAATGAAATTACTTACTAGGCTTGCACAGACTGCAGTACTCCTCAGAGGCAACTCTCATATAGACTATCCAACAAACCCCACCAGAACAGGTAGAGGGCAGCGTCACAGGCATCAGACCATCCAGAGGGGAGACAAAGACCACAACCAGCCATTATGGTAAGCTTAAACCTATATGAATGGTGATATAATTTTCTTAAAGATGAAATGAGTCTTTACTGTAAATGTTTTTTAAGTTTTCAGATGCTTTAGTGGTTTCCTTGATGAAGCTGCAGTTGGCTGCAAAACGCATCGAAATTAACCACCAAGACACGCCTGCATCAACTTTCATAATCTATTTGGAATTTTTATTGTGTTTTATGATGATTGTACCTTATTGTAACTACTTTGGGTGGCTATGACAGACCTAATAGACTTATTTAACTGAATCATGTAAAAAAAATATATTTTTTAACTTAATTGTGTTGCCTCACTTATAGTACATAGCCTTGAAGTCCCGTAGTGTGGTAGAAAGCTTTTTCCCTTCCTGCTGTTTCTCTTATATGCATACTTAGTTGGCAAGAGTGAATAAAAGTTAAAATTTGCATATAACTTTGCCTATATCTCTGGATTCTATTATTATTTTGATATGAATTGATTTGGAACCCAGATCTCTGAACATCCTGACTACTGACTAGAGGCAAATGGGGTCAATATGGGACTTTTTAGGTGCATGGACACATAAATACACAGAGAAGTATTTGATATAAAATGTTTTTATTAAATAAAAAAAAATAGATTAAAAGCATACTGCAAAGTCATATAATGTCATCAAAATGTTTTCAATGGGTGGACGCAGCCTTTACTGTCACACAGTATGTGGATATAACAACGTTTTTGTGATATTGTTTTGCTTTATTTCTGTTTATTTAGTCATTAGTATCACCATGCATTTTCCTGAAGAAGCCTGAATAGACGAAACTTGGTGAATAACATGCGTGATGAATGACATTATATGACTGTACAGTATGCTTTTTATCTAATTATTATTTTTTTTTAACTAAATAAAATTTTCTAACTATTTTTTATACAAAATATTTCTCTGTGTCCATACACCTGAAAAGTCCCATATCCCCCCCCCCCCCAATTGCCTCTAGTTCTTTATAAAGGGATGTTGGTGCCTTTCATGTAAACTGGTCTATTTCCATAGAACATTATGACTAAAATATCATTAAGTGGTTCAAACAGCTTTTGTTGCAGTACAGCACATGGTGACAGAGTAGAGACCCTCAATAAATCAAGCTGAGTACCTCTTGCTATAATATCCAATTACTGGTGGCAGTGAATGTATTGGTTGCATCAGCTGAAAATACCCAGCAGCATATCATCATCTTCATCATTTCACTGCACCATTTGGGGCCACAAATCTTAATTCATCCATATTCATCTGTAAACATGTTTCAACACACAACAGTCTTCACTTTCAATTTGCTGTCAGTTGAAAGAAAAATGTATGCAACTGATTATTTTTCCACCTTAATTGAACATTGAATGTTGAAGGCACCAGGGATCGGAGAGAGTGACCTCACTAACCCATGTAATCTCCAGTTGCTGCATTTTGCTTATGCGCTGTTTTGTTGTTGTGAAGAACTGTTGATCCTTAGCCTATGTCTAGGCTAGAATTCCCAGGCCTAGTCATTACTGAGCTTTTGGCACAGCGGGGTAATGTGAAAGATAGACTCTACTAACTGGAGGTCATTGTGACTGCGATGAAGTAAATATGTCTCAAACTTCTATCAACCTCTCAAGGGAATGCCGGCCAATTCCAACCCCATAAAATATGATATATTAACTTATTTACTCTGTAGTGCTGCTTTAATTACTTTTACATTTTAGCTTGTGGTCCTGGGTCCATCAAAAATGTCAGCACTTAAAGCTGAAAAATAAAAACAGGTCGATACCTTAAGCAATATTCGTTCACATAATAAGCAATTAAATTTAATTCCATCACCCGCACACTCAAGTAATGTAATTTTAGTGCTGCATTTATCTCTATTTTTTGTTTTGTTTTAGCTATATTCTACTCTTGAGTCTAGGTGCCCCTGGAGTGGAGTAAGCAGAAGCAGCTGAGCCAAAAGTTCTGTTGTCTGATGCTAACCAAGATCATGCAATTTTAGCCTAAATATGTATCTATTTAAAGAGTAACACTAGCAAAACTTTTTTTATTGTTGTTAGATACAATACGTAATAGTTAGAAACATGTACAGTGTTTTTCCTTTTTGCTGTATACAGTATGTCACATTAGGTAGATTTTCTCTTACTTTCTGTCCTGGAAACACAATAGAAGGCAAGAAGAAAACCTTTACAAATTAGTGGAAATGACTTCTTCTTCTTCTTTTTTTTAAATACTCGTTATTTATAATTACTTTTGAAACTTTGAAGATAGCTGTCACCAGAACAGATGAACTCATTTAAAGATTCTTCCTCACCTTCTGCTCCAAAGATGAGGATGGTCACAATCTACCAGGAGAATTTCGTATTGGGTAAATCAAGGGGACATAGGTGGATTTTGCTGTCCATAACTGGCCCCTTTTCTGAGGTGCCCCATTTATTTTGGGCTGTATTTTAACCCTCAGTCTACCAGCAGGGTCCAATGGACCCTGTAGGTAGTTTGTGTTGTGTTTTTTTAATGGAATTTATTATGATTATTTTATAAGAACTTATGACTTTTTTTTACTGCTAATTAGACAGTTATAAATCTGAAAGCATGAGTTTTTTTTGTATTTACACTTTTTCTGTAAATTTAAATTATATCATCGTACACTGGCAGGGTCCATCGGACCCATGTTGCTCTTCAATAGTTTCTCCGTTATGACTCACCAAGTCACATGATTACTGTACTGCACTTTGTGGGACATTTTCAGTCTGCAAGTTAGGGTATGTTTCTGCATGTTAGGACTTGCTTTCTTAGCTTTGAAGATTTGTTATGCTTTCTTGATTTGGTGGAACTACCATCATGGCTTGCAAACGCCTCAGTAATGAAGAAATACTTTGTTTGTTGAACTCGGATTCTGAAGAAGATTAACATGCATCAGATTACGAGCCATCGGATGACGAAAACGAAATAGATGACATCCTTGTATAAGATAACTTGGATTCTGATGATAGCACCATCACAGCACCTACCACCCAAACTGATTTGCCATCTTCATTTACTATGCAGGTGTACACTGGGAAATGTCAAGACCTAGGAAGGGTAGTGAATCAGGGGGAGTGAGTGGTAATGGATTTGGATCAAGGAATATTACATTCTGGACGAAACATCACTTGTGATAACTTCTTCACTAGCCTGCAGTTAGCTAAATAAATACTGGAGAAGAAAATCACAGTTGTTGGAACAGTTCGTAAAAACAAAAAAGAACTGCCCCAAGAATTTGTGACAACAAAAAAACGAAATGTCTACTATACTCTGTTTGGTTTCCAGAAAGACATGATGATGGCATCATACTGTTCAAAATAAAACAAAGTTATTACCCTCTTAAGCTCTATGCATTCCCAACCTACTGTTCAAAACCGAGAAGACAAAAAAACAGATAATTCAGTCATACAATGAGACAAAAGGAGGCATTGATATGATGGATCCGATCGTTCATACTTATGCCCCGGACACACGGTCGGATTTTCCGATGGAAAATGTCCGATCGGAGCGTGTTGTCGGAAATTCTGACCGTGTGTGGGCTCCATCGGACATTTTCCATCGGATTTTCCGACACACAAAGTTGGAGAGCAGGAGATAAAATTTTCCGACAACAAAATCCGTTGTCGGAAATTCCGATCGTGTGTACACAAATCCGACGGACAAAGTGCCACGCATGCTCAGAATAAATAAAGAGATGAAAGCTATTGGCCACTGCCCCGTTTATAGTCCCGACGTACGTGTTTTACGTCACCGCGTTCAGAACGATCGGATTTTCCGACAACTTTGTGTGACCGTGTGTATGCAAGACAAGTTTGAGCCAACATCCGTCAGAAAAAATCCTAGGATTTTGTTGTCGGAATGTCCGAACAAAGTCCGACCGTGTGTACGCCCTATTACAGTACTAAACGAATGACCAGAAGATGGCCAATGATTATATTTTATAACATGTTGGATGTTAGTGCTATCAATGCCTACACTATTTGGATGTCGCTAACACCAGACTGGAATGCAAGACAATCGCACAAAAGGAAGATTTTCCTTACACATCTTGGGAAAGCACTGACTGGAGTATCTGAGGGGCCTGACGTTCCTCAGACTCCTACCTCAGAAGAACCACCAAGAAAGCAAGCACGTTGCATTATCCGCTCTAATAGCAAAGACAGAAAAACACGAACAGTGTGTTGTGCATGCAAACAAAATGTATGTCAAGAACATCAGACAGTGGTGTGTTTGAACTGTGGACGGTGAAACTTTTTCATCATATTAGCATACAGTAACTTTTCTAACTACCCATGCCCTACACCTACACATCAAAATTTCATGTTTCTCTCAATTGACAATTTCTTTACCATTTTTATCTTTATCTGTGAATTTATGTGCAAAATAATATAAGACAAAATACTCTTCACAGTTAGTGCTTAAAATATAGAGAATACACTTTATTATCACCAAATGAGTAAGTATTGCTTAGTATTTCATGGTTATTCAATATTTTACTAGCTAAAATTATAATCAAAATTCATAATTACACTGTTTCACAATAAAAATAATTATACTAAACGTTTACTCATTATATGTACCAAACTATAGTACAGGGCCCATTGGACCCTGGCGGTGCAAGGTGGTGAAAAAAAAAAAAAAGCCGGTAGACGGAGGGTTAATAGGTATTCCTTGCTTTTTCTCTGGGCTTTTTCCTATACAGGTTTCTGCCAATTCAAGATCCCTTTGTTGGTCAATAGAGTCCCTATACTCCTTTTTGAACTTACCCAGTTAGCGAGTCTTGATATCTGGAGTCACAGTGTTTTTCCCACTCTGCTCTGTATAAGTTTGGGCCTCATGCTTTGGGTCATATTAGACCCTTGTGGATTATTAAGTAAGAATTTTTTCCAAAATACCCAGCTGTACATTTTAACACTTCAGGTACAACTTTTCACCAATTTTGATCTCCGCTCCCCTTCACAGGGGTGCGGTTACATATGAGATATTGATTCAATCTCCATTATATATCAGGCAGCCTTCTCTTGATTGGCCTCCTGACTCCTGGATTCTCTTGGAGCTGGAACTGGTTCCATATATGATTCTTCCACTTATATTAGGTAAGATATATTCACACTTTCAATGATTGATGTATATATTTAAACATGATTTTGTAGTCTGTGTCTCGATCAACATTTGTCTTTTAGAGTCCATTCAATGTACTCCTCAACAAGCAACTCCCTGAAGAAGACTGTTTTAGTTGAAATGCGTAGGGGTATTTTTGTGTTAGTACTGTCTTGAGGAATGACATCATGTGCAATTCTTTTATCTCCACATGTATTGCTTACTTTGTTGTATGCATCAGGTTTTAACTTTACATAGATTTTAGAATGTTTGTATTAATAAAATTCCTTTTATTCAAATACCATTGTCCTAATTCTAAATGTCCTTTGGTGCCTCCAAAGTCCAATCCAATTTTTCTTTTCTGTTCCAATATCCTTTGGGATGTGGCACCCTCTTGACACTTGGATAGCTCAGGTCTCTCTGATAATACATTTTCCATGTTCCAAAGACAAATGTGACTCTAATGCCATGTACACAAAAGCGGACTTTTCAGCATCAAAGGTTCGACGGACTTTCAACAGACTTTTGACGGACTTTCTAAGGAACGGACTTGCCTACACACGATCACACCAAAGTCCAACGGATTCGTACGTGATGACGTACGACCGGACTAAAATAAGGAAGTTGACAGCCAGTAACCAATAGCTGCCCTAGTGTCGGTTTTCGTCTGTTGGACTAGCATACAGACGAATGGATTTTTCGTCCGAACTCGAGTCCGTCAGAAAGATTTGAAACTTGTTCCAAATCTAAAGTCCATCTGATTTTAGAAATAGTCCGCTGCAGGTCCGATGAAGCCCACACATGGTCGGATTGTCCGACGGATTCATCCCGTCGGACCAGTCCGGACGAAAAGTTCGCCCGTGTGTACACGGCTTTAGGATTTACTATAATTTTCTGTCCTGGTGACAATGATGACCAGGACATAAAGGAAGATAAATCTACCTATCAGGAAACACAGAAAACAATAAAGTCTGGCCCACTTTAACTAAAATTAAAAAGAAAAGTTTGGTCTTTGGATACATTTTAATAAAATGCGCCTGGGTATAATCAAGGATTGCTTTTAATAATAACAGGTAAAGTTTTGATCAAACGTTAGGATTACATTCTAGGGAAGAAGCCTATCCTGCTTCTAACTAACACTGTTTTACTCACAGCTATTACCTTTTGTATCAATTGACCCTTACTTTTTAGATTGTAAGCTCTAACAAGCAGGGCTCTCTGATACCTCTTGTACCAAATTGTAATGTAACTGTAATGTCCTCCTTCATTTTGTTAACCGCTTGCCTACCAGCGCACACCGATGTATGTTGGCAGTATGGTACTGGCAGGTAAAAGGGCGTACAGGTACGTCCCCTGTAAGAAGCGTGTCGCGAGCACGTGCGCGCTGCATCAGTCTCCGTGCCCGTGACCGCGGGTCCTGCGGACTTGATGTCCGCCGAATGCCCGCGAACATGTCACGGAGAGGAAGAATGGGGAGATGCTTATGTAAACAAAGCGTTCCCCATTCTGCCTAGTGACAGGACAGTGATCTACTGCTCTCTGTGATTGAGAGCAGTGATCACTGTCCTGTATTAAATATAGGTATGTGGCGCTACCTCACCTATAGGTGAGGTAGCGCCACATACCTATATTTAATATCGTTTTTGAGTTATGTGAGTAGACCCTTTTATGTTGGCAGCTCCCTGTGCTTTTCTACGAGTGTTTTTTGCGCACTGGTTGTATCCTTTGTTGCTTGATCACTGTCCTGTGTGTTCAAGCCCAGCCCCCTCAAAGCTAGAATCACTCCCTAGGACACACTTACCCCTTCACTGCCCCCTAGTGGTTAACCCATTCACTGCCTGTGTCATTTACACAGTAATCAATGCATTCTTAATCGTACTGATTGCTGTATAAATGACAATGGTCCCAAAAATGTGTCAAAAATGTCTGATGTGTCTGCCATAATGTCTCAGTCCCGATAAAAATCGCAGATCGCCACCATTACTAATAAAAAAAAAAAAATTTTAAATAAAAAAGCCATAAAACTATCCCCTATTTTGTAGACGCTATAAATTTTGCGCAAACCAATCAATATACGCTTATTGTGATTTTTTTTTACCAAAAATATGTAGAAGAATGCATATCGGCCTAAACTGAGGAATAAAATATTTTTTTATATATTTTTGGGGGATATTTATTATAACAAAAAGTAAAAAATACTGCGTTTTTTTCAAAATTGTCGCTGTTTTTTGTTTGTAGCGCAAAAAATAAAAACCGCAGAGGCGATCAAATACCACCAAAAGAAAGCTCTATTTGTGGGAAAAAAAGGACGTCAATTTTGCTTGTGTACAATGTCGCACGACATTGTCAGTTAAAGCGACGCAGTGCCAAATCGCAAAGAGTGCTCTGGTCAGGAAGGGGATAAATCTTCCGGGGCTGAAGTGGTTAAGCGCTGCGCAAACTGTTGGCGCTATATAAAACCTGTATAATAATAATAATAACAATAACTTCATTTTACCAGCTTCCAATTTGGAAACATATAAATCTGATTCTCTGTGGGATGTTTAAACCGTAGGTGTATGCACTCACTTTTAGCTTCGGTGCCATGCTGGGCGATAGCAAGTATTTTTATCTGATTGGCTTTTCATAGGCATGTGATATGTATTGCCCATACATGGTCTAATATGATAGGACAAGAACTTTGGCACCTACAAAAAATTGTTGTAGCCTGGGGTCTGGCTCACATTTACTTCCAACCACTGGTGACCTTACAGCTCTTGCCCTACTGAAGCACAATGTATATTTTTCAAAGCATAAGTGCATGTATGAGAGCCCTTTCGTAGGCAATGAGTAGTCTCAATTGCACAGGCATATGACATAGGCAGAACAGGAAGTGCCCCACTCCAAGCAGTGCAGAAGAGAGAAGAACTGAGCAAAGGGGTTGTATTACTAGAGTCAAATAGACTGTGCACTTTGCAATGTGTAGTTGGCTGCACTGTGCAAGGGCAGTTGCTCCAGAACTTAGTAAATGAAGTAAAGATTCATGCAAGGGAATTTTTATAAAAAATTTTACTTTTGCTTGCACATGGTTGAATGATGGAAGTCAGCAGCTCTTTCCCTCATTTACTAAGCTTTGGAGCAACTGCTCTTGCAGTTTATTTTTCTTTAGTAAATCAACCCTAGACTGTCACATGAATGTATTCAAATGTACCAATACAACTTTTTTAAAAGGAAAATTTAAGAGTTCCTAAAGTTCCAAGAGGCTAACCTATATAGTTGCCGCTTTATTGATCTTCAATTACTTTTTCTTGTTCTTGATATGTTACCTGGAATCCAAAAATGTCTTCCTTGTCAGCTACTTGACCTCAAGCTGATAATAGATTCATTATTTGACATAATGATCTTTACTTTGACAGCTATGAAAGTCAAAAAGAACTGAATATTTAACATCCAGAAGACTTAAAATAATAATGGTTAGAGAAAAAAAAACGCATATATTATATTTTTATTACTAATTTATTACATATATTATATTTATTTATTTTATTTGTTTGTCTTGATTTTTGACTTTTTTTTTACTGTTCACTTACTGGGACCTGAGTACCTTATTTTTTTGTTCTTTATTCCTTTTATGTACAGCATGGTTTTGGAATGACAATAAAATTATTCTTATCCTCAATTAAATATAGTAGCTGTCTCCTGACTCTTGAATGTGCGTAACAGTTAATAGTTAACAGCCCCAAAGTTATGTGAAAAAATGTGATTCTGCTCAGTCCCCTAGTGTGTACAGTGTTAGTTCACTTTTTCATTTTTTCTGCAAAGTTGAACTAACACTTCAAAAAAGGCTCCTACCTGTTGGAAATTGCTGACTTGTATGGCATATTAAAGTGGGCAGGAGCCATTGGCTACCACTGCTGCCAATCACAGCTGGTGAGCCAATGAGGAGAGAGTGGGGGCAGGACCAAGCAATGGCTCTATCTGTCTTATGGACGCATAGAGCGGTGCTCAGGAACATGCCCATAGCAAATTACTTGCTATTGGGAACACTGGTCAAGCAGGAGGAGCCAGGAGCGCTGGTGGGGGGACCCAAGAAGAAGAGCGCTGGTGGGGGGACCCAAGAAGAAGAGTATCGGGACTGTTCTGTGCAAAAAGATTGCACAGAGCAGGTAAGTACAACATGTTTGTTATTTAAAAAAACAAAAAACCTTTAATATCAGTTTAAGGCAGTTTAGCAATAGTTAGCAATTTTTTAAAATTTTAATATTTTTTTAAATGTTTAATTATTTTAGTTTTAATAATTGTTATTATTTGCAATGTTTTAATTGCTAGTGATTTTAGGTAGTTGACTCCCTTTTTTTTAAAACTATTTTTCCCAGAAGCAAGTGTCTTTCACTGAAATTCTTTGCATGCAGAATAACACTGTGCTGAGGCTGCTAACATGAATAAGAAGATGACATAATCAGTTTCGAAAGGATGTGGCTCCACTCCACGCCTGCAGTGATGTCACTCCTCCCTGGGGACACTTAGCCGTGAAGGTGCATTCATGCATCTCTTGTTGATTCCCAGTTATATTTCTCTCTCTCCTAACACACATTGCCAAAAGCATCTCCTCATCTTTAGAAATAAAAATTAAAGGACAATTATTTTTCTTGTTCATTCATTTTCTTTCCTGGGGTAAGTCACTTCCACCTGAGAGGCATAATTTTAAGAACTGACAGACATATTATGCATGTAATGAGATTTGCTCTAAAATTCCCTAGTGGTGATGAATTATATCTACTACCACTCAGCATGCTTTTCGCCTAGATTTACTTAAGTGAGAAATAAAATCACCTATTTACAAAAAAAAATCTTGATATGTCTTTCCGGTAGTAAATCAAATCAGGGTCATTGAAGTGAAAAAGGAAACTTTTACTCACTTTGGTCCTATATTCAAGACACTTTCTGGCATTGATGTTCTTGAATTTTGTCAAAAAAGATTGGTGTCTTTCAGATTCTTTCCAAAAAATGTATAACTCAGTGAAAAAAGGAAGCTCCACTGCACCTTTGAGGTTAATCAACATATGTCACATATCTCGGAGTGCTGCAGGACATTATAACATAATGTGATCTTCAAGAATTCGCTAGAGTGGTAATGCTTGGTTCAAATATTCTCTGCAATCTCAGAAAAACCAAGAGAAGGAGCATAGTTGTAGCTATGTGCAGTGTGGCAGTATGGATTGTGAAAGAGCCCTGTACTGTTGGAAGAGGTACATAAAGTACACATACAGTAAAACCTTAGTTTGTGAGTAACTTGGTTTGAGGGCTTTTGCAAGACAAGCAAAATATTTTATTAAATTTTGACTTGATACACAAGAGATGTCTTGATATACAAGGGATGTCTTGATATACAAGTAGCGTCATGTCACAACTGAGTATAAAAGAGCAGAGAGGTGCCTCTAAGTGTAGCAATATGGTTACATTTAATAAAGGTACAGCATTTAGCAAGTCACATGGTTGATGATTAAAACAGGCACATCTAAGTATGCAGACATCCAGGGTATAACTGTCCACATAGACCATTCTCCACACCATAATCAACGTCATTCCTTTCCACGTTGCACTCCACAAGCGCTTCAAGCCTCGCTTTCAAATTGCTCTACTGCAGGGTAGTCTTCCCGGTCACGATTACAGACTGACAGTGAGAGCCGGCAGTGCAGAGGACAGTCTATGTAGACAGCTTTACCCCAGATGCCTGCTTATTTAGATGTGCCTCTTTTAATCATCAACTACATGAGTTGTTAAATGTTGTGCCTTCATTAAATGTGACCATATTGCTACACTTATGCCCTGTACACACGGTCGGATTTTCAGACGGAAAATGTGTGATAGAACCTTGTTGTCAGAAATTCCGACTGTGTGTAGGCTCCATCACACATTTTCCATCGGAATTTCCTACACACAAAGTTTGAGAGCTTGCTATAAAATTTTCCGACAACAAAATCCGCTGTCGGAAATTCTGATCGTGTGTACACAAACCTGATGCACAAAGTGCCACGCATGCTCAGAATAAATTAAGAAACGAAAGCTATTGGCTACTGCCCCCTTTATAGTCCCGACGTACGTGTTTTATGTCACCGCGTTTAGAACGATCAGATTTTCCGACAACTTTGTGTGACCGTGTGTATGCAAGACAAGTTTGAGCCAACATCCGTTGGAAAAAATCCATGGATTTTGTTGTTGGAATGTCCGATCAATGTCCGACCGTGTGTACGGGGCATTAGAGGTGCCTCTCTTTTCTTTTATATTCTGTAGCTCCTGCTGGATTTTGCTTCTGATCCCCTTGTGGAGGCTGCCATTTGTTGATGGACATTTTTTTTGGTTACACAACCTATCACATTGCCATAATCTTTTTATATGGGCTATAAACTGAAGGATTTATGAATAAATGGTTGTGGAACAAATCATCTGAGTTCCCATTATTTCCTATAGGGAGATTTGCTTTGATATACAAGTGTTATACATGTGTTGGATTACAAGCATGTTTCCGGAACTAATTATGCTCTCAATCCAAGGTTTTACTGTACGTGTTATGCAAGCTTTTGGACATTACTGGTCTTGTTATATAATTTGCTACTTTTTTCCTTTGAAATGGGGTTATGGTCACTTAGACTTCTTCTTAAATTTGTGGTCATCAGAAAGATCCCCACTTATAGATAGCTAAAAAGCTCATTGCTGATAGTGGTTATTTATCTGAGTTGCTTATTGCTCAAGGAGCCCCCTAGGAACCTATGAATGAACATTACAGTTGAGAAAGGCTGGTAAAAGCACCCCTCCAGTTGGACTTATACCAAGCAAGTCAACACACAAACTCTCAAAAATAAAAGAGGGGTCCTTCACTATTTAAGAGCCTTAAAATGGATGTAAACCCCATTCATGAAATCTTACTCTGGAACATATATTTGTAGTGTTTACTTATCTCTATCCAAAGCCCTAAGTCTCGTGTCTTTCTGCTGCTCGGTTCTTCTCTTATCAGCATGATAACTTCTGACAATCTCTCCAACAACTGAGATAAGATATAGAAATAAATTAGCAGACAGCAGGTCTATTCATAGCACAGCTCTGCACATTTCTTCCTTCCCCTGCCTAGGTGGAGCGGGGGGGTGTGTGCCTTTCCTCCAATCAGCTGTCACATAGTGTATGCCAAGAATCTACACCCAGTGGTGGAACAGGAAGAGAAGATTCTAACACGATATGCACTTTCTAAACAGTCTAGAAAGTTGAAGACAGCACATATACATGTAAAATTTATGTAGGGAGATTTGTTTAATCTCTGTGTATCATCTGAGGCTGTTCACTTCATTGGGTATATGTGAGGGTTTACATCCACCTTAAATTCAATTTCTTAAACTCTATCCCCCGGTATATGCAAACCCCAATGCATTTCACTCTATTAGGAGGTTATTTGTAAGGTCACTAAACTAAGGCTTTAAAGCGGGGTTCCACCCAAAAGTGGAACTTCCGCTCATCGGATTCCTCCCCCCCTCCGGTGTCACAATTGGCACCTTTCAGGGGGGGGGAGTAGATACCTGTATAATACAGGTATCTGCACCCACTTCCGGGAATAGACTCCCGCGGAGTCACGCCCCCTCCCGCACTCCCCCGCTGTCTCCTGGGAAAGACACAGGGCCCAAGAGATAGCGGGGACCATTGAGAACGCGGAGCGCAACTCGCGCATGCGCAGTAGGGAACCGGGAAGTGAAGCCGCAATGCTTCACTTCCTGATTCCCTCATTGAGAATGGCGGCGGCAGCACCCGGGGATCGAGGGACAGTTCGGTCTTGGGTGCCAACATCGCTGGACCCCGGGACAGGTGAGTGTCATTATTTTAAAAGTCAGCAGCTGCAGTATTTGCAGCTGCTGACATCTAAAAAAAAAATTTTTGCCGGACTCCCGCTTTAATTTATCAATTGCTATATATGCTCCTAAATGGAGGCTTTCAAAGATTAGCATTAGGAAGCCAATTACGCAGAGGGGCTTTGATAGTGTATGTGACTTCCACATATATTTGCAACTAAACAACTAAAACCTCTGCTTTTAACACAAATTATGCATATTGGTGTAATTAGCTTCTTTTCTAGCTAGCTGGTAAGTGTGCTGGAAAATATTTTAAAGAGAAGTTTGGGTTTAAAAAAACAAACATTCATACCCACGCCACCTCTACACTGGGAAATGAGTGATCAAATACAGCTGATCACTCAGTTCTCCCCTCTGCTCTGAGAAGACAGTCACTGACTCTCTGCTCTGCCCTTAAAGTGCTCACTGGAGTGCTGGGCTGGAGAGGGGCTTGGAACAGCTGGCTCAGTCTCCCAGAAGCTCACTGAGAGGCTGAGCCAGCTGTCGGTACAGGCTTCTGGGTGGATCCTGACTGTAAAGTCGGGATCGATCCAGCGCCTGGACCTGCTGAGTGATTGACTGAGCTTAGGTGCAAGGTCACACGCTCTAAGGTGAGCGCATACACCAAAGGGGGAGCACAAGAGTGGACACAAGCACTTTACTGTTATATCATCTGTTTTATCATCTGCAAAAAACACAAGAAGAATGGAGTATTTATGAATAGACTTTATGCTGCGATTTTATGGACACAGATTAATGCATGAATTAGTTTGGCACAAGAGCACTTTAAACATGGTTCACTTTATTTCTATATTGATTATTGTATATTGATGCACTTTTATATAGATTGATGTAAATTACAGGTTGTCCCTGCAATTATTGCAGTATCGCAATTATCGCACAGGGTTGCAAATTTCTATATTGCATATGAATGCTACATATGTATATAGAGGTGTAAATGCTATACAGGTTGTCATTTGGAGGATCGCATAGGATTGCAATTTTTAATTGTTCATGATCACAACTTATAATCGCGTAAGATTGTGTTATTAGATTCACTAGATTTTTTATACAGGATTAGAATATCTCACCACCACTATTAAACTGCAACCAGTCATATTATGATTTAATACGGTTATCATACGATTATATTTGGATAGCACAGCATTATATTGGTATAAAACTTTTTGGCACGAGCATATGGGACAAGATAAATGCTAGGAGCTGTCCTCTAATCATCTCTAATTATCATTTGGATTTTCACATAGTAGCTCGCAAGATTCTGTTTGTTTTTTAATTTTTTTCCTGACTGTTACATTTAGTAAATTAATACTAATTCTCACTGTGCACTAAACGTTTCACAAGCATATTATAGTTCAGTATGAATCCAGTTAAAACATTTTTTTTATTTGTTAGAACCTTCATCGAGCTTTTATCAGTCTGTTAGGGGAGATTTACCAGTTGTGTCACCAAGGCAAAAGTGAGAGAAAACAATATGAAATAGAGGAAAATCTCCCCAAGGTGAAAGGAAAACCTGTACTTAGTTGTCAATAGAATAGATGCCATCCAATGAATGATTTCCACACCCGTCCTGCAGGGGCAGATCCAGAGTCTAGTCTCGGGAGGGGCACTGCCAGAAAATAATTTTTTCTGCGGGCAATTTATCAGGGAAATGGCTGGTGTTATAGTGTCAGGATGATTGAAGTGCATAATTTCTATTATTACTTTGTTATATATAATGAAATTATGGATAGTCACTTGCCACCTCACCTGCCACAAGTTGCACATTGTCACTTGCCAAGTCACATGCCACGTCACCTGTCACCAGATGCGGATTGTCACTTGCCACGTCACCTGCCACACGTTGTGGATTGTCACTTGCCTGCTACAATTGTCACTTTCCTTTCCTGTGTCTCAGAGTGAAGTCAGGCAGCAGACAGATGATGTAATCCCTTTGCTGCCCGCAGCTGCCTGCACAGTGAGGACGGAACTGCAGGGTGGGCGCCAGGCGCTGAGAGATGATGTCATCTCTCTGCTCCCCTGCCCACCGGCCCACTGATTGGCTAGCCGCATGCTGACCTGCTGACTGGCTCACCCACCAAGCCGCCCACCCGCTTTCTCACCGATCTGCCCACCCGCTTACTCACCGAGCTGCCCGCCCGCCCACTCACCCGCTTACTGGCCCGCTGCTCACCCGCAACTAATTTCTCGGTGGGCGGGCAATTGCCCCGTTGCCCCCCTGGATCCACCCCTGCCATCCTGTCGGTGACATCCGTAAAATTTTTTGGAATTGCCATTGCTTTCTGTCCCAGTCACACTGATCACAAGGTCAAATAGACAGGGTAAATCTTCCCAGTAGTAAAACAGACAGCAACAGAAACTGTATAAAGTTTTATTCCTTCCACACTGTATCTGACTATTTAAAAGAACAATAAAATAGAAATATCTTTGGCTTTAAACTTACACCCTGCAGAATTTTCCTTAGAATTGAATACCCTACTTTGGTGGGAAAGGGAATAAATGGGGCTGGGGGCAATAGCCTCAAGCTGAATGGTGGTTGTGGCCAAGTTGTGCTAACAGTGGGAGGGGCTTAAAGGTGTATGGGTAAACAAAACTTGATCCTACTCTACTCTGGGTCAAGAGTTCATATTGGTATGATAGAGGCTTTTCTGTCCTAGTGAACCTATGATAAATACTCTATTTCATCCTTACCATTCATTAACTCTTCACACTTGTTCTGCACAGGGTAGTTCACCCCATTTTGAATTTAGCGCTGCATAAACAAAGCATACAATATATACAGGAAAAAAATAACTAAATTAAAGGAACCATAAATGAGCGAATTAGGTTCAAGAAGCACAATAAACAGCTTAAAATGGATGTAAACCCTCACATATACCCAGTGAAGTGAACAACCTCAGATGATACACAGAGATGAAACAAATCTCCCTACATAGGTTTTACTTGTATATCTGCTGAATTCAACGTTCTAGACTGTTTAGAAAGTGCACATCGTGTTAGAATTTTCTCTTCCTGTTCCACCACTGGGTGTGGATTCTTGGCATACACTATGTGATAGCTGATTGGAGGAAAGGTACACACCCCCTCTCAACATAGACAGAGGAAGGAAGAAATGTGCAGAGCTGTGTTGTGAATAGACCAGCTGTCTGCTAATCTATTTCTATGCACCATCCCTGACACAAATTTCAGGATGGTTTTATCTTGGTTGTGGGAGAGCTTGTCAGAAGTTATCATGCTGATAACAGGAGAACCAGGAGCTGAAAGACACAAGACTTAGGGCTTTGAAGAGAGATAAGTTAACATAAATAAGTTAAGATAGATGTGCCCAGGTCAAATTTTAAGAATGGGGCATACATCCACTTTAAATGGTGTCTTTCTAGACTGACCCTCAAATAGCTGGTCATATGGTGCACACACAATTTTTCTTTTTTGCATATCATAATCACAAGTAATCTACTGTTTTGTATTATTTATTTTCTGCAGTTTTAATTTATTGCAGATGTCTCCATTACATAGCGTAATCAAAAATTCAACAGCCATGTCATTTATTTAAACTATTCTTATACACATATGGGAGTTTAGACTCTAATCTCTCCTCTGTTATGTTTTGGCAAGCAATAGTAAAGCTTTGTGCAATAAGGAATGGCTTATGTAATCATAATTCTCAATGCAAAAATGAATTTGCTGACATAAAGACATGAGAATTTCAGCAAAAAGCACATCCTAGAGCATTCGTTGCTGCTGCTAATGAATTCTGTTCAGGCTGATAAAAGTGAGGACTAGTGATGAGCCGAACACACCTAGGTTTGATTCAAGGTAAGTTTGGTGGAGTTTACAGAAGTTTTGGTGTCAAATCCAAACCCTATTGAAGTCAATAGGAGTTGAATTTTATAAAAAAAAAACAGTAATAGCCATTTCCTAGGCTGATAGGCATGGGATTTTCAAACAAATTACATAGGGGCTTGGCACCTCTTACCAAAGCATTTTTTAAAAATTCAGTTTGGCAGAGAACAGTGATTTTAAAAATGCTTGAAGGGCAACAATAAAGAGGCAAAATCTATTTAATTCACTTTCCTGGAATAATGCCTGTAATCTGTTTGTGAAGTGGGGCATCTGAACCACAAAAAAACCAAGAAATAAGTGTAAGGTCCCCCTCAAAATCTATACCCTAATAACCCAGTTACCAAGCGGTATTGCCCCCTCTTGGAATAAGCAGAAGATGTTTCTGTGGTCTGTACTGGGTCCACACCTCCACGCCGCTTACTGGAGTGTTTGAAGTTAAGAAGGAGCCTTCCCTAAGCTATATACCCTTGCCTGGAAGGTGACCCTGTGTTAAACACTATCTCTCACAAGTAGGTTCATCTCCCTACCACACACTCACCAGAAGCAGGCCAAAATTACATAGGGTCCCTTATTTAAAAGTTTCCCTCATCCAAGATGGCTGCTGAAGTTTCTTAAAAATTCTATGTCCAATCAGATTACTTTCCTCTCTCAAATCACTAAACAGAGTCTCAAAGGGACCAATTCCCTTGCAGGTCTCCCTTTACTATGCAATAATGTCATTAGGACATCTGCAGGTGGGGAGGATAACTGCAGCTGCCTACATTTAACATATTGACTTAACTGCTTTAAATGTTATCTGGAGTTAGGCTTTATTTGTTGTTCAGTTATGTAAAGTATATTTAAATCTACTAGACCATCCAACACTAACTTTTCCACAGGTTGAGATTAGTGCTGTCCAAGGGTGACTACATTGCTTATGCATAGATATGGTGGACTAGTGAGCATAGCTCCCCTAAGACAGGGCCTGTGTTATCTGCAGAATCCCCATTTGAAAATAAAGATTAAAATGCCTGAAAAAAAAAACTAATGACACCTCCACATCTAAGGACTGGTAGGCTGCAAAATTTTAATTTTTTGTTCTTGGGGTTAGACACTCTTTATATGTGCAGGTCTAATGGGAAAACAGTGTATTGTTTTATAATGAGACGTTGCTGATATTAGAAATATACCCAATGAACATTATTGTAATTACTATGTAACCATGCTTTGCTAATATAGACATTACAGTTGTGATGTTTACAAATGAGTTTGGCTCCCTCTAGTGTCCATTTAATGTTATTAAGACTTTTGTTCAGTTTCTGTGAAGCAGTGTTACAAAGCATTGTGGGAGATGTGGTTTAATGAGGAGATGACTCATGTGTTAACTTTGTTTCAAAACTACTAATCCCACAATGACAGTCACTGACCCACAAGGCCAAGTTACTGTGCAGCATGCTGGGAGCAGGAATAAAAGGAACAGCGCGGCCATTTTTCCGGCCTCTTGGGACGTCATTCAATACCTGCCTGCAGTGAGGTCTGTGTGTGTGACCGGGAGATTGCAGTCTGTGAGGCGCGGAGCAGAATCGATTGGCCTCTGAGGTGTTCCAGAGCACAGCCAGTTGGATCAGCGTGTGGATAGACCTGAGGACCCAAAGATTTCTGGAGGTTTCCTGCATTACAGTCATCAGCCATCAAAAGGAGTGGTGTGGTGTGACGGCACCAACTTTGGATCAGACTGAGATATCAGGAAAGGAGCCTTACGGTACCTGGGCCTGTTGTGGTGAGTGGGCACTTGCCCAGATCAATATAGTGCACGGTTGCTGTGTGAGTTAGTTACAGACTGCTGGTGAGACTTGTAGTCCCACAGAAGTGATCTCACTTGTCCACAAGCTGCATACCATTAAATTTTAGGATTCATTTCTGCTAAGGAGGAAGTATTATAAGAGTTTTATATTTGCAAGTACACAATTACCAGCATATCATTTATCCTACAGTTTGCTTTCTACTTGTTTCCCTGTTTGGATTTACAAATACTGCAGTCTAATACCATAAGCTAGCTAAAGATTCTGAAGAAAAAAACTTTTATCATCTTCTATAAAGCATCACAATTCACTTTTCATTTGGAACATTGTATTACAACCTAGGGGGAGCCCTTGAGTACAGGATATATATATATATATATATATATATATATATATATATTGTATTGTACTGTTGCATGTTCATAACATTATACTGCAGATTTGGTGTGTGTGCTTTGAGGTTTCAGTGGGAAGGTGCTTAATATAAGTTTTGGCATATATTGGGCGTTTATCCCATTGTGCACCTGTCTGCATACATACTTTACGGTAACTATTTGATCTACAATTTTCAAGTTTATATTGAGTGTTATTAATTGTCATTTATTGTTTATGCTGAATTGCATTTTCTTTTATGTTCAACATCTATTAACCGCTTCAGCCCCGGAAGATTTTACCCCCTTCTTGACCAGAGCGTTTTTTGTGATTCGGCACGGTGTTGTTTTAACTGACAATTGCGCGGTCGTGCGACGTGTCTCCCAAACAAAATTGATGTCCTTTTTTTCCCACAAATAGAGCTTTCTTTTGGTGGTATTTGATCGCCTCTGCGATTTTTATTTTTTGCACTATAAACAAAATAAGAGCGACAATTTTGAAAAAAATGCATTTTTTTTGTACATTTTGCTATAATAAATATCCCCCAAAAATATATAAAAAAACATTTTTTTCCTCAGTTTAGGCCGATCGTATTCTTCTACATATTTTTGGTAAAAAAAATCTCAATAAGCTTTTCCTGATTGGTTTGCGCAAAAGTTATAGCGTTTACAAAATAGGGGATAGTTTTATGGCATTTTTATTAATTTTTTTTTTTTTTACTAGTAATGGTGGTGATCAGCAATTTTTATTGTGACTGTGACATTATGGCGGACATGTCGGACATTTTTGACACATTTTTGAGATCAGTGACACTTGTCACTAGGCAGAACGTAGAGATGCTGTTTACATCAGCATCTTACCGTTCGTCCTCTCCGTGAGGCGATCGCGGGTATCCCCGCGGTGATCGAGTCCACGGGACCCGTGACCCGACTCATGGAGCTCCCGGCCAGCGCAGGCACCGCGCAGTCCATTTGCCCAGCCGTGCCATTCTGCCGACGTACATCGGCGT
Source organism: Lithobates clamitans (assembly GCA_037952925.1). Classification (NCBI taxonomy): domain Eukaryota; kingdom Metazoa; phylum Chordata; class Amphibia; order Anura; family Ranidae; genus Lithobates; species Lithobates clamitans. The sequence goes on along the minus strand of JBBGZY010000292.1, from coordinate 8,790,061 downwards.
GCAGTGGTCGGGAAGGGGTTAAAGTAAGTTACTTAAGTGGTTCAGTAACTCTGTGTGTGGTTTTCATTGAGGTGGCAGAGGTAAGAGAGGATCTGCAGAGTCGGGGTAGCCAGTGGGGTATAGAGTCAATCAGCAGCCCCTATGGGGGTACCGCTACACGTATATTAGGATAGAAGCAGAGGGAGAAGATGCAAAATGCCTCCAAATGGCTCTTGGTTATGAGATATAAAGAGTAGGACGTAGAATCTGCAGACTAAATGGATTTGATGTACTGTATTACTGTCATAAGAAAGCTTCCAATGTTTAATATAAAGCAATATTAAAGCTTTATTTTTTTTCATTAAAATAACAAACATGATATACTTACCTACTCTATGCAATGGTAGCCATAATAGCAATGAGCGGCCCCGATCCTCTTCTGGTGTCACCCACCGGCACTCCAGGCTCCTTCTCTTCAGCAAGTGCCCCCTGTGAAAAGTTGCTTTCATGCACATCACTGAATCGGATCGGGCTCAGGTAAGAAAAAGTAAGGTCTGAGTACAGAATTTTTTTCACCAATGAGGTGAAAAATCTTAAAGCTTTAGAACCACTTTAACAACAGTAAATACCCCATAAGCAGGTTTCAGTTTATGACCATGATGTTCAAAGGGTTATTCATAAAGAGGGTCTATGTTGCTCTTAGGATTCAGTCCTGCCTCTGCAAGACAAATGTTGGTGCTTGCCCTAAGTTCATGTACCCGTTCATATGGACAGTCCATCCTCAGTACAGCTACGCTCCCTCCCTGCTGCTGCAGCTCTCACATAGACAGCAAAGCAGCTGAGGAGTATTGTAGCTGAGTGTTCAGAGACACTGAAGTTAGGATTCAGAGACACTAGTTTTCCACTAGGTCTGATCCCCTTGTGATTGACAGCAGGCAGTGGATGGATCCATAGCCAATAAACAGAGAATCTGCTCACTACCTGCTGTCAATCACAAGGAGAAAGTGGATGTAAACAGTAAATAAAATTCCTTTACCAAAAAAAAAAATCCCCATAATGTAAATCCATCAGTAATCCGACCAGTAATGCAGATCTTCCTCAAGCATAATGAGCAACACCTGTAGACCAGCTGAAAAAAACAACACACCACATCCAATCCTGCAGCTACCTCTTGCCAAATGACAAATACAGGGTCCCTAACTAACTCTAAATAAGGTCCCTAACTCACAATTATACATACACATACTAGGGTGGCCATACTTCACTTGTGACTCACAGGAGTACAATTTCTTTTGTTCTCCCGTGAGCCAGAGTCACCTGATAGAAGGCTATTGAGGGTATTAGAGGGTGGCAGGGTCTTTGAGTTATATGTCACTTGGAATATATCCAAAAGCATGGGAGCAAGATGTTCAGAATTTGCATTGTACTACTCCATAGGAAGGCCATCTATACCAGGAGTTTTTAGACTGAAAAATGTACTAGCTGCTTCAACTTCCTTTATATTAGGTGATACTTCCTTGTAAATATAGTTGGGCATAAAAGTGGGCAAAGGCCTTGTTAATTAGGTTAGGGTCGGGAATTATTACTCTACTATTATCCATAATTTGCATTATTGGCTATGTGGCAGCATCAAGAAAAGAGAGGAGAGCTAATGTTCGACCATTTTTCCCCCCTAATGCCCCATACACACGGTCAGAAATTCCCCCAGCAATAGTCCGATGTGAGCTTTTGGTCCGAAATTCCGACAGTGTGTATGCTCTATTGGACTTTTGCTGGTGGAATTTCGGCCAGCAAAAGATTGAGAGCATGTTCTCATGTTCTCAATTTTTCGGTCGTAAAAAGTTCCGATCGGAAATTCCGATCGTCTGTACAAATTCTGACGCGCAAAATTCCTACGCATGCTCGGAAACAATTCGACGCATGCTCGGAAGCATTGAACTTCATTTTCTCAGCTCGTCGTATTGTTGGACGTCACTGCGTTCAGAGAACTTTTGTGTGACCATGTGTATGTAAGCCAAGCTTGAGCAGAATTCCGTCTGAAAAAACTCCGCTCATGTGTACGGGGCATAAGTCTAAGTGCCGGTTCACACTGGGGCGACCTGTCAGATGACTTTGCCGACTGACAAGTCGCGCACAATGCAATGCAATAGAACCGTTCTAATGGGAGCGAAGACTTAGAAAAAGATTCCTGTACTACTTGGGGGCGACTTCGGAACGGCTTGCATTGACTTCTATTAAAGAAGTAGTTTGCAAGCCGCGCTGAGGACGACTTTGAAGCCGCCCCAGTGTGAACCAACACTAATAGGTTTGCCAATTGCTACAATGGTTTTTTAAACTCTGTTTCATAAGATTGTAGGATACACTGTGCTTCAGCTAGGGCCCAAAGGCTTCCTTGTTCTGATGTACATCAGCCTCTAAGGCAGATCAAATGGGTCTGGACAATTTCCTGTAAGTAGCAATTTGACTGATAAAGGCTCTTCTTGTAATAGCCTTAAAAGAGAAGTATGGGGTTTATGATCAAAAAAACCCTTACACTCACCTAGGTGGATGCAACATCGATTTGGTGCTGCATTTGTCCCCCACCGCCTCTGCACTAAGAACTGAGTAATGTGAATGAGGACCTAGTTGCAGAGTGTGACGAGGCTGAAGCATTATAGGTGGAACTGCACATGGGTGTACATACTGCAAAAGTAATCATTGGAGTTTGTTATAGACCACCCAATGTTAATAAAGATGTGGAGATTTGGCTCCTTTTACAGATAGAAAGGGCTGGAACAATGATAGTAATGGGGGATTTTAACTACCCGGAAATTGACTGGGGCACTGCCAGAACAGTTAAAGGGCAAAAATGTATAAACCTATTACAAGACAATTTTATGGTCAAGTTCACTGAGGCCCCGACTAGGAATGATGCTCTGCAGGACCTGGTAATCTCAAGCAATGCAGAGCTTATTACTGATGTTCATATAAAAGAACATCTGCGTAGTAGTGACCATAACATTATTTAGTTTAGCTGTAAACAACAAGCACATACTGAAAAGATAAAAACACTAAACTTTAAGATTTTTCAAGGATGAGGGCTGCTCTCCAAGACTTAGACTAGGAGGGAACATTGGCCTCAATGAACACAGAACAGGAATGAGAATTCTTCAAAAAACTGTATGTAAACTCACTGCAAAGTATGTTCCCATGGGCAATAAGTTTAAAAGGCTAAAAATAAAACCTATGTGGGTCATGGCCAAAGTTAAAAAACTATAAATAATAAGAAAAGAGATTTTAAAAAATATAAAAATGAAGGAACACTATCATCGTTTAAATGTGAAATTCCTCAGTCTCTAAATGTACGTAATATAACTGGATACTAACATTTATATGTAAAGTTAATCCAGGAAATATCCGATTGCCTCTCAAGGGATCAGGAAGGATTTTTTTCCCCTACCGGAGCAAATTAGATCATGCTTTGCTGGTGTTTTTTGTCTTCCTCTGGATCAACTCTGAATAGGATTGTGTAAATGGTATTGTATGACTATGTAACTGAGCGATCAAACATTGCTCACCGTTCAGTTCTCCCCTCAGCTCTGAGTATAGAGCAGTCACTATCAAACACTGGCTCTCTGCTCTGCCCCTCCAGCGCTCACTGGTCTTGGGAGGGCAGAGAGCAGCTGGCTCAGTATACCAGAGGCACAACAGAGAGGCTGAGCCAGCTGCTAGTCTAGGCATCTGGGTGGATCCTGACTGTAAAGTTGGGATCTTTCCCCAGCCTGAACTGGCTAAAAGACGTCAGTTGACAGTGGGCTTTAGCCTGTTGTTGGCTAAAAACAGGTCACAGAAGTACAGAATGAACTGCACTCCTATGATCTATAGGAGAAGTATAGCCAAATAGCTTTGGCTACTTCTCCTTTAAATGCATTTCAGGCAGTCAAACATCAGGTATGGGAAATATTCACCTGATTGTAGTCATCCATATCTTTTTTAGCTATTTCTTGTATATTATCTTTTGTCAGCCTGAGGGTGCTAAGCCTTCACAATCTAAAGGTGGGTTTATGCCTATTGCTAATTCAAGCTTGAGGGCTGAGTTTTCAGAGAAAGTTTGTATAATATAGATAGCTCCTACTACCAATGCTAGGAGTTCTGAGGACCAAAACCATATCAGTCTTGGATAGTGCTGTGAAAGTGACATGAAAATTCTTTGGCGTATGGGTGCTTCTACCCCCACATATCTTAGTTGGTATAAGCCTTGCATCAAGTGGGAAGAAAGGTGGGTTCATATTGCACAAGGTGAAGTCTATCTACTGAGGAATAAATCACATTCCCCTATTAATATACAGCCCCCTATAAATAAAACCAGCTAGGATGAAAATTGCATTGGCTAGCTACTTCTTTTAAAGAGAATGTCTGCTTTAGCTGGTGGAGGAATATAAATTGTCACCAGAAGCAGTGGCGTACTGTATATTTAACAGTAACGAATTATGTAATGTCCCTACACTACCCAGAATCAATGCAAAAGGTCCTCATTTTAGTTGATTAAATTAAGTTGATCAAATTCTATACACAGCATACATGTATGTATATATATATATATATATATATATATATATATCAAAAAGACTATAGATTCCCATTAATAGGAACAAGATCCCAAAGCCACTGACATCTGTGCGGTGAACAATACACCCTGTACTTTTCATCAAACATCTGCCTATCTGCCAACATGAATTTATGCTTGTTAATTGAGGAGCTATCTTTATGATAAATGTGTTTTTTTCAGATGCCTTGCAATTAACTAGATTCACTGGGCCAGAATTTATGACTAAATTTGGGATTACTACAAAACACTTTTTACGTGCTTTTCCTGCAGTGTGAGAAAAGCTAATTGATGATTACAGTACCTGTCCTCCTAAAATATTTGGTGTCTATGCCTACCCGTTCCCCTATATCATGTTGACTGACTTTACAGCTTGCACAGTAGGTGTACATCCTACTGGTTCACAGCAGCAGGGTTTGTTAGTACTGGGGTTGAATGATGACTCTCTTAGTAATTATTAAATCCCAAAGAAATTCATTTTTTCAAAATGCTGACAGATTAATCTGTCATTAGCCGCAGTGTTATGTCTTGTATGTCTCATTAATAGCTGGAGAAACACAGTAATTGCAAAAGAAACCCGCTTTATGCTCAGGTGCTGGCATTTCAAATTGTCCTTGGTTTGGTAACGTGTTTGTTACCCCAACATGTCTTATTCCTGGTATGTGCCTGTTGTACAATGTACTTGTGTTCAAAAACGTCCTGCTCTTTTTACATTGCATCCTTTGTAAGAAATACATTGTGATCCTGCCAGTCATTTCCTTTTATATTGCAAACTGATCACATAGGGCTTGAAAGCACATCCATATCAGAGTGGTCAGTTTCCTGGCTGTGCTGGGAAAACAGCATGCTTGTCTTCCAATGGTCTATCTTGTCCTGCACAGAGAAGATCAGTGTATTCCTCTTTTTCTGCATCTTTCTGACATGACCCCCCCCCCCCGTCATGTAATCCCTTCTGAAAAGAAAAAATAAATAAAGGGTATTTACAATATATACACACACACATATATATATATATATATATATATATATATATATATATATATATATATATATAAATCAGAAGAGGATTGCTGCACAAAAAGGTGAAAATGTATTAATAAAACGTCACCTGAAAATGCCTGATATGATGTAATTTTTTTATCAACAAATTTTCACCTTTTTGTGCAGCAATCCTCTTCTGATTTTATTTATATTTTAGTCCCTAGGAAGGACTAGATTGCTTGCACAATACCTCCAAAAGACCGTTCAGTGCACCTCACCCAGTGATTGCTTTATATATATATATATATATATATATATATATATATATATATATATATATATATCAAAAGTGAGTACACCCATAAAGTAGTGAGTGTACAGCTTGTATAACCGTGTATATTTCCTGTCCCCTCAATATAACTCAACACACAGCCATTAAAATGTCCAAATTGGGCCCAAAGTGTCAATATTTTGTGTGGACACCATTATTTTCCAGTACTACCTTAACTCTCTTGGGCATGAAGCTCACCAGAGCTTCACAGGTTGCCACTGGGGTCCTCTTCCATTTCTCCATGATGACATCACAGAGCTGGTGCATGTTAGAGACCTTGCGCTCCTCCACCTTCCGTTTGAGGATGCATCACAGATGCTCAATAGGGTTTAGGTCTGGAGACATGCTTGGCCAGTCCATCCCCTTTACCCTCAGCTTGCAAGGTAGTGATCATCTTGGAGGTGTGTTTTTGAGTCGTTATCATGTTGGAATACTGCCCTGCGGCCCAGTCCGAAGGGAGGGGATCATGCTCTGCTTCAGTATTTCACAGTACGTGTTGGCATTCATGGTTCCCTCAATGAACTTGACTGTAGGCAAGACACACTTGTCTTTATACTCCTCTCCTGGATGCTGCCACACACGCTTGACACCATCTGAACCAAATACATTTATCTTGGTCTCATCAGACCACAGAACACGGTTTCAGTAATCCATGTCCTTAGTCTGCTTGTCTTCAGCAAACTGTTTGTGGGCTCTCTTGTGCATCATCTCTAGAAGAGGCTTTGTTCTGGGATGGCAGCCATGCAGACCAACTTGATGCAGTGTGTGGCGTATGGTCTGAGCTCTGACAGGCTGATCCTCCACTGCAATGCAGGCAGCACTCATACGTCTATTTCCCAAAGACATCCTCTGGATTTGAGGCTGAGCACATGCACTCAACTTCTTTGTTTGACCATGGCGATGTCTGTTCTGAGTGGAACCTGTCCTGTTACACGTATGGTCTTGGCCAACGTGCTAGAGCTCAGTTTCAGGGTCTTGGCACTCTTCTTATAGCCTAGGCTATCTTTATGTAGAGCAACAATTCTATTTTTCAGATCCTCAGAGAGTTCTTTGCCATGAGGTGCCATTTTGAACTTCCAGTGACCAGTATGAGAGAGTGAGAGCAATAACACCACATTTAACACACCTGCTCTCCATTCACACCTGAGACCTTGTAACACTAATGAGATACATGACGGCGGGGAGAGAAAATGGCTAATTGGGGCCAATTTGGACATTTTCACTTAGGGGTGTACTCACTTTTGTTGTCAGCGGTTTAGACAATAATGGCTGTGTGTTAAGTTATTTTGAGGGGCCAGCAAATTTACACTGTTATACAAGCTGTACACTCACTACTTTACATTGTAGCAAAGTGTAATTTCTTCAGTGTCACATGAAAAGACACTTGAATAAAATATTTACAAAAATGTGAGTGTACTCACTTTCGTTAGATACTGTATATATATATATATATGTGTATATATATATATATTAATATTTTGCCTTGCCTTGTTTTAACAGGTTTGGTTAACATATAAAAGAAAACAAGGACAGAGGGCGCACCAGCCTTGCTTATTACCTTTGCAACACAGAAATGTTTTGCAAATAAAATATTGTACTCACAAACGAGTTATAAGTCAAGTGAGTGATGCAAATAATCCATCATTGGCCTCACCCAGCAGGATCTACTTGCCAGTAGACTTGAGTGGGATGAAAACGGTTCAAAGTCCCCCCTGACCTGTTGAGAGTGGCAGCACAGCTGATGCAGTCACGTAATTTGTGAATAAATCCCTCTTCTTCAATTTACCCTATGGCAATCTTTTGAGCGCAGGAGCATTTGTTTCTTTTTGTAATGCCGCATACACACGGTCAGACTTTTCGGCTTCAGCTTGGCATTGCATGCTATTATTAATTCTTTGACCTACCAGAACACCCAGATTCTTTTCCAACATGGATTCCCCCAGTTGTACTCCTCTTAGTATGTACGATGCATGCATCCTACTTCATTTGCCTCATAGTTGCCCAATCAAAGCGTGCATTAAGGTCTGCTTTTTGGAGACATCTTGTAAGGAGATTATAACACTACATAACTTGGATTCATCTGCAAACACTGGAATGATACTTTTAATCCCAAACTCAATAACATGGATAAATAGGTTAAAAACCTTATTATTTACCTTGGGGTACACAACTAATGATCTTAGATCATTCAGAGGATGAATCATTAATTACTATTCCCTGAATACGGTCTTTTAGCAAGTTTTCTATCCATTTACAAACAGAACTTTCCAAGCCTGTAGTCTTTAATTTACATAATAGCTGTGTGTGGGGAACTGTGTCAGAAGCTTCTGCAAAGTCCAAGTATACTATATCCATAGTCACTCCCCTGTCTACGTTTTTACTTACTTCATCATAAGCAGATTTGTCTGCCAACTTCTGTCTTTTGTGAATTCTTGCTGTCTATTGCTTAAATATTAAGCAAGTAATAGCTAGAACTCTTCTATGCAGCCTTTTATTAAACTCTCAAGTTTCTTTCTGACTATAGAAGTGTAGCACCCTGCCCTAGTTAGGCTAAGTTTTGTTTTTTGGCTCTGCTTTACTGGAGTAGTAAGCTTGGTGGTTGATTACTCCTGCCTACCTTTAGAAGAAGCTTCCAGAGAATAGAGTAAGAGGGTCAGCTACTGAAGTTATGAATATTTATCTGACCTTAGCTAATCCTTGTGTGGGGCACCCAGAAGGTGGCTGAGGGAGAAGATAACTGTTTGGAGGCTTGTTCAGAGTTTTCTTGTCCTGGAGCTGCTTCTCCTGGAATGCAGCCTGTGTACTACAGAATTGATATTAGGCCTCAGTGCTTGGCTGCGCCCTATTGAGGGCCTGAAGGAATCTGAATTGAAAGAAATTGGCTGAAGGGCACCACCAATGGAAGCTGACCTAAAGAATGATCATTTTATCACAGAAGAATGTTGCATGGAAGTTGGTGGGTGACAGCTGTCCTTGGACAATCTGAATAGGACTCTTGGTTAAGACTCCAGGTGTAAATATGTTTTAGGGGGTTGAATGCCAGAAGTATAAAGAGTCTCAGATTACTGGCTATCCCCTCTACCTCCAACAACGACTGATGCTAGAGTATTTGTGTATATGTTTTGCATTTTGGAGTATCTTGCTCCCCATTCTTCTCTACTGTTGATAGCTGCAAAAAATCTACAAACAGACATCCCCTAGGCTGAGCTTGTGTTGCTGGGGTGTGTTGAACTGGTAGGCACTAAACAAGTATGAGAGACCTGGGTCATATTCAGTGGCCCCTTAAACTTACCATTCTGTAGTTCCTTGCTAAAGTCTTTGATCACTTCCTAATTACCACATTGGCCTTGCACCAGTCTAATGGTACGCATGTAGAGAGAAAAGGGAAGAGAGGGGAAGAGAGGGGGGAGGGAGAGAGAGAGTAAATGAACCAAGATGGCAAACATGGGCAAAAAATAATTATTTTTCTGTAATGAAATGCAATATTAGGTTTAATAAAGGCCTTTACAAATGTATACATTGCATAATTTCTGAATTTTGCTTACACAGGAAAACCTGAGCAATAACTATGAAGGTAATCCATTATTGGATGTGTTTCTGTTATTGGTTTTTAATAAAACAGACTTATACAAAAGGCGCTGGTAATATAGGAATTCTGACGCATTTCACAATATACATGCTTATTTGTGGAATGACAACGTAAAGAAAGCAGGCTTCTTAAATATTAATGTAGCATTTTGTAAGCTGCACTTTTTTAAATAGAAATTATGTAGCAAAACATTTGTGACTCATTGTAACTAATTTAAATGTTAATATGGGTCATACAGTAAAGGATGACATAATTAATAGTGCTTATGATTATTTGTGAATTACAGAACTAATTCCTAAACATTTGCATTATTCAATTCTTAAGTTATTTTTTAAACATGTTTAGCTAACAAATATCTATTCTATGCAATAGTCTGCAGAGTTTAGGAGGTGTAAGATCTCTCTCAACTTTTATGGACTAAGTTGAACTTGGTGAAAATGTGCTTGTTATGCTCTGTTCAATCAGGTTTGATTCATGACCTGGGGTCCATTAATAATTTTACTTTTTGGAACCCGATATACTGTATCTAAATTTTACAATGCTATAACTGAAGTCAACACTTTGATTCGCTGTATTGTGGACATTACCATAGCAATAATAAGCTGTGCATTTGCTCCATAGATCTGTTCTTGGATACCTGGCTGGTACTGTATGTGATTTTTGCAACTCTTCCCATGCTTGCATGCTTGGTTCTTCTACTACCTCAACCCAAAGCCCAGCTCGAGACATTTTTTAATAAAATGGGCCCCCCCAAAAAAAAAAAAAAACAGCTCAGGCTACAATATTCATCTTTAATCTAAAGATGTCTCCACAGTACATCATTTTTTTTCCCCCACAAAATTCCGGGTTGAATGTCATACAGCATCTTTCAAACAGGAAGAATGAAAATAAATTATGAATGCAGAGCATCTTAATTGCATAATAGCAAACCAGTAGTACCTAAATAAAAGGGCTTCAAGAGCCACATTTTTTTGCCCCAAAAATACCAGGCGATGGCCACATGCACTGTATTATATCCAGGAGGAGTATATGTAGCTGGGTGCCTTGCTAGCTGTGTGATCCCCCCATTTACCTCCTTCCTTGCTGCTGTGAACAGTGGCAGACCCAAATGAGGGTGGGCTGTGTGTTTCCCTGCCCACTCTCCCACCTCACCCCTCCACCCCCTACCTCTGGACAGTAAGGACTCCAGTGTGCCGTGCAGCAGCAGGCTGTGCCCTTCTCTTCCCTCCTGCTGCACTCAGCCATTATGCACAGTCGTAAAGGAACAGTTTTGTCACGTACCTTACCGCTGAGCCTGACGTGCAGAGGGAAAGCCCCCCATACAGCCTGGCTCAGAGGCCACTGATGTTGAGACAGTGACTGTGAGAGCGCAGTGAGGTATGGGTGCCTGTATAGTCTTCTGTGTAGCGGATGTGTCATCAGAAGGACCGGATAGCTGGAGCTGGAACAGCAGGTGTTGGCAGGAACAGCAGACCCTGGGCTGGTGGCAGCAGGCAGCAGTAGGCAGTTGCTAGTAGCAGGTGTAGGAAGATTGATGGCCCTGGTAAAAGACGCTTCAGCAGGGAACAGACAGGTGCATGCAGAGCAGAAGAGCCACAGGATGTGTGGTCAGACAAGCCGAGTCGGTAACAGACGATCAGATGCAGGCATTGACAAAAGACAAGGAATGGTCCAGGTACAGGCAGGGAGATAAGATCAGGCAGATAAGCAGAAGGCAAAGTCCAGATACAGGCCAGGACAGGAGATATTCAAGCAAAGTCAAAGGCAAGCCGGTGTTTCATCAGATTAGGCGACCCGTCAGAATGTGTAACAGAAGTGTTGTCGTCGTCATCTTGCTACACACCGCACTCCTCCACAGTAAGGCTACACCGAGAAGGGGGCAAACAGACAACTTGTTATACCCACCGAAGTTTAGCATTTTACACAGTTTTTCTTGGTTACACATTCTGACGGGTCGCCTAATCTGATGAAGCACCGGGTCAAATACAGAAGTCAAATAAAATGAAATAAATCAGCGCGAAATGGTGAGAGAATATGTGCTAAAGCTGCTGAACACTAGGGTCAAAAAACAAATCCCTCAAAACAGTATAATATCAAATAGTGCAGCGCTAAAATTAAATATATAAAACATAAATGCAGTCCATAAAGAAGATGAAATGTCTTCAAGTGCAAACGAACACCCGTAGGAAGAGAAGTGGTTCAGGCAGCCCTCCACCAAAGGATAAGATGGCCTCTCACCTGGGGGTATGGACCCTTTAATTACAGAGGGTCAGAAAACGCCTTATAGTTGTAATCACACAAGATGCAGCATCCGTCAGGGTACAGGTGACATACACTCCAATAAGACCATAGGGCTCCGGAATAAATCACCAATATTCTGTATCGTAGATGTGCCAAGTGGTCAGCTGGCAGCTCTTTGTATTGGATTCCTCTTACAAATTTTGCTGCAGGCTTCGGGGGTTCTCGGCTTCCGGTGGTGGAGATCACGATGACCACAGGGTCCTTGTCCTCCTCCAAGCAGAACTGAAACACAAAACATAAGCTGTGATGCTGCACTCCCCGATCCCGGAACAGGCTGGGTGACCTGCTGGGTACGTAATCCAGCCTCGCTGTGCTGCCTGCTTGCTCGCAGTACATTCTCTCGGTTAGACACCGCTTATGTTTTGTGTTTCAGTTCTGCTTGGAGGAGGACAAGGACCTTGTGGTCATCGTGATCTCCACCACCGGAAGCCGAGAACCCCCGAAGCCTGCAGCAAAATTTGTAAGAGGAATCCAATACAAAGAGCTGCCAGCTGACCACTTGGCACATCTACGATACAGAATATTGGTGATTTATTCCGGAGCCCTATGGTCTTATTGGAGTGTATGTCACCTGTACCCTGACGGATGCTGCATCTTGTGTGATTTCAACTATAAGGCGTTTTCTGACCCTCTGTAATTAAAGGGTCCATACCCCCAGGTGAGAGGCCATCTTATCCTTTGGTGGAGGGCTGCCTGAACCACTTCTCTTCCTACGGGTGTTCGTTTGCACTTGAAGACATTTCATCTTCTTTATGGACTGCATTTATGTTTTATATATTTAATTTTAGCACTGCACTATTTGATATTATACAAATACAGAAGTCAGCAGGAACAGGTTCAAGAACATGGGTACAGCTGCAGATCAGACAGCAACAGACTAGTGCAGCTGTTCTGCTTATATAGGTCAATTGGCGCCAGTGTCAATGGCTAATGTGTGTGCGTATGCGCACAAGCTGTGCATGCATATATGCATTCGCCAGAGTGCAGTAAGACAGACAGTGACAGGCACATCGTACGGGCAGGCAGTTTCACAAAGACAGGAAGGATCAATGAACTATGCAGATTGCTCAACAGCGCAAAGGATGACGGTGCCTGTAGTTCATTCATTCACAAAACTCTGTAAATGAATGTTGCGGCCAAGGGGGCGGGGCCCCACACAGCCACACTCTTTTCAAATAGTGATAACAGGATCGGGGAGAGGCTGCAGGACCATGTTGATAATAATACACCCCCTTTTCATTGGTATTAGTGACAGTGTCAGCAATAACCCCCTCCCTTTATTGGTGTCAGTGACTGTAGAAATTAAAATAGACCCCCTCTTCCTTTGGGTACAGTGGCATTGTCAGCAATAATAAAAAAAAACCTCCCTTCCTGTCAGTGACAGTAACAATAATATGCCCTCTCTTCATTGGTGTTGTGTTCCACATATTATGTGTTCTATTGCATTGCTTTGTGTTATTTAAGTTGTGGCAATTATTTACACCTATTGGAAGTGCAGTGCCACAATAACTTGTTTCTTTGTTTTAATGGTGTATTTCCTTGTTCTCCCTCCTGTCAGTTAGCACAACCCTAACTAAACCTCCCTGCTTCTCTCATGTTCCTTTAGGTAACTCCAGCTCATCAAAGAGATAGGGCTTATTAAAGTCATTGTTTTCTTACACTTCAAAAGAATCGAAGCACATTCTCTGCACTTATATCATGTACCTGGTGAAGACTGGAACGTTGTGGAGGCCTTTCTTGCACCTCCTGGCCAACACTTCTGAAGGTGGAACCGGAGGGCATGGAGTGGCATGAGTGCCGGGGTATCTGGCTGGGGATGTCCTCTCTTTAAGTGGGTAGAGCTGGTAGTTGCAGTCTCCAGGACAGGATGCAGAAGCAGCTTGGCACCAGAGCAGAAGATGGAAGCAGGACCAGGAGACAGACAATGGTCAGTAACAGCTGTGTAGCAAGGGACCAATTCAGCAGGCATAGCATGTGTCAGGGACCATGAATCAGACTTAGATTTTGGAGTAAGTGTAGTAAAAATCACACTATTTAATAAAATGGTAAAATGGTATAAACATAGCAAACAGTCAAAATATAGCCAGAGTTCAGTAACCAGGACGGGTATCCAGAACAAGCCAGAGAAATAGGGGTTCAGAGATACTGGATCAGGAACCAGAAGGGAAGTCAGCCAAGCAAAAGTCTATCACAGGAAAACACAGCAGAGAGAGTTTGGATTTGTTGACCAAGGCAAAGGCACAGACGATCTGATCCAGGGAGTTTATATAATCATCAGCTCTAGCTGGCGAGCAGGAAAGAAGACCAGGTGAGTCACTGTGGAACCAATAAGTCTTTGGCAATTAACCGACAGCTAAGCACAGTGCTCTGAGAAGGAAGGGCTGAGCCCAACCCTGACAGTACCCCCTCCTCAACAACCCCTCCCCCTCGGAAAACCATCAGGTTTGAGGGGAAAACATCTATGGAAGGCACGGAGGAGGACAGGAGCATGTATGTCCGAGGATGAGACCCAAGAGCGTTCCTCCAGACCATACCTCTTCTAATGAACTAGGTACAGTATGCGCCCACGCAAGCTATGGGAATCAACAATAGATTGTATCTCATATTCCTCATGGTTCTCAACCTGAACTGGGTGAGGACGTGGTACCGAAGTGGTGAAATGGTTGCATATCAACGCTTTTAAAAAGGAGACATGAAATACATTTGAAATGCGCTTATTAGAAGGAAGGTCTAAAGCATAAGCCACTGGGTTGATACTACGGAGAATACAGGAAAGGCCCAATAAACCGTGGTGCCAGTTTTAAGGAAACATGGAGTCGGAGGTTGTGAGATAACAGCCAGACCCTGTCCCCAACTTGGTATTAAGGCGCAGGTAGGCGTCTGTGGTCAGAATGGAGTCTGTACCTATCATTGGCACGTCGCAAGGACTCTTGGACCTGTACCCAAGTGGAACGAAGACCACGGAGATGCTCCTCCAATGCAGGAATGCTCTGAGGAACAAATAAGTCAGGCAACATGGATGGTTGGAAACCATAATTGCCATGAATGGAGACAATCGGGAAGTGGTATTGACAGCAATATTGTGAGCAAACTCCGCCCAGGGTAAGAGGTCTGACCACAAGCGTTTTCCCCGCACCAGGTTGTATCCAAACCAGGTATAAACTGAATGTTGCTCTCCAGAGTTGAGAAGCCCCAGGTGCTGGCTAATGCTGATCTATGTTGTGAGGGAAGAAAAAAGTCCGGACAGCCGCACACCAGGAAAATATAATCCAACGACATTTTTTGTAAAATCAGGAACAAATCATGTACAAAGCACCATGGATAGAATGTACAGATAATCAGCTAACGCGTTTCATGCTCCGTAGAGCATGAAACGCGTTAGATGATTATCTGTACATTCTATCCATGGTGCTTTGTACATGATTTGTTCCTGATTTTACAATAAATTTCGTTGGATTATATTTTCCTGGTGTGGGGCTGTCCGGACTTTTTTCTTCCCTCACAAGAGGTCTGACCAGTTGTTATGGTGGTCAGAAATATAGCAAGTAAAAGCTGTTCCAAGGACTGGTTGGCTCGTTCTGCGGCCCCATTGAACTGCAGGTGATGCTCAGAGGAGAAAGAAAGCTGAATTCCCAACTTTGCACAAAAGGCTCACCAGAACCTGGACACAAACTGGCTACCCCTGTCTGAGACAATCACCTTGGGTATCCCATGTAAGCGATCTCCAGAGCAAAAATGGAAGCTAGTTCTTTAGATGTGGGCAACTTCTTAAGTGGAATACAATGAGACATTTTCCAGAAGCGGTCAACCACCATAAGGATAACTGTGTTTCCCTGAGAGTTGGGTAGCACCACAATGAAATCCATAGACAGGTGGGTCCAAGGCCTCTCTCCATTGAGTATGGGTTGTAGGAGGCCCACTGGAAGCTGTCGTGGTGTCTTACTCGTAGACTAGGCCATCAATTGTTGGGAAATGGCCCAAAAGAATTGATTCTTCCCTAGGTGACCAGCAGCCTTGGGAGAATGGTAAGTCTGGTGCACGGCAGTACAGAGACTCTCAGGGACAAAGCAACGGTCACAAGGTTTCTTAGGAGGAGAATGGATCTGGGCGGCAAGAATTTTGTCCCCCAAAGGAGATGTGAGACTGGCGCAAATCATAGCCAGAATACGATCGGGAGGAATCACAGGAACCGACTCCATCTTGGAAGTGGAGGAAAACTGTTGCGACAATGCATCAGCCCTTACATTCTTAGTACCTGGTAAGAATGAGACTATGTAATTGAAACTTGACAAGAAAAGAACCTATCGTGCCCTTCTGGGAAAGAGGCGTTTAGCCTCAGACAAGAATTTGAGATTCTTATGGTCAGTCAGAATAAGAACCGGCACAGTGGTACCTTCGAGGAGATGCCTCCATTCATTAAGGACTAAAATGATCGCTAACAACTCTCTGTCCCCATCTCATAATTGCATTCCGCAGGAGATGAAAAGTAGCCACACAAATGCATAGTGCTCTCAGAGGTAGGACGTTGAGATAGCAGGGCACCAACTCCAGTTTCAGATGCATAAACCTCTAGGATGAAAGGTACCGTAGGATCAGGATGTACTAACACAGGAGCAGAAGCAAAGGCAACCTTGAGACTATCAAAGGCATTAAAGGAATCTGGAGACCAATTCTGTGGGTTACGAATAACCCTCTGATGATAATTGGGAAAGCCAAGAAAACGCTGCAATGGTCGTAAACCCACATGTCGGGGCCACTGTAGTACTGTCAAAAGTTTCTCTGGGTCCATCGAAAAACCAGCAGTGAAAATTACATAACCCAGGAATTTATCCTGTTCACAATGAAACTCGCACTTCTCCAATTTGCAATACAGGTTATTATCTCTCAACCTCTGCAGCACACGGCAGAGATCTGTGTGATGGCTCTCTAGGGACTTGGAAAATATGAGAATATCGTTAAGATAAACCACCACACATAGCTGCAACGAATCTCGGAGGACATCGTTGATAAATTCCTAGAAAACTGCTGGAGCGTTGCAAAGACCAAACGGCATTAATAGGTATTCATAATGGCCTATTCTGGTTTTAAACGCAGTTTTCCATTTGTCGCCCTCCTTGATCCTCACGAGATTGTATGCCCCTCGCAAATCAAGCTTCTTAAAAAAACATTGCTCCCTTGATGCGGTCAAATAACTCCATAATCAAAGGAATCAGATACGTGTTCTTAATCGTGAATTGATTGAGACCCTCAAAAAACAATACAAGGTCTCAGTTCACCATTCTTCTTTTTCACAAAGAAGAAACCAGCACCAGCAGGAGACAAGGATTTATGGATAAATCCTTGAGAAAGTGCGTCAGACACATACTCATCCATGGCTTTGTCCTCTGAGACAGACAAAGGGTAGACCCGACCACGAGGGGGTATGGCACCAGATTGAAGGTCAATTTCACAATCATACAACCGGTGCGGAGGCAAACTACTGGCTTGACCTTTGTCAAAGACATGGCAAAATTTGCGGTACTCCTCCGGCAGGGCGGAGAGTGAAGGGGTGCACAAGACCTTAGCCACTTTCAGAAAACATGTCACCCTGCATTGTGGCAACCAGGAAAGAACCTCAGCACGAGGAAATGATTTGGAATTGGATTATCTCCTGGTGAAGAGGCCCTACGGCCATGGTCAATGGAACAGTCTCACGAGTCACATGGACAGGCTGTAGAGGTCTCCCATCAATAGCCTCAATGACAAGTAGAGTGGCACAAAGCTGCAGCGGAATCGAGTGCTTAGACACAAAGGCACCATCTATGAACAGGCCTCCAGCCCCAGAGTCGATTAGAGCCTGAATCTTGATGGACGACTCAGACCAAGAAAGGGTAACCGGAACCAGGGGCTTATCCTTCTGGATAACTGGGGACGTAACAATGCCACCTAAAGTCTGTCCCCTACAGGACCTCAGGTGCAAGCGTTTCCTGGAAGGGTAGGACAAGACTTCAAAAAGTGACCCGCCTGGCCACAATAAAGGCACAGCCTCTCTCCTCCTAAAGGCCCTCTCATCCACAGAGAGACGTGTGAAGCCCAACTGCATGGGTTCTACCTCACTGGCAGACTCGTACCAGGAGGTATGGGAGGTGAGGGAGGCAAGCGTGGGACTATAAAGCTCGGAGCCAAACATACAGGAGGCTTCCGCAAGCGCAAGAAATGTCTCTCTCGGAGTCTGCCGTCAATAAGAATGGCAAACGCGATCAACTTCTCCAGCTCAGTGGTTATGTCTCAGGCTGCTAACTTATCTTTGATGTTATTCGAGAGACCATGAAAAAAAGTGGCCACAAGGACCTCATTGTTCCAAGCAACCATTGCTGCCAGAATATGGAAGTCAATAACATAGTCAGCAAC
The DNA here is from genome assembly GCA_037952925.1 of Lithobates clamitans. Taxonomy (NCBI): domain Eukaryota; kingdom Metazoa; phylum Chordata; class Amphibia; order Anura; family Ranidae; genus Lithobates; species Lithobates clamitans. The sequence continues at coordinate 8,771,905 of JBBGZY010000292.1, read as the reverse complement.
AGTTCTCATACCCTGTTTGATGGATATGAGGCTTTTGGCAGCAGAAGTGGAGCGTGCGGGAATGTCAAATACCCTTTTAAAGGAAGCCGCAAACTCTAGGTAACTCAGGACGACAGGTTTTTGCATCTCCTATAGAGGGTTTGCTCAGGCCAAGGCTCTCTTAGAAAGCAAAGATATCACAAAGCCTACTTTGCTTCTATCCGTGGGAAATGCCTGGGGCAGCATCTCAAAGTATATCTCAACCTGGTTGAGAAACCCTCTGCATTGAACTGGATCACCCCCGAATCGCTGGGGAAGTGGAGTGGAACCAGACATACCTCTTATAGAGGTAATACTCGAGACAGGTGCCTGCACAGAGACTGGAGCAGCAGCTGGGACGGCCTGCAACACAGGTTGTACCGGAGCAGCCACAGTGGGAGGTGAGGTTCCAAGTGATCAGTGCGATTCAGGAAAGTCTGTAACGCTATGGCAAACTGATCCATGCGGTGATCCTATTCATCCGATCTGGAAAAAATATTACCAAGTGGATTGCCTGCAACTTCTGAATTCATGGCCTTTGCCTAAAATCACACTATTTAATAAAATGGTAAAATGGTATCAACAGAGCAACGTAGTCAAAACATAGCCAGAGTTCGAAAAAATAATAATAAGCAGGTTGGGGTGAGTGGCACTACCTAATTGGCTGTCAAGTGAGGGTAAGTCAGACAAAAATATATGTGACCAGGTATATCTACCTATATGGGAAAAGCTTGCCCCAAAAGTGCAGACAGCGTGCATTCTTAACACTGTGTATAATGTGAAAACAAAACATGATAAGAGGTACCCAATGAGCCTATACATATGTTAATGTGAAATATATATGTAAAATATAGATCAAAATGAGCATAATAGTGAAGCATAGATCAAATTGATATGGCCTTAAGTCATCAAAAAATAGTAAATCATCTCAGAAAAAGCCATATATCACAAAGAAATAATATCAAAAAAATATAAAAAAACAAGTGCAACAAAGTCAAAATATAATACAGACAAAAAAATGGTAGAACCAATATAAAATCAAAGTAAAAATAAATAAAAAATATATAAAAAGTGGTGAAGCTTTAAAATGGCCAAGTGACCAAAGTAATCAGGTGACTCTTGTGTTCAGCAAATCAAGTGACTTGTGTGCTCCCCCTGATGGGTCCCCACTCACCAGCTCCTTGTACCCCTACAGGGGTAATGGGCATGTGTGAATAGCCTAGGATGATATCCCATGGTGACTCTGCTCGTGGTCAGTTTATGACTACTTGTGGTCTGTAGGGCCTCTGCAGCTCGCTCCACCCAGTTAGAATATCTAGAGGGATCTCGCCAGTCACTTTTCCCAAAGACTGATTTGTCAGCTTATCAGGGATGGATCCTCATAGAAAAAGATAGGGCTCCCATTGTGTAGTATTTAAAAGAACTTTTATTTAAAATAAAATTAAAAACAAAAGCAAAAATTTCCCATCAAAAGGGAAGGCTGGGTATACACAATGAAAAGTAAAAGCAATGTGTAGGGACTGCCGGTTCGCAGCGTGCGTTCCAGCTGCGTTCCAGCCCCCTACTTCCGTACCAGAAATGAGGTAAGTGCGTTGCCCCATCTTACGCATTTTGTCATTGGACGTTTTCAAAGTGTATCTGTCACAATTTTTCTTTTTAAATCTTGCTTTTCTGTTTCAATCTTTTTATTCAGTTGTCAAAATAGCAGTAAAACACGTTATAATGTAATACAAGAGAGTGCAAAATGGCTCTGTCATCACAAACAGTAAACAAATAGTTATCAATGATGGCATATTTAAAGGGTAAGGAGTAAAGACAGGAATCCATGGAAGTCCATCAATGGGTACCAGCAACTGTGCCAAAATGGTCAACTATGATGAGACCTGTATTGCGAGGCGAAGCAACCAATGAGCCTTACATCAGTCCAACAGTGTATGTTCGGTGAAGGGGTCAAGCAGGACCACCTGACCACCAAGGCAGTCTATCGACATAATAATGGAACTATAGCAAACATAGCAACCACTATGTCATCTAACACTAGATTTATTTATCCTACCCTGAAAATATTATATACTTAGAGAAATCAAATGTATCAGTAACATATCCTTTAAGACAGTGGTCATCAACCCTGTCCTCAGGGCCCACTAACAGGCCAGGTTTGCAAGATAACTGAAATAAATCACAGGTGATATCATTTGCTGCTCAGTGATTGCAGTATTCCAGTCTGCATCTCCCTAAGATAATACATAAAACCTGGCCTGTTATTGGGCCCTGAGGATAGGGTTGATGACCACTGCTTTAAGATATATTGTCACCTATAAAACCTAAGCAGATACCCTAAAGTTGAGACAAAGGGACCAACTAGAGGACCTATATTGCACCTGAGTAAAGAGATAGAAAAGAGCAAGTTAGGAAAAGGAATGGAAGAGTTTTAGAAAAGAGAGCAGAGGAGAGAGAACACAACTGTCCAGGAGGAGTCTGATCTGCCACTGATCCAATGTCAATCCTGAGTGTTCGGTACCTGTAGGTAAGTAAGCCTTTTGAAATGGGTTGAAACTTGCTTTTCTTTATTTCTTTAACTACCTACTTGCCTAATATTATCTCTGATCATAGTCCCTTGCTTTTATCCCTTGCTTGAAGCCAGACTCATTCATTTGTCATTTGAAAACTAGTCTTAAAAAGCTTATGCTAGACTGATCACAAATAGTTCTGTTTTTCAAATCAAACATACATCTAAAAATGCAATCCATGCTTTGCACATCACATTGCCCATATAAAATCAGGCTATGCAAACTCTCTATGTGACAACTAGGAGGACTTCCAGTTTTTAGAGGCTGTGAGTTACTTTTTGCTGAGAGATCCAAAAGTAAGGCTTTATTTATAAATACATGATTTCTGATCAGAGATAGATCTGGAACTTTATTTTATTTGTTTCCAAAATCATAACACCCCTGTGTATGTTATTTCAGTCTAAATTTGTGACCTGTTTTAGGCTATCCCTTTCAATTGGATCATATGATTAAAATGATCATATTACCAAAGATTCTATATGTGGTGCTGTAATCCCTTGAGTGTTTACCAGTATAGATCTTTAAAACAATTTAGTTCCCTTGTCCTATGTTTAATTTGGAACCAAAATAGACAAAATTCAATATACAGTTTAAAATATTTCAAAATCCCACAGACCTGGGAGGCCTGGCACAGCCCTGTCTTATTGAGTACTACAGTATATAGCTGCACCACACAGTTTTACTACTACAGATGGCTCCAAATCATAGGTGTCGTTAAGGGGTGGCTATTGAGGCTGGAGTCCCGAATCTGGGGCCCATAGCCCCGAGTCCAGGGTCGGTCCTACAGTGAGAGAGTCACAGGCTGCCGGACACAGCGCTTCCCGCACAGCCGCGGCACTCTTACTGAGTCTGCACTATGTGCTTCAGTGACACAACCAGAGCCCGGAGATTAGTGTGAGAGTGAGTCTCCTCCTTGCTCTGCCCATATTATAGAGTCGGGAGGAACTTTCTCACACAAATCTCTCCTGAGCTGGTAAGTGCAGACCATATGGAGGGGGAGATGGAAAACTCTGTATACCCTGCTATCTTCTGTATACCCAGCCTCTCTGTATATAACCAGCCTCTCTGTATATACCAGCCTCTCTATATATACCCAGCCTCTCTGTATATACCCAGCCTCTCTGTATGTACCCAGCCTCTCTGTATATACCCAGCTTATCTTCTGTATACCCAGCCTCTCTGTATACACAATCTGCATGTGGTGGCAGGTGACGTGACAAGCTCTCTGGTGACCCCGATGTAATGAGGGGGGCTTTGGGTACCTTATGTAATAATATAAAATGTGCACTGTCTAATCATTAAATCAGTTTTTATGAATACTGTACAGAAAATGTATACATATAACACTTTAACACAGTTTATCAGAATACTATTTCCAATGAAGCTATGAAGGTATTGAACTGTACTTGAAAATATTACTTAATTGGTTAGGACTATTATACCCCACTATGGAGGAATGCTGCCCTACATGAATTTAAAAAGCCATTGGCTGTTACTAAATGCAAAATTGCAGATCTATGGTTTCTGGGCCACCTGCTTAATGGAACTTTATGGTTTCTGAGTCAATTGAGCAATGGAACCCTTAAAACATACACTTAGTTGAAGCATCTATTTCAATAACTTAGAGATACTACTATAAATATGAGTATTTCAAGCTACACTATACATTCATCATGCGGTTCCCACATTCCTCCCCATTTTATGTTGATTTTTATTTATTTTGTTACATAAATGATTGCTGATGTTTACAGATGACTGTTTAGATCTAAAGCTGAGCTAAGTATAAAGGTATCCCTTTAGGCGCTTGTACGCGATGTACAGAATATGCATGGTGATAATTAGGACGAGTGCTTGTAACTTCCTAAGAGGTCCAATGCATATTATGGATAGCCAAATACAAATGTCCATACAGTATAACAACCCATAACTAGCCATCTAGTATAATAACCCATACCTAGCCATCTCTCTTGCTCATCCAGTGCATGTTGCTCCAAAAAGCCTCCTTTTTCACCCAATTTGGTTCTGTCCTACCAATGACAGATTCCAGGGGTAATTTGTCAAATGTCTTCTTGATAAGATGGGTTGCCTAATCCCTCTGTTAGGTTGACTGTAGCTGATAACTGCTGTGGAACTTATTCCTTTATTGCTGCTGTATTATTCTTCTGCAGTGTGGACAGGGTTAAACTGAATATTCATTAATGCAGAACTGTAGCAGCTGTCATTAGGGAGACCATTTACAATGCTGCTCAACTGCAGAGGTCAGCCATCTTGGCTGGGTCTGATTTGATCCTGGATCGATGCAACAAAGCAAGCAGAAGTCATCTGCAGGTTGAGATGAAAGGGGTGAGAACTGGCTGGAAGCAAGCAGGCGTGTGGAGAAATGACTGAACTGTTGCTGTCTGAATGGAACTCTGTCATAGCTGACCACAATTGGGAGAGACTGCTCATCATGCACTGTGAGGTTTGATTTGGTTACCTGTTGAGATCAGATTGTACTAGAGAACACCCTCACTGCTTGCAAGGAAGGAAAAGAGGGACTGTCTCAGCAGCAGTAAAGGAGAGACATCACAGAAACTCCTATTACTGCCCGAGGACTTGAACTGAACCAGAGCACCTGTCCAAAGACCCAGAAGAGGGTGCCCTGGGTCTGGTAAGAGACTAACACCGCAAAATTAAATCTGTTGTCTCTTGAGAACTTTTGTGCTCTGTTTAAGGGCTGTTAGGTAAATACAGTTCAGATCTGAAATTATTCATAGTCAGAATATTTATTTATTTATTACAGGTACTTATATAGTACTGTCAATTTATACAGCACTTTACATACAGTATATATTGTACATTTCCATCAGTCCCTGCCCTCAAGGAGCTTACAATCTAAGGTCCTTAAGGCCTGGTACACACTATCAGGTTTTTTTTTGCTCAACCCAGCGGGCTGAATGAAAAACACTAAGGAGCTTGCTGTACTAACTATGTTAGTACGGTGATCTCCCCGCTGAGCTATAGAGCTCTGACAGAAGGACTGTCCCCCGCCAGAACACATCGGCCTGTGCTCGCAGCCATTGGCTGCAAGCCCTTATCAGATGCCGATCCGCAGATAATTTTCTGGCATGCCTGTTCCACAGAAGCCGAACGCTCGGCCAGCTTCTGACAGGCTGCCGTACACACATGACAAATGTCATCCGGTTTCTGTTGAGCTGGCCGATATTCGGGCCGTGTGTACCAGGCTTGACTCACATTCATACATACACATACAAGGGCCTATTTAAACAGAATCCAATTACCTGGGTTAGCGAGGCATATCATCTTCAAGTACACAGAGAAATCACAAAAAAATTTAGTGGTTCCTCTGGGGGTAGTGCTACACCTCTCACCAATCAGACTTTAGTCTTAAGTATTACTTATATTCTTGCCATCATCTCACACATGCACTGCACCTGAGTTAATGTGTCTTTCTATAAAGAAGAATAGGATTTGCTGGCTGGCCAATGAATACCTGTTTGTTCTATAATGAATGTGGTTGATAAATTCCTCATTACCCTATAGCCACTACGCTTATCTTGGGTGTCAGAAACCTATCTGTGCACTGCTTCCTGTGTCCCTCTGTTACACTTATTGCCGCTCCTTCTTTTCTCCTCTTTTGCTGCAGCCATGTCTATCTTTCACTGTCACATACCCTTTCCCTTGTCCTGGCACAAACATACTGTGTCCTATTTATATGTTCAGGTGAGCTGTGCACTTGGTGAATCAAAGGGCATAACTCCCAATTGCTCTATGCACCTTTAAAAGGACAGCAGCATCATAGTTTTTAGCACAAGCATGATTCCTGTATCTTGTATCCTATTCGTGTTTCCTGCTTGCGTTATCCTGTAATGATCCTAGTTACTTTTCCTCTACTTTTGGCTCTTGTTTGTTTCACTCTAGATCCTTGTCTATCTAGACCTGCTATTTTTTTGCCTGATACCCCTGATTCTGCTACTTCTACTTCTGACCAGATGGACTCCCTGGATTTGATTGCTTGTTTGACCTGCTAGAATGCCTCCTCTCCTGACCTTGAATCTGTTATTGACAACCCTCAGCCCTTTGGCTTAGACATAACAGAACATAGGAAGGTTAATTTAATAGGAAACTTGATTAGGGGAATCCTTAAGACTTCCCAAATTTGATAAAAATAAAATTATATATAAGATATAAAGATATACCCATAGGAATATAGCACATAGGCAATACCCCTATCATCGTGCAGCCAAATGGTCACTTTTATGTAGGCCAATGGGAATAAATAACACAAACTTAATTTTTTTTTTTTTATAAAAATGTGAGCATGGAATGTGCAAACAAAAGGACCTCAAAAGGGTCAAATATTAAAACCACATGTATGTAGAAACCAAAAGTTTGATCTCAACGATGTCTAACAAATGACAGCACTGATGTTCTAAATCTTTGACCCACAACAAGTTTACAATGACCAAGTAAGGAAAAATAACACTATAGAGAAAAATAAAAAGAACTTTGGGAAGTAAACGAAATTTGGGAAGTCTTAAGGATTCCCCTAATCAAGTTTCCTATTAAATGAACCTTCCTATGTTTACCATCGAATATGTTTTTTTTGCACTCCTTTTTCCCAGTTTTGGATTGCTGGGCTGTGGTGGAGGGGGGTTTGTTTACTCCGTGTACTTTCATTTGTGTCATTATCCTCCTAGTTTTAACTATACGTTTAATCTTGAGGTCACTTTTTTTGCTCATACGCATCTGGATATCTGAAGGTATCCTCATGCATTGTCCTTATACGGGCTTGTGAATGCCCTAGCTTGTTCCCATACTTCCTTCCTTTTTTACATATATGTATTTTTTATTATTTTAAATTTTAAATTTTCCATTTTTTAATTCTATTTTTAGAATATTGTAATATGTACCTATTTACGGAATTTATTTAGGCTATTTTTGTTGCATTAAATGCAATTCTAGTTTTTGCCAATCTTTTGCATGGTAGATTCGGCTTCATGCTGGCCTCCCATTGATTATGCCTGATGTTCCAGTTTGACTCACATAGAGGCTTGGTTTGTTTTGGCTCTATATAATACCCGACACGTCAGCGCGTCACCCGTTCCCCAGACGACGTAATTGTTTTGACAAAACGTACAAGTTGACGTGCTGACGTCACCACGTACCAGTGTCCCAGTTGACGGGTGTCCATGCACAGCCGGCTGACTATTTGCTGTTATTTATCCTCAACACTGTAAGTGTAATTTTAATCCTTTATTAAACATGTCCAGACAGAATTATGCTATGGTGAGCCTTTCCTTTTTGGGTTTCGTACGACCACCTATTAGAGCTTCCTGGATTAGGAGAGCCCATTGAGTTGCCAGTAAACATCTGTTAGAGTGTGGATCCCTTTTGAACATTTGGTGTATGAACTTGGACTGTTGTCACGGTGGGAGAATTCAATCTATACCTTCTGATTCAAGATTCCTTATCTACACGATTTTGTTATATATAATTCCATATTTATATTTTTATATATTTTTTTTATATATATATATGTTTTATATTTTTTCACTATAACCTTTTTCAGTACTTGGCTTGATCAATTGTGGTACTTAAGTGTTTGAGAAAATTAAAAGTTGATAAAGTTGATTGTTCCATTAATTCATTTGCTTTATTAAATTATATGATTTTAGTTGCATTAACTTATACTACCATGAGGATCTGTGGTCATAGGGGGTGGCACAATATATCTTTTAGAAATCCTGCATAGGATAAAAATGGTGAGGGTCAGCAACCTCCTGCATAGCGAATCCTAATACAAAATACACATCAGTAGATAGCTAATTTATGAAATTTGTGTTTTGCCTGGAGTTTAATTTAGTTTATAATTGTTGACAGTGTTTTAGAAAAAAAAATCATGCGTCTATGTTTAAATGCCAATCAATTCCCCTTCTAAGTAAAACACCTTTGCTTTCACAGAAGTACTGAAGTTAGATAAACTATAATTATGAAATACATTTTTCTTGAAGGAACCAGAAGCATCACTAAAAGGGACAGCTTAGCATTTCTTGACCTTTTCACACTATCTGTGGCAGCAGATCCACTATGTCCCTATGTACTTATTCTAATCCCACTTCATTGTGTATATGCCAACTGTCAGCCAGGTGACAAGTATGACCTGCTAAAGGGGTTCACTGCTCCTGTCATATGTACATAAACACATGTAAGAATGAGGCTCATCAGATATTGCAACTAGTGTGTATTATTATATAATAATAATACATGCATGCATTTTTTTTATAGAAGATAAGATAATACAATTCATTGTTCTGTAAATGATAAGAAATTCAAAATGTTTTTATATACTGCCAATATTTTATGGAGCACTTTACAGGGTAAATAAATCCATGTCACCTCACAACTTGCCTTATAGGAGTTTATACCAATGCCATCTACTAGTGATGGGCGAAACTGCCCAGATTGATTTGCCAAGGTTCAGAGTATCTTGTTCAAAATTCAGTGAACCTGTAATTAGAGATGAATCCTATTGATATCTATGGGAGAGAAATCTTGGTGTTAACATCTGGCCATTTTTAGGGCTGTCAATAAAATTAATGGGAAGCTGGGACATGTACCAATGCAAAAAATATTTTGAAAAATACATTACAAGAGGGAGAGGGTCTTTTTATGTGACTTTGAGGGCTACATTGAAAATACACAAATACTTTAAACAACGTGCTTGGTTGCTGCCTACAAGCTGTACATAGTGCTGCATAACAGCACGATTTTACAAGACAGTCTCAGTAACAGTGTACACTGGCAGTGCATATTTGGCTGAAATTAGATTTTTTTTTTCTTTTACAATTAGGTTGGCTTACATACAGCATCAGTACCCCAATATGATACTGTTCAGTTTGAAAAAAGGCTTCTTTAAGCAGCAACACATATTTTTTCATCAAACAACAATAGAACCCTTTGATGGGTAGATAGATATTTGACAGTAATGCACTTTTTTTACAGGGCGTACATACAGCAAAAAAAAGCTTACCCCCCAAACCCCCAAAAAATGGCTTGCTAGGAACAAGACAGCAGCTAAAAGCAACCACTGACATTAATCTCAAATCTACCACAAAGGAGTGAACAGCACCGGTGGGGGACCACCAAAGAAGAGGTAAGGGACCATTCTGTGCAATATCAGTGCACAGAGCAAGGAAGTATAAAGCTCTTTTCTATTTACATTTTTTTTTTTAAACTTGACTTTAATATCACTTTAAATTTTAAATAACCTTGCTTTTTCTCTAAGTAGATAATAGGCCCTTGACCCTATGTAAGCAGTCACACATACCTTAGCTAATCAGGAACACATTGTTCTTGCAATGTCCACTGGAAGCAGCTTATTCCAAGCTCTCCAGAACACTCTTTAGAATATAGGGATTCTCAAAATATGTTCCAAGCAGGCAGCCATCTTACTGCTCTTTTCTTTCTAGGTGTACCCTCCAGCATGGCAGCTGAACACAGGACAAGGCCCAAGAGAGAAAGATCCTTCTCACTGTGTCATCCTCCCCTGGCAGTAGCCCAGGAGAGAAGAAAACATTTTTTCTTGAAATTTGCACCAAATGCTTATCACCCCCTTTAGCTCACACTACTGGTACAAAATCTTCAGTGATTGCATAAATATTAATTTATACATTGTTACTTACCTCCCACGCTAACTACTGGAGACAGTAGTTAGACAGTACTGGAGACACTGGGGATGCTTTGGTGAAGACTTACCGGTAGTTGTCACTTAGAATTCACACCTTGGGTGAGCCTGTGTCACCTGCCAGGGGAGTCATCTGTACTAACTCTCTGTTTCTCTCTTCTTCAGCACATAACCTCTCTTTGAGTCCTTTCCTCACAGTTTTCTCTCTTTCCGTTTCATGGCTTTTCTCTTATTTATTCTTTCCTTCTCTATGAGTTTTTTTTTCTCATTGATCTCCAAACTAAAAAATGTTATGATTTCAGTGCTTGCTATCTACAAACCACATAAGACACACTTATGTAAAATAAACCCATTCTAAATGAATTGCAATAAAATGCACATAATCAGAACAACCAAAAAATAAAACAAAATTTAATTGCAAAAGCAACATCATATGTTGTTGCAGTACACTCAGAGGGAACGATATGTGCTGAAAATTAAACATCATTTATAGGATTTAATTATGGTGTTTGTGTGAACAATATTGCAATGCACCGAGCAAAGAAGAATCAAATAGGCTGTGACGTGATCTGCATTGTCCCGTCTGCAGAATTAAGTTTGATGTAATGTGTTGTGCTGCAGAAAAGAATGTTATTTCATATACGGGGCGTAAATAAGAGCCAACATGAAAGGAAGACAATTACAGTGGATGCAGGGTCGTAAAAGCTGAAGGGATCGGCAATAAACATGAAATGTAGGAATGCAGATCTAATTTACCCCTTTAAAATAAACATGTGAAAAATACAAATACGAGACATATTAATAAATCACAAGATAAAAGAAGAACACAAAGGCATAATTTTATTCTCCATCACAACGGAGGACATTTATGAAAGATGACACATTGAAAAAGTATGCTGCTGTAAAGGAATGTATTGAGTCACAATGTAATGGTCACTGATTCTTAAATAAAGGAAGGTAATGTACTGGACAGGAGCCAATACTGTACCAACATAGCAAGCAACAGTAAAAGCTGTCAAATGGAGTTAAGACTGAAGAGAAACTGGGAGGAGCCTGCAAGGATAAGGGACAAAATTTCCTGGGTTTTGATCTGGTAATGTTGACAAGAACAGGCATAAAAACAGCTGATTGAAACTGGTGCTTTTAATGTGCCATGATGCCTGGAGTCGGTGAATGGGGCTCCCAATCTTGCCACACTCTAATTGGCTGCGAAGTGCTGAGGTTATCAGGAGCCCTGCCTACCAGCTCCTCAGTAGCTGACAGTTAAATGTGGGTGACAGTTCTGGGTGCACTGATGGAGCAAGCCTCAGATTGCTGCTTTAAAGAAATTAACCAGGGTTCCCCCAGATGTTGGTAAAAGTTCCTTCAGCAATTTGTGACTCTCAAATAAGTAACCACTGATGGCAAGAATCCTTTTAGTTATCTGTAAGGAGGATCTTTCCTACTGACCACCATCTGAAGAAACATTCTTCCCACTGAGCACCAGGCTAATGCACTGTAAGCTGTAAATGAACTCATTTTTGTCAGTGAGAACTTAAACTATTTCCTCCATAGTGAAAAAGGTTGAGAAAGCATGTTCTAAATCAGTGGTCTCCAAACTATGGCCCCGGAGCCAGATGTGGCCATTTGCTTGTCTTTATCTTGCCCTTGGGGCAATATTTCACCAACTGACACCAATGGCGGGGCACCATTTCCCCTACTGACACCATAAAAGGGGCACTATTCTTCCATTGATGCCAACCATGGAGCACTATTTCTCCCTTTCTGGCACTTTCTGTTTACATGTAAAAATATATTTTTTTTGACAGAAAATTAGTTAGAACCCCCAAACATTATATATTTTTTAAATCAGAGGCCCTAGAGAATAAATTGGTGGGTTTACAATTTTTAATGTCACACGGTATTTGTGCATTGGTTTTTCAAACGCAGTTTTGGGGAAAAGATACATTTTTTTACAAAAAAATATAACACATAACCCATTTTTTTATAAAATGTAAAAGATGATGTTACACCAAGTAAATAGAAACCAAAAAGTCACAACGGCGACAAACAATGTCAATTTTACTATCCATTGGCAACGATTTAAAAGCCTTTAATGGTTACCACTTTAGATGTACAGAATTACTGCCCATGATCTGATATTTGCGGTGATACCTCACATGTGTGGGACGATCGTGGGCCGATCATTCAGGACTGATGCACGCGTTCGCCTTTGCGTGCTGGGCGTGCTGCCAGCTGGTCGCCTGGGTCTCTCGGTGGGACAGGAGAATCCAGGCGAGCAGCAGAAGGTGGCGGTGGGGCGAACATCCCCTTCCGCTGCTTATAGTAACAACTGAGCAGCTGCTCCTGTTGTTATTACAAAAGAGCCAGCTGCGGTACAACCACTTGAAGCCAAATGATGTACAGGTATGTGATTTGACAGTAAGTGATAAAATCAATGATGGGTCACTGATGTTGGGGCACTTTCTACTCCCGCTGGCAACTTTTGACAGAGGAGAAATTCACATGTGAATACAATACAGAACATGAGAAATTTAAAATGCCCTTCTAGTTTATTCAATAGAGTCTTGAACTCTAAATACAGTATATATAAAATGCATAAATGAAATGCTTGTTTAGTTTAGGGGTGCAAGAATAAGGTGTAATACTAACCTTATTTCTGTTTGCAGCAGGGTTTCTCCAGTGGTGCAACCTTCTTTTAAACAATGCAGGATAATAGCACTGCAGGGCATGTGAAGACAGGACTGCCCACAACCTGCCCACAGGATAGAGCTTTGGGCAGAAATGAACATACCTGAAATGAGGGAAGGGAAAATAATACACCTTATCCTTGCACCCCTAGACTAAAAAAAAAGAATAAAAAAGTAAATTTAAGTTTTCAAGGACTGTAAAGTAAGTACCGTATTTATCAGCGTATAACATGCACATTCATTTTAAGAGGGAAGTTTCAGGAAAAAAACTTACATTTTAAATAAGAAACTTTGAAGCAAAAAAAGGGTCAGTGCCCATCTGCAGCCTCACCATTGCCATCAATGCAGCCTGTTCAATGCCCGTCTGCAGCCTCACAAGTGTCATCAATGCAGCCTCACCAGTGGCATCAATGCAGCAGCCTCACTATTGCCATCAATGCAGCAGCCTCACCATTGCCATTAATGCAGCAGCCTCACCATTGCCATCAATGCAACAGCCTCACCATTGTCATCAATGCAGCAGCCTCACCATTGCCATCAGTGCAGCCTGATCGATGCCCATCTGCAGCCTAGAGGGGATTGGGAGGGGAGTGGGACAAGCGCAGACAGATTACATACAGTGAGCATCTCCTATGATAGACAGAACAGTGGTCCAATGGCAGCCCAGGAGACAGGACTTACAAATAACAGAGGCCGCCAAGTAAACAGGAGATTCTCACTGTATGTAATCTGACAGTGCTTGTCCCGCTACCCTCCCTTTCTCCTCCGAGGCATCTAAAATGGAAGTATTGGCGTATAACACACACACGCTATTTGCACCCAATTTTAAGGGTGAAAAAGTGGGTGTTATACGCCAATAAATACAGTATGCTTGTTCGTCCAGTCTAGCCAAAATCAGTCAAGTTGGTAACTTTTCTCTATAGATGAATACACCTTGTACTGTTCCCTGCCTCCAGAGAACTTTAACTCTCCTGTCAGCATTCTCCTGTACATGTAGCAGAATTGGCTTCTTGTGCTAGTCCTTACAGAACACAGGACAGGTGTACCTTTTAAGGAAAAACTGTACAGGTTCTCCATCGACACCAATTTATCTTTTATACCAAAAATCAGACCTCAGTTCCCTTCTTCCATTGCACTGTTGACATTTGCCCCCTAGCACCTCTGCAGCACCTCTGCTGCAGTACACAAACTTTATTACAAGTTCTATAGAAATGTATGGAGAAAAAGTGTGATCAATTTCTGTTGTCGGAAGTTCCGATCGTGTGTGGGCTCCATCTGACTTTTTCCGTCGGAATTTCTGAAACACAAAGTTTGAGAGCAGGCTATAAAATTTTCCGATAACAAAATCCGATCGGTTAAATTCCGATTGTGTGTACACAAATCCGACGCACAAAGTGCCACGCATGCTCAGAATAAATTAGGAGACGAAAGCTATTGGCTACTGCCCCGTTTATAGTCCCGACGTACGTGTTTTACGTCACCGCTTTCAGAACGATCGGATGTTCCGACAACTTTGTGCGACCATGTGTATGCAAGACAAGTTTGAGCCAACATCCGTCGGAAAAAATCCATGGTTTTTGTTGTCGGAATGTCCGATCAATGTCCGATCGTGTGTACAGGGCATTATAGTTACATCTATAAATAATTTATGACAATTTTACAGCTCTGCCTCAAATTTAATTCTCTATCAGCTGGCAATCACATGAGTAAAAGTCTAGGCATTTCCTATGTTCTGCAACACAGGTCAACATTTGAAGGCTGTTACCGCCTCCCATAATACTCACACTAAATCTGCTTAATTTTCATCTGCTTCCCTTTATCTACAGTTTTTCAAGGTTAGCAACCTCACTGACCACTTTTATATTTACCACCTTCTGAGATTTTTCCCATTTATTTATGACCATTTACCTCTCCTTAATAATTATATACTGTATATCCTCAGAAGCATGCTTGACTGGTGACCTTTGGCAGCTTCTTTACCTTGTTAGTTGTTTTCACCATATCACCTATTTTGTGTTAAAGCAAGTTCAAGACAATTCAACTGATACATGTCGGCAATGCTGATCCTAGGATTCTGGTAAATATCTATTACCATTATTTTTGTAATTTTTATGCCTTTTATCATCTTTTCACATTGTACACCCATCATCTGTCATGTGACGTGAAAAGTACATGATTTGATCTTAATCTTTGATCTTGAAATAAAAAATTAAAGGCTTTTTTCATTAACCTAAAATCAGCCCTTAAATCAAAATTCAAGTTGTTTTTTTTTTTTTTAGGACCCACACCTAAAATAAAAAAAATAGAGAATTCTGACAAGGAAAAAAATTCTAGAAAGAACAAAAATACCATTCAATTTATGAAGATGCCATTGACATCGTCGTGCCTCTGCGCTGTCTCTGGTGAGAGTTGGGTACACAACACAATATCTTGAAAACATGCTCCTGCACAGAGGCATCAGCAGCTGATAGAAGCCAAGGTCTGAGAAAAGTATTTTACATTGTTTTCTCTATTTAATTTTAGCAGGTTTCTTCCAGAATTTTGTATTGAAGGAAGGATGATGTTCAAAATTATTTTTTTGCCGCTTTAAACATTTCAACAAACTGCTATGGCTTTGCAAACTGTGGGTATATAGGCTCAACGTACAGTATGTTTCTCCTCCATGTCTGCTGTTAGTCCCTGGCAATCAATTTATTTGAGTTTCTTGTTTGGACTAGGAGCTGCAGCAATACTTCCACAATAAATAAACAATACATTACAATGGCATCAGGAGAGAATATCAGTCTCCAATACATCAAGAATGAGCCAGGGGCTACTATATTATCCAGAACCAACAGAAACAGAATATTGTTTACTGCCCCCACAAAAAGTAACTTAGATAAATACAAAATTGCCTTTGGTTATGTATGGCTGAATTTTTGGTTTTGGTTGGAGTTTTCCTTTAATTCTGATCATTAATCACAAACTTATTTCAAGTCACCAAAGAGAAATTGGAATCTAATAACACGAGCGCTCATTTTCAATTGCCTAAGGAGTTCTCACTTCTGTCATTTCTTTGTTGAGAATCACGCCAGATGGGTAGAAAGTAGTGTACCATGAAATGCTTTGTATGCACCTCTGTCAGCAAAGACTGTACATACCCTAAGGGTGCAGCTACTCAGAGGAAGCTTAACATCAAGGTAAACAAACGACTGATTCTCTGCAAATCTAACAATATGTAACTCCTTGTGTCTCTGTTGGCGCTCTGCAGTTGTCCCATTATTTGTCATGGGGGCTCGCTTCACCTGCGATGATTCTTATTGTTTGGGATAATATTCTTTAGGTGTCTCTGTTTAGAGAGGTCCCTAATAAATAACAGCAGTGGCTAAACATTCTAATGAAGAGGTCAGACAGGATCAGGATGGATATGCCCGGTTAGAAGGTCATCTGTGCTAATTCAGGAGTTTGTTCTTGTCTTCTGCCGTTAAGCTGAACCCAGTGACTGACAATAATGAGTGCTAAAAATGAGACAGAATCATCAACGTGGAAGAAGCTAATTCATTTTAAAAAATATAGCAGTTTTGCCGGTTACCAATGTACAAGGACAACTAAACAAATGTAAGTCATTTACAGTGCCTTGAAAAAATATTCATACACCTTGAAATTTTCAACATTTTGTCATGTTACAACCAAACACGTAAATGTATTTTATTGGGGTTTTATGTGATAAACCAACACAAAGTGACACATAATTGTGAAGTGGAAAGGAAATGATAAATGGTTTTTGTCGGTAAAATTCCATTCTCTCACTGATCAGTCAACTCCGGTCATGTTGATTAGAAGACAGATTTATTACAAATGTATATACATAGGGATGAACTCTCACAGCAAGGAGCTCCGTGCAGAGTCATACAGGAACCCTTTACACATGTCATTTTATAACAGTATTTGGCAAGCTACCATTGGCTAAGGCACACTGGTGACTCATGGTGCATCGTCAGCTTTATTGTCAAAAACAGTGGTGTCCTTTACACAATATGCCCTAATATGGTAAACTTGTGCTAGTTCTTTAAATATTGTTGTAGGTGTTGGTCGGAACTAAGCAGATTGCATAAACAATAAGTCAGCGCCATTTTAGCTAGAAAAAAGCATATAAGGAACAAGGCAAATGTTGATATCACTTGTAATTCTTTAAATATTTCTTATCATTCCCTCCTCTGATATCTATATTTGCTTCCTCAATTTATTACTTCAATGCAGGTCCTTTCCACAACTGGGTTTTCAGACCTTAGCAAGTCCTTGACCTTGGCAAGTCCAGTCCATTTCCCAAACCAACCTGAGTTTTCCGCTAATTCATTCGATAAAGCTGTCAATCCTTCAAGGGCTCTAGTTACGGTTCCTCCAGGAGCTGTAATGTTAGAAATAAAAGGTGCACCACATAAAACCAAACATTTTACAGACCCCTCCTCTTTCTGCTAGGACCATATCTAATGCCATCCTATTCTGCCATGCCGTCAGAGAGGTAGGGGCTAATTGCTCTGTCAATCTCTTAACTGCATCCCTGGTGTAGTTTACAAACCTTTGTTGGTTATAGTATATATAGTTAATCCAGTCAACATTTTTTTTACTGTCACCCACCAGAGAAGAGACTCAAATCCAGCTGCCACTTGATTCCTAGCTTTAAACTCGCTCGGCACTCCACGCAGAACCCCAATCTCATCTATATAGATCTGGGGGTCAAAAGACCCCGCAGGAGAGGTGTCCCTTCTGCTCCTCTGGTGACCTGTCTTCCAAGGGGACTCTGACAGTAAGCGCAGAGGCATTGCCAGCTGTACCAGGGCACAATCCCCTCGGGAATTGGCTGGGATGCTCGCTCTGAGCCTCTTGTCTTCGCATAACCACCAGACGTCCGCCCTCTGGGTGTCGTGCTCAACCCAGTTGTCACCCTCTCCCTTTACTATTTTGTTAATCCTCTCCATGCAGTAGTCATCCGGTAAAGACCCCAAATCTTTGCCACTCTCATTCCCCGGAAGTGCAAAGCAAGCAAAGTTGCCAGGGTATGCCAAGACAGCAGGGGGTATCTGAGGTCTCTAAACTTGGGGAAACAATAAACTTGATGTGTGACAGGGAGTGTTGGTGTCAGGTTTGTATGTTTTCTTTATATAGCTTTAGCATACACCCTAAACCATCTGGATCTGTATTGTTATTTAAGGGAAAAAGCACTGTAGCCAGCTGGGGTCTGGCCCCTGCAAAGACCAAGCAGTTCTCTTTTTTAAGGGTGTTAGCAGTATATATTAACCATTCATTCTTATCCTGTTATAGCTTCTTCCGCTGTGAGATTGGTGAATCTCACTGTGGATCCTAATACCTCTACTTTAAATTGGTCCTCATTATCAAATTATTTCTTCTGGTTTGTCTCATTCTTTGGTTTGACTTCAAGAAAGAATTTTCCCAAAGGGTCAGTTCCTGATATCCAAGCTCCTATACGATATAACCTCTGATCCTCTAGTTTTAGGTCCTTCAGGGAAATCAATAATATATTGCAATTCTTTCATTCTGTACAGGGAGAGTGGGCCGCTTTAGTTATGGGAAATATATTCTTTAAATCTCCTGTTGCTGGGATCTCACATCCCCAATCCTGCTGCAGTTGTCCACATGACTGAATCCCAAATAGTACACCCGGTAGTTCCAGCCAGGTAGCACACATATTTATCTGCCCAGGTCAGTTTACTTGCTTCTACCTCATCTCCACAATCTGTCATCTGGCAGAAATCCACCTGTATAGTACTGATGGTTCCTTCAACAAAGGTGAGGTTCAATGCTCTTCCTGTCTCTTCCCAATTGATTGGTTCCACTATCCTCCCGTGTCTCCTACCTCCCCATATAGAGGCCTGTCCTAGAGTCACCAATACTCCCACGAGGAACAAAATCCCTACCATCCTATCTGAAGTGAGGGGGGCCTAGATAGGGCCTTTTCTTCACCAAGGTTGAGACAAGCAGACCTTTTATCTGCCTCCCTTTGTATTTGGACTTTCCCCCTCCTTCAGTTTTTCTGTCCCTACTCTGCCTATATTTACCTTTTTACAGTGGGATTGGTGAATCCAGATAGTCCTTTCAGCAATTCTTACTGCAGTGGGAGTAGTAAGCAGTACTTCATATGGCCCGTCCCACTTAGGGGAGTGCCAATGCTTCTTTCTGATCACCTTGATGAGCACCCGATTTGTACTTTGTCTTCTCCTATGGGCTCTCCTTCTGGAATGGAACACTCTTGGTTAATTTGTTTCTGTTTTAATAACCTTGACATGCATTCTGCTAAGGTTCTCTCCCCTTCCTCTGTGTGGGTTTCATTTGGTAATAAAGGTATTTTATAAGGTCTACCATACATCGTTTCAAATGGACTCAGCCCCTCTTTAGTGGGGTGATATGCATGCTTAAAATAGCTAATGGGAGACCGTACATCCAATTTTTCCCTGTCTCTTCCATAGCCTTTTTTAGCTTGCTCTTTAATATGCCATTATGTCTTTCTACGAGCCCTGCTGACTGAGGGTGATATGCACAGTCGTTCTTTTACTTCTATACCCATCACTTCTGTTAGGTGTTTTATAGCCTGATTTACAAAATGTGGACCATTATCGCTATAAATCTTCTCTGGTATCCCAAATCATGAAATGATATCTTTTAGTAAGGCTTTGGATACTGTTAAGGCGTCAGCACTATATCTCTACCCATGTGGTCAATGCATCAATGATTTCCAAACAATATTTCTTCCTTTTCACATTTGTCTAATTCAATAAAATCCATGCAAATGTGTTGGAATGGATATTGCGGTGTGGGGAACTTCCCTTTCTGTGGTCTTATGCCTCCCTGAGCATTGTCTCTTGCACATATAATGCACTGAGAACAAAAAGTTTTTTTTAGTAGTTTGTGAAACCATAGGCTGTACATACCTTATTTAACATCTCAGTCACCCCCCTGTTTGACACATGAGTTACTCCATGTGTCAATACTGCTGCATACCTCAATAAGGATTTTGGCAATACCAGCTTTCCTTCAAGTGATGTGTAGATGTTATCTATTATTGTGCAACCTTTTGTTTTCCGATATTGTTTCTCCCCAGGGGATACATTCTGCTGTATATCAGTAAGGACTGTATGATCTATCTCTATGATTTCCTGTTCTGTCATGTGTCACTTCTGCATATCCAGTTACACTTGTGCCATCTGGATTTTTCGTACTGGAGCCATCAACAAAAAGTGTCATGTCAGGGTTAGATAACGGTACATCTTTCCAATCACTTCATGGCAGTACCTTTTCAGCGATGGCAGCAGTACAGTCATGTTTATGACCATCAGTAGGAAGTGGTATTAGTGTGGATGGGTTTAATGTAGTACATCTCTGTATTGTTAAGTGAGGTTGTGTTAAAAGTATTGTCATACAGGAAAGGTGTCGTGCTGGGCTCAAATGTATGGACCAACGGGGCGCGGTCAGTATTGAATACCTAGAAATCCACGCTCTACAAAAATTTGTCATGCCCAAAAAAGACATCATTTGTTTCTTTGTTTCTGGCTTCGGCACCTGGTGGAGGGCTCAAATTCTCTCCTCATCCAGGTGTCGACCTTCTTTTGAGATATTATACCCTAATTATTTGACCTGCTGTTGCCACAACTGGAGTTTAGTTTTATTTACCTTATGCCCTTGGTATAACTGCCTGGTTAACAGCTTGTAAATCCTGTACCATTCTATTGCAGGGGCTATACCCTCCTCTGCTTCCTTCTTAAGGGGGGTATCTCCTTCATCACCTTGCACAAAAACTTTACTTTCCCATTTTTTTTTCCATCACTTTCAAATACTTCTCAGAATGCTTAACATATTGCAAAACATCTAAAACTGATGCAGTTCAGTAAGTAACCATATTTTTAACAATGTAAACCTTATGATCCTGTTTTAATCCATTAACAAAAGCTATCTTTAGCTGTTGTTGATATGCACTATTCACATCCCCAGCTTTGGGGAGCCCAGAGAACACTTTAAAAAGTTCTCATAGTTAATTTAGATAATCACTGACACTTTCCTTGTCTTCCTTTACATTCATATTAATCTTTTGCCAGTCAGTTTGTTATACCCATCGAAGATTGCATCTCTGATAGGAGGCAGTCAATCTATCTGTCAAATCTTTGCTATCAAGGGCCAGTGGTTCCCCTCTTTGTTGAGGGGGCACTGTGGCTACACAGGGGTCCCAATTTCCCTTTACTGATGCCCAATCTGATCCTAGAACCCTCCTTAAAGCCCTTTCCACTTCGACCCCGTTTAGCCTATAACTGTTCCTCAGACCTTCCATATTTTCAATGATTTCTGGGCCCCCAAACTTAGGATGTTTAATATGCTCGGTAGCCTTCTGCATGTCACTCTCAGTCCATGGTTTAAAAACAGTCATAGTTAGGGGATGACCGTTTTGTCTGTCTCTTTGTCCACTAGGGGCAGTTGGGCTTGGCATTTCTCTTTTTTGTTTTTTTGTTCTCCTTATTCCGCCATTTCTAATCTTTTACTTTTTTTTTTTTTTTTTTCATTGGGTCCTAACAATTTAAGCTTATCCACCAACTCCTGACACCCTTTCACAGTTAGTTTACCATTGAATCCCAACTTCCTTTCCCACTTAGCACAATATTTAACAGATTTTGGTTATTTGCTATGCATACATTTCTTATCTCCTTCTAATAGGGAAACTATTCCCCATGTCTCTGTTTTTTTTTCTTGAGTTTAGAATACAAGCATGGTAATTCTACTCTCGAACTTTGCCAGAATCTATATAAAACAGCAAACAAAGTCCAAACTCTCCAAACAGGAAATAAACATATATATATATATATATATATATACACACATACATATATATATATATATATACACATACACATACACATACATATATATACACATACACATACACATACACATACACACACACACACACACACACATAAAAAAAAAACAACTTATACCTTTACCTTATTTACTACAAAGTACAGTTGGTCAAAACAAACAGTATTCTTAACGTTCTGATCAGAATTTTTTTTTTTTTTTTTACACACACTCACGCAAAAAGAGGAAGTGCACTTAGGTGTCCGTGAGGGGGGGAAGAAGTGAGAGAGTCCAGTTTTTTTTTTAACCACAAGTTTGCAGCCAGACAGATCATAAAGCAGGCTTTTTATCAACCTGTAAACCACCAGACTAGCAACCCTTGGATCACAGTAAAGCAAAAATATAAGACTTCCCACACAAAGTTAGCAGTAATGTTAAACATGAGGAGGAAAGAGTTCATGATTTAACAAATGCAGCAAAAGGAACAGTGCAGGAAATATTGCTCTCGAGAGAAAAAGAGTAAAACGATCGATCTATGGGCTAAGTGTTTCTGATCAGTTAGATTGATTCCTGCTCGTACATTCACTTCCTGTTTGTCCCAACCACCACTCAGTTAGAAAAAAACCTGAAATGACCACTGTGACTCTCTGTAATCTATCCATATTACGTGTAGTCACTATTCACAACAATTATCAATCATCTATCATCTATCATCTTTCGGTACCTTAAATTTTTTTAATCTGTCTTAGACAGCGGGCTACGTCTATTTACCATAGGCAACGTCCCCAAGTGCCTCTGTCTTCGGCCCCTGTATCACTTAGATCTTTTATACAGTGCCGGCATACTTAATAAAAACCCAAATCACCTCAAGTAGAAAAGAAAAGAAAAGAAGAGAAAAGAAAAAAAAATCTGTCTTACCTTTCACAGACTCGGAGGACTGGATCAGAAGTCCAGGAGTAGAAGTCAGGTGTGGATCCCGGAACCGACCAGCCTCTTTTTACCACTTAACTTGAGTGGGAGGACCTAGGTCTCGGCGAGAGGGAGTCTGATACTCACCGATATTTTGGACGGAACCGTTCGATCCACCACCTAATCCTTACTTCCGGCTCGAAAGGACCATAATGTCGGTAAAATTCCATTCTCTCACTGATCAGTCAACTCCGGTCATGTTGATTAGAAGACAGATTTATTACAAATGTATATACATAGGGATGAACTCTCACAGCAAGGAGCTCCGTGCAGAGTCATACAGGAACCCTTTACACATGTCATTTTATAACAGTATTTGGCAAGCTACCATTGGCTAAGGCACACTGGTGACTCATGGTGCATCGTCAGCTTTATTGTCAAAAACAGTGGTGTCCTTTACACAATATGCCCTAATATGGTAAACTTGTGCTAGTTCTTTAAATATTGTTGTAGGTGTTGGTCGGAACTAAGCAGATTGCATAAACAATAAGTCAGCGCCATTTTAGCTAGAAAAAAGCATATAAGGAACAAGGCAAATGTTGATATCACTTGTAATTCTTTAAATATTTCTTATCAGTTTTCAAAATTTTTCACACATAAATATGTGAAAAGTGTGGCATGCATTTGTGTTCAGCCCCCCTGAGTCAATACTTTGTAGAACCACCTTTTGCTGCAAATACAGCTACAAGTCTTTTTGGGTATGTCTCTACCAGCTTTGCACATCTAGAGAGTAAAATTTTTACCCATTCTTTGCAAAATAGCTCAAGCCCTGTCAGATTGGATGGAGAGCATCTATGAACAGAAAATTATAAAGTCTTGCCACAGATTCTCAATTGTATTAAGATCTGGACTTTGGGCCATTCCAGCACATAAATATGCTTTGATCTAAACCATTCCATTGCAGCTCTGGCTGTATGTTTCAGGTCGTTGTGCTGCTGGAAGGTGAACCTCCGCCCCAGTCTCAAGTCTTTTGCAGACTCTATCAGGTTTTCTTCTAAGTTTGCCCTGTATTTGGCTCCATCCATCTTCCCATCAACTCTGACCTGCTTCCCTGTCCCTGCTGAAGAAAAGCATCCCCACAACATGATGCTGCCACCACTATGTTTCACGGTGGGGAATGGGATGGTGGGTTCAGGATGATGTGCAGTGTTAATTTTCTGCCACACATAGCGTTTTGCTTTTAGGCCAAAAACGTAAATTTTGATCTGATCTGACCAGAGCACCTTCTTCCACATGTGTCCCCCACATGGCTTCTCGCAAACTGCAAACAGGACTTCTTATGGCTTTTTCTTTCAACAATGGCTTTCTTTTTGCCACTCTTTCATAAAGGCCATATTTGCGGAGTGCACGACTAATAGTCATCCTGTGGTGAAATTCTCCCAAATGAGCTGTGGATCTCTGCAGCTCCTCCAGCGTTACCATGGGCCTCTTGGCTGCTTCTCTGATTAATGCTCTCCTTGCCCAGCCTGTCAGTTTAGGTGGAAGGCCATGTCTTACATAGTTACATAGTTAGTCAGGTTGAAAAAGACACAAGTCCATCCAGTTCAACCAATAATAAAAAATAATATATATATATATAGGAACTCCTGACAATTTCCATGATTGTTATTTATAAATATTTGGGTGTTTGGATCAGCAATTTCATTTTGATCTTTTAAATAACTGAAGGACACAGTAATATTTCAGTAGTGAAATGAGGTTTATTGGGTTAACAGAAAATGTGCGGAAAATGATGTGGTGTGTGCCTTTCCTCCAATCAGCCGTCTCCCAGTGTAAGCAAAAAATCCACACCCACAGGTGAATCAAGAAGATTTTTTTTTAACAGGATGTGCACTTTCTAAACAGTATATAAAGCTGAAGACAGCAAATTTACATATAAAACATATGTAGTGAGATTTGTTTCATCTCTGTGTATCATCTGAGGCTGTTCACTTCACTGGGTATATGTGAGGGTTTACATCCACTTTAGGCTTATGATTTACCAAAACCCCCAGATCCTTCTCCACTATGGATCCCCCCAGTTGTACTCCTCCTAGTATGTATGATGCATACATATTCTTAGCCCTCAAGTGCATAACTTTATGATTATCAACATTAAACCTCATCTGCCACATAGTCGCCCATTTAAACAGTGCATTGAGGCTTGTAAGTTGGGGACATCCTGTAAGGACAGTATTCCACTGCATAGCTTGGTGTCATCTGCAAAAAGATTGAAATGGTACTTTTAATCCCAGACCCTATATCATTTACAAAGGTATTAAAAAGTAAGGGTCCCAACACTGAACCTTGGGGTACACCACTGATAACCTTAGACCATTCAGAGTAAGAATCGTTTTCTATTCATTTACAAACCAATCTTTCCAAACCTATATACCTTACACATTAGCCGTGTGTGGAGAACTGTGTCAAATGCTTTTGCAACATCCAAGTATACTACGTCCACAGCCACCCCTCTGTCCAAGGTTTTACTTACCTCCAGTGGCGTAGCGTGGGTTGTCAGTGCCCGGGACAAGGCATGTAATTTGCGCCCCCTAACGCGTGGACTTTTAGCACTCAATGAGTCCCTTCGACTAGTACAGTATAAAACACCTTACCCCCTATAAAACACCTTACCCCCTATGTCACAGATCAGCTGTGGAGCTGATCTGTGTCTTACCTTTACTGCTGTAGGTCGGCTGGCACCTGTTGTTCCACTAGCTTGTGTTCACTGACACCACCATACTACACTGACCACCATACTACACTACACTGACTGACCACCATACTACACTATACTGTTGTCCACACTATTCTACACTGACTGACCACCATACATACTACACTATACTATCCTGCGGCTGCCTACAGTATTTCGGTTTCAGCTGATCAGGCAGTGAAACACACGCCAAGCCACAGCGCGAGCATTGGAGGAGGCTGCTGTTCAAAGCGTGAAGTGAACTTCACACTGTACCTGACGCTGCCATACCTAAAACCTTTAGTGCTGAGGAAAGGCACTTTTTAAAGTAAGCGGCCACTTGGCCTGTTCTTTGTTTTATTTACTTTTAATAAACGGAATTATGCTATGTCATTGCTTTTCCCCTACCATTCTGGCGGAGTATTTTTCTGGCTGATCCACTTGACATCAACCCAGATCCCAGACCACTGTTACCCACAGCGCTACCTGACCTATCTTTTTAAGTAAAGGGGTCATGGTAGTCTGATTACTTACCTCTACTCACCACCGGGTGTCGCTGATATTCAGAATCATTTTTTTGCCAGTGGTGATGGTTTAAAAGTACAGAACAACCCACATATAAACATTATTATTTTTGCACATTTCTCAGCGGTTTCATGATGCACACTGCACTTTATATTTGTATAAGTGTTTATTTGTGTTGATGCATATGATGGGGCAACAGACCAGTTAATTCCACACTATTAACCTATGTGTGGTTTGTTCCAATTTGCAGGCAGGTGTGTTTAACACATCTGCTATGATTCTATTACTGGCTGTTTTCTGATGCACATTATATTATTATTTATTTCATGTTGATATCTGTTCAGTATTCACAATGATTATGTAATATTGATCACTGTTAATTTATTATTTATTACTAAGTGCCCACTTATTTTTAAACACTCCCCAACAAGGAGGATAAAACAATACAAAATTCTATACACAATACTTTGTGCTCCTGGAAGTAAGAGATACACAGACAGACCAATATTATTATGGCAAGCTGCTGCTTAATTAAAACAAAAAAAAACCCCACACATAGAGCAAATGTCAAAAATCACCCTAGCAGGCGCAGCACTTAACCTAAGAAAATGATAAAGTTAGTGTTGATATATTGTAGTGATGTTTACTATTTTATGTCTGTGCATCTATGGACACTTTCACAACATTTAAAGCCATGAGAAGGTAAGAGAAACGCCTTGGAGGACTGACTGCATACATGATACTACACTATACTGTTCTGCGGCTACCTACAGTATTTCTCTCTCTCATCCCCCCCCGCCCCCGGGGCCAGTAAAACGATTCGAGGGAGTCTCACTCACCTTGTCCTGGCCTGCATTGGTCCGGTCTCTCCGGAGGATAGGAGGAGAAGACAGCGGCCGCGTATGGGGGTCATGTGCGGAGGCGGGACTTCAGGAGCACTCACATGACCCCCATGCGCTCAATCACAGGGCGCCGAACACTGAACATGGCGGCCGGAGCGCGGGACACAGGAACTTAAAATTAGGAGGCGGCAGCCAGTAGTGACACTACTGGCACGAAATTGCGCCCCCCTAAATCTCGCACCCGGGGCCATGGCACCCCCTGCACCCCCCACGCTATGCCACTGCTTACCTCCTCAGAAAAATAAATCAGATTTGTTTGACAACTTCTGTCTGTCATGAATCCATGCTGTCTGTTGCTTAAAATAATTTTTTTTCCATCAAGAACACATCTCTGTGGTCTTTTATTAACCACTTCACCCCCCGGAAGGATTTACCCCCTTACTGACCAGAGCATTTTTTGCAAATTCGGCTCTGCGTTGTTTTAGCTGACAATTGCGCAGTCGTGCGGCATTGTACCCAAACAAAATTGACATGCTTTTTTCCCCACAAATAGAACTTTCTTTTGGTGGTATTTGATCACCTCTGTGGTTTTTATTTTTTTGCTATAAACAAAAAAAGAGCGACAATTTTAAAAAAAAAAGAAATATTTTTTACTTTTTGCTATAATAAATATCCCCCAAAAATATATAAAAAAGAATTTCTTTTACAGTTTAGGCCGATGTATTCTTCTACATACTTTTGGTATAAAAAAATCGCAATAAGTGAAATAAGTGTATATTGATTGGTTTGCGCAAAAGTTATAGCATCTACAAAATAGGGGATGGATTTATGACATTTTTATTATTAGTTTTTTTTTTTTAATAGTAATGGTGGCGATCTGCGATATTTCTCATGACTAGGGATGAGCCGAACACCCCCCTGTTCGGTTCGCACCAGAACATGCGAACAGGCAAAAAATTTGTTCGAACACACGAACACCATTAAAGTCTATGAGACTCGAACATGAATAATCAAAAGTGCTAATTTTAAAGGCTTATATGCAAGTTATTGTCATAAAAAATGTTTGGGGACCTGGGTCCTGCCCCAGGGGACATGGATCAATGCAAAAAAAAGTTTTAAAAACGTCCGTTTTTTCAGGAGCAGTGATTTTAATAATGCTTAAAATTTAAAAAAAATGGCGTGGGGTTCCCCCTCAAAATTCATACCAGACCCTTATCTGAGCACGCAACCTGGCAGGCCGCAGGAAAAGAGATGGGGACAAGAGAGCGCCCCCCCTCCTGAACTGTACCAGGCCACATGCCCTCAACATTGGGAGGGTGCTTTGGGGTAGTGGACCCCCAAAGCACCTTGTCCCCATGTTGATGAGGACAATTGCCTCATCCCCCCAACCCTTGGCCGGTGGTTGTGGGGTCTGCGGACGGGGGGCTTATCGGAATCTGGAAGCAAGGGGACCCCCAGATCCCGCACCCCCCTGTGTGAAATGGTAATGAGGTACAAAAGTACCCCTACCATTTCACAAAAAAAGTGTCAAAAATGTTAAAAATGACAAGAGACAGTTTTTGACAATTCCTTTATTTAAAGTCTTCTTCTTTCCATCTTCTTCGGGTCTTCTTCCTTCCTTCCTTCTTCCTTTTGGTTTCTTCCTCCATCTTCTTCTTCCTCTGGTTCTTCCTCCGATCCTCTGTTTCTTGCTCCGGTGTTCTCATCCGGCATCTTCCTCCGCAGCATCTTCTTGCCCGCTTCGTTCTTGGGCCGCTCCGCATGCATGGGAAGCTCCCGCTGTGTGACGCTTCTCTTCTTCTGACACTTCTTAAATAATGGAGGGCGGGGCCACCCAATGACCCCGCCCCCCTCTGATGCACAGGGACTTGACGGGGACTTCCCTATGGCTTTCCCCGTGGCGTCAGAGGGGGGGTCACCTGTTACGCAAAGTGCTCCAGAGCACTTTTTACAATTTGCCACTGCGCTGCTTTACCATGCAATGCTGTACCCAAACAAAATCTGCATCCTTTTTTCCCCACAAATAGAGCTTTCTTTTGATGATATTTGCTTCTGTGATTTTTATTTTTTGCGATATAAACGGAAAAAGAAAAAAAAAACTTTTTTTCTCCTTTTTGTTATAAAAAATTCAATAAACTAAATTTTAGTCATACATTTAGGCCAAAATGTATTCAAAATTTACACAGCTTTTAGTTTCTTGAGATGCTAAAATGACAGGGCAGTACAACCCCCCCGCCTCCCAAATGACCTCATTTTGGAAAGTAGACACCCCAAGGAAATTGCTGAAAGGCATGTTGAGCCCATTGAATATTTTATTTTTTGGTCATAAGTGATTGAAAAATGAGAAAAAAAAAACTAAGTTGTCACTAAATGATATATTGCTCACACATGCCATGTTCCACTCCCACCAGCCCGCGTGATGTTGGCGGCACACTATTGGCTGGAGTGGAGTACTAGACTCCTTGTCACGAGAACAGAATTTGCTTTTGTTTGACACGGCTAACACATGCACGCCAGCTCCTCACATATCCTGACTTCAGGTAACCTCCTTGGCAGGTGGCACTGCCTTTTGTCCTTTTTCTACCCCTTTTTTTATTCCTTCTCCACTCATCTCACAATCTTTCACATCCCATTTTATTCACACTTTTTTTTTTTGCACACGTACCGTCTAATTTCCATGCTGTTGGGGCAGACCCATCCCCTATCACCATGGATTTTATGATAGGAACTCACATGCATTTTTACACACATTCACTCATTTACAGTCACTTTTTTATTTTTCCATAGATGTTTGGGATGATCAATCCCATATCACCATGGATGGTTTGGTGATGGTCCAATCCCATTGCATCAGCACAATATATTTTTTCTGTTCCCTGATGCCATGCCTTTATATGCCGTCTCAGCTCCCATACCGTCTTTTGACTCTGGCCCACTATAGGTGATCCTGCCACACCCGAGTTCCATGGGTGGTTCTGTAAGTATGGGTGGATGTTTTACCACTTCCCCTTAACTTAACCCGTATGCTTATTTGTGCAATCAGTCTGACCCATTACTTATTTTTATAGGCTTTTGGCCACAATTGCTCCTGATGAGTGGTTACCAACCACGAAACGGGTTGAGCTACTGATGCTATACCCATTCATCTTTTATTTGCAGCAACACTCAGATATGTGGAACATTGTGCCTATCTATTGCCAGACTAGATACTTACTTTTTATCATGTTATCATTCATTTTTAAGTTACTTATATTGAATTATCATGTGATATTGTGCCTTTGCATGTATGTGTGTGTACATATATGTATTGACTCCATATGTATATATATGAAATGTATTATAAGACTCATAGTGCTGTGTGTCTTGGTTTGGTTTTTATCTATTATTATATGGAATAAATTTGATAGGAATACTTATTGATTTTTATTGTGCATGCTTCATTTAAAGTCCCAACCCTTCATTTAGTTTCTTATCAGAACCAGGGATGGAGGTAACCTTGACCTTTTGGTCATGGACCTCATTCAAGTCCCACAGCCTCTTTTTTAAACACACATGCCATGGTTATACAGTATGTGGAATTACACCACCAAAATACATTCTGCTGCTTCTCCTCAGTATGGGGATACCACATGTGTGAGACTTTTTTGGGAGCCTATACGCGTACAGGACCCCGAAAACCTAGCACCTCCTTCAGGATTTCTAAGGGCGTAAATTTTTGATTTCACTCCTCACTACCTATCACAGTTTCGAAAGCCATAAAATGCCAAGATAGCACCAAACCCCCAAATGACCCCATTTTGGAAAGTAGACACCCCAAGTTATTTGCTGAGAGGCATGTTGAGTCGATGGAATATTTTATATTTTGCCACAAGTTGCGGCAAAATGTCAAACTTTCTTTTTCTTTTTTGCACAAAATTGTCACTAAATGATATATTGCTCAAACATGCAATAGGCATATGTGAAATGACAGGCCAAAATACATTCTGCTGCTTCTCCTGAGTAGGGGGACACCACATGTGTGAGACTTTTTGGGAGCCTAGCCGTGTACAGGACTCGAAAACCAATCACCGCCTTCAGGCTTTCTAAGGGCGTAAAATGTCGATTTCACTTCATCACTACCTATCACAGTTTCGGAGGCCATGAAATGCCAAGATAGCAAATGACCCCATTTTGGAAAGAAGACACTTCAAGCTATTTGCTGAGAGGCACGTTGAGTCCATGGAATATTTTATATTTTGCCACAAGTTTAGGGAAAATTACAATATTTTTTTTTTAAACAAAGTTGTCACTAAATGATGCATTGTTCAAACATGGCATGGTTTAATGTGGAATTACACCCCAAAATACATTCTGCTGCTTCTCCTTTCCAAAAAGGGGTCATTTGGGGGTGGGGGGGTTTAACTGTCCTGGAATTTTATGCACAACATTAGAAGCTTATGTCACACATCACCCACTCTTCTAACCACTTGAAGACAAAGCCCTTTCTGACACTTTGTTTACATGAAAAAATATTATTTTTTGGTAGAAAATTGCTTTGAACCCCCAAACATTATATATATATATATATATATATATATATATATATATATATATATATATATATATATATATTTTTTTAAAGCAAATGCCCTACAGATTAAAATGGTGGGTGTTTCATTTTTTTTCACACAGTATTTGCGCAGCGATTTTTTTTGGAAAAAAAAACCCTTTTTTATTTTAATGCACTAAAACACACTATATTGCCTAAATGTCTGATGAAATAAAAAAGATGATCTTATGCCGAGTACATGGATACCAAACACGACATGCTTTAAAATTGCACACAAACGTGCAGCGGCGACAAACTACATACATTTTTAAAAGCCTTTAAAATCCTTTACAGGTTACCACTCGATCTGACCTTTGCGGTGATACCTCACATGTATGGTGCAATTGCTGTTTACATGTGACACCAGACCGACACTTGCATTCGCCTTTGCGCGTGAGCACAGGGGGACAGGGGTGCTTTATTTTTATTTTATTTTTAAACTGTTCCTTTCATTTTTTTTTATCATTTTTATTGCTATCTCAGGGAATGTAAATATCTCCTATGATAGCAATAGGTAGTGACAGGTACTCTTTTTAAAAAAATTGGGGTCTATTAGATCTCTCCTCTGCCCTCAAAGCATCTGACCACACCAAATGAGTCTGATAAAATGCTGTCCCAATTTCCCAATAGTGCTGTTCATATCTGGTGAAAGTCATGAAATGCTGGTTTCTTAGGCCATAGAGATGATTGGAGCCGTTCTGGTCTCTGATCAGCTCTACGGTCAGCTGGCAAAACCACTGGCTTTATTCGCGTGTTCCCTGTTGAAAGAGGAGAGCCCAAGAAAACCATGGAAGACGGTGGGAGGGGGGGACGTTCCCTCCCACTGCTTGTAAAAGCAGTCTAGAGCAGGGGTCTCAAACTGGCGGCCCTCCAGCTGTTGCCAAACTACAAGTCCCATGAGGCATTCATTGCAAGGCTGACAGTTACAAACTTGACTCCCACAGACAGAGGCATGATGGGACTTGTAGTTTCACAACAGCTGGAGGGCCACCAGTTTGAGACCCCTGGTCTAGAGGCTAATTAGCCACTAGGATTAGTTTACATGAAAGCCGACCGCTGGCTGAAAAGAATGATACCAAGATGATACCTAAACCTGTAGGCATCATTCTGGTATAACCACTCAAATCCAGCCTCATGCCAGTACGTTGCTGGTCCTTATTGGACATATATTGTAATGTTCTTTTTTTCATGCAGCCTGTGGGCTGAACGAAAAAAAGAGATTGATCGCTGGGTCTGCCACCATTAGAATGCCGCCCTGCATCCACCCACTTCTAATGATGGGCATACATGCACCATTTTTTTTTTAACAGTGGTGGTGAAATCACCTCCTACAGCGCTGCAGTCAATGATTTACGTATCATGAGAGCAAATGCTGTTGCTGTCAAGATAAATAAATCAATGCTGCATCTGAATGGCGTCCCTGAAAAACAAACAATGGTTACAATAAAACATTAACTCAATAAAACAACTTGATTTTTTAACGCAATCTGTGCCTAAAAAATATATGCCAAAGCATGGGGGCAATCCGCCCCTAATGTTAGGAGCAAATCGCTCCTCCCCCCCTGCCCCCATGTTTCGGCATATATGCTCTTTTTTTTGGTGAAATCACCTCCTACAGCTCTGGAGTCACGG
The DNA here is from genome assembly GCA_037952925.1 of Lithobates clamitans. Lineage (NCBI taxonomy): Eukaryota > Metazoa > Chordata > Amphibia > Anura > Ranidae > Lithobates > Lithobates clamitans. The sequence goes on along the minus strand of JBBGZY010000292.1, from coordinate 8,738,872 downwards.
CTTTACGTATCGTGGGACCAAACGCTGTTGCTGTCAGAATAGGTAAACCCATGCTGCAGCTAAATGCCGTACCTGCTAAACAAATGAGAAAGACATACCATACCTGCAAAGCAAATACAATAAAACATAGTAAAAGCTAAACATTACAGTTCTAAAATACAGTAACAATAGAGAGAGAGAACAATAGTTATAGAACAATAGAGAGCAAACAATAGAGAGCGAACATAAGAGAGAGAACAATAGAGAGAGAAGAAAAATAAAACCACAACTATTTTTGGCTTTTTTATTTTTTATTTATTTTTTGTGTGTTTTTTTTGCACTTTTATGTAAACTGTATACATTCCAGATTAGGGTCTCTCAAAATGTGAGACCCTGTGTAAGTGTATCTTAGGACTGTGCATTGCTGTACCCTACGCTAATAGTCCACTAGTGTGTGGTAGCATTCGAAGCATTCACCAATGCAAAGACCAGGTTGGTCAGGACAGGAGGGACAATAAAAGCGGGTCTCACACCTATATCTGCATTTTCTGCAGACATGACATCTTCTTTGGGGATTTCTTTGGGTAGGGGTACCAGGGAGGACATACGGAAAATGCCTCTCATGCAGCTGGTTGACTGCATCTGGTTTGGAAAATTGGGCCACAGCACCGTCTGGAAACAGATCTCTTCCTGGAATTTAAGGAAGCATCCAGTTCATCCTGAAGCTTTGTGTAGCACATAAGCATTCAGCAGAGCCAATTGGAATAAATATACAGACACTTTTTTATACCAGTGTCTGGCCTTATGGGCAATTAGGTACGGTGCCAACAACTGGTCGTTGAGGTCCACCCCTCCCATGTTAAGGTTGTATTGGTGGACACAGAGGGGTTTGTCCACAATACCAAACAAACCAAATATTTGGGGGGCACACCCTAAAAGATACATTAAAGATGGTGGAGCCATAAGACCATACAACAGAACAAAATATTACAGCGGACACATGCAAAAAATGACATTTAACTCCTGCAAGGCTTATTTAAAACACCTAGACATTTTCAAAAAACATTATCAAAAAATATGGGGATTTGGTCACACCATATTACTATATGGTGCTTAAGCCCACTTACTGTGATAAAGTACCCCATGATTAGTGGGTCCTACACTATCCATAGACTGGGAGATCCACAATACCAGTCGCCGTTTGAATTTGGACTGTCGTGTCTGTGTGAAGGGAGGACAGGACAAAAACATTCTTATTATCCCTTCACTTCACAGCGAGCAAATTATTACATCTCAAGCAGGCTCTCTCCCCCAGCCTAAGACAGGAATCTACAAGCCACTTGGGTAAGCCCCGGCGATTAGATTGCACTATGTCACATGTGCCAATTCCATGATCAAACAAGTGACTAAAAAGTGGCACGCTTGAGTAATAATTGTCCGCATACAAGTGGTACCCCTTTCCGAATAAGGGTGACACCAAGTCCCACACAATTTTACCAGCGCTCCCTATGTACTCTGGGCGCAGTTCTCTGGATCTAAGTAACTATCTCTTCCCTTGTAAACCATAAAACTATATGTATAGCCTATTGCCCTGTCACAGAGCTTATACATCTTGACCCCATATCTGGCACGCTTGCTGGGAAGATACTGTTTGAATGACAAGTGGCCAGAAAACTTAATCAGGGACTCACCAACGCAGACAACTTGATCGGGAGTAAACAAGGCTGCAAACTGCTGGTCGAAGTGGTTTGCAGGGGGGTGGGGGGATTTTGTAGAGCCGATTGTATTCAGGGTCACCCTGAGGACGACAGAGTTCATCGTCATTGAAATGCATGAACCACAAGATCTGCTTGTATCGTGTCCTGGTCATGGAGGCAGAGAACAAGGGCATATGGTGAATTGGGTCAGTGGGCCAATATGATCGCAACTCACTTTTTTTAGTTATGCCCATGAGGAGGGATAGGCCCAGGAAGGTCCTAAATTCGGAGACCATAATAGGTCTCCAATTTCTGGCAAGGGTCAATTGGGGATTAGTGGTGATGAATTGACCAGCATACAAATTGCTTAGTCCACAATAGATTTATAGAGATCTTCCGTGAAAAACAGTGAACAAAAATCAAGTGATGTAAAATCAACTGTTTCCAGGTTGGCCAGTGAATGGGGTAAGTACGGTTGCTGCAGAAGTGGTGGGCTCCGAATTAGGATTGGTAAATACAGCAGGAAAGGCACTATGGGCTTGATGGGCCTGTCTTTGTCTTCTTGGTGGCTGCGGGACACTAGTTGTGCTAGCCACCTCACCAGCTTGAACTGCTCTTATGGGACTCGCCACGTCACCAAGTGTTACTGCAGTGCTGAATGTATGACCAGGATGTACTAGGCCACCGGTGCTTGCCAGTTCACCAGAAGGATGAGCGGCACTAGTACTGGCTCTCTGCTTCATACGAGAGCCCTGCGGTTCTTTCACCTCAACAACAGCAGAAGAACAGGGTCAGGTATGTCTGACTATGGCAGGGACCACTACTCCATCATCAGAGCTATCTGTCAGGGTGCCGCTGCTGTCTACAGGTTCCTATTCTGAGCCTGAATCTGACAGATGGGTGAGTTCCTCTTCACGCTCATCTGTCAGGCTCAGAAACGTGTAGGCCTCTTCACTAGTGTACCTTTGATTGGACATTTTGGCCTCCAGATTCTCAGGGATCAGGCCTGACTCTGCGAATGCTGCAGTCATGTGCTTAGTGTTTTGTAAGTGACATTAATCGATTGATAATGCACTTGGGTGTGCTGGGCTGGGCTGAGCGGAAGGGCTAAACGCAGGTTCTAGCAGGTATCTGGGTTGATCCCGCTAACGTTGCGTTTTTGTGAACCTTAAACTATTGGGGACGCTAATATAGTTCTGATCAGATCAAAGATATTGATCCGTTCAGACACTATACTACTAAGGGAGGTGTATGGTGCATGCGTGGGTGTTAGCGCTACTGGCACTAATCTGACGCTGCCCGGGGCGACACAGACCCTAACTGATGCTAAAAACTGAAATCACCCGGCAGGTGATCAGGGGGTTAAACCTTTTATTAGGTCATGTACGGCGGATGCCCTGACGCTATAAAAAAATAACTAGCTAACCAGCGTCACCTGTGACACTAATATGGTGACTGGGGGTGATCAAGGGGTTAAACCTTTACTAGGGGGGTTTAGGGCGGGTCCCTAGACCTATGTGGGCCTACTACTAAGTACCCAAAGCTGCTTAATGTCACAAATGACACCAGTACAGTGATCAAAGAAATATATGAACACTACACTGGGTGACACGGTGACAGGGAGTGAAGGGGTAACTGGGGGGGGGATTGGGGGGGTTATCGGGGGGTGAAATGTGTGCCTACGTGTACTGTGTCAGTGTAGTGTTGGTGCAACTCATGTTTGGATGTCCTCTCTCCTCTCTCTGGAGCGGAAAAGAATTCCAGAGAGGGAGATGACATCACTTCCCCTGCCTGTGTTTACATTTACAGGCAGGGGAAGCATTTCTTTCATCAGAATGGATCAGCAGGTCCAGGCCAGAAATCATTGGCCTGGGCCTGGAGACTGATCGGTTCTGAAACTAATCCGATCGTCACGGGCACCATAAGGTAACGTCGTTTTACCCACCCGTGGCATTCTGCCACAGTAAAACTGCGGCCGCTGGTCGGGAACCAGTTAAACTTCTTCATAACTTTATCCCTGACCTCTCTGATGTGTTCCTTGCCCTTCGTGATGCTGTTTGTTCGCTAAGGTTCTCTAAAAAACCTCTGAGGATGTCACAGAACAGCTGTATTTATACTGAGATTAAATTACATACTGGTGGACTCTATTTACTAAATTTACTAATTAGGTGACTTCTGAAGGCAATTGGTTCCATTAGATTTCCTTTAGGGGTATCAGAGTAAAGGGGGCTGAATACAAATGCACGCCACACTTTTCAGATATTTTTTTTGTAAAAAAATTCCAAAACCATTTATCATTTTCCTTCCACTTCACAATTATGTGCCACTTTGTGTTGGTCTATTACATAAAATTCTAATAAAAGCCATTTACATTTTTGGTTGTAACATGACAAAATGTGGAAAATTTCAAGAGATATGATACTTTTTCAAGGCACTGTAGATTTAAAATGAGATTGCTACTCACCTGTCACTGTATTAGGTACACCTTGCTAGTACTGGGTTGGACCCCCTTTTGCCTTCAGAACTGCCTTAATTCTTCGTGGCATAGATTCAACAATGTGTTGGACACATTCCTCAGAGATTTTGGCCCATAGTGACATGATAGCATCATCCAGTTGCTGCAGATTTATCAGCTGCACATCCATGATGTGAATCTACAGTTCCACCACATCCCAATGGTATTCTATTGGATTGAGATCTGGTGACTGTGGAGGCCATTGGAGTACAGTGACCTCCTTGTCATGTTCAAGAAACCAGTTTGAGACGATTTGAGCTTTGTGACATGGTGCATTATCCTGCTGGAAGGGGCCATCAGAAGATGGGTACACTGTAGTCATAAAGGGATGGACATGGTCAGCAACAATACTCAGGTAGGCTGTTGCATTTAAATGAAACTCAATTGGTACTAAGGGGCCCAAAGTGTGCCCAGAAAATACCCCCCACCCCATAGATCCATGCTTTCATTTTGTTTACGCCAAATTCTGACTATACCATCTGAATGTCACAGCTGAAATCGAGACTCATCAGACCAGACAATGAGACTCCTCAGACGCAGTGTGGTCTTCTGCTGCTGTAGCCCATCTGCTTCAAAGTTCGATGTGTTGTGTGTATGGAGATGGTATTCTGCATACCTTGGTTCTAAGAAGTGGTTATTTGAGTGTTACTGTTGCCTTTCTATCATCTCAAACCAGTCTGCCCATTCTCCTCTGACATCAACAAGGAATTTTGTTCACACAACTGCCGCTCACTGGATATTTTCTCTTTTTCGGACCATTCTCTGTAAACCCTAGAGATGGTCATGCGTGAAAATCCCAGTAGATCAGTAATTTTTGAAATACTCAGACCAGTTCATCTGGCACCAACAACCATTCAAAGTCACTTAACTCCCCTTTCTTCCCTATTCTAATGCTCGGTTTGAACTTTAGTAAGTCATATGTACCATATCTAGATGCCTAAATGCATTGAGTTACTGCCATGTGATTGGCTTATTAGAAATGTCTGTAACCAAGCAATTGCGCAGGTGTACCTAATAAAGTAGCCGGTGAGTTTAAGTCATAATGAATGTGGAATTGATGTGCTCTATGTTACGACCCATTTGAACTTTTAGTTAAGGTGTTGTTCCCACTAGTGACAAGGACTGCCCCTTTTTCGAAAAAATAATACACACTTGGATCCCTCTTCAGAGATATATGACCAATGGTTTGGTTTAACCCACTGAATGCCACATTACCGTACCACAAGAATACAAGCCTATCCTCTGCCAGCATTGCTGCAGAGAAGGACCCATGCTCTCTGTGGTCTCTCTGCATAGGTCTGGCACATTCTCTACTGAGTCTGCAATCAGAAAAGCTGGTGCTTACTGCAAAATGAGAGCTCAATAGGGGACAACACCCACAGGGAGACCTCTGCTTCCACACCAAAACCAAAGCTCCTTCTCTGCAGCATGCCAGATGACAGGCTTTTTTACTCAAGTTGTGGCTGCTTTCTAAAGAAAACAAACTTTAGTACTTTTCTTACCTGTTGTTTTGATGCTCCTGGAATATATTTAGCTGATTTACACTGAAAGTTCATCTGGGCTTTAAAATTGATGTAAACCCCAGCTAGATGACATTAGTTAGCTAAAGCACTGTGGAGAAAAAGCAATTTCCATGGGTTTCTTTTTTCTTTTCCATAAATGATGTTTTCACCTTTTTTTCATTCCTCTTACAATATATCTCAGTGCTGCTGTACTCCTCTGCACTTTTTCCACCACATTCTTTCTACATGCATTCTATCCAGCATTGCCTGAATATTATTTCTCTGGCCTAGCTTCCTGATAGTGACAATGGTGGACCATGCTTGTACAATGTGTGTCAGCTGTAGTCTTCACCAGAAATGCAAGTGACAAGGTGGCAATACTGGAGCACAACAGAGGGATGGCTCTTACCTTGCAAAATAATGATTTAAAGCGGGGGTCCACCTATCTATCGTTTTTTTATTTTTTAGTTCATTCACAAACTTTTCTTCTCAGCATTACATACTCACATATTGTGTGTAATATGTCCGCCTGTGTCAGATTTCGTCGGAAAGAATAACTTATATTATTCACTGCAGGCGGTTTCCATCTTCATTGTGGGCATTTGAAGCCCACAAGCATTTATTTCCTGGATGTGGTGAATGCTGTGCTCCAAGCATTCACCGCTCGTTCCCGCACATGCTCAGTGGCATCCCTGGAAGCCTGAGACTAGCTCCCAGGAGTCTGGGAGAGGCTAGAAACACGCCTACTCCCATGGGAGGAGAACCAGGAAGTACAAAGAAGAATAGAAAAATAAAAGGTAATTACGACGATTTAAATTTTTTTAAACGGCATGTCAGCATCTAGGCAAGGAAGAGAATACATACAGATATTGTTCAAAATTTGAGTGGAACCCCGCTTTAAAGAAAGCTGCAGATTAAAAACAACTTTTGAATTTACAATATCAGGTGAAAGTTTGTATGATTTTTAATGATCCACTTTATCCATGAATAAACTTTTTTTGATGAAAGCAGTACTGCTCAACCTGTTCCCGTCTTTCCCTCTCACTGCCTGGGCTGTAGGTTGGTGCCTTATAAGCACCTCTTATTATTCCATTTCCTGTTCTATTTTTCTCAGCATGCAATTCCACAGCTATTCAGTGTGCAGAGAGATATTGTACATGCTGCATATATTTATTAATCTGTTCAACCCCTCTTCTCTAAAAGATTGATTGACAGCACTGTATCACTATCCCAATCTTCATGTCAGGATAGATCTTGTGTATCCATCTCATGTGTCTGATTAAAATATACAGTATCTAAAACCAAAACTTTTTTTTTTTTTTTGAGCAAGGAAGAGTTGAGTTGATCATACACGTCATTTTTTTTTTAGCCTGCCTGTTACTCCATGGAGAGTTCTATGCTGATTCTAATATAAACTATAAAACCAAAAGTATTGGGACACCTGCCTTTACACACACATGGACTTTAATGGCATTCCAGTCTTATGCCCCGTACACGCGGTCGGACATTGATCAGACATTCTGACAACAAAATCCTAGAATTTTTTCCGACGGATGTTGGCTCAAACTTGCCTTGCATACACACGGTCACACAAAGTTGGCGGAAACTCCGATCATTCTGAACGCGGTGACGTAAAACACGTACGTCGGGACTATAAACGGGGCAGTAGCCAATAGCTTTCATCTCTTTATTTATTCTGAGCATGCGTGGCACTTTGTGCTTTCGGATTTGTGTACACACGATCGGAAATTCCGACAATTTTGTTGTCGGAAAATTTTATAGCCTGCTCTCAAACTTTGTGTGTCGGAAAATCCGATGGAAAATGTGTGATGGAGCCTACACACGGTCGGAATTTCCGACAACAAGGTCCTATCACACATTTTCCGTCGGAAAATCCGACCGTGTGTACGGGGCATTAGTCTGTAAGGTTCAATATTGAGTTGGCCCACCGTTTACAGTTATAACAGCTTCAACTCTTCTGGGAAGGCTGTCCACAACTTTTAGGAGTGTGTCTATGGGAATGTTTGACCATTCTTCCAGAAGCGCATTTGTGAGGTCATGCACAGATGTTGGATGAGAAGGCCTGGCTTGCAGTCTCTGCTCTAATTCATCCCAAAAGTGTTCTATCAGGTTGAGGCCAGTCAAGTTCCTAAACCTCAAACATGCTCATCCATGTCTTTATGTATCTTATTTGTGCATATATATATATTAAAAAAAAATTGTTTTGTTTTTCAGAAGATTTTTAAGCTTATTTTTAAAAGTGCATATTTATTTTCAATATTGTTTATTAATTTTTTGAAAAAGAGCTTACAGAGTGTATCTCAATTGAGGATGTAACTAAAGGGTTATGTATCGCAATAGAATTGTAAGTCAAAGTTGTTCAACATCGTTAATACATGAAAAATATCAAGAAGTATTAACAAAAGAACATTTGCTGGGAACATCTCTTAAAAGGAAAAAGAGGCAGATGAGAAGACATTAAACAAGATGGCTAGACTACAAGGATGACGTCCCAAGGGAGACCTGTGGGGTTATCATGTCACTGTTACAGATGAGCAGTACATAATGAATGCTGGAGCCAATCTGACCACTGTGTGCAAAAGAGTTGACTGTTGCCGTTTTTCATGGAGAACATAAGCTCGAATTGGGTCTGAGTATTGAGCTGTATCAAAAAGAGGAAAACTCTGGAGGGTCTTGTTGTTTCCAGCAGGAAACAATTGATTTTTTAGCGGCTGTCAAGCAATGAAGCACTAAAGGAAGATGCTTCTTGGGCCAACAATCACAGTTCAGTAATAGGAGAGCCATAGCTGGGTCTGGGGAGCAGGTAGTGCTGGTGATAGAAGATATCAAGTGAAATATCTTTCCCCAGAAGGAAAGAATCTTGGCCATCACCACCAGATGTGTAATAGGGATCCTGATTCTTCACACTTCCTCCAACATTGTGGTGAGTTACTTTTGGAAAATTTTGAGAGCTGAATTGGAGTGTACTACCAATGGTGTGTTAACTTCAGGTGTGATTACCAATGTGTTGTGCAGTGGGAGGATTTGAGCAGGTTGTTAGTTGCCGCGTTCCACTGTGAATGATTGAAAGTACAAGAGAGATCATTTTCCCACTTCTTCATGGACTGTGTTTTTTCATGGGGTGAGGAGAATAGAAAAAGTCGGTAGAAGTATGTGATACCTTTCTTGTTGGTTGCTGGGGATGCACAAAATGTAAGAGCTTCTTGTGGAACTATTACATCCGGTTTAAGGATGTTTCCTAGAATGTTCCTAACATGTAGGTATTTATAAAAGTTGCTTTGTGGTAGACAGAAGTGTTTCTACAGGTCTTCATATGTTAGGAGGTTTGACTTGTCAAAGAGGTGTCCGACTGATATAACACCTGCCTCCGACCAGCTGACAAGTGATAGATCATCAGTGAAGTATTCCAAGGTACTTAGAGGCATAAATGGATAGTCCACAGGGTTTTTTTTTGTGTAGACAGCTTCAAGAATAGAGCCACGAAGCCATAGCTGCTTGCATTGTGAAGTAGGGGAGAGGTATGGGTGTGTGACCCAGAAGGATATGAGACCTTTGAGTTGGTGTCCAATTATGTATTGTTCCATAGAGGTCCATTGTTAGTCACTCGAGGGTGACCACCATTCGGTGGCTTGGTCCATAATAACAGCATGATAGTAGAACTTCAGGTTAGGGACTCCAATGCCTGTAGAGCGTTTAGGTCTGTACATTATGATGTTGCTGAAGCAAGCTCTTTTTTTCCCCCATATGAAGCTGTTTATGAAGGCTTGTAAGTTCTGTAGATATGAGTTAGTCAGAGGGATCGGTAGTGTGCGAAAGTGGTATAAAATTGTTGGGAGTATGGACATTTTTGTTACTGATGCTCTGCCCGCCCATGAAATGTGTAGTTTGGAGAGTTCTTGTGATTAACTTCTTATATTCCTTAGTAATGAATCATAGTTTTTATGGACTTATAAGGAACTAGGTGAGGTCAGTTGTATTGCCAGGTACCTAATATCAGACTTGGGGGCCCAGGAATGTTGTAAAATGTTGGCCGATTTATGTATACTGTTGTATTGGAGTGCCATGTTGACCAGAAATTCAGTTGAGTTGTCCAAGCCAACTGAATTTTAACATAGCAAGGGGACAGCTGAAGACCCTTTGATGTGTTAATCTTATGCAAGTCTACCTAGGTGTGTGAGGTATGGCCTGTTAACCTAATTGAACATTTCAAAGGGTACATTGTTTAAAGGACTATAGAAGAAGTATTTATTGAAGGTAATTAGACTTGAGGGGGTAACAATAAGATCAAAGAGTATTTTGGGTTGACTTAGCAGAAACTCCCTCCTAGTGTACTAGTATTTCGGAGGGGGGGGGGGGACTATTGAAGCTGGCAGTCAGTCTGGTCTGTGTGTGACTATGAAGGCACAAAACCTAGAGAAAATGGGACTCTAAATTATATTTACTCTGTTTGATTTTTGTCATCTGTGGACTTTGAACCTTGTTCTGTGTTGGAAGTCTATAAAGGGCATCTCTCTGGAAGAATTGGGTTGCTGCGGAAGAGTACTTTCATCATCATTATAATAATTACTAATTAATTATCTACCCACTATCATATCACTACAAGGAGAAGCCGGAGAGCGCTTATAGGTGTGATTGTACTTTCTTGGGTAGTGAGATGGGAAGCATCTGTGATTTAGACATATTGACCTTGTAGAGTGATAATGACCGAAATTTTTGAAGTAGGTCGGAGACCACTGGAAGGGCGGTTTCAGGGTTTGAGAGGGAGATGATCACATCATCGGCATAAAGTCCAATTCTGTGATCCACTTGATCTATTTTAATCCCTGTGATTTTAGGGTGGCTCCTGATAGCCTGTGCAAGGGGTTCCATAACCAAGGCAAATATTATGGGCGATAATGGGCATCCTTGCCTGGTGCTATTTGTTGATATTAAATGGGCGTGAGAGGGTGCCAGAGGTGTATACTTTTGCTCATGGATTAGAATGAAGAGCCCTTATGGCTGAATCCATAAATCCTGTGAGGCCAAAGATGTAAAGTACTTCCTTCAGGTAGGCCCAGTGTACACGATCGAATGCCTTCTCTGCATTCAAATATAGGAGCAGAGAAGGTGTGCGATGCAACTTGGCCCATTGAAGAGTATTGAGGATGCATCTGGTGCCATCAGAGGGATGGCGACCTTTCACAAATCCTACTTGGTCAGGATGAATTAATTTGGGTATGATGTTTTCTAATCTAGAGGCGATGATTTTGGCATAAATCTTAATATCTGTGTTGAGGAGGGAGATGGGACGGTAATTAGTCCGTTGGTCTGGGGATTTTCCTGCTTTGGGCAATGTTATTATTAATGCTTCAAGTCCTTCTTTGGGAAAGCCTGCCAAAGTCTCTACTGCATTATATATTTCTTGTAAGTGGGGCGTAAGGATATTGCTAAATTTTTTATAGTACCGGGCCTGGGGTTTTGTGTAGAGGAAGTGTAGTAATTGCTTTTTGGATTTCCTGGTTGGAGAACTGAGAGGATAGCTTAGGAAGGTCCTTAGAAGCTATCTGCGGAAGCGAGAGAGATTGTAAAAACTCTTTGATTTGAGCCTGGTTAGGAGGTGGGATCGCTTGGGCGGATTCTAAGTTGTAAAGTTCAGTGTAGTATTCGGCAAAGCGATTAGCGATATGAAGTGGATTGGTTAACCTTTGGTTTTGGGTGTCTAATAGGTGGTCTATTTTACTCTTATTTCTTTTGTGTTTTATTTACCTTGCCAGTAGAGGGCCTATTTTATTACCAGCTACGTATCAGTTCAATTTGAGTCTTTTAAGCAGTTTATCATACTGTGACACAAAGCACTGGGAGAGCTTGTGTCGTATCTCTTGAATTTGTTTTGCTTTGTCAATGGAGGGTTTATTTTTATTTTGGGTCTCAAGGTCAGTTATGATCTGGGTGAGGTCAGTTATCTTTTGTGTTCTTCTACGTTTCTCCTGGGAGCCCAGTTTAATGAACACTCCACGAATGAAGGCCTTGTGAGCCGCCCATAGGGAGTGTGCATCAGTCACTGATTACACTGATTTTTATGTAAAAAAAAATCTATTAATTTGGATTCAACATTTCTTTCGTAGTCAGGTTTGTTTAGGAGGTTAGCATTTAGTCTTCAAAGTTTAGTGCGTTGCGCAGGGGCGTTGCTAGGTTGCAAAAAGACCAGGGGCTTCAACCCAAAGTCCAAGGTCGGCAATGGGGGTGGGGTATGTGGCGCTGGCTTTTTTAAAACACAGGTCACTGCGCTAAGAGTGAGCAGGGACTTAGGTAGAAATGCACTTACATCCTTGGTGTCACTGAAAGAAAAAAAAGTCCCTGCTCATTGAAGGTGTCTGGAAGAAAAAAATTGTCCTTGCGTCCATCATATGTGATGTGCTCCAGTAAATTTAAGGGGGTGGGGTGGTAGGAAGCTGGCAGTAAGGTAAAGGGGGACAATGATGACTGGGGGTACAGGGGGATGATGATGACTGGGGGTACAGGGGGATGATGACGGGGGGTGCATATGGAAGGGGGTACAGGGGGATGATGATAACAGGGGGTACAGGGGAATGATGACGGAGGGTGCATATGGCAGGGGGTACAGGGGGATGATGATGACAGTGGGTACAGGGGGATGATAATGACTGGGGGTACAGGGGGATGATGACAGGGGGGTGCATATAGCAGGGGGTACAGGGGAATGCACATGACAGGGGATACAGGGGGGTTATGATGACAGGGGGTACAGGGTGATGCATATGGCAGGGGATACAGGGGGATGCATATGACAGGGGGTACAGGGGGGTGATGATGATGACAGGGGGTACAGGGGGATGATGACGGGGGAGGGTGCATATGGAAGGGGGTACAGGGGGATAATGATAACAGGGGGTACAGGGGAATGATGACGGAGGGTGCATATGGCAGGGGGTACAGGGGGATGATGATGACAGTGGGTACAGGGGGATGATAATGACTGGGGGTACAGGGGGATGATGACAGGGGGGTGCATATAGCAGGGGGTACAGGGGAATGCACATGACAGGGGGTACAGGGGGGTTATGATGACAGGGGGTACAGGGGGATGCATATGGCAGGGGATACAGGGGGATGCATATGACAGGGGGTACAGGGGGGTGATGATGATGACAGGGGGTACAGGGGGATGATGATGACTGGGGGATGCATATGGCAGGGGGTACAGGGGGATGCATATGACAGGGGGTGCAGGGGGATGATGATGACTGGGGGATGCATATGGCAGGGGGTACAGGGGGATGATGATGACAGGGGGTACAGGGGAGGTGATGATGACAGGGGGATGGTTATGACTGGGGGATGTATATGGCAGGGGTACAGGGGGATTATGAAGACAGGAGGTACAGTGGGATGATGATGACAGGTTGGTGCATATGGCAGGGGGTACAGGGGGGTGACGATGACAGGGGGTACAGGGGTAGTGATGATGACAGGGGGTACAGGGGGATGCATATGACAGGGGGATGATGTTGACTGGGGGATGCATATGGCAGGGGGTACAGGGGAATGCATATGACAGGGGGTACAGGGGGGTGATGATGACAGGGAGTACAGGGGGATGCATATGGTAGGGGATACAGGGGGATGCATATGACAGGGGGTACAGGGGGATGATGATGACTGGGGGTACAGGGGAATGCATATGACAGGGGGTACAGGGAGGTAATAATGATAGGGGGTACAGGGGGATGCATATGGCAGGAAATACAGGGGGATGCATATGACAGGGGGTGCAGGGGGGTGATGATGACGACAGGGGGTACAGGGGAATTATGATGACTGGGGGATGCATATGGCAGGGGGTACAGGGGAATGATGACAGGGGGGTGCATATGGCAGGGGGTACAGGGGGATGATGATAAAGGGGGTACAGGGGGATGATGATGACAGGGGGGTGCATATGACAGGGGGTACAGGGGCATGATGACGACAGGGGGATGATTATGACTGGGGGATGCATATGGCAGGGGGTACAGGGGGATTATGATGACAGGGGGTAGAGGGGGATAATGATGATGACAGGGGGGTGCATATGGAAGGGGGTACAGGGGGATGATGATGACAGGGGGTAGAGTGGGATGATGATGATGACAGGGGGTAGAGGGGGATGATGATCACAGGGGGTGCATATGGAAGGGGGTATGGGGGGATGCATATGGCAGGGGTACAGGGGGATTATGATGACAGGGGGTAGAGGGGGATGATGATGACAGGGGGTAGAGGGGGATGATGATGATGACAGGGGGTAGAGGGGGATGATGATGACAGGAGGTAGAGGGGGATGATGATGATGACAGAGGGTAGAGGGGGATGATGATGATGATGATGACAGGGGGGTGCATATGAAAGGGGGTACGGGGGGGATTATGATGACAGGGGGTAGAGGGGGATGATGATGACAGGTGATAGAGGGGGATGATGATGATGACAGGGGGTAGAGGGGGATGATGATGATGATGACAGGGGGGTGCATATGGAAGGGGGTACGGGGGGATTATGGTGACAGGGGGTAGAGGGGGATAATGATGATGACAGGAGGGTGCATATGGAAGGAGGTACAGGGGGATGCTGATGACAGGTGATAGAGGGGGATGATGATGACAGGGGGTAGAGGGGGATGATGATGACAGGGGGGTGCATATGGAAGGGGTACAGGGGGATGATGATAAAAAGTTTGATGACAGGAATCGGAGGTAGGGTAGTGGGCTGCCAGGAACAGAGAAATAATGAGGGGCATGATGATGATGACAGACAGGGGACAGTAGATGGCATCATATCATCAGGGCTGTGTGTGTGTGAGGTCACAGGCAGCTGATAGCAGGGATGTTCGGGGCGCCCTCGGTCAGGGAATGACATCACAGGATGTGTCACTGTCGGGCAGCAGGACATGCTGTATGTACCTTGAGACTTAGGCAGACTGGCTCCCCGCTGATCGCGATGCCTGTTCTGGCAGGTCCTCCACTACGGCTGTCCATCCCAGAGATAAGGTCAGGGAGCTGCTCAGCCAGGCTTCCATTATCCGCACTCTGCACATGTTAGGAGATCCGCAGAGCGTGGGAGAAGGGGAGGAGCCGGGGAGGGGAGCACATGAATCCACTCACTGACCAGCGCCTCCTCCTCTTCCTCCACACAGGACTGCACAGCAACGCCGCCAGACACTCGGGGCTATTGAGCCCACATTCGGGGCTCCAGCCGCAATAGCCCACCCTTAACGATGCCTATGGGGTTGCATATGATGGTGACGTATCAAGGAAAGAGAGATTGGAGTGTGATCAGACCACAGGATGGTGCCAATCTGTGCCTCAGTGGATTGGAAAAGAGTGGCCCTGTCTACTAGAAACATGCCAATCCTGGAATATACATGGAATGTGGAAGAGAAAAAAGTGAAGCCTTTCTCGGAGCTATGTATACTTCTCCAAACATCAAACAGACCTTCGTCTAGTGTGAGAGAAGAGAGGTTATGTGAGTGTTTCTGGCGGGAGCTTGTGCAGTCCAATGAGGTGTATGACATAGCACTGAAATCTCCACAGATTATAAATTGGCCTACTTGAATTGAATGGACATGCTTTAGTAACGTTCGCAGAATTTTTTTCTGGTCAGTGTTCGGCGAATATACCGACACTAGAGTGAATGTTTGGTGGTTACGTTCGGCTCTCAGTATCACATATCTGCCATTGGGGTCACATTCTACGAATTTCTGCGAGAAGGTGATTGTGTCCCTAATAGCTATCATTACACGTGTGGTTTTCTTTTACGAATTAGCGAAGAAGCAGTGTGGAAATTTGTGGTGGGAGACTCATGATGCATTGGGATGAGTTAAATGTGTCTCTTGTGCGCACATTATATCACATTTCTGGGAGAGGGCCTCTCTCCAGAGCATGGATCTTTTGTAGGGGCTGTTCAGGCCCTTTACGTTTAGGGAAACTATTTTTAGAGACATCTCCAGAGTGGGGGAGTACTAGGATAGAAAATGTGATGTGAAGAGGTGGGAATGTCCCACTCTCTATGTGGTGCGTTGGAGAAGTGCACACAGTTAGAGGGATGTACCACAGCTTTGAACAAATATAAGATAATGCTAATACGTTTAGAAGTACTTATAAGGTAGCTCTATGTGTTACAAATAGTGTATTAAGCGTACTAATAGTACTGAACAAATTCCAGAATTCAAACAATCGGTGAAGAAGAACACAAAGACCTGGGGTCTTTAACCAAACTGTTAATAACTGATGCGTAAGGGTATGAGGTAGGAGGTTCCAAACCAAAGGGAGATGAGTTGCTACGTTTAAACAGTTTAATGCCATCAATAGGTATAATATGTAGCCCAAATGTAATGATAAGAGGTTAGCCTGGGCCAGAAGGAGTGTTCTTGGCTTGAGCTTGTGGGTGAGGATTAATGGATCGCTCCCCATCCTTTGCAGATGGTGTAGGGATGTCCCATTGCTAGGGTAGTTTCCTTGCCTCTGCCGGAGAGTGTAGGATATATTTTTGCCCCCAATGTGTGACTTGCAGGGTGGCAGGAAAGAAACAGTTGTACAGGACCTTTTAATGTCTTTGAGATGCTGTAATGGGTGCGAACTGTCTGCGGTGAGCCAAAGTGGTAGCTCGAGAGGTCAGCATAGATGTTGATGTGGGAGAATGGGTCAGGAAGTTAACCTGCTTTACGTGCTGCAGCCATGACTCTTTTATTCATCTTTTATATGGAAAAAGTGAATTATGGCCAATAAGTCCCTCGGAACCGTATCTGGAAGGGAATGTGGTTTAGCCATGCAGTGGGCTCTGTCAGTGACCAGATCACAGGCGTTTTCCATGGGCAGGAGGGTTTTTAGTAATTGGAGCAGGTATTGTGGAAATTCAGGAGGAGTAATTGTCTCATGAATACCACTGAATTCCAGGTTGTTCCTCCTGGACCTATCCTCGAGGTCTGTGACTTTGTTTTTCAGCCATTGTATGTCAACATCACGATCTTGATACCTATCCACTAAGACATTGTGTGCAGAAATGCAATCTCTCACTTTATGTTCAATGACATCCATTCTGTCCTCTAATTGCTCCACCTGTACTTGTAGTTCTGCCACTGATTTACACAACTCTGCCTGCAGGTCTTTTTTTAATGATAAAAGCATCTCTTTTAGAGTGTACTCAGAGGCAGGGCAGTCAGAGGTGGGGATTGCTGAAAGTGAGTCTTGTGGAGACTGTGTATGATCACTAAGCTCTAGTGCAGATAATTGCTTTTTACTCACGGGACCTTTGGATGCTGGCGAGGCAGCTGGAGAGTCTGCAGGGCATTTGTTGGACTGCTTGTCATCCTGTCTGTGTTCCTGTATGTGAGGCTCCTCCTGGTTGCAGAGTTGTGTGTCTGGTGCTGTGGAGGGTGAGGGAGAGAGGTCCATGCTTCCTCCGTCGCCATCTTGGATCTCCTCGCAGCCTGTGCCCAGGAAGAGGTCCGTGAGCTTCTTGGGCTGTCCCGCTCTGGGTTTGCGGCTTGAGGACAGTCCCCATGACATTCTGGTGACCGGCGGCAGCTGCTCTCCATCCTGCAGGACTTATGGCGCTGTGTAGTTGCTGGCCTAAGCTTTTCCCCATTGGAGCTCCTGTATTAAGCGGCCATTTGCACGAGCGGCCAAACCACACCCCTCTAAAAGTGCATATTTGAAATAATTTATTTTAATTAACGTCTTGACTTATCTTATCTTGCCTTTACACACACATTTTTATGTGTGTGTGTCAGGGTATCTAATTGACCAGACCATGTGGACTGCACAGAGGAGACCAGAAACACATGTAAGTGAAATAATGGTGTTTATTAAATAAGTGACAAGTAAAAGGAATATAAACAGTGCAAAACCAACACAACAAACCCACTACAAACAACAATATATACAAGTAAATGGAGATACCGGAATCGTAAACAAGCCAGGCCAAGGTCATACACAGGGAGGTCAGCAGATGGCAAGGACGGGAAACCGAACAGGACAGGGAGAGGATGGATGGATGGGATACAGGGCAGGGATCCAAGGTAACCAGGAACAGAAGGGACAGGACCAGGAAGGGCTCAGGATAGGGATTGGATCAGATCAGGTCAAGGCAGATGCAGGCTCAAGGTCAAGGTCAAAATAACAGGCAGCAAGGTCAGAATGCAGGGAGAGAGATACCAAGGCAAGCCTATGAGGGCTTGCTGGGTATTTATAAGGCTGTGGTAATTGAACTCATGTCACAGCTGAGCGCAGTGTGTGCTGTTTGCTCCACACTGCCGGAGTGCACCCGCTGGTGGACACCGGTACTACGGCCCAGGGATGCAACAGTGCCACCAGCAGGAGAGACTTCTTACTGCAGGACCCAGGTGTTGGAAGACACCCGCTGGTGGACACTGGTACTGCGATCCAAGAGACCGATAGTGCCACCAACGGGTAAACCCTCTCATGACAGTACCCCCCCTAAAGGAGTGGCCTCCGGACGCTCCAACAAGGTGCGATTGTCCAAAGTTCATGGCCTCCAACCGAACAGATGAGGGCACATCAGGACGGGCATCGGGTACATCAAACTGGACAGTGGGTATGTCTGAGAAGACAGCAGGCACGTCTGATAAGACAGCAGGCACATCGGAGAAGACAGCGGGCACATCCGAGAAGACAGCGGGCACATCGGAGAAGACAGCGGGCACATCGGAGAAGACAGCGGGCACATCCGAGAAGACAGCGGGCACATCCGAGCTGACAGCGGGCACATCCGAGCTGACAGCGGGCAGGAATACACCAAGCTGGGCAGCAGGCACTTCGAGCTGAGCAGCAGGTGCATCAGGCTGGGCAGCAGGCACGAGCACTTTGAGCTTGGCAGCAGGCACATCGAGCTGGGCAGCAGGCACATCAGGCTGGGCAGCGGGCATGGGCACTTCGAGCTGGGCAGCAGGCGCATCAGGCTGGGCAGCAGGCACGAGCACTTTCAGCTTGGCAGCAGGCACGTCGAGCTGGGCAGCAGGCGCATCAGGCTGGGCAGCAGGCACGAGCACTTTGAGCTTGGCAGCAGGCACGTCGAGCTGGGCAGCAGGCACATCAGGCTGGGCAGCGGGCATGGGCACTTCGAGCTGGGCAGCAGGCACATCAGGCTGGGCAGCAGGCACACCCGGCTGGGCAGCGGGCATGGGCACTTTGAGCTGGGCAGCAGGCACATCAGGCTGGGCAGTGGGCATGGGCACTTTGAGCTGGGCAGCAGGCGCATCAGGCTGGGCAGCGGGCATGGGCACTTCGAGCTGGGCAGCAGGCACATCAGGCTGGGCAGCGGGCATGGGCACTTCGAGCTGGGCAGCAGGCACATCAGGCTGGGCAGTGGGCATGGGCACTTCGAGCTGGGCAGCAGGCTGGGCAGCGGGCATGGGCACTTCGAGCTGGGCAGCAGGCACATCAGGCTGGGCAGCAGGTATGGGCACTTCGAGCTGGGCAGCAGGCACGTCAGTCTGGGCAGCAGGCATGGGCAAGCTGGCACATCAGACTGGGAAGCAAGCTTCGAGACATCAGGCTGGAGGGCAGGCACTGAGACAACAGACTGGGGAACTGGCACATCACACTGGAAGGCAGGCATCGAGGCATCAGGCTGGAAGGCAAGCTTCGAGACATCAGGCTGGGAAGCTGGCACATCCGACTGGGAAGCTGGCACATCCGACTGGGAAGCTGGCACATCAGACTGGGAAGCTGGCACATCAGACTGGGAAGCTGGCACATCAGACTGAGAAGCTGGCACATCAGACTGGGAGGCAATCTTCGAGACATCAGGCTGGAAGGCAAGCTGCAAGACATCAGGCTGGGAAGCTGGCACAGCAAACTGGGAAGCTGGCACATCAAACTGGGAAGCTGGCACATCAATCTGGGAAGCTGGCACATCAATCTGGGAAGCTGGCACATCAGACTGGAAAGCTGGCACATCAGACTGGAAAGCTGGCACATCAGACTGGTAGGTAGGCATCAAGACATCAGGCTGGAAGGCAAGCTTCAAGACATCAGGCTGGGAGGCTGGCACATCAAACTGGGAAGCTGGCACGTCAAACTGGGAAGCTGGCACGTCAAACTGGGAAGCTGGCACATCAGGCTGGTAGGCAGGCATCGAGACATCAGGCTGGGAAGCTGGAACATCAGACTGGGAAGCTGGAACATCAGACTGGGAAGCTGGAACATCAGACTGGGAAGCTGGAACATCAGTCTGGGAAGCTGGAACATCAGACTGATAGGCAGGCATCAAGACGTCAGACTGGGAAGCCGGCACATCAGACTGGGAAGCTGGCACATCAGGCTGGGAAGTGGGAGCAGGTTGGGTTACTGGCAGGATTGTATGAGTGGGGAAGAACTTCCGTTTCTTCTTTGGCTTAACTGCTGGAGATCTGTAGGTGGCTGTAGGACTGTAGACAGGAGGTGAGGCATACTGAAAGGAAGGGCTGGGATATGGCAAGGAAGGGGGAACAGCAGCCAGAGGGAGTTCTTGTGGGGAAGTTGCAGGTATTAGAGAAGAGGCAGGTGGGTTAAAGGCAGGATAGGTACAGGAAGTAGAAACAGGGCATTGATACTTGGTGGGGAGCAGGGTATATTGGGCTGTAGCTGAGGTTGCCATGAGCGATGGGGGAATAGATTCTTGGGAAGGCAGGTGATTAATGGCAGGGCTGGGTTGTTGTGGCTTGGCTAAATTAAGGAGATCTGACCATGCCTGTAGCACAGGATGAACAAACATTGATTCACACACAGCTTGACTAACCAGCGATTGCACTGAATGGATGCAATCAGACAACACCTGCTGTGAACAAGAGGCATAACGTTCCATGAAAAAGGCTGGATCATCCTCTAATAACCACACCAGAGACTCAACCTGATCAAAACTGAAGGGGGGAAAAAAATCATCCCTGCCCTCTGGGGTACTGGACAAGGCTAGCTCTGCACACAGCTGGATCAGAGGCTGAACATTTTCAAATAGCATACCGCCCTCATCCACCAGAGAATGGGCCAGACGGATACACTCTAATAGTTGATCCCTGGTCCACTCCTTCAATACCAGACGGCAATAACAATTATCCTCAGTTACCAATGAGGTAAGATAAATCACTATTTCTGCCTGCATTTTCAAAAAGGCTCCTCAGTGCAGTCCCGTCTGGTAGGGATGGCCTTGGTATACTGTCAGGGTATCTAATTGGCCAGACCGTGTGGACTGCACAGAGGAGACCAGAAACACATGTAAGTGAAATAATGGTGTTTATTAAATAAGTGACAAGTAAAAGGAATATAAACAGTGCAAAACCAACACAACAAACCCACTACAAACAACAATATATACAAGTAAATGGAGATACCGGAATCGTAAACAAGCCAGGCCAAGGTCATACACAGGGAGGTCAGCAGATGGCAAGGACGGGAAAACGAACAGGACAGGGAGAGGATGGATGGATGGATGGGATACAGGGCAGGGATCCAAGGTAACCAGGAACAGAAGGGACAGGACCAGGAAGGGCTCAGGATAGGGATTGGATCAGATCAGGTCAAGGCAGATGCAGGCTCAAGGTCAAGGTCAAAATAACAGGCAGCAAGGTCAGAATGCAGGGAGAGAGATACCAAGGCAAGCCTATGAGGGCTTGCTGGGTATTTATAAGGCTGTGGTAATTGAACTCATGTCACAGCTGAGCGCAGTGTGTGCTGTTTGCTCCACACTGCCGGAGTGCACCCGCTGGTGGACACCGGTACTACGGCCCAGGGATGCAACAGTGCCACCAGCAGGAGAGACTTCTTACTGCAGGACCCAGGTGTTGGAAGACACCCGCTGGTGGACACTGGTACTGCGATCCAAGAGACCGATAGCGCCACCAACGGGTAAACCCTCTCATGACAGTGTGTAAAGGCAGGAGTCCCAATGCTTTTGGTAATATAAAGTCTATTTCCCAAGAGTCGACCTAAGCTTTTACCTGTTTTGAGCCCTGATGAAGGGGCTGCTTCCCTCAAAATGCTTTGTATTTATGAAAATGACTTACAGTACTTATCAACAATTAAAATCATCCTTGATGCTTTCATCTGGTTTTGGTTTGCCATTCCTTTCTGTATCTCTAAGGTTTTTACTACTGTTTGTATCCCGATTAGGGAGATTTATATTCTCTATTTGTCTTGGTGAAATCCCAAATTTTGAAATCCCACTGGAACAGGAGACATGGGAAAATCTTTAACAGGGACACGCTCCAATTAAACTTTATAAGTGGGGATTTCCCTCATGTGGGTGGGGCCATAAGTAGGATATCTAAGTAGAGGAAGCAGCACACACAGTCCAGGCAAGGTTTAATAGTTATTGTATTTGGAAGAATGCAAGTTAAAGGATAACAAAGATACTAGTAGAGCTAGTCACTAGTATCAATATTGTTACTGGTAGCAACAGACAATACTTCTCTTTTAAGGTTTAATTCTGTTTTAAGTCATTTTTTGCTTCCATATTAAAAATTAAAGTGTTGTTATACTTGCCTAGAGCTCGGCTTTATCCCTATATATTGGATGTAGAAATCCTTGGTTACAGCTCTGCTAATCCCATAACTGGAGCGTGGTGGGGGGGCAAGTGAATGGGCAGGTACAGGGATGGCAGTAAGTCACAGAGAAGTTAAAACTGATCATTTGGTAGACAGCAGATAGCCAAGCTTTGTTCTCAGGATCAGCATCTCAATCCTGCCCTTTATTTGGATGAGCCAGGATGTCACAGTAGTTCAGTTGCTGTTATTTTCTGCTTGGTGCAGACCAGAATGTTTAATGGTTCACCAACTGTTGTGGAGTTTGATCGTATCCCTCAGGCATAATGCTGTCATGCTGTTTAATTTGCTTTCCCTATTGAACAAGTGAGACTGTGGCTGGAGGCTGGCGTTAGAGTGGAACAGTCCTTACTACAAGTGATGTTTGTTAAAAGGAACCTAACACCAGTAAAAAATGACAAAAGTTTGTTTTTATTCTTTTAAAGAAGTAATACATTATTGTAGCTTGTTATCCATCGACGACTACAGAAAGTTTGGAGTGAAGTGATACCCTCTTTTGACTAACTTAAAGGAGTTGTAAAGGCAGAAGGTTTTTTATCTTAATGCATTAAGATAAAAAAAAAACCTTCTGTGTGTAGCAGCCTCCCCAGCACCCCTATTTACTTACCTGATCCCCATCTCTCTACAGCGATGTCCACGAATGTCTAAGCTGCCCAGGACACTCCTCCTGATACGCTGAGACACAGCAGCAGCACCATTGGCTCTCATGGCTGTAAATCAAAGCCAGTCAGCCAATCAGGGGAGAGAGGGGGTCAGGCCGGGTTGGGGCTCCATGTCTGAGTGGACACACGGAGCTGTGACTCGGCTCACAGGGCAGGTAAGTATAACATGTTTATTTTTGTTTTGTTTTTTAAACAAGACTTTACAATCACTTTAAGTTATTAAAAATGCAAGCTTTTAGAATAACTTAGAATACCTCTTCAGACATTCTACATTTCTCAGGGAAATGTAAAAAGCCCAAAGAAGGCATCTAGTTAACAGCTTGCATCTTTAAAGTAATATTAAACTCTCAGCATTTTTTTAGCCCAACACCTTGAGCACAATAAAATAAACATTACCCAATAAACTATTTGTTAAAATTCTCATCTCAGCGCCCTGCCATCCTAAGCTATGCAGCTGCGTGTTTCTATTGATGCACACAGTGTAGAGAGACACAACTCCTGCATGCACGGGTGGCTCCATAGAATGATATAAGAGTAAGGAGACACCCTTACCGGGGCCACTGTCATGGCACCAGCTTAAACTTGAACTAACAAGAATAAAACATAAAGACGCTGTATACTCAGTATGAGATTAAATCATCTACTGAAAGTGTTTAAAAAAACTAAGGTTTTGATATCAAGTTAGCCACTAAAGGGCATCACTTAAGTGCCAAATTTTATTCTTTTAATCTCTCTGGCGGTATGATTATGTCAGATTTTTGCATCTCAAAGCGGTACAATTATTTTGCATAGAAATTTGGCGTTTTATATTGTAGGCCTGTAATTCTTAGCAATAACACACTTAAATCTGTCCACCAAGAGTCTAGTAGATATCCCGGGTATGATGAAGTTTGAAACACAAAATCATAAATTATAATATAATAAATAAATATAAATAATTATAAAAAATAATAATATAATAATAATAAAATTAATTTCCCCACAAATCACTATAGCTCAATTCTGCAAGTGTTCTAATTTATTATCTCTGTTTTCTAGCTGGTCTAAAGCCACTTTTGATGTAAAGGGACACTTTTGGTTGCTATGGACAATCTCAAGTTTCCAGGAAGAAAGAACAGTATATATATTATAAAACCGGATGCAGGGCATTGGACAAAGCACTGGGGACAAAAGGGATGTGAAATAATTTCATACAGTAATGTAATCTATAAGATTACAGTGTACTGTATGTATTATGATTTTTCACTTTTTTGAAAATGCCGCCAGGCTCCTCCCCCGTGCGTCGCGATGCTTGCAGGGAACGGAGCCTGGCACACATTGGCATCGGGCGGAGGACAGAGCCCACGGACACAGCGGGGGGACATCACAGGATCCTGGGGACAAGGTAAGTATACCGCACCAGGATCCTGCAATGCAATCCCGAGTGTGGTTCGGGGTTACCGCTAATGGTGCTGAAATTTAACCCCGAGCCACACTCGGGAAAACTGCCAGGGAGGTTAAAGAAGAATTCCAGGATTTATCTTTGGGAAAAGACCCGGAGAAATAAGTGTAATGGGTTAAATATACTTAACCTTTGTGGTTCTGTCTATAGACTTCTATTGTGGCAATTTATAAAGCAAATATTGGGGTTGATTTACTAAAACTGAAGAGTGCAAAATTAGGTGCAGCTGTGCATAGTAGCCAATCAGCTTGTAACACAGCTTCTTCAATTAAAGCAGAGCTTCAGGCTCCTTTAGCCTGGGTTCACACTTATACCACAAACGCTCCGACATTGGGAGCTCATGTCACATGATGTGTAAAAATCAACGTTTCCCTATGAGAGCCATCTTAACTGGTCCGACACAAGTCGGTCTGACTTTGAAAATGCTCCCTGCACTTCTTTGGTCTGACTTTGATCCTACTTCAGCCCATTAAATATTATTGAAGTCGGATTCTTGTCATAACCATCCGACTTGTGACATCCGACATGGTGATTACAGCTGCAATAAAAGGAATTTATGTCACTCTGGGATTGTTTTGATTGGTCAAAAGACAAGTCATACTATTTCAAAGTTGGAGCAAATTCTTATCTTGTTCATGCAAGTCAGATGGAAGTAGGACCGATGTAGCAGGGCAAAGTAGGATGATAGTCGTACAACAGTCGTGTTGTACGAGTGTGAACCCAACCTAAGGCTACTTTCACACTGGGGCGGGGGGCGTTAGTGGTAATGGGCACCGCTGCTGAAGCGTCTGCAATGAGCACTTTATTCGGCCGCTAGCAGGGGTTAAAAGCGCCCCGCTAGCGGCACTTTACCGCTGTCATATCTGCTCCCACCCCACCCAAAAGATGTTGCTTGCAGGACTTTTTCTAATGTCCTGCAAGTGCACCACCCCAGTGTGAAAGCACTCGACCTCTCACACTGGGGCTGCAGGGGAGGATTTCTTCAGATGCTTTACAGACGCTATTTTTAGCCCAAAAGTGCCTGAAAAACACCCCAGTGTGAAAGGGGTCTTGGGAAAAAATAAATTTTAAATATTAGGGCACATAGCTGTCCACAAATCCAGCGGTGTCCTCACCTGAGCCAATTTTTCAAATGGCTCTTGGGTGCTGCCGCCACCATCTCGGGCAAGGGAAAACCAGCAGCGGATGAATGAAGCGTGCTGTACTCTGTGAATGGACTGGCTGCAATGGAAAGAAGGAGGGGGCCAAACACCCGGCTAAGTTCACCATGGCAAACTCAGCCGGAAAGGGGAGTGGGTACTTGTCAAAACCAGTTACCTGCACTCCCTCCCCCCCAAAAGGTGCTAAATGTGGCAGTGGAGGGGGGGAGGAGGCAGATAAGCGGAGCGGAGCTTCCCCTTTTGGGTGGAGTTTCCCTTTTAGCTTTGACAAAAAAAAAGGAAGCTGATTGGTTTCTATGTAGAGCTGCACCAGACTTTGCAGTCTCCATTTTTAGTAAATCAACCTCAATGTGTACAACTGGAAGTGGCCTCCAATCATTAATCCTTCATTAACCACTTGAACTCTGAAAGGTTTTCCCCCTTCATGACCCGGCCATTTTTTTCCTATTGAGCACTGGGCTACTTCAACTGGCATAGGCTTGGTCTTGCACCACTAACATTTATATAATTTTTTTCATACAAATAGAGCTTTCTTTTGGTATTATTTGATCACCACTGGGTCTTTTTATTTGTTATTGATGTAGCCCCAAGACATACATTGGTGCCCAGGCACAGATGTGCAGGTGCTCATTTTTCTGTGCATAACTATGCGCAGGTACATATGCACAAATGTGCACGTGCACCTGCACATGATGTTGCTAATATTGGCACCAATAGGACTATTTAAACTTCAGCAGTTCTATTAGAAAGTGCTGTCTGATCTACAGCTATTACCCGTATCCCTGCATCTGTTCCTGTGTTAAGTTCTGTTATTGACCCGGCTTGCCCTGACCTTGCTTGAAGGCTACCTGCCCTGACCTTCGCCTTTCTCTGGATTTGCTCTGCCTCCTCTTCATCTGCCTCATTCTAAGTTGCTGACTTCTGCTTGTATCCTGCCGTTCATGCCCGTATCTGACCATCTGTTACTGACCTGGCTTGTCTGACCTTGCATCCAGTTATCCACCTGTCCTGCTCTGCATGCTACTTGGTCCCTGTTGAACCAGTCAAGCACCTGCCTGCCTGCTTTCTGCCCAATGCTGGGTTTGCTCTCTGCTGCCATCTGCTGTTCCAGCGATCTGACCCATCTCTGGCGACGCAGCTGCTACCCACTGCCACAGCTGACAGGGCATCTTACAGGCACTCATACCTCTCCGTGCTCTTGTGGCCACAGTGGCAATGTCATTGGTCCCAGAGCCGAGGCTGTACGAAAGGCCTCCCTCTAAACATCAGGTTCTACCACAAGGTACATGACACTGCCTGTGCCACCTGTCCACAGTAAATCTACTGTTTGCAGGCGGCAAGCAATTAAATATAACACATCCAGGAAGGCAGATCAGCCCCACATTCGAGAGATTCACCTTTTGTTTTTGTCCCGGGGAGCAATCTTCCAATGAGGACACTAGTTCTGGTGATCTCACTTTGGGGGGATTTGTAGTGACCGTGGGAAAGGAAGTAAAGGGAACACTCCTCAATAGGACACAGGTGGCAAAAAAAATAAAAAATTACGAGGGTTATAACTTTCCCTTACTCTGTGCAAAATGAAAAAAAAAAAGCCTTTAATTGTACTATAAAAAAAACTCCCAATAAGGGTCACCTGGACATGGTACATCTGTAAAGTCATCTGTATAAGATATACTGGCCTATTCACTCTGTGATCAGAGGCCAGTAGGGGACTTGTTCTTTAAAAAAAAAAGCAGACAAGTGAGTAGAACCACTGGCTCGCTTTGCAACTAGTATGTGGATTAGCAAGGTCAAAGGGACTTTGGTGGTTCTGCTACTGGAGTTGATCAATGCTCTACAGAAAACATCTGAACTCATGGGTTGACCTAGGTTTGCTGTAAGTTTGCTTCTAGTCAGACAAATTTGTTCTGCCATACCTACTAGTTATCTGGCTTCTGATCAAGTTGACCTTGGAGTATTTGCCTTTATGTGAACACCATAACAAGTACTTTCTTCTAGAATTATAATCAGGAATTGCTATGCGGCCAATTTTCATTACAAATAATGCTTAGTGTAATTCTTTAATCAGCATTCAACCGATAAACACTAATCCAACTGTTCTTGAAGGCTTGTCATGTTGCACTTGCAGACTGGCAGCTTGGTCCCAGGCCACTGGTGCATGATGTTGTAAGTAGTACAGTTGTGGCAGTGGATGTCAGCACAGTGTGAGCTTTATTCCCAAGCTTTGCTCCATTAATTATTTCAGACACCTTCCTCCTCCCCAAACCTGCCAGGTGCGGAAAATGAACTGATCATAACTGTCAATCTTTTCAGGGAACGATGTAGTATGTGAACGTGTTGGAATATCTTTGCGGAGCTAAAACAATAAAACACAGGATTTCATCTGACAAACTTTAGTTGTGTAGGGAAAGGGGTCACCATGGTCAGAAGTTTGGAACGTATACATTCTGAACTCTCAGGCAAGTTTATCAGTCTCCTGTTCTGACTATTTCAAAATTCAAAGTGTATTGAACACAAAAAACAAACATGCAATATATTGCACTATACCAGTTCTTAGGCCTCATGCACACTGGGCATTTTTGCTGCTGCTCCTAGGTGATTCTGCCATTTTTTTTTGTTTCTGCCTTTAAACTCCCCTGCATGGTAGCCTTGTAAACGCATCTAAATGCATGTTAACGCTAGATGCTTGAGCCTTAATTCATTTCAATGGGCAGAATAAATGATTAAATATATTAATGTTTAACCATTTAACGTCTGCATGTAAATGCACCTAAATGCTTGTAAAAGCATTAGAAACTTTTACAAGCGTCAGACGTTTTTCTGCAAAAATGCTGCTTCCAGCAGGAGGGCTTCTAGGAGAGTTAAAAAATGCCCTGTTAAAATGAGGCCTTAGATGTAGTGGCTGTAACAGGCTCCTTTTTTCTGCTTTTTTTCTTTATTTTCACCTGGTGATCCTGCCAGTAACATACTTCCTGTCCTAAGGTGACAACACACTCTGTATCAGGACAACAGACACAAGATATAACTATGGAATCCCACCCCTCTCTTTCTGGCCATAACATAGAGAGGCATAGTTTTGTAATTGATAAAAGTCAGCAAAAGCAGAGAGCAAATGTAAAATTTGTAGTATTTGTGAAAGAATATGTACACCCTAACAAAAAAACTTCTTATATCTGCTCTTTTTTTGGTCTGGGCTTTTGGCGATGGGCTACAGCAATATGGAAAAGGGGCACTGCCTTTTATTCTTCTCTCCCTTTGCTGATATACTAATGCAGGGAGAAATCTTTAGCCATGTAAGCCCATGGACTTCTTTGCAGAGCACTGAGAATTATGTGAGTTGTAGTTTGAAACAGCAACCATATAATGTGACAAATACATTTCTTACACTACAGGTCCCAATCTGTAATGTGCAGTAGGAGAAGTGGAGACATGATTTTTATTAAACTGCCCGGGAAAGTTCTTCCTCTTGGCACCGAGTGAGTTAGAGAGAGAGAACAGCATCTCTCTGGATACACACCTGCCAGCAGGAGGTCATACCAGCGGAGATCCAAGCCTAAGACTGGGAGTGAGGACACCTGAGCGCAGAACAGCACTGCCAACATTCCAGCACCTGCACCACTGCCACAGGAAGACTGGAGTGTCCACTCACCCTCTACTTCCCACCGCTGATCACCGGAGGCTTTCAGGAATAAAGTGAGGGGGCCCCCCATCTACAACAAGAGGTCACCTCAGCATCCCAGGGACTGGTGAGAGGGCTATTCGCCCATTGCTAATACCGCTAGCAAAGACTGAGCCACTGAGAGCAGGACAAGTGTACCAAATCCATACTGCATCCATACTGCAGGTCCAACCCTAGACTGCACCTATATCAACCCTATACCACATTGTATTAAACCTTACCCAAATCACATCTATTTTGCACCTGTGCCGAGACTATACTGTACCTATACTGCATGAAGGTTAACTAGGACTGT
Source organism: Lithobates clamitans (assembly GCA_037952925.1). Lineage (NCBI taxonomy): Eukaryota > Metazoa > Chordata > Amphibia > Anura > Ranidae > Lithobates > Lithobates clamitans. The sequence continues at coordinate 8,709,348 of JBBGZY010000292.1, read as the reverse complement.
TGTTAAATGAATTGACGCTCTTAAAGGGTCCCAGTGAGAGTCGGCAAAAGAACATTTCAATAGTCTGCTCCTCCCGTAATAAATATTCTGCAAGCTCCTTTTGTTCCCCTGCCCCCTCAGCTACATCCTCCTTTTCTTTTGGATAGTGCAAACCCAGTCTGTCTAGAACTAGGATCACAGCCATACATGCACTCTGGCAGTATATTTCTGGCACTCAGTAGATTAAACTTTACTACTGCTTACTGTTGCACTTGTGATGGTCTACTGTTTATGTTGATTTGGATGCCAAATCTGATCTTTTGCCTAGTCCCTACTGTAAATCACTTTGTATGATTAATCGTTTTTACTTTTGTTAATCTATTTTATGTGTGCCCACTCACCAACAACATTGGGTGACAATATATTAGGTTTGTCTTTATGATCTGGTTTGGTGCCTGTGTTCTGTGTAGAATTATAGGGGTCTGATAATGTTTATATATATAGAGAGAGAGAGAGAGAGACTGTCGCTTTAAGGATTTATATTATGCTTGATTTGTTTATTTCCTTCTTAGATGGCTTGTTTCAATTCCTCGTAAAATGAAACTACAGGATATGTGACAACACAAACACTGATAAGAACCGAAAGAAGTCGCTAAAAGTGACTTCCTTACCAAAACAAGTCTAAACCGACCAAATGTTGCTCAAATGTCTTTTTTTAAGAGTCACATGATGTATACACCCATTTACCTGTTCCCTTGCTACTAAGAAGATATGGACATTCATTGGACTAAACTATATGATTACACCTATATCACGCCTAGAATACATGTTGTACACACCCATATCTTATGCATATGCATACGTACAGTATCTCACAAAACTGAGTCCACCCCTCACATTTTTGTAAATATTTTATTATATCTTTTCATGTGACAACACTGAAGAAATTACACTTTGCTACAAGGTAAAGTAGTGAGTGTACAGCTTGTATAACAGTGTCGTTTTGCTGTCCTCTCAAAATAACTCAACACACAGCCAATAATGTCTAAACTGCTGGCAACTAAAGTGAGTACACCCCTAAGTGAAAATGTCCAAATTGGGCCCAAAGCAACGCCAGAGATTCCCAGGTTGCCACTGGAGTCCTTTTCCACTCCTCCATGACGACATCACGGAGCTGGTGGATGTTGGAGACCTTGCTCTCCTCCATCTTCTGTTTGAGGATGCCCCACAGAGGCTCAATAGGGTTTACGTCTGGAGACATGCTTGCCAGTCCATCACCTTTACCCTCAGCTTCTTTAGCAAGGCAGTGGTCGTATTGGAGGTGTGTTTGGGGTCATTATCATGTTGGAATACTGCCCTGTGGCTCAGTCTCCGAAGGGAGTGGATCATGCTCTGCTTCAGTATGTCACAGTACATGTTGGCATCCATGGTTCCCTCAATGAACTGTAGCTCCCCAGGGCCAGCAGCACTCATGCAGCCCCAGACCATGACACTCCCACCGTCATGCTTGACTGTAGGCAAGACACACTTGTCTTCGTACTCTTCACCTGGTTGCTGCCACACACGCTTGACAGCATCTGAACCAAATAAGTTTATCTTGGTCTCATCAGACCACAGGACATGGTTCCAATAATCCTTGTCCTTAGTCTGCTTGTCTTCAGCAAACTCTTTCTTGTTCATCATCTTTAGAAGAGGCTTCCTTCTGGGATGACAGCCATGCAGACTAATGTGATGCAGTGTGCGGCGTATGGTCTGAGCACTGACAGGCTGACCCCCCACCCCTTCAACCTCTGAAACAATGCTGGAAGCACTTGTACGTCTATTTCCCAAAGACTACCTCTGGATATGACGCTGAGCATGTGCACTCAACTTCTTTGGTCGACCATGGCGTGGCCTGTTCTGAGTCGAACTTGTCCTGTTAAACCGCAGTATGATCTTGGCCCTCATACTGCAGCTCAGTTTCAGAGTCTTGGCAATCTTCTTATAGCCTAGTCTTTTTTTCAGATTCTCAGAGATTTATTTGCCATGAGGTGCCATGTTGAACTTCCAATGACCGGTATGAGAGAGTGAGAGCCATAATACCAAATTTAACACACCTGCTCCCCATTCACACCTGAGACCTTGTAACACTAATGAGTCACATGACGTCAGTGAGGGAAAATGGCTAATTAGGCCCAATTTGGAAATTTTCACTTAAGGGTGTACTCACTTTTGTTGCCAATGGCTTAGACATTAATGGCTGTGTGTTCAGTTATTTTGAGGGGACAGCAAATTTACACTGTTATACAAGCTGTACACTCACTACTTTACATTGTAGCAAAGTGTAACTTCTTCAGTGTTGTCACATAAAAACATATAATAAAATATTTAAAAAAATAAGAGGGGGTGTACTCACTTTTGTGAGATACTGTATAAATTGTATAACCTGTAGATGTAAGCTCAGAAAAACTTTCACTTTACTGCTCGTTGAAAACTGTGTATTGTGTTTCTCCACTGCAGTGCATGGAATAAAAGCACCTACGTATCTTATCTTAAGATCTGGACTCACTATATCTTCATCTGTTTTTTTTGGAGACCCCTAAATCGGATTTAACAGTTCTTTTATATTGCACTATTATTGGGTACTAAGTTCTACTAACAGTAAATTCCTGTGATGTTGTATGTTTGCACACTCAACCTGGTATGTCAGAGGGGCTGCGGTTCTTAAGAAGGTTGAGGCAAAGAACAGAGGAACCATCCTATCAAGGAGCTCCTATGGGGGAAGCACTACATAAAATGTAAAGTGTTTGTTATATATGTCCTATAAGAGCAAAAATACCCACCGATCCCACCAGAAGTTCAATGCTGTCCTGTACACTCAGCAGTCTTACTTAAAACAATAATATCAGCTCTAGTTGACCTCTCTGAACTATAGAAACCTCTCCCTCTACAGTATTTATAAACATAAGAAAAGGGGGAGGTGTTCTGTAGTTTTAATATACTTACTGCCCTAGCTTGATAGCACTGCCATCCCTATACAGTGCCTTGAAAAAATATTCATAACCCTTGAAATTTTCCACATTTAGTCATGTTACATCCAAAAATGTAAATGTATTTTATTGGGATTTTATGTGATAGACCAACACAAAGTGGCACAGTGGCAAGAAAATGATAAATGGTTTTCATTTGTATTCAGCCCCACTGAGTTAATACTTTGTAGAACCACCTTTCGCTGCAATTATAGCTGCAAGCCTTTTTGGATGTTTCTCAATCAGCTTTGCAAATCTAGAGAGTGAAATTTTTGCCCATTCTTCTTTGCATATTAGCTCAGGCTCTGTCAGATTGCATGAAGAGCGTCTATGAACAGCAATTTTCAAGTCTTGCCACAGATTCTCAATTGGATTCAGGTCTGGACTTTGACTGAGCCATTCTAACACATGAATATGCTTTGATCTAAGTTATTTCATTGTAGCACTGGCTGTATGTTTAGGGTCATTGTCCTGCTGGAAGGTGAACCTCCGCCCCAGTCTCAAGTCTTTTGCAGACTCTAATGCCCCGTACACATGGTAGGATTTTCCTACGGAAAATGTGGACTTTGTTGTCGGAAATTTCGACCGTGTGTACTCTCCATCACACATTTTCCATAGGAATTTCCATCGCACAAAATTTGAGAGCTGGTTCTCAAATTTTCCGACAACAAAATCCGATCGTGTGTACACAATTCCGACTCACAAAGTTGCATGCATGCTCGGAATCAAGCAGAAGAGCCGAACTGGCTATTGAACTTCACTTTTCTTGGCTCGTCGTACGTGTTGTATGTCACAGCGTTCTTGACGTTCGGAATTTCCGTCCAACTTTGTGTAACCGTGTGTATGCAAGACAAGTTTGAGCCAACATCCGTCGGAAAACAAACATGGATTTCGTGTGTACAAGGCATAACAGGTTTTCTTCTAAGATTGCAATGTATTTGGCTCCAGCCATCTTCCCATCAACTCTGACCAGCTTCCCTGTCCCTGCTGAAGAAAAGCCTCCCGACAGCATGATGCTGTCACCAACATGTTTCACGGTGGGGATGGTGTGTACAGGGTGATGTGCAGTGTTAGTTTTCTGCCATACATAGCGTTTTGCTTTTAGGCCAAAAAGCAAAGTTTTGGTCTCATCTGACCAGAGCATCTGACCTTCTTCCACATGTTTTCTGTGCCCAAACATGGCTTATTGTAAACTGCAAACAGGACTTCTTATGGCTTTCTTTCAACAATGGCTTTCTTCTTGCCATGCTTCCATAAAAGCAAGATTTGTGGAGTGCTAACTAATATTCGTCCTGTGGACAGATTCTCCCACGTGAGCTGTGGATCTCTGCAGCTCCTCCAGAGTTACCATGCGCCTCTTGGCTGCTTCTCTGATTAATTTTCTCCTTGCCCCGCCTGCCCATTTAGGGGGACGGCCATGTCTTGGTAGGTTTGCAGTTGTGCCATATTCTTTCCATTTTTGGATGATGGAATGAACAGTGCTCCATGAGATGTTTAAAGTTTGGGATATTTTTTTATAACTTCTTTTTATAACCCTGCTTTAAACTTCTCCACAACTTTATCCCTGACCTGTCTGGTGTGTTTCTTGGCCTTCATGATGCTGTTTGCCCACTAAGGTTCTCTAACAAACCTGAGGGCTTCACAAAACAGCTGTATTTATACTGAGATTAAATTACAAACAGGTGTGCTCTATTTACTAATTAGGTGACTCCTGAAGGCAATTGGTTCCACTAGATTTTAGTTAGGGGTATCATGATCCGCCCCGTGAACATCCGCTTGCTCAGCGGGGATAGCTCCGCCGATCCCCGCTGAGCAGGAAGATGACAGGTGCATCGCTGCACACTGTGCAGCGACGGACCTGTCAGAGCGCCGCTCTCCCCTATGGGGGGATCGGATGATGAAGGTCCATAGTGTCCGTCGTCATCCGATCCGATCCGAAAACGGAGGGAAAAGTAGGTTTTTCCTCCGTTACACTTTTCGGATTGGAGCGGGTCGGATGTCAGCGGACATGTCACCGCTGACATCCGACGCTCCATAGGGATGACTGTATGTCCGTTTTTCATCCGAAAACGGAAGGATGAAAAACGGATATACGGATCGTCCGTGTGAAAGAGGCCTTAAGGGGGCTGAATACAAATGCATGGCACACTTTTCAGATATTTATTTGTAAAAAATAAAAAAAAAACATTTATAATTTTCCTTCCACTTCACAATTATGTGCCACTTTGTGTTGGTCTGTCACATAAAATCCCAATAAAATACATTTAAGTTTTTGCTGTAACATGAAAAAATGTGGAACATTTCAAGGGGTATGAATACTTTTTCAAGGCACTGTATATAGAGTACAGTGTGAGAGCATTGTCACCCTGGGACTGGAAGTATCCCACTGGCAGGATCACAAAGTGAAATGAAAGGGAAAAAACTACCACATCTAAGGACTAGTAAGCTCCCATATAATACATTTCTGGGGTTTAGATACACTTTTTTAAACAGACCAATTAACAAACACTTGCAATGCATATATGTACACGGCCTTATCTTTTTATTTTGTTTAGCCAGTTTTGTGATTGAGGCACTGATATGGTCAGCATATCCAGATTCTGAGCTTGTTTTTGTCCAATGTTGTTATAGTAACATCCAGGCAGCCAGAGGTGGCTCTAGATTTTGTGAGGCCCTAGGCAAAACTTAGACATGAGGCCCCACTCACGCACAGGCAAATTAGGTGGCCGCGGGGCCCCTGTGAGAGTGAGGCCTTAGGCGACCACCTAATTTGCCTAATTAAAGAGCTACCTCTGAAGGCAGCTATTTCTGATCTTCTCCACAGAAAATGTTAGTAGCTATTTTCTCATCTTAATGTCTTGGGTTACTGACCTGAAACCTGTGATCAGATAAGCACTTTTGACTTTGGACGGTCATGCTGATCTGGTTGTTCTTTGTCTTTTTGAGTCACTAACTCTGGACAAGAATGCCGCTGGTGAAGTCAGAGTGCATCCTTGATCTACATACTTGCTCTAGTTCAGTGACTTGGAAAGTACCAAAACTATTAGACCAGCAAGACAACCAAGCAACTAGCATTTCCAAAAGTATCTTTAGTACAGCTTTCCATTAAATATTCTTCAGCGGCTTTCAGTGAATCTGAAGCTATTTCCTTGAAAATGAGGAGCAGATAGCTGGTATCTTATCTTGTTTTTGGATGGGCGAGGCATATTCTGGTTATATGCATGGACAATTTTCTACTAGGGTGATATCAGATGGACCATGCTGCACCAGAGCCAGAATGTCCCAATCAAGGAGAGCACTGCCCCAAAACAAATTAATCCCCGAGAACACTGAAAAATTTCTGTGTGAAGGCAACATCTCACATCCCTCCAGTGAAAGAGCCACGCATTAGGAAAAGGTAAATTGAGTTGTTGCCAATGCCAGCAGCAAAATTGCTTGTCTTACAAGGGTCTTAGACATGCTGTCTGTGGTGGTGCCTTGAAATGCTAATAAAACAGAAAAAATACTCCTCTGCTCCTCCCACACCATTCTTTTGTTGACTGAACCAGTGATGTATAATTCTGTCACTGCTTTGTTGCCGGCAAGTTTGATTCTGCAGCATTTTAGCCAAAAGGGAGCCAAGCTAGAGGCAGGTAAGTATGTAAGTAGCAGGATGTAGAGGTCGACTGATATATCGGCCGGCCGATATATCGGCCGATATTTGGCGTTTTTTACTTAATCGGCATAGGCCGATTGTGCTGATAAAAAAGGCCGATTGTAACTTCAGCCATGACTTGCAAATGACTTCTGTAATAGAAGTTAATGCAAGTTTCCTGAGGTTATCTGTGGAGAGGATTCTCTCCTCCTCTGGGCAGCCTGCCAAATCTGACAAGAAGATACATTGTATCTTTCAGGTTCTTTTTATCAATAGACTGAACTCCCTGTGTAGAAGTTCGCAGTTTAACCATTTAAAGACTGAATCTTTTCTGACACTTGTTGCTTACAAGTAAAAATCCTGTATTTTCTGCTAGAAAATCACTTAGAACCCCCAAACATTATATATATTTTTTTAGCAGAGACCCTAGAGAATAAAATGGTGGTTGTTGCAATATTTTATGTCACACGGTATTTGCGCAGCGGTCTTTCAAACGCAATTTAAAAAAAAAAATACAGTAATGAATTAAAAAAAAACCTAAGCAGTAAAGTTAGCCCATTTTTTTTCGTCCAAAAGTTTTGATTACCTGTTTTTGTGTATTTAATATTTAAGATAGTTTTTTTTTTTTTTGTTTTCTAAATTATACATACAAGTGAACTGATTGGAGGTTTGTTTTGTTTAATGTTTAAATGAAAAAAAATTCTGTATTACTTAAGGCTGCTTTCACACTGGAGCGGGCATGCGTTGATGGTAAAACGCTGCTAGTTTTAGCGGCGCTTTACCGTCATTTTAGAGGCACTATTCGGCTGCTAGCGGGGCGCTTATAACCCAGCTAGCGGCCGAGGAAGGGGTTAAATGCGCCCCTGAAGCGCCGCTGCCAAAACGCTTTGCAGGCGCTTCAGCAGCGGTGCGCATTCATTTCAATGGGCAGGAGTGGGGGAGGGGTGGTATACACCGCTCCAAAGATGCCATTTGCAGGACTTTTTTTTACATCCTGCCAGTGCATCGCCTCAGTGTGAAAGCACTCGGGATATCACACTGAGACTGCAGGGGAGCCGTTTTACAGGCACTTTACAGGCGCTATTTTTAGCCCAAAAGCGCCTGAAAAACGCCCCAGTGTGAAAGGGGTCTAACTGTTAGATTTTATGAGATGAAGGGAAAAAAAAAAAAAATCGGCCAAATATATCGGCCCAAAAAAATCGGCATCACATATCGGCCATCGGCCACCGCGATTTCTAAATATCGGCATCGGCATCGGCCAGAGAAAAACCCATATCGGTCGACCTCTAGCAGGATGCCATGCTTAACTGCAGGCCCCTTAAACTCCTTTTTTCCTCAACTTCCTGAGTTCCTGGACATGCTCAGATAAGACCGTTTTCTCTATTTTCCTTTCTCAGAAAATTGGGGGGCAGAGGTAGCTGGGCAAGTTATCTCCGGCCAGGTGATAAGCCCTCCACTGTTAGACCTGGCATGTGGGGCAGCCTAATAGCCCAAAGGGTTCTCTGGGAAACCCAGCTACTGTGGAGAGTACTTCCCCAATTGCTACCAGAGTACTGTAGTTCCAGCGGGTTGGCCTCCTTGTGTCCTCAGGCCTCAAATACCTTCAGCTGTTTGCCTGTGTTACCAGAGCTATCCTTGACTTTACTGAGAGGGATGCTGTTTATGAGGATAATTGCAAGTAGTCATCCTTAGCTAGACTCTCTGTTGTTGAAGAATCTTATTGAGACTATGTTATGCAGCTACATGTCACCGTGATCGCGCCAAAGAGACATTCCGGTATAGAGTCCGTGTTTGTGCAGCTTTCACAATCTGGTATGCATTATTCTGCAATGTATGCATTCTCCTTGCCATCCTGAACCAATTTTTTATTATTATTTCTAACTTTACACCTGTTTAGTAAACTGCCAGTTACAGTTACTCCCAGTCCGATCATTGAGCCGATTACCGTTGCTGTCAGTAACTCGCCAACAACAGGATTGCTAATGCAAAGTGTGCCTAATTTGAACTGCTTTCAACCACTCTTTTATAGCATGATGACCGAAAGGAGCAAAACAACCTACGGACATTCCTGTCATATAAATATATAAACTGTTAGTAGTAGGTTGCCTTGATCCTTTCAACCATTTTTTTCAACCAAAAGCTGAGGTGGACAGAAAAGTGCAGAGTTTCCGGCTTTTACTTTTGTTGTTTTATTGTGTTACTGGAAATAAAGTGACCCGCACTTCATACCAAATATTTTTCACTGATAAGTTAAAACATATTTTTCCCCGCTAAAGTCAATGTTTTCATTTTGATACATTTTGAAGAGTTGGCAGGGTGAAATATATATATATATTTCTTTTCTTTTCAAGTTTTGGCTGTGAATAACGCTCTCACCAGCATATTCTGTCTTCGTCTGGCATCATAAAACGAAAGCCCATCTGTTGTAACTGAATGATGCATGTTGTAAAATTGCTGAGACCCTTGGCACAAGTCAGGATGGAAGTCATTGGAGGGGTTTTCATGGAATTTAGTGACTGCTCTGCAAGGGACATCTGTTCTGAAAATAAGTAGATAAATAAATAAAATAATAAAAAAATAAAATAAGTGGTGTCTTGACCACTTTGTTCCTGTTTCATGCTGCCAAATCTGACACAATTGCATTTCATCTATATATTTGCCTAGCTATACAATAAGGGAGCTACAAGATCATGGACACCTCATCTGAGTTTCTCTCTCACTGGAGTAATGGGTCAATTGCAAGGCACAATCCATGACACATAAGAGAGGGTTGCAAGTCACATTTTATCCAAACCTGACTTTGTATTTCATTTTGTTCCTAGAGGTTGAAAAAAAAGTGAGTAAAAGGTGAGTGTTTGCTGTTGGGGAGAGGGCGAAGGTAAGTGAACCTTTAAAGCAGTATGAAGCCCAAAACAAAACATGTAATATATTGCAGCTTAGCAATCATTAGATATAGTGGCTGCATTTGTTTTTTAGGCTTTTTTTGCCCTCTGTTTTTACCAGATGATCTGCTCAGTAACATACCTCCTGGGTGCCCAGCTCTGGATAAAGGAGCACAGGGAGCATCTTTGGACAGCAACATTGTTATTCTGGGGGAAGAGGAGTGTTAGCTGTACTAGCAGTTTTAAATACACTAACAAACTGAAGGCAAACTTAACCAGCTAACACTTCTTACACAGTTACAGCAAACAATGTTTTTCCTTTTGGGATAAAGGTTTTACATATATAAATAAACAAATAAAAGCTGATCATTGTAAGCACCTTTGTCAGTGGTAAATGGTTTAACTCAACCCTGCAACTGCTACATTTGCAAGACAGCTTACTTTGATGAAAAATACCAGAATTACTGGCCAGATGACTAGATGACAATAAGAGCCCTTTCACACTGGGCCGGTTTGCAGGCGCTATTGCGCTAATAATAGCGCCTGCAAACCGACCCAAAAGTGCCGCTACTTTCATTCCAGTGTGAAAGCCCCGAGGGCTTCCACACTGGAGCGATGCGCTGGCAGGACAGTAAAAAAAGTCCTGCTAGCAACATCTTCGGAGCGGTGAAGAAGCGGAGTGTATACCGCTCCTTTACCGCTCCTGCCCATTGCAATCAATGGGACGGCGCGGCTATACCGCCGGCAAAGCGCCTCTGCAGAGGCGCTTTGCGGTGGTATTTAACTCTTTCTTGGCTGCTAGCTGGGGGTAGAACCGCCACGCTAGCGGCCGAATACCGAAGGTAAAACGCTGTTAATAATAGCGGCGTTTTACCACCGACGCCGCCCCTGCCCCAGTGTGAAAGGGCTCTAAGGGAAAGAAAGCCTTAAAAAGAAAACAAATGCAGCCATTACATCTAAGAATTGGTAAACTGCAATAAAATAAATGTTTGCTTTTGGATTTTTTTTTTTCATCAATAGGTTTTTATTGTTTTATGATAAATCCAGAAGAAAATAATGTATACATTGTATGTTGTATTACAAGGTAGTGTGTACACTTTTAAACACAGGAATATGCTTGGAATGTAGATCTTAACAGAAAATAGATAGAGCTATGGCTACTATAAGATTGTGGTTCCTACTCCCCCAAGAAACCCCATTGGGACCTCTTTTGTTACTTGGGAGAGAGCTAAATCAGGTGCCTCTTGTATACCATATATATTTAAGCTTTACTAGGATGCTTAAGACTAACTTCTTGCTATGTCATGACAAATTTTAAAGGTGGATTTTATGTACTTTGGGCTCTCAACCTTGGAGCAGTGTGTTTAATCATTCTTTTCCTGAAGCAGTTACTCGCTGCCAGGACTAGAGGGGAAAGGAAGAAGATAGCCTTTATACAGGGATAAACTCCCTCTGGAGCCCTGCAGTAAAGGTGGCCATAAATACTTTGGGTCTACCATCAACTATGCATTGCAAGGACCTACCTGATTTGATAGATAGGTGGCCATACATACTTTGGGTCTACCATCAACTGTGTATTGCAAGGACCTACCTGATTTGATAGATAGGTGGCCATACATACTTTGGGTCTACCATCAACTATGTAGTGGAAGGACCTACCTGATTTGATAGATAGGTGGCCATACATACTTTGGGTCTACCATCAACTATGTAGTGGAAGGACCTACCTGATTTGATAGATAGGTGTTCATACATACTTTGGGTCTACCATCAACTACGTAGTGCAAGGACCTAGTTTAGTTTTGTCTTTATATTACATGTGTAGAGATTGCGCAATTACATTGTATAGTGTATGGCCAGCATAAAGGAGTTTTAAAGTATCAGGGTTCTTCACCTTAATGCATTCTATGCATTAAGCTGAAAAACCTTCTGTACTTCAGCTCCCCCCCAGAGCCCCCTTTTATTTACCGGAACCCGATCGTTCCAGCGACGAGCACAAACCCAGCAGCTCCAGCCGCTGTTTCGTGTCCTCATTGGATAGAATGATAGCAGCAGGAGACATTGGCTCCCACTGCTGTCAATCAAATCCTGTGACACGGGAGTCGGGGGCGGGGGCAGGGGAGAGTCCTGCTGTCTGTGTCAATGGAATGGAATGTGGCTCTTTGTAAAGGCACCTACTGAAGAGGAGGAGCCAGGAGCACCACCGGGGCACCCCAGAAAAGGAGGATCAGGGCCATTCTGTGCAAAACCCTTGCACAGAGCAGGTAAGTATAAAATGTTTGTTATTTTAAAAAAACCTTTATCACTTTAAGAGACACCCTAAAGCAGATTTTTTTTTTATTTGCAAAAATTCTGAAATTTCAAGTTAAAATCGCTTATCTATGTTACTTTTTTGCATTACCTAAATTTTATATTATCCATAAGCTATCTTGCCTGGTCTCTTTCTCTCTCTGCATTAAAGGGAGATGATGAGGACGATAAATTCAAATAAATAAATATGATAGATGGAAATCACATATATATATACATAGTATAATATATATATATATATATATTTATATATATATATATATATATATATATATATATATATATATATATATATATATATATATATATATATAAATATAGATAGAATTATAACTATAAATATAGTATTTATGACAATTGACAATCAGTTATGGTTCTTATAGACACTGTATCCCTTATCAATTTTTATAGACACTGTATCTTTCATCAAATTTATGTATATTTATATATATGTGCTTTCCATCTATCATATTTATTTACATATTTATTTTGAATTTATCATATGTCTCAGGTGTTGCATATACTTGCCATGTGCTCCATACTATATTTATAGTTATAATTCTATCTATATTTTTTTATATATATATGTATATATATATATATATATATATATATATATTATACTATATATACATGTATATATATATATATATATATATTTTTTTTTTATCTCTGCTCCACCTAGAACGTTTGAACATGGACTGGTATGGAACTCAGAAAAACTTACTTTTCATCTCAGGCTACACTTCCCAACTAGCCATTCCTTTTTATGTACACATGTTGGCCTACAGGCCCATACAGACTGTGCCCTGGTTCTCAAGGCTCTGATGAAGAGGTTATCCTTGAAACACGTCAGCCGACTTTAAACACTCACCTCAACATGGGCTTGTGTTACTTTTACCCTAATTTTAATTTCCATGCTTTACATATTTTGTTACCTGTTTGCATGATACGTAGTATTGGTATTATCTATTTGTTTTTATTTCATATGAATAAATTTTACACTTTTTGATGTGAGCAATTGATCACGCGCCCTCCATCCACCCTTCACCATACAGAGCTACAGGCTCTGCATACAGCCAGGGGGAGGGGGGTCTGTATTGATGGAGGGGGGTCTATACTTAGTGGAGAGGGGGTCTTTACTGAGAAAGGGGTGTCTATACCGAGGGGCGACTATAGCTGGTGAAGGGGTGTGACACCATGTTTTACCACACTGGTTGGCACCAACTCTAGTGACGCCACAGGTGATATACTTTGTTCATATTTCATGTCCAAGGTTTACAGCCACTTTAATTGAACAAGCTGAAGTTAGAAGACCTGATTTTGCTTTCTCCAGTTTTACTAAATCAAACTCCAGTGCAAACATCTGAGAACTGAGGAGACCATTTACTGGAGCTTTGAGAGAGCGTAAGTCAGGGGTAACCCATCCCCATGCTCCTTCTGCTCATTGCTTTGTCCACTCAAAATTATAAAGGTGTGCAGGCTCCAACTACAACTTTACCCAGGAGAGGGGCCCCACTAAAAGGAGTTTTAACACCTGCTTTAAGGCCCCCTGCACAATGGAAACAGTGTCATGCCATAAAATACAGGACAAACTGTGTTCTGCCTTGAATCAATATGAGGTACAGCATCTTACAATGAAATCCATAATGATGAAGTATTATACAGAACAGGTGGTGACCCTACTAGGAGCTAAGTCACAGGTCACATAATTTTGCAAGTATGCATACAAGCTTTAATTTTAATTTGCAATTTCAAGAGTGTTTGATTACAAAGGTCTGCTTTAAACACCCTGCTTTAAGTCTGCAGGATGCAGGGACAATAAACAGGAAATGAATGTCCTAAAAGTACAGTTAGCCTATCTTACTACATCCAATAGTTTTTTCTAAAGGTATAAAAAAGTAAATGTATTGACATAGTACAAAAGAAAAGAAGCAAGAAAATGCATTTCTACCCCCAAGGTCATGCTCTCTGTGGAACAGAGGGCCCCCAAGTGAATCTACATTGTGAAATATAAGGGCAATGTTTTCTCAACACACAGGAAAAATAGAAAATGTCAAACAGCAGAGTATCGGGCCAGAAAAAAAATATAAGAGAGGGAACTGGTATAAAGAGGCAGGAGCAGTCAGTACTACATGCTACAGAGCAAGTTCCAAAAACAAAATTCTATAAGCTGCAGTCATATAGGGCGTACACACGGTCGGACTTTGTTCGGACATTCCAACAACAAAATCCTAGGATTTTTTCCGACGGATGTTGGCTCAAACTTGTCTTGCATACACACGGTCACACAAAGTTGTCGGAAAATCCGATCGTTCTAAACGCGGTGACGTAAAACACGTACGTCGGGACTATAAACGGGGCAGTGGCCAATAGCTTTCATCTCTTTATTTATTCTGAGCATGCGTGGCACTTTGTCCGTCGGATTTGTGTACACACGATCGGAATTTCCGACAACGAATTTTCTTGTCGGAAAATTTTATCTCCTGCTCTCCAACTTTGTGTGTCGGAAAATCCGATGGAAAATGTCCGATGGAGCCCACACACGGTCGGAATTTCCAACAACACGCTCCGATCGGACATTTTCTATCGGAAAATCCGACCGTGTGTACGGGGCATTAGTCCTCTCCTCATTACCCAAGTCATTACCACCAATAGTCATGGTGCTAGAACTGGCTGCTGATTAAATCACAGATCCATTAACAGCACTGCTCAGCAGCACTTAGACATAGATCTCATTTTATTTAATAAATATACAGTAGGTACACCGTAGTGTAAGTAAAACAAAATGTAATATCCCACAGCCAAAACCTGTACTGTAGAAGCACCAAAAAATATATTTTTGGATAATATTATTCAGTGGTCAGATTACTGTAATCCCCCCAAAACAATGATTCACAGTGTACCTTTCTGGAGTGAAAGAAGCAAAACAGTTTAAAGCTGGCCATAGATGGATTGAAATTCAGCTGGTTCAGCAGGGACTAGACCAATTTCAATCAGTGTGGTGCCATCTATGTTTGACAGGAGTCATTCATTTGATTGACTTCTGTCAAATGGACACATGGAAAATGTTTATGGATCAGTTGCTGCAGCTAATCATCGTGCATGTAATTGGAATATGGCAAGGTTGTATTATTTTCTTATATATTCTGTGCTAAAAGGTAACCCTTCTGACCTACCTCAGAAGGTTTTGAGGTGTGCAATGTGCCAGAAGCTAGAGATCTCTTCAGCATAAGAAACTGTTAATAAAGTCCACTGTCTTAAAGGGTCAGTTCAACTGTATAAAAACAATAAAATACAGTGCAGTCAAGGGGTTCCATTAGTTTACACATAATTATTTCCTTTAGATAAATTTAGAATTGTTTACTTGATGCCTTCCGCAAAGCCTGGCTGAAAAACTATCATTAGAGTGATCCATGCTCTCATTCTAGGACAGATGGCCCGTTGAGCGCACCCCCACCATCACAAGATCAAACGCACAATTCTGCACATACACAGTGCGCTCTCCCTCTGCTTGTCAAAGCAACATTAAGATGCTATCAGTAGCTGAACTGGAAGTATCTTCCTGCTCTGGTGTGACGGGAGAGTGACTGAAGCCATTGGCTAGATAAGGTCAGCAAGGTCTCTATCATGCCAGCACACATTTCTCTTCATTCGACTCTTTGTCCTTCCATATCTAAAACAATTCAACCAAATACTGTAATCATATGTATTATCCTTTCTAAAAATAATATTACTGGTGTTAATAATGGATTTTACCATTGTAAAAGGTAAGATTGCCTATCTGCAAGAAGATAATAAAAAATACTAGTTGTATATATTTCTCCAGGCCTTCTGTAGGGTCTTTATAGCTGTTTATGCTTTCTTTTTTTTTTTTTTTTTCAACAATACATTTTTATTGAGTTTTAAAAAGATAACAAATACAAGTGACATAGAATACAAAAATAAGTCCAAAATTGTCATATACATTACATTCATGTTACAGAGAACCAGTATTAGAACAGAACGAGCATACCATTAATACTACTGTCATAAGATTAAGGCAATCTAGATATATCCAGAGTGGGTATTTGGGGATCATTGGAAGCCAATATTCCCAAATTTTGGGAAATTTGAGGTAAGTATTAGTGCCGACAGCCAGTACTTTTTCGTACTCAAAGGTAAGGTTAAGGTACATGGTGAGTTCAGAGACATTAGGAGCTTAGGATGTTCTCCAAAGTCTGGTTATAGGAGTTTTGGCTGCTAGCACAATGAGCGCAGTGACGGTATGGTATTCCTTAGGTATGCTTTCTTGCCCTGTGACCTCCCAGGACCTAATTTTCTCTCGTATTTTTTTAACAAGGGTGCCACAGGGACATAAATTAAAGAATGTAATAAAAAGCTATTAAAAGTTTTTATACCTTCCCCACTTTATTCAAAATGAAAAAAAAAAAAGAAACAGTTTGAGACTCAGTTGAGCTATATATATATATATATATATATATATATATATATATATATTTTCCCCTGCTGGAGCAAATTGGATCATGCTTTGCTGTTTTTTTTGCATTCCTCTGGATTGTATATATATACGATTTTGTGTTTTTTTTCCCCTTCCATTGGTTGGTGGAGATGGATTTGTGTCTTTTTTTAACCAGTCTAATTATGTAACTATGTAACTATATATAGTACATTGCAGTTGTTAACCCTGGATCACACATGGCAAAACTGCACTACAAAAGATCAGACGTGCTACAAATGCAGAAAGTAGCGGCAGACCATTTTGTGCCAGACAGTATAAACTCAATGCTAGTTGTGGACTTTCATATTAGAACAGATTTGTTTTTAACCAAACCTTTAAAAAACCTTGACATTTACTGTAATTGAGAAATTGAAGGCAATTTTTTCTAGACGTGGATTTCTAGAAGAGTTTGTATCAGACAATGGCCCTTAGTTTGCTTCAATAAAATTTAAAAGGTTTACTAAAGCCTGTGATTTTCAGCACACAACTCCCTGCCCTATCCATGGAGTCAAATATAAAGATTTGAAAGAACAGTTCAAAGAGTTTAAACATTTTCTCTCAAAGGCAAAGCAGTATGGAAGAGATCTGTATTTGTCATGCTAAAGCACAGAACCATACATAGTCACCAGCATAGTTGGCCGTGAAAGACCATTTCTCTGTTACAGGAAAAAAAAAACTGTGTGTCAGTTCAGTTTATGTGCTCTAGCCAAACAAAAATTAGGATCACTCAGTGAATTTAGGTTAAACACTACAACACTATTAAAGTATACCTAGGGCGTGGCCGGGATGGCGGACTAAACAGACGTGTTCCTGAGCTCTCCTGGAGTGTGATCCGGTAAATCTATCTGTACCCAATGAATTTACCTGCTAAAGAGACTCTGTGATCCCTGGATGCCTTTTAAACCTCAGGCAACCAGAAGAGGGGTAAGAAATTGAAATTCCCCCCGGATATCCCAGTGGAGACTAGCCCGATCTGCTGCTCCTTAAGATCTCCTAGCAATATGGCGTCACAAACAGACCACGCGGCGGACCCTTTTCCAGCGTTTCCGGGGCTGCCGGAGATCATAACAGCTATTACCTCCTGCCAAACTGCAATCACCTCGTGCCAGTCTACCTTGGCATCCAAAATATAGGAGGTTCAAATGGACGTGGAACTGATTCGGCAGGACCTGGACAGGATCCGCTCCAGAGTGACGGAGGAAGAAAACCGAGTGGGAACGGTGGAAGATACAGTATCCGACCATGCTGCTTCTATCCGCACGCTTCAAACGAAAGTCAAGGCTCTTGAATACCAGGCAGAAGATACCGAGAACCGGAGCCGAAAAAACAACTTAAGGATCGTGGGGCTTCCGGAGGGAGCTGAAGGCCGGTCCCCATCGCAGTTTACAGAAGGCCTACTGCGCTCCTTATTACCGGCTGCTCAGCTCTCCCCCTACTTCGCGGTGGAGAGAGCCCACCGGGTTCCGCCAAGACCCGGTCCTGAAGGGGCCCCTCCTCGAACTTTCATTCTCAGGCTGCTAAATTTTCGTGATCGGGATGAGTTACTTAGAGCCTCTTGCGCAGCTGGGGACCTACCTTTTCAAAATACCAAGCTCCTACTGTTCCCAGATTACACCATGGAGACACAGCGACAGCACCGTTCCTTTGATGCTGTGAAAGCTGCCCTGCGGAGGAAAGGTATCAAATACAGTATCTTATTTCCAGCTAGGCTGCGTGTGATTGACGGGGAAACAGCACGCTTCTTTACTAGCCCTAGAGATGCATCGGCCTGGTTGGAGACTCTGCCCCCATAGGAAGACTACGCTATACATCCTGAATTGATTGCTGCATGGCGTGTTTGCTTTTCTTGCATCGCTGGACTGGGTAACCCCGATTGTTCCCCGGCTTTAGATCCTGTTATTATACCAGGTACTCGTGACATAATTGTTGTAACCGCGGATGGTGCAGACTGTACTGGGTTAACACTTTGCACTCTCTTCTCGGCTTCTCCCCGGTTCTTTGAGATACTCTAAACACTATGTCCAGCTGTGCAGATTGTAATTATACAACCTTTCCACAGATCTTCGTTGTTCTTTTTTTACTTCCAGGACTACCTTTGAGTCTGTTTAATTTGTTTTCTTCCTTTACCTTGTGCTACTTCTTGTAACAGACCCTGAAGATCATGCCCCTGCTCCGGCAGGTGTAAGTTAAGACTCATTTTTTTTTCTTCTTTTTTATTTTTATAATTCTAAATCACTCCACTAGCTCAAGGACGGGACTAGTCACATCCACGCCTAAACCCCAGATTCACTGGGGATGATGTGATGCTTCTATCTAGGAACACTACCCCAACTCAGGTTAATAGTTTTTGAACTATGGGTTTTTTGGGATTCAGGTGCTCCTCACTGTTCCGAGGTGTACGGGGTGGTGGGGGGGGGAGGTTGATTGCGGCTACCCATGTTTGGTTGCCCACATTATTTTTTATTTATGTTGTTCTTTTTGTTTTTCCTATGTTGAGTTCTGTATTTTTAAATTGCTGTTGGTCTTTATGTGCAAGTGCACAATGGTATGTCCCTACTATGCAGAGCAGCTGCATTTTGGCGGTCTGTGTACTATGGGTCTCCGGTGTGTCCCGGGGGGTTAATTGTTCCCCCCCGGAGATGCTGGTCCCAGGCATTACTACTATTGCATTCTTAATTTTAATATTGCACCCTTCACATGGCTAATTGTATGGTGGTATCGTGGAATGTGAGAGGGCTTAATTCAGCTGTCAAGCGTTCGCTGGTGTTTGCCTACCTGCTGAGGCTCCGCCCACAGGTGTGTATCCTGCAGGAGACACATCTTGTGGGCTCCCGCATTCTCAGCTTGAAAAAAGCCTGGGTTGGTGCGCACTACCATGCACCATATTCTAACTACGGCAGGGGAATTAGTATTTTGGTGCATAAATCCCTGCCATTTCAAATTTCGGAGGTTAAACTCAATCAACCCGGAGGGCAGATACATTCTCCTCCATGCTCTGATTTCAGAGATTCCCTTTGTAATAGTGGGGATATATCTGCCTCCCCCTGCTGATGTTAATGTCCTTCATGAGCTCATGCAACAGGTTACATTATATAATGTTGATAATGTATTATTTATGGGCGATTTTAATTTGGCCCCATCCAGAGATATTGACAGACTACATGCCTCGGGTCCACTCCAGCATGGACTCTCTCATTGGGCCTCCGCCTTCCAGATGACAGATGTCTGGCGTCATTTCCACACCTCGGACAAAGCATACACATGCCTTTCTACAACATACCGGACCATGTCCCGCATTGACTTGGCCTTTGCCTCCCCTACTCTACTTCATAGGGTGGACTCTGCTGAGATCCTCTCACGAGGCATCTCAGATCATGCCCCGGTATCGGTTACTATCCGACTCTCTCATGTGGTAGGTGAAAGGATGTGGCGCCTGTCTAAATATTGGATCATGGATCCTGAGATCCAGGAAGAGCTACCCTAGACTCTATGTAACTTCTGGATAAACAATGATGACTCCGCTGGGCCGCTGGTGCTGTGGGACGCATTTAAATCTTGGCTCAGGGGGGAATACATGGCCCGCATAGCAAGTAAAAAAAGGAGATCTGCGCAGTCTCTGAGGCATTTAGAGGAACAAGCAAGGTTGAGGGAAGCTGATTATGTGTGGACTCCTGACCAGGCTCACTATGTGCCTTGGCAGGATTCTATGAGAGAACTGTCCCTACATAGGGTTGATCTTATGCAAAAATCCATGCTTGACAGCGCACAAAGGGTTTTTGAATTCGGTGATAAGAACAGGAGGCTGTTGGCTTGGCTAGCCAAGGGGTGGCATACTATGACTCACATTGGTAGGTTGAAAGCACTAGATGGCCGTTTGTTGACGGCCCCAGCTGATATAATGCGAGATTTCTTGAATTATATCAGAACCTGTATTCTTCTTGAGCAAACTTTGATAACTGTGAGCTACTCTGTTATCTGGAGGGGGTCCCACTCCCCTCTTTAGAGCCAGGGAAACATGAGGAGCTGGATAGGGACATCTCCTTAGAGGCAGTACAGGAAGCATTAGGGGCTATGCAGTCAGGAAAGGCCCCAGGCCCGGATGGAATCCCCATTGAATTCTACGCTGTATATCAAGAGTTTTTAGCACCAAGGCTTACCTCCCTACTGCAGCAGTCTTCCAAACTAGGTTCTCTTCCAGACTCGCTATCTGACACGATTGTGGTCTTGGTGCCCAAACCTGGTAAAGACCCTGAGGAGTTCGCCTCTTACCGGGCCTATTTCTCTTATCAATGCTGACGTTAAACTATTGGCAAAAATATTGGCCATTAGGCTTGGTAAAGTAGTGGAGGATCTTGTCCACGTTGATCAGACCGGGTTCATGCCGGGGAAGGGCACTGACATCAACATCCGTCATTTATTCTTGAATCTGGCCGCCACCCATGATAAGGGTGGCACTGGGGTCATAGCCTCTCTGGACACGGAGAAGGCTTTTGACTCCGTTGAATGGGAATACTTGTGGGCGGTGTTGCGGAGATTTGGGGTGGGACCTAGATTTATGCTCTGGCTTAGTCTCTTATACAAGGCCCCTAGGGCAAGGATCCAGGTGAATGATACCCTTTCAGATTTTTTTCTCCTTCAGAGGGGGACCCTACAGGGCTGCCCCCTGTCTCCCAGCCTATTTGCGCTGGCCCTGGAGCCCCTGGCGGTCTTAGTCAGGGAATCTAATCGCATTGAAGGACTTCGGGTCGGCCCTCTGGAGGAGAAAATATCCTTATACGCAGACGATACCCTACTATATTTGCATGATGCCAATGCTTCACTAGAGGCTGCCCTCGAAGCCTTTGATTAATTTGGACAGTTCTCTGGGATACCTATAAATTGGTCTAAGTCTGTCCTTTTCCCTCTAGACGTACGGACGAAAGACTTGGCGCCCCAGACCGCGCTGAGGTGGGTGGAGGAATTTACGTATCTTGGTATAAAGGTTACGAGAGGTCCCCAGGCCTTCCAACGCCTTAACCTTCTACTCATAGTTGCGCAAATGAAAGACCACTGTTCCCGTTGGGCCAATTTACCTCTAAACCTTCTGGGGAGAATTAATGTCTTAAAAATGATTTACTTACCCAAGCTCAACTACATCTTTAGGAATTGCCTGATATGGATACCTCAGGTTTTCTTTAGAGACCTAGACACCTGTATTTGTTCTTTCCTGTGGCGGGGATCCTCTCTTCGTATAGCAAGATTGACTCTACAACTCCCTGTGAGTTATGGGGGTCTAGCCTTACCTAACCTACTAGTGTACTATTGGGCAGCCGTATTAGTCATGATTAGGTGGTTTGAACAATCTAGGGCTAATGCAGCGGTCTGCCTGGAGGCAGCTATTGTGGGTTCCCTCACGGAACTAAGCAGCCTGGCATATCGTGGAGCCTTATCGTACCCATTTTTACCTGCTCCTACCAAGGCCACCTTGCGTGTGTGGGGGGTGGCTAGGCGAAGGTTTTTATCTCCCAACCAATGGTCTCCATATTGTCCGTTGTGGGGAAATTCGGCTCTACCACACTTTGGGACCATTCCGGACCCGCAAGTGTGGGCCCGGTGTGGCATTAGAGTATTGAAGGATGTCATTTCGTCAGGGTCCCTTATTCCTTTTCGTGCTCTTGCAAGTAGACATAATCTCCCTGCGTGGATGTTATTTCGCTATTATCAGTTGCGCCATGCCTTCCGTGCGCAGTTCCCGACTCCGCCTGTCCTTCAGGCCGATGTGGTCGAGGAGCTACTATCTCAAGAGTCTCTGCATAAACCCCTATCTACGTTGTACTTGACATTACTTAGGAAAGACTTGCCAAAAATGGAGGTACTATGGAACAAGTGGAAGTCAGATATTCCGGCTTTGGACAGGGAATCCTGGGAGGAGTGTTTTGAAAATAGTTTCCAACTAGTGATCTCCTCCAGGGATAAATTAATTCAAGCCAAATTCCTACACAGGATATACTTTACGCCTCAGAGGCACAGAATATATCCACAGAAGTCCCAGAATTGCCCACGCTGTCAATCACCAGATAGTGACTATATCCATATGTTTTGGAATTGTCCTAGACTCTCCAGCTATTGGGCTGCTATAGAGGAGTTCAATTGGAGATAACTTTATCAGTCGAGTTGGCCTTATTGGGTGTACAGGATGATGAACAGAGACCCAGATATACCAAATTGCTATTATCGCTGCTACTTTTTTATGCTAAAAAAGAGATTCTACTAAAGTGGACATCTCATCGACCTCCTACATTGAGAGCGTGGAAAAACTCGATTAATGCTGTCTTGCCTATGTACAAACTAACCTATATAAGCAGAGGTTGCCCCCAGAAGGTTGCGCGGGTCTGGCAGCCGTGGACTTACCCCATCTGACCTCCCACCTTATAGAAGTCCTACACCTGCTTAGCTGATATATAATGCATTTTGATGGAGGTGGATTTGCCCCCCCTCCCCTTTTTCCCTCCCTCCTGGTACTATATTCGGTGCCCCCCCCCTGCTCTTGGAGACATAAGTATGTGATAATTCAATGTAAGTTTATATTGACTGATGCTTGCTGTATACATGTTGTATATCTGTATATCTGACATACTATTTTCGAGATTAAGATGTACTGCATTTTATATCTTCTCAAATAAAGACTAACCTTGTTGTTAAAAAAAAAAAGTATACCTGAACCCATTTATTTTAGTTTTGGGTAGAATAGAAAAGATATTTCTAATGGGGCGTACACACGGTCGGACTTTTTGACTACAAAAGTCCGACAGCCTGTCCAACAGACTTTCGACGGACTTTTGGCGGACTTTGAACGGACTTCGAACAGACTTTCTAACGACCGGACTTGCCTACACACGATCAGACCAAAGTCCGACGGATTCGTACGTGATGACGTACACCGGACTAAAATAAGGAAGTTGATAGCCAGTAGCTAATAGCTGTCCTAGCGTCGGTTTTTGTCCGTCGAACTAGCATAAAGACGAGCGGATTTCTGGGTCTGGCGGACTTACAACGTAAAGATTTAAAGCAAGTTCCATATCTAAAGTCCGTCAGATTTGCGACTGGAAAAGTCTGCTGAAAGTCCGGGGAAGCCCACACACGATCGGATTGTCCGCCGGATTTGGTCCGTCGGCGTCCGTCTGACTTTTGTAGCTGAAAAGTCCGACCATGTGTACGCCCCATAATAGTTCCCTGCTCTATCCAAAACCAAAAAAAAATTATTTAGGGAGCACCTATTTATCCACATCCAAATATATATAAAAAGCACGGTAAAAACAAGGCTGATAAATAAGATTTATGACACTGTTATTTATTACACCACCAATCAAATGCACATGTTACATCAATACCATTTTACAATTAATCAGATTTTGACTGATTGTTACATGTGAGCCTGACACTTTTTAATTTCCAAAGAATCTTCATCAGGGAGACATAGGTGGTCACTTTGTAATATAGATACAAATATCAAAAGCATATTCATAGGTACACATCAAGATATTCATACCTTAATCATAACAATAACTTGCAGTGTTAAACACATTAAAATAGACAATCAGTCCAAAACAAAAACTGTAGTATCGATAGATTGCTGAAGACCCATACAGTGGACACATAAAAGGTGCACCAGGTAAAGCTCCCGTTTTTTTTTTTTTCTGTTTTTAGTCTCCTCTTTTAAAAGAGGAGGGCTTGATCCATAAGATATTTATCTTTTCATTGTCAATATCAGTCCCTTTATTGTAAGGTCTATAATCATATTTGGGTTTTTTTTTCATTTATTTTTTTTTTATTTCAGGTACTTATATAGTGCCGTCAATTTACGCAGCGCTTTACATATACATTGTACATTCACATCAGTCCCTACCCTCAAGGAGCTTACAATCTAAGGTCCCTAACTCACATTCATACATACTAGGGACAATTTAGACAGGATCCAATTAACCTACCAGCATGTTTTTGGAGTGTGGGAGGAAACCGGAGTACCCGGAGGAAACCCACGCAGGCACAGGGAGAACATGCAAACTTCAGGCAGGTAGTGTCGTGGTTGGGATTCTAACCAGCGACCCTTCTTACTGCTAGGCGAATTTAGATATTCATGCTAGATGGGGGAGACTCCTGGCACTCCTTGTGTCCCCTTATGTGTCCACTGCATGGGTCTCCGGCAATCTACGGATACTACAGTTTTTGTTTTGGGCTGATTGTCTATGCTCATGTAGTTGACACTATAAAGTTATTGTTACAATCGAGGTATGATTATTGTTGTTATGCGTATTTATGAATATGCTTTTGATATTTGTATCTATATTACAAAGTGACGACCTATCTCTCCCTGATGAAGATTTTTTAATTATTTGAAAAGCTGCAGACTCAAAACCCGATTAAAAAATGGACAAGTTGGAAAACAGGCACCGAAGGGACAATGTGAGGATGGTGGGGCTGCTGGAAAAGAGCGAGGGCCCTAACCCCATAGAGTTCCTGGAAAAATGGCTTGTTGAACTTTTTGGAAGAGAGTCATTCTCAATAATGTTCACTATTGAAAGGGCACATAGAGTCCCGTTTAGGGCCCCGCCAGCAGGTGGGTATCCCAGGCCACTCTTGATGAAGTTCCTCAATTATAAAGATAAAGTGACATTGCTGCGGAAAGCAAGGGAGGCGGGATATATTTTCTTTAACGGCCCCATGATATTATAATACCCTGACTTTTCGCCAGAACTTCAGAGGTGCAGAGCAGAGTTCATACAAATCAAGCGTACCTTACAGAAATTTAAGCTGTCTTATGCCCTGCTCTACCCAGCTAGGCTACACGTAACGGCTCTGGGGGGCAATCAGTTTTTTGACTCCCCAACTGGTGTGGAGAAGTGGCTGGAAGAGAATAAGGAGAAACTGTAGGCTAAATTAAGGAAGGAGGGAATTGGAGAAAGGGTCCGGTTGTATTGTTTGAAAGGCTCACTTTTTTTCCCCTCTTTTTGAAGAAATGGGTGGAAGGGGGGGTTAGATACACACAGATGAGGTATGTAGAGTGATGGAGGAAAGAGTATATGAGGAACAGATGGTGTGGGAAATGGTCACTATAAGGACCCCTAGGGTTCACCTAGATAGGTGGTGGGGGGAAGGGGGGGAGGCTGGGGGATGGGAGGGAGGAGGGAAGGGTTGGTGGGGGAAGCGGGGAGGTAAGATAGGTAATGATAGACTAGCACGGGGGGAAGTGTGGATTAAATGAGAGTCAAAACGCTAAGGGTATGTCACTAAAGATTTTTTTAGGAAAGTATGGTCGCTCTTGCAAGATAATTAATTCAAGTAACAATTTGTGGCACAGGAAAACAATGGTTGAAATTTGTGGCACAGGAAAACAATGGTTGAAACTCACATGCTCTACTTTGGAAGGTGAATTTACTTAAATTAGAAGCACTGCTTAAAATTATAAAACGTAATGCAAATGAGTTGTGTGCACAGTGATATTATCACAAAATTTTTGATAGTAGCGTAGAGATTAGATATGAGCTCAACATAAATTTATTTTGGAATAGAAACACACGACAGTTTTATATATATTCCTCACCGCTATATGCAAGCTAAAGTACTCAATATAGGATCCTGGAATGTCAGGGGTTTGGGGACACCAGCTAAAAAAGCAGCAGTGTTCTCCATGCTGGAGAAATATGGAGTTGAGTTGGTCTGCCTGCAGGAAACACACCTAACTAAACATAGGACCCAGCAACTACGGAATAGGAAATACTGACTTCAGTTTCACTTGGTATATTCTTCTTACTGTAGGGGGGTAAGTGTTATAGTGAAATCTGGGGTGGATTTTTCCTGCAGTCAGACCAGCATAGACGAGAATGGCCGATATATCTTTTTGTATTGCTCAATTGGAAATAGAAAGTATGTAGTGGCAAACGTCTATATTCCTCCGCCATTTAAAATTGATGTTATGATCAGATTAAATGAATTTTTGTTAGATAAAGAAGAAATACCGGTTATAGTAGTAGGGGATTTCAATGAAATACTAGATGAAAAGTTGGACAGGTTCCCCATAGGGATACACTCGGAATCCATGGGGAGGGGCCGATTGAGTAAATTTTTGGATGAAGTGGGGCTGATGGATATTTAGAGGGTGCGGAACCTGGGAGCCCAACAATATTCCTGCTATACAACTTCATATTCCACGCTTTCTGTAATGTGGTTGAGTAGAAGCAGACCTTACCATAATGCGTAATTATGCGTAGTATCGCCATTTCAACTCCATTGGTCACAGCTGCCATCTTCTCCATCGCATTTGGGATCTTCTTTTTTTGACCAATGGATGGTCACTGTTGATTTAACTGCTGTGTATGTACACTGGAACTATTTTACCCTGACACCTGGCTCCTCAACATGGTATAGTGTCATTGTGTTTATTTCAATTACCTTCAGTAGTGAACTTGTTCTGAAGTAGTAGCATAGAAATTGGTCATGACTGCAAACACACTTGTCTGCCTATTGCCCTTTAGACCTTTATTAAAATCTTTTAAAGCTCAGCACTAAGCTTTGTCCTTCCCCAAGTCCTCCCACCCCCCTTGTTAAACCTTCTGCAATTGTGCTTTTTGGACTTACATTTTCTAGATGTCTTCAGGCCATTTACAGTACCACTTTCTGCACCATTACAGTGTGATTGAAGAATGTTATGGTGATGCCCAGTAATAGGGCAGGCTATGAAGCCCCGCATTCACAGTATGTCCTAAATCTCTGGGGTTGAGTGATGCTGAGCATAAGTAAACCAGAAAACTTAGGACATTTGTGGAGAAGAACAGGTACTGCACCAGATCGAAGGTTAATATGCTCATATTAATGCACAAGCTGTTCATTTTTTTAAGACCACCTGGGAGACATGATTTGTCCCAGGAGTCTGCGGGCAGGTGGGGTGGTGGAGACTTTTGATGTAATCACCTGGGCTTTTCCTAGGTTATTGTCAGTGCTTGTGGTAGTGGGTACCTAACAAAACTAGATACCACCCCCACCCCTAAATAAAGTTCCAGAAGTGGAAGGGGAGGGGGGGACATAAAGCAGAATTTAATTTTTTAGGTTATGTTCTGCTTTTAATGTTGCTATTCTTGATTTATATTTTAGGCTGTATCCTCATGTGCTGCATGTACTGCTTATTTAATACTTATGGAATTACTGGTGTCGGTAGTAATAAGGAAACTAGGAGATCGATCCCCAACCGGTCACTGTCAGGTTCCGAGGAGGAGGCCGATTGTTAAAAGGGTGCCCCTTTCGGCCCCTTGCGGCTAAGTGCAGTGCTCCCCTGGGAGTGATACAGAGGGAGCAATGCCCAAAGGTGCACGGTTTGCCAGGTGTTGTTGGTGATGAGCCGGTCACTTGGAGTGCACTGGTAGTTGCTGGGATAACCCGCAGAGCCACTGAGCGCGGGGTGCCAGGCAGAAGGCATCAGTAGGCACAAACCGGTAGCAGGAACCGAAGACAAGCCGGGGTCATACACGAGAGATCAGTCCATAAATGCCAGAGACCAAGTACAGATGAAGGAGCAGACAGGAACGTAGTCGATGGTGCAAGCCAGAGGTTAATCAGGAGTGGATCAGAAGCAGAAGTCAAACAAGCCAGAACAGGATCACAGAGACACAGGAGCACAGGAAACACTGGAAAGCTGACGATAATCCAGCAAGGGGTGGCTCCAACAGCAGGCTTAAACAGACCGGAAGTACTGCCCACATCAGTCACACTGTGCACCGTGGTGGCCATGATTGTCTTGGGCGGAATTGCCAGTCTTTCTTCAGCCATTTCCCTGACAGTCACCCAAGGGGAAAAAAAAAAAACAAGGACAATCTCAGTACTGATTTGCATAACATAAACTCAAAATTTATAATAGATAAATCAATAATTTTATTAATACAACTAAAAACACATTGTTATGTACATTATAAAAATGCATAGTAACAATCCATGTGTATCATCAGCATTATGGTCCCCTAAATGGGAGGATCACACTATGATGAATGTCCACAGATAACATTGTTCTCAACATGTTTCACGGCCTAAACACCTCTTCATCAGGAGAAAATCTTCACTTTGATTAATAAAATAATAAACAGTACATGTCATAATGTTACAAACATAAGAGATATTTAACAATGAAGAATAAAAAAAGGGGAAAAGAGCGGTATTGCTTACTGTACCCGCAGCCCAGGTCGCGCCAGGGCAAAAGCGCCACCAGGGTTCCCCAATGGTGGCTACGGGGGATGTGCAAGAATGGACTTATATCTACATTAAATTATAACATGTGGGTAAGTAATATATAGTGATGTTGGTAGTAGCCTCTTTTTATAAGTTCCTTCTGTATTTTATAGCTTTTGAGTTTAAGGAACAGAACTTTTAAAACCATATACAAATGTATGTTGAAAATCAACATTTTATATACTCTATATATACTGTATATGGAGTCTTTTACATGTATTTCTGTAAATGTAAAATAATTCACTGTGGATAAAAATAAATGTGTCCATTTGTGGACTAAAAATATGCATGTAACATGTCTATGGGGGGAGTGAGTAAATTAATGATAGAGAAAAATTCAAATGTTGCTATGGATCCATAACTTCTAACTTTCTGAGATGATAAAGAGGAATACTTACTAGCACAATGTACTAAGGCACTGGATACAGCCCTGCAACACCCCCAATTATGCAAACCATTAAGAATTTACATGCCAAAAACTATTGGCTAAACTCAGAAATGTAATTATCTAACATTTATTTCCTTTATACTTTTTAAAATAGCAAGCAAGATAATTAAACAATAGGCCAAAGGTTCAAACCTCCCACTTTTTTGAGATGGGAACGAGGGACACCTTTCGGCAAAAGTATGTAGGCATAGGACACACCTCCTGCCACGCCCCCTTAAAGGAGATTTATACAGAAAAAAAATTATTAGTTAAACCCACAAGTGCTTTTTTTTACCACTACTATTCCTTTATACTGGATTTTGAAACTTGCAGCAATTTAGAAATTGGATGAAAGGTTTAGCACTGGGAAACACTTTTTGAAAGATAAAAAGTGCATTTTATATACAACTATATAAATCAGACCAAAACGAGGCACAAATGAGGAGGAAAGAGTGACAGAGGGACTTTGTTCCAAATCAGGGACAGTCCCTTGAAATCAGGGACAGTTGGGAGCTATGAATGTTTTAGTGTGGAATAACACTTTTGAAAGGTTAATGGTAATATGTTCATAATATCTATATTATATATTATACAGAATACATAATGTGAATACATAATGTTCATAGATATCTGTACATCAGACCAAAAAAGAGAGACAAGTAAGAAGGATAAAAGAACTGAGGGATTTGGTTCCAAAAGAAGTACAATTCCTCCAAATAAGAGACAGTTGGGAGGGATATAGATAATAAACAAAAGTGTGCAATGCAATCTAAAGTTCCTAAAGCTAGCAAGATAATTGTGCATATTAAAGAATTTCCTGAAACAAAAAAAAAAAGTTTTCCTCCTGTACAAAGCTTCAGCTTGACCTCATTCTAAATGTACAGTTCAGTTTTGGATACTAGTTTATGAAAAAGATGTTGTGAACTGAAAAATGCATTGAATAACAACTAAATTAACAAGGGGCATGGAGGTTATCCTTTATAAGGAGAGAATAATTGAACTGATTAATTCCCAAAAGAAGCAATTAAGTAGAAATATGATCACCTTATACAGTATATAGCGCTACCCTCAGAGTTGCTGGTTTTATTGGGTTTTTCTGTCTTTGAGAGGACAACTTGTCTTAGAAGCTTTATCACTCATTGACACACCTCTGGTTGGTTAAAAAATACTGGGCAATGCTGCCTGGTTGATGAGTAAACCAAAAAAAATCACAAATGCAATTGTTAACACACTGGGGTGGTAGGTTGCCACCAGACTGCATGCAACAAGAAACTAGTTTTAGTTAACTAGGCAGCCCTAAAGGTTGCAAATCACCTATATACAGAACATGCTGTAAATAGTCTCTAACTTTAAGCAGTTTCAATCTAAATAGAGTCTACTGATATGAAAAGTTCCTCCCTGAACCACTGGCCGGTTCACCGTTGGCTGGCATTGGGCCCTAAACCTTATGTTGGAGTGCTGAAAGAAAATATGGAAAGTCAGGTGGCCATGAGGCTTCTCACTAAACCTGAAGATTTGGGCCTGTTCTCCAGAGGGCCTGCTAAAGGTACCAGGGGGCTCACCCCTCCAGCTAGTCTCCTTCCCAGAAGAACAACATCATACCGATGCAGAAGATTGTCTCTTGTTTTAGCTGACCTTTGGATGCACCTGCAATCTTTGATGCTCTCCATTCAGCACTCTGGGAAAGCTATATAATGCTTAGGGAATACTGCACAGTATGTGGTTACTTACAGGTAACAAACTCACTCTCTGTCTTCAGGAATACTCACAAGTAGCAATGTCAATGAGTCTGTCCTCAGGTTTAGGCAGTGGCTTCTCTCCATTTACAGGCATGTGGTTTTGGGTGTGCTGGGAGGTATGGTTCTTCTCCCTCTCTCCTCTGTATCAGCATGCACCACCCCTTCCTGGATGTCCTCCCAGTCAATAGCCATCTACATAATGTCAGACTGGTCTCTTCCAAAATGGTAGCTGCCATTTTTGTTTTTTAGACCCTACCGGTAACAAAGTTTCACTACCTGTTCACTATCCTGCCAGAAGATCCAATATCTTTCCACTTCCTGAACAGGGTTCACAGAGTGACAATGCTGCAGCCATATCACTGCAGAATGAACAGCATGGTCACTCTGTGAATGGAGTAGTTCTTGATAGACATGTCGTTTTCTATAATGGAAAAAACAAATAAATCCCACCCCAACTAACACTTTTTAAGTAGTTACAGCAACAGTTTTTTATTCACTTGAATTAAAAGGTATGACCCACGTAAAAGATGACCATTGTAAGCAACCCAAACAATGTTAACCCTGTGGCGCTGACAGTAGGCATATATATGGCCTCTCGGTGGGTGGGCCTTAATTCCAAGCAGTCGCAAATGTGCAACTTACTGTGCTAAGAGTGCGCTTCCTGCATGCTCCCAGCATGCTCCCAGCACAGTAGCCGGCGGGGATCAGTAAGCTCCTGATGCATACTTGTGACCGGGAGCTTTCTGATCAAGTGACTTCTGTGACAACCTATCACAGCAGTCACATGACCCGAATACCCACCTCTGCCTCCTGGATTTAAAGTGGGAAGAGGTTAATGATAGAAACAGACTATATTTTATATATATATATATATATATATATATATATATATAATATTTATATACCGTATTTTTCACACCATAAGACACACTTTTTCCCCCCAAAAATGGAGGGAAATGCCTTTGCATCTTATGGAGAGATTGTAGACCAGTACCCCACCCGCCACCAAATACTGGGCCGGCTGCTCAGCTCCTTAGCTGTGGCTTGCCTGCTTCTCCCTGTCAGGAGAGAAGCAGGCACTGTGAGTCTGTGACCGGGAGCATGTTCCCCCTCCTTCTCCAGGCAGAGCAGGCTCTCTGTTCCCCCTCCTTCTCCGGGCAGAGCGGGCTTTCTGTTCCCCCTCCTTCTCCGGGCAGAGCGGGCTTTCTGTTTCCCCTCCTTCTCCAGGCAGAGCTGGCTCTCTGTGTCCCCCCTTCTTTTCCAGGCAGAGCAGGCTCTCTGTGTTCCCCTGTCCTTCTCAAGGCAGAGCTGGCTCTCTGTTCCCCCTCCTTCCCTGGGCAGAGCGGGCTCTCTGTTCCCCCTCCTTCTCCGGGCAGAGCGGGCTTTCTGTTTCCCCTCCTTCTCCGGGCAGAGCGGGCTCTCTGTGTTCCCCCCTTCTTTTCCAGGCAGAGCAGGCTCTCTGTGTTCCCCCCTCCTTCTCCAGGCAGAGCAGGCTCTCTGTGGTCCCCCCTCCTTCTCCGGGCATAGCGGGCTCTCTGTGTTCCCCCCTCCTTCTCCAGGCAGAGGGGGCTCTCTGTGTTAACCCTCCTTCTGCGGGCAGAGCAGGCTCTCTGTTCCCACTCCTTCTCCAGGCAGAGCAGCTTCTCTGTGTTCCCCCTCCTTCTCCGGGAAGAGCGGGCTCTCTGAGTTCTCCCCTCCTTCTTCAGGCAAAAGGGGGATTTCTGTGTTCCCCCTCCTTTTCCAGGCAGAGTGGGCTCTCTGTTCCCCCTCCTTCTCCGGACAGAGCGGCCTCTCTGTTCCCTCTCCTTCTCCAGGCAGAGCAGGCTCTCTGTGTTCCCCCCTCCTTCTCCAGGCAGAGCAGGCTCTCTGTGGTCCCCCCTCCTTCTCCAGGCAGAGTGGGCTGTCTGTGTTCCTCCGCCTTCTCTGGGCAGAGTGGGCTCTCTGTGTTCCCCCTCCTTCTCTGAGCAGAGCGGGTTCTCTGTTCCCCCTCCTTCTCCGGACAGAGTGGCCTCTCTGTTCCCCCTCCTTCTCCGGGCAGAGCGGGTTCTCTGTTCCCCCTCCTTCTCCGGGCAGAGCGGGCTTTCTGTTCCCCCTCCTTCTCCGGGCAGAGTGGGCTCTCTGTGTTCCCCCTTCTTTTCCAGGCAGAGCAGGCTCTCTGTGTTCCCCTGTCCTTCTCAAGGCAGAGCGGGCTCTCTGTTCCCCCTCCTTCTCTGGGCAGAGCGGGCTCTTTGTGTTCCCCCCTCCTTCTCCAGGCAGAGGGGGCTCTCTGTGTTCCCCCTCCTTCTCCGGGCAGAGCAGGCTCTCTGTTCCCACTCCTTCTCCAGGCAGAGCAGCTTCTCTGTGTTCCCCCTCCTTTTCCAGGCAGAGTGAGCTCTCTGTTCCCCCTCCTTCTCCGGACAGAGCGGCCTCTCTGTTCCCCCCCCTTCTCCAGACAGAGCGGCCTCTCTGTTCCCCCTTCTTTTCCGGACAGAGCGGCCTCTCTGTTCCCTTTCCTTCTCCAGGCAGAGCAGGCTCTCTGTGTTCCCCCTCCTTCTCCAGGCAGAGTGGACTCTCTGTGTTCCCCCTTCTTCTCTGAGCAGAGCGGGTTCCCTGTTCCCCCTCCTTCTCCGGACAGAGCGTTCTCTGTGTTCCCCCTTCTTTTCCAGACAGAGCGGCCTTTCTGTTCCCTCTCCTTCTCCAGGCAGAGCAGGCTCTCTGTGTTCCCCCCTCCTTCTCCAGGCAGAGCAGGCTCTCTGTGGTCCCCCCTCCTTCTCCAGGCAGAGTGGGCTGTCTGTGTTCCTCCGCCTTCTCTGGGCAGAGTGGGCTCTCTGTGTTCCCCCTCCTTCTCTGAGCAGAGCGGGTTCTCTGTTCCCCCTCCTTCTCCGGACAGAGTGGCCTCTCTGTTCCCCCTCCTTCTCCGGGCAGAGCGGGTTCTCTGTTCCCCCTCCTTCTCCGGGCAGAGCGGGCTTTCTGTTCCCCCTCCTTCTCCGGGCAGAGTGGGCTCTCTGTGTTCCCCCTTCTTTTCCAGGCAGAGCAGGCTCTCTGTGTTCCCCTGTCCTTCTCAAGGCAGAGCGGGCTCTCTGTTCCCCCTCCTTCTCTGGGCAGAGCGGGCTCTCTGTGTTCCCCCCTCCTTCTCCAGGCAGAGGGGGCTCTCTGTGTTCCCCCTCCTTCTCCGGGCAGAGCAGGCTCTCTGTTCCCACTCCTTCTCCAGGCAGAGCAGCTTCTCTGTGTTCCCCCTCCTTTTCCAGGCAGAGTGAGCTCTCTGTTCCCCCTCCTTCTCTGGACAGAGCGGCCTCTCTGTTCCCCCCCCTTCTCCAGACAGAGCGGCCTCTCTGTTCCCCCTTCTTTTCCGGACAGAGCGGCCTCTCTGTTCCCTTTCCTTCTCCAGGCAGAGCAGGCTCTCTGTGTTCCCCCTCCTTCTCCAGGCAGAGTGGACTCTCTGTGTTCCCCCTCCTTCTCTGAGCAGAGCGGGTTCCCTGTTCCCCCTCCTTCTCCGGACAGAGCGTTCTCTGTCCCCCCTCCTTCTCCGGACAGAGCGGCCTCTCTGTTCCCCCTTATTTTCCGGACAGAGCGGCATCTCTGTTCCCTCTCCTTCTCCAGGCAGAGCAGGCTCTCTGTGTTCCCCTTCCTTCTCCGAGCAGAGCAGGCTCTCTGTGTTCCCCCTCCTTCTCCAGGCAGAGTGGGCTCTCTGTATCCCCCCCCTTCTCAGGGCAGAGTGGGCTCTCTGTGTTCCCCTCCTTCTCAGGGCAGAGTGGGCTCTCTGTGTTCCCCCTCCTTCTCTGGGCAGAGCGGGCTCTCTGTGTTCCCCCTCCTTCTCTGGGCAGAGCGGGCTCTCTGTTCCCTCTCCTTCTCCAGGCAGAGCAGGCTCTCTGTGTTCCCCCTCCTTCTCCGGGCAGAGCGAGCTCTCTGTGTTCCCCCCTTCTTTTCCAGGCAGAGCAGGCTCTCTGTGTTCCCCTGTCCTTCTCAAGGCAGAGCGGGCTCTCTGTTCCCTCTCCTTGTCCGGGCAAAGCGGGCTCTCTGTGTTCCCCCCTCCTTCTCTGGGCAGAGCAGGGTCTCTGTGTTCCGCCCTTCTTCTCTGGGCAGCAGCATGAGCCGAGCAGGAGATCAAAGACACACAGAGCGGGCTGCGTGTACATTCTTTTTCCTCACCCTTCTTCTGTTAGCAGCGGGGATGGGGAATAATAAAGCAGCAGCAGGACTGAGCAGCTTGCAGAGGGGGACACTGAGTTTCAGGCAATTAGTGTGCAGTAACCTCTAGCAACTGAATGGTGAGTGGCAATATGTAGTAACCTCTAGCAACTAATCAGCGAGCAGTAATGTGCAGTAACCTCCTCTAAAACCTAGGTGTGTCTTATGGCCAGATGCGTCTTATGGAGTGAAAAATACGGTATATCTATATACAGTTGTGCTCATAAGTTTACATACCTTGGCAGAATTTATGTTTTCTTGGCCATTTTTCAGAGAATATGAATGATAACACAAAAACATTTCTTTCACTCGTGGTTAGTGTTTGGCTGAAGCCATTTATTATCAATCAACTGTGTTTACTCTTTTTAAATCATAATGACAACAGAAACTACCCAAATAACCCTGATCAAAAGTTTACATACCCTGGTGATTTTGGCCTGATAACATGCACACACGTTGACACAAAAGGGCTTGAATGGCTATTAAAGGTAACCATCCTCACCTGTGATCTGTTTGCTTGCAATTAGTGTGTGTGTGTAAAGGGTCAATGACTTTTTGGACTCCTGACAGACCCTTGCATCTTTCATCCAGTGCTGCACTGACGTTTCTGGATTCTGAGTCATGGGGAAAGCAAAAGGCTTGTCAAAAGGATCTGCGGGAAAAAGTAGTTGAACTGTATAAAATAGGAAAGGGATATAAAATGATATCCAAGGAATTGAGAATGCCAATCAGCAGTGTTCAAACTCTAATCGAGAAGTGGAAAATAAAGGGTTCTGTTGAAACCAAACCATGGTCAGGTAGACCAACTGAAATTTCAGCCACAACTGCCAGGAAAATTGTTCGGGATGCAAAGAAAAACACATAAATAACTTCAGGTGAAATATAGGACTCTCTGAAAACATGTGGTGTGGCTGTTTCAAGATGCACAATAAGGAGGCACTTGAAGAAAATGGGCTGCATGGTCGAATTGCCAGAAGAAAGCCATTACTATGCAAATGCCACAAAGTATCCTGCTTACAATATGCCAAACAGCACAGAGACAAGCGTCAAACCTTCTGGCAAAAAGTCATTTAGAGTGATGAGACCAAAATTTTACTTTTTGGCCACAACCATAAACGCTACATTTGGAGTCAACAAGGCCTATGATGAAAGGTACACCATTCCTACTGTGAAACACAGAAGTGGATTGCTGATATTTTGGGGATGTGTGAGCTACAAAGACACAGGAAATTTGGTCAAAATTGATGGCAAGATGAATGCAGTATGTTATCAAAAAATACGGGAGGAACATTTGCATTCATCAGCCAGGATGCTGCGCATGGACGTACTTGGACATTCCAACATGACAATGATGCAAAACACAAGGCCAAGTCGACCTGTCATTGGCTACAGCAGAATAAAGTGAAGATCCTGGAGTGACCATCTCAGTCTCCTGACCTCAATATCATTGAGCCACTCGGGGAGATCTCAAACATGCAGTTCATGCAAGACAGCCCAAGACTTTACAGGAACTGCAGGCTTTTTGCCAAAAGGAATGGGCAGCTTTACCATTTGAGAAGATAAATAAGCCTCAATCACAAATACCACAAAAGACTTCAAGCTGTCATTGATGTTAAAGGGGGCAATACGCAGTATTAAGAACTGGGGTATGTAAACTTTTGATCAGGGTCATTTGGGTAGTTTCTGTTGTCATTATGATCTAAAAAGTGTAAACACATTTGATTGATGATAAATGGCTTCAGCCAAACTAACCATGAG
Source organism: Lithobates clamitans (assembly GCA_037952925.1). NCBI lineage: Eukaryota > Metazoa > Chordata > Amphibia > Anura > Ranidae > Lithobates > Lithobates clamitans. Next base: position 8,672,691 of record JBBGZY010000292.1, on the reverse strand, counting down.
TGAAAGAAAAGTTTCCGTGTTATCATTCATTTTCTCTGAAAAATCGCCAAGAAATCATAAATTCTGCCAGGGTATGTAAACTTGAGTACAACTGTATCTATATATCTATATATAGCTAGATATATAATTTTTTGATTTTCAGATAGTTTCACCTTAATGACACCAGAAAAGACACTGAGATTGTGGTTGGAAGTAAAGAGGTTTATTCTTCATCTACAAAAAAGGGTTCTTTGCTGTAAGAGCTGTGAAAATGAGGAAACATATATCACGGAACAGCTGGTTCTAACAGATAATGAAGATCAGTTCAACAAAATGTTGTAGGGAAAATATGAATAAAAGTTACTTACATTTGTGAAAATACATTATAGGATGTCGATCTGAGCATTTATCTGTTTTTAGAGGTCAGAAAAGAATTTATGGTCCCTCTAAAATGAAGCAAGCTTTTTAGGGCTTTTTTGCTCTCCCCTGGATCAAGTAGGTGTACTAAGGATTTAACTGCCTCAAAACCGGCCCCTTAATCCCCTTCCTGCCCAGGCCATTTTTAAGTTTTCAGCGCTGTCACACTTTGAGTGACAATTATTTAGTCATACAACATTGTACCAAATTAAATTTTTATCATTTGAGACAGATAGAGCTTTCTTTTGGTGGTATTTATTCACAATGGGATTTTTATTTTTTGCAATAATTATAATATATAATAAAAACATTTTGAAAAAATTTCAAATTTCTCTTAGTTTCTGTTGTGAAATTTAGCAAATAAGTATTATTTCTTCGGAAATTGAGGTCAAAATGTATTCTGGTACGTTTCTTTGGTGGAAATGTGATTGATCACATAGATCACATCTTACCTAGGCTGAACACATCGGTCCCGGTACTGATTGCTCAGATAGTGTCCAGTGGACAGAGTGGTTGCAGTTCGTGCCACTGTACACCCCAGAAAGTGAGCATGAGATGCTGAATGGGAGGACATCATAAGAGGTCCATACGGATTAGAGAGCACCTGTCTGGCTGTATGTTTACAATAGGCTGAGTGGAAAGTGGTTAGAGAGCAACTTCAGTCCTGTGTTCAAAATTGTAAAAGTCAACAGCTACAAATACTGTGTTTTAAAGTAGAGGGGAAGGAGGAGAATGACGGAAATGTTTCACTTTTAATTTGTCTACTTACCTACTGCCTTTTGCCTACGAACAGTGAAGAAGTGAACGATTATTTCTGCAGTGGTGTTTATAAACAGCACTGCATAACTCACGCTCTGGTGTCCAGTGAATTCATAATGGCTTGGTTCATGGATTCAGAGCCAATCCAAGTGACTCTGTACCAGGTAATGACCAATCACAGAGATCACAGATGTAAACAGTGTAGACAGCCTGTTCCTTCCTCTAATGCCCCGTACACACAGTCGGATTTTCCAACGGAAAATGTGTGATAGGGCCTTGTTGTCGGAATTTCCGACTGTGTGTAGGCTCCATCACACATTTTCCATCGGATTTTCCGACACACAAAGTTTGAGAGCAGGCTATAAAATTTTCCAACAACAAAATCCGTTGTCGAAAATTCCGATCGTGTGTACACAAATCCGACGGACAAAGTGCCACGCATGCTTAGAATTAGGGATGAGCTTCGAGTTCGAGTCGAACTCATGTTCGACTCGAACATTGGCTGTTCGCAAGTTCGCCGAACAGCGAACAATTTGGGGTGTTCGCGGCAAATTCGAATGCAGCGGAACACCCTTTAAAAGTCTATGGGAGAAATCAAAAGTGCTAATTTTAAAGGCTAATATGCAAGTTATTGTCATAAAAAGTGTTTGGGGACCCGGGTCCTGCCCCAGGGGACATGGATCAATGCAAAAAAAAGTTTTAAAAACGGCCGTTTTTTCAGGAGCAGTGATTTTAATAATGCTTAAAGTCAAACAATAAAAGTGTAATATCCCTTTAAATTTCGTAGCTGGGGGGTGTCTTTAGTATGCCTATAAAGGGGCGCATGTTTCCTGTGTTTAGAACAGTATGACAGCAAAATGACATTTTGAAGGAAAAAACTCATTTAAAACTACCCGCGGCTATTGCATTGCCGACAATACACATAGAAGTTCATTGATAAAAACGGCATGGGAATTCCCCAAAGGGGAACCCCGAACCAAAATTTAAAAAAAAAATGACGTGGGAGTCCTCCTAAATTCCATACCAGGCCCTTCAGGTCTGGTATGGATATTAAGGGGAACCCCGGCCAAAATTAAAAAAAAAAAATGACGTGGGGTTCCCCCTAAATTCCGTACCAGACCTGAGTCTGGTATGGATTTTAAGGGAAACCCCGCGCCAAAAAAATTAAAAAATGGCGTGGGGTCCCCCCAAAAATCCATACCAGACCCTTATCCGTGCACGCAACCTGGCAGGCCGCAGGAAAAGAGGGGGGGACGAGAGTGCGCCTCCCCTCCTGAACCGTACCAGGCCACATGCCCTCAACATTGGGAGGGTGCTTTGGGGTAGCCCCCCAAAACACCTTGTCCCCATGTTGATGAGGACAAGGGCCTCATCCCCACAACCCTGGCCGGTGGTTGTGGGGGTCTGCGGGCGGGGGGCTTATCGGAATCTGGAAGCCCCCTTTAACAAGGGGACCCCCAGATTCCGACCCCTCCTGTGTGAAATGGTAAGGGGGTACAAAAGTACCCCTACCATTTCACTAAAAAACTGTCAAAAATGTTAAAAATGACAAGAGACAGTTTTTGACAATTCCTTTATTTAAATACTTCTTCTTTCTTCTATCTTCCTTCATCTTCTGGTTCTTCTGGTTCTTCTGGCTCTTCTGGTTCTTCCTCCGGCGCTCTCGTCCAGCCTCTCCTCCGCCGCGTCTTCTATCTTCTTCTCCTCGGGCCGCTCCGCACCCATGGCATGGAGGGAGGCTCCCACTCTTCTCTTCATCTTCTTCATCTTCTTCATCTTCTTCATCTTCTTCTCTTCTTCTTTTCTTCTCTTCTTCTCTTCTTCATTTTCTTCTCCGGGCCGCTCCGCACCCATGCTGGCATGGAGGGAGGCTCCCACTGTGTGACGGCGCTCCTCGTCTGACAGTTCTTAAATAACAGGGGGCGGGGCCACCCGGTGACCCCGCCCCCTCTGACGCACGGGACATGACGGGACTTCCCTGTGGCATTCCCCGTGACGTCACAGGGAAGTCCCGACAAGTCACCGTGCATCAGAGGGGGCGGGGTCACCGGGTGGCCCCGCCCCCCGTTATTTAAGAACTGTCAGACGAGGAGCACCGTCACACAGCGGGAGCCTCCCTCCATGCCAGCATGGGTGCGGAGCGGCCCGGAGAAGAAAATGAAGAAGAGAAGAAGAGAAGAAGAGAAGAAGAGAAGAAAAGAAGAAGAGAAGAAGATGAAGAAGATGAAGAGAAGAGCGGGAGCCTCCCCCCCATGCCATGGGTGCGGAGCGGCCTGAGGAGAAGAAGATAGAAGACACCACGGAGGAGATGCTGGACGAGAACGCCGGAGGAAGAACCAGAAGAGCCAGAAGAACCAGAAGATGAAGGAAGATAGAAGAAAGAAGAAGTATTTAAATAAAGGAATTGTCAAAAACTGTCTCTTGTCATTTTTAACATTTTTGACAGTTTTTTAGTGAAATGGTAGGGTACCCCCTTACCATTTCACACAGGGGGGGGCCGGGATCTGGGGGTCCCCTTGTTAAAGGGGGCTTCCAGATTCCGATAAGCCCCCCGCCCGCAGACCCCCACAACCACCGGCCAGGGTTGTGGGGATGAGGCCCTTGTCCGCATCAACATGGGGACAAGGTGTTTTGGGGGGCTACCCCAAAGCACCCTCCCAATGTTGAGGGCATGTGGCCTGGTACGGTTCAGGAGGGGGGGCGCACTCTCGTCCCCCCCTCTTTTCCTGCGGCCTGCCAGGTTGCGTGCTCGGATAAGGGTCTGGTATGGATTTTTGGGGGGACCCCACGCCGTTTTTTTGGTTTTTTTTTTGGCGCGGGGTTCCCCTTAAAATCCATACCAGACCTGAAGGGCCTGGTATGGAATTTAGGGTGACTCCCACGTCATTTTTTTTTTTAATTTTGGTTCGGGGTTCCCCTTTGGGGAATTCCCATGCCGTTTTTATCAATGAACTTCTATGTGTATTGTCGGCAATGCAATAGCCGCGGGTAGTTTTAAATGAGTTTTTTCCTTCAAAATGTCATTTTTCTGTCAGACTGTTCTAAACACAGGAAACATGCGCCCCTTTACAGGCATACTATAGACACCCCCCAGGTACGAAATTTAAAGGGATATTACACTTTTATTGTTTGACTTTAAGCATTATTAAAATCACTGCTCCTGAAAAAACGGCCGTTTTTAAAACTTTTTTTGCATTGATCCATGTCCCCTGGGGCAGGACCCAGATCCCCAAACACTTTTTATGACGATAACTTGCATATTAGCCTTTAAAATGAGCACTTTTGATTATTCATGTTCGTGTCCCATAGACTTTAACGGTGTTCGCGTGTTCGAACGAACTTTTTTCCTGTTTGCATGTTCTGGTGCGAACCGAACAGGGGGGTGTTCGGCTCATCCCTACTCAGCATAAATAAAGAGATGAAAGCTATTGGCTACTGCCCCGTTTATAGTCCCAACGTACGTGTTTTACGTCACCGCGTTCAGAATGATCGGATTTTCCGACAACTTTGTGTGACCGTGTGTATGCAAGACAAGTTTGAGCCAACATCCGTGGGAAAAAATCTTAGGATTTTGTTGTCGGAATGTCCAAACAAAGTCCGACCATGTGTACGGGGCATTACAGTGTATGAAGGGGAGGAAGAAAGAAGGGCACAGCCCTCTGTGTCTAGGTGGACTGTCAGGGGGCAGTAAAACCGCAGCTCAACCACCTGCTTTTATCACCTCTTGTGAACTAGGTTGACAAATTATTAGCTCCCAACTAACCCTGATTTTGAAGGACTGTCTCTTATTTGGAACAAATTCCCTCTGTCCCTCTTTCCTCCTAATTTCGCCCTCATTTTGTTCAGATCTGTATAGGGGTATATAAAATGCCCTATTTATCTTTCAAAAATGTCAAGGGGGCATGGCAGGGGGTGTGTCCTATGCCTATATACTTTTACTAATAGGTGCCCCTCATTCCCATCTCAAAATTTTGGGAGGTATGCACATGTCTTTTTTAACCTAACAATATAACTCTATCAACCAAACCTTTGCTTTAGGTTTATTTTAATATCACTATTATGGTACAATCATATTTTTCTAAGCTACGGAAATTGTTCACATCCAACTGATTGTAATGCTGTTGTCTTGAAGACTACCAGAGTAAATAAGAAATAAACGAAATAGCTGGGACATTAATTCACATATCCTGTTTGCACAGCATCCAAAGTACTCTATGAGAGAAAACAGCAGGCAAGTAAACTGTGCAAGGCTTGAGCCTTCTGCTTCTGCATGAGAGTGAAATTATCTTTCTAAAATGAAAGCATGTCCTAGCACAGTAAATAGTCTGTTCTGACCACAGTGGGTACGGCCAAGTATAAGGAATACATAGCTCTTTAGTGGTTTTTACCCCTACCATCACCTACTGCGCATACTTTTTAACCTTGTGACTTTTTATTTTTTGAGCCTAGTTTTTACTGCCCAAAATATTTTTTTGTATCCTGTCAAAAAAATTTTTTTTAATAAATGTTGTCACGTCTGTGAAAGATTTACACCATGTGGAAGTTTCTCTTTTTTTCTGGTTCCACCTACCCAAATGGTGTTGGCTACTGAGAAACAGGCTTCCTTTACCTGAAGATTTTGGGTGACCCCGGCTCCCAGCTGCCTCCTGCCAAGGACGTACCACCAGATGACTTCTGGGACAACTGACTGAGCCAGAGACGTGCCTCCTAGGGATATCCCACCCGGGAACAACACACGGCTTCACAACTCTACACCGCTTGACGGTATAAAGCTCGTTAGACTCACCGCCAAGGGCCTGTGAGTCCACCTGATCCGGTAAGGGCACTACATACCTGTGTTTTTTTGGGCCAAAGTCACCACTCCAAGGGAAGAACCCTGTTTCTGAATATAGATACGTCCAGCAGCCCCGGTTTACTACTACCTGTTGATTTTTCATATCATGATCGATATTTGGCAACCCTATACCTAGGATAGCGGACTCCAAATATATGTACACTTATGATCTTGATGGACTTCCTATTAGTATATATATTCACTTCCAGTTCCCCTTAAACAATTTATTATTTTGGATACATCATTGTATCAACCTTGTTAATAACTTGTTCTTTGTTATTTTTTCTTGATGTAAAACTAGATACTGGATCTTCACCTCCAGATATCATCCTGATAGGTGTTCTCCATCTTCTCATGTCATAGAACACTCACTCCTTATATTTGCCATTTAGCACATGCACATAGATATATTGTTGCACTTTTTTCCTTCCAGGTTGCATTCACCTATGGGGAAGTGCGGGTAGGGAAGGTGATATCTCCCTCCCTCTGAACCCCTCTATTTCTTTCCTATATATATGTACCCAATAGGGTTAATACTACTTTCTGTGGAATATCATTTTTAGCGCCACACCTTATTTCTATATTTATTTACATAGCTCTTTAGGTAAATAAATGAGGAATGACAAGCTACTCCATAGGTGCTCAACCCGTGGCCTTCCAGCTGTTGCGGATCTACAAGTCCAGGCTCTGCCTTTGGGAGTCATGTTTGTAACTGTCAGCCTTGCAATGACTCATGGGACTTGTAGTTTCGCAACAGCTGGAGGGCCACAGGTTGAGCACCCATGAGCTAAGGTTTCTGCACAATAAAGGTAAAGGTCACCACTCCCAAGCTCTCTCCATGATCAAGAAAGTCCTGGAGTAACGAAACCTTAGTGGAGGGGCCACATGACTGGGGGACGCTGGGGAGAGATGCACCAGGAAATAGGGTGCAGGAAGAGGCAGGATTAGGTGGACACAGGGCAGTGCTAGCCAGCCCGTTCTGTGTCTTTTAGTGGGGGTGGGGGGGCGGAGCCAGTCATTCAGGCACATGTAGTTTAAGAGGTAACACACAAGGAGTTGTTGTTCCTCCCACCCTCCCTTTAGGCAGCTATATGGTATGCGTGTTTGTGTTTTTTCTTTTTTGTTGTTTCAGGTTCTGGTGGCAGGGGTCCCTGGTTCCTGAAGGTCGGAATGGTGGTTGGTATATATATATATATATATATATATATATATATATATATATATATATATATATAGATGTATATACATAGGTGTGCGCAGGGAGTGTGCCAGGTGTGCCTGGGCACACCCTAATCACTCTGTGCGGTGCCGATTCCCCCTACTGCCTGGGATTCCCCCCGTGTTGTGCCTCCCCACCGCAGTGCTGCTGGATTCCCTCCTGTTCCCCGACCTGCTGCGGGGGATGTTCAAAGATGGATAGTGGAGGAAGGGGCTAATCAATATGTCATTCACCAGCCCCTTCCTTTTCTAAATGAACGCAGTGAACACACTCACTCCCTGTGTTCAACCATAGCTTAAGTATAGTAAACTGTGTGTGGTGGCTGGTGCGAAACTTTTTTGAGGGGGGGGCGGCAAACAAACAATTCCCCCCCAGAGGCGCACTCACCACTCCATGGTCACGGCACTGCGGCTTCCTCGGTTTCTCCTCCCTGCCAACCCGATCTGCCTCCTGTCCTGATTGGCGGGAGCAGAAGCAGAAGACAATAGCGAATATTGATTTTCTAGTGTCACAAGTGGTTGGTATTCGAGGCGCAGTAATCTGCGTCCCCAGCCCAACCTTTTCATGCCAATTAGAGCCGCAGGCTCTAATCATGTGGCTTGAAAAAAAAACCTCATAGAAACCTATGAGTCTGGCACCCCGCATGCATCCCTGCATGCAAACTAGGGGGGCGACGCCCCTGTGCCCCTATGAACCGGCCACTCCTGAAGAGAAAGCCTCTCAGCACAGGGCACTTCCCATTCATTCACTGTCCTGTGCAGCTGAGGTTTCAGAGAAAGTCATGTGTGTTTGAGCTTCGTGGTGCACACCCTAATGCAATAGGCTGCGCACACCTGTGTGTATATATAATATATGGTGTGGTACGGGTTGGGACCTATCTCGGTATGGGTACCGTCCCTATCTGGAAATATGGGCAATCGGTCATCGAGCTGAATAGTGCAAGAAGGTGATAATCATTTGTCCCTGTGCTGGTGGGATCGCGGCTAGGGGCCAGGATGTGCTGGTGGTGGACAGCCGATGAGATATCATTACCTTCTTTTAGGAACCTCAGACGTAGCAGTCAGTTAAATGGTTTGGGTTATATATGTTTATATATATATATATATATATATATATATATATATATATATATATATATATTAAAATTTAAAGATTATTTTTATAAAGTTGTTAATTAATAAAGGGGCCATTTGTTTGCCCATTTAATCCAGAAGGTGTTATGTGTTTAATTTAATAATTTAAGATGAAGTTAAAATGGGGGCTAAGGGTGGTTAGTAGGACAGCTAGCACATCAGCCTTACTAACTAAAATCTAGTGGAACCAATCGCCTTCAGAAGTCACCTAATTAGTAAATAGAGCCCACCTGTGTGTAATTTAATCTCGGTATAAATACAGCTGTTCTGTGAAGCCCACAGAGATTTGTTAGAGACCCTTAGTGAACAAACAGCATCATGAAGGTCAAGGAACACACCAGACAGGTCAGGGGTAAAAGTTGTGGAGAAGTTTAAAGCAGGGTTATATTATAAAAAAATCCAATACTTTGAACATCTCATGGAGCACTGTTCAATCCATCATCAGAAAATGGAAAGAATATGCCTCAACTGCAAACCTACCAAGACATGGCCGTCCACTTAAACTGACAAGTCGGGCAAGGAGATCATTAATCAGAGAAGCTGCCAAGAGGCCCATTGTGAGTTGAAGCTGGGAGAATCTGTCCACAGGACAACTATTAGTCGTGCACTCCACAAATCTGGCCTTTATAGAAGAGTGGCTAGAAGAAAGCCATAGTTGAAAGAAATCCATAAGAAGTCCCGTTTGCAGTTTGCGAGAAGCCCTGTGGGGAGACACAGCCAATGTGGAAGAAGGTGCTCTGGGGGCTGAATACAAATGCACGCCACACTTTTCACATATTTATTTGTAAAATATTTTGAAAACCATTTATCATTTTCCTTCCACTTCACAATTATGTGCCACTTTGTGTTGGTCTTTCACATAAAATCCTAATAAAAATACATTTATATTTTTGGTTGTAACATGACAAAATGTGGAAATTTCATGGGGGTATGGATACTTTTTCAAGGCATTGTACATACTGCCATATATATTACATATGTTATATATGTATGTTTATATGTTTTATGTTCAAATATATCCCATGACTCCAAAAGGCATTGTAACTAGATAATAAATGGTATGCACTTGACCACCAGTCAATGGTCATAAAGTTGTGGCTGATTGCTGTGTTTATGTGTGTGTGTATATATATATATATATATATATATATATATATATATATATATATATATACTGTATATATCATAAACATATTTTTATACTGTGCTGTGTAATCACTGAAAATCTTTGGAAATGTTTCTTTTTAATAAATTCCCATCATCTCCAACACACCAGCTAAATTACCATTAGGCTGACAGAAGGCATGAGGGGGAAAGGGCAGAGGCGGTGTACTGACATATGTCTCCTATCTGCACCTAAATTGGTACCATATTTTATGCACATGTACAGCATGTTTAGGTAGTCTGTTGGTTCATGCAGAGGTCATTGCGTTTCCAGAGGCTACTTATAAGATTAATAATTCAGTGTCCTAAACCAAGCCTTTATGTTCAGGCAGGAGCGATCATACTGCATGTGGAGTCCTGGAAAAATTTAAGCCTAGCGGCACAAAGGACAGAAAAAGGTTTAGAGCTAGTGAAGGTGACACGGACATACATTGTCTATCACTACTAGTGACCACCTTTTGCCATCAAATCAGTTTCAGCCATATGGACATCTATCCAACGGTGATTGTTCACTAGTTTTCCTGATCAACCTACCAGAGTGTTGATTTACTGAAGGAAACTGAACGGAGAACATACAAGCACTATGCTGTGGAGGAGCTTTAAGGGGCATGATTAACTAAAACCCGAGCCTACTCCCCTATACTCAGCATATACATGCCACACTATACTATACAATTATAATGAAGATTATTGTCCTTAGTCTAAGACAAGGATGCTAACCGCTCAGCTATTATATGTAGTGCTACCCCCCATAGGAGCTGCTAAATAAATTGCTCAGATCCTTTTCTCAGTGGTTTCTTTGCAGCCAAACACACAATTTAAGGCACTCTTCAGGCTTATTAACCAGTTTAAGGGCATGCTTTTATGATGCTTTAATAAGAACTTGGATAGGTAGTGGGTAATAGTAGAATACTTTAATAACCTTTAGTAACAAATATAAGGACTCTGAACTTTCTCTTGTAGAACTGTGCGCCAAGTCCTTTTACAAGAAAATGATGGCCTGAGCTTCGAATTAGCATCTTGTAGAGATTCATCTTTTTCTCTGGACAATCCATTCAATAAGAATTACATAGACTGAGCTCTTCAGGACAAAATGTCCCCTTTAAACCCATTGGCTCTAGCACAAGAGCGATGGCAACTGTACACAGTCTCCAGAAGTTCTCTCACTGGTCTGTACTCACAAACTGTCCCTAGAGAATTGGTTGCTTCTTTCTAATCTTCTTCAGAAACTTTTAACCCCTGGTACCAGACTAGATCCTCAGATGACAGCCCCTCAGTCAGCTTTAGCAACTGCAATGTAGGCCTTCAGCTAGCCACACTGAGGCCTTGAAAACCCACAGGCACATGGCAGAGTGGCCTTGGGGGCTAGCAGCCCCCCATGATGTGATCTGCTTCTCAGGGAAAAAGACCAGGCTGCTCTTAGTCTCAGAGAATTTTTACAGACTCCCAGTAACCATCTGGCACCTCTCCTCAGGGATTGGCCAGAGCTGTATGACAATTCAGCTGCTGATTAGACTCTTACTACGCACTAACTTCCAGAACATTTCTGGACCAACCAGGAGGAAGCAGTCAATTCTGCCGTCACTTAAACACAGAACAGATCAGAGCAAACAAACACAGCTACACTGATTACAGGGAGCCAGAACTAAACTTGCCTAACAAAGAAATGCAGCTCCACCGGATATAGTGAGCCAGAACTAATTTACCTAATCCTAGCACCTATCTAGAAGGGTGCTGCATATATTATACAAGGACTATGCTGATTATTGACCCTAGTGAAGGACAAGAATACTAACCAATCAGCCACTATACTATACAAGCACTATGCAGGATATTGTCCCTAGTGTAAGACAAAAAAACAAACCAACCAGCTTCTAAACTTTACAATAGTGCAAAACACAAATGCTAATACTTACCGACTATACTATACAAACACTATAAGGATTATAGTCCTTAAGTGGCGGTTCAAATTAGTGCGCTCTGCAAGATAGCATGTGATTTGCACTGCAGTGCAAATCACATGCAATGACCGTGCAATGCGATTTCAGGCATACGGATAGTATGGCGGAATTTGCATCGCATTTGGACCAAGCTCGCACATGACCCTTTTTTTGGTCCACACCAGGATCGGATCGCACGGGAGTTCACACCTATGCGATCTGATTCATGTCCGAACTGTCAGTTTGCAGTGCGATATGCAAAATGAAATGGGGGTGTCATTAACATTGTATTGACACTCCCAGCAATTTGAATATGGCAGTGTGAACTGCCTTGCAAGTTTGGTGAAATAGGTGAACCTGCAGTGGATTTGCAGGGTTCCTGGATTGCACAACTGTGAACTGGGACTAAATGAAGACAAGAGTGCTAACCGTCCAGCTACTATACTATACAAGCACTATGGAGATTATTGTTCCTAGTGTAACACAAGAATACTAACCACCCAGTTACTACACTATACAAGTACTATGCAGATTATTGCCCTAGTGTAAGATGAGAGTGCTAACCACCTAGCTACTATACTATACAATTACTATGCAGGTTAATGGTTATAGTCCTTAGTGTAAGAAAAGAATGCTAACCATCTAACTACTATACTATACTGCTCATCGATGGCTGAAATGAACCTTTATTTTATATAAATTATATACAGTATGTTGTGCCTAGGGTTGCTACATTTGCCATATAATAAGGGATTGTCCTGCATATGAGGATACCATACTGCATCCCATATTGATTCAAGGTACTGCAAGTCTTCCAGACAATCTATCTGAATTAATACAGTAGACTATGTGTAGTCTTTAATGACATGAAACACCCACAGTGTGGGTATTCTTAGCCAGAGAACATATGATTTGAGCTGCTTAAAAAGATAACTAAACCTAGGAACCAAAGTAAGTGTTGTGTAGTAGGGACATATGCAGGCAAGTTAACTTTTTCTGTCAGAGACTTAATAATTTAAAGGTGGTGGAACCGTGGAAACACATTTCACGCCTGGGAGCCCTACAAGAGGCCCAGCATGGCCAAAACAGAACTCAAGGCCACCTTCCTCCTTTGATCTTTAGATCATGCTATTCTCTAACCCAAGACACAAGTTCATGCTCAAGAGAAATCCCCCATTTGCATTGAATAAACACTAGATTCCATTGGCATGAAGTCCATGCTAGATGCCTCTGAAAGAAGTGCCAACCTTACACTAGACGTTAGTAGCCATACAATATGATGATGGCACAGATCTAGTGAACAAGTTGCAAATGTTTTAGACATACAGCAGAGACAGGGAGACCTGCACCCACAACACTGGTCTGACAATGGCCTGGCGTTCCTCACAATGAAGGAAACTAATGATCTTACCTCCCACGAGGAAGCAGTCCTAATTCTCTCCTCCAGTGGGGCCAACAAGTAGAAGAGAAACACAGCTCTTTCCAATACACTGAAGTTTTCTCAAACCCCTTGCACTCCTCTCCTTGCTTAATTATATACTTTACCAAGAGTGACACTCAAGGGGCAGGGAGTTAACTGATGTAGGTGGGTTTTACTAACTTAAAATGGTCTATAACTCTGTTACATAAGAGTCACCTGATATACAGTAAGCTTCTTCCCTATACTGCAGCACTGCATGCATAGGTTTTGACAAGGGATATGCTGATAGGAGAAGAAAGAGCAGAGGGTTGACCTCATCAGTCTTTGACTATTTGTGCACTGTCCATTTAACAGGCTGAGGGTGGAGACAGGACACCACTCTTTTCCTAAATGTAATTGGTCTCATCTACGTAGCTGTTCTCTATGACAGGGCTGTGCAAATCTCAGTACTGGATGCAAAAAAATACAAATCCATTGACAGGTAAAACAGCTCATTTATATGTATTTCAACTGTGTATTTAGCTATTTGCTTTGAGTTCAGCTTTAGGCTAGGCTAAAAGAGGTACTTTTTCTACTTAAAACAATGCAGTGATTTGGCGATGCGAACAAGTGCTCTCTTGATTCAGGAGAAGTGTAAATTGCAATGATAGGTCCTCTTTGAGCGGCTGATCGGGATTTGAAGTGAGCACAGGCTACAGAAGATATGACGCCTTTAGTATCTCACCCCCACAGAGAGTACAATTTACCTTCCAGCTTTATGATGTGGCCGGAGATTTGAAAGTCAGATCAAATTAGATGTAGCAAAGGTAAGACATTGAATTAGAAATGACTAATTTTCTGTCTGCCTGCACGCCAAGCAAAGTCTACATCGCTTTTTATTAAAATGTCCTGTGAAGTGAGATAGATTCAACAGAAGCTCTGATAACTGTTATTATAAGCAAGTGACACGCATAGAAATACATCAGTCTAGCGTGGCCCACGCTGATAAAGAACGTGAATATTCCTGTGTTTTTCAATATGCCCTATGCAAATGCCATTTTTCTCACAGCCCTCCCATGCTATGGTTATTGCACTTTGCTCTAATTATCAGCCTAGGAACGTGATATGTAAACAACATCTTATAAAAGGCTCTGCCGCAGAGGCCACGCATTATGTAAAAATTTGCGAGCAAGGCATAAAGGGAAATACAAAACGGCTTAAAAGAAAAAAGTAACCGTTTTTGTTGTCTTCTTTGAAAAGAAAGAGCTGTAAATGAAGTTTTGGCACCTCTTTGAAATGAAAAGAAGGGGGCATATTAATAATAAAGAACAGGCCAATCTAGAAACATTTGCAATCCTAGAATCGCCCACATTCACTGTCTATACACTGACATTTGTGTTCCCTTCACAGGATTTTAAATAGAAGGCTGCACCAGGTGGGAGGAGGGAAGGCAAATGAGGACTTCAAGTTTAAAAAAAAAAAAAAAAAAAACTTGCATCTCTGCAACACATGTGCCCATCCCCAGGTTTTATTCATTTGAAGACCCCACATGCATAGCTCCCAACTGTCCCTGATTTTGAGGGACTGTCCCTGATTTGGAGCAATGTCCCTCTGTCCCTCATTCCTCCCCATTTGTCCCTCATTTTGGTCTGATCTATATAGATGTATATAAAATGCACTTTGTATCTATCAAAAAATGTTTCCCAGTGCTAAACCTTTCATCAGAATTCTAAATTGCTCCATTTGTAAATTCCAAAAGCTAGTATAAAGGAATAGTAGTTGTAAAAAATTTACACTTCTCCTCTAAGGGGGAGTGGCAGAGGTGTGTCCTATGCCTGCATACTTTTGCAGATACTGTAGGGGTCCCTCATTCTCATCTCAAACAGTTGGGAGGTATGCACATGTACTAAAAAATACCAATCAGACCCACAGAAATGAAGGCCTCTTGAATCGCTTTGGAGAAAGGGAGCCTTGACTGATAGAAGCATTGCATTACAGTGGGAGTTGATCTAAATCAAGGAGGTTAAAGCAGGGTTCCGGACGTTTTTTTTTTAAAGTCTGCAGCTACAAACACTGTAGCTGCTGACTTTTAATAAGGACACGTACCTGTCCAGCGAGCCTGAAATGTTGCCCCCCCCCAAGGCCGATCCGTCCAACGGATCGGCCTTGGGCGTGGTGCTCTGTGAATGGCCCCGTGGCGCTCTGTGAATGGCCCTGTTGTTTCCTGGGACACACACATGTCCCAGAAAGCAACGGGGCCGCTCACCTTAGGAGGAGGAAACGCCGCAGAATAGGAAGAGGCAGATTAGTAAGACTGCCTATCAACAAGGGTTTCAGGTAAGTTAAATTTTTTTTTTTTTTCAAATGTTCTTTTTTAAAATTTCTTTATGATTTTTAATGCCATTTCCTTTTTTAGGGTGGACCTCCACTTTAAGTAGTTCCTTTAAGAAGTAATGGGGCGGAACTCTAACTCTAGAAGATGTACACTGAGGCTCGTCCCTCTGACATGAGGAGATTCAGCTAACAGAAGCCCACCCTCTCGCTTCGTTGTTTTGTCACAGCTTTATTGGCTGCTTTGAGGTTGATAACAATCGTTGTTGTAATGGGCTATGCCCCCAAGTTAAATTCTGGGGTAAGTCTAATGCATGCCTGGCACTGATGGTAAGGACAGACCTCTTAGACTATGTGAGTTTATGTTTTATGGGTGTTCACAGTATAACTGTGACTGGCATTGTTGTTTGGTAAATTCTAGGGGTCTAATGCCTGTCTGGCACTGATGGTAAGGACAGGCCTCTTAGACTATGTGAGTTCATTTGTGCTCACAATTAGGGATGAGCTTCGTGTTCGAGTCGAACCCATGTTCGACTCGAACATCGGCTGTTCGACCGTCCGTCGAATTGCGAACGATATGGGCCGTTCGCGCCAAATTCGTGTGGCGCGTCACGGCCCATAATTCACTGCGGCATCGCAGTGCATTGCTGGCTGATGATTGGCCAAGCATGCACTATGACCCGCATGCTTGGCCAATCACAGCGCCGTCAGTAGAGAGAGCTGTAATTGGCCAAAGCCAGGGTGGCTTTGGCCAATTATGGCTCAGGGGATTTAGTACACACCCCACACTATATAAGGCCGCCTGCACGGCGGCCCTGTGTAGTGTGTGTTCCGGTGTGCTGAGAGATAGAGAGAGAGAGAGACAGTGTCATTTGATTTGAGTTAGATAGATTAGGCAGAACAGTCAGTCAGTTAGCTGCACTTACAGTGTATTGTGTATATATATGCATCCCAGGTGTTGCATATATATATATATACACTGTATTCAGTTTAGCTAGATCCGTTCCTGTTATCTTCTATCTAGACTATTTACATTTAGTGCAGTGTGTCCTGCTCACAGTGTTCAGCTAGATCCGTTCCTGCTATTTACATTCAGTGCAGTGCGTCCTGCTCACAGTGTTCAGCTAGATCCGTTCCTGCTATATACATTTAGTGCAGTACGTCCTGCTCACAGTGTTCAGCTAGATCCGTTCCTGTTATCTTCCTACTGACAGGCAGGCTTGTCTGGTTACAGTATATAAAGCTACCTGAAGAAAATTACAGGTGTTCTTTTTGATCCTATTAGTACCACGGTCAGGCAGCTAGACTATTTACATTTAGTACAGTGTGTCCTGCTCACAGTGTTCAGCTAGATCCGTTCCTGGTATTTACATTTAGTGCAGTGCGTCCTGCTCACAGTGTTCAGCTAGATCCGTTCCTGCTATTTACATTCAGTGCAGTGCGTCCTGCTCACAGTGTTCAGCTAGATCCGTTCCTGCTATTTACATTCAGTGCAGTGCGTCCTGCTCACAGTATTCAGCTAGATCCGTTCCTGCTATTTACATTCAGTGCAGTGCGTCCTGCTCACAGTGTTCAGCTAGATCCGTTCCTGCTATTTACATTCAGTGCAGTGCGTCCTGCTCACAGTGTTCAGCTAGATCCGTTCCTGCTATTTACATTCAGTGCAGTGCGTCCTGCTCACAGTGTTCAGCTAGATCCGTTCCTGGTATTTACATTTAGTGCAGTGCGTCCTGCTCACAGTGTTCAGCTAGATCCGTTCCTGCTATTTACATTCAGTGCAGTGCGTCCTGCTCACAGTGTTCAGCTAGATCCGTTCCTGGTATTTACATTTAGTGCAGTGCGTCCTGCTCACAGTGTTCAGCTAGATCCGTTCCTGCTATTTACATTCAGTGCAGTGCGTCCTGCTCACAGTGTTCAGCTAGATCCGTTCCTGCTATTTACATTCAGTGCAGTGCGTCCTGCTCACAGTGTTCAGCTAGATCCGTTCCTGCTATTTACATTTAGTGCAGTGCGTCCTGCTCACAGTGTTCAGCTAGATCCGTTCCTGCTATTTACATTCAGTGCAGTGCGTCCTGCTCACAGTGTTCAGCTAGATCCGTTCCTGCTATATACATTTAGTGCAGTACGTCCTGCTCACAGTGTTCAGCTAGATCCGTTCCTGTTATCTTCCTACTGACAGGCAGGCTTGTCTGGTTACAGTATATAAAGCTACCTGAAGAAAATTACAGGTGTTCTTTTTGATCCTATTAGTACCACGGTCAGGCAGCTAGACTATTTACATTTAGTACAGTGTGTCCTGCTCACAGTGTTCAGCTAGATCCGTTCCTGTTATCTTCCTACTGACAGGCAGGCTTGTCTGGTTACAGTATATAAAGCTACCTTAAGAAAATTACAGGTGTTCTTTTTGATCCTATTAGTACCACGGTCAGGCAGCTAGACTATTTACATTTAGTACAGTGTGTCCTGCTCACAGTGTTCAGCTAGATCCGTTCCTGTTATCTTCCTACTGACAGGCAGGCTTGTCTGGTTACAGTATATAAAGCTACCTGAAGAAAATTACAGGTGTTCTTTTTGATCCTATTAGTACCACGGTCAGGCAGCTAGACTATTTACATTCAGTGCAGTGCGTCCTGCTCACAGTGTTCAGCTAGATCCGTTCCTGCTATTTACATTCAGTGCAGTGCGTCCTGCTCACAGTGTTCAGCTAGATCCGTTCCTGGTATTTACATTTAGTGCAGTGCGTCCTGCTCACAGTGTTCAGCTAGATCCGTTCCTGCTATTTACATTCAGTGCAGTGCGTCCTGCTCACAGTGTTCAGCTAGATCCGTTCCTGCTATTTACATTCAGTGCAGTGCGTCCTGCTCACAGTGTTCAGCTAGATCCGTTCCTGCTATTTACATTTAGTGCAGTGCGTCCTGCTCACAGTGTTCAGCTAGATCCGTTCCTGCTATTTACATTCAGTGCAGTGCGTCCTGCTCACAGTGTTCAGCTAGATCCGTTCCTGCTATATACATTTAGTGCAGAACGTCCTGCTCACAGTGTTCAGCTAGATCCGTTCCTGTTATCTTCCTACTGACAGGCAGGCTTGTCTGGTTACAGTATATAAAGCTACCTGAAGAAAATTACAGGTGTTCTTTTTGATCCTATTAGTACCACGGTCAGGCAGCTAGACTATTTACATTTAGTACAGTGTGTCCTGCTCACAGTGTTCAGCTAGATCCGTTCCTGTTATCTTCCTACTGACAGGCAGGCTTGTCTGGTTACAGTATATAAAGCTACCTTAAGAAAATTACAGGTGTTCTTTTTGATCCTATTAGTACCACGGTCAGGCAGCTAGACTATTTACATTCAGTGCAGTGCGTCCTGCTCACAGTGTTCAGCTAGATCCGTTCCTGGTATTTACATTCAGTGCAGTGCGTCCTGCTCACAGTGTTCAGCTAGATCCGTTCCTGGTATTTACATTTAGTGCAGTGCGTCCTGCTCACAGTGTTCAGCTAGATCCGTTCCTGCTATTTACATTCAGTGCAGTGCGTCCTGCTCACAGTGTTCAGCTAGATCCGTTCCTGGTATTTACATTTAGTGCAGTGCGTCCTGCTCACAGTGTTCAGCTAGATCCGTTCCTGCTATTTACATTCAGTGCAGTGCGTCCTGCTCACAGTGTTCAGCTAGATCCGTTCCTGCTATATACATTTAGTGCAGTACGTCCTGCTCACAGTGTTCAGCTAGATCCGTTCCTGTTATCTTCCTACTGACAGGCAGGCTTGTCTGGTTACAGTATATAAAGCTACCTGAAGAAAATTACAGGTGTTCTTTTTGATCCTATTAGTACCACGGTCAGGCAGCTAGACTATTTACATTTAGTACAGTGTGTCCTGCTCACAGTGTTCAGCTAGATCCGTTCCTGTTATCTTCCTACTGACAGGCAGGCTTGTCTGGTTACAGTATATAAAGCTACCTTAAGAAAATTACAGGTGTTCTTTTTGATCCTATTAGTACCACGGTCAGGCAGCTAGACTATTTACATTCAGTGCAGTGCGTCCTGCTCACAGTGTTCAGCTAGATCCGTTCTTGCTATTTACATTCAGTGCAGTGCGTCCTGCTCACAGTGTTCAGCTAGATCCGTTCCTGGTATTTACATTTAGTGCAGTGCGTCCTGCTCACAGTGTTCAGCTAGATCCGTTCCTGCTATATACATTTAGTGCAGTACGTCCTGCTCACAGTGTTCAGCTAGATCCGTTCCTGTTATCTTCCTACTGACAGGCAGGCTTGTCTGGTTACAGTATATAAAGCTACCTGAAGAAAATTACAGGTGTTCTATCCCAGCTTAGTGCAGCTACAGGCCATTAGTATGTCTGGAAGGCCAAGAAGGAGAGGCAGACAGTCACAAGCCAATAAGAGAGGGCAAGCAGGCTCTGTGTCTAGTGCTGGTCGTGGAGACGGTGCATCCTCATCAGCACGTGGCCATGGGACACGCTTGGCCTTTTTTTCGGCAGCTGGCCGTGTTGAGCCGCAACATGCGGAAGACTTGGTCGAGTGGATGACCAAGCCGTCCTCATCCTCCTCATCCTCTCTCACCCATGCCCAGGGTGCTTTGTCTGGCAAAGCAGCGGCCTCTTCCCTCAGCTCAATGTCATCAGTGACTCCTTCCCTAGCTCCACCATGTCCTCATGAGGATTCCCTCGAACTGTTTGACCACAGTGTTGGGTACATGCTCCAGGAGGATGCCCAGCGTTTGGAAGGCTCTGATGATGATACTGAGCTCAATGAAGGCAGTAACATGAGCACGGACAGAGGGGGTGCCCAAGAAGGACAGCAATCTGGCAGTCATGCTCCCCCTGCTGCAGCATACTGCCAGGTTTGCTCCAGTGATGAGGAGGGAGGGGATGATGAGGTCACTGACTCAACGTGGGTGCCTGATAGGAGAGAGGAGGAGGAGGAGGAGGAGGAGGAGGAGGAGGTGGCACATCACCAACTAGGCAGGATGCCCTCCAGGGGCCAGCCTAAGGGCAGCACATTGACTGCATCACACCCCAAAGCTCTACATGTGCAGGGCGCTGCAGTCTCTGCGCGTTATTCAAAAAGTTCTTTGGTGTGGGCCTTTTTTGAGACGAGTGCATCAGATCGCACCGCTGCTATTTGCAACATATGTCTCAAGCGTATCTCGCGTGGCCAAAACATCTCCCGCTTGGGTACCACATGCTTGACCAGACATATGTTGACCTGCCATGCAGTTCGTTGGCAAGCGTATCTAAAAGACCCACACCAAAGAACAAAGACGATCTCTCCTTGCTCCTCATCAGCTGAGATTTCCAACCCCACTAGACCTTCAGTCCTCTCTGCGACCTGCAGTGAGAGGAATGAAGGTGTAGAATTAGGTGTGTCACAGCCAAGTACTTGTGGGCAATCTGCTTTTGGTACACCGACGTCAGATTGTACCAGGCAAATTTCCCTGCCCCAGCTGCTGCACCGCCGAAAGAAGTTTGCTCCCAGCCATCCACATGCCCAGCGGTTGAATGCTAGCTTGGCAAAATTGCTAGCACTTCAACTGCTGCCTTTTCAGTTGGTAGACTCTGCCCCCTTCCGTGAGTTTGTGGAATGTGCGGTTCCTCAGTGGCAGGTACCCAAACGCCACTTTTTCTCACGGAAGGCGATTCCGGCTCTCTACCGGCATGTGGAAGGCAATGTCCATGCCTCGCTGGACAGGGCGGTCAGCGGTAAGGTGCATATTACCGCTGACTCATGGTCCAGCAGGCATGGACAGGGACGTTACTTAAGTTTCACGGCGCATTGGGTGACTCTGCTGGCAGCTGGGAAGGATGCAGGACAAGGTGCAGTAGTGTTGGAGGTTGTTCCGCCACCACGCCTCCAAAATGCTGATTGTGACACACCTCTCTCCTCCACCCCCTCCTCTTCTTCTTCCTCCATGGCCTCTTCCTCGGAACCAGCGGTGCTCCGTAGGCGTTCAAGGGGCTACGCAAGTACGCAGGCCAAAAGATGCCATGCGGTGCTTGAGCTGGTGTGCTTGGGGGACAGGAGCCACACTGGGGCAGAGGTTCTGTCAGCTCTGCAGGGGCAGGTTCAGAGGTGGTTGACGCCACGCCAACTTAAGGCAGGAATGGTGGTTTGCGACAATGGCACCAACCTCCTCTCTGCCCTCCGACAGGGACAACTGACCCATGTGCCCTGTTTGGCTCACGTCCTTAACTTGGTGGTGCAGCGGTTCTTGGGCAGGTACCCGGGCTTACAGGATGTCCTGAGGCAGGCCAGGAAAGTCTCTGTGCATTTCCGCCGGTCATATAATGCCAGTGCTCGGCTGACGGACCTCCAAAAGGTGTTTAACCTGCCCAAGAACCGCCTAATCTGTGACATGCCCACCAGGTGGAACTCGACGTTGGCCATGCTGCAGCGGCTGCACACGCAGCAGAGGGCCATCAATGAGTACCTGTGCGACTATGGCACCAGGACAGGGTCAGGGGACCTTGGTTTTTTTTCCCCACGCCAGTGGGCCATGATCAGGGATGCATGCACTGTCCTGTCACCATTCGAGGAGGCCACGAGGATGGTGAGCACTGACAGTGCATGCATCAGTGACACTGTCCCCCTTGTCCACCTGTTGGAGCACACGCTGCGTGGAATAATGGACAGGGCACTTGAGGCAGAACAGAGGCAGGAAGAGGAGGACTTCCTTAGCTCTCAAGGCCCCCTTTATCCAGACAGTGTTCCTGCGTGCCCGCCGATCACACAGGAAGAGGAGGAGGAGGAGGAGGAGGAGGAGGAGGAAGATTGTGTCAGTATGGAGGTGGAGCCTGGCACTCAGCATCAGCAGTCTTTAAGGGATCAGTCCCAAGGAACACATGGACTTGTACGTGGCTGGGAGGAGGTGGCTGCGGACGTTGTTGTCCTTAGTGACCCAGAGGACTCCGGACCGAATGCCTCAGCAAACCTACGCTGCATGGCCTCCCTGATCCTGCAAAGCCTGCGTAAGGATCCTCGTATTCGTGGTATCAAGGAGAAGGACCAATACTGGCTGGCAACCCTCCTTGATCCACGTTACAAGGGTAAGGTTGCGGACCTTATCTTGCCATCGCAGAGGGAGCAGAGGATGAAACATCTTCGGGAGGCCTTGCAGAAAGGTCTGTGCAACGCGTTCCCAGAGACTGGGAGGTTACAAACTCCTGTTTCTGGACAACGTGTTGCTGAGGCTTCGGTCAGTCAAAGAAGGAGCGGTGGAGAAGGTGGCCGTCTGACCGATGCGTTCAGACAATTTTTTGGTCCGCAGCCCCAAGGTATGATCGGTTCCAGCAACCATCGCCAGCGTCTGTTTTACATGGTGCAGGAATACCTAGGGGCAAGATCAGACTTGGACACCTTTCCCACCGAAAATCCTCTGGGTTACTGGGTCTTGAGGATGGATCACTGGCCAGAGCTTGCACAGTATGCAATTGAGCTACTGGCCTGTCCTGCATCCAGCGTTCTTTCGGAACGCACATTCAGTGCTGCTGGAGGCGTGGTAACCGATCACAGGGTGCGTCTGTCCACCGACTCGGTCGATCGGCTGACCTTCATAAAAATGAATCAGTCTTGGATCACCACCAGCTACCAAGCACCTGATGCAGATGTAACCGAATAATTTTTTTTGAAATCTCAGATCCCTTCAAAGACTGCCTATGCTGATGCTGAGTGACTATCCCTGAGTAATTATCCTCTTCCTCCTCAATCATCACGCTGATAGCTTGTAAGAACATTTTTGGTTCTGGGCGCCACCACCAGTGCCTAAGGCACAATTTTTCAGCCCCTGTTTAACAGGGGCGTGTAATTACAATTTTTGATGTAATACTTTGCAGCAGGGCTCGTTCCTGCATTCCAACTAGAGTGTCTGTGAGGGGTTGCAGTGTTGTGGCACCAGCACCAGTGCCTAAGACCCAATTTTTCAGCCCCTGTCTAACAGGGGCGTGTAATTACAATTTTTGATGCAATACTTTGCAGCAGGGCTTGTTCCTGCGTTTCAACTAGAGTGTCTGTGAGGGGTTGCAGTGTTGTGGCACCAGCACCAGTGCCTAAGACCCAATTTTTCTGCCCCTGTCTAACAGGGGCGTGTAATTACAATTTTTGATGCAATACTTTGCAGCAGGGCTCGTTCCTGCGTTCCAACTAGAGTGTCTGTGAGGGGTTGCAGTGTTGTGGCACCAGCACCAGTGCCTAAGGCCTAATTTTTCAGCTCCTGTTCAACAGGGGCATGTAATTACAATTACTAATATTTCACAGCAGGGCCCTGTGAGGGCTTACAGTGTTTTGGCCACAGCAACACCTAAGGCCCAAATTTCTGCTGAGTATATAGGGCAGGACCCTACTTTCAAACATCTAACTTACAAACGACTCCTACTTGCAAACGGAAGGAGACAACAGGAAGTGAGATGAAATCTACCCCTAAGGAAGGGAAATTCTCTCCTGTAAGAGTTAATATGGGAAAACAATTTCTCCTTTCCACTGATGCTTTCCAATCCTTGTTCCACAAAAAAACCCAAATTTTCAAAAAACATTTTTCATTGGGACAAAAAAGTGAGGTGAAATCTTCTGAAGAGGAGGAAAGACGCAAAACAAATGTCACAGGGGTGATAACCCTTCCCTATGTTTTCCAAAAAGCTTAGAAAAGATTTTTTGGCTGGAGCTAAACACATTAAAAATGTTCAAAATTACAAACAGATTCTACTTAACAACAAACCTACAGTCCCTGTCTTGTTTGCACCGCCTGAATACTGCTGTTCAGAGTATATAGGGACCTTTCCTTATTTTAATTTGGGTGCGGGGTTCCCCTTAATATCCATACAAGACCCAAAGGGCCTGGTAATGGACTGGGGGGTACCCATGCCGTTTGTCTCACTGATTTTCATCCATATTGCCATGACCCGACATGACATTAAACCCGCAAGCAGTTTTAAATGAGATTTTTTCCTTTAAAAATGACATTTGGTGCAGGGACTGTTCTAAACATGGGAAACACGCGTCACTTTACAGGCATACTATAGACACCCCCCAGGTACGATATTTAAAGGAATATTTCACTTTTTTTTTTTTACTTTAAGCATCATTAAAATCACTGCTCCCGAAAAAACGGCCGTTTTTAAAAGTTTTTTTTGCATTGATACATGTCCCCTGGGGTAGGACCCGGGTCCCCAAACCCTTTTTAGGACAATACCATGCAAATTAGCCTTTAAAATGAGCACTTTTGATTTCGAACGTTCGAGTCCCATAGACGTCAATGGGGTTCTAACGTTCGTGCGAACTTGCGGTCCGTTCGCGGGTTCTGGTGCGAACCGAACCGGGGGGTGTTCGGCTCATCCCTACTCACAATATACCTGTAACAGGTATTGGTTATTTGAAGGGATGAGTTTGATGTTCGGGTCGAACATAAGTTCGACTCGAACATTCGGTGTTCGTTCGTTCACAGAACAGCGAACATTATGGGGCATTTGCGGGAAATTCGAGCGCTACGGAACGCCCCATAAGGCACTGCGAGATTGTAGTGCATTGCTGTATTATGATTGGCCAAAGCATGCACCTGACATGCATGCTTTGGCCAATCACAGCACGCTCTGCTGAGAGAGCCATAATTGGCCAAAGGCAGAGTGCCTTTGGCCAATCATGGCTCAGGGGGACTAAGTCCATGCCCCACACTATATAAGGCTGCTTACACGGCGGCCGTGTGTAGTGTTGTTGTCGTGGACAGAGAGATAGCTTGAGTTACATTATGCAGGCAGGTTATTCAGTTAGTGGCAGTGTATTTGATATATATAAGTGTATATATATATATATATATATATATATATATATATATATATATATATATACAGTTTCTAATACAGTGCAGGCGGTGTACACAGTATCTAATACAGTGTGTACAGTTTATAATACTTTTCTGGTGGTGTACACAATATCTAATACAGTGAGTACAGTTTCTACTACTTTTCTGGTGGTGTACACAATATCTAATACAGTGAGTACAGTTTCTACTACTTTTCTGGTGGTAGTAACACAGTATGTACAGTTTCTAATACATGTCAGGCGGTCTACACAGTATCTAATACAGTGCATACAGTTTATACTTCTTTTCTGGTGGTTTACAAGTATCTAATACAGTGTGTACAGTTTCTAATACACTTCAAGTGGTGTACACAGTATCTAATACAGTGTGTACAGTTTCTACTACCTTTCTAGTGGTGTACACAGTACACAATACAGTGCAGCCGTAGTACAGTTTCTAATACGGTGCAGACAGTATACACAGTATCTAATACAGTGTGTACAGTTTTTACTACACTTCTGGTGGTGTACACAGTACAAAATAAAAAAAATCTCTCTCTCTCTCTCTCTCTCTCTCTCTCTCTGTTTCTAATACACTTCAGGCGATGTACATATATAGTTACATAGTAGGTGAGGTTGAAAAAAGACACAAGTCCACAGTATCTAATACAGTGTGTACAGTTTTTACTACACTTCTGGTGGTGTACACAGTACAAAATAAAAAAATCTCTTTCTCTCTCTCTCTCTCTCTCTCTCTCTCTCTCTCTCTCTCTCTCTCTCTCTCTCATACACTTCAGGCGATGTACATATATAGTTACATAGTAGGTGAGGTTGAAAAAAGACACAAGTCCACGGTATCTAATACAGTGTGTACAGTTTCTAATATACTTCTGGTGGTGTATACAATACAGTGCAGCTGTAGTACAGTTTCTAATATAGTGCAGGCGGTGTACACAGTATCTAATACAGTGTGTACAGTTTCTACTACACTTCTGGTGGTGTACACAGTACACAATACAGTACAGCAATTGTACAGTTTCTAATACAGTGCAGGCGGTGTACACAGTATCTAATACAGTGTGTACAGTTTATAATACTTTTCTGGTGGTGTACACAATATCTAATACAGTGTGTACAGTTTCTACTACTTTTCTGGTGGTGTACACAATATCTAATACAGTGAGTACAGTTTCTACTACTTTTCTGGTGGTAGTAACACAGTATGTACAGTTTCTAATACACGTCAGGCGGTCTACACAGTATCTAATACAGTGAATACAGTTTCTACTACTTTTCTGGTGGTTTACAAGTATCTAATACAGTGTGTACAGTTTCTAATACACTGCAGGTGGTGTACACAGTATCTAATACAGTGTGTACAGTTTCTAATACACTTCAAGTGGTGTACACAGTATCTAATACAGTGTGTACAGTTTCTACTACCTTTCTAGTGGTGTACACAGTACACAATACAGTGCAGCCGTAGTACAGTTTCTAATACAGTGCAGACAGTATACACAGTATCTAATACAGTGTGTACAGTTTTTACTACACTTCTGGTGGTGCACACAGTACAAAATACAGTGCAGCCATTGTACAGTTTCTAAAATAGTGCACACAGTGTACACAGTATCTAATACAGTGTGTACAGTTTCTACTACTTTTCTGGTGGTGTACACAGTATCTAATACAGTGTATAGAGTTTCTACTAAACTTCTAGTGGTGTACACAGTATAAAATACAGTGCAGCCATTGTGCATTTTCTAATACAGTGCAAGCGGTGTACTTAGTATCTAATACAGTGTGTACAGATTCTTATATTCATTCTGGTGGTGTACACAGTATAAATTACAATGCAGCCGTTGTAAAGTTTCTAATACAGTGCAGACGGTGTACACAGTATTGAATACAGTGTGTACAGTTTCTACTACATTTCGGGTGGTGTACACAGTACACAATACAGTGCAGCCATAGTACAGTTTCTAATACAGTGCAGGCGGTGTACAAAGTATCTAATACAGTATGTACAGTTTCTAATACACTTCAGGCGGTGTACACAGTATCTATTACAGTGTACATCTGTGTATATATATATATATATATATATATATATATATATATACAGTATCTCACAAAAGTGAGTACATCCCTGACATTTTTGTAAATATTTTATTATATCTTTTCACGTGACAACACTGAAGAAATGAAGAAATGACACTTTGCTTTAATGTAAAGTAGTAAGTGTACAGCTTGTATAACAGTGTAAATTTGCTGTCAGCTCAAAATAACTCAACACACAGCCATTAATGTCTAAACTGCTGGCAACAAAAGTGAGTACACCCCTAAGTGAAAATGTCCAAATTGGGCCCAAACTGTCAATATTTTGTGTGGCCACCATTATTTTCCAGCACTGCTTTAACCCTCTTGGGCATGGAGTTCACCAGAGCTTCACAGTTTGCCTCTGGAGTCCTCTTCCACTCCTTCATGACAACATCACAGAGCTGGTGGATGTTAGAGAGCTTGCGCTCCTCCACTTTCCATTTGAGGATATCCCACAGAAGCTCAATAGGATTTAGGTCTGGAGACATGCTTGGCCAGTCCATCACCTTTACCCTCAGCTTCTTTAGCAAGCCAGTGGTCGTCTTGGAGGTGTGTTTGGGGTCGTTATTATGTTGGAATCCTGCCCTGCGGCCCACTCTCCGAAGGGAGGGGATCATGCTCTGCTTCAGTATGTCACAGTACATGTTGGCATTCATGGTTTCTTCAATGAACTGTAGCTCCCCAGTGCTTGCAGCGCTCATATAGCCCCAGACCATGACACTCCAACAACCATGCTTGACTGTAGGCAAGACCAGTGGCGTAGCGTGGGGGGTGCAGGGGGTGCCGTGGCCCTGGGCGTGATATTTAGGGGGGCGCCAGTATGTGTCACTGGCTGCCTCCTCCTAATTTCTAATTTTGTGTCCCCGGGCTCCGGCCGCCATGTTAAGTGTCCGGCGCCCTGTGATTGGGTGTATGGGGGTCATGTGAGGCGCCCCGCCTCCGCACATGACCCCCATACACCCAATCACAGGGCGCTGGATACTGAACATGGCAGCAAGCAGAGCGCAGGGGAGAGAAGAAAGAGCCGCCGCTGTGTTCTCCTCCTCATCTGGATCGATGCAGCCAGGATAAGAAGGTAAGTGAGAGTCTTGTTACTGGGAGGGGGAGGGGGGGCGAGAGAGAGAGACTGTAGGCAGGACAGTGTAGTGTAGTATAGTATGGAGGTCGGTGTAGTGTCACTATGGGGGGCAGTGTAGTGGACAGTATAGTGGTTAGTGTAGTATAGTGGTTAGCATAGTGGTCAGTATAGTGTAGTTTAGTATGGAGGTCAGTGTAGTATAGTGGACAGTGTAGTATAGTGGACAGTATAGTGTAGTGGACAGTGTAGTATGGTGGTCAGTATAGTGCAGTATAGTGGTCAGTGTAGTGGTTAGTGTAGTGGACAGTGTAGTATAGTGGTCAGTGTAGTATGGTGGTCAGTGTAGTATGGTGGTCAGTATAGTGTAGTATGGTGGACAGTGTAGTATGGTGGTCAGTGTAGTATGGTGGACAGTGTAGTATGGTGGACAGTGTAGTATATTGGTCAGTGTAGTATGGTGGACAGTGTAGTATGGTGGTCAGTGTAGTATAGTGGACAGTGTAGTATGCTGGTCAGTATAGTGTAGTATAGTGGACAGTGTAGTGTAGTGGTTAGTGTAGTGGTCAGTGTAGTATGGTGGTCAGTGTAGTATGGTGGTCAGTGTAGTATGGTGGACAGTGTAGTATGGTGGACAGTGTAGTATGGTGGACAG
Source organism: Lithobates clamitans (assembly GCA_037952925.1). Taxonomy (NCBI): domain Eukaryota; kingdom Metazoa; phylum Chordata; class Amphibia; order Anura; family Ranidae; genus Lithobates; species Lithobates clamitans. The sequence goes on along the minus strand of JBBGZY010000292.1, from coordinate 8,643,885 downwards.
TGTAGTATAGTGGACAGTGTAGTATGCTGGTCAGTATAGTGGACAGTGTAGTGTAGTGGTTAGTGTAGTGGACAGTGTAGTATGGTGGTCAGTGTAGTATGGTGGACAGTGTAGTATGGTGGTCAGTATAGTGTAGTATAGTGGACAGTGTAGTATGGTGGTCAGTATAGTGGTCAGTGTAGTGTAGTATAGTGGACAGTGTAGTATGGTGGTCAGTATAGTGTAGTGTAGTGGTCAGTGTAGTGTAGTGGTCAGTGTAGTGTAGTGGTCAGTGTAGTGTAGTGGTCAGTGTAGTATGGAGGACAGTGTAGTATGGAGGACAGTGTAGTATAGTGGTCAGTGTAGTATGGTGGTCAGTATAGTGTAGTATGGTGGACAGTGTAGTATGGTGGTCAGTGTAATATAGTGGTCAGTGTATTATGGTGGTCAGTATAGTGTAGTATGGTGGACAGTGTAGTATGGTGGTCAGTGTAATATAGTGGTCAGTGTAGTATAGTGGTCAGTGTAGTATGGTGGTCAGTGTAGTATAGTGGACAGTGTAGTATGGTGGTCAGTGTAGTATAGTGGTCAGTATAGTATGGTGATCAGTGTAGTATGGTGGTCAGTGTAGTATGGTGGTCAGTGTAGTATGGTGGTCAGTATAATGTAGTATAGTGGACAGTGTAGTATAGTGGTCAGTGTAGTATGGTGGTCAGTATAGTGGACAGTGTAGTATGGTGGTCAGTATAGTGTAGTATAGTGGTCAGTGTAGTATGGTGGTCAGTATAGTGGACAGTGTAGTATGGTGGTCAGTATAGTGTAGTATAGTGGTCAGTGTAGTATGGTGGTCAAGTGTAGTGTAGTATAGTGGACAGTGTAATGTAGTATAGTGGACAGTGTAGTATAGTGGACAGTGTAGTATGGTGGTCAGTGTAGTATGGTGGTCAGTGTAGTATGGTGGTCAGTGTAGTATGGTGGTCAGTGTAGTATAGTGGTCAGTGTAGTATGGTGGTCAGTATAATGTAGTATAGTGGTCAGTGTAGTATGGTGGTCAGTGTAGTATGGTGGTCAGTATAATGTAGTATAGTGGACAGTGTAGTATAGTGGTCAGTGTAGTATGGTGGTCAGTATAGTGGACAGTGTAGTATGGTGGTCAGTATAGTGTAGTATAGTGGTCAGTGTAGTATGGTGGTCAGTATAGTGGTCAGTGTAATATAGTGGTCAGTGTAGTATGGTGGTCAGTATATTATAGTGGTCAGTATAGTATAGTGGTCAGTGTAGTGGTCAGTATAGTATAGTGGACAGTGTAGTTCTCAGTGTAGTGGTCAGTATAGGAATCAGGTAGGTCAGTACTATTGTATTTGAAGGGACTCGGGGATAGCTAAAAGTCCGCAGGTTGGGGGGGGGGGGCGCAAATTACTTGCCTTGCCCCGGGTGCTGACAACCTACGCTAAGCCACTGGGCAAGACACACTTGTTTATGTACTCCTCACCTGGTTGCCGTCACACACGCTTGACACCATCTGAACCAAATAAGTTTATCTTGGTCTCATCAGACCACAGGGCATGGTTCCAGTAATTCATGTCCTTAGTCTACTTGTCTTCAGCAAACTGCGGATTTTCTTGTGTATCATCTTTAGAAGACACTTCCTTCTGGGATGACAGCCATGCAGACCAATTTGATGGAGTGTGCGGCATATGGTCTGAGCACTGACTGGCTGAGCCCCCACCCCATTCAATCTTTGCAGCAATGTTGGCAGCAGTCATACATTTATTTACCAAAGACAACCTCTGGATATGACGCTGAGCACGTGCACTATAGTGTAGTGTAGTGGTCAGTGTAGTGTAGTGGTCAGTGTAGTGTAGTGGTCAGTGTAGTGTAGTGGTCAGTGTAGTATGGAGGACAGTGTAGTATGGAGGACAGTGTAGTATAGTGGTCAGTGTAGTATGGTGGTCAGTATAGTGTAGTATGGTGGACAGTGTAGTATGGTGGTCAGTGTAATATAGTGGTCAGTGTATTATGGTGGTCAGTATAGTGTAGTATGGTGGACAGTGTAGTATGGTGGTCAGTGTAATATAGTGGTCAGTGTAGTATAGTGGTCAGTGTAGTATGGTGGTCAGTGTAGTATAGTGGACAGTGTAGTATGGTGGTCAGTGTAGTATAGTGGTCAGTGTAGTATGGTGATCAGTGTAGTATGGTGGTCAGTGTAGTATGGTGGTCAGTGTAGTATGGTGGTCAGTGTAGTATGGAGGACAGTGTAGTATGGAGGACAGTGTAGTATAGTGGTCAGTGTAGTATGGTGGTCAGTATAGTGTAGTATGGTGGACAGTGTAGTATGGTGGTCAGTGTAATATAGTGGTCAGTGTATTATGGTGGTCAGTATAGTGTAGTATGGTGGACAGTGTAGTATGGTGGTCAGTGTAATATAGTGGTCAGTGTAGTATAGTGGTCAGTGTAGTATGGTGGTCAGTGTAGTATAGTGGACAGTGTAGTATGGTGGTCAGTGTAGTATAGTGGTCAGTGTAGTATGGTGATCAGTGTAGTATGGTGGTCAGTGTAGTATGGTGGTCAGTGTAGTATGGTGGTCAGTATAATGTAGTATAGTGGACAGTGTAGTATAGTGGTCAGTGTAGTATGGTGGTCAGTATAGTGGACAGTGTAGTATGGTGGTCAGTATAGTGTAGTATAGTGGTCAGTGTAGTATGGTGGTCAGTATAGTGGACAGTGTAGTATGGTGGTCAGTATAGTGTAGTATAGTGGTCAGTGTAGTATGGTGGTCAAGTGTAGTGTAGTATAGTGGACAGTGTAATGTAGTATAGTTGACAGTGTAGTATAGTGGACAGTGTAGTGTAGTATAGTGGTCAGTATAGTGGACAGTGTAGTATGGTGGTCAGTGTAGTATAGTGGTCAGTGTAGTATAGTGGTCAGTGTAGTATGGTGGTCAGTATAGTGTAGTATAGTGAACAGTGTAGTATAGTGGTCAGTGTAGTATGGTGGTCAGTGTAGTATAGTGGTCAGTGTAGTATGGTGGTCAGTGTAGTATGGTGGTCAGTGTAGTATAGTGGTCAGTGTAGTATAGTGGTCAGTGTAGTATGGTGGTCAGTGTAGTATGGTGGTCAGTGTAGTATGGTGGTCAGTGTAGTATGGTGGTCAGTGTAGTATAGTGGTCAGTGTAGTATGGTGGTCAGTATAATGTAGTATAGTGGTCAGTGTAGTATGGTGGTCAGTGTAGTATGGTGGTCAGTATAATGTAGTATAGTGGACAGTGTAGTATAGTGGTCAGTGTAGTATGGTGGTCAGTATAGTGGACAGTGTAGTATGGTGGTCAGTATAGTGTAGTATAGTGGTCAGTGTAGTATGGTGGTCAGTATAGTGGTCAGTGTAATATAGTGGTCAGTGTAGTATGGTGGTCAGTATATTATAGTGGTCAGTATAGTATAGTGGTCAGTGTAGTGGTCAGTATAGTATAGTGGACAGTGTAGTTCTCAGTGTAGTGGTCAGTATAGGAATCAGGTAGGTCAGTACTATTGTATTTGAAGGGACTCGGGGATAGCTAAAAGTCCGCAGGTTGGGGGGGGGGGCGCAAATTACTTGCCTTGCCCCGGGTGCTGACAACCTACGCTACGCCACTGGGCAAGACACACTTGTTTATGTACTCCTCACCTGGTTGCCGTCACACACGCTTGACACCATCTGAACCAAATAAGTTTATCTTGGTCTCATCAGACCACAGGGCATGGTTCCAGTAATTCATGTCCTTAGTCTACTTGTCTTCAGCAAACTGTTTGCGGGTTTTCTTGTGTATCATCTTTAGAAGACACTTCCTTCTGGGATGACAGCCATGCAGACCAATTTGATGGAGTGTGCGGCATATGGTCTGAGCACTGACTGGCTGAGCCCCCACCCCATTCAATCTTTGCAGCAATGTTGGCAGCAGTCATACATTTATTTACCAAAGACAACCTCTGGATATGACGCTGAGCACGTGCACTCAACTTTTTTGGTCGACCATGGTGAGGCCTGTTCTCAGCGGAATCTGTCCTGTTAAACTGCTGTATGGTCTTGACCACTGTGCTGAAGCTCAGTTTCAGGATCTTGGCAATCTTCTTATAGCCTAGGCCATCTTTATGTAGAGCAGCAATTCTTTTTTTCAGATCCTCAGAGAGTTCTTTGCCATGAGGTGCCATGTTAAATTTCCAGTGATCAGTATGAAAGAGTGAGAGCGATAACACCAAATTTAACACACCTTCTCCCCATTCACACCTGGGTCCTTGTAACACTAACGAGTCACATGACACCGGGGAGGGAAAATGGCTAATTGGGCCCAATTTGGACATTTTCACTTAGGAGTGTACTCACTTTTGTTGCGACATTAATGGCTGTGTGTTGAGTTATTTTGAGGGGACAACAAGATACTGTATATATATATATATATATATATATATATATATATATATATATACTCTGCATTCGGTGTAGCCCATATATACAGTGCATTCGGTGGTGTATAGTTTCTAATAAACTTCAGGCGGTGTACACAGTATATAATACAGTGTAGTGTGGTGTTGCAAAAAAAAAAAAAATACATCATTTACGGAAGGCCACTAAGGAGAGGCAGGTGCTCACAGGCCACTAAAAGAGGGCAAGCAACCTTTGTGTCTACAGTAAACAGTGGTGGTCATGGACATGATGCATCCTCTGCAGGTGGCCATGGGGCACGCTTGTCCTTTTTTTTATTATTGAGCCACAACATGCAGAAGAGTTGGTGGAGTGGATAACAAAGCCGCCCTCATCCTCCTCATCCTCTGTCACCCAGGCTTAGAATAGTATGCCTTCCAATGCAGCTGCTAAAGCAGCCTGTCCCATCGGCTCCTTGTCCGCAGTCACTCCTTCCGTAGCCCCACCATCATGCATGGAGGAGTCCCCAGAATTATTTGACCACAGTGTCGGGTACATGCTGCTGGAGGATAAGCAGAGATTTGAAGGCTCTGATGTTGGTTCCCAGGTTGAGGAAGGGAGTAACATGAGCCTAGAGAGAAGGGGTGCCCAAGAAGGACAAGAAACTGGCAGTCATGTTTCCCCAGCTGCAGCATACTGCCAAGTTTGCTCCAGTGACAAGGAGGAAGGGGATGATGAGGTCACTGACTGTACTTAGGTGCCTGAGAGAAAAGAGGAGGAAAGTGAGGAGGAGGACGCACATCTCCAACGAGGCAGGATGTTCTCTAGGGAGCAGCTTAAGGACAGCCACCCTATTGCATCACACTGCAAAGCTCCGCAGGTGCAGGGCACTGCTGACTCCCCGCTGACTTTTAAAAGTTCCTTCATGTGGGCCTTTTTCGACACGTGTGCAGCAGATCGCACCATTGCTTTTTGCAACCTATGTCTGAATCGGATCAAGCGTGGCAAGCACAGTAGCCGCTTGGGCACCACATGCTTGACCAGACATATGATGACCTGCCATGCAGTCCGTTGACAACAGCACTTGAAAGACCCACATCAAAGAAAAAGGCGGACTTCTCCTTGCTCCTCATCGGGGATCTCCAACTCTACTATACCTCTAGTCCTCTCAAAAACCTGCACTAAGAGGAATGAAGGTATAGCAATAGGTGTCCCAAGTACTTGCAGCCAATCTGCTAGCAGTACACCACCAATTGATTTTAGCAGGCATATGTCCCTACCCCAGTTGCTAAACCGTAAAAAGAAATTCGGTCCCAGCCATCCACATGCTAGCTTGGCCAAGCCGCTAGCACTGCAACTGCTGCCTTTTTAGCTGGTAGACTCTGCCCCCTTTCGTGAATTTGTGGAATGTGCTGTACGTCATTGGCAGGTTCCAAAATGCCCTTTCTTTTCAAGGAAGGCCATTCCGGCTCTATACTGGCATGTGGAAGGCAATGTTTTGGCCTCGTTGAACAGGGCAGTCAGCAGTAAGGTTCATATTACTGCTGACTCATGGTCCAGCAGGCATGGGCAAGGACATTACCTTTCTTTCACGGTGCACTGGGTAACTCTGCTGGCAGCTGGAAAGGATGCAGAACAGGGTTCAGTGTTGTTGGAGCGTGTTCTGCCACCACACCTCCAAAATGCTAATGGTGATTCTGCCACTGCTCTCTCCTCCACCCCCTCCTCTTCTTCTTCCTCTATCACCTTTTCTGCCGATTTGTTCTCTGAACCAGCGGTGCTCCGTAAGTATTCAAGGAGCTACGCAAGCAGTCAGGCTAAAAGATGCTATGCGGTGCTTGAGTTGGTCTGCCTAGGGGACAAGAGCTGCACTGGCACAGAGATTCTGTCAGCTCTTCAGGGGCAGGCTTAGAGGTGGTTGACGCCATGCCAGCTTCAGACAGGAATGGTTGTATGTGACAATGCCACTAACCTTCTCTCCGCCCTCTGACAGGGACACTTGACCCATGTTCTATGTTTGGCACACGTCCTGAATTTGGTGGTGCAGTGGTTCTTGAGCAGGTACCCAGGCTTATAAGTTCTCCTGAAGCAGGCCAGAAAAGTCTTTGGTCATTTCCACCGGTCATAAAATGCAAGTGCTTGGCTGGCTGACATTTAAAGGGAATGCAACCTGCCCATCAACTGCCTCATTTGTGACATGCCCACCAGGTGGAACTCAACGTTGGCACTGCTGCAGTGCTTGCACACACAGCTCAGGGCCATCATTGAGTATCTGTGTGAGTATGGCACCAGGACAGTTTTAGGGGAGCCTGGCTTCTTTTTGCCACGCCAGTGGCTACTGATCAAGGATGCATGCACTGTCATGTCACCATTTGAGGAGGCCACAAGGATGGTGAGCAGTGACAATGCATGCATCAGTGACACTGTCCCTCTAGTCTTCCTGCTGGAGTACGCGCTTCATGGAATCATGAACCGGGCACTTGAGGTAGAACAGCGGGAGGAAGAGGAGGACTTCCTTTCCTCTCAAGGCCCCCTTTATCCAGATAGCATTCCTGTGGCCCTGCCAAACACACAGGAAGAAGAGGAGGAGGAGGATTGTGTCAGAATGTATGTAGAGATAACACTCAGCAGCAGTCTTCAAGGTATGGTTTTCAGTCCCCAGAAACCCAAGGAGTTGTACGTGGCTGGGATGAGGTAGTTACTGATAATGTGATCCTTAGTGACCCAGAGGACTCAGAATCGAAACTTACGCTGCATGGCCTCCCTAATTCTGCAAAGCCTGTGAAAGGAACCTAGGATTTGTGGTATCAAGGAGAGGGATCATTGCTGGCTGGCAACCGATCTTGATCCACGTTACAAGGGTAAAGTTGCAGAACTCATCCTGCCTTCGCTGAGGGAGCAGAGGATGAAACATCTTCAGGAGGCCTTGAAGAAAGGTTTGTGTAATGCATTTCCAGACCCTGGGAAGTTACCATTTCCTGGTGATGGACAACGTGTTGCTGAGGCTTTGTTCAGTCAGAGGAAGAGCGGTGGAGAAGGTGGCCGGCTGACCGATGCTTTTAAACAATTTTTCAGCCCTCAGCACCAAGGTCTGATCGATTCAAGAAACCATTGCCAGCATCTACATTATATGGTGCAAGAATTTCTAGGAGCAAGAGAAGACTTGGAGACCTTTCCAACAGAGCATCCACTGGGTTACTGGGTCTTGAGGATGGACCACTGGCCAGAACTTTCTCAATATGCAATCAAGTTACTGGCCTGTCCTGCATTCAGCATGCTTTCTGAACGCACATTCAGTGCTGCTGGAGGGTTTGTAATGGATCAAAGAGTGCGCCTGTCCACAGACTCCATTGATAGGTTCACATTCATAAGCCTTGGATCAGCAGCTATCAAGCACCTGATGCTGATGTAACTGATTGAATTTGCTATGGATCTTGGATCCCTTAAAGACTGCCTATGCTGACTATCCTATTCCTCCTCAATCTTGATGATGCTATCTTCCAACAATATTTTTGGTTTAGGGCACCACCAGCACCACCCAAGGCCCAATTTTTCTGCCCCTGTTTAACAGGGGCATATCATTAAAATTTTTGATCTAATATTTCACAGCAGGGCCCGTTACTTCTCCCAACAAGAGTATCTGTGAGGGGTTACAGTGTTGTGGCACCACCACCCAAGGCCCAATTTTTCTGCCCCTGTTTAACAGGGGCAGAAAACACAAATTTTCAGTTGCTTTCATCTCCTCTGTCAGAGAACTTTTCAGAAGTTATCATGTTGATAACAGAGGTATAAAGCAGCAGAAAGACATGGAACTTAGAGCTTTGGGGAGCGATAAGTAAACACTACAGATATATGTGCCCAGGTCAGATTTTACGAATGGGGTTTACATCCACTTTAAGACTGGATTGAGAATGAAGTTGTGTAGAGTGACAGATTTACATAGAAAATAATTGATTAAATAATTTATTTTTCATTATTTGAAAATAGCAACTGTTTAAAGCCTTTAGGCCAACCATAGATGGTTCAAATCTCTGCTGGTTCAGCAGCGACCGGCCGAGATTCTAACTATGTATGGGCAGGCTGAATATACCCAAGTTCATCAATTGATCAACCTGGGTAAAACCAGTCTGTCAGATTTTACATGCAATTGGTGTCAGCGGCTATCATAGCTGCTAGCAGTATCTCTGTGTTCTTCTGACTCCCCCCACTGGGAGAACACAATGGCTCAGCGGGAGGGATTCCATCATCAACACTGATTATGTTGATGGCGGAATCAAGTGATTTTCTTTGCAGCAAAAAACATTGGTCCATCTATGGCTGGCTTTTAAGAGTACTGGATAACCCTCTGCACACTGCTGCATACCCTTTCTAGCAAACTTTGCAATTAAAAATAGGGATATTTAGTTCAAAGTATTGCAATACATGTTCAAGCTGGCCAACTGCATCAAAGTATTTCTTCTTTAGCCAGTCCTACTCTGCTCTGCCACTGCAAATGCTACTGTGGACACAATGCCAACATGGGGCAAACAGACACAAAATGGGGGAGAGCTACAACGTTTATGTCTGGCCACTGACCTGAAAAACAATAGAAACAAGATATACCTGTGCTCAGATCCCAGTAGCTTGTACATGTATATAACCTACCAGGTGCTAAAGGGTTGTGACAACATATTAACTCTACAAATTCTGGATGAACCCTCTGCACACTGCTATACCCTTTCAAGCAAACTTTGCAAACTGGCTAAAGATGGATAATTTTGACACATTTGACCAGCTTAAACATGTATTGCAATATGTGTGGACTAAATATCCCTATCTTTTATTGCAAAGTTTGCTTGAAAGGGTATAGTAGTGTGCTGAGGGTTCATACAGTATTTTTAATGTTAATATGTGGTTGCACTACTTTAGCACCTGGTAGATTATATGCATTGGGACCTGAGCACAGGTATATCTTGTTTCTACATTTTTGAGAGGTCCCCTCTACTCTTGTGCAGAACCCCCACTGTGTTTTTTCTTCAGTGCATAGAATCCCTCAATGAAGTCTATATGATATCATCACCCAACCCTTTTATCCTCAGCTTCTGGCAAGGTAGGAAGGAGGCATCTGCAGGACACTCTTCGCGATATAGATATGCACTGCAGAGTTAGGGGTTGTTGGGGTGATGGGTCACCCAGCAAACAGTGGTGACTTGAGTGAACAGTGTCCTCAACAGGTAATGCTGGCACTACAACAGTTAGTGGACAGCATTTCCTAATTGGTGATAACTTATAGTAATTGTAAAGTCTCGTTTTTTTTTTTCTAGAAAAATAACAAACCTGTTTATATTTACTTGCTCAGTGCAGTGGTTTTGCACAGAGCAGCCCCAATCCTCATTTTCTCGGGTGCCTCTGTTGTGCTCATGGCCCCTCCCTCCTGTTGAGTACCCCCACAGCAAGCAGCTTGCTACGGGGACACCCGAGCCATGTCACAGCTCTGTGTATCCATTCGGACCTCCCCCTCCACCTCTCTCTCCTGATTGGCTAACTGACTTTGATTGATAGCAACAGGGGGCAATGGCGCTGCTGCTGTGTCTCAGCCAATCAGGAGGGAGAGTCTCGGACAACCGAGACACTTATGGACATCGCTGGACAGAGAAGGGGCTCAGGTAATTATTGGGGGGGCTGAGGGGGGCTGCTACACACAGGAGGCTTATTATCTTAATGGATAGAATCCATTAAGATAAAAAACCTTCTGCCTTTCCAACCCGTTTAAAGGAGCTGGTGGCTACATGAAGAAGTGCCCCAACAAAAACTATGGATTCTTTCTATTTGTTTCCCCGAAAAGCAGCTTTCAGGGCTGCCATACTTTGTTTACAATTGAGCTGTAGTTCTCACCTTTGCAAGTCAGTGTGGAAGCAAAAGCAACTCAAAGCTGCTTAGGGTCCCTTTCACTTGGACTTCCCAATCAGGTCCTCCTGTCAGTTTTTCAGGCAGTCCTGATCAGAAGCACCATGCAAGTCTATGGGTGGGTTTATGTAAACAAATGTGTGCCCATTTATATCCACCTACCTGGGTCAATCCAGATCTGAACTTAAATGTGACAGATGCCTGATGTAAAGCAAACAGAAGTCCGCTTACATCCAGCTGCCCATAGATCCAACACGGGTCCTCAAATGTCCACTTTTACTAAATCACCTCACAAGTAGGTGGCAACCACAGTACACCTCCTTCAGCAACCCAAAGGCAAATTAAAGCAACTCAGAAGTACCTGAAAACATACAGCATTTGACTTTCTGTATAGCCAGATAATTATGCACATGAGTAAGAAGTGGTGAAAAATGTAACACTTTTGGCAGTGGCAGTGCAACAAATTATTCAATGGTGAAAAATCAGCAAATGATTTGAAAATTTAAATGATCAGTCTATACAAATGTGACAGTTGCTGCTATAGGATGTCCCTGTTGGTCTGTGTGAGCCCCTGGCTTTTTTTTTTATGTCTTGGATTTTCAAGAGCAAGATTCCCCTGCCATGTGTCTGTCCACTGGGACTTTTGAGTGTTCCTGCTTATCATGCACCTGGTATAGAGCCTGATATTAGGAGGAAGGCCTCTCTTACAGCTACAGCTCAGGAACTACTGTGAGTGAGACAGGGGCTGCGAGAGCATGGTGAGGTATAAGTGCCTGTAGTAAGGCCAGTATTCTGCACAGGTAGGTAGCTGATGCTCCTCCAGGAATGAGCCAGGAGACTGGTTACTGATGAGCCAGGCTGGCTGGTGACAGGATGCAAGTGCTTGAGAAACAGGCAAGAACTAGGTCAAAGCATACTGTTCAGGAGGCGCTGTGGCAGACTGAATGAGCAGGATGCAGAGTCAGGCACACTGGGTTGGTAGCAGGCAGCCATATCAGGCATAACCAACAGGCAGAAGAATAGTCAGAATTTTCTCTAATAGTCAGAACATAGGCCAAAATCAGTAAGGGTGAGGCAGATCAGGCAAACAAAGGAGGCAAGAGCAGATTCCAGGGACAAGCCATGGTCAGGGCAGGTTGGATCAGGAACATTGGGTCAGGAACAGAAGTCTGTCACATAAACTGGCAACAGTGTACACAGAACATTGTAGTTAACACAGCAAAACAGTCTACACAAAACGCTGTAGACCAACCCCCAATGAGCCAGTGCAGCAGCCATGTTTAAAGCCCAAACAGTGGCAGTATTTGTGACAGGCATGGGTCAGGCATGCTTGTGCGCACGTACACATCTGCCTGGACACTTGCTGGCTTGCACCTGCGCACACATATGCGTCTAGGAACATTGTCTGCTCTATCTGCAAGCCTTCCCTGACACTGCTCCTTTGGCTTCATGCTCAATAGAATAAAATAAATACAGTTAGGAAAGATTGGGAATCCCACATAATGATCGCAGCAGGTAAGAAGACTCAGGAACTCTGGAACGCTGCACAGAGCTCTCAACAAAAGTCCAGAGAAATATTTGGAGCTTCCAGGTGGTGCATCTTCCAAAAACATTATTAGTTTAAAGTACTTTAAAGTACTTTCAAAATATGCCATAAAGTCAACGTTGGATATAGATAGATAGATAGATAGATAGATAGATAGATAGATAGATAGATAGATAGATAGATAGATAGATAGATAGATAGATAGATAGATAGATAGATAGATAGATAGATAGATAGATAGATAGATAGATAGATAGATAGATAGATAGATAGATAGATAGATAGATAGATAGATAGATAGATAGATAGATAGAGAGATAGATAGATAGATAGATAGATTAAACTAATTATACCATTAATAGCAAAATATATTTTGTGTCTCATTTCAGCTACATTTTTTTCTGGTGAGACAATAACATGTTAATCAGTATCAGGAAATGTGAGATTTACTGGATGAAACATCTAGTACATTTTTGGATGAAGGTTCTTTTTACACTTTTATAAATCTGGCTGAGAGTTTCTGGCTAGTCTTTAGTAACAATGAAATGGTGTGATAATCCTATTTTCGGTTCATCATGAGACAGCTCTATAATTAAAGTTACATTTTGTAAAAAGCACTATCGTATAAACCAGAAAATTGCCAAGCAACTGCCTTTCCAAAATTATAATGGTTACTACCAGACCATCAGACTCCCAGTCTGAAAAAACTTTACTATATCTCAGCCCCAGGTCTGTATTTATAATCACGTATTAACACGAGAAGAATGGTGCCTTTTGTACATGGTGATTAATTTTTGCATTAGCAAGAACTAGAATTCAACCACACCCCTTCAATTTCTCCTTTTAATACCCTCAAATGTCTGAAGGATTCCAGACAAAGAAAAAGAAAGAAAAAAAAAAGCAGTCATCATTTGTAAATTTTGTGACTTTGTGCCCCTCTAACCCTGTTGCCCCAGACACAAAAATGCATTAAAACTGAACTCCAGACTAATATAATACATATTAAAAAGGCACTGTTACTTTGCCCATGTAGGCAAGGTATTAGTGTGTCTGGAAAGGGCATCCCCCAATCCCACTATACTATCCTTACCTGTGCTCCTTTGCAACTGTTTACATCTTGGCAGCCAGGTCTTAGGTTAGCTGTGTCCATGACCTGGGGTAACAGTGACATAACTCCCTTGGTCATGTGACAGTGCTCAGCCTAGCAACTGGCAGCAGGAGTAGGTCACATGCTCCCCCATAATCAAAAGTGCCAAATATTCTCACTGACTGCAGAGGAGCAGGGCAAAGGAGCACAGGCAAGGTAACTATATGGTGGTTGGGCATTTGACTGGGACTCATATAGTTCATACTCTTCCTGCCCCTGTCTGACCTTTAGCTGTCACCAATGGGATAATTCCAAAGGACACACTTGGCTGCTAATCAGCAGCAAGCCCCATCCCTACCATCTGAATTGCCAGTTCAGTTTGGACATTCCTTAGATCAAATGCTCCCTATAGTGATGAAAAGGAACACAATTTCTGTTGGGTATTTTTATGGTATGTTTTCCAATTGGGGAGATTTACCCTGACTTCCTGTTGGGACAGGATAGAAAATTTCTATAGTGGGGAGATAGACTGCAACAAAGCTCATTTTTCCAGTATAATAGAAGTGTTAGAGCCTCTGTTAATTCTAACAGTCATTGAGTTGATGCCCCAGTGATGACCACTCTGCTTATTTCTTGCCCTGTTCTCTGGGGACAGAAAGTGAAATAACATCTGCCCAATAGGGTCAGAGACAACACTACAATTTTCCAAGTGTATCTTAAACTAAAAAGAAAAAATAAAGTTTTCGCTAGAGTTTGGCTTTAAGAACTGTTATGCTGGGTTCAGCTAGCTTATGTAACCTTGTTTGTGATTGATTTGGCTCGTTTGCAGAACATTTCACTTTGGTTTCTTTTTGGTTGCAGTGTCCCCAAGCATGGAGGGGTAAAAGCCATGCTTTTGGAGACCAAACACAGGAAAGACCTGGGTTGGCTGTTGCTGCAGCCTTACACAGGAAGTCCATCCCTAGCAACTGAGCAGAAGGAGAGAGTCATGCAGCTGGAGAAGGAGGGAGGTGCCACCTTTCAAGGACAACATAATTTCACTTGGAATTAAGTTGCTGCCTGTTTTAGAAGACAGAGTCATTGCCATTGAATACCTAGACTGAGTTTGCTACCTGTAAGTACCTCACATACACAGTGCAGCACATCCAGCCACTGTATAGCAGTCTCAGAGTATTGATCATAACCAGGGCTTTTTTTCTCAGAGGACAGGTGCAGGAACTCCCCCTTTCTGAGTCACTGCTTTTCTCCGCTCCTACCCACCTCCAATTACTGTTCCTTGGTTCCACCCCCTACCCACTTCCCATTACTGCCCTTTTAGAGAATACAGAACCACGTATCATTCTGTGATGATAAGTAATTTGTTAATGATAACAAAAAAAGCAGTAAAATAGATCCCCTGTAGCCAGTAACAATAGAGCTCCTCCCAGCAACAATAGATCCCCCAACAACAATGGACCACGTGAAACATATCACCCCCAACAGCAACAATAGACCACCAGCAGCAACAACAGGTCTCCCCACAGCCAGCATCAATACACTCTCCAGCAGCCAGCAACAATAGACCATTTTTCACAACAAAAGATCTCTCCTAACAATAACTGACCTCCCAGCAATATAAGACCCTCCCCCACAACAATAGGTCCCCCACCAGCAACAATAGACCCCCCTGCAAAAATAGATCCCCTCCAGCTAGAATAGATCCCCCCAGCAGCCAGCATCAATAGACCCTGAAGCACACGCCGGCACCCTTTACCATTGCATACAGCTAGTGCAGGAGGTTCCGGAACTGTGCTTCCCCATGTTCCCACTGAAAAAAAGCCCTGATCATAACTGTGTATGCTTCCAGATGTCAGTTGTTCCCTAGCCAGGACTCCGGAATGCTGGGAGGCTCATTGGCCAATCCAGTTTGTACTTTATCTGCTTAGGTTGCAAAACATTTCTCTATTTCACAAAACATGTGCACAACAGTTATCTATAACAGAGAGCACCAATGTTTGTTCTTGTAAATTTTGCTGGTTTTCTGGTCTGCCAGGCAGCATTTCCCTATTAAATTTGAATACAAAACCAAAGTGTGTTGCGAGGACAGAAAAACTAAAAACTCAATATAACCAGAGGCTGTTCTGAGGGTAATGCCATACTTAAAAGGTGAATTATGACCAGGCTATGGACTATTAATATCTGCACACAAATACACTTTAGAACAACCCCATATAACTGCAGGCATTGTGAAGTAATTCATTCATAGCATCCTTGCTACTTGTACAAAAACAAAAAAAACAGCCTGCAGCATGTATAAGAAGCTGGATACTTACTACTTCAGGAGGCAGTGAGTGAAAAAATGTGTTTTCTTCCATGGTTACTAGCACCACTCTATGACACTTGTTGGATAGCATTTCCTTAGCTGGTTGCTGTGGTTGCTGCCGCCAGTTGCTATGTCACTACAGTACAGTGTTCCTTCAAGGTTTACATTAGAAAATGCTGTAACCTTCAGCTCTGTAGCTGAGCTCATTCTACTTCCTCCTTCCAGCAGTGACATGGCCATTGCCGGGACAAGGTCACCTAGAGCCAAGGGCGAACATATTCTCTCCCTAACCTCAAATTCTTCCTGCCAGCACAAATTCTTCCCATTCCCAGTCCCCCATACTAGCACAAATCTCCCCCATATTTTCCCTCCTTGCACAAATACACCCAATCATCCCTACTAGCACAAATTCCCCCCCAAAAAAACAAAACAAAAACAAATTCCCCACAAAGTGCAAATGCCCTCCCCCTACCTTTATTACCTTTTCTAGGACAAAGCCCCAAAATTTTCCCTAGCCCAACTTTTCTTCCCCCCATCCCCCCTCCCAACACAAATCCCCTCAAATCATTACCCCTAGCACACCTCCCCAAACTTCCTCTCCTTAAACAATTCTTATCCCCTGCTGCCCATCTGCCCACCCATTGTCTCGGCCCTGGACATGGTAGCCTGACAGTCTTTTAATCTCTAATTTAGACAGAAAGAGGTGATAGAGAGCAAACATTTAAAACAAGTTAACTGCTTCTCTGGTTAACTTTAGTGATGAATTGCTCTACATTAACTGAAGATACAAAGGTCTTTAAGGCAATATTTTAAAACATATTTACTTTTTGTTAAGAATATTTAAACATTTCAAAATTCATTGCTTGGTTACGATTCTACTTAACCACTTAAACCACTTGCCCACTGGGACAATTTTGACATTTTTCACATACAAAATTACCTAAATTACCCCCAAACATGATATCTTTTCTGAAAGTAGAGACTCTGGAGAATAAAATGATGGCTGTTGCAATTTTTAATGTCACAAGCAATTTTTGCATTTGCATTTATGTTCCATCAAATTAATAAATACCAAACATGTCAAATGAAATGGTAACAAACGACAGTACCTAAAATTGTCCATAGTCGGTGCTTTAAAAGTCTTCACAGGTTAAAAAGTTTAGAGTTAAACATGAGCTATGGTGCTAGAATTGTTGCTCTCACTCCAACGTTCATGGTGATACTTTACATGGTATGGAGCAATCACCATTTACATATGCATGCTGGACCTACATGCATGCTTGCATTTGCGTGCTAGCACGGGGAGAACAGGGGTTTTATTATTTTTATTTTTTGTACACTTTTTTTTTTCATTTAACTATATTGCTATCGCAAGAAGTGAACAAGGCCCTTGTGAAAGCTCTGGGCAGTGACACATACTCTTTGTTGAGATATAAGGGGTCTATTAGACCACAAGTGTCTTCACTTCCCTTCAGAGCATCTGATCAAATATAGATCTTGTTCGATTAGCTGCTTCCCTGGCTGTACTGGCCAAAGAATGATGGCACCTGACAGCAAAACCATTATACCATACAAACTGACCCCCACTGAAGCAGCACTCTCACTTAAACACAAACTGCCATACCTGTAAATACCCTCCCTATGAAGGTAGTCCCCCTCCACCATCAATTTTCACTTTTGATGGAGAAGCAATCCCCATCTATAGCAACAAGGAGGGAAGTAAGTGATGATAACCCCTATCCCTTACCCCTCCCCCCCTTTTTTTTCCCTCTTTCTCTACCCCCCTCCTTTTCCTACTCATTCTCTAGACAGGACCTATACATCCATTGTTTTTCTACCACATCCAACCCCCTACACCTACCCAACATTACCCCAACACACTGTGAGACTGTCCCTGATGCGAGGCACGTCCCGTCCCTCAACCCAATTCAAAGCACCCATTAGCATACAGAACTAATAGCAGCCGATCCTGAAAAACTTAATTGGGGTCCCAACACACTCAATACCAATACGAAACCATATTATTGCAACTACAACCTGCAAGACAATAAGGTCCACAGCTTGCACCTTTAAACTTTGAGCAAGTTGCCCGCAAGTTGCTTTACACTTAAAGTGAATGTAAACCCACTCTCATCATTTCTAAATTACTTCCATAGTGCTGATCTATAAGGATGTACATGCCTTCTTCATGTATCCTAACCTGTCATATATCTCCCCTTTAGCTGTTTGGAGCCCTGTAATACTCCGGAGTCTGTGGGCAGGTCTCTTGTCCAGGCCTTGGTGGATGAAGTCGTGATCTCAGTAGACTCCCCGCCCACCTCTACACTCCCCTTGGCCAGGAATCAATATTTCTTACACTGAACTTCTGCTGGTTTCGTGGATTATGCCCCATGTTCACTAACATCCAGTCAAAACCCAGGAAAGTCACCACATGACTTCAGCATGCCCAATCATGCAGAGGTGTGAAGCAGCCAATCCTGGGAGAGCTGTAGAAGAAAGGAGGGGTGATGTGAAGTACACAGAATGCCTCTCTCACACTTCTGCATGAGATAAGGTAATCACCTGTCAGTCACAGCAAGGGGGAAGAAACACACCTATTTCTCTGTGTGTCATTTTTATCTTACTGATGAAAGATAAGAGGATTGCTCAGAACTGGATTAACTCTTCGTGGCAAGACTGGGCACAGATATAATGACATCTTCTGCTGTAACAGATATGAGTCTTAATTAAAAAAAAAATTGGGGTTTACATCCATTTTAAGGTTCAACCTTATTTTAAGAGGAGAGACTAAGCCCACCTGCATATGGTTTTTGTATTATGAAACTGTTCTCGCCAGCTGTAATATATTTTTTCCTGATTACCATTGTACGATTATTGTTCAAGCTATTTGTATGTTCAATGTTCTTGTTATAAATAAAAAATATTATTGAAAAAATAAAAAGAATGATGGCACTAAAACCAAAATGTAACAAAATCTTCATTGCTTCTGACTTTATTAGTCACATAGGAAGTAGGGAAATGGATGTTCCCTCATCTCCTTTGTGGACAGCTGACCTGACCACTTATGCCCCGTACACACGGTCGGACTTTGTTTGGACATTCCGACAACAAAATCCTAGGATTTTTTCCGACGGATGTTGGCTCAAACTTGTCTTGCATACACACGGTCACACAAAGTTGTCGGAAAATCCGATCATTCTGAACGCGGTGATGTAAAACGTCGGGACATTAAACGGGGCAGTGGCCAATAGCTTTCATCTCTTTATTTATTCTGAGCATGCGTGGCACTTTGTCCGTCGGATTTGTACACACACGATTGGAATTTCCGACAACGGATTTTGTTGTCGGAAAATTTTATAGCCTGCTCTGTGTGTCGGAAAATCTGATGGAAAATGTGTGATGGAGCCTACACACGGTCGGAATTTCCGACAACAAGGTCCTATCACACATTTTCCGTCGAAAAATCCGACCATGTGTACGGGGCATTACAGTTGTTCCACATGGAGCAGTTAAGGGATTTGGGGGCCTTCCTAGAGCTGTAAAAGTGATCGGGCAGCTGTAAAGACTCTTGAATTTTTACTCTAAAAAGTGGTACCAGGGTCACGGCGGCAGCCATGATCCTGGTATTCCCGCTTGCTCCCTGGTCCACTTATATATGGCCTCTGAGTAGCAAGCAGGTAAAGTTCACATATCCAGGCCTACAAAAATTGGCTAAGGCAAGAACAAAGCAAATACTTAATACTGATGGTATGCATTTGCAATAAAATTGTAAGAGACTATAGTTTCAATTACATTTTAAATGATTATAGCTAATTGGTAGTTATAATGTTTTTCTTTGCTTATTGTCATTGCTCTTTACAGTAGCATCTTGAATAAGACTACACAGTGCTTTTACATTTTGATGTGAAAAAAGAAATGACAATGATCATTTTCTGTGAACTCCGTTGCTGACTGGTCATCCGGCACTCCGTGTTGTGCATTGTGCCATGTACCAGGTAACAGATGCTAATTTTAACACCAGCTGAATCTACTGAGAACACCTGATCTATTTTGGACATTGACCACTGGATGTAAAGTCAAATAGCTCGGAGACCTTAAACGCTGCTGGCGGCTTGCCTGGCTTTCAGCGTTCAATTTACTGCAGTGTTTATACACTCAGATCATTACTGTTCAAAGGGTTTAACTTTGATCTGTGCATTGAATATTACCATTTTGTTAACGCTGTAACTGTGAGAATAATGCTGTTAATTAATCACAGCCATTTATCAACAGACCCAGAGAGACCTAGGTCATTGTGTATATGGGCTGGAATACTTTGCTATTACAAGCTTATTGCTCTGGTTTACAGCATGTATATGAGTTATTAAAACTCTGCAACACTGAGCTGAGATGTTACCAACAAACACAGAGTCTGAAGACAAAGCACAAAGACATATCAGACTTTGATATTTGGTAATTTATCCACACTGGGCTTTTGTTAAAACATTCAGAAGGTCAAGCAAAAACATAAGACCACCGAGCAGAGGGGAGAAGCAGAACACACTGGGGGTGATTAAGTAAGACACATTTCTGGCTGAGGGTATGTAGTCGTAAGCCTTGCAATAGTTTTACATGTGGTGCTACTGTTGTGCAAAATTACTGCCATATCGATATTAAGGAAGCTTGAGTTAAATTAAATCTCCTCCATGTGGCAATCATTGTGTTGTATGTGTAATTATTATATTAAATATTTGAGACAATTTTGCTAAAAAATGTGTTTGATACATTTCCATTACTCTCCCAACTTCTCCAAATAGCTTCCCTGTCTGTAAATCTCCACTTCACAGAGGGTTGTGAAAGATTTATATACACCACTTACTAACACTTTATATGTACATGAATCTGTTGTATGTTTCAGCATTTGTTGCACTACTGGGAGACAGGTTTATAAAGAGTATCTACAACACTCTTTATGAGTTCTATGGACTGAGTAATACAGTCATCCTCTATGTGCCTAGAATGTTGAAATAGCCATTCTTATTTCCATTGCACATATTCCTGGAAAGGCTTTAGGATACTGGGTGCTGCAGCAACCACCTGATGGAGACTAGACCATGCATGACACAGTGTAGATATTTGCCAGCACACCATAGATATTCAAGTTGAGTCCAAACAGTTTTGTACTGTATTGAAGTACGATCACATCACAGTAAGAGAGCGCAGTGTTTTGGAGTCACACAGGACCGCTTTGTCAGGCATGTGACATGCCTGACAAAGGGGTCTTGCATGGTTCTGAAACATTGCACTCCCTTGTTTGTGATGTGATCATACTTCAATAAAAACAAGTTTGGACTCTACTTGAATATCTATGGTGTGCTGGCAAATATCAACACTGTGCCATGCTTGGTCTAGTCTCCATCTAAATGGATCTAAGCTGTAATATATTACATTTTTGTTCTTTGGTTTGGATAAACTTTAATCTTCATCCCTTCTGTAAAACAACATTACTTTTTATACTGACTTTGAGAACATTACTGTACTTATAATGTTGACTTTGAGAACAGATCCAAGATCTTTGTTGAAAAGAGAAGACAAAACCTTGCTTGTGTGGGAATTAACCTCCCGCAGCTGACTCTCTCACAACTCCTGTTTCCTTCCCCCACTTCCTACTCTTCCTTTTTCTTTTACGCTCTTGTCTTTTTCTCTTTTTATATTATATTTTTTCTTCTTCATGGATCCGTATTTGTAAGGCTCCTTGTTACCTTTTTCTGTACAAAATTGAAAAAATGATTTGGGCTGGTTCCGTGGCCTCACCCTATTACATAACTTTGGAGTTTTGGCTATGACTCACCTTAACCATGCCCTCTCCAAGACTCTATCTTCCTTACATCTAGCCTGGCATATACAAGATACCTTGGGTAGCCAGTAGACATAATGTCATCCTGGGTTTACAACATTTCATCTTTTGTAATGAATATCTGTTATGCTGTATAATATACCTAAACTGTTTATATTGTGTTATATGTCCTTGAACCATGCCCTTTGACTAAATAAAAGATTTGAAAAAAAAAAACCTTACTTGTGAAATATTGGAATTGCATTTTTTTTTATATATTCTATTAGAAGTAATGTTTTTATTTTCCCAACATAATGAGGCTTAACAATTTGAGGGCTCTAGGTACAATGCCTGATAGTGCTTAATGGGAGGTCTAGCACCTCTTGCTCACTTTCCTCTTGGACTGTTTCCAGGTTTCCTTTTACTTTAAATTGTTAATTTGGGCCAATCTGGAGGTAGAGAGGCAGGCAGATGATGTCATGAATTCCACCTGGGCCAATCAGAGAAAGCCTTGTATTCATTTACTAAAAAGCATTCAATCTGGTTCTCTTTTTTAATTCCAGCAGCAGGTGAGAAGTTTCCCTTACTACTGCTGAAATAAAGCACCACTTACTGAATGTAGCAAATGCTGCTAAAGTATCTTACAGCACTCACAGAGGCCATATCATTCTGTAATGGAAATCGTTGCGTGCACTAGTCTAAAGTAAAATGAAACCCGGAATTCTACTTTAGTAAAAGCAAATACGCTGTTCACTTTGCAAGTGGAATTTCCTTTAGCTTAGTGAATGAGATGAAGCTCTGCTGACTTCCATCTTCCAATCATGTACAACCAAAAATGTTGTTTTCTTTTTATTTTCCCTATATGTGCTTGGGTATTCTTTGCAAAGTGAATTTTTACCACATTCTCAAAGCTAAAGTTCCTTTACAAAGTGAACAGTGTTTTGCTGTTGGTAAGTCAACCTCTATGCTTCCTCAGAGCAAGGCTGTGGCACTAAACAGACAATTTACTATCCATCGAGGGCAACCCCGAACCAACACAAAAACTTACTGTGGTCCTAAATGGCCAGTTCTGGAATAGTGTTGGGCGAACGGTTCGGGCTCAGTGCTCATAGCTCCATCCCACACCATAAAAGGTTCTTTCCCATAGGAACCTTGTAACAGAACTGCTCTGGCGCACACACATCTGGCGTGCGCTCAAGGGCAACAGCGGACTTACAGGGCGCTGATGCGCATGAATGCACGCAACGGACTGTGTGCACGCACAGGAGCGCATCACCAACTCCAGTTCATGCCGGACGGCCTATTTAAAGGGTGTCCTGACTCACAAACAGTGCTGACTGGTCTTCAGCTGTATCCTGATCTTCTGATTCCTATTGTACTCTGCCAGATACCTGTTGCTGAACCCGGCTTTCCCTGACTCTGCCTCTGGATTCTAAAACATTCCTGATTACCTGTTCCTGATATTGGCTTTTATTAGACCTTGCTTCTGCTCATGCCTTTGTACTTCGCTGCCTGCCTGTTACCGAACCCGGCTGTCCTTGAGACCCTGCTCCTGCTTTTCGCCTGGCTCAAACACTGCCTGTTGTCCTGCCTGTGCCACTGAGCCTACCACTTTATCTGCAAGTTCTGCAAGCAACACCTACAGGCACTCATGTTCCTCCTGGCCCTAGCCACCATCTGTTCCACCTTCAGTGGGGCTTGGGCTGGAGATACAAGGAAGGTCAACCTCATCATATCAGACTCCTACCAGGTACATGACAAACCTTTTGCAGTGTTGTTGGAGTGGAGTTTGCTACTAGCGAGTTAGTGTGTTCACTTATTGTGACTTTGAGTGTAGAGTGTTAGTGTAGTGTTAGTATAGTGTGTTGTGGAAATTTTTATTAATGTATGTTGTCAGATGTCCCCCAGTGTCAGTTTTGCTGTAATGCGCTCATATTAGCGTAGAAGAAAATATTACAGCGCACACATGCAAAAAAGACATTTACCTCAAGCAAGGCTAGTTTAAAACACCTAAACATTTTCAAAAACACATCATCAAAAAATATGGGGATTTGGTCACACCATTTTGCTATATGGTGCTAAGCCCACCTACTGCGACAAAGTACCCCATAATCAGTGGGTCCTACACTATCCAAGGAGTGGGAGATGTTAGCGTATTCGCACATACAGACGTTGGTGGAAAACCATTGGCTGCGTAAACCTTCCCATGGACACGGCAGATCTGTTTGCTCTTTTAAGGATGTTTGTTTATGCCTCACCAAGGGACTGGCCACTACATGGCGACCGCATCTAATCTCCTAAGTAAGCAGATCTGCGTACACTGGAACGATAGTATAACCATACAAAATTATGGCCCACTGAGCCATGATAGAGTATGGCTCACGTAATTGGTAGCAGTGGGGATGTGCACACGATCGTGTTCAGAGCCATGCAAGTAATTGTGAGTCCTTTGTGTCTCACAATTCGCTTGCCGCATGGCTCTGCATATGACCGTCTGCACACGTGACTACTGTATTTTTATTGGAATATATACATGTGTGTGATTGGTTCTTTTGAAAGAATACAAGTGTCTGAAAATCTGAAGCCACCACCTTCCTTTGTTATTCATGTTTATAGTATAAATAAAAGGAGCCTAGCTATTCTCTGGAGGATTCTGCTAAGCTCGAGGTGATGCAGGCTTGAATGGAGGAGAAGATTTGGATGCCGCACACCGGATGTAGTCAAAAAAACTTCACTTTATTGAAAAAATGGGATCATCAAAATAACAAGACTGTCATGCAGAAAGTACAGCTATGCTGACGCGTTTCGCACTCAGGACTGAGTGCTTACTCATAGTGCTTGTTCATAGCCATGTAAGTAATGTTCAAACTGTCAGTTCCTTGTGTCTCACAATTCGCTTGCCGCATTGCTCTGCACATGACCGTCTGCACACATCACTACTGTATTTCTATTTAAATATATACATGTGTGTGATTGGTTCTTTTGAAAGAATACAAGTGTCTGATTGGCTGATTCCGAATCCACCACCTTCCTTTATTATTCATGTTTATAGTATAAATAAAAGGAGCCTGGCTATTCTCTGGAGGATTCTGCTAAGCTCGAGGTGATACCAGCATCTGTCTGTGTTACTTGGAGACATACAAGCGCGATTTCCCAGCATTATACGAGAGAGCTGTTTTTGTGCTTTTAAGCACATAGAAATTATATGCTTATAGGGAGAAGCTTTGAATTTCCCTGACAAGTGTGTCAATATAGTGTGTCAGTATAGTGCGTCCGTATAGCTTTGAATTTCCCTGACAGTTTGTCGGGTCAAAGGAAGCCAACAGATCTTCCTAATTCAGCAGACCTCGAGGGGGAAGAGACATCCAGAACCAGACCAGCAAAGGCCAGCCTATTGTAAGAGAACCATACTTCAAGTTTTTTGAACATTTTTGCTGTTCTGTGTTTGGGATCTTGATTCTCTGTCCACTGTATGGATAAGATCTGCTAGGCAAAGAACCTAATGTTTTTTTGTCGCTTTCTGTATAATGACGGGACTTTAATTGTAGGTTATATTTTTGTCATTGTAAGTAGGTCTATTAATTGGGGAAGCACCTATATTTAAATCCTCTATAGGTCCCATTTAATACAAACCTAAAGTGAATGCTGTGTGTGACTGAGCAGGCTGTGTAACTGTATGCTGTGTAATAAGTTTGTGATGTATATGAGAAAAAGAAATGTATGAATTGATTACCTTTGTATGGGACCAACAAGTAGATTGTTTAACTGACTCAAGACCCAGATGGTTTAGTGGACTTTGATGGTCATTTAGAAAAAGTTTTGTTTGAAAATGTCTGCCGCATATTAGAGTGGCCATGTGGCTGAGGGGGAAGGGCGACCATGCATTGTTGGGACATGTCTTGCAGGATTCTAGACAATAGCATGGGGGGAGTTCTTTTGTTTTAAAATGAAAAGATCAAGCATGCAAGCAGCATTGTCTTGGTCCTGTGTATCTTGACCTTCCAACTTTCAGAGCCAAGTATTGTTTTGTATTTGGGAACAGGAGTGTATGTTTGAGCCGTGTTATTTTGTGTTTTATGTAACTTTGGCATTTTTGGATGTGTTGTTTGGTTGGAGAGCCTATGTTTTAGGCCTCCTATGGGCCCTAGTTGATGTAGCCTAAAGTGTTTGTTTACAGTTGTGTTCATTTGATGTCTCAATTGTGTAATGTTTTTGTGGGAGAAATTTTGGTCTTCTAGTGAAGAAATCTTGGTTTGTGTTGGTTTTGGCGGGATCAGCAACTGCATTTCAAATGTTTGTTTCACCATGTGGTCCTTTTGTTGTCAGCCATTTTGCTATCTACCATGTGGCCTTGGCTTGATTTTCATTTGTTACAACTGCCATTTTGTGTCTGCTGTGTTTTGGGTGGAATTGCTCTGCTTTTGGGCCAGATTATAAAAGATGATTTTGGTTTGTAGAAGTGCAGTTTAAGGATTTTATACTGTTTAGCCTGTAAATCATGCCAGAGTTGGGAGGCCTGGCACTCCCAAGTTTCCTAAAATATTACTGGGCGGCGGTCCTGGTGACGTTAAAATGGTGGTTGGCGGGGGTGCCCTCTAATCCGGCATCCACTGTGGAGGCCGCGTTGCTTGGTTCCTATTCGGAGCTAAGAAATCTTAAACACAGAGGGCCCCGCTCCAATCCCAAAATGACTGTGCCCATGAAAACAACCATCAAAGTATGGGATACGGTAAACACGAAGCTAGGTAGGCAAAATACGTGGTCCCCTGTGACACCACTCTGGGGTAATCCACGATTGAGTCATTTTCACTCGATAACAGATCCCGTCATATGGGCTAGATACGGAATAGTTACCCTGAGCGATATTGTATCGCAGGGACAACTGATAACATTTGATGAACTGAAGAGTAGAAAGGGCCTCCCAAACCAGATGTTCTTTAGATTCCTTCAGATAAGACATGCTTTTCGCTCCCAGTTTCCTGATCCGGTGATCTTGCAGATGTCAGATTTGGAAACTGAGCTCCGCGCACCTGAAGGAACCAGACTGCTGTCGACTATGTATAATATGCTTGCACGACTGGACACGTCTAGAGTCTCACAACTGATGTCTACCTGGCAGTGTGACATTCCCGACCTGACTGATGAGGACTGGGAAGAGGGGGTGCAGCAATACCTAACTCTGACCATCTCCTCCAGGGATAGGTTTACCCAATTAAAATTTCTTCATCGGGCTTATTACTCCCCATCGCGTCTTGCTAAGATTTATGCAAATAGAACAGCCACCTGTCCTAGGTGTGATGCGGATAATGCTGATTTCTTCCATACGGTGTGGACATGTCCAAGGATAGTGGGTTTTTGGAAGATAGTTCTGGATGATATTAACTCGGTGCGCAAAATCAGGGTCCCCTACAGTCCTCTCCCCCTCTTGTTGGGCATATGTGACTCCCTTGAGGCCCCCAAAAGGAAAAAAATATTCGTTTTTTACACAGCAATGTATGCCAGAAAGGCGATTCTCCTTAACTGGAACCAGCCTCAACCACCCACTAAACAACTATGGCTCTCTCTCATTAATGCAGCCCTGCCCCTATATAAGCTTACATATATGGGGAGAAATTGTCCGAAGAAATTCGATAGGATATGGCCATTGCATAGATAAATTAAGTACCCTACCTTGGCCCATTGGCTACCCATACATCCCTACTCTCTGTAATTTTGCTCCGGACATGGCCTGCCCGATACACAGCTAGTATATAACTAGGGTTGGGGGACCCCTCTTGGGCTCCCCCCCCCCCCCCGGGACTCCCCCCCCTCAAGGGTCTTATAAGGTGACTATGATTTGGAGATTTAATAGTATACTTTCGCCACTATGTGTCAGATTGAACTGTATTATTTTCACTGTACTTATTGACTTGACATGTTATAGATGATCATTGTACACTATCTGTCTTGAGCTAATGTAACTTGTTTTTTATTTCTGTTTGTTCAAAAAAAAAAAAAAAAATAAACTTTATGTTAAAAAAAAAAAAATCATGCCAGAGTGGAAATTGCTCCAATTTCAGGGGTGAGACACCGGGAACTGAGAAACTGTTTTGTTTAAATGTTAAACTCACTGGTTCAAATTGTTTTTCCACTGTTGGATTTCAAAGACACCATTTTGTCATTGCAAATGGTGTAGGCAACATTTCCTTTTAAGTGAATTCAATATTTTCAGGTTTAGCTATTTTTATACTTTTTACATACTTTTCAGTAAAGCTATTGCGTTTTTTTTGTATTGAATTTTGGTTTTAAGTGAAATCTCTACTTTGCATTGAATTTAAGTAGATAGCAAGACTAACTTTAACTGAGTTTTTGTACTTTTAGCAGTGTGTGTTATTTTTTATTTTTAATTGTTTGGGAGTTTTCAGAGGGCAATTCATGCAAGTTGGTGGGAGGAGTTTGGGGTCTTTTGACTCATGTTTGGAAGTATGATGGAAACCATTTTGAGTTTTAAATTTAATTCCAGTTGTTTTGTGAAGTTTTAGACTGTAATACAGTTTTGGGTAGAGAGCAAACAGGAGGAAACATTATTGTTTTAACATCTAGGTACAGATAGAAGCCATAATATTGTTTTGAATAGTGGAGGATTTCATGGTGCTTTGTAGTTTGTCTGAAAAACATATTTATAGGGCTGCCGATAATTGGTTGGAGAGCATATAAATGTGAGGAGTAGATTCTAGCATACCAGGAGGCCGTGTATAATAATCGGAATATGCCGGTGCCAGTACTGTAAAAATAGTCACTAGGCAGTAATGCTCCGAAAGTTAGTGCAAGGGTGCCCTGGACACAGGGACATGTCATAATCGATTCAAATCGTCATAGGTAGGGATGACCTTCATGTTCGAATTGAACCCATGTTCTACTCGAACATCGTCTGTTCGCCCGTTCGCCGAATTGCAAACGATATGAGCCGTTCACGCCAAATTAGTGTGGCGCGTCACGGCCCATAATTCACTGCGGCATCGCAGTGCATTGCTGGCTGATGATTGGCCAAGCATGCACAATGACCCGCATGCTTGGCCAATCACAGCGCCGTCTGTAGAGAGAGCTGTAATTGGCCAAAGCCAGGGTGGCTTTGGCCAATTTTGGCTCAGGGGGTTTAGTACACGCCCACACTATATTAGGTGGCCTGCACAGTGGCCCTGTGTAGTGTGTTCCGGCGTTGAGAGACAGAGACAGTGTCATTTGATTTAAGTTAGATACATTAGACAGGACAGTCAGTCAGTTAGCTGCACTTACAGTGTATTGTGTGTATATATATATATATGCATCCCAGGTATTGTGTGTATATATATATATATATATATATATATATATATATATATATATATACTGTATTCAGTTTAGCTAGATCCGTTCCTGTTATTATCTTCCTACTGACAGGCAGGCAGGTGTTGTTACAGTACAGCTACCTGAAGAAAATTGCTGGTGTTCTTCTGATCCTATTAGTACCACAGTCAGGCAACTACACTATTTACAGTTAGTGTAGTGCGTCCTCCTCACAGTGTTCAGCTAAAGCTACAAGTTAGTGTAGTGCACAGTGTTCAGCTAAAGCTACAAGTTAGTGTAGTGCGACCTCTGCACAGTGTTCAGCTAAAGCTACAAGTTAGTGTAGTGCGTCCTCTGAACAGTGTTCAGCTAAAGCTACAAGTTAGTGTAGTGCACAGTGTTCAGCTAAAGCTACAAGTTAATGTAGTGCAACCTCTGCACAGTGTTCAGCTAAAACTACAAGTTAATGTAGTGCGTCCTCCTCACAGTGTTCAGCTAAAGCTACAAGTTAGTGTAGTGCGACCTCTGCACAGTGTTCAGCTAAAGCTACAAGTTAGTGTAGTGAGTCCTCTGAACAGTGTTCACCAAGGGACTGGCCACTCCATGGCGACTGCATCTAAACTCCTAAGTAAGCAGATCTGCGTACATGGGAACCATAGCATAACCATACAAAATTATGGCCCACTGAGCAATGATAGAGTATGGCTCGCATCATTGGTAGCAGTGGGAATGTGCACACGATCGTGTTCATAGCCATGTAAGTAATGTTCAAATTGTCAGTTCTTTGTGTCTCACAATTCGCTTGCCGCATTGCTCTGCACATGACCGTCTGCACACATCACTACTGTATTTCTATTTAAATATATACATGTGTGTGATTGGTTCTTTTGAAAGAATACAAGTGTCTGATTGGCTGATTCCGAATCCACCACCTTCCTTTATTATTCATGTTTATAGTATAAATAAAAGGAGCCTGGCTATTCTCTGGAGGATTCTGCTAAGCTCGAGGTGATACCAGCATCTGTCTGTGTTACTTGGAGACATACAAGCGCGCTTTCCCGGCATTATATGAGAGAGCTGTTTTTGTGCTGATAAGCGCATAGAAATTATATGCTTATAGGGAGAAGCTTTATATTTCCCTGACAAGTGTGTCAATATAGTGTGTCAGTATAGTGCGTCCGTATAGTGTCGCGTCATTGTAGTGTGTTAGTGTAGTGCAGTTTTTAGCACAGCATTACATATCAATTAGTGCTGTATACAGTGCTGTATACCATTATGTTTATATTTTTTGTTTTTTGCCTGCTCCCCTTTTTTAAATTGTGAGCCACAGTTTTTCTGACTGCGACTGTGGTGTTCCCACTTTTTTTTTTTTTTTTACATATATTTACACAGATTTTACATTTCTGTCAGCGTCAGTCCTCAATTTAAAGTGCACCTAACACCACTTTTCATTCAATAAAATGCATCCAATCACACATTTCCCAGTTTCTATAAAATTTGGGTAATAAGCCCCCCCATCATGTCTGGGAGGCCAACAAGGAGAGGCAGACATTCCTATGCTACTATGGGGAGACCAGCAGTGTCTGTGTCCACAGGAAGAGGTGGACATAGTCTATCCTCAGGCATGGCATATTTGTCTCTGTTTAGTGATGTTGCCCGTGCTAGCCAGACACAGCATGCAGAGGTGGTGGTGGACTGGTTTACTAAACTATCCTCATCCTCCTCATCCTCTATCACCAAAGCTAAGTGCACAGTCCACCGCAGCTGTCAGAGCAGCTTATTCTGCCTCCTTGTCCACAGCCACTTCTGCCATAGACCCAGGATCATACATGGAGGAGTCAGCTGAATTATTTGAACAGAGTGTCAGTCACTTGCTTCTTGACGATGCACAGGTATACCCTTTTTATGGCCAATAACTTGCATAAATGTCTTCAAAATTGGCACTTTTGGTTTTTCAAGTTTGGGTCCCATAGACTTTAACAGGCTTCGGAGTTTGGGTCTGTACTTTTGCAATGTTCCAGAGTTCTGGCAGAAACCGAACCGGGAGGTGTTCGGCCCATCTCTACTCTGAAATAGTGATTTCATAGTAAGTTACCTTTTTCCAGTTTATCTATTTATTTGATATGTTTACTCCAAACAGATATAAAAGACTTACATTAGTACAGCTGTGTATTCATTATTACATTATTAATTTTATTTTATTTTTTTATTGAAAGCAGCATAGGAACCTGAAACTGATTTAATATCAGAGTCCTACAACTCCCCGTTCCCCATACAGCAGAACTTAGAATGAGAAAAGGAGAAGTAGCACAAGGAGCCAATCAGTTGTTCTAAAATGCTAATGTGCTAGCAAGTGACATGCTGATAGGAGGAGAAACAATAGGGGCAGAATGTTTATCAACCTACTGCTTCTTTTTTCACTGTCCAGTCATAGGCTGGAGGAGGACAAGACCTATAAGTGTTACCTAACTACAGCAGATAAAAACTAGGTCTCCTACCCTGCCAGACAGGACTGTGCTCTGCGGTATAATTGTACAAAACTGGCCAGTGGGCTTGTGTGCAGGGTCTACTCACCCTGCACGTGGGGACACCTTTCACGCAGAGTGCACTCATCAATGCCTGGGTCCAGGCAGTGACTGCAGTCATGTGGAGAATTAACATTAAGGCATTTCCCCAACTTGAGATGAGTCTTCACTGTGTGCAGTAATAAAATACAGAGTTCCTCTGAAAAGTGACTTGTCACATGTAACTACACACAGTAACGTGTATGTTGCATTAGTAGGGACGTGCTGAGCCTATTCCCATTCTATCAGTCCAGTGTACCTCTGTTACTGCACTTACAGTAATAGAATGGGGTTCCGCGATGCACCTAGTGCAGACCTCATGCGTGCACTTATTAACTCTTCACTTCTCGTACCTCATGACCAGGCCATAGATTTCTGTATGCATTTTTGTATCCAGTTGCAATGTGATACCGATCACTAGGGAGGGAGTCAGACACCAACCCCCTCGCTACCGGAGGACCTGTCACCTTACCAGGTACCACGGTTGCTTTGTGTCTTGATCTTGTGCTTGGTCACCCTTAGCAACTACATTCTTCCTTCTTGTCTTGCTGGGATAATCCTTTATAGTGGTATTACTTCATACTCCATAGTGCTTTACAGAACCTGGTTCTTTAGCCACACTAGGAACCAACATGCACCCCTTTGAATACCGTCAGACCAGGCTTAGAATTATTAACATACCTTTACAGAACAAGTGTGTCATAACAGTTCCTTCTCCCTAACCCTAACTATCGTAGACTGGCTGCCCAGGCATACCTCTGTGAGGTGAGAGTCCATTATGGCATTGTCCATGACTTGAATGTCCCTGTAAGTCCTGGTGTCTTTAGGCGACCGCAAGGCACAGCAGCCCCGATACCACATACAGAACAAAACCAACCAGTCTAGCTAGGAAGTCCCTGGACCTCAGCCTTCCGCCTTCTTATAATACAGGTGGGCTTGCTAGGACAAAAAGCCCAGCAACAGTTAACCCTTTCCCCAGCCAACCGCTAACTCGCTACAACTAACAGGCTGAACCTGCAGGCTGAATGAAAATAACAAACAGGTTCCATCATCCACACAAATAAGATGGATGGAGGAATCCCTTCCCCCGCAGGAGATTGTATTATGACAGCGGCACGGGTAGCTGTCAGAATACACTGATCAGTGACTGCAGCTGCTGATTGAGAAAGAATGTCCTACACGTCCCTTCCATTTAATCTGGATTAGCAGTAATAAAAATCCTTTGATGGGTTAAGAGGCCCCTTTGTTTGTATTTTATCTGTGTTATTAGCTGTTTGCCTGGATTTCTGCTTTATTACTGTTAAATCTATTCCCTACAGGGTCCCAGATGAAAAGATGAAAAGCCAGATGAAAAGCACTGGAAACGAATGAACTGTACATTGACCGCCTGATCCCCACTTGGTTTTAACTCCTACCTTGTCTAGTGCAACATCAGAAGCCGCACAGTCAATTTACTTACCCCTGATTTTATGTGCATACATGTACATGATTGCACACAGGCTGCACACGCACCCACACAAACATGCACATGCAAATGCATCTATTCACAGATGAAAAGTCTTATGGGCAAGCTGGGAAGCGTATTCATTAAAAAGGCAAAGTAAATAAATGCCTTCTGACTGGGTGACCTGAAATCCACGCACAGATGAGAGAGAAATGGTTGTGTTCATGGGTGAATTCATTTCCTTCGTATATTGGCTTCCTTAATGTTCTGCCTCTGACTCCCATGGCTCGCACAAATTGTACAACTCCAGCCTTTTCAAGAACCCTGATGCTTGTAATTTATTTTTTTCTATGTAGAACAATTTGAGCAGAGCAATAATGCTCTTTGTAGGGGTGATTTATATTTTATAGCCCAGGTCTCAATTTTAAACAATGCGTTCAAGCCTTTATGCCTGGCGACCTGCTTTCCCTTTACAGTGCGGACTTCTGCCGGCTGCGTTGTTGTATTTCATTGGACTGGGGGGTCTCATTAAGCTTGCTTTTCACAGAGCCCTTTTCTTTTTCTTCTCCTAATGCCGAGGATCAGAAGCAGCAAGAGAATTGGGGTGTCTATACAATGTACAAAATGTGTTTGTTAAAATTTCACTTTTTTTTTCTATACTTCATAACATTCAGGCGTTTTCACTGGAGAAAATGGCCTATTCTGCAATGAAAAGCTTGATTTACAATAGGGGTGTAGCTGGTTTGCCATTTGGTCGGGGGGGGGGAAAGTATTACATAAGCTGGGGGTGTTATGGCTTCTAAGGGGATTTCGCCACAGACCATTTGATCAGTCAGCGGCCCCAAGAAAGATGCAAAAAGAAGTTCAGTTACAGTGATAGCATTCAAGAGAAAATGCTGCCTGCCACAGAATATCAGTGAAATGATTGTCCGGGGAAGTCAGAGAGAAAAAGTCAACATTTTTTAGGGTTACAGTATTCACTAAAAGCAGAATAAAAGGTCAGATTCACAAAATATTAGAGAGTGAAGTGGTGCCATGTCTATCACATGAGATTGCTTCTTCATTTTCTCATGATTCATCATTCCCATACAAAAATATCAGTGGATATACAGTAAATTCCAGCAAAAGAAAACAAATAACACAGCACTTAAAAGTTAACATTCATTGGAAGTGGATATACTGTAAATTAAAGTGAACCTGTAGCCAGGTTTTGGATTCATTTTTACATATTTTTAGCAAGTATTACATGAACCTTAACCACTTGCTTACTAGGCACTTAACCCCCCCCCCCCCCCCCTATCCAGACCAATTTTCAGCTTTCAGTACTCTCACACTTTGAATGACAATTACTCAGTCATGCAAGACTGTACCCAAATTATTTTTTTGTCCTTTTTTCCATACAAATAGAGCTTTATTTTGGTGGTATTTGATCACCTCTGGGTTTTTGATTTTTTGCGCTATAAATGAAAAAAGACCGAAAATTATTTTTAAAAAAATGCATTTTTCCTAATTTCTGTGATAACATTTTGCAAATTCGTAATTTTTCTTCATAAATTTTGGCCACAATTTATACTGCTACATATCTATGGTAAAAATAACCAAAAATGTGTGGAAATTATTTGGTCTGTGTGAAAGTTTTAGAGTCTACAAGCTATGGTGCAAATCATAAAAAAATTATCACATCTGATGTACTGAGGCCTATCTCATTTCCTGAGACCCTAACAAGCCAGGAAAGTACAAATGCCCCCCAAATAACCCCTTTTTGGAAAGTAGACATTTCAATGTATTTAGTTAGAGGCATGCTGAGTTATTTGAAGTTGTATTTTTTTCCCACAATTCTTTGCAAAATTGAGATTTTTTTTATTTTTTTTTCCCCCACAAAATTGTCATTGTAATAGCTTATTTCTCTCACATGGCATGTGTATACCACAAATGACACCCCAAAATACATTCTTCTACTCCTCCTGAGTATTACAACTCCACATGTGTGTGACTTTTTCACTGCCTGGCCACATAGAGAGGCCCAACATGCATGGAGCATCATCAGGTGTTCTAGGAGCATAAATTACACATCACATTTCTCAACCACCTATTATACTTTTGAAGGCCCTGGAGCACCAGGACAATGGAAACACCCACAAAATGACCCCATTTTGGAAAGCTAACACCCCAACGTATGATATATGAGGCATAATGAGTCTTTTGAATGGTTTATTTTTTTCCAGAAGTTTTTGGAAAATGTGGAAAAAAATGAAAACGCATTTTTTTTTACACAAAGTTGTCCGTTTATAAAATATTTCCAACACAAAGCATTTAGATAGCAAAAATGACACCCCAAAATACATTCTGCTACTCCTCCTGAGTATTACGATACCACATGTGTGGGACTTTTTCACTGCCTGGCCACATACAGAGGCCCAACATGCATGGAGCACCATCAGGTGTTCTAGGAGCATAAATTACACATCACATTTCTCAACCACCTATTACATTTTTGAAGGCCCTGGAGCACCAGGACAATGGAACACCCACAAAATGACCCCATTTTGGAAAGCTAACACCCTAACGTATAATCTATGAGGCATAATGAGTCTTTTGAATGGTTTATTTTTTTCCAGAAGTTTTTGAAAAATGTAGAAAAAAAATGAAAACGCATTTTTTTTTTTACACAAAGTTGTCCGTTTATAAGATATTTTCAACACATAGCATTTGGATAGCAAAAATGACACCCCAAAATACATTCTGCTACTCCTCCTGAGTATGGCGATACCACATGTGTGAGATTTCTACACAGCCTGGCCACATACAGAGATCCAACCTGCAAGGAACACCATCAGGTGTTCCAGGGACACATAGCATGCACATACCAAGAATTACACCCCAAAATACATTATGCTGAGCAAAGCGTAAACAAAAGATTACCCGTGGTTGTAGTAGCGCAGTTGTACACAGGAGGATAGCACTGGTCCAGGCAGCAGGCAGGGACTTGGTCAGCAGCGGCGAACACAATTGTCCAGGCAGCAGGCAGGGTTACTGTCCATATAAAGTCCAGGGTCAGTGCAGGCAGAGATATTGTCCGCAGTGCCAAAAATTTTGGTCCTGGTGGTAGGCAGGTCCATGTGGTGTGGTCAGTGCGACAGGCAGAGGCATGACGGCAGTAAGTCCTACAGGCAGAAGTAGGGCCTCGTTCAGGACAGAATGGGGACAGGGGTAGAGGCTTCTCCCACCCAAATCTCTTTGAAGCCTCCGAGTCTCCAGACCCTAATCTAGGATTGAGAAAACAAAAAAATTGTTTTCTTCATCCAGAAAAACAATTCTGGAGCCCCTCACATATGTGAGACCCCTGTGTTGAATCCCACTAGTCCAGTATCAGGGTACAAGATCAGTCCAAGAGGCAGGCAAATATCATGGTCAAACAGTCCAAGGTCAGTTCCAGATCAGGCAGATGTATGTACAGAATCGTTAGGCAGAAGCATGGTCGAATAACAGTCCAGGGACAGTTCCAGATCAGGCAGAGGTATGTGCAGAATCGTTAGGCAGAAGCATGGTCGAATAACAGTCCAGGGTCAGTTTCAGATCCGGCCGAGGCATGTAAAGAATCGTTAGGCAGAAGCGTGGTCAAATAACAAGCCAGGGTCAGTTACAGAGGAGGCAGTGGCATAAGGGGTGTGAGGGTAAATTGCAGGAACGGAGGCCTACATTTACCATACTTCACTAATAATTTAGTGAAGTATGGTAACGACGAAAACATTCACCTACGCAGAGGCCTGGTTCAGAAGGACATTGTGCACAATAATAAGATGTGTCTCTTCTGAATCCTGCTCTGGTACACACCTTACATTTTTTTTGCCTTCGTTGGCCTGTTGGTTTGGGAGGGATCTTATCGGGAAAGTGGCGTTCGGAGAGTCGACTTAGAACATCTGATCGGATATTTTCTGGGGGGCCGTTCGGGAATGTAAGGGCAGTGAAAACTTCCTCCTGGTAGCCAAGGAAGCATTTGGGGTTTTGGGTGGAGTTACGATAAATGACATATGAATTGTAGATGGCCAAATGAAAAAAATAAATTGCGACTTTCCTATACCAATGGTATGTCCATCTTGTAGCAAGGTACGGTTCCAGCATCTGGTCATTCAAGTCGACTGCCCCCATAAACAAATTATAATCAAAGATGCATTTAGGTTTCTGTATGGGGCCATTTCTTCTGGGGATTTCCATGAAGGTATCATCGTGGATTGAAGACAACATGTACACATCTCTTTTGTCTCTTCACTTCACTGCCAAAATCTTGTTGTTTCGTAGACTCGCCGTTTCTCCTTTTCTCAATTTCTTATTCACCAGACTTTGAGGAAAGCCCTTCCGGTTCTTTTTAATGGTACCACATGCAGGCGTCTTCTTCCGATGAAGGTTGTGGAACAGGGGCAGAGATGTGTAGAAGTTATCTACATACAGGTGATAGCCTTTCTCCAGTAGTGAGGTCCCAAACAATTTTCCCGCTTGATCCCAAGTAGTCTGGGCAATTAGGGGGTTGCAGCTGGGTGTCCTTCCCTTCGTACACTTTAAAGGCATACAAGTAACCTGTGACTCAGTCACATAATTTGTATAATTTCACCCCATAGCGGGCCCTTTTACTGGGAATATATTGTTTTATTTTAAGCCTGCCACTAAACTTAACTCATCCACACATATGTTTTTGTCTGGGGTAAACAGCAAGGGGAATAGTGCAGAAAAATAATTTAAAAGTGGCCGAATTTTGAAAAGTCTGTCATAGTTTGGGTCATTTTGGGGAGGGCACTGGGTATTGTCATTGAAACGAAGAAACCTCAATATCATGAGGTATCTGTTTCTGGGCATTACCTTGGAGTATACTGGCATGTGTTGGAGGGGGTGGGTTGACCAATAGGACAGCAAAGTGTTTTTTTTTGTGAGTCCCATGTTAAATGTGAGCCCTAAAAAAACCTTCAACTCCTCCACCGTTAGGTCTCTCCATTCGTAGGGACGGGCATAGTAGGACGTTGGATTATTCAAAATGAATTGCTGTGCATAAAGGTTACACTGGGCCACAATATTTGACAGCATGTCCTCGGTAAAAAATAAATTAAAAAAATATATTGGGGAAGAATTCTCCGTGTTCACCTGGACTCCTGGCTGGGCAGTGAAAGGGGGAATGTTGGCTTCTCCTGAATTAGGAGGAAGCCACAAGGGGTTCTGCAGGGCATAGGGAAGGCTGGCATGGGTCCTTGGCCTTTCTTGCCGAGGCACTGCAGTGCTGGTGGATGGCACTGCGGTGCTGGTGGATGGGACTGCCGTGCTGGTGGATGGCACTGCGGCGCTGGTAGATGCCACTGCCTCCCCACCAGAACGCCTTTGTTTGGCGGGCCGAATCTCTTCCTCCTCTGAGTCACTCAGTGTTCCACTACTGAGGACTGGCTCATAATTTATGTCCGACTCAGAATCGGAGTCGGAAAGGCAATCCTAAAAAGAGAGCTCCCCGTTGCTCTTGTCGGCCTGGGACAGTATTTGGTACGCCTCCTCGGCGGAAAAGCTTCTTTTGGCCATGGTTGCTAAGCCTGCACTGATGGGCACTGATGAGGCAGCACTGATGAGCACAGATGGGCACTGAGGTGGCACAGAGGGGCACTGATGAGGTGGAACAGATGTGCACTGATGATGTGGAACAGATGTGCACTGATGAGGTGGAACAGATGTGCACTGATGAGGTGGAACAGATGTGCACTAATGAGGTGGAACAGATGTGCAGATGTGCACTGATGAGGTGGCACAGGTGGGCACTGATGAGGTGGCACAGGTGGGCACTGATGAGGCGGCACAGGTGGGCACTGATGAGGCTGCACAGGTGGGCACTGATGAGGCGGCACAGGTGGGCACTGATGAAGTGGAACAGATGTGCACTGAGATGGCACAGATGTGCACTGATGAGGTGGCACAGCTGGGCACTGATGTGATGGCACAGATGGAGCAGCACAGATGGGGCGGCACAGATGGAGCGGCACAGATGGGGCGGCACAGATGGAGCAGCACAGATGGGCACTGATGAGGTGACACAGATGTGCACTGATTGCACAGATGTGCACTGAGGCAGCACAGATGGGTACTGATTGGCACAGGTGGGCACTGATGAGGTGGCACAGGTGGGCACTGATGAAGTGGCACAGGTGGGCACTGATGAGGTGGCACAGGTGGGCACTGATTGTGCAGATGTGCAGCTGGACACTGATCACCGCTGAGCAGACAGGTGGGCACCAATTGGCACAGGTGGGCATTGATTGGCACAGGTGGGCACCGATTGGCACAGGTGGGCACCGATTGGCACTGTACTGATGGTGCACTGTACTGATGGTGCACTGTACTGATGGGGCACTGTAATGATGGGGCACTGTAATGATGGGCACTGTGGGCACTGTAGGCACAGTAAAACGCACAGGTAAACACTCACAGATCTCTCTCTCCTCACACGCTGTCTCTGTGTGAGGAGAGAGAGCCGGCAATGAGAGATGATCTCAATTGTTTACATTTCAGATCATCTCTCATTGGAGGCCGCTGTGATTGGCCGTTTACAGCGATCTGTAAAGGGACACGGCCAACACAGAATTTCCCCGTTTCGGGGAGCGAGGAAAGGGGAGGCCGTCATATGACGGCCTCCCGGGAATTGACATCAGTGCTGAAGCCGTCATTCAACTACGGCCGGATGTCAGGTGGAGAATTTCACTATTTGAAAAAACAATCAATGCACCCATATTGCAAAAAGCAAAAATATGTACTTACATTTTTTTGGACATACTTTTTTTGCATTGAAGCCTGCAAAGCTTTGCGACAATGATTAGTGAATTGTGGGTGCAATGCTCTGGCCCTGCAAATTCCTACTGAGGTATGTAGCTTCAGTTACGGAGCTGGAGGTAGTATCATTAGAGTACAAGCGTGGTGGCATCACTGCACTTGTGCTCAATTGACAACTACAGTCCATCTACTGTAGTGCCACATACGATACTTCCTGGCAAGGTACCCTCCACCTCATGTTGAGGGCATGTGGCCTGGTATGGTTCGAGAATGGGGCATACACTTACAGCAGGGAATTCCCAGCCACTTTACCCACCAATAAACAGACCATATCAAAATTAGGAGTCAAAATGGTCTTTGCAGACTTTTATTAGCATATAGCAACAATATCACAAGAATATCACACCGTTCCTTTAAAACAGAAACAGTGAAAAGGTTGTTGATATTTGAAGGCACTAAACACATCTTCAATTTTGTATCTGTGTATCTGTGGCCCCCAGCTGCAGGACACCTGCTCGGAAACAATGTCCCGTGTTACCGCAGAGACTTCCATGTCTCAAATTCCCAGTTTACCCAACATTACTGCAATGCACTCAAGGACACCATACCACTGATTTTTTACCACTTCCAAAGTCCACCACCGCCAGCCTGCTTTGATGACCAACATTTTAACCATTCCAAGGAAAGGGAGGGTGGGTGGTAAGTTCCTTCTCAGTCCATTGACCAACAACTGGATCTGCAACTAACTCATCACCCTTCCTGAAATCTCAGAATCACCTCCCAGGCAACTATAGACACCAATTAGGTAAGTGATTAGAAAATGTAGGCCAAACATTAACCCTCTAAAATGCGTCTGCCCTATTTACATAGTCATGTATGTCCTTTACCTAAATATATATATTTACATCACATGTGATCAATTCAGACAGCAGTTATTTGATCGCTTGACAATTTGATTGAGAGCATAAGCAACTGTAGCAGTTACCATTATTAGTTAAAGTGGAACTAAACATCACTTTACCAGTTAAAAAAAACTGTTACATTCCCGGCATGCTGGGAATGCTAAGAGCCGGTTCACACTGGGGCGACTTGTCAGGCAACCTAGCCGCCTGACAAGTCGCCTCCCGTTCTGTACAATGGAACCGTTCTAATCGGAGCGACGCAAGTCGCTCCGACTTAGAAGAAAGGTTCCTGTACTACTTTGGGGGCGACTTGCATAGACTTCTATACAGAAGTCGTCTTGCAAGTCGCCCCGCAGACGTGTGCAGGTCGCCTCGGTGAGGCGACCTGCAAGTCGTGCCGCGTCTAGTGTGAACCGGCACTAACTGTCACATTTGCTTGAGCTTTTAACCAAACTGTCAAGCCATCAAATAACTGCTGTCATAACTGATCACATGTGCAGCACCATGGCAACTACTGATCAAACAGAGGCCAAGATGGCAGCCTCATTGGCTGAAAAAGATAGAAGGATTTAGTTCCACTTTAAATCAATAAGTGTAGTTCTGCTTTGAAATATTTGTCTTAACCCCTGTAACACCCACTTTTGATGGACAGCTTGGCAGTTAAAAGAATTGTAAAAAAAAAAAAAAAAAACATTTTAGGTTGCGCCCATTGTTCCACTGTAAACATGGAGCAATCCTATTTTGAATGTATTTGAATTGTATGCCTCTGATCCTTGAAGCGCTGCTTTCTCCCCCCTCTGGTGCCACATTTGCCACCTTTCGGGGGTAGGGGGAACGGGTACCTGGTTTTGACAGGTACCCATCTCCACTTCCAGGAGACCTGGCTGCGGTGAAATCTGTTGAGGTCCCCTGGAAGTTCAGTCTCCTTCCCCCCGCCACCGGGCCATTCAGAAAGCACAGCATGCTTTGCACATGCAGAGTAGGGAACCAGCTGTAAAGCTGCAAGGCTTCACTGCCGATTTCCATTGCAGGCAATGGCGGTGGCAGCACCCAAGAACCAATGGAAACATCGGCTGGGGTGCCGACATCGCTGGATTTGAGGACAGGTAAGTGTCCTAATATTCAAAGTCAGCAGCTACAGTATTTGTAGCTGCTGACTTTTAATTTTTTTGTTGGGGGCTGGACCTCCTCTTTAAATAAAAATAAACATAAAGATTCCCTTCATCTTGACTTACTGAAGCT
This sequence comes from Lithobates clamitans, assembly GCA_037952925.1. NCBI lineage: Eukaryota > Metazoa > Chordata > Amphibia > Anura > Ranidae > Lithobates > Lithobates clamitans. The sequence goes on along the minus strand of JBBGZY010000292.1, from coordinate 8,602,620 downwards.
TGCTGGATTGCCTGGGCAACCACTGATTTATCATTTAGTGTCAATATATATATAGATATTAAACAATATGTAGCGTACCCTCTAAGAAACCACAGGTGAAATGAGATTCCCCACCCTGCACAGTCAGGCACACCGAATTTCCCAAAGTCAGAAAACAGTACAGTACTTTGTTTTGGTATTTTATTTTATTGAGAGATTAGAACTTGTATGGAGAGTAGGGGTATTATGGGATGCCCACTTGACTTTAGACAACTTCAGGGACAACTTCTCCTATATACACTCCTCACTTCCTCCAGCATACTTCCTTGCAGAAAAAAACTCAGCTGAGACACTTTTAGTGAAATTGACCAGACACTCAGCCAGATCAAAGCAAAAGCCATTGGTTGTGTAGCAAAGTCCAGTGTCTAGCTTACGTCCCTGTGGCTACGGATCCCAGCACCACCATCAGGGACTGCCAGCTTGCCTGTCTGCAGCTGCCCCTTTCACTAGCCCTCCTGGCTCATTCTCCACAGTACCAGACTGACACTCTCTCTCCACAGTCCAGACAAGGGGGAACCCTCAAGGACCACTGACAGCCTCCTTAGCACTCCATCTCCATCTTACACCTAACTGCCCCTACTGGCAAGACTTGTGAGTATTTATTGGATGGCCTGCCCTGCCAGCCCATTTTGCTGGGGATTGTCTGGGGGCCTCATCAATACTCCAAGTAGCTCCTCCTAGACTCCACTCTCTACTTCTGGAAGTTTCTCCAAGATTCCAGAAAGCATGGGGAGTCACCAGAGATGCTGCTTGCTGAGTCATCAAGCCTCCCTGAGTCACTCAGCCCTGGCCAAGATTCAACCCCATTTCCCTACACTAACAGCTAACTATACACACTTACTCTAGCATACTAGAGGGTGCTACAAATATCATGTTAATTACAGATGTATTTATCATCCACCAATACATTGTACAAAACACACCATTACAAACACAACAAGGTAATCAGCAGTCCAATCTCGTTGACTGTTTCCTCCTAATCTAGCCCTTAATGTTAGTCTTTATTTATTTGCTTCTCAGTCACTGTAGCTGAGATACGGATACATAGCATTTAGCTGAAATATGGAATTGTCTGATGCTGACGCACAGAATTTGATTTGCTCACTGACAGGCCTTGATAAGTACGAGGAAAGTCTAGATCCTGGTATCTTATAAAAGATTTTAGACGCTTAAGCTGCTTACTCCATGTAATCATTTGTATGTCTCTGATCGGAATTTTATACAACTGAAGCTTTTTTCCTACAGTATAACATCTGTGGCAGCCAGCTACCGAGCTGCATGTAAATGGATGGCTCCTCCTTGGTAATGGTTTCATTTTTCACAGCTGTTGGAAAAAGAAGAGAAAAGAAAAGAGAGATAACAGCACAACTCTCAGATTAGAACAAAACCATCAAAGGTGAGCTTTAAAAATAAACATCTCTATTCATCCTGAATATTGATGTGCTAGACTCCTTCATAATCAGGCACAAGTCATAAATATTAATCATCCACACAAGACAGGTGGAAAATTCCAAGGGTGCAGTAATTAGAAAACTGTTTTGTCTTTTTTTTTTTTTTTTTTTGTAGTTAAACCAACTGATCTGTTTAAACTCAAATCTAACCTGCACTGGGTGGAATCAGAAGAACCTAGAGAATTTGAGGATAATAATGTTCACATCCTACAGTTCTCTCTCATCATTTTATTTCTAGGGTGTAAACACAACTTCCTTCTTCCCTTCCCCCCTCTCTCTCCACCTTCTTCTCTTTAATCCCCCTCTCATTCCTTCCTCTCTTTCTTCTTGTTCTCCTTTCTTCCTCTCTTTCTTCTTGCTCTCTTTTTCCTTTCATCCTTTATTTTGAACAGGCAAGAAATTTATGACAGCCTCAAATCCTTGGGTTTTTGGGCACTCGGGAGGCAGTGGTACAGTCGCTTTATGAATAAGACCTTATGCGTGGCGTGGCTTGGAATCCATGAGAGCGGCTGCTTAATCTCACAGCTCCAGCTCTACACATCCATCCTACAGGCATCCTGGCTCCAATCATCTTCAAAAAGGCACCGAAATACTCCTGAGGAAGGTGGGCACCCGATCCAGGCATGGTGGTGAATAAATACGGGCCACCCGCGCCCCAATCCGCGGCGGAACAACTGGCCCGGTTCAGAAGGCAAGATGGCACCGATCCCTCAGCCATGCATGAGACCACGCTGCAGTCTGCCTCATCTACAGCACAGACCTCGTCACAGGGGTGAGTGACTCTGTACCTGCTGTCTTTCGCACCCAGGCAGCACACTCAGAACCCCTAGACTCCCCGGTCTGCTCAGAAGGCTCTGTATCCCCAACCCCCTCCATAGCTGAACCTACACTGGCAGAAATTATTCTAGCTATACAGGACTGTAGGTCTTCCCTCACTGTCCAAGTGAAAACCATCCATACGGATTTCTCACACTTGAAACAAGACGTTCAGACCCTACGGGAGAGGACGGGGTAGGTGGAGGGACGCGTTAGCTCCTTAGAAGACACAGTCCATCCTTTGTCTGCAACCGTTTGCACAGCCATGAACGAATTGGAAGCCCTTAGAGCCAAGTTAGACGATTTGGAGAATCTTTCACGTCGGAACAATCTTCGTTTTGTGGGGTTCCCAGGGAGATCGGAGGGTTCCAGGCCCGAACGTTTTCTACATAAATGGCTGCGTGATGAGCTGGGAGTAGAGGAATTCTCCAAACCTTTGAGAACCTTTGGCACATCACACCCCCCCGCGTCCCCCACAACCTGGGGCCCCCCCAAGATCTCTAATTGCCAAATTCCTTAATTTTCGTGACAAAGTCGCTATCCTCCGTCTGGCCAGGGAGAAAGGCCCTCTCAAGTTCAACAGCAATAACATTTCCATTTATCCTGATTTTTCAGCTGAGATACAGGCATGTCCTTTGCAGCAGTAAAGGACCGCCTCCGCAAAGAAGGTCTCCCCTATGCGATGCTGTTCCCTGCTAAGCTGCGGATCATATTTGAAGGTAAGGCTTATTTTTACTCTTGTCCTAAGGAAGCTATGTCTTGGCTAGACTCGAGACTTGGGAAACAACCCAGACAACGCCGCAACTGAACCCACAAATTTCAGTCCCTGAGTTACCACACGCCCTTCCATTTTTCTTCCTTGTCCCTCATGGGCATGGTCCTCTACGGATATGCTGCTGCGACTGTTTTCCTTGTTCAGATACTGGACCTGCTTGAGATCTGCCTTCATTTTAAAGCAATTTTTTTCGCATTTGTTTCATTTTTCTTTCAATCTTTGCATGACTGACAATTCCTACGACCAATCCTACCAACAATGCCTTTTGAATTATTTACAGATCACTACTGATGTGCCTCATACACCTGTTGTTGTTTGTGCCTTCTGTTCAAGTTTCCTATAGATCTTGCAAGATGGACACTTACATTGCATCTGAGAGCCCTCATGGAACTGCTACTTTCCCCATACCAAGGGGTGGCGAGGCCACGGGACTTTTTACTCACTCTCAACTTTGTTCCTGAGGGGGACATTTTTTTGTTTTGGGAACCAATGCTCACTAAGTTTGGGTTGGGAGGGGGGTGGGCGATGGTGGGAGGGATGTTTGTATTGCTGGTCTTCTCACAAATTCTGACTCCGGAGGATGGCTGGCCTCTTGGGTTTTTGGTTATTAAGTTTGCTCTTATGAATAATTCTTTGTTGTTACTACATCCATACTATAGACAGTATCATAGTCAGCAATGTATGTGGTATATTGCACCATTTAATACCTTTTGCAATGTTTCTGTACTAACTGAAATTGCTTATGGCTGACACGTTAAAATTGATTTCATGGAATGTTAGAGGGTTGAACTCACCTCACAAGCGGTCCCTGATATTCTCCTATTTGAAGAAAAACAAACCTCGTATTATTTGTCTTCAAGAGACCCATCTCCCGGATAATATGATACGGTCTCTTAAACGTCCCTGGTTGGCCACTCAAAATCATACTACTTATACCAACTACTCTCAGGGGGTTTCGATTCTGCTGGCGAAGTCCCTACCGGCTGAGATTTTGCTTGTGAAATCGTATCCCGCGGGACGGTTTATCATACTCACACTTTGCATAATCTCCACGATTTTTACGCTAGTAAACATATATATTCCTCCCCCTTTCTCCCCAGATGTCCTCTCTCATTTGTCCCTACTATTACTGTCTAGATCCCCGGGCCCCTTGCTCCTTGTTGGAGACATTAATGCTGTACTAGACTGTGCAATGGACCGCCAGAGAGGTGGGGGTAGACCGTATCCTACATTTGTTGACTGGACCCAGGTATTTGCCCTTACTGAATTGTGGCGCTGGAAACACCCGGGGGACCGCCAGTTCTCCTGTCACTCTGATTCCTTCCATACTATGTCTCGTATAGCCCTTGCGTTCGCCCCGGTAGATGTACTCCTACTGGTCCATTCAGTTTCCTACTTACCCAGGGGGATCTCAGATCATGCCCCTTTGTTGGTTGGCCTCCTCCTCCTGCCAAGATCGGGCCTCCGGGTCTGGAGATTGAACTCTCACTGGCTTGAGGATGAAATTGTGCAGGCTGAGTGCCAGAAAGGCGTGACCGACTACTGGAGTATGAACCAGGTTACCACTGGTCTTACCACGGCCTGGGATGCTTCCAAGGCTGTGTTGAGAGGTACATTTATGTCCATTACCGGTATCCTGCGCAAAAACGTCCAGCAATGTACTGAGGAGTTAGAAAGTGCCCTATTGAAGGCAGAAGCGGAATACTCCCAAAACCCCAATGCACTGTCCCGTTGGCTTCATTGCCGCAGGGAATATGAACTCCGCCTTACCAAAAAACGTATGCTCTATGTTACTCAGAAAATATTCAAACATGGTAATAAGGCGGGTCGCCTACTTGCATATCTTACCAGATCTAATTGTCCCCCTGTCTCTATCCCCAGAATATTGGTCTCGGGGAATACAATTAGCGATGTCCCTCAAGATATAGCAGAAGCCTTTCTCTCCTTTTATCAGGGTCTTTACACTTCTAGAGCTGAATACTCTGAGACACAACTTGAAGACTATTTAAGCCAAATTACACTCCCTCATTTGACAGACCAGGTTTGAGAAGAATTAGATGAGCCACTATCTGTAGAAGAACTTTCACTTGCGATTTCACAGATGCCGGCTCATAAAACGCCGGGTTTAGAGGGTTTTCCAGTTGAATGGTATAAACAATTTCAACACCTCCTTAGCCCAATTTTACTCAAAACATACAATGAGGCCCTGAAGGAAGGGATGCTTCCCCCCTCAACGAGGGAGACACTCATTGTCTTAATACTTAAACCTCGAAAGGATCCACTAAAGTGTGACTCCTATCGACCGATATCTCTTATTAATGTGGATGTAAAAATTTTGGCTAAAGTCCTGGCTAACCGTCTAAATAAGGTGATTGCTGAATTGGTGGGGAGCGACCAAGGCAGCTTTATACCAGGCCGATCAAGCAGGATGAACATTCGTAGACTGTTCCACAACCTGACGTATCCGCATGACTGTCCACCCACCCGAATTGTTGTGTCCTTAGACACCTGTAAGGCCTTTGACAGTGTGGAATGGACGTATCTGTTTCGGGTCTTACAGATATATGGCCTTGGCCCTAGGCTGATAGCCTAGATACGGCTTCTCTATACTATGCCACTTGCCCGTATTTGTATTAATTTGCAGATTACTGAATCCTTCCGGATCCCCAGGTACACCAGACAGGGTTGCCCATTATCGCCCCTCCTTTTCACCTTGGCTATGGAGCCCCTGGCGGTTCGGATCCGTAACTCCTCAATAATTCGCCGTCTACCCATCAATGGCATGGAGGAACAAATTTCTCTCTATGCAGATGATACGTTTACTCACTCACTAATCTGTTAACTACTGTAACCACTTTTGGAGACTTTTCCGGATTCCAAGGGAATTGGGACTAGTCCATTATTTTTCCCCTAGACCAAGCCTGCACTGCACAGACTCACTCGGATTCTAGGCTACAAATAACCACCTCCTTTAGGTACTTGGGAGTTGTGGTACAATTGCCACTGTCCCTCTATATAACTAATAACCTAGGCCCACTACTGCTTCAATTACAGACCCAAACCAAACAATGGAAGGACTTGCCTTTGGACTTGATGGGACGGACCAACGTCCTCAAGATGATATATTTGCCTATGCTGCTGTATGTCCTGGCTAACTCCCCTTGTAAAATCCCCAAAACAATTTTTAAAAACATTGACTCTATATGTATCGCATTCCTCTGGAGCGGTAGGCCCCCTAGGGTGGCACTGGAGACGTCTCCAGTGCCACCCTAGAGGGCCTACCATTCCAGAGATGATATATTTGCCTAAGCTGCTGTATGTCCTGGCTAACTCCCCTTGTAAAATCCCCAAAACGATTTTTAAAAGCATTGACTATATGTATCGCATTTCTACCGTCCCACCTGGCGGGGTTAGCTTTCCCTGACTTTTATCTTTATTATCAGGCATCTTAATTGGTCAATATTTATGACTGGCTGCTTCCTAACTCAAATAATGCATGTACCACCACTGAAGAGGCCATAGCTTCCACGTTTGAAACACTACATAACGTCGTTTATCGAGGATGTACACCACCAGGACCTGGAATGACTATCTTACGTATTTCCCTATCCTTGTTTAAAACTGTGAAGCTTAAACATACCTATGACTAATGGTTAATTTCTCCCAGTAGCCCACTTTGGTTTAATCTGACGCTTCCGGAACTATACTCCTTAACTGACCCTCAAAGATGGACTTCCAAGGGAATTAAATATCTATGTCACATATACACCCCTCAGGGATTTAAATCCTTCTCACAGATGAGAATAAATTTTGACCTACCGCGTACTTATTTGTTCTTTTATTACCAACTTAGGCATGCTGTGCGAGCACATTTCAGTTCCCTGGACAATCCACTTAAAACCACTGACCTGGAAAAAATTCTAAGATCCCCAGATCAGACGAAACTTATTTCTACTTACTATGCAGCTCTGGTGACAGACTCTAACCCTAGATTTAAAATAGCACAACGGAAGTGGGAATCTTTAGATATCTCCATCATGGAAGATGACTGGTCGGAATTCAGTAACGCTTTTAAGGCTTCTGTTATATCCTCTAGGGATAGGGTGATTCAAATTAAGATTTTTCACCAATCTCACCTCACACCGGCCAAAATGCACAAAATGGGCATATTGTCCTCTGCAGAGTGCTTTCGGGGAAGTGGACACATGGCAGATTTCCTTCATTGTTTTTGGAGTTACCCCATAATACAAGACTTCTGGCAGAGCATAGGCTCCTTTCTCTCTACGGCGTTGGGACTTCCCAACATAGTTCACCCCAAGAACTGCCTTCTGGGTATCTTTGGTGATTTGCCTGTCCCTTCCTGGGTCAAACAACTACTTCGTATTCTATATTTCTATGCCAAGAAATCCATTTTATTGACCTGGAGGGGAGCGGCAACCCCAACCAGGGGACTATGGTTGAAACTGATTAATGAAGCTGTTCCGCTTTATAAATTCACTTTTGACATCCGTAAAAGACCAAAAGCATTTCATAAAATCTGGGGCAGGTGGCTGGCTAGCCCCCTGACCCTCTCCCCTATACTCCCGTGATCAGAGTAAGCCTGAAGCAGCTTGCCCTGTAATATAATTATACTCTTTTACAATTTTACTGACTGTGGCTAAAATGCTTGTCTATGGAATTTGACACTGTGAATGATTTAACTTGTTTTCTAGCATATGGCCTAATGTATGTATTAACCAATTATTGTTCTGACCTAACACACAAGCATTCTGTATATTGGTTCTTTATGTTGGACCCTACTAGGTCCTTTTTGTTTTGTTTTTGTATGTTTGTATGTTAAAAAACTGCAATAAACATATCTTAAAAAAAAAAAAAAGACCTTATGCACATAGGTGGTTGGCTAGACATGTGCAGAACGAAAATTTTATTTCGTTTTAATTCGTTAGTTACATAAATTTATTTAGTTAAATTTGTTTCATTAATTTTCTAAATTTGTTTCCTTTATTCGAGTTCAAATCTATTCAAATTTTCCAAATTCGTTTGAATTGAACTCAATTCGGCTGAATTTGGAAAATTCTAATGGATTCAAATTTAAATTCCATTTGAATTCCATTCTAAATCAAATTTGTTCTATTTAAAATTTTAATTTTGGAAGATGACTATATTCTTTCTATTCCATACTAGTCTATTGTTTTTTTTTCTATTCTATTCTATTATTTTCTATTCTATTCTTTTATTTTAAATTCTATTCTTTTCTATTATATTCTATTATTTTCTATTTAATTTGAATTCAAATTTATTCTTTTAAAAATTCAAATTTCATAAGATGGTTATATTCATTCTATTCTATTCTATTGTTTTGTTTTTAAATTCTCAACCATTTTTACTGCTAGGCGAAAGTGTTATCCACTACACCAATTTATAAGAAAAAATGTATCCGAATTTTAAATCGGAACGAAAGAAACCGCATATGTCTGGATTTAGCCCATCAGTGTCAAATCCTGTCATTTTCAGGCACCCAGGAGGCAAAGGTGGACCATCCAGCCCTGCTACCTACAACCTGTCAAAATTCATGATAGTGAGAAATGCGCAGTTGCTTGATATTAGCTGGATGCTGTACCCTGCTGTACTCACGTTTATGGCTGTATGCATTCAGGGATGTATGCACTGAATGCAAAATCCTTGCATTTAGGACATACGCTCACAAACACATATGGCCTTAAACATGAGTATCGCTTGGTACAACGTCCAGCTACCACCACGTATTTCAGCCTGTCAAAGATTTTGACAGGCCAGTGACAGTGGGGCTGGATGTTGCACCTGTGTCTATCAGGTACCCTAAAACACCAGGAATTGACACTGATAAGTCAAGCCTCCCATGTACAACTCAATCCTAAACTCAATCATAAACAGAAAGACTCCAGGCTATGGCAGGAGAGGCCATATTCAACACTGTGCAGACTGTTTCAATACAGGGAAAACAACAGCAATCAGATAAGGATTGGAACATGTCCGATCATTTTCCATTTTCTTCCAAAGATCTGTAATAAATACTATACTCAGCTGCTCCATTGACATGGGCTTGCTCCCCAGTCAGGCTGGAAATGGCCAAATCATGTGATTGTTATTTTAGTTTTTTAAGTTATAGCATATCTTGTATTCATGAAAACAAGGAAATCTTGTACTAGTTAAATAATGACATAGTTATGTAAGGTATGAAACATGCCTATCATTTAGAAAAAGATAATGCATCAAATATGATGGTGATCCCAAGGAAAACAAAATACAAAAGACCCATGTTATCCTGGTACAATTTGATCTAACAAGAAAAAAAAATCCTTAAAGGCATCCTTATAGTATATATGAACCCTTGCCTTGTAAAACAACACATTCAGTTTAAGGCAAAATGTTAGTGTATACATATAGAAAAAATTACAAATATTTTTTTTTTCTTTTTTATGTGATCACATAACTCTGTTCTCAGCTATATAAAAGGCTTAGAGAGGTAGGGGTGGAGAAACAGCATAACACCGATCTTCTCAGTGAATGACTGTGCAGGGGGGAATGTATCAGCACAAGTCTGATCATTGGAGGACAGGCAGGCTGTGCTACCAGCACGGTTAGAAAACTGACCACGCTGGGATGGATGAGATCTCATGCCTAGTGTGGTCTGTTTGAGATAGGAAAGCATAAAGGCTGGCAGGATCACCAGGTATTTTACACAAAGGAAGCAATGCAAAGAGAACAGGATACTTTTTAACACAAGTACAGTGCCTTGAAAAGTATTCATACGTAAATGTATTTTATTGGGATTTTATGTAATAGACCAACACAAACTGGCACATAAGTGTAAAGTTGAAGGAAAATGATAAATGGTTTTCAGAATAAATATGTGAAAAGTGTGGAGTGCATTTGTATTCAGCCCCCTTGAGTCAATACTTTGTAGAGCCACCTTTCGCTGCAATTAAAGCTGCAAGTCTTTTTTTTTGGTATGTCTCTACCAGCTTTGCATATCTAGAGAGTGAAATTGTTTCCCATTCTTCTTTGCAAAATAGCTCAAGCTCGGTCAAATTGGATGGACAGCAATTTTCAAGTCTTGCCACAGATTCTCAATTGGATTTAGGTCTGAACTTTGATTGGGCCATTCTAACACATGAGTATGCTTTGATCTAAACAATTCCATTGTAGCTCTGGCTGTATGTTTAGGGTCATTGTCCTGCTGGAAGGTGAACCTCAGCCCCCAGTCTCAAGTCTTTTGTGGACTCTGTCTCTGCTGTCCCTGCTAAAGAAAAGCGTGTTCAGGGTGATGTGCAGTGTTAGTTTTCTGCCACACATAGGGCTTTTCATTTAGTCCAAAAACTTAAAGTATGGTCTCATCCGACCAGAGCACCTTCTTCTACATGTTTTCTCTGTCCCCCACATGGCATCTCGCAAACTACAAACAGGACTTCTTCTCGTTTTCTTTCAACAATGGCTTATACCCCTGTATGTTGTGGTCGTTGAGTAAAATTCAGTAAAATGCTTGCTTATAGCAATGTAATACATTGTTATTAGCAAACACGTGTAAAAAAAAAAATGGAGAATCCTGATCACTTCCCTAGAGCAGTACAATGTTACCATGGTAAAATGATATTGCTCTGGTCATAGTGTGTTACAAAAAATTGTAAAAAAAAATGTAATAAAAAAAAATTATACTTTTTTTTTTTTGTGCCTGATCACGCCCACGCCAGTTATATGATGGCGCTGTACTGCACTGGTGACAGTATGTTAAAAAACAAAAAACTGTGAAACATTTTTTTAAAATGTTCTAATTTTCCAAAAAATTATGACAAAAAATTACAACTTTAAATAACCTGCCATGCCTCTTACTAAATACCTTGGACTGTCAACTTTCCAAAAAGGAGTCATTTGAGGGTATTTCTACTGTCCTGGCATTTTAGGGCCTCAAGAAATTAGATAGACCGTCAGTATATCAGGACTGATCAATTTTTAGATATACAGTGCCTTGAAAAAGTATTCGTACCCCTTGAAATTTTCCACATTTTGTCATGTTACAACCAAAACCGTAAATGTATTTTATTGGGATTTTATGTGATAGACAAACACAAAGTGGCACAGAATTGTGAAGTGGAAGGAAAATGATGAATGGTTATTAATATTATTAATTTTTGTTTTGTTTTGTGTTTCTTGGACTTCATGATGTGGTTTGCTCACTAAGGTTATCTAACAAACCTCTGAGGGCTTCATAGAATAGCTGTATTTATACTGAGATTAAATTACACACAGGTGGACTCTAATTACTAATTAGGTGACTTCTAAAGGCAATTGGTTCTACTAGATTTTAGTTAGGGGTATCGGAGTAAATGGAGCTGAATGCAAATGCACGCCACACTTTTCACATATTTATTTGTAAAATAATTTGAAAACCATTCATCCTTTTCCTTCCACTTCACAATTATGTGCCACTTTTATGTGTCACATAAAATCCCAATAAAATACATTTATGTTTTTGGTTGTAACATGACAAAATGTTGAAAATTTCAAGAGGTATGAATACTTTTTCAAGACTTTGTATATACCATAGTTTGTGGACTCTATAACTTTCCAAAATACTAAATAATATACACTCATTTGGGTTATTTTCACCAAGGAAATGTAGCAGAATACATTTTGGCCTAAAGTTAAGAAGAAAGATTATTTGTTTGCAATATTTTAGATCAGAAATGAAGAAAAACATGTTTTTTTTCAACATTTGTAGTCTTTTTTGTTGTTAATTTAGCAAAAAATAAAAAACCCAGTGGGGGTTAAATACCACCAAATGAAAGCTCTATTTATGTGAACAAAAATAATAAAAATTTTGTTTCAGTACAGTGTTGTATGATCACGCAATTGTCAGTCAAATTGCGACAGCGCTGAAAGCTGAAAATTGGCCTGGGCAGGAGGGGGGTAAAAGTGCCCGGTATTGAAGTGAAACTTCTTCTTTAACCACTTCCAGACCAGCAGCTGCAGTTTTACTGTGGCAGGTTGGCTTGGCTGGGCAAATCGATGTTACCTTACGTCGATTCGCCTTTTGGCCACTAGGGGCGCGTGCCCGCAGCGTGTGCTCGGAGCTGATGCAAGTGCCCAGCGGGCACGATGACTGCCAGGTAAGCGTGATCGCTTGTGACAGAGCGAGAACCTCTCAGGGGAGAGAAGACAGATCGTGTGTTCATACTAAGTATGAAAACCGATCTTTCTCTTCCCCTAGTCAGTCCCATCCCCCCTCCAGTTTGAACACACCAAGGGAACACAGTTAACCCCTTGATCGCCCCCTAGTGTTAACCCCTTCCCTGCCAGTGACATGTATACAGTAATCAGTGCATTTTTATAGCACTGATCGCTGTATAATTGTCAATGGTCCCAAAAATGTTTCAAAAGTGTCCAATTTGTCTGCCGCAATATCGCAGTCCCGATAAAAATCGCAGTTCGCCACCATTACTAGTAAAAAAAAATAATAATAATAAACATGCCATAAATCTATCCCCTATTTTATAGACGCTATAACTTTTGCGCAAACCAATCAGTATACAATCATTGCGATTTTTTTTACCAAAAATATGTAGAAGAATACATATCAGTCTAAACTGAGAAAAAAATGTGTTTTTTTGAAAAAAATGTGGGATATTCATTATAGCAAAAAGCAAAAGATATTGCGGGTCATTTATGAAAGGCAAATCCACTTTGCACTACAAGTGCAAACTACAAGTGCAAAGTGCACTTGAAATTGCACTGAAAGTGCACTTGGAAGTGCAGTCTCTGTAAATCTGAGGGGTAGATCTGAAATGAGGGGAAGCTCTGCTGATTTTATTATACAATCATGTGCAAGCTAAAATGCTGTTTTTTATTTTCCTTGCGTGTCCCCCTCGCATCTACAGCAACTGCACTTCCAAGGGCACTTTCAATGCAATTTCAAGTGCACTTTGCACTTGTAGTTTACATTTGTAGTGCAAAGTGGATTTGCCTTTAGTAAATAACCCCCACTGTGTTTTATTTTTCAAAATTGTCACTCTTCTTTTGTTTATAGCGCAAAAAATAAAAACCGCAGAGGTGATCAAATACCACCAAAAGAAAGCTCTACTTGTGGGAAAAAAGGACATCAATTTTGTTTGGGCACAGCTTCGCACGACCGCGCAATTGTCAGTTAAAATGACGCAGTGCCGTATCGCAAAAAATGGCCTGGTCATTGAGCAGCCAAATCTTCCGGGGCTGAAGTGGTTAAACAACTTCTACATGGCTACCAAAGCTGATTTTACATTATCACTGCTATGAGAATCACTGTAAAGATATTTGAATGTCACTTTTTTTATTTAATTGCTCCTCTATGCACACTTTTTTAGCTCCACAACATCTTTTTTGTGAACAGGTACCCAAATACTGAACTGCATATTCTTGTGAGGTCTTATTAATGCTTTTTATATAGGCTATATTAATTCTTTATTGTCGTGCCTCTTTTAACAAAATAAAGTATGCTCACTCAAGAAGCCTTATATGGGGCAAACAGCTAAGCATCTTTGGACATAAATACTTTGAAAACATTTGAACGTAAAAATACACCAGTGGGACACAAGCACAAAAATAATGCCACACTAAATGGGGAAAAATGCTAGAAAGTACTAGACAATGGAGGAATAAAGTGAAGCTTATACTGCAGACTTGCCATTTCAGGCCACTAATGAAGTCTGCATACACAATAATCCATATGGTTATTGATTATCTTCTCTGAGACTTTGAAGCTTCTCATCCTATCCAACAACTATAAGAAGTGGCACTTTTCCAGAAGAGTTAATTTAAAGAAGGGGAGCTTTTCCAGAAGATTTCATATAAGGAAGTGCCACTTTTCTAGAAGAGTTCATATAAATAAGTGGCACTTTTCCAGAAGAGTTCATATACCAAAGTAGAGTGTGAAGTCAGACCTAAAACCCAATGTATGCAAGCCTCCTTAAAAAAAAGTCAAATATAACAGTTAATCATGTTTGCAGCTCATTACCTGCAACAAAGGGACATCCCCATGTTACATAGTTGGTTAGATACACGTGGCTAGTTGCCAAAAATATTTTACAATCCTATATACACGATCCAATACCCACAGTTGATCCAGAGGAAGGAAAAAAACCCCAGCAAATCATGATCTAATTTGCCCCAGGGGGAAAAAAACATCCTCATCCCCCCAAGAGGCAATTGGATATTCCCTGGATCAACTTTACCTATAAATGTTAGTATCCAGTTATATGATGTATATTTAGGAAGGAATCCAGGCCTTTTATAAAGCAATCTACTGAGCTGGCCAGAACCATATGACAGATCTTATAAGATAAGCTACCTATCCATGTTTAACACGACCTTTGTACAAATCACAGAGAATGGCCTACTGTATGAGATTTCAAAATGTTAAACAATGAAAAGAGTGTCTTTCAGGTTCCCTTTGAAGATAAGATCAGTGTAGGAAATTTAGTTTGTACTTCTCTTTCTGATGAAAAAGAAAACAGCTCTTGGTTTAAATATGGAGCATATACATTATGGGGTTGTCAATGAATAGAGTCATATGCATGTACAAATTAAAAAATATATAATATCATAACAATAAAAAAAGGTTTTAAGTTGCACCTGCAAGATTCATAATGAGGCCTTAGTAAAAAAATAAACTGCAGAAATGTGTACAAAACATTATTACAAATAGGATAGTACTGTTTTAAATAACAAAAGGTTCTTCAATATAAGCCATTCCACAACAGTCTTCCGTGTAATCCATTCCCCAGTAAAATTTGGCATGTACAATCAGTAAACCATATGGGTATAATAAGGCTATCTACATATAACACCAATGACTTCTTAAACTTAACTTACATCACTAAAAGTTTCATACACCTATAATCCTCCAATAAGCTTCAATCCACACTCCATAAGTTCCAAGCATCTTCTGTAAATTAGGTGTTGCAAGAGGAGTGTATCTCGTACTATGCTCAGTCAAGCAGAAATAGACTCTATGAAATTCAACACTGGGAAGGATCTCATAAATGTGATCCAGATGCAGTGTCACAGGGGTATATCCATAAAGTCAACCAAACACTAAATATTTTAAGTGTACCCAAAAACCACATAATCTCCAAGTTCATAAATACCAAATATATATAGCATCTAAATCACATATACCTACAAAACAGAGGAAAACTACTTAAATAGATGGCATAATAAAAACCCCTATTCCCCGTACACACAATCGGATTTTTCAACAACAAAACTGTGGATTTTTTTCCGAAGGCTGTTGGCTCACACTTGTCTTGCATACACACGGTCACACAAATGTTGTTGGAAATTCTGAACGTCAAAAACGCGGTGACGTACAACACGTACGACGGGACTATAAAAAGGAAGTTCAATAGCCAGTGCGCCACCCTTTAGGCTCCTTCTGCTAATCTTGTGTTTATCTTGTGTGAGTAGAAGTTTGGTGAGAGATGATTCGCGCTTTTCAGCCTCATGCTTTTCAGTTCGTCTCTGCTTTTCAGTTTGTGCTTGTGGGTTCGTATCTGTTCTTCAGTGCGTGTTGTCAGTTCGTTCCTGTCTTTCAGTGCATTCTATTTAATAGTTTGCTTCTGTTTTTCAGTGCATTCCGGTCTGCTGGTTTCTGATTTTCAGATCGTTCTTCTCAGGTCCTTTCTGATTTTCAGTGCGTTCTGTCAGTTCGTTCTGAGCAGCAGACTGTTTTCAAGCCATGTTGCGGGTACGTTCTCGTCGTAGAGTTTGTGTTATGCTTGATTTTGGAGTTCTTGCTTTGACCCAAGTCCAGTGTATGAACAGGGCGAGGAGGAGTTCATGGACGAAGAATTGGTTGCTCCAGCATGAACAATTCTCGCACATTTTTTCTCCTTCATGCATATTTGCCTTCACTAACCTCCCCAGCATGCTATCCTGGGCCCATACACACCTAGCCTAGTCACTTAACAATGGATTTTTGTCAGCTCCATAATAGTGTTTATCCTAAACACCCTCTAAAATGTGTCCAAATGTTATTGTTGGCCTTAAATTCAGGTGCAAGATGCTTTTTTTTGGGCCCCAAACTCATTTGGATACCTCCCTCCCCCCTACTGCTAAGTCAGCCAATAAGAATCCTCTATCTGCTGACTTTGCCAAACCCAATTGCAGAATGCAAAAATGTGCTTCAATTTGTACAATGTGTATTCATATTTTTGAATTATGACACTTCTTACCTATCCAGTGGGCTGCCAATAGTGTAAGTAAGGAGGGGCTGGCCAAAGTAATCCACATTATTTATGCATTCATCTCTCAATAAAGTGGAGACAGTTATCTGTCCAAAACATCTCCCCCCACCAAAAAATTTTTTTTTACAATGGGCCATCATAGAAGGTGAGGAATCTGATAAGTGGACCTTATAATAATTTTGTCTTTAAATACTCATTTCAATAAATGTTATACTTATGTTTGCCAAGAATGTTTGCATCTAATCTGCTTGCAATGTTATGTGCAAAAGTACTAATTTTTTTTCTTGTTTAACTCCACAGTTTCCTTCAAACCCACAGGAATGGCAGACCGTGGCCTCCCAGTTTGCCCAGCAGTGGGACTTTCCCAACGGCAGTGGGGCAATAGATGGGAAACACGTCCACATCATCCCACCCCCTAACTCAGGGTCATACTATTATAATTATAAGGGGTATAGTAGTATACTGTTGTTGGCGGTGGTGTCGGTGAAGTATGAGTTTTTGTATGTGGACGTGGGGAAAAATGGCCGGATGTCAGATGGTGGAGTCATCTCCCAGACAGAGTTTTACAGACGGCTCTAGAATGGCAGCTTGAAGTTGGCACTTCCGGAAAATAACGTGGTGGGACTCCCGTTAGTCTTCATAGCTGATGAAGCATTTGCGCTGGGGGACCATCTTCTGCGTCCATTCTCGATGAGGACCCTCACCCTGGACCAGAAGGTTTTTAATTACTGGCTGGCCAGAGCCAGAAGAGTGGCTATTAATATGGCGGAATATAAACTCAGTCACATAATTCTATGCTGCTGCATTTTACATAACTTTTTGCGCAAAAATGCAGCAAACTATGTGGCCTCAGTTGGGACTGAGGCCGGCTTACTGGATCCAACAACTCTGACAGCTCTTGAACCTGGCCGTCCTGGCTTGCCCCCCAAAGCACCCGCAAAATACGCCAAAAGTATCTAGAGTACTTTGCGGGTAGGGGGGGCCATTGATATGCCAGAGAATGTGTAAACATGTTTTAAATACTTTTTTTAATTATAAACTGAACTCATATTTCATTTGATTTACTGCTTGTGTTTCTTTTAGCTGTCTCCTAGGTTCTCCAATAGTCTTTTCTTTTGGCCATTAGTGCAAACGTAACTTATTTGATACATGAGGTACCAATCTCTTCTTCAGCTAACTATTATGTTGTGCTATGGGTCTGCTACACACACACAATGTTTTTGTTGTTAATGTATGTAATGCATTAATGCAAAAAATAAGCATCCTTTTCAGCTCCATGAATTCATTGCTTTGAGTCCCTAAAATGGCCTGATGGGGCAAATTTTAGAGCACTGTGGGGGTTTTTTAATAAAGGCAAATCCACTTTGCACTCCAAGTCCACTTTGCACTCTAAGTACATTGTCACTGTAACTACACCAACTTACTCCAAAAACTGGTATTGAGCATTAAAAGAAGAAGCCACACATTGTTGAGTATAAAACATTTTACTCCAAGCACATTCACATGTGCGTTATAATAAAAGGGTTTTTTAACAAACCAACATTGTTTTTGTAACATTTCTGTTTGACAGTAGATATAGCCTTTTTTTGGCTAAATAGGCACGTTTAAAACCATAACATACACAACTCAGGAACTTACAAAGTTCAACTTTGATAAAGTGAAGGTCATATGAGACATTAGTATGTCAAAACTGTGTTGATCTTGCCTTCATCAAATGGGGTGATGTCACACCTGTAAAAACAAATTGGGAGCCAAAATGTGGATCTCCATCCTGATCCCATGCCTAATGTCAACATGTGCTAGCTCCCATCATGGGGGATCAATGGACGTGTTTTGGGGGTGCAACACCTTCCTCTCATCTACTTGAGTTTGGATGAAAGGGATTGCACCCACAAAACGCATACATTGATATAACGTGATGGCAGATAGCACATGTTGACACACTGTGTTCATCTTCAAAATTTGGCTTTCAAATTACTTTAAAACTTTAGCAAAAATATAAAATATAATGAGCAACTTTTCAATTTTTGTTGGTTTTAGATTCTGCCTAAAACATCAATGATGTTGTTCATTTTTTTTTTGGACATCAGTGATATTTTTCTTGACCATCTCTAAATCCCGATTGCACACCATGATCTCACCGATGAGGATCTGTGCACTTGCACTGTTGAAATGAGTTTCTTCTGCCACAACATCCACATCACCTAAAAATAAAAAAACACAGCATTATATTATGTATTATAAATATGCAGACATACAGCTATTACCTGAAGCTGTGGTCTGAGACACAGACCTGTTGTCACTATTTCGCCCACTTCATGAACCTCTCCCTCCACATCTTCTTCATGCTGTGTGGGGATTTCCCCTTCTTCATGAGTAGTGGGGTTTGTGGTGTCCTCAGATGTCCCGATTCCTTTCTCCCCTATGTGAATACAAAAAAGGTATACTTAGCACACATATATTTGAGGCAAGAAATATTAATATGAAACATTGCTTGGAAGTGTCGTACAATTGTCTGTTTTGGCAGAGTTCCAAGCTAAAAACATGTTTTTTTTCCCTTTCCAAAGCTGGAATACTTACCTTTTTTCTTAAAGTTTCACACATGGAGAGACCCCTAGTATCCACTGGAGCACCTGTGTGGTACACCCTAAAAAAGTTGTTCTGGTGTCCCACACTAGTGCTCCTGCTTTCAGATGTGTAAACAGCTGCTTAGTGTCCTCTCCTTACACTGAATCAAGTTTGCATTTCATTCTAGTTACCAAACCCATCTAGACAACAATGTACCAAACTTCTTTTAATACAAATAGGCATGAATAAATGTAGTTAACCTGCATCTGCCAAAAACATTGTATTACTAGGCGAACAAACGATGTTTACTACAAATAATTACTGTGCCCACGAACCTGAAACTTGCCATTTTAAACTGTACAACAGTAAAGAAAAGCACATGGAGCAGCACTAAAGTAATAATAATAATAGGAACACATGACAAATACTTACTTTTTTGCAGCACTTTCTTTACCCTTCTGTACTGAGCGTGCTCGCTCAATTTTAGGTCTGACCAGCGTTTCCTCAATTGCTCCTTGGATCGTCGTACCCCAAAAATTCCTGTGCAGACTTCTCACAACTTTAGTCATGATCTTGGCCTTTCTCACATTTGGGTTGCTGTACGGTCCATACTTACCATCATAGTCCACCATCTCCACCATCTCTACAAAGGACATATTTGAGGCCTTATAACTTGTCCTGGATCGGGAACTGCCTTGCTCCGGGCTTTTCTCCTTGTTGCTGCTCTCTGCATGCACCTGCTGTCTCTTCTCCGCTATGTGCTCTCCCACTGCGCCAAAAGAGAAGGGGCGGAAATACTCTAGAAAGAAGGTCAGGGGTGGAGTTTCACGCATGCGCAGTGTATATAAAACATAACATGCATGCGTCAAATGTATGATCTGTGAGTGGAGGACGGAGTAGCGTAAGCAAACAAAGGTACAATTTTAACTTGGGGCATTGGTGGTTAGTGGCCTATACTGCTTATAGATTGAGGTCTATATTGGGACAAGATTAAGAGAGTTTAGCCTGACATTAGGGTTTGTCTTGTGTTGTGTCTTGCAGAGAAAATGGATAAATTTACTGACCCAGACTTCCTGCCAAACTTCATAGATATGTACAGGGAGCTGCCATGTCTCTGGCAAGTAAAAAACAGAGACTACTCCAACAAGCTGAAGAGGAAGGCAGCGCTGGAGCAACTGTTGGAATTAGTGAAGCCGGTGACTCCCACGGCAGACATCAAATATTTGAAGGCCAAAATTGGTGGGCTGAGGAGCACATATAATAGGGAGCGCAAGAAGGTCCAGGATTCCACGAGATCAGGAGCAGCGGCAGATGACGTTTATTTCCCCAGGCTGTGGTACTACAACAGACTGCGGTTTTTGTCAGACCAGAGTGAGCCCAGGCCGTTGCTATCAAAACTTCCTTCCACACTTCCTTCCACATCAGGTGAGGCTTCAGAAGTCCAACCTGGGCCTTCCACCCAGGAAGAAGATGTGGAGGAGCCCAGCTTGAGCCAGGTATAGCATTGTTCAACATATTTCTTAACAAAAATTTAATGATGTTAACTAGATGCTATTATTGATGACTAATTTCTGATTTGACAAAGTGGTTTACATATCAATAGACAGTAGTGGCCAAAAATCATTGGGACAAGAATAAAAAAAGCTGGGGTCAGAATTATAGTCTTTTCGAATTGTTAACATTCCATTTACAACAGTCATGAGCTCAAAATTGTGTGTGTTTGATGACCAAAAAACTAAAACTATGTCCTATTTTCATACACAGGAAAGTCTCAGCCAGGAGGAGGCCGTGGAAAGTGGCAGCTAGGAGGTGGCCGTGGAAAGTGGCAGCCAGGAGGTGGCCGTGGAATGCAGCCTGACCGAATCCCAGGTTCCTCCCCCCTGCCTTCCAACAAAAAGGACCAGGAAAGCAAAGAACCTGGAGGAGTCAGCGACTGCTTTGATTCGGCAGGCTACTGCGGTCCTCACAACAAACTCTGGTGGCCCCCGAGTCGTATGGCTGTCTGACAGCCAGTAAACTGGAACAAATGGAGGAGGGCCAACAGTTCATCTGTGAGGAGGTAATACTTCAGGCCCTAAACAAGGGGATGAGGGGCCAACTCAGAACTAAAAGCCACGTGTATGAGTTGTAACATAATACTCCTCCACCACCTGCAACAACACCACCACCACCTCCAGCAACACCTCCAACAACACAGCCACCCAACCCACGACAGCAGCATGGAAGGAAGAGTGGAAGGAAGTGTTGAGAGTGATGGCCTGGGTTTGGTGTGGTCTGGCAAAAGACGCAGGCTGTTGTAAGACCACAGCCTGGGTACATATATGTCATCTGCTGCTGCTCCCGATCTCTCTGAGTCCTGGACCGTATTGTGCTCCCTATTAAATGGACTCCTCAGGTTAACAATTTGACCTGTCAAATAATTGATGTCTGCCCTGGGGTACAAAAGCTTCAACAATTTCAACTGTTTCTCCAGCATTGCCTTCCTCTTTATTTTTTTAGGACCCCTAATAAATTTAAAATTTTGGTTTTGACAAATACTTGGCTATGTGTTTTACTTCTAAAAGGACAGTTTGTTTGTGAGTAGGCAGGTACATTTCAAAAATGTTTCCCTTGTTGTCAAATTAACAAGGGAAACCAACACCAACCAACCTATTTGAGGTAAAAAAAATACAAGATAATAATGGTGTTGTGGTAGCTTGACACCCAAAATGACTAAAAAATATTATGGAGATCACTAGAAAAAAAATTATTATGGAGATCTGGAGATTTTTTTTTTTTTTAAAGGAGATCACTATAAAAAAAAGAAAAAAAGATTATTCTGGAGATCTTGATAAAAAAAACAACAAAAACAAATATTATTCATGAGATCATGAGAAATACTAAAAAATCAGTTTGTCAGAACTCTGTGTGAATATCAGCAGCAAAGCAACTTCATTTTCTAGCATTATAAAGAAGAAGAGAATACGCTGCATTGGAAGATTGTCGTCGGAAAATTTGAGAACTTGCTCTCAAACAATTGTGTGCGGAAATTCTGACAGCAAATGTTCGATGGAGTATACACATGGTCGGACTTTACGACAACAAGCTCACATCGAACATTTCCAGTCGGAAAGTCTGATAGTGTGTACGCGGCATTAGGCCCCCTTCACACATTTGTGGTACATTACTGCATACATGATAACATGTGGCATTCAATGCTTAAGGCAACCCATTCATAATAGAATAGGCTGTCAATGTACCATGATGCAGCAAAAAACAGACATGTACCTTTCTTTCAAACACCACGCCACAACACACAATTGGTTCCCATCTATGCGTTGCGGTGCACTGCAACAAATGTGCATTGAGGTACATTTGCAAGGTACCTAGATATACCATTCAAAATGAATGAATCTATAACGCAATGATGATCACGCATTACACTTTACTGCAGTAATGCATAATAAACTCCCCCCTTGTCCTTCCCCCCGCAGCTGACTCATTCACAGAGTGCAGCAAGGCTTCACTGCCGGTTTCCCTTAGTGGAGATGGTGGTGGCAGCACCCAATAGCCAACTGAAAAATCAGTTTGTGTTCGAGTTGAGGTCAGTACTCTGTGCAGGCCAGTCAAGTTCCTCCGCCCCAAACTCGCTTATCCATGTCTTTATGGACCTTGCTTTGTGCGCTAGTCCAAATCATTTGGTGGAGGAGGGGATTATGATAAGGGGCTGTTTTTCAGGGGTTGGGCTTGGCCCCTTAGTTCCAGTGAAGGGAACTCTTAAGGTGTCAGTATACCAAGACATTTTGGACAATTTCATGCTCCCAAGGTCCATAAAGACATGGATGAGCGAGTCTGGGGTGGAGGAACTCGACTGACCTGCACAGAGTCCTGACCTAAACCCGATAGAACACCTTTGGGATGAATAAGAGCGGAGTCTGTGAGCCAGGCCTTCTCGTCCAACATCAGTTCCTGACCTCACAAATGCGCTTCTGGAAGAATGGTCAAACATTTCCATAGACACACTCCTAAACCTTGTTGACAGCCTTCCTTGAAGCTGTTATAGCTGGGGATGGGCCAACTCAGTATTGAACCCTATGGACTAAAACTGGGATGCCATTAAAGTTCATGTGCGTGTAAAGGCAGGCATCCCACTACATTTGGTAATATAGTGTATGTTTTGAAAAAGAATTACTGTGCTACTCTATAAAATATCAAGTGTGAATCCAATATTAAAGTGCAATGGCGCCAACTGTGCTCAATGATAAATAATCTAAAAAAGGATAATACATTTCCAAATGCACAATTCGTAATCTAGAATATAAAATGGTTCCCAGTGAAATGGTGAATGCAGTAATAAAGTGCAATTGTGTTTTAAAGATAAATCTCAATCTCTGGATGCATATATAACTTCAATAAATAAAACAACTGAAAAGTCCATAAATCCAAAACCAAGCATGCTCCCAGTGAAGGCTGTGGTTAGTTCAGCATCCCAAAGTGCTTCAGATAAAGTGCCCTGTTTGCATGCAACTCTTCACTCCACAAGACCACACCATGGATGATCCACCACTGGGGTGCTCACTCACCTACCAGTATGGAGCCCCTGGGTTATACCGAGGTGGGTCTACTAGAGGTGGGTCTACTAGGTTGGAGTATACTGATGGTTCTCTGGTAATCCCCCTCAGTGTGACTAGTTCATAGAGAAAATGGAATGAGAGGACTCAACGTAGTGTGATACCATTTATTGAAATCACATAAACATAAAATACACATGTTCACTCACATGTAAAAGTGCCGTACCCTGGCACTAGGAATGACCTGCCAACAATATCAGTATATTGTCACTGCTCCACGATCCTCTGGAGCCAGCTTGTGTTCCACTAGGCGAAAGTACGTTATGTATGTTAGAACAGTGTCTATTATAGACAACAGTTACAAAGTTGTACCTTCACCATGTCCCCAAGCGAGGTCACTGGCCTCCGATCTTCAAGGTAGTTACAGCCCACCATAATCACTCCCACATGTGAGACCACTGAAGCATACATATGACAATATCTTACTCTACATCAGAATAATGTTCCAATCTATAACAGTGATGGTAAAGTCTACAGTATCTCACAGAAGTGAATATTTTATTATATCTTTTCATGTGACAACACTGAAGAAATTACACTTTGCTTAAATGTAAAGTAGTGAGTGTACAGCTTGTATAACAGTGTAAATTTGCTGTCCCCTCAAAATAACTCAACACACAGCCAATATTGTCTAAACTGCTGGCAACAAAAGTGAGTACACCCCTAAGTGAAAATGTCCAAATTGGGCCCAAAGTGTCAATATTTTGTGTGGCCACCATAATTTTCCAGCACTACCTTAACCCTCTTGGGCATGGAGTTCACCAGAGCTTCACAGGTTGCCACTGGAGTCCTCTTCCACTCCTCTATGACGACATTACAGAGCTGGTGCCTGTTAGAGACCTTGCGTTCCTCCATCATCCATTTGAGGATGCCCCACAGATGCTCAATGGGGTTTAGGTCTAGAGACATACTTGACCAGTCCATCACCTTTACCCTCAGCTTCTTCAGCAAGGTAGTGGTTATCTTGGGGGTGTGTTTGAGGTCATTATCATGTTGGAATACTGCCCTGTGGCCAAGTCTCCGAAGGGAGGGGATCAAGATTAGCTTCAGTATGTCACAGTACATGTTGGCATTCATGGTTTCCTCAATGAACTGTAGCTCCACAGTGCCGGCAGCACTCATGGAGCCCCAGACCATGACACTCCCACCACCTTGCCTAAATGTACACAAGACACACTTGTCTTTGTACTCCTCACCTGGTTGCCATCACACACGCTTGACACCATCTGAACCAAATAAGTTTATCTTGGTCTCATCAGACCACAGGACATGGTTCCAGTAATCCATGCCCTTAGTCTGCTTGTCTTCAGCAATCTGTTTGCAGGCTTTCTTGTGCCTCATCTTCATTCACAGCTGGGACCTTGTAACACTAACGAGTCACATGACATTGGGGAGGGAAAAAGGTTAACTTGGCCCAATTTGGACATTTTCACTTAGGGGTGTACTCACTTTTGTTGCCAGCTGTTTAGACATTAATGGCTGTGTGTTGAGTTATCTTGAGGGGGCAGCAAATTTACACTGTTATACAAGCTGTACACTCACTACTTTACATTGTAGCAAAGTGTAATTTCTTCAGTTTTGTCACATGAAAAGATATAATAAAATATTTACAAAAATGTTAGGGGTGTACTCACTTTTGTGACATACTGTATATGCAGTGATATCATGCCATACTATAATCATATTATATAATCATTTTTGTATGTACTACTGTAGATCCTGGTAAACACTGGACTTCTGAAGAAGGGCATATCTAGCTGTAAAACACATAGAGATCGCCTACACATTTTCTTCCTCTGTTTCACCTATAAAGCCCTATACACACTATATAACACATTAGATGTTCTGAAGATTTTTGTCTTCAGATTTACCAAAACCATGTAGTGCAAGGGCCTGCCTGATTGCATACAAATTGAAACTCTTAAGGTTTGACCTGGTATTATATGGTTTTGGTAAGTCTGAAGGCAAAAATCTGCAGAAATCCTAATAGTGTGTATGGGGCTTTAAGCTCAGTAGAAGATATATGGTCCAATTTAGGCTTGTGACTTATATGATTGTCAAATATTATGGTATCAGAGGGGATAGGACATACTTCATAAGATGCATCAAACCTAAATGTTATCAGAATCATTTCGTGGGAGTATGCATTATTATTATTGATGGTTTTATATTTCATATTTATAAAATATCAAATTACTATGCTATGTGTATTTAATGTCGGTAAAAAGCCATGTGCATGAGTGGTTAAGTGGTATATTGATTCATAGGGCGTGGCACCTTATCACTACCCTTAGCTTTATCTTATGTTTTTTTCAGAATTTTTATTTAGGGTTATTATTGTCTCAAAGGAAGCTGGCATGCCCCCTATGTGACAGTATAAACTCAGTGACAGCTGATCTTGATGGAGACATCAGGGGTCTATTAGGCATCTGGCTAGGTGATCTTGAGGGTGATCTGGCATTGTACAGGCATTCCCCACTTTTAAGTACACAATGGGGTTTATTTACTAAAGCTGTAAAGTGCAAAATCAGGCTCACTTCTGCATAGAAACCAATGAGCTTCCAGGTTTTATTACCAAAGCTTAATTAAACGAGCTGGGGTTAGAGGCTCATTGGTTTCTATGCAGAAGTGAGCCTGATTTTGCACTTTCCAGCTTTAGTAAATAAACACTATTGTATACTTAAAAGTGGGGTATGCCTGTATATAGGTCACAATTAAACAGATCATGTAATACAATAGATCATTTGATTCACTGGATGCCTGCAGACATAATAGGGTTACAGAACAGACAAATAAAACCAAAAAAATACCAATTACCGGTAATACAAAAATATTTATACCAGATGAATATACAAATATATTTACACCATGTATACCAAACATTTAAACTAAAATACCAAAATATTTAAACCAAATAAATATTGAAATGTATTTATACCATTTATACCAAAAAGTGTATACTAAAGTACCACAAAGAACCCATAAAGTAATATATTTCTACACATATTTTGAAATAACCAAAAGTTCCCAAAAGGGGCAAATGGGACTTTAAATGTCCTTGTTCAAATAAAACACATTTTTATGATGTACAACATATAAAATCACATGCAGGGCATGATTCCATAACTCAACACTACAATTTTAATCCAGACGCGTCAGCTGCTGTCTATGCATTTTCTGCTTCTTTAGGACATTCGAAAAGAGCTGTTTTCATGTCAGTGGAAATAAAAGGGAACAATATTCCATCTGGAAATAAATTGACAAATATTAGCTATCAGGGATAAGCAAGAAAATTATCCTTTGAAAAAAAAAAACAACAAGCAATTTAAGAAACATACTTAACCCCTTCACACTGACCCTACGCAAATTTGCGTTCTGGCTTGAAGGGGTGAGGCCTGCAGCTTCCCGCAAATCATGCCCGCAAATGTAAACATTGTTCAAATCACATATGTGAGCTATCGCCGCGATCGCCAGAGTGAAAGCAATAATTCTTGCACCAGACCTCCTCTGTAACTCTAACCTGGTAACCATTAATTTTTTTTAAAGCGTCACCTATGGAGATTTTTAGGTACCCTAGTTTGTCCACATTCCACAAATGTCATAAATGGGCTTAGATGTGAAAGGGATAAGTAACCCAGTTAGACAAAACAAGTTGAATACACATAAATCTGGTCAAAATGAGAGTTGTGCTCCAATAAAGTCCCCCTACCTGGCCTGTGGGAGGGTATGTAAAGCAAGAAGGAGGTAGCTAAGAAGTCACTGCTGGGTCCACACCTTATTTTAATCCATATACAAGACAAGAGAAACAGGTATTTCTACATATAATGTGATATACCAGCTGATAATACAAGAGATGTAGAACTTATCCATGTAGTGCCCTCTCCATACTGAAACTGCAAAACAAAGACAGATGGCTTCTAGGAGCCAAAGAACCTGCTGGCAACTTTGCACCAATTCCTAGAAAGATGACCAAGTTGACAATTTGAGCTGACTAGTTTGGAGAAGGGACTCTTGGAGGTTTGTAAATGTAGTGGGAGCAGCATCAGTGTGTAGATGCTGCCAATTTGCTCACAGCCACCACTGCTGCTAATTCCCCTTCCAACCTGGCATTGTGTGTTCTGGGTCATTAGAGCTCAGAGATTATCTGTGCCATGGCCATGCCTGCCATTTCATTTCCTGCTGACATCTCAATACTCAGCTACTGCTGTTTGATGCTCCAAAGAATGCTTTCTATTATTTGGTCCAGTAAATAGACTTTTTTTTTTTATCAAGCTGTGTTGCAAACACAAATCATTGTCATTGGGACTGGGTATGACTTGCTAAGAGTAAAACAAACACCCTGGATTTACCTTAAGAAGACAATTTAGGAAAGGCTGCTTTCGAGAAAAGCCAGTAAAATTCAATGTAGACCTATAAAGGCAGGAGTTGGACAGTGCTCACTTCTATAACACACATACTATCTCTGTTAATTCTCACAGGCCAGTAAGGGCAAGAAAATCATTTGGGCACTGTTAAGATATGCCTTTTGAACCATTTACATTTGATATAAGATCCATGAAACCAGCACAGCATTAGATGACAAGATATCCCATACCTTTTGTCTAATGCTTGTGTCCATTGAGGGTATCAAGGTGTATAGAACAAAGACAGCTACAACCTCGGAAACACTCTGTGCCCATTTTTTTATAGTGTTGAACACACACTAAACACCCCAGTGCAGTTGTGTGAATGGGCACATAAATATACATATTGCTTACAGAAAACCACTCTGATATGTTAGAAAGTCACAGAGCAGTATGGGCCACTGTATTCCTATTTAGCTACCTCACTAGCATTCTCTGATCCCAGGAGTGATGTGCTCAGGATTTTACACAATCATTCTCTCTCCTCTTCTTTCTCTCTTTTCTACCCTTTCTTTTTGTTGTTTTATGAATGTTTCCCAAGGGCTCTTTGCTGAGTGTTGGACTTAAAGTGGTAGTGAATTCTGTTCCACCACTTGTACCTACAGGTAAGCCTATAATAAGGCTTACCTGTAGATATTGGGAATATTTCCTGAACTTGCACAGTTTAGGAGATATTCAGAGTACATGCAGCTGATGACATTACTGGCGCATGCACACTGAAGGTCTAGTTTACAGTACCTGACCTTCAGAACCTGTACAGTAAACGGCGGCTCCCACACGCATGCACGGGAGTAATGTCATCGCACCCCCAGCCACTCATGTAGCCAGGGGCCACAAACCTGGAAGGAAGACTGGAGGGAGATGTCAGCTGTCTCAGTGGTGACATTGCGACATTGGAGGGCTTTGTTCTAAGGTGAGTTTTACATAATGTGCTAGTATGCATAGTATTCATTGATGTGGCTGTTTTTCACTTCCATCTTGTAAGGGTTTTTAACCCTTCCTTGTCATTAAAGTGTTTTATTACTGCACTTAGAAGCTCCTTCTCTGCTTTACATTTTAATCTTTATGTAATGAGTATATTTGTAATAAAAAATGTCCTATTTTAAATATTTTATAGATTATTTTGTACAGGGATGATGCCTCTTATGGTTAAAAAAAAAACATTTTTGATAACACTACATCCTTACAATTATTTTATTGAATGTTTAACCCATGCAGCACTGGAAGTTCATCATGGAAGGGAAGATTTTTACAGTAACCAGCAGCCAGCAGGATGTAGGCTACGCTTCATTAGAGGTAAATTCTGTCCCTGGTGCTGTATACATTTTAAAATAACTTTTTAACTTAATTTCTGCTTTAAAATGTATGCCTGGGCAAGATATAAAAAGCATATTCAGTATATCTCTGCAATACATGCACCTTTCCTCATGTTTATCCTTTTTAAAACACTGCAGAAAAAATACAGTGTCTGTTGTTCTATGAGAAATGCAGTGGGGTCCTAACTTGTACTTGCAGCATTTTTAAGATGACAAAATATAGGGGGAAACATGCATGTATAATGTACATCATATAATGTACTATATATCTATATCTATCTATCTATCTATCTATCTATCTATCTATCTATCTATCTATCTATCTATCTATCTATCTATCTATCTATCTATCTATATATATATATATATATATATATATATATATATATATATATATATATATGTAGCGCTGGTAGATTTTTATCTACCGCTGATAGGTAAATCTAGTGGGTGACTTATTATAGGAAGTTGGATTTGCCTCTGTTCCAGCTTGGCTGAGTTGCATGTGGTTCCACACTGTGCCGGTGGGTGTCGTTGTCACCATCGGCTTGTGTTGGAAAAGCAACGTGTTGAAGCGTATGAGTGCTCCTCTGTCCCGGAGACAACTCGGTGGAGGTGGTCCTCCGAGTTGCATTCTGGGAGAGGGTATTTATGGGCAGACGCCATGTTTAGGGGTTCATTTTCAGCCACCTGCTGGCCCTCCTGGCCGACAGGTATGTGTTAAGAGTACCACCTCATGGTCCTCCGGTCCGGAGGCCCACGTCGCTGCGGTGTGTGGGTGGGCCCAGAGATTTTTCTGGGGCCTACCACAGCAGCAGAGGAACGGTCCTGAGCTGTCTATCCTGAGTGAAGAAGCTGGACAACCGAGAAGATCCCAGGGGAGGACCCGTCATGGAAGGATCATGCAGAGTGCTGGTCCGGAGAGGGGCCTGGTGACTCGGTTGGAGGACGTATCCTGAAGTAGTCTTACTGCATAGTACTGCCGGGTTGGCTTAAAGGTTCAAGTACTGTGTCTGACATTCATCGTAAACCAATACATCCTGTGGCAGAGGATCCTACGGGTTTTATTTCAAACAAGTCTGTGGCAGAGACTTTTGTTCGTGCTACGTACTGGCTGCTAGACAAGTGAGAGAGGTCTATCCAGGCGGGCAAAGATTGAATCCCACAAGGGGAGCGCATTCATTTACAAGTGTTCGATTACTAAGAATGTCCTGAAGAATACTAAGGAAATTATTTGAGCTTCCTGCAGCTTTCCTTCTGCCTCTTTCCTGCTACTTCCTTTATTTGTTCATTAAAGCATTGGAAAATCTACCCAAGTGTTTGGTGCTTATATCGTCCAGAGGTAAACTCAACGGAACCTTAGACCCGGTGCCGGTGAAACAGAGGTATCGAGAGTGGAGGTAACAGGTCCGCTTTAAACCAGCAGCTCTACCGAGAGTTAGTGCTACATAGATATACACTGTAACTGTTTTTTTATGGTTAAATGCTGGAAATATGAAGGCAAGTGGCATAAAAGAGAGGCAGTGATTACATGTGCAAAATAGTAGGGATAAGACCTTCAAAACACACTAATACCGTGCAATGCAATTAGCCCAGTTGAAGTATTGCAAGATGTAAGAATGACAACAAAGTACCACCTACTGTATGTATCAAGATATCCATAATACATGTATTTTAATTCTGTTCTCTGGATAAGGCATGGGGTGCTAAATGCAAGTGGCATATGTAGGAGGCAGTGACTCAACCTATTGGGAATGGTAGATGAGGAGAAAAAACACACCTGTGTGTGTACCCGGGGTGGCCCGTCCATTCAGGGCACACGAGCTCCACCACCCCTTTCCATTGCCACTGCCACCCCCTATTCATGGGTCTGGCCCCTTTCAGGATGTCAGGCATATGAATTACAGTGGCATTTTTTTTTTAAGCACCTGATTCAAAATAGAGTGGGCTCCGAGCATTGTGCTCGGAGCCCACCCAGGTGTGTTAGAATAGCAATGAATATTCACTATTCTAACACTGAATCGCCTCTCCGTCAATCAGGAAGTGCGGGTGCATGACGTGTTTCCCGATTGGCCAAAAGGAGAAGCATTGTGATTGGCCGCTGAGAAGGAGGGAGGAGACGGAAGCCGCAGAGCAGGGGAAGGAGATGCCCCAGTAGGAGAGCGGGGGAAGCCGCCGGTAGTTGAGGTAAGTGCATCAACCGACTAACCGACCTGACCCCACTGCACTGGGTGCACAGTTTGCCGCCCCCCCCCCCAAAAAAAAATTACCACCAGCTGCCACTGGTGTGTACAGGCATTAAATAACAATGAGGAGTTAGAGCATACTTTAATTTTTCTCTTGCACACACAGGATATAAGTGTATTGGGATTGCAGAGTAGGGTACACTCTTGAATGTTCTCAAGTCACCAAGCAAGCCAATTTGAGATACTGTTGCAGAACAAATTACATTTTGCAGCCAGCTGACTTTCCTCAACTAGAAAAGATTCTACAATACCCACCTATCAGCCTGTTTAACTAACAAGAACAACACTACCCTATAATAAACATTGAGGCCCCCTTTTTATGTCTTTAGAAAGGTAAACACCTTTCAAACCAACCACTGTTAATAAAAAAATAAAAATAATAATGAAGTGACAAAATTTAGTCATAAACAGGCAAGGGTTGGTCCAGGTGGCAGGCAGAGACTTGATTAGCATACAGCCAAATGGTTAGCCCAGGCAGCTGACAGAAATATAATCGGAAAACAAGCACAGAGAAGATCAGATACAGGTAAATGGCAGCTAGTGGGGCACATGAGAAAACCCTTTAATGAGCGTTGGCTGTAGAGTAAGTATGGCATAAATCAAGCATCTGAGAAGGAAGGACCTATCAATCTGAAAGGAGGAGAAAGCAAAAGGTGTTGTCTGGCAAGCAGGGCTCTGAGAACCCGAACAGTTGGCATACTGCCCAAATGCAAGAGCCTAATTCAATTAAAGTGGTTGTAAAGTCTGACGTTTTTTTTACCTTCAAGTGTTTGTAAATCCTCAATTTTTTTATAAAGATAAAAAACATGCCTATACGTACTTGCTCTGTGCAATGGTTTTGCACAGAGCAGCCCTGATCCTCTTCTTCTGGGCTCCAGGCCCCTCCTTTTCATCGGGTGCCCCCATGGAAAGCCACTATCCATGGGGGCACTTGTGCAGGCTCGCTCCCATGTCCAGTTGCTGCATCTATTGATGCAGGCAGTGGGACTCAGCCCCCTCCTGCTCCCGTGTCACAGCTTTTGATTGACAGCAGTGGGAGCCAATGACTCCTGCTGCTATCAGTCTGTCCAACGAGGAGAGCGACAGCGGTTGGAGCCACTGCGCTCATGCACATCACTGGATCAGTTTAGGCTCAGGTAAGAAAAAAGGCGGGGGGGTCAGGAGGGCAGCTGCAGCACAGAAGGTTTTTCACCTTAATGCATAGAATGCATTAAAATGAAAAACCTTAAGGCTTTACAACCACTTTTATGCATTCTGTGCATGAAGATAAAAACCAGCAGCTCACCCCTCAGCCCCCTTAATACTTACCTAAGCCTGATCTTGATAAGGTGATGTGCACAAGAGAAGCGCTCTCCTGGGTCTCTACCTTCTCTACTTGAAGACTGTTGAACTGTCTTGAGCCACACCTGGCCTCAGAAGAACTCCTTGTGGGGCCCTGGCCAAAGGACACTGCAATCAACTAGGTGAAAATATTTGGCCAAAAACTTTTTTTATACCACTGGGTAAGGAATAGGTTCATGTTCAGTTTTATGGCACCATGTAATATCACTGGCCAACCTGAGAACATCTATATAAAACCCAATGTAAAGTATTTCTTTATTTTTACTAACCTACTATATACATTTTATCTAGAAGTTGTGGGTAATTCGTCCATAAATGTTTTTTTTCACCTTTTGGCCTTCAGCATAATTAGTTCCTCCAGACCTAGAAAAATGAACAATATAACAGGATGGGCTAAAAAAAGAAAAAAGAAGTAAAGACAAAAACCTATAATGAATTGATGTGATCTCAATCCTTTGCACTTCATTTCTGACCATTTCCTGGAGGGAGAAATGTAATTAATCTCTCTGCACCCATTCAGTCCTTACTTTCAAATTAGTTTTCTAATTATGATTGTGAGTTGAGACTTCCAAACTATTTCTCAACGTTTTCTCTGCAGTTTTAATTACTTTAAGTTTTGCTGTTTCTGTGAGAAATCCAATGCGTTGACCTACATCCTTAATGTTAATTATTGCACATCCCAGTCGCATCATAATAAGGAATGTCCTATTTATCTAAAGAAAAATATTTACCAGTCAAATGCCTACCTTTTTAAAGGACATTTAAACTTCTATTAAAATACAACTGAAGACAAAACTTTTTCTTTTTTAATTTAGTTGTGGATAGCGTGGAGAGCAGTGGCAGCCGGTGCTCAATTTTCTTGGGGGGGGAGGGGGCGGCCTGCGCCCCCCCAGCCAGCCAGCCAACCAACCAACTACCCCCCACGTGCTCATTCGATCGCTGCTCCTCCCCTGACACTCGCTCACCGCATCAATCGCCCATCGCCTGCAAGGCCCCAGCCCCACACTTACCCCATCCAGGTCGTGGCTTCCCCCCAGCGCCTCCTCCCAGCCAATCAGGATTTAGGACTCGCGGTAAATCGTGTCTTAGGACTCGTGGCCAATCAGGTCTCAGGACACGCTTCCTGATTGGCCAGGAGGAGAAACAGGAAGACGTTAGCAAATATTAATTTGCTAATGTCACACCACTGGATGGACTCTGGGCGAAGTGCTCTGCTTCTTGAGCTCAACCTTTGTTCAGCCCTCCTTCCTTGAACAAAGAAGGGTACATTTTCCAGTGGGGACGCTGGTTCTGGTAACACTGATGACTACCAGAGATTTCCCTAACTTTAGAGGGAATTCTTCTCATTTCCTGTTATGGCTATGGGACAGGAAGTGAAGTGAAATCTGCCCAACGGGACACAGATGGAAAAAAACATGGCGATAATTATATCTCTCCCTTAGTCTATCCAAAATGAGAAAAAAATACATTCAGTTCCAGTTTAAAGTGTAAAATGTGGTTGAATTTGCTAGTGTTGAGCTAGTTTCTCTTAGGAACGAATGTTAGAAAATAATACATTTACTCTGTGAAACAAGTGGAGTAAAGGGTAAATAGCGCATCAGGGTAAAAGCACCATCAGGTAAGTATGTGATAAGTCTGAACAAAAAAAAACACAACAATATCTTGAATGAAAATGTCCATAACATTTGTGGTAGCTAAACCCGAGAGTCAGAAGTAATCTCTGTGGATGTAGAAAATATGGAAAAAGAAAGGATGACCAACTAAATGTAGTATTAAAACATAGCAACTCACATCATGTATAAAATAACTTACTCATCAAATAAAGGTGACCTCTGGCATCTTCATGTTTTGATCTCCTGCTCCATGGACGAGATGCAGCCGCCGGCTCTTTGTACTGAACTCAGGGCACTGCCAGGGAAGCCAGAAGCAACTGAATACCACTTGGAACAAACAGAAGGTGCAGAGCAGGACAGCTGGATGGCTGTCTGGGTGGCCGTGTGTCCTATGCCCCAGGCTTCTAGGCCGGAGATTGGGCCTATCCCGGGGCATCTAGCTGCCAGGCTGTGTGAGGGCCTATACAGAAGTAAGAGGGCAGCACAGGGTTGGGACTGCGGCTTGCAGTCCAACCAAAAGTTTCGGTTCTACCGACGGGAGGATCTGTCAGTGGTCGAAGGTAGAAGGGAAGCTGCCACCACAAAGGGACCAACCACCTTGTTACCAGGGACCACAGTGTGTAACTGAAGCGAGTACAGGAGCAGTATTCTTACGGTGGAGAATCGTGAAACTTCAGGTGGTGATCAAGTAAGGGACCCAACCAGTGGAGGTGACGCTTGCAGAGCAGCCTTGTGTGTCAAGCCAGGGACCGAGTCGGTCAGCAGGGGTGAAGCTTGAGAAGTATCTGGAGTGCCAAGCTAGGGACCCAGCAGGGAAGTGTGGGTGACACTTGAGGGAGATACCACTGCAAAGATTGGAGGAGCTCAAGGGATTCAGAGTCAGTGAATCAGAGGGTCTAGTGAAAGACCGGGAGCTCAGTGTTGAAGAACTACAAGAGGCAGTTGCAGTGAAGCTGAAGGAACTGTTACATTTAAGTTACAAACTGTTAAAGACTGTTGCCATAGGAGACAGCATTCCTGCATGTGCAGATGTGGCGCCTTGCTGGGGCCTTTCCCTGTACGGCTGTCCTCCTATTGAAGTCTCAGAGTCTGCCAATGAAATTGCAACTGCTTATGGGTGTCCTGGTCCTCACCCTTTTCCCCCCAAAAATACAAAAAGGACTGTTAAGAGAAATAAAACTTGTTTTACATCCAAGAAGTGTATGGTACCCAATGACTTTTACCATCTTTGCACCCATTATGCCTCACAACCCACTACATATTGAAGGATGTCAGCTATCTTTGGCCTTGGAGGTCCTCATTAGATTGGATGAGGCTAAAGACTTTGCTACTTTTGGCGCCTAACGTGGGGCTAAGGCGTTGTCCTTGCAGCAGTCGCCCATAGCAACCGGCTTCAGCTCCATTGGGAACCCACATCCAATACCGAAGCTGCCGAGTCAGGCAGTCCTACTCCGGCCCAGGATGACTAGATGTGTCGGGCGTGCTTGAAGACACTGCAGCGGAAGTGTTAGTTACCACTGCCATCAATCCCTCAGAGTCACCCACAGTGACCGATAGTCCGGAACAGGTGGTGCCAGTACCCTCTCTCCCTATTAAGGAGACCCAAGCATCTACTTCGGCTACTAATTTGGGTGTCACGGTTGCGGAAAGAGGTGGCCCCATAGTTATTACTCATCTGGCTCAGTACATTCGGTCATCAAGGATGAAGCAAGGAGAAGGAGTTGACTTTAGTAAATAACCCCCACTGTCACTGTAAACACCAACTTACTTAAAAAATGTTTTACTCTGTGCACATTCACATATGCGTTAGAAAAGGGTTTTTGAACAAACCAACATATTTTTAAAACAACATTTTGGCGTTTGACATTACAAAATAGCCTTTTTAGTGGTAAACAGGCATGTTTAAAACCATGAAACAATACACAACTCAGGAACTTACAAAGTTCAACTTTGATAATTTGAAGGCAATATCAGACATTAGTATGTTCAAACTGTGTTGATATTGCCTTCATCAGATGGGGTGATGTCACCCCTGTGAAAGCCAAATTTTGAAGATGCACACAAACTGAGAGTCAAAATGGGGATTTCCCTCCTGATCCCATGCCTAATGTCAACATGTGCTAGCTCCCATCATGTGGGATCAATGGACGTGTTTCGGGGTTGCAACCTCTTCCTCTCAGCTACTTGAGTTGCGAGGAAGGGGTTGCACCCACAAAATGCGTACATTGATATCCCGCAATGGCAGATAGCACATGCTGACACAATGTGTGCATCTTCAAAATTTGGCTTTCAATATACTTCAAAAAAGATTCAGAAATTTTAAAAATATCAACAAATGGAAGAATTTTGGGGTGTTTTAGATTCTGCCTAAAACATCAATGATGTTTTTGAGTCTTTTTTGAACATCATTGATGTCTTCCTTGATCTTCTGTAAATCTCAATTGCACACCATGATTTCCCTGATGAGGACGTGTGCACTTGCACTTGTGAAATGAGTTTCTTCTTCCACAACATCCACATCACCTGAAATAAAAAAACACACCATGTCTTATAAATATGCAGGCATACATCTATTACCTGAAGCTGTGGTCTCAGTCACTAACCTGTTGTGGTCACTATTTCGCCCACTTCATGAACCTCTCCTTCCTCCACATCCTCTGGTTGTGGTGTTGGTATTCCCCCTTCTTTAGGAGGTTGGGGGTCCCTGGTGTCCTCTGATGTCCAGAGTCTTTTCTCCCCTATGTGAATAAAAATAAGGTATACTTAGCACACAGATATTTGAGGGCAGAAATAGGAATCTGAAACATTGCTTGGAAGTGTCGTACAATTGTCTTTTTGTGCAGAGTTCCAAGTTGAAGACATTTTTGTTTCCCTTTCTAAAGCTGGAATACTTACAATTTTCACACATGGAGACACCCCTAGTATCCACTGGAGCATCTGTGTGGGACACCCTAAAAAGTTTGTTCTGGTGTCCCACATTAAAGCTCCTTCGTCCAGATGTGTAAACAGCTGCTGAATGTCCTCTCCTTACACTGAATCAAGTTTACATTTTCATTCTAGTTACAAAGTCATCTAAAAAACAATGTACTAAACTTATTTTAATACAAATAGGCCTGAACAAATGTAATTAACCTGGATCTGTCAAAAACATTGTAATAGTGGGCGAACGAACAATGTTTACTACGAATGATTAATGAGCCCACGAACCTGAAAGTTGCCATTTTAAACTGTACAACAGTAAAGAAAAACACATGGAGTAGCATGAACGTAATAAGAATAACTGAAACAGAGGACAAATACTTACTTTTTCAAAGCAGTTTCCTGATCTTTCTGTACTGATCCTGCTCCCTCAATTTTAGGTCTGACCATCATTTCCTCAGTTGATCCTTGGATCGCCTTACCTCAAAATTCTTCTGCAGACTTTTCACATGTTTAGCAATGTTCTTGGCCTTTCTCACATTTGGGTTTGGGTAAGGTCCATGCTTCCCATCATAGTCGGCCCTCTTCAAGATGTCCACCATCTCAACCATCTCGACAAAGGACATATTTGAGGCCTTAAATCTCCTCCGGGATCGGGATGTTCCTGGCTCCGGGCTTTCGTCGTTGCTGTGCTCCTCTGCATGCACTTACTCTTTCTCCGCCATGTGCTCTCCCACTGCACTGAAAGAGAAGGGGCGGGGAATAGACTAGAAAGAAGGTCAGGGGCGGGCGGCGTTTCACGCATGCGCAGTGTATATAAAGCGTAACACGTATGTACGTACGATCAGTGAGCGGAGGAAGGAGTATCAGAAGCGCCGATCGTTAGAACGAAGGTACAATTTTAACTTGGTGCATCAGTGGCCTATACTGCTTATAGATTGAGACCTATATTGGGACAAGATTAGGAGTGTTTAGCCTTACATTTGGGTTTGTCTTGTGTTGTGCCTTGCAGAGAAAATGGATCTATTCAATGATGAGGACTTTATCCCCATATTCATTGATATGTACAGGGAGCTGCCCTGTCTGTGGCAGGTAAACCACCCCTTTTATAACAATTAAACAAAGAGGAAGGCAGCGCTGGATCAATTGCTGGAATTTGTGAAGCCGGTGATCCCCACGGCAGACATTCCCCAATTTGAAGGCCCTAATTGGTGGCATGAGGAGCACTTATAATAGGGAGCGCAAGAAGGTCCAGGATTCCCAGAGATCAGGAGCTGCAGCAGATGACATTTATGTACCCAGGCTGTGGTACTATGACAGACTGCATTTTCTGGCAGGCCAGACTGAACCCAGGCCAGCACTCTCCAGTCTTCCTTCAAGGCTTCCTTCCACCTCAGCTAAGGCTTCCGATGTCCAACCTGGGCCTTCCAGCCAGGAAGAAGTGGAGGAGCCCAGCTTGAGCCAGGTATAGCATTGTTCAACATATTTCTAGTCAAATCATTAAGGATGTTAACTAGATGTTATTATTGATCAGTAATTTCTGGTTTTACAAAGTGTTTTACATATCAATAGACAGTAGTGGCCACAAATGATTGGGACAAGAATGAAAAATGCTGGGGTCAGAATGATAGTCTTTTCTATGTATTAACATTCAATTTGCAACAGTCATGAGCTGAAAATTGTGTGTGATTGATGAACCAAAAAATAAAACTATGTCCCTTTTTCATACACAGGAAAGCCTCAGCCAGGTTGTGCAAAGTGGCAGCCAGGAGGTGGCCGGGCCCAGTAGCCTGCCGAATCCCAGGTCCCTCCCCTCCGCCTTCCAAAAATAAGTCCCAGGAAGAGGAGTAACCTGGAGGAGGCAGCACTTGGCCTATTTCGGAAGGCTACTGCGGCCCTCAGAACCCCCCCCCAATAATCAAGATGACTATGCCTACATGGCAGCTTGCAAAATGCAGGAAATTGAGAAGGGCCAATGCCTCTTATGTGAGGAAGTTATGTTACAAGCCCTAAATAAGTGGTTGAGGGGCGAACTCACAAGCCAAAGCTAAGTTTGTGAGTTCAACCATGGCCCTCCTCCTCCTCCACCTCCTGCCACAAGTAAAACACCAGAGCCACAGCCTGGAAGCAAGCGTGGAAGGAAGCGTGGAAAAAAGACAAGAAAGTCATGGCCTGGGTTCAGCCTGGTCTGACAAAAGACGCAGGCTGTGATAAGACCACAACCTGAGGACAGAAATGTCATCTGCTGTTGTTCCTGATCTCTTGTAATCCTGGACCAAATTGTGCTCACTATTATAAAGGACTCTTCAGGCCACCAATTTTGATTGTAAAATAAATGATGTCCGCCCTGGGGTACAAAGGCTTCATAAATTTCACCAGTTTCTCCATGGCTATTTATTTTTCACAAATACTTCCCTATGTGTTTTACTTCAAAAAGGACAGTTTGTTTGTGAGTAGGCAGGTACATTTCAAAAATACAATGTCAAATTAATAAGGGACACCAACACCAGCCTCTTTGAGGTTAAAAAATATAAGATAATAATGGTGTTGTGGTAACTTGACACAAAAACGAAAGAAAAAATTATAGAGATCACTATATAAAAAAAAAAAAAATAGGAGATCTGGATAAAAAAAAAAAAACAAACAAACACTATAAACAAAAATTTGAAACATTATTATGGAGATCTGACGAAAAAAAAAAAATATTCATGAGATCACGAGAAATAATAAAGAACTTCGGCTATAATAGAAGGGTCAATTCTCACTATGCATGTGAATAATGGACTGAACCATATGTCGGTATATGCATGTGAATAATGGACTGAACCTGATGACCACACTATTTCTAGTGTGGTCACCAGGTGGCGTGAACGGTGCCAACCTGAGTGAACTTTATTCACATTATGTGCTGATGTAAGTTTGTTGATCAATGGGAAGAAGGTGGTATTCTCTACGAAGGATGGGATCTGCTTCCACAAATGTAAATAATGCAATATTCTATAGAATGTATTTACACTGCTATGCTGTCTTCGGCTGAGGACAATTGAAATTTGCTTAATCACGTATGTATATACTGCACCATGTTACCATAGGATAGGATGCATTTGTGTTGCTGTTTGCTCTCCTTCGGGTGTTGCTGAGTCGGCGCGCCTTCCTTGGCTAAGGAGAGACAGGGATCTAACTGGATGACAGCCCTAATCCTTTCTATATCTTGTTATTGCTGTATATATTAGATAGATAGTCAGGAAGCAATGCCATTGCTCTTGTTTACTTTTAAAACTGTACATAACTATTTTTGATATTTCCTTGTCATATTGTGATCTACAGTGCCTTGCAAAAGTATTCACCCCCTTGGCATTTTTCTTGTTTTGTTGCCTCACAACCTGGAATTAACAAGGATTGTTTGAGGATTTGCATCATTTAATTTACATGCCCACAACTTTGAAGATTTTTTTTTATTGTGAAATAAACAACAAATAGGACAAAATAACAGAAAAAGTCAATGTGCATAGCTATTCACCCCCCTAAAGTCAATAGTTTGTAGAGCCACCTTTTGCGGATATCACAGCTCCAAGTCGCTTTGGATAAGTCTCTATGAGCTTGCCACATCTTACCACTGGGATTTTTGCCCATTCCTCCTTGCAAAACTGCTCCAGCTCCTTCAAGTTGGATGGTTTGCACTTGTGAACAGCAATCTTTAAGTCTGACCACAGATTTTCTATTGGATTGAGGTCTGGGCTTTGACTAGGCCATTCCAACAAATTTACATGTTTCCCCTTAAACCACTCAAGTGTTGCTTTAGCAGTGTGTTTGGGGTCATTGTCCTGCTGGAAGGTGAACCTTTGTCCTAGCCTCAAATCACACACAGAGTGGTACAGGTTTTGCTCAAGAATTTCCCTGTATTTAGCACCATCCATCTTTTCCTCAACTCTGACCAGTTTCCCAGGCCCAGGCCCGACTGTTGAAAAACATCCCCACATCATGATGCTGCCACCACCATGTTTCACTGTGGGGATCGTGTTCTTTGGGTGATGTGATGTGTTGGGTTTGCGCCAGACATAGCGTTTTCTTTGATGGCCAAAAAGTTGTCTCATCAGACCAGAGCACCTTCCTCCATACATTATGAGAGTCTCCCACATGCCTTTTCGCAAACTCAAAACGTGCCATTTTGTTTTTTACTGAAAGTAATGGCTTTCTTCTGGCCACTCTGCCATAAAGCCCAACTCTATGGAGCGTACGGCTTTTTGTCGTCCTATGTACAGATACTCCAGTCTCTGCTGTGGAACTCTGTAGCTTCTCCAGGGTTACCTTAGGTCTCTGTGCTGCCTCTCTGATTAATGCCCTCCTTGCCCAGTCTGTGAGTTTTGGTGTGCGGCCGTCTCTTGGCAGGTTTGCTGTTGTGTCATGTTCTTTCCATTTGGTTATGATAGATTTGATGGTGGCTCCTAGGAATCATCAAAGATTTGGATATATTTTTATAACCTAACCCTGACTTGTACTTCTCAATTGTCCCTTACTTGTTTGAAGAGTTCCTTGGTCTTCATGGCAGTGTTTGGTTAGTGGTGCCTCTTGCTTAGGTGTTGCACATGCCAATTATTAATTAATTATTATTATCAATTATTATTCATTAATTAATTTTTAATTCTAAAAAATAGTTTAATGTATATATTTTTCTAATTTTTTTTTTTTTTTTTTTTTTTTTCACATATCCCAAGCTCCACCATTCTGGGAGAATTTATTGAACCTAATTTCCAAAAGCAGTAGAAATCAATGTAAAAAATAAAGACTGTCAGGTAGGGGAAAGATTATATACTTGATCCCGGAATGTTATCCAGATTGTGGATTCCATCCTTATCGATGACCCGCACAGTGAATGAGGGAAGGCTCAAGATAAACCTCTTCTGAAGCTCTGTTATACATCTCTTAAGAAGTTCTACTGCCTCTTCTCGTGTGAGATCTGGCTTGTAGTAGCGGTCAAGGATGCTGAGAGTGAGGAGGGCCCCATAGCCATGAGCTGCAAATGGTGCTTTTGCCAGAGCTGCCAGGTGATCCATGTAATAGAGGGAAGGACCGTCATGATCGTCGTAACCAGCCAGCAACAGGTTAACATGGTAAGGAGTCCTGCTTCTAAGATAGTCAGCCAAGTTTCTTCGTGTAAAGTTTGCAGCTGCACTGGGAGACAGCTCATACCCATTTCTCATTTTGTACAACTGCACATTCTTCTGAATGTACTCTGCAAACTGCACGGTATCTCCAGCCTCTCCCACACACAAAAGAAGAATCTTCTCACTCATCTTGAACATTTTGTCCACATCGTGCTTCATCTTGATGATACTGTTGGCACACACGGTATCGGCGGCCACCATCACGTAGTCCGACCCCTGAACCCCGATCAGATACTCCATGGCTGGACTGAGTTCTTCCTTTCTTGTAAATCAGCTCCCTGGGATCAGGACGTTACACAGCAATTCAGCTCAGGCCGGGATCCTGGCGCACATATTTTTCTAATTTTACTTCACCAACTTAGACTTATGTGTTCTGATCCATCACATATAATTCAGATTAAAAAAACATTGAACTAAAGGCTAAAATGTAACAAAATAGGTAAAAAGCCAAGGGGGTGAATACTTTTGCAAGGCACTGTATTATCTCATGTGTCTAATACCATGTCTATTTCATGTGGTACGCCACATACACTGTTACTTGTTTTTCTTTCCCTGTTTCCCCACCTATCCCAGTTTTTGCCAGGACATCCGCTCTCAGGCTTGAGGGCTGAAAATCGGAGTTACTTACCGGTAACGTCCTTTTCCAGGAGTCTTTCAGGACAGCACCATAGAGAGACCTTGGCTCCTCCCCTTCTGAGGAAACACCGCCTTCAACTTTAAGCTTTAAACCTCACCGCTCTCCCCCGGCCCCTCAGTTCTTCAAGAGGACCTCCGGTTAGCTAGGGAGACACAAGAACACGTCATAATAACTCTGATCTTACCTGACGTTCTTCTGCGATGAACTCTTCACGAATGTCCCTAAAGTAGGGTGGGTAACTGTGCTGTCCTGAAAGACTCCTGGAAAAGGACGTTACCGGTAAGTAACTCCGATTTTCCCATTTACGTCTTTCAGGACAGCACCATAGAGAGGATGAGCGAGCACCTTACCTTAGGGTGGGACTACTGCCTGCAGAACCTTACGCCCAAAAGCCTGGTCTTTTGCTGACAGAAGGTCAAATCTGTAGTGTTTCACGAACGTGTCGAATCTGGACCACGTTGCCGCTCTACAGATCTGCTCCGGAGACGCACCAGCCCACTCGGCCTGAGAGGTCGCCACTGCCCTAGTGGAGTGTGCCCTGATACCCTTAGGGGCTTCCAACCCGCTAATTATATAAGCCTGGCTGATAGCTAACCTTAACCACCTAGCTATAGTGCGCCTAGAGGCTCTGCCTCCCTTCCTGGTTCCTGAAAATAACACAAAAAAGGAATCAGATTTTCTAAATGGTTTTGTATCCTCCAAGTACTGCAGGACACACCTTCTTACATCTAGTTTATGAAACCTATGTTCCTGTTCCCTCACAGGATTCAAA
This sequence comes from Lithobates clamitans, assembly GCA_037952925.1. NCBI lineage: Eukaryota > Metazoa > Chordata > Amphibia > Anura > Ranidae > Lithobates > Lithobates clamitans. The sequence continues at coordinate 8,558,693 of JBBGZY010000292.1, read as the reverse complement.
CAAAAGGTGGGCAAAACAATTTCCTGGCCTCTATGAAAAACCGAGGCCACCTTCGGCAAGAAGGCCGGATCGGTTTTAAAAATTACCCTGTCCGGGAATATCTGAAAAAAGGGTGCCCTAATGGAGAGGGCCTCGAGTTCATTCACTCTTCTTGCCGTAGTGATTGCCACCAAAAACACCGTTTTGAGGCTAATCCATTTTAGCGTACACGTCTCCAATGGCTCAAAGGGTTCCCCTGTAAGCGCTTGTAAGACCAAAGAAAGATCCCACATTGGGAAGGGGGAGACCTTCAGAGGTCTCTGCCTACTCAATGCTTTAAAAAATCTAATGATCCAAGGATCGGAGGCTAGTTGTTTCTCCAGAAACACACTCAAAGCAGAAACCTGTCCTTTCAGTGTGCCAAGGGCTAACCCCCTGTCCGCCCCTGCTTGCAGGAACTCTAAGACCGCTATAGAGCTGTGAACATCAAAAGAAGTTTCTGTGCACCAGCTATTAAAACACTTCCACGTTTTTTGGTAGATAACCTGGGTTTCTTTTTTCCTGCAATTTAGGAGGGTCTTCACTAAGCTATCTGAGAAACCTCTGTTCTTCAGCAATTCCTCCTCAGTAGCCAAGCCGCGAGGCTCCATCTCCCCACCTGGGGACAACAGATTGGCCCCTGGGAAAGGAGATTCTCCTGAACTGGCAAAAGCCAGGGGGGTTCCGCTGCCAGACTTCTCAGGATGGAGAACCAAGGCCTCCTGGGCCAATGTGGCGCAATAAGAATGAGGGTTGTGTTTTCCAGCTGGAACTTTCTTAGGACGGCTGGGATCAGTACAGGTGGGGGGAAGGCATAACACCTGTCGAAAGTCCAACTCTGAGCCAGTGCGTCTACCCCTAGAGCTCCATCCCCCCTGTTTAGGGAGAAGAAGAGATGCACCTTCCTGTTTTCTCTCGAGGCAAAGAGGTCTATGCATGGCCTTCCCCATTTCTGGGATATTGCTTCGAAAACCCCCTGGTTCAGAACCCAGTCGCCTTCTCTCAGCCGTTTCCTGCTGAGGAAATCCGCCACCAGATTTTGTTCCCCCTTCAGATGCACTGCCGAGAGGGATAGGACGTTTACTTCGGCCCATCTGAGAATGCTTTCTACCAGGGTCCACAAGGGTCTGCTCTTGGTACTCCCTGCCTGTTTATGTAGGCTACAGCTGAGGAGTTGTCCGACCGGACTCTCACATGCTGTCCCTGAAGTTCCTTTTGAAAAGCTCTGAGTGCCAAGGCTACTGCTTTCAGCTCCTTCCAGTTGGAGGATCTTCCTGCGTCCTCCCTCCGCCAGCCGCCCTGAGCCACCCGGTCCTCCATATGCGCCCCCCAACCCATGCCACTCGCATCGGTCGTGACGCATCTGGACACCGGCAGAACCCACTCCAGACCCTGTGAGAGATTGGCTTCTTTTCGCCACCACCATAGGGATCTCTTGACCTGGTCTGGTACAGTTATCAGGGAATCCAAAGACCCCTGACTGTGGTCCCAAATACTCAGGATAAAGAGTTGTAAAGGGCGAAAGTGTAACCCTGCCCATTGAACTGCTGGAAGTGCTGCCGTCAGTAACCCCAAGGCTGACATAGCCTTTCTTACTGATATTTGTTGGCTGCCCTGGAGTAACAACATTGCCTTGTCTACCTTCTGGATCTTCTCCATTGGCAGGAAGACTTTCTGTTTTGTTGAATCCAACAGGTAACCTAAAAAGATTACCTTTTGCGATGGAGTCAAATTGGACTTTTCCAGATTTAAGAGCCAACCTAGACCCTCTAGAATGTTCCTTGTAAACTGCAGGTCCTGCGACAGTTGTTCCGCGGAAGAGGCAAAAAGTAGTAGATCGTCTAAATATGCGATCACTGAGATGCCCTTGATCCGTAGGAAAGCCAAGACTTCTACCATGACTTTGGTGAAGATGCGGGGGGAAGAGGATAGCCCGAAGGGAAGGGCCCTGAACTGCCAGTGAAACGTCCCTTCTCTGGTATTTACCGCCAGCCTGAGGAACCTTTGACACTGATCTGCAATGGGAATGTGCAGGTAGGCATCCCTCAAGTCTACCGATGCCATGAAGCAGTTCGGAGGAAGGAGCGTCTTTACCGAATAGATCGAGTCCATTCGGAACCTCCTGTAGGTGAGGGAGACGTTCAGAGGCTTCAGGTTCAGGATGAGCCTGAACTTCCCCGAGGGTTTGCGCACCACAAAAATGTGGGAGTAAAAGCCTCTGCCCGTCTCTCCTTCTGGAACTCGAACTACCACCTCCTTTTACTCCAACTCCTGGAGGGAGGAAAGGAGAGCCGCTGACCTCTCTGCACATTTCGGTAGCGTGGTTACCAGGAGTCTGCATGGTGGAGGTTCTGCAAACTCTAACCTGTACCCTCTTCTTATGACTTCCAAAATAAAATTGTTGGAGGTGATCATCTCCCACTGTGGAAGGAAGGCCCCCAATCTTCCTCCCACCGTTATTCTGTCACTTTGTCTTTTTGGGCTGTTCAGGAGGGCGAAAAATAGCCCCCCCACGCCATTTCCCTTTTTGTCCCCACCCCTTTTTCTGTTGATCAGATTTTGGGGGGTCCAATTTCTTCCAAGGCCGAGACTTTCTTTTAGTCTCTGCAGGTTTTCTTTTAAAAGGAAATGCCTTTTTTCTGTCAGCCGTTCTATCCAATACGGCTTCCAGACCTGGCCCGAAAAGCAAGTCCCCCGTGAGAGGAATGCCGCAAAGTTTAACCTTGGATGCGGTATCTCCCTGCCACGTTTTAAGCCATAAGGCTCTTCTTGCCGAATTGGACAATGCGGCTGATCTTGCAGACATACGCACCGATTCAGCCGAAGCATCTGCCAGGTAAGCTATTCCTTTAAGGAGCATGGGAAAAGACGACAGGATTGTTTCCTTAGGCGTTCCCGCCTCTATGTGTGCCTTAATTTGCGTCAGCCAGTACTCCATGTTTCGTGCCACCACCGTGGACGCCATGGCGGGTTTGAGGTTCCCTAGGGAAGAGTCCCAGGATTTTTTCAGGAGGGAATCTATCCTCTTATCCATGTGATCTGGGAGTGCCCCCATGTCCTCAAAGGCCAAGTCAGTGTGCCTGGAGACCTGCGAAAAGGCTGCGTCTAGCTTAGGAGATTTGTTCCATACCAGCGCCTCCTCTTCTGCAAAGGGGAACCTACGCTTAAGTGCTCTTGAAAGGAAAGGTTTCCTTTCGGGGTCTTGCCACTCTTTTTTGATGGCGTCGACCAAGACCTCATGGACCGGGAACACCTTCCTTTTATGTTCCCCTAGTCCTTTATACATCTGGTCATGGAGTGATAGCTTTTTCCTTTCCTCCTGGATTCCTAGGGTGGTATGAATGGCTCCTAGGAGCTCCTCCACCTCTTCCAGGGAAAGCTTGTAGCGAGAGGATCTTGTGGATTCCCCTTCCACCTCCTCTCCCTCTGATTCCCCCTGGGGATCTGAAGACCCGCTATCAGGCTCTTCCTCAACCTCGAATCTGGCACCTCCTGGATTCTCTCCACTTCCCGAGGGAGCATCCATTAAGGATTGAGGAACACTCTGCTGTGCTGGTGGAGAAATAACCTGCGGCTGTGGCAACTGAAGACTGGAAAATAGTGTCTTCAAAGTCTGCACAGTATTGGAAAGCTCCTTAACGGATGCTGCTAAATCTGAAGACTGTTCTCCAGACTGCTCCCTTACTAACCCCTCTATACATTCCCTGCAGAGGGGCTTAGACCAAGATTCCCCCATTGTGATTCTGCATGAGGGGCATTTCTTCTTGGTACTGTGGGGCGACTTGCTTTTCTCTGTAGCTTTGCCCTGTAAAACAAGTTAAAAGTAGGGAGCAATCAGCAAACTTCCACCAGCACTACCACGGAGGGCCACCAGGGGTGCACTTCCCGGGACCGACCACCACCAGGGACCCAGTCACAACCCTTTCCCCCCCTTCACCACCAAGGGGAGTTCTACACCTGTGGAGCTTTACAGGAAGCGGTAAGGGAACACCACCCCAGGGTTCCTCTTACCTTAGAGTGGCTGGTGCAGGATTCTCCTGGAGCGGTTCTTGAAGCCTCTGCTTCCGACATCTCCTTAGATTGTAGTGGTGTTCCCAACCCCTGTATGCTGTCCCCACAGCAGGTCAGAGGCAGCACCAGCCGAACGCGCAGTCCGTTTTCATCACCGCGACCGGAACCGGAAGTCACGGGTCAGACGGAAGCACTGACCTCCGCCGGAAATGACATCACCCGCCCTCCGACCCAGCGCTCAGAGCTCCCACGCTGGCTGCTAGTGCAGGGCGGTCTCCTGTGCCTCCGCCTATGCCACTGCTAGGCAAAAAGAAAACGGACCCCACCAGCTTACAACTTCACTAAGAGAAGCTGGGGGAGCATGATGTGCAGTCTTCTAAAAGGTACCCAGCCACACTAGCCCTTTAGACTGCAGTCTTTTTAAGAAAATGAGCAGGAGAGAGACAGAGAGAGAGAGCGCCCGATCCACCCCCCTCTGCTCAGCCTGCAATTAGCCTCAGCCTCCCTGGCTGTGCAGCCCTGGTTCCTTGCGATGTCTCCCCACCGGAGGAAACACCAGAACTGAGGGGCCGGGGGAGAGCGGTGAGGTTTAAAGCTTAAAGTTGAAGGCGGTGTTTCCTCAGAAGGGGAGGAGCCAAGGTCTCTCTATGGTGCTGTCCTGAAAGACGTAAATGGGAAAAATTACTTTTTCTGCAAACTCCGAGACATAGTTTTTTGAGCAGGAGGAGGATGTAGCAGCCTGTAGCTTAGGCAGGGAGCTCCTCACAAATTTACTTGCCAGGAGTAGTTATCCTGGTTGATTGATAGATATCCACTGATTTCTCCCTAAGTTTGGCCTTGTTGCACTTTCTTTTCTCTTCTTGTTGCACTTTCTCTTCTACCACTAGGTGGCTGGGTACTTGGTGGTATTAGATGTGAGAAGAGCAACCCAAGGTCATGTTATGGGTATATGGGGTATCTCAGACAATGGGCTGGGGTTTTCGTGAATCCCTTGGCCTGCTGGGAGCACCTATACATTTGAGTGGAGTCAGGGGATCTATGTTCTGTGCCACCTGGCACAGAACTGTCTGGGTGGATGTGTGTTATATGCCCTGGGCTGCTAGGCCGGAGATTGGGCCTATCATAGGGGCATCTGGCTGCCAGGTTGTGTGAGGGCCTACCTAGAAGTAAAAGGGCAGTGCAGGGTTGGGCCTGCGACTTGCAGTCCAACCAAAAGTGACAGTTCTGCCTGCCGGAGAATCTGTCAGTGGTCAGAGGTAGAAGGGAAGCTGTCGCCCCAAAGAGACCAACCACCTTGTTACCAGGGACCACAGTGAGTAACTGAAGCAAGTACCAGAGCAGTATTCTTACCAAACGGTCACTTCAGGCGGTGTTGAAGTCAGGGACCCAGTCAATAGGGGTGAAGTTTGACAAGTATCTGGAGTGGCAAGCTATTGACCCAGCAGGGAAGCGTGGGTGATGCTTAAGGGAGGTACCACCGCAAAGATTGGAGGAGCTCAAGGGATTCAGAGTCAGTGAATCAGAAGGACTAGTGAAAAACCTGGAGCTCAGTGTTGAAAAACTACAAGAGGCAGTTGTAGTGAAGCTGAAGGTACTGTTACGTTTGAGTTAAGAAGTGTTAAAGACTGTTGCCAGGAGTCAGCATTCCTGCATATGCAGATGTTGCTGGGGCCTCTCCCTGTATGGCCAGGGCCAGACTGGCCTACCGGGATTCCGGGATATTTCCCGGTAGGCTGTCTGTACTTAGTACCGCTGGTGCCGCTTTTGGTTTGGAGCTTGGCTGGCTGCCTGTGTCAGCAATATAAAGAGCAGTGGCGGCCGCCGCACTATGCAATGCCTGTGTGTAGCCACCTCCGATCCGGCGCCGGTGTCTTGCCGAGAAAGTTCCCTCGGCGGATAAGTTCCCCCCTGTACTCGCCTGCGCAGTACGAATTATTATCAGCCGCCGGAGATAGCCGAAGCACAAAATCTACAATCAGCTGTACACGGCGTCTGCGCCCTGGGTCCAGGTTCCTTCCCCACCATCCAAGTGGACCTAGAGGGGGAATAAAAAAGAGCCGAACGAAGCGAGGCCGTGCTGGAAGCGTGGCGAGTGAAGCGCCGTGTACACCTGATTTTCCCCTATTAATCTTCGGCTATTTCTGCCGGATCCTGCTGCGCAGGCGCAGCGCCTGCGCAGTAGAGGGGGGTCCTTATGCGCTGAACGGAACTTTCTCGGCAGAACACCAGCGCGCCGCACACTGAACTAAAGATTAATATGCCTCTGTGTGCCTGAGGGGAGGAGCAGGAGAACGCCATGCTGGGTGCTTGATTTTTCCCTTCGTGACTCGTCCCGTGCGGTGCCAGCACCGCCCACTATTCTGCACAAGGGGAGAAGTGAACGGCCGGCCGTGCAGCTGCAGCACAAGAATTAATGTACAAAAAAAGAAAATCTCTCTCCCCCCTCTCTCTCTCCCCTCTCTCCCTCTCTCTCCCCTCTCTCTCTCTCTCTCTCTCCTCTCTCTCTCCCCCCCTCTCTCTCTCTCTCCCTCCCCTCTCTCCCCCCCTCTCTCTCTCTCTCCCTCTCTCTCTCACCCTCTCTCTCCCCCTCTCTCCCCTCTCTCTCTCTCCCCCTCTCTCTCTCCCCCTCCCTCTCTCTCTCTCCCCCTCTCCCTCTCTCTCCCCCTCTCCCTCTTTCTCCTTCTCCCTCTCTCTCCCCCCCCCTCTCCCCCCTCTCTCTCCCTCTCCCTCTCCCTCCCCCCTCTCTCTCTCTCTCTCCCCCTCTCCCTCCCCCCCTCTCTCTCTCTCTCTCCCCCCTCTCTCTCTCTCCCCCCTCTCTCTCTCTCTCTCTCTCTCCCCTCTCTCTCTCTCCCCTCGCTCTCTCTCCCCTCGCTCTCTCTCTCCCCCTCTCTCCTCTCTCTCTCCTTCAGGGAGGTGTCTATGTTTTGTTCAAGTGCCAAATTATCTTGGAAAAGCTGTATACCATCAAACGCAGCCTTTGTACCCATAAATTGCCGCCACTGTGCCCTGCCCATCAAACGCAGCCGCTGTACCCATAAATTGCTGCCACTGTGCCCCATCAAACGCAGCCACTGTACCATCACGCGCAGCCACTGTACCCATCAATTGCAGCCACTGTGCCATCAAGCACAGCCACTGTACCCATAAATTGCCGCCACTGTGCCCATTAAATGCTGCCACTGTACCATCAAACGCAGCCACTGTGCGCATCAAACGCAGCCACTGTACCCATCGATTGCCACCACTGTGCCCATTAAACGCAGCTACTGTGCCCATAAATTTCCACCACTGTGCCCATCAAACACAGCCACTGTGCCATCAAACGCAGCCACTGTACCCATCAATTGCAGCCACTGTGCCATCAAGCGCAGCCACTGTACCCATAAATTGCCACCACTGTGCCCATAAAACGCAGCCACTGTACCCATAAATTGCCACCACTGTGCCCATAAATTCCCACCACTGTGCCCATCAAACACAGCCACCGTGCCATCAAATGCAGCCACTGTCCCAATCAATTGCCACCACTGTGCCCATTAAACGCAGCCACTGTGCCCATCAAACGCAGCCGCTGTACCCAAAAATTGCCACCACTGTGCCCATTAAACGCTGCCACTGTACCATCAAACGCAGCCACTGTGCGCATCAAACTCAGCCACTGTACCCATCGATTGCCACCACTGTGCCCATTAAACGCAGCCACTGTGCCCATAAATTCCCACCACTGTGCCCATCAAACACAGCCACTGTGCCATCAAACGCAGCCACTGTACCCATCAATTGCAGCCACTGTGCCTTCAAGCGCAGCCACTGTACCCATAAATTGCCACCAATGTGCCCATTAAACGCAGCCACTGTGCTCATCAAACGCAGCCACTGTACCCATAAATTGCCACCACTGTGCCCATAAATTGCCACCACTGTGCCCATCAAACACAGCCACTGTGCCTGCAAACGCAGCCACTGTCCCTATCAATTGCCACCACTGTGCCCATTAAACGCAGCCACTGTGCCCATCAAACGCAGCCACTGTACCCATAAATTGCCACCACTGTGCCCATTAAACGCTGCCACTGTACCAATAAACGCAGCCACTGTACCCATAAATTGCCACCCAATTGCCACCAACATAAATTGTATATAAAGCCCTATGTGCTTTTATATGTGTCTTATCTATATATAATGCACTCTTCAAATGTGCTTTAAAATGCATGGTTTTCCATTTTATGAACACGAAAATAATGACGTTATGCTGTTGGGCTGGTATAATAATGCTATGGGGCTGGTATGACATTTTTTCCAGGGCTGGTTTTCATTCCCAGTCCGGCCTTGTGTATGGCTGTCCTCCTATTGAAGTCTCGGAGTCTGCCAATTGAAATTGCAACTGCTTAAGGGTTTTCTGGCCCTAACCCTCTTTCCCCCAAAAATACAAAAAGGACTGTTAAGAGAAATAAAACCTCTTTTACATCCAAGAAGTATCTGGCGCCCAATGACTTTCACCATCTTTGCACCCACTATGCCTCACAACCCACTACATATTGAAGGATGTCAGATATCTTTGGCCTTAGAGGTCCTCATTAGACTGGAAGAGGCTAAAGACTTTGCTACAAACAATAAAGATAAAAATAGAAGAAAAATGAACACGCTCTAAGTTGTTTGTGTACTTACTATATCTATTGACATTATATTTACCCTTAACGGACCATAGTAGAATATAATATATTATAAATAACAAATTGAAGATGACATTTCACATAGATTACACACATTACGGGGATCATTGGGTACTTTCATGCAGATGCAAAAACATTTACACAGCTAATTTTTAATAAATAGACCCTATCTTCTCCTATTTGCTTCCTTTTATTTAAATATGCCATTAAAAGTGTGTTGTTATATCTGCACAATAAGTGCAAGAAGTATTTTGGACTAACACCCCTGCCCAGTTCTCCTCCATCCTGCAGAGAGGCAGAATGGCAGTCTGCATATGTAAACAAGGCAGATTGGCGTTCTGACAGGAGGGAAGGCATGGATCCTGTGTCTTTGCAAAGCAGTAAAAGCACCTCCCACACTGTAATAAAACATAGGCTAAGAACACACTCTTTGATCTCCCCTGATGTTAACCTATTCCCATCCATTGTCATTAGTACAGTGACAGTGCATATTTTTAGTGCTGATCACTGTATTAGTGTCACTGGTCCCCATAAAGTGTCAGTTAGTGTCTGATTTTCTGCCACAACATTGCAGTCTTGCTATAAGTTGCTGATCGCCGCCATTACTAGTAAAAACGAAATAAATAAATAAAAATTCCATACCTATATCCCATAGTTTGTAGATGCTATAACTTTTGCGTAACCAATCAATATATGTTCATTGGGGTTTTTTTTTTACTAAAAGTATGCAGAAGATTACATATTGGCTGAAATTTATGAATATGTCACTGTTGACAACACTAGCATCACTTACCTAAAGTATGTGGTTCACTCTAATTCGATTGCATTCTGTGGCAATTACATAAAAAGCATTGAGGCCAGAGGATCAGCATGACAACCTAGCAATTAGTATAATTAGAAAGAGAAGCCAGCCTACATAATTTTGTCATGATAAGTTTAGTTTAACTATACTTTTATATTCTGACAGTTTTTTATGCCCCCTCTCCTTTGTTTCTAGTCAATCGCTTATTCAATAAAGGTCAACTCCAATCAAAAACATTTCCAAGCAGTTGTAAAGGCCACTTCCTGCTGTTAACCCTTTTCTTTTGTGTCTGCAGCTAGGATTTTCTACAGCTCTTGAAGTCTGAGACTTATCACTCAGACCGAAAATCTTTTCCTAGAGGGACTCAAATCCACCTTCTGAAATCTTTTTAAACTGTACATGGACTTCAACGATCTGCCTCACCGAAAAACAACACTTCAGTCTTGTACCTTTGCTGACCATTTTAGTCACATAGCATACCTCCCACCTTTTTGGTGTGGGAACAAGGGGCACCAATTAGCAAAAATATGTAGGCATAGGACACACCACCTGTCATGCCCCCTTAAAGGAGAATTATGAAGAAAAAATGATTAGTTAAACCCACAAGTACTTTTTTATCAATACTATTCCTTTTAGAATTTACAAATGTAGCAATTTAGAATTGGATGAAAGGTTTAGCACTGTGAAACACTTTTTGTAAGATAAAAAGTGCATTTTATATACAACTATATACAGTAGATCAGACCAAAATGAGGGACAGGTGAGGAGGAAAGAGGGACAGCTGGACTTGGTTCCAAATCAGAGAGTCCCACAAAATCAGGGACAGCTGGGAGCTATAACATAGGAATAACAGTGGAGAGATAAACTACAGTACCAGAATTTCCAGTGTCAGGCTACAACTATAGAAAGGTGTCGTGTTGGGTTCTTCATAATAGGGTATACCTAAATGACAATATGACAACTCCATTACGGCCTTTGATAACAGAAACCCTTGTTCCCCAAGACGTTTAGGGTGCCAACAATAACAACACATATATGTATAAAAGATACATTATTACAACATATATCATACATTGAAAACCACTATCATAAAATAGCTGGGTGATGGTCATTGCCAGCACATAACGGCTTGGTGCCTGCACTATAGCTGAAAGACGGCTGCAGCGCAGGCCTTAATTGCCGGGAGGGCGTCCCTGGACATCCTCCCGGGAAAGTGTAGAGTCTATGAGACTCTGCTGATCACAGATCCAAGTAAGGGGTCGATCCCGGCCCCTTACCACGTGATCAGCTGTCAGCCAATGATGTCTGATCACGTGATGTAAACAGAAGCTTGGTAATTGGTATTTTTTTTTCTCACGCTATCAGCGTGAGGGGAAAAAAGAGCCGATCACTGGCTTCTGTCAGAGGGACATCAGTCCCTCACTCAGAAAGCCGCGGCTGTGCCCATCAATGTCACATACCAGTGCCCACTGTGCCATCTACCAGTACCCACAGTGCCACCCACCAGTGCCCACAGTGCCACCTACCAGTGCCCACAGTACCACCTATCAATGCCCACCAGTTCTGCCAATCAATTCCCATCATTGTCTAATAATCAGTGCCACAGATCAATACTGCCTAACAGTGGCACCTACCAGTGCCTACCAGTGCCCATCAGTGCCACCCATCAGTGCCCATCAGTGCCACTTATCAGTGAAGCTTATCAGTGCCACCTATCAGTGCCCTTCAGTGCCACCCATCAGTGCCAACCATCAGTGCCACCCATCAGTGCCACCTATCAGTGCCGCCCCTTATCAGTGCTTATCAGTGCCCATTAGTGCCGCCTTATCAGTGCCTATCACTGGCCATCAGTGCCGCCTATCAGTGCCCAACAGCGCAACCTATCAATGCCCATAAGCGCAGCCTATCAGTACTCATCAGTGCCCATCAGTGCAGCCTCATCAGCGCACATCTGTGAAGGAGAAAAATTACCCGTTTTCAAAATTTTATAACAAACTATGAAACAGTTTTTTTTTTTCAAAATTCTGGTCCCCTTTTGTTTTATTTAACAAAAAATTAAAAACCCAGCAGCAATTAAATACTACCAAAAGAAAGCTCCATTTGTGTGAAAAAAATGATAAAAATGTAATTTGTGTAAACTGTAGCATGACCAGCAATTGTCATTCAAAGAGTGACAGAGCTGAAAGCTGAAAATTGGTCTGGGCAGGAAGGACGTTTAAGTGCCCAGTAAGCAAACGGATAATATACATACTGTTTAAACAATTATTGACCTAAATTTTCTGGTAACAGGTAAGTACGGTATATATTATCCTTAGACAAAAATAATTGTTCATAAGCTGGTAAAGTAGTTTCTTCATTGCGTTTCACAGTAAGCTTCATCAAAAAGATGTTCTACTTAAAGTCAATGTGCTGCACCCACTCAGGAAAAATCATAGAGCATCAGTGATTACCAGGCAATCAGGATGATACTATGAGGAAGTCACTGATCACGTGACGAAACATGTCAGGAAGCAGGAAGTAGGCCGTAGGCCATCTTTGCATATGCTTACACTGATGTCTTTTCTTTTTCCTTTTTTTTTAAAACTGTACATTTTTATTATTTTCAGTGAGTGATAAAACAAGAAAACAGAAAAACAGCGAAATAGAACACACAGTAGTGAATGCATGCATTATACAAAGGATAGTACATATGATCAGTGTCAGAAGAGCAAATCTTTAGGGCTGAAGCTCTACATTGTATTCAGTCCAGATTGTCCAGTCTCTATCAAAGGATGAACATGACAGGGAGTTGATAGCTATAAGTCGTTCAAAGACGTAGTTTCGTTGAACTAGTGTCTTTACCTCACTGATTTATTTTCTTAAGGGGATAATCTGTTTTATATCTTAACAAAAACAACACACATCTTGTGCACTGGATTGGAAAGTCCAATTTATTTAGGAGTAATTTTTCTTCCTTTTTTTAACCACTTGAGCTTCAGAAGATTTTACCCCCCTCATGACCGGGCCATTTTTTGCTCTTGGGCACTTCGCTACTTTAACTAGCGATTGCTGTACACAAAATTTATATAATTTTTTTCACAAAAATATAGCTTTCTTTTGGTGGTATTTTATCATCACAGGATTTTTGTGTGAAATAAACAGAAAAAGACTGGAGATTAATAAATATATATATTTTTGACATTCTGTTATAAAACATATCTAATAATTTAAAAAAATCGAATTTCTTCGTGAATTTTGGCCAAAATGTATTCTGCTACATGTTTCTGATAACAAAAAAAATCCCAATAAGTGTATATTGATTGGTTTGCATAAAAGTTATAGCGCCTACAAAATATGGTATATATACTGGAATTCTTTTTTTTTTAAATACTACTAACGGTGGCGATCAATGACTTATAATGGGACTGTGATAATGCGGTGGACAATCTGACACTAACTGATGCTGGGGGGAACTGACTAACTGCCACTGACATCACCAGTGACATTAGTGATCAGTGATAATACTATACAGTGTCACTGTACTAATTACACTGGCTAGGAGGGGGTTAACATCAGGGGCGATCAAGGGGCTAACTATGTGCCTAAGTATGTGTAATGTGTGTACATTGTGTTGCTTTTACAAACTGATCTTTCAGTTGCAGTACATTGCGGCCTGGTGGTTAATAAAAGCTAAGCTTGTGTTAATAATGCACCGAAAGATATGCAGTATTTCTTATTTTTTGGTGAATGGGCTGGAGTGTGGATGGAGTGGCAGAGTGGTATGCAGGCAGATTTCTGGATGCATAAGAGGATTGCTGGAGAATTGTGAGCCAGATCACTGGGAAAGTGTTGTTTGACCTTACCCTTGTGGAGGTCAGACATAGAGGTAAGAGGCTTTATTAAGAGGTGGTGGATCACACTGGTGGAACATGTTTTTTTTTTAAATATGGTAGTTACCTACACAGGTTGAACTGGATGGACTGTTGTCTTTATTCAAGCTTACCTACTATGTATGTAACTATAGACATCTTTCCTTTCACAGGGTAGATAGAATAGGCTTAGAATGGGGTTGGAAGTAGATTTAAGCTTAGTTAGGTTTTTGACTTGCCTTCCACTGTAATGCCCCATACACACGGTCGGATTTTCCGACGGAAAATGTGTGATAGGACCTTGTTGTCGGAAATTCCGACCGTGTGTAGGCTCGATCACACATTTTCCATCGGATTTTCCGACACACAAAGTTTGAGAGCAGGATATAAAATTTTCCGACAACAAAATCCGTTGTCGGAATTTCCGATTGTGTGTACACAAATCCGACGCACAAAGTGCCACACATGCTCAGAATAAATAAAGAGATGAAAGCTATTGGCTACTGCCCCGTTTATAGTCCCGACGTACGTGTTTTACGTCACCACGTTCAGAATGGTCGGATTTTCCGACAACTTTGTGTGACCGTGTGTATGCAAGACAAGTTTGAGCCAACATCCGTTGGAAAAAATCCTAGGATTTTGTTGTTGGAATGTCCGATCAATGTCCGACCGTGTGTACGGGGCATAAGAAGTACAGAGTTCAAACAAAACATTATTTGACCAGTATTCTATAAAGCAATCCCCATGAAAATACACACTCTTCCTTCCATGAACAACACATGTAAATTCTTAGAAGAAGTTCAGATAGCAGCACAAAGCTATTACATATGCAAATGGTGCAGCTTTTAACAGCACCCTTATTTTTGGATACAGCACATTAGCACAAGCCTGTACTGCACATCAACATTCTATAGGCACAGTTACGAATGTGCTATGTATGTGAATGAGTCCTAACACTTCATTCACACACATGTTATTTCAACCACATCTTTAAGGCAGTAGCAACAAAAAAACATGTGTTATTTTCAACAGTACATTCATCTTTTTTTAAGTTCAGGTGCCTTTACATACATTAACAAGCATTAACATATTTTCCTTGTATTGGTTTACATGCATTTAAAATGCATTAGTTAACTTATGTTTGACACAAAAAAAAAAAGGTCGAAAAGTCCGCTCGTCTGTATGCTAGTTCGACGGACAAAAAGCCACGCTAGGGCAGCTATTGGCTACTGGCTATGAACTTCCTTGTTTTAGTCCGGTCGTACGTCATCACGTACGAATTCGACGGACTTTGGTTGATCGTGTGTAGGCAAGTCCATTCATTCAGAAAGTCCGTCGTAAAGTCCGTCGAAAAGTCCGCCGGGCAAAGTCTGCCGTAAAGTCCGCTCGTGTGTACGCGGCATAAGGCAGAAAACAAAGCTGCACTCTGTAGAAATCACAGCTAGGGTTGCACTGATACCGATACTAGTATCGGTATCAGTGCCGATATCGAGTATTCGCAGGAGTACTTGTACTCTTGCAAATGCTCCCTATGCCTAGTCTGATACCTGGACACTCAGGAACGATCGGTGCAGTGGTGGGGGAAGTTATAATCACCAATCTCCCTGTGTGGCTTGCAATAAAGCAGCTGATAGCTGCTTCTCCTCCTCTCCCCTCCATGGCTTTCAGCTGCTTTATTGAAAGCCACACAGGGAGATTGGTGATTATAGCTTCCCCCACCGCTGCACCAATTATTCCTGAGTGTCCCCTGTGTGCTCCACCGGTCCCCCCCCCTGTCCATCTCCAGTCCCCCCCATCCTCCTCCGGTCCCCCCCCATCCTCCTCTGCCCTCCCCCCATCCTCCTCTGCCCTCCCTGTCCCAGATCATTCAGGATTGAGAGCGGAGGAAGGAGCCGGTAAATATGTCATTTACCGGTTCCTTTTTTTTCTGAAAGTACAGCCCGGAACTGAGTGCAGCATAGGTGTAGGGCTAGCATGACTAGGGTGGGGCTGTGAGGCGGAGATAGAGGGGTTAACTAGTCAGGCAGTGGGGGGAGTTTGGGATACTTTTAGGGGGGTGGAGCTTAGGCACAGTGGTCAGTTGGGAAGAAGTAGGTAGTGAGGAAGGTGAATTTCGGCGGTGCAGGTTAGTTAGTTAGAATGGGGGACGTAGAGCGCTTATTGCAGCAGCTGCGGGAAGAGGCGGCGGCTAGGGGGATGGAATGGCTACAGTCCACCATGGCGTCTCTGCTTCAGGGTCCCAGCCAGGCGTCCGCTAGTCCGCTCGCATCCCCGCGGCCCGCGGAACGGCCTCGTGCTCGGAGGTCGCGCCCTCCGGAGCGCTTCAGTCCCACGGCCGATGCGGAAAGAGGGAGGAATGGGGCCAGCGTGATGGAAGGGGAGCCGCCTGTGAAGAAGTTGTCGGCGGTGAGTCCACGGACGCGGCGGGCACGGGGAGGGAGCGCATCAGTGGGGCCTGCTCCCGCTCCTCTAGCGGGTGAAGAGAGACGGAGAACGGCGGCCTTGGCAGGCTCACCGCCTGGCCGGAAGGCGGCTCGGTGAGGGAGAGAGGCCGCGGCGGGTGACGGCTTGGCAGAGAAGGCGGTCGGGGCCTGTAATCCAGATAGGAGAGGCCGCAGTAGGCCGGCGGACGGTGCGGGAGGATCTCGGGGGGACCTTGTCGCTTCACGGTCCAGGAACACGGCGAGGCGGGTTTCGCCAGCCCGGCCTGTAGCCCGGCAAAAAAGTACCAGGCCTCGTGAGGAGATGGAACGAACGGCGCAGGGTGATGACGTCACGCCTGGGCGCTCGGCGGCAACGGGGAATCCAGACCAGCGGCCTGGGGAGAAGGAGCATGAGATGGCCGGGAGTTCCCAGGACAGCCTGTCCGAGGGTGAAGTAGATGAGCGGGACACATCAGAGGGACGGGAGACGACGCACAGAGCTGGAGGCGTGGCTGGATGTCCGGTGCAACGGATGCAGCCAGGTGAGCACATTGTGGTACCGATTTCTTCTGCTGGTATAACTGCTAGGCCCTCAAGGGGGGGGTCTGTTGGGACAAGAGATAGGGAGGCTGGGGAGGGGCCCAGTGCGGGTGTCCAGTCACTGGGAGTAACTGGGGAACAGGCTGGGGGAATGGTGCAGGTGTTATTAGCAGGTCTCGGGGAGGTGCTTGCGCGCTGTGAGGCTGGCACACGGCCGGTGGGCGGCATTTCCCCGGTGGCTGCGTGGGCGGTGCCCGGCACCTCTATTGGACAGGGAGCTGTGCTTGCGGCTCCAGGACGGGTGGTGGCTGCGGGAAGCACAGTGCTGGTGGGGGGCACGAGTGTTGGGGGTCTGGGGGTGGCTAGTACGGGGCCCCCACCGGCAGCGCCGGTGGTGGCGGCCGCGACGACCACGGTAGCCGGGGATGCGGCAGCGGCCGGAAAAGGGTTGGCTGGTGTGGATGGGTTGCGTTTGGCGGATGCTGCCAAATGTGAAGTGTACGTTTGTTTTGAAGGGCCGTTGGGTGCGCACTTAAAAGCAGAGATTAAGGAGCGCATTTGGAAGGGGGAGTATGTTGAAATTTTCTCTTTGTTGCCCTTAGAAAAGTTTAACCTGGACAAGGTTAAGCCGGATGAGAGCAAGAAAGAAGAAGAAGAAAAGCGGCGCTATCGTTTGATTCCACGTACGTTTGCAAATTGGTTGCAAGCGTTCGCGATTTTGGCGAGCGTGATTGGGGAAAAGGCGCCTGAGAATTGCTCACCGCTCTTCTGTTACCTTGATTCCATCGGGGAAGCACAAAGAGTGTACGGCGGTACGGCTTGGCTGCGCTATGATGAGCAGTTCAGGCAGCGAAAAGCGGTTCGTCCTTCGATAAGATGGGATCACAAAGACATTAGTCTTTGGATGAAGCTGATGTCTTCTCCGAGGGGTTCTGTGCAGCCCTTTCAGGGGGGGGCCGGGGGTTCGGGATTGTCTGGACAACCGGCCGGAGGGCGAGCGGGCTTCTGCTGGCAATTTAATGCGGGGAATTGCAAATTCGGGGCTAAGTGTCGGTTCCGGCATGAGTGCTCCACATGTGGGGGCTCCCATTCGCAGTCCAGGTGTTTTAAACAGGGACGAGGAAAGGGAGGGGACGTTGGAAAAAGGGAAGACGCCAGTGATGGTAGGAAGGATGGTTCCCTTTCTAAACCGGTACCCTGATAGGGATGCGGCCCGGCTGTTGGAATTGGGTTTTAGGGAGGGGTTTCAATTGAATAGTGAGCTCCGGGCGGTTCCGCCTGCGGCTGAGAATTTAAAATCGGCAAAGGAACACGCTGAGGTAGTTACGAAAAAATTGTTAAAGGAGGTGGCCTTGGGCCGGATGGCCGGCCCGTTTAAGGCACCGCCGGTACCGGATTTGGTAATATCCCCGTTGGGAGTGGTGCCCAAGAAGGAGCCGAATCAGTTTCGGCTCATTCACCATTTGTCCCACCCTCGGGGGGGGTCGGTTAATGATTCCATTGATCCGGACCTCTGCACGGTGTCGTATACGTCCTTTGATGAGGCGGTTGCGTGGGTGCAGCGTTTGGGTCAGGGGGCCTTGCTGGCTAAAACGGATATTGAGGCGGCTTTTTGCCTCTTACCAGTTCACCCGCAGTGTTGCCGATTGTTGGGCTGTCGATGGCGGGGAGAGTATTTTGTAGATAGGTGTTTACCCATGGGGTGTGCTATTTCATGTTCGTTGTTTGAGCAGTTTAGTTCGTTTTTGGAATGGGCAGTGCGGGATGTATCCGGCCTGTCCTCTGTTCTACATTATTTGGATGACTTTTTGTGTATGGGGCCTCCAGGGAGCAAAGTTTGTGCAACTTTGCTGGCCACAATTCAGCATGTGTTTGCCAATTTTGGGGTACCGTTGGCTGCAGAAAAAACGGAGGGTCCGGTCACCGAGTTGTGTTTTTTGGGGATTGTAATTGACACCATGGCCATGGAGTGCCGGTTGCCACTAGATAAACTGGATGGTTTACGGCTAGAGGTGGCGAAGGCCATCAAGGGGAAGAAGATTCAGCTTCGTGGGTTGCAATCGCTGCTTGGGAAGCTGAATTTTGCATGCAAGATTATGCCTATGGGGCGTGTGTTTTGCCGGCGTCTGGCGGCTGCCACGGCGGGGGTTCGGGCCCCACATCACTTTATCAGGTTGGGGTCAGAGCTTAAAGATGATTTGAGGGTTTGGGATTCTTTCCTGGCGTCCTATAATGGACGTTCACTGTGGTTGGAAACGGCTGTTTCCAATTTTGATATGGAATTATTTACGGATGCGGCTGGGTCTGGTGGTTTTGGGGCCTTTTTTCAGGGTAGGTGGAGCGCCGGGGAGTGGCCGGAGCATTGGAAGGATGAGGGTTTGGTGCGTAACTTAGCGGCTTTGGAGCTATTCCCCATCGTTTTAGCAATAGAGCTATGGGGTGATGAGTTCAGGAATAGGCGGGTGAGGTTTCATTGTGATAATATGGGGGTGGTGCAGGCCATCAATAACAACACCGCGTCGTCGCCACCGGTTGTGCGTTTGCTGCGTCATTTGGTGTTGCTTTGTTTAAATAAGAACTGTTTTGTTACTGCTGTGCATGTTCCTGGAATTGAGAATACTGTGGCTGATGCATTGTCTCGTTTCCAGTGGGACAGGTTTCGTCAACTGGTGCCGGACGCGGAAGTGCAGGGGAGTCCTTGCCCAGAGAGTCTGTGGAGCATCGTGTTACCACGGCGCAATTGTTGATTCATAGGTCTGTCTCGGCAACTACTTGGCAAGCATACAGTAAGGTGTGGTTGGAACGGGAGGTGTTAATGCGGGAAGTAGGTGATGATGTTGGTGGGGCGAGCAAGGTACAGCTACTCCTTTACTTTATAGGACGGAATTTTGAGCAGGGGGTATCGGCGTCATATATGGCTCGCAAGTTGGCTGGTTTGGCGTTTATGTTCCAAATGGCGGGTAAGCGGGATGTTACAAAAGATTTTAGGGTACGGCGTGCTATGCGCGGATATCGCGCTGGTCGAGCGGCTGCCGACACAAGACGCCCGGTTTCATTTGCCGTGTTAAGTGAAGTAGTTACGCAGTTGGAAAATGTTTGTCGGTCTAGGTTTGAGTATGTGCTGTTCAGGGCGGCATTTATATTGGCCTTTTTCGGGGCGTTTCGGGTTGGGGAATTAGTGAGTAAGAATAAAAGGGGGGAAGGCGGTTTGGATGTACAAGATGTACGGGTGCGGGGGGATGCTTTAGGTGTATTCCTCAAGAAGTCAAAGACAGACCAATTGGAAAAGGGGGCATGGGTGGAGTTGAGGTCGGTCCCAGGTTCCCCCTTGTGTCCGGTGACGGCTGTGGGGGAATTCTGTAGGGTTAGACCTGACGGGGGGGGGACATTCTTTCGTCATGAGGATGGTTCGGCCCTGTCCCGTTTTCAGTTTCAGGCTGTCTTTAGGCAATGTTTGCGGGCGACTGGGCGAAAAGCGGAGGAGTATTCTTCCCATTCGTTCCGCATTGGGGCGGCTACCGAAGCGGTTCGTTGGGGTTTGGATGAGCAGGTAGTACAGCGTATTGGGCGTTGGGAATCAGCACGCTTTAAGCTTTATGTTCGCCCTACCTTGTTGTAGAATGGGGGGGGGAGGTTGTTGTTTGTTGGGAACTGTCTTACAGAAAGAGCGTTATAATTGATTTGCTATATTTTCTCTGTGTTTTGTTTCTTGTTTTTTCAGGTACAGCAACCTGCCTAGTATGGATCTTTGGACACTCTTATGTCTATTGGGGTGCCAGAAGGGCAGATGTCAGGAAGAACGGCAGGTTGTTGGGTTTGGCGGGGGAGGAAGGGACGGTGCGGTGGATCGGTTTTCCGGGGATGTTGTGGTCTAGGGTTGTTCCGGAGATGCACAAGTTTGCTGGTCTTGATCGCCCTCCGGATGTAGTGGTATTACATGTGGGGGGCAATGATTTGGGCGTGAGGTGTGCTCGGGAACTTATTAGGGATATAAAATTTGATCTTCTGCGACTGCAATCCAGCTTTCCTGATACTATATTTGTGTGGTCGGATATGGTGGCCAGGACAGCTTGGCGTTTGGCGCGCTCTGTGGCAGGATTGAATAGAGCGCGTGTAAAAGTTAATAAAGCGGTAGCAAAATTTTTTGTGAGGAATGGAGGTTTGGCTGTTCGGCACAGGGAGTTGGAGGAGGAGACATGGCGCTTTCTGCGCTCGGATGGGGTACATCTGAACGCGATTGGCATTGATTTGTGGCAGTTGGGATTACAAGATGGTGTGCAGCGAGCAGTTAGAGTTTGGAGGGCGACGCACACGTAAGGTTGTCACGTGTTCGTCCCGTGGCAGTAGGTATTGGGGGTCTTTGAAGGCGGTGATGAGAATAATTGAGGTTTAAAATGGGGGTTGGGCTCATACGGATGTATGGGGGTCCTTTCCCAAAAGAAAATGGCAACATTGGTGGTAGAAAAATTGCATCTGGAAGGATTAATGTGCTTGTCCCTGAGCTTGCGTAATGCACGGCGTGGGGCCTTACATGGGGATACCGATGCAAAGAGTTGGAGAAAGTTAGAGTTGGCCTTCAAAGACCTCCTAGGAAAATAAAAGTTGTTATGCTGTATAGTTGGTTTAATGTTATTTAAAGTTGTATTTATAAGCATTTAAGTTATATGTTGAAGAATGTTGATATTTCTGGTATTTTTTGTTATAATAAAAGGCTGCTATGGCCATTCGACTCCAAAAAGAGAAGCTTGTGTCGTCTGGTCATTGGGTAAGAAATAGATAGTGAATAAGTTTGGGTTAATTAAAGGAGCCTCACTATATGCCACATCCCATAGTCATGCACAGATCACTGACTCTGCCCATTCAAAACTGAGCATCGTAAACTGTGCTTAAGATGCTTCAGTTTATGAATGAAGAGGAGCCTCTGTCTCCTCTCCATTCATCTTCAGTGCAGCTGAGGCTGTTGAGAAAGAGTCTTGGGGAATCCATGTCTCAAAAGGGAGATGTGTATATATATATATATATATATATATATATATATATATATATATATATACACACAGGGGGTCCCCGGATTACGAACGAGATAGGGACTGTAGGTTTGTTCTTAAGTCAAATTTGTTTGTAGGTCGGAACAGTACCTTTTTTAAGTGCAAATCCAGTCTCAGAGTCAGGAAGTGAGATTAAATCCATCTAATGAGGATACAGACAGTATAATTTTTTTTATTTTAATTATTCTTTACTTTTTTTAATTACTTTGTTATTTTTTTTTTATTTAATTATTACTGTATTTCTTATTTTTTTTATTTTTATTTTTTTATCAATTTTTTTTCACTTAACTTTATTGCTATCACACAGGAGAAAACAATTCCCTGTGTGATAGCAATTGGAGGTGACAGGTTCCCTTTATTGACCCTGTCACCTCCTAGCACTGCTAGATTTTCTGTCATAGCTGAGAAGGGAGGAGCACAGCTCTCCCCTCTCACTCTTTACATGGCGGCAGGGACAGGAGGAACAGGTACAGTACACTGGATATTAAGCATATATTAAGCATATTACAGTACTGCCGGGCTGCTCACCTGATGGCACAGCAGGGAGATGGATAGATGGTGTGTCCAGGCAGGCCGGCCGTGGTGCACCTCCGCGGGGCAGCGCTCGTAGGAAAGACCGGGGATCCTGGAGGCTTCACTAGGCCGGACAAGGCCGCGGTGACGTCACTCGAGCCCCGTTCGTAAGTAGGGGTCGTTCGTAAGTCGGATGTTCATAAGTCGGGAACCCCCTGTATACTACAAAAAATAATTAAAAAATGTAATTGTAAAAAACAAAATTGTAAAAAAATAAAAAAAATAAAAAAAAACGACTGACACAGTCCACGCCTCATCATTGCCCATCAGTGCTGCATATTAGTGCCACTGTCACAACATGACATTAAAAAAAGTATCAGTAATCGGTATTGGCAAGTACTTGAAAAAAAGGTACTTGTACTCGGTCTTAAAAAAGTGGTATCAGTGCAACCCTAATCACAGCATAACATTTCTTCAATGGAACAGGCTTCCAATATGGTCCCCGCTTTAGGCCACATCTCACTGATGCATTTCACCCCAATTAAGCCTATTCGTAGAGGTCCTGATGGGGGAGAAAATGTTGGGGTAAAATACATTGGGATGTGGTTTGTTGGGTGGAGACAGTATATATGCAGCTATTTTACATTTCATGGAATAAAGCAATAAGATTTTATAACTGGCTCTCTCAGTTATCAAATTCTCATCCTGTATACATCCTCATGCCGGAGCAGAGACAGGCTATAGGAGTCTGCCTCCTAACAGTCCATAAACGATAAGTTGAGAAGACTTGGAGTGGTGTCCCTTTTCGTGACATACCTTATTTAAGACCCAGTTACATCATCACTGGCTCTTTGTGTCTCTTTTTGCAATGCATGCAGACCATGGCTGATGGAAAGTGGCAGCAAGGTGCCGTATATAGCTTCCTGAAAACATAAACACCCACATGTCATCACTCCATGATTGAAAAAAAAATAACATTTGTGTCTTGCTGCAGCCTCTAATGTACACTGTGAGAAGCTTGAAGGCAGGTACAGTTTGCCCTCCACTTGCTGTGAGGCTGTACAGATGTAGTGGAAGATGAGAGGAACATTGCTCCTTTGCAGACTCCATAGTGTTACCAGCAGGGCAGTGGTCTGATTAGACACTTCAACACTGGGTGATCTTGGAGGCCATCTACTTCTCAGAACAGTCCCTTGAGCAGGAGAACATGAAGTAGACAGCATTGGAACAGCATAAGCAATGTTTCAGGCCAGGCAAGCCTCAACACTAGTGCAACTGGGGGTTAACAACAGCAACAGTCTACAGGATCCCCCTTTCAGGTCTGTATTCACAGTGCCCCTGGGACTTGGATATCTCCTTTCAGACTCAGGCAGACAGTCTCCTCAGTGAGCCTCCAGACTGGATCCTTAGTAAAACCCCTCTTTTAGTTCCCTTGGAAATTGCAGCAGAAAAGGCCCTCCAGAAAAGCACAGCTGGGACCTTGATAAAACTAGAAGGATCTTCACCTGAACTGCTCTTGGGCAAGAACACTGATCTCCCAGGCTCCAGACTATTTTTACACTCTCCCAGCTACCATCTGGGCATCTTCTCTTAGGGATTGGCCAGAGTTGCATAAATATTCAGGCAGCTTATTTGATTCTTAAAATCTACAGAAGGCAGGGGGAGCAATCAAACTTTCTGCCTGCAAAGCCCAGAACAGACTAAAACAATCACATGCCACTCTGCTGTTTACAGCAGAGCCACAAGAACAAAATTTGCCTAATCCTTACTAGCAGCCTATCTAGGAGGGTGCAACATCTTTAACCACCTCCCACCCACTGTATAGTCAAATGACTGCGGGAGGGATCCCCTCTTGTTCTGGGACGACGTCATATAATGTTGCCCCAGTCTCACCACTCTTGCGCAACTGCAGTAGCGCAGCACAGAGATTGTGGGCGCACTGTGTCCCTGGGACACAGCGTAACCCTGATCTCGGTAAAGAGATGATGACGCGGCTCTTTACCCTTGTGATCGGCTGTGTCCAATCACAGCTGATCTCATGTAAACAAGGAAGTGGCGGTAATCGACTTTCCTCGCTCCACACTGACAGAGTGTGAGGAGCCGATCAGCAGCATCTCCTCGCAGGAGAGACCTGTACAGGTAATCAGGGCACAGATCATCAGTGGTCTGATGACCGGTGCAACCCCAACAGTGCCCAGCAGTGATGTCAGTCAGTGACCATCTGTGATGCCAATCTGTGGCCATCAGTGGTGCCTTTCAGTGCCCATCAGTGCTTGCTCATCAGTGCTCTTCAATGCCGCCTATCCATGCCACCTATCAGTGCCCATAAGCACCGCCTATCAGTGCCCATCAGTGCCGCATATCAGTGCCAACTATCAGTGTCCAACAGTGCAGCATATTAGTGCCTCCTCATCAGTGCCACCTCATCAGTGCCCTTCAGTGCCATCGCATCAGTGCCTATAAGTGCCACCTCATTAATGCCCATCAGTGCAGCCTATCAGTGCCCATCAGTGCCGCCTCATCAGCACACATTCGTGAAGGAGAAAAATTACTTATTCACAATTTTTTTTTTTTTGGCCTTTTTTCCATTAAAAAAAAAACAGTGGTGATTAAAAGAAACCTCTATTTGTGTGAATAAAATGATAAAAATTTCATATGGGTATAGTGTTGCATGAATTGTCATTCAAAGTGTGACAGCGCTGAAAGCTGAAAATTGGCCTGAGCAGGAAGGGGGTAAAAGTGCCCAGTATTGAAGCAGCTTCTTCTTTCCCTCTCTCCTCCAAAGACATGATGAAGAAGAAAAGTATGGGGTCAACTAAGAGGATTTAGAAGGAACTTCATTTTATATGCACTAATTGATTTCTTTTTCATGTCTTCATAAAACACACCGCAAAAAAAATTCTGTATTTTTTTCCCGACACTTCTGCATAGTCTGCTTTTGTCCTTTCTTTTTACCTGTACAAGAACGTACCCATAGAGGACAATACAACCCCACATTGGCTTACTCTCCCATTGTGTCCACAGAGAGGCAGAGAAAATGATAACCCTACTCACCTAGGCCTAACTCTACTGAATGCTGTTAGAATATAAACATCTTCCAAAAATTGTTCAGTGTTCCCCTCGAATAAGAATAAATCATATGACTTGTATTTTTTTGTCATGTAGGAGACGACAACGGCTGCCATTAGGGAGATATATGAGAAGAACAGTTTGGAAAGGACATCTAGTGGAAAGGAGCACGGTCATTTATATTGCCCTTCCCTGCTTCCTCCAAACAAGACAATTATGAGATAACAGAGGTGAGGATAGAGAGGAAATTCTTTCAACACCACGAGCCGAGGAAATCCAATCGCCTGTTTATGAAGAACAATAAAGAAGATACATGGACCTAGGAAGAGCTGTTACAAATATATTGCCCTATTTTAAAACACCAAGATTTTATTTTTTTATTTTTAGTATAGAGCTGTCATCTATGTTTAGAATATTTTCCGTTCACCAAAAAAAAAATATATATATAATAATAATATTGTTTCCAAACACGCTATGCCTTAATAGCAAGACTTATCACTTTTAAATGGGGCTGACAATAACAGCTGACAAGACTGCAGAGTGTCATTGTGTTTCAAAGGTGGTAATGAGAGAAAATATTTCCATATATTTAAATGTGCAGATATCTGGCGGAATTCAAACAGGACATTTATCCCCTGAGATCCAGTGACATATTTCTTTCTGTGCCGTTGCAGGCTGCCAGCGTACCGTATTAAAAGAAATTGAGGGGAATGTGGCATGTTTGTGTGAGGCTTAAAACCAGCATGTTACAGTGACAATGACACTCAGAGCCCTAAATTGTAAATCTGTGTGCTGATGGAGTCGTTCTTTTTTTTTTTTTTTTTGCATTTGTATTACTATCCTTATTTTGTTACCGGTCCAAGGCTGTCAAAAATGTTATCACTCACATCATTATGCATTGGCTGAGAGGAACCTGCCGTGACAAAAATAGGCTAAGTGTGTGGCTACTGTGCTTTAGAAGGCTGGTTTCAAGGACAAAATATAAAGGACAATTCCATGTAAAACTTGTGTTTTGGGTTTAGTTAGGTGCTGGCATAGTTGTTAAAGCTCAACTCCAGGCAAACAGATAAATAAACAGTAGTAATACATACATGGGAACTGTTATACCTAAATTTGTTTTTGGCTATCCAACCCTGAGAGATGGTAAAGTGACTTTGCAGCTACATATAGGCAATACAGCTAGATTACTTTCCTTCCCCCAGACTGGGATTGGACATGGAAGGGTCAGCAGCAGACATTATGGCACGTGCCATGCAACTACAGTTCTGTTTTAAGTAGTCCTTAACCAGGAGCGGTTGGTGCTCAATTTTTTATGTGGGGGGGGGGGGGGGGCAGCAAACAAACCTGGCCCCTTCACTCCCCCCCCCCGTCGCTTGATTCAAGCCCCAGACTTAGCCCATCCAGGTCCTGACTTCCCGTTGCATCTCCTCCTAAATCCCGACAGTCACTTCTCCTCCTGGCCAATTGGGTCTTAGGACTCCCGACCAATCGAGTTTTAGGACCCGCTTCCTGATTGGCCAGGAGGAAAAGTAGGAAGACATTAGAGAATATTTATTCACTAATGCCACACAAAGAGTCCACTCTTTTTTAAGGCAATTAGAGTCTTAGGCTGAAAAAAAAAAAACCCTAATGAAATCCATGCGTCCGGCACCATGCATGGAGATTAGGGGCCTGGGCGCATGGATTAGGAGGGTGGCGCCACTGCGCACCTTATGAGCCGCCCCACTGTCCTTAACATTGCATTCTGTATGGTAGACTGTATGCAACGTACTCCTGACCTCTGCACTCTGTATGATAGACTGTACATAACATACTCCTGACTGCTGCACTCTGTATATGGGGCTGTACTTTAAAGGCATAGTTCACCTTTACCACTCGCCCCACCCTCTTAGATTGTAAGCTCTTATGAGCAAGGCCCTCTTAACCCTCTTGTATTGTATTGTAACTGTACTGTCTCCCTTTTGTGTTGTAAAGCGATGCATAAACTGTTGGCGCAATATAAATTCTGTATTATAATAATAATAATAATACCAAAAAACTAACTATGCAGGTAAGAGTCACCTGTAGATAAAAACAAACTTTGCAGCTTTGAGCAAAGTTAACACCCTAGCTATAGTTACATAGTTACATGGTTAGTGAAAAAAGACACTAGTCTATCTAGTTCAACCAATAAAAAAAAAAAAAAAAAAAAAAGAAAGAAAGCATCCATATATCCTATCCTAAACCCCAATAAAGCATGATCCAATTCGCTCCAGTGGGGGAAAAAATAATCCTTCCTGATACCCCAGGAGGCAATCAAACAAAGAAAAAAAAACACAGGCTGGTTGTACTGAAGTTGATCGATAGTTCAAATTTGATCCGTCTATTGCTGGCTTTAGTAGACCATGCTTCACCCACTGGATAATTAAACAATATGACAGGGACTGTTCTGGGATTTAAACTAGATCTTAAAGTGGTTGTGCAGCTCCCCCCTCGGCCCACCTAATACTTACCTGAGCCCCATCTCGATCCAGCAATGTTGCATGAGAGACTCGGCTGTCTGGAACTCTCCCTCCTCATTGGCTGGGACAGCAGTGAAGCACCATTAATCAAAGTCAGAGAGCCACTGAGGGGAGAGAGGGGACAGGGCTTGGCTGCGGCTTCATGTCTGAATGGACACAGGGAGCTGCGGCTCAGCTTGGGTGCCCCCATAGCAAGCTTCTAGAGCGTCAAAGAGGGACCCGAGAAGAGGAGGATATGGGCTGCTCTGTGCAAAACCACTGCACAGAGCAGGTAAGTATGACGAGACTTTAGTATCACTTTTAGTCTAGCGGACCTAACCCATGTCCCTGGGTTGGGTGCTGGGTGCTGGAACAAGCCTTTTGGCATCCAGCGACAGTACATGGAATGGGTTTGCAGGATCCTTGGATTTGGTTCAATTCCCGGGATAGTGCCATGCCTAAAACCTCTTACCAGTGTAAAGCCTTTGCAGATACTGTAAATGAAGAACCCTTCTATTCCCACTTTCTGTTTAAAGAAACACGACAAACACATTATATGACACAGAGCCACAAGGCAAGTCTGGGACACAAAACTCCTGATTTGTTGTAAGGGAGATGTGCTGATCAGAGGTCTATATGTAGAGGAGGAGGAATTGCCATTGATCTGAGAGTGCCAGTAGGTCTTTATCACTAAATTGATGCTGGAACATTTTTCCCTCCTATTGACACCAGTGGCGGATCCAGAGTCTAATCTCGGGAGGGGCACTACCAAAAATTTTGCGGGCAATGGCTAGTGTTGGCACTTCAATCATCACAGCACTGTGGTTGTTATAATATCAGGATGATTGACAGCATTATTTCTATTATTACATTGTAATATATAATGAAATAGTTCAACTCACCATAATGCAGAATCAGTGGGAGCCCTGAGCGTGTCACTTCGCCACCGTTGCCTGCAACCAGATGCAGCGTGTCACTCTCCACCATTGCCTGCCACCAGATGGGGATTGTTACTTGCTACATCGCCTGTTATCAGATGCAGCTTGTCACTTGCCACTATTGTCTGCCACCAGATGCAGCTTATCACTTACCACAGTCACCTGTCACCAGATGCAACTTGTCACTTGCCATCATCGCCTGCCACCAGATGCAGTTTGTCACTTGCCATCGTCGCCTGTCACCAGATGCAGCTTGTCACTTGCTTGCCACAGTCGCCTGCCACCAGATGTAGCTTGTCACTTGCTTGCCACAGTCGCCTGTCACCAGATACACCTTGTCACTTGCCACCATCTCCTGCCACCAGATGCAGCTTGTCGCTCGCCACCGTTGCCTGGCACCAGATGCGGACTGTTACTTTATACGTCGCTTGTCATCAGATGCGGATTGTGACTTGCCACATCGCCTGTCATCAGATGCAGCTTGTCACTTGCCACCATCGCCTGACACCAGATGTGAATTGCCACTTGCTAGTGGCCAGTGACAGTGTCCCTGTTGTCCCAGAGTGGGGGCGGACAGTGAGAGATGATGTAATCTCTCTGCTGCCCAACCCTGTACAGTATTATCAGTCTTCTTTTAGATGCAGAAATGCGGTGATGCAGGGTTGCGGTGAGAGATGATGTCATCTCTCTGCTCGCCCGCCCGCCTGCTCGCTTAGCAGCCTGCTTCCTCACCCATCGAGTCACCCGCCAGCCTGCTCACTGACCTGCGGCCCCTGCCCACCCCCTCGCTTAGCAGCCTGCCCACTGATCCGCGGCATCTGCCCGCTCCGCCCGCCATTTGTTCACTGACTCGCGGCATCTGCCCACCAGCCTGCTTACTCACCCACGGCGGTGGCCCGCTCAGCAGCCTGCCCGCTAAGTCACCTGACAGCCTGCTCACTATTTTCTTGGGGGGGGGTGGCAACTGCCCTATTGCCCCCCTTGGATCCTCCCCTGATTGACACTAAGGGTTGATTTGCTAAAGCTGGAGAGTGCAAAATCTAGTGCAGCTGTGCATAGAAACCAAGCAGCTTCCATGTTTTTTGTCAAAGTGTAATTGAACAAGCTGAAGTTAGAAGCTGATTGGCTACATGCACAGCTGTCCCAGATCTCCAGTTTTAGCAAATGAACCCCTAAAGCTGGATACACACTTTCATACTTTCATACAATTTTCTTTAGATTTTTTCATTTAGATTTACCAAAACCATAGAATATGAGGTAAAACCTAAACAGTTTCAATTTGCATGCAATCAGGCATGCCCTTGCATTACATGGTTGAGGGTAAATCTTAAGGAAATCAAACAACAAAAGTTGTATAGTATGTATCCAGCTTAAGGCAATTCCCACCAATGTTGGGCATACCCAGGCTATGTATTCCTTACAGCAGTGGCGGCTGGTGCTCAATATATAAACAGGCTGTTCAGGTGGCAGGAAGAGGCATGGTCAAATAAGAGGCCAGGGTTCGTTCAAGTGGCAGGCAGAGGCATGGTTTGTTTAGGCAGCAGGTAGAACATGGTTGAATAACAGCCCAATGTGAAGATAAATGTGAAGGCAAATGGTCAGAAACAGCAGGAAGACAGAACTAGCTTAACCATACTTCATTAATACTGCAGAGAATTATTATAACAGCAGAAACAGTCTCCTATGCATAAGCCTGGTTGGGAAGGACACTGGGGACAATATTAATAAATATTGGAAAAAAAAATGGAGCATACCCAACATTTTTTTGACATTTTTGGTCTGTTTCTCTGGACTTTATCTGGAAAATGGCATTCGTGGAGTCTGCTCACTGTATCTAAACAAATGTTTTCTGGTGGGGGGGCTTCCTGGTATGCAAGCACAGTCATGTTGGAACAGGAAGGGGCCATCCCGAAACTGTTCCCAAAAAGTTGGAAGCATAAAATTGTCTAAAATGTCTTGGTATGCTGATGCCCTAAGAGTTGCCTTTACTGGAACTAAGGGGCCAAGCCCTACCCCACACTACAATCCCCCCTCCACTAAATGATTTGGACCAGTGCACAAATCAAGGTCCATAAAGACATAAATGAGCGAGTTTGGGATGGAGGAACTTGACAGAGTCCTGACCTCAACCCGATAGAAAACCATTGGGGTGAATTAGAGCGGAGACTGTGAGCCAGGCCTTCTCATTCAATATCAGTGCCTGACCTCACAACTGCACTTCTGGAAGAATGATCACACATTCCCAAAGACACACTCCTAAACCTTGTGGACAGCCTTCCCAAAAGAGTTGAAGCTGTTATAGCTGCAAAGGGTGGGCCAACTCATTGGCCCACCCTACTGACTAAGACTGAGGTGCCATTAAAGTTCATGTGCGTGTAAAGGCAGGCGTCCCAATACCTTTGACAATATAGTGTATGTCTGGTTTGTCCCTCTACTTCATAGCCAAAACTTATTTGTTCTGCAAACTCACCAACTCACCCAACTTGGCAGTTTTCTCCGGATTTAGCTATTTCCGGATGGGGCTCTGTAGTTTGGAGATCACTAAGAGTCTTGGGTGAGACGAGATCTCCAACCCTGTGGCCGGGTCTTGTGGATAGCCAGCAGGTTGTGTGCCCAGGTGCACACAGCCCATATAACGAGGGACTGGTGAGAGTAGTAAGTGGAGGGAGGTGGAGTGTGAGCAGCTTTCTATTGCTGCTGCTGTATAAAGACAGAACTTTGTCTGGAAAGCTGTCTGCCCTGTGGGAGACTGCAGCCTGTGTAAGGGGGATTCTTTGTTCAGGGACTGGGAAAGGCTGGCCAGCCTTGAGAGTCGGGAAGTTTATGGAAGCCAGTGAGTCCAGGGGGCTGTTGAGAGCAAGCAGAGGAATTGCTGAAAAGAGAGCCAGGTGGCTCGGTATATTTTTGTTATTCATGAGTGCTAAATGAAGCTTGAACCCCTGCGTGAGAATCCTGAATGGACTTTTGCTTTTGTGTTTCCATTTAATAAATGCGGGCTACCAGGCCCTTATCTATAAATGCCTGTCTGAGGTAGACTCACCACACAAAAAGAGCATCTATCACTTGAGCTAAACACCCCCAATATATAAGTGGTGAAGAATGCGGGCATATAGACGGTGAAAGTCGGGTCTCTGCACCAGTGGTGAGTCATGTCAGGAACTGTTGCTATCTGTGTGTGGCAGCCAGGCGAACAGCATTACGCAAAAGTTCATTTGATGGACTGTGTTAAATGCAGGCAGTGTACCTGTGGAACTGAGCTTAGCGTGGCCTGAGAAGATGTCTCCACCTGGGAGGGCTAGTCAAAAGGGCCATGAGACAGTGTATGAGACAGTGAGTTATTCAAGCGAAACCAGAATAAAGAGTGGGGTGCCGTTCAAGGGGCTGAGATCTGGGTCTCTGATTACATGCAACCCATGCTACCTGCAGAGGAGGTTGGGACTTCCTGGAAAAATTAGAAAAAGTCACCGTAAGGAGAAAATGGCCTAGGGACCGGTGGCCAGAATTGCTGCAACCCCTGTTACTGACGGAGTTCTGATCGATTTGCCATTTGATGGATTGGGACCAGGATGACTACTGCAAGTTAAAGAGCAAATCCTTGTTAGAGGGGCCATCCAGCGGATCATGGTCCACCAGCAATGCTCCAGGGTCGGAGAGGTGTCACCATGAGGCTAAAGTATCCGAGAGTCTGAGAAATGCAAAGTTTTGTGTCATGGCCGCTTAGAGAAAGTGGTCAGCCCAAGAAGGAGGGCTCAACAGTCTGCATCCTGCATGAGGTATAGCCAACCAGCTTTTGAATGCATGTCTACCGTTACCCCTAGCAACAAGGATCTTGTGTTACCTGCAGGGGGCATCAGTGAGTCCGTAAAGGCTGCAGTGTTGCTCCACGACCACATGGGGGAGTCAGCCTATGGAGATACCACACCTGTGAGACAGCGCACTCAAGTGAAGGCTAGGACACCAGCTGCAGGAACTGGTAAGACTATTTCAGTTTATGGAACTGAACCCAGTGAAGTGAGAGTATGTCCAGTGGGGAGATCTGCAGTACCAATTGACATAGACTTGCGGCAGTGTGCTACCCAGAGCAGTGGGGAGGCACAGCGTAAACCCCAACTGGCAGCTGGTTAAAGACTGGAAAGGACATGGGGACTCTGCACGTGCCTGCTATGATCCAGCAGGTGGCTGGAAAAATTAAGCTAGAGGTGACCAAAACAGCGCTGGTGCCATGTTCCCTAGTGAAAGCTGCTGCAGAGATGCCCAAGGAAACCACCAAGGAGCTCGCAGTGACAGAGCAGAGAGTTTTCCAGGTCAGCTATGGAGCTGCCTAAGGAGGAAAGGGTTCCCCTTTGAAGGTAGAGGGTGCTGTGAGGAGAGGCTCACAGGCTGTGGTTGGCAATAGACAGAGACAACCCACAAAAGCTGCAGGTATGTCTACAGGTAATGAGAATGCTAATGGTCATGCCGACAAAAGTGATACTGTTGGTAAATGTAATGTTATTTATGGTAATGACATTGAAAAATTTATTTCTGGATTGTCCATGGGAGTTTCATGGGGTCTCCATGGATTGGAGCCAGAGGCTGTCGAGGATGGCTGTGGTACTATTCTAGTAGGGGACTGCACCATGTAGTAAGAGTGTGTGGACACAGCTTCATGACCCTAAGTGTAACCCAATTGGCAATGGGTTAATTCAGCCTGCTAAAGCTGAAAGTGCAAAGCTGGATGTGTCAGTAGCGCCACCAGAGGAGGCTGGTCAAAATTGGGTATTGCAGCCTGCCTCGATGGATGATGTGTTATTCCAATCTGATATGCAAAGAAGTGACAAATGTGCTGTTTTGGCTAATGAATCCCAGGTTCCTGTGAGGCCCCATACAGCAGGTGATTTAACGCTGTGGGGCGCCCATGAGGGAACCACAATGGACTGGGTAAATTGGGCAAAACGATTGCTAGCCATGCTGGACAAGGCTGTGTTAAGCAACATGGGGGTGGACACAACAACTGCTATGCCAGACAGGGGCATCGCAGAATGGTGCTCAAGGACACGTTAGCCCCTGTGAAGGCTGAGGCGCTCCAGTCTGGCATAGCAGATGTGTTGTTCACAGCCCAACAACTCAGGTGTCAGAGTGACAATGTGACTGATGCTGACCTGCAGAGGCTCATTGTTGTTGAGTTAGAGGGGAAAAGGAGACATGCATTTGAGAGTACCAAAGAAACATGTGAAAATAAAATAAAAAGTAGCGCATAAATGGTGCCAAAAGTCTTCAATCAAGAAAACAACTGAAAAAAACAAATGTCCACAAATAATAAACATAACAGTGAAAAAACTTGTAAGTCTCTCAATATAGGTGAATAACATCCTGTCGGTGAGTGGGAAACAAATGGCATGGAATGTCCCACTGAAAACCATGCATGGATGCAGGGAGACAGAAGTTAAAACGCAGGTGAATCAACAAATCATCCCCAAGTTGTATCTCTCAACAACATGCGACTTGGTAAAGGTGGTGTGTAAGAAACTCTTACCAGATATGATGGACTCCCTTGTCAGCGACAGGGAGTCACTCGAGCGGGTTGCCTCTCAGGGTCAGTGAACAGGCTCTGAGGAAGAAGGTTAAACCTTCAAAACGCGTAAGCCAGCGGCGGTCCGTGTGCCTCCCCCCTGGGACCTGGACGGCTGCCTACCACTGGAACTATTGCCTCTGTGCGTTCGATATGCAATTTTACCCACGACTTTTGTGAGTAGTTTTTATCTTGTTTTTAACTTAATAAACATGCCAAGGATAATGCACTAGGCTGGTGCGCTCTCTCTTTTTTCTCTCTTTTTCTATCACAGCTCTGCGAACCTTCTGGGTCAAACTCTGCGCGGATCTCCCGGGGTCGCCAGGTGGGTCCTCCCAAAGGATGGCCAAGGTGCGGATCAGAGGGAACAATGCGTCACTTACAAAGGCTGGAGTGAAGGCTGGTTGAATCTCTCAGTAAGTATGTGGAGAAAAAATAAACAAGCTCCACATAGTGTAGATGAGCAAAAATAGGATTTTTATTGCTAAAAACGCCAGGTAACAATAAAATGTGATCACAGAGTATAAAATCGAAAATGGGCAACAAGGAGGATGCTGGAAGCGCCCGAAGCTTTTCGATCAATGGATCGTCTACTGGGGCATGGTAAGAGTTTCTTACACACCACCTTTACCAAGTCGCATGTTGTTGAGAGATACAACTTGGGGATGATTTGTTGATTCACCTGCGTTTTAACTTCTGTCTCCCTGCATCCATGCATGGTTTTCAGTGGGACATTCCATGCCATTTGTTTCCCACTCACCGACAGGATTTTATTCACCTATATTGAGAGACTTACAAGTTTTTTCACTGTTATGTTTATTATTTGTGGACATTTGTTTTTTTCAGTTGTTTTCTTGATTGAAGACTTTTGGCACCATTTATGCGCTACTTTTTATTTTATTTTCACATGTTTCTTTGGTTGTTGTCACCTTGTAATTAGCTGCTCCGCACCATATATTCTTTCAATTTAGCACAGTGTACACTTTTATTATATTTGACAGTACCCCAGGGGAGCAACAGGCTGTGATGATGGATACCTCCAAGGAAGTGGAGGTCTCTGCAAAGGTCTCAACCTCTCAAACTGCAGTGGGTGAGCCCCTCCACATCTTGGACAAGGGAAATGTTCCCAAAGCGGTCACATATTTAGACTTGGGATGCAGAGAGATGACAGGAACTTTTCTTGAAATGCTGGAGTTGGTAAAAACACATTTCCTGTACACGTGGGTGTCTCCACCACAGTCAGACCAGGTGCTACTGCATAGTACCAATGGGTGGAGCCAGGTGGCACAGGCCATGCTAGGTAACCTTGACCAAGAGGGGAATTGGTGGGGCCAATGTATGTTAACCGTTTGGTCCAGGGTGGGAAGTACCTTGAAGCGCACCAGGAAAAAGGGTTGGGCCTACGTGGCTGACAGCCAGCACAGAGGTGTTCCAACCATGATGACGGGTGCTGGTGTTCCTCCCTCCAGATCAAAACAAAGGGGGGGATATGTGAAAAAACGAGGCTCTGTCCCTATGGAAATGAGGTTAAAATGGACACAGAGTCTGCATATCGGCGGACTGCAGAGCTACAGAGCGTAGCTTTGAAACAGAAAAAGCTGCTTTGGCAACTTTCTCTGGATTTAGCTATTTCCGGATGGGGCTCTGTAGTTTGGAGATCCCTAAGAGTCTTGGCTGGGACGGGATCTCCAACCCTGTGGCTGGGTCTTGTGGATAGCCAGCAGGTTGTGTGCCCAGGTGCACACAGCCCATATAACGTGGGACTGGTGAGAGCAGTAAGTGGAGGAAGATGGAGTGTGAGCGGCTTGCTATTGCTGCTGCTGTATGAATACAGACCTGTGTCTGGAAAGCTGTCTGCTCTGCGGGAGACTGCAGCCTGTGTAAGGAGGATTTTTTGCCCAGGAACTGGGAAAGGCTGGCCAGCCTTGAGAGCCGGGAAGACTACGGAAGCCAGTGAGTCCAGGGGGCTGGAAAGAATCAAGTCTGTTGAGAGCAAGCAGAGGAACTGCTGACGAGAGCCAGGTGGCTTGGTATATTTTTGTTATTCATCATGAGTGCTAAATGAAGGTTGAACCCCTGCGTAGGAAACCTGAATGGACTTTTGCTTTTGTGTTTCCATTTAATAAATGCGGGATACCAGGCCCTTAACTATAAACTCCTGTCTGATGTGGACTCACCGCACAAAAAGAGCATCTATCACTTGAGCTAAACACCCCCAATATCACAATACATATAACCAATATGATGAACATATAAACACAATAGTGAGTAGCGAATAGCCACAAATTCATACAATAGCAAGCATGAGAATTAATAAACCACACTTAAAAAAGTGCAATATAAAAAACAAAAATTGTCCATTTGATATCCAAACAGGGTGAAAAAATAAATGAGTGATCCAAAGGGAGGAAAGGTGAGTCCGAATGCCGACAGTAAATATCACCACTGCACTCCTTTGGATCACTCATTTAAGCATTTATTTTTTCACCCTGTATGCATATCAAATAGACATTTTTTGTGTATTGCACTTTTTTAAGTCTGGTTTATTAATTCTCATGCTTGCTAATGTATGAATACACAGACATGTGCAGTTTGTTTCGTTCTGAATTGAAATTCTGACACATTTTTTGTTTTTTGGAAATTTGGATGTATCTGAATTTCTGAATTACAATAGTACCAAATTTATTTAATTGCAAAAAGATCTGAACAAATGAATGGGGTGGGCAACTACATGACAAATGAGGTTTAATGTAGAAAAATGTAAAATAATGCATTTGGGTGGCAAAAATATGAATGCAATCTATACACTGGGGGGAGAACCTCTGGCGGAATCTAGGATGGAAAAGGACCTGGGGGTCCTAGTAGATGATAGGCTCAGCAATGGCATGCAATACCAAGCTGCTGCTAACAAAGCAAACAGAATATTGGCATGCATTAAAAAGGGGATCAACTCCAGAGATAAAACGATAATTTTCCCACTCTACAAGAATCTGGTCCGGCCGCACCTAGAGTATGCTGTCCAGTTCTGGGCACCAGTCCTCAGGAAGGATGTACTGGAAATGGAGCGAGTACAAAGAAGGGCAACAAAGCTACTAAAGGGTCTGGCGGATATTAGTTATCAGGAAAGGTTGCGAGCACTGAACTTATTCTCTCTGTAGAAGAGACGCTTGAGAGGGGATATGATTTGAATTTACTAATACCGTACAGATGTGGAATTCCCTTCCACAGGCGGTGGTCTCAGTGGGGAGCATTGATAGTTTCAAAAAACAATTAGATAAGCACCTGAACGACCACAACATACAGGGATATACAATATAATACTGACATATAATCACACACACAGGTTGGACTTGATGGACTGGTCTTTTTTCAACCTCACCTACTATGTAACTATGTAACTATATGTGTGAGGGAAGGAGAGCTGTCAACCCACGATGACCTTCTTTTTTTACTATTGTGATTGCTTGTAATTGGACACAGCGATCACGTGGTAAAACTGTGATTGTCCGTTTACCCCGATTTGTGATGTGCTGTGTCCAAGGCACACAGCGATCACAGACACTTCCTGATGCACACCCCGGGGGGCGCGCAGGAAGCTCATTCTAATCATTCTAAGACACTACCAGCAGATCTAAACCCCCTTGCTCTCCTTTGTCACAGTAGCTGTGAGCTCAGTGATGCTGCAATGGCAGAGATTGTGGTTCACACATGTGTGGGGGTTTGAAACCTTGCTCTTGTGATGATATAGGCAAGCAATAATGGGTGGGGGTGTCTTAACAATGTCTTAGTAAGAAGTCAGAAAAAGATGATGCCATCTTGGGGAGTTTTTCAGTCAAGCTTTGGAAGGTATTTAAATGGACTACACCTATTGCAAGGACATTATTCAACTTTAGTTAGATCTCCATGATTTTATCTACAGGATCTCTTTATCTGCATAACATTTTTTCATTTTTCTCATAAAAGTGAACTTAGACCCCTTTCACACTGAGGGCTTTTAGCAGGTGCTATAGCGTTAAACAGCTGCTCCATTGTTTCCAGTTTGAAAGCCCGAGGGCTTCACACCGGAGCGGTGCGCTGGCATGACGTCAGGAAAAGTCCTGCCACCAGCTTCAATGAGGCAGCGCTGGGATACCGCCGGCAAAACGCCACTATTGCGGCGCATTGCTTGCAGTTTTAACCCTTTCTCAGCCGCTAGCGGGGGTAAAAGCGCTCCGCTAGCGGCCTAAAATGCGCCCCAAATCCGACGATAGAACGCCGCTAAAAATAGCAGTGTTTTACCACCTACGCTATAGGCGGCTTGGTGTGAAAGGGGTTTAACTCTTTAGTTAAAATATTAAAAAAATGGAAAACATTAAAACAACATCTGGTAGACAGGGTTTGGCAGGTTATGAATTTTCTCAAATATGGATCTTGTACAAATCTACCAGGTTGGGTGTAATCTTGGTTTTCTTCACTTGTCTCCATTTATATTAAATAGCTTGATTATTTGCTATACTATATGCTGTAATTATTTTTATGACAAAACACAGTGATGTTATTTATTTATATATTGTGTGGGCTACTTTACTCACAAGCAAATAAATAAATAATACTATTGAATTTGAACATAGCCGGCGGCTGTAGCAAAGATATCAGCACCTTGAGGCGATAGGTTATGGTGAGGGACATTCATTATCACAGTGGATGCACATCTCTGCTTTTACACATTTCATGTGGCTTGAGCACTCTGCCCTTTCTTACTGTGCTGAAATACTTGCTAAAGCAAACCCAATCCATTAAAGAGCACCACCTGGGGTTGTCTCTGTTAGACTCAAGAGAAGAAAGACATCTCCAAGCGTAACATATATTTAAGATCTATCTCATAATGTGGTCTGCCAAAAAATATCTAGGTTAGATGTTTAAGAGCATAATGTCACAAATAATTATAGTCTTAATAAAAGATGACCTGTTATTGTGCTCAGCATAGTCCAGCACAGGGGTAGGTAACCCTTGAGAGGTGGAAGTCTACCAGATTGAAAAGATCAAAGCTCAATGGAGTGTTGTGCTTTTTTTTTTTCACTAGCAAGCCCCCAATAAAACATAAGGACAGCATAAATAAACGTTAGAAAAATCTAATAAAACTAATGTCATTGTAAAAATATAAACGTAACCTACCTTAAAAGTCAGCTTCAGCAAGAAACTTGGCTTTTATTTACATTCACAATTTTTCATGCATGGGGAGTATTTGGTCACCCCAGAAGTTTGATGCAAGAATCCATTATAAAGGCCTAACATCTGGCACTAAAGTCCTGACTTGCTTGACTTGTTTCAGGCCTGGCTAGCCTCAGTGCTAGCCTGCTCTGGGTTCCAGCTAGTGTAAGTAGTATGTCGGGCAGTGTCTAGAGGTCAGTAGTATATAGGGTGGTGCACAGAGGTCAGTAGAGGGGAGGGCAGTGTACAGAGGTCAGTAGTATGTAGGGTAGTGTACAGAGGTCAGTAACAGGTTGGGCAGTGTACAGAGATCAGTAGTAGTTAGGCAGTGTCCACGTGTCAGTAGTGGGTAGGACAGAATACAGAGGTAAGTATTATGTAGTATGTGGTGTATGCACACCCCAAGGGGCTCTGGAGGGCGCACCACAGGGGGCCCAGGAGAGCACAGAAGCGGTAGCCTGATGCAGTGCAGGGAAGCTGCTGTGGCAGATATACTAGTTCTGGTGCACTGATTCCGGCCGTCCCTCCTCTCTCATCTATTCCACATTCCACATGATGTTGCCCACAAGTGTCTTGAATGGACCAGAGGGGAGGGCTGGTGGCGATCAGCGCAGTACTGGCAATGAGCTCAGACAAGAACCTGAACCTGCCCAAGCTATCCCGCCTGAAAGCTGTCAACAGCGAATCATAGGGGATACAAGCATTCCCTGCAGTTGCACATAAGCAAGGAGCATGCTGTGGGGCGGGGAATGCCTCCACCGCCTAGGATTGGCTTTAACAACTTCCTGGCCTGAGAGCTCAGGGAACCAACACGCCTGAGCTCATCGCTTCCCTGCACATCCTTGCCCCTCTGGGGGTGAAGCACTTGTGGGTCAGAAAGGCAGAAATGCGCACACAACCTATCCGTCACTTCCCTGTGGTTGACTGGCAGATCACAATCGACAAGTTGCAGACCCCTGGTCTAGCAAGACCACTGGCCATATTTGGTCAATGATGTCACCACCACCCCTGCCCTTCCCTTATATAGCTGATGACAGTTTGCAGAGCTGTCCATTGGCTAGTGGTACTTTTGGGATCAGTCATGTGCACCTAGTCTTTTTTTTTTCCATGTGCGACTCTTTTGGGGTTATTGTTTTTTAATGTTAATGGTACCGTTCAAAAGCTTGGGATAGCATAATTGGTATAAAAAGATTAAATTTTATTAATCACAAACACAGTTTAAAATACATGGATTAAAAAAAAGAAACAGAACAAAGGGGGTTATTTACAAAAGGCAAATCCACTTTGCACTACAAGTGCACTTGGAAGTGCAGTCACTGTAGATCTGAGGGGGACATGCAAGGAAAATTTAAAAAAAGGCATTTTAGCTCGCACATGATTGGATGATAAAATCAGCAGAGCTTCCCCTCATTTCAGATCTTCCCCACAGATCTACAGTGACTGCACTTCCAAGTGCACTTGTAGTGCAAAGTGGATTTGCCTTTCATAAATAACCCCCAAAATAAGGAGTTCCCGCTTCTTCAGGAGCTTGTTTTTGTGTGTGTGTGTGTGTGTGTGTGTGTGTGTGTGTGTGTGTGTGTGTATATATGTATATATATATATATATATATATATATATATATATATATACATACATACATACATACAGTGCTATAGAGCGATTACCAATATCAAACTATAAATCAAGAGAAAAGCATTTTAGTCATTAGGGATGAGCCGAACACCCGCCGGTTCGGTTCGCACCAGAACCTGCGAACGGACCGAAAATTTGCACGAAGGTTAGAACCCCATTGACGTCTATAGGACTCGAACGTTCAAAATCAAAAGTGCTAATTTTAAAGGCTAATATTGTCCTAAAAAGGGTTTGAGGACCCGGGTCCTGCCCCAGGGGACATGTATCAATGCAAAAAAAAGTTTAAAAACGGCCCTTTTTTCGGGAGCAGTGATTTTAATGATGCTTAAATTAACAAAAAAAAGAAAGTGAAATATTCCTTTAATTATCGTACCTGGGGGGGGTCTATAGTATGCCTGTAAAGTGGCGCGTGTTTCCTGTGCTTAGTCCCTGTACAAAAGGACATTTTTAAAGGAAAAAAGTCATTTAAAACTGCTTGCGGCTTCAAT
This sequence comes from Lithobates clamitans, assembly GCA_037952925.1. Taxonomy (NCBI): domain Eukaryota; kingdom Metazoa; phylum Chordata; class Amphibia; order Anura; family Ranidae; genus Lithobates; species Lithobates clamitans. The sequence goes on along the minus strand of JBBGZY010000292.1, from coordinate 8,517,468 downwards.
GTAATGTCGGGTCCTGGCAATATGGATGAAAATCAGTGAGACAAACGGCATGGGTACCCTCCAGTCCATTACCAGGCCCTTTGGGTCCTGTATAGATATTTAGGGGAACCCCGCACCCAAATTAAAAAAAGGAAAGGCGTGGGGCCCCCAGGCCCTATATACTCTGAACAGCAGTATACAGGCGGTGCAAACAAGATAGAGACTGTAGGTTTGTTGTTAAGTAGAATCTGTTTGTAATTTTGAACTGGTACATTTTTAAAGTGTAGTTCCAGCCAAAAAATCTGTTTTTAAGCTTTTTGGAAAACATAGGGAAGGGTTATCACCCCTGTGACTTTTTTTGCTGTCTGTGCTCCTCTTCAGAAGATTTCACCTCACGTTTTGTCCCATTGACAAATGTTTTTTGAAAATTTGGGGTTTTTAGTGAAACAAGGATTTGGTGATAAAGCATCAGTGGAAAGGAGAAAAGTTTTTCCCATATTAACTCTCACAGGAGAGAATTTCCCTTCCTATGGGGTAGATTTCATCTCACTTCCTGTTGTCTCCTTCCGTTTACAAGTAGGAGTCATTTGTAAGTTGGATGTTTGAAAGTAGGGGCCTGCCCTATATACTCAGCAGAAATTTGGGACTTAGGTGTCGTTGTGGCCTCAACACTGTAAGCCCTCACAGGGCCCTGCTGTGAAATATTAGATCAAGAATTGTAATTACATGCCCCTGTTGAACAGGGCCAGAAAAATTGGGCCTTTTGGTGATGGCGGTGGTGGTGCTGGTGGCACAACACTGTAAGTCCTCACAGTTAATCTTGGTGGGCGCAGAAACGGGCCCTGCTGTGAAATATTCGATCAAGAATTGTAATTACATGCCCCTGTTGAACAGAGGCTGAAGAATTGGGCCTTTGGTGTTGGTGGTGGTGTTGGTGCCACAACACTGTAAGTTCTCAGTTAATCTTGGTGGGCACAGAAACGGGCCCTGCTGTGAAATATTAGATCAAGAATTCTAATTACATGTCCCTGTTGAACAGGGGCTGAAAAATTGGGCCTTAGGCACTGGTGCTGGTGCCACAACACTGCAACCCCTCACAGATACTCTAGTTGGAACGCAGGAACGAGCCCTGCTGCAAAAGAATTGCATCAAAAATTGTAATTACACGCCCCTGTTAAACAGGGGGTTAAAAATTGGGCCTTAGGCACTGGTGGCGGCTCCCAGAACCAAAAATGTTCTTACAAGCTATCAGCATGATCATTGAGGAGGAAGAGGATAATTACTCAGCATAACAGGATATTCACTCAGCATCAACATAGGCAGTCTTTGAAGGGATCTGACATTTAAAAAAAAATTATTCGGTTACATCAGCATCAGGTGCTTGGTAGCTGGTGGTGATCCAAGACTGATTCTTTTTTATGAAGGTCAGTCGATCGACCGAGTCGGTGGACAGACGCACCCTGTGATTGGTTACAAAGCCTCCAGCAGCACTGAATGTGCATTCCGAAAGAACGCTGGATGCAGGACGGGCCAGTAGCTCAATTGCATACTGTGCAAGCTCTGGCCAGTGATCCATCCTCAAGGCCCAGTAACCCAGAGGATTTTCGGTGGGAAAGGTGTCCAAGTCAGATCTTGCCCCTAGGTATTCCTGCACCATGTAAAACAGACGCTGGCGATGGTTGCTGGAACCGATCATACCTTGGGGCTGCAGACTAAAAAATTGTCTGAACGTATCAGTCAGATGGCCACCTTCTCCACCGCTCCTTCTTTGACTGACCGAAGCCTCAGCAACACGTTGTCCAGAAACAGGAGTTTGTAACTTCCCAGTCTCTGGGAACGCGTTGCACAGATCTTTCTGCAAGGCCTCCCGAAGATGTTTCATCCTCTGCTCCCTCTGCGATGGCAAGATAAGGTCCGCAACCTTACCCTTGTAACGTGGATCAAGGAGGGTTGCCAGCCAGTATTGGTCCTTCTCCTTTATACCATGAATACGAGGATCCTTCCGCAGGCTTTGCAGGATCAGGGAGGCCATGCAGCGTAGGTTTGCTGAGGCATTCGGTCAGGAGTCCTCTGGGTCACTAAGGATGACATGGTCTGCAGCCACCTCCTCCCAGCCACGTACAAGTCCATGTGTTTCTGATGCTGAGTGCCAGGCTCCACCTCCATACTGACACAATCCTCCTCTTCTTCCTCCTCCTCCTCGTCCTCTTCCTGTGTGATCAGAGGGCACGCAGAAACACTGTCTGGATAAAGGGGGCCTTGAGAGCTAAGGAAGTCCTCCTCTTCCTGCCTCTGTTCTGCCTCAAGTGCCCTGTCCATTATTCCACGCAGCGTGTGCTCCAACAGGTGGACAAGGGGGACAGTGTCACTGATGCATGCACTGTCACTGCTCACTATCCTCGTGGCCTCCTCAAATGGTGACAGGACAGTGCATGCATCCCTGATCATGGCCCACTGGCATAGGGAAAAAAAAAACAAGCTCCCCTGACCCTGTCCTGGTGCCATAGTCGCACAGGTACTCATTGATGGCCCTCTGCTGCGTGTGCAGCCGCTGCAGCATGGCCAAGGTTGAGTTCCACCTGGTGGGCATGTCACAGATTAGGCGGTTCTTGGGCAGGTTAAACTCCTTTTGGAGGTCTGCCAGCCGAGCACTGGCATTATATGACCAGCGAAAATGCACACACTTTCCTGGCCTGCCTCAGGACATCCTGTAAGCCCAGGTACCTGCCACAGAATCGCTGCACCACCAAGGATGTGAGCCAAACAGGGCACATGGGTCAGTTGTCCCTGTCGGAGGACGGAAGAGGAGGTTGGTGCCATTGTCGCAAACCACCATTTCTGCCTTAAGTTGGCGTGGCGTCAACAACCTCTGAACCTGCCCCTGCAGAGCTGACAGAACCTCTGCCCCAGCAACGCATGGCATCTTTTGGCCTGCGTACTTGCGTAGCCCCTCGAATGCCTACGGAGCACCGCTGGTTCCGAAGACAAAGCGCAGGAAGAGGCCATGGAGGAAGAAGAAGAGGAGGGGGTGGAGGAGAGAGGTGTGTCACAAACATTAGTAGTGGCATTTTGGAGGCATGGTGGCGGAACAACCTCCAACACTACTGCACCTTGTCCTGCATCCTTCCCAGCTGCCAGCAGAGTCACCCAATGCGTCGTGAAACTTAGGTAACGTCCCTGTCCATGCCTGCTGGATCATGAGTCAGTGGTAATATGCACCTTACCGCTGACCGCCCTGTCCAGCGAGGCCAAGACATTGCCTTCCACATGCCGGTAGAGAACCAGAATCACCTTCCTTGAGAAAAAGTGGCGTTTGGGTACCTGCCACTGAGGAACCGCACATTCCACAAACTCACGGAAGGGGGCAGAGTCTACCAACTGAAAAGGTAGCAGTTGAAGTGCTAGCAATTTTGCCAAGCTAGCATTCAACCACTGGGCATGTGGATGGCTGGGAGTGAACTTCTTTCGGCGTTGCAGCAGCTGGGGCAGGGAAATTTGCCTGGTACAATCTGATGTCGGTGTACCGAAAGCAGATTGCCCACAAGTACTTGGCTGTGACACACCTAATTCTACACCTTCATTCCTCTCAGTGCAGGTCTCCTCTCAGAGAGGACTGAAGGTATAGTGGGGTTGGAGATCTCAGCTGATGAGGAGCAAGGAGAGGTCCTCTTTGTTCTTTGGTGTGGGTCTTTTAGATATGCTTGCCAACGAACTGCATGGCAGGTCAATATATGTCTGGTCAAGCATGTGGTGCCCAAGCGGGAGATGTTTTGGCCACGCGAGATACGCTTGAGACATATGGTGCAAATAGCAGCGGTGCGATCTGATGCACTCGTCTCAAAAAAATGCCCACACCAAAGAACTTTTGGAATAACGTGCAGAGACAGCAGCGCCCTGCACATGCGGAGCTTTGCAGTGTGATGCAGTCAGTGTGCTGCCCTTAGGCTGGCCCCTGGAGGGCATCCTGCCTCGATGGTGATGTGCCTCCTCCTCCTCCTCCTCTCTCCTATCAGGCACCCACGTTGAGTCAGTGACCTCATCACCCCCTCCCTCCTCATCACTGGAGCAAACCTGGCAGTATGCTGCAGCAGGGGGAGCATGACTGCCATATTGCTGTCCTTCTTGGGCACCCCCTCTGTCCGTGCTCACGTTACTGCCTTTATCTAGCTCAGTATCATCATCAGAGCCTTCTAAACGCTGGGGATCCTCCTGGAGCATGTACCCAACACTGTGGTCAAACAGTTCGAGTGACTCCCCAGGAGAACTGGTGGGGCTAGGGAAGGAGTCACTGATGCCTTTGAGCCGAGGGAAGAGGCCACAGTGGCAGCTACTTTGACAGATGAAGTACGCTGAGCATGGGTGAGGGAGGATGAGGATGGCTTGGTAATCCACTAGACCAAGTCTTCTGCATGTTGCGGCTCAACGCGGCCAGCTGCCGAAAAAAAGGCCAAGCATGTCGAACGGCTACGTGCTGAGGAGGATGCACCGTTTCCACGACCAGCACAGAGCCTGCTTGCCCTCTTTTATTGGCTTGTGACTGTCTGCCTCTCCTTGTTGGCCTTCCAAACATACTAATGGCCTGTAGCTGCACTAAGCTGGGAGATATAATATATATATACTGATACTGCAGCTAGCGAAATCAACTGCCTGCCTACAGTATGAGAACACCACCAACCTTCTACAGGTAGCTTTAGCTGAACACTGTGCAGAGGTCTCACTACACTAACGGGTAAATAATTTAGCTGCCTGCGGTAGTGATAGGATCAGGAAAACACCACCAACCTTCTACAGGTAGCTTTAGCTGAACACTGTGCAGAGGTCTCACTACACTAACGTGTAAATAATTTAGCTGCCTGCGGTAGTGATAGGATCAGGAAAACACCACCAACCTTCTACAGGTAGCTTTAGCTGAACAGTGCAGAGGTCGCACTACACTAACATGTTAATAATTTAGCTGCCTGCGGTAGTGATAGGATCAGGAAAACCCCATCAACCTTCTACAGGTAACGTTAGCTGAACACTGTGCAGAGGTCTCACTACACTAACGTGTAAATACTTTAGCTGCCTGCGGTAGTGATACGATCAGGAAAACACCACCAACCTTCTACAGGTAGCTTTAGCTGAACACTGTGCAGAGGTCGCACTACACTAACGTGTAAATACTTTAGCTGCCTGCGGTAGTGATAGGATCAGGAAAACACCACCAACCTTCTACAGGTAGCTTTAGCTGAACACTAGGCAGAGGTCGCACTACACTAACGTGTAAATACTTTAGCTGCCTGTGGTAGTGATAGGATCAGGGAAACACCACCAACCTTCTACAGGTAGCTTTAGCTGAACACTGCGCAAAGGTCGCACTACACTAGCTTGTAGCTTTAGCTGAACACTGTTCAGAGGACGCACTACACTAACTTGTAGCTTTAGCTGAACACTGTGAGGAGGACACGCTACACTAACTTGTAGCTTTAGCTGAACACTGTGCAAAGGTCGCACTACACTAACTTGTAGCTTTAGATGAACACTGTTCAGAGGACGCTCTACACTAACTTGTAGCTTTAGCTGAACACTGTGCAGAGGTCACACTAAAATAACTTGTAGCTTTAGCTGAACACTGTGCAGAGGTCGCACTACACTAACTTGTAGCTTTAGCTGAACACTGTGAGGAGGACACACTACACTAACTGGTAGCTTTAGCTGAACACTGGGCAGAGGTCACACTAAACTAACCTGTAGCTTTAGCTGAACACTGTGAGGAGGACGCACTACACTAACTGTAAATAGTCTAGCTGCCTGACTGTGGTACTAATAGGATCAAAAGAACACCAGCAATTTTCTTCAGGTAGCTGTAAATACTGTAACAAGACAAGCCTGCCTGTCAGTAGGAAGATAACAGGAACTGATCTAGCTAAACTGAATACAGTGTGTGTGTGTGTGTGTGTGTGTGTGTGTATATATATATATGTGTATGTATATATGTATGTATATATATATGTATGTATATATATATATATATATATATATATATATTACACCTGGGATGCATATATATACACAATACACTGTAAGTGCAGCTAACTGACTGACTGTCCTGCCTAATCTACCTAACTCAAATGAAACGACACTGTGTCTCTCTCTCTATCTCTCAGCACGCCGGAACACACAACACAGGGCCTTATATAGGCCTTATATAGTGTGGGGCGTGTTCTAAACCCCCTGAGCCCTAATTACTCAAAGCCACCCTGGAAGCTATAATGTGTAAACCACTGAGTTAATGTTGGAGCTGGGCCCAGCCCTTCCTTCTCTGAGCTGGCCGCTCAGCTGTCAGCTAATTGCCAGCTGCTTTCTCTCCACAATGACTCAGCTGTTGATGATCTGCTCGTCAGTCCTGCCTACTTAAAGCCATCCAGCTCACTTCATCTCTGCCTTCACCTTTGGTCACATCTCAGAGACATTTTCCTGCGTTCCTGTTGAAGACTTGCTCGGCTGACGTCCCTTCTGGCTCCTGATCCTGCTTGCTATACTACTACGTTGATCTCTGGCTCTCTGACATTGGCATTGGCTGACTACCCAATCTAGTTATTCTGCTGGTGCTGGTTTCTTCTTTGTGAAATAGAAGAGTGGTGAACTAAGACCTTATATCGATTATAGGGGTCTCAATCGTTTTATGATTAAGAATGCCTATCCCATTTCATTGATTATGGAGTTGTTTGACCGCCTCAAGGGAGCAACGGTTTTCACGAAGCTTGATTTGAGAGGGGCATATAATCTCATCAGGATTAAGGAGGGTGACGAGTGGAAAACTGTATTTAATACCAAATCAGGTCATTATGAGTATCTCGTAATGCCTTTTGGCCTTTGTAACGCTCCGGCAGTTTTCCAGGAATTCATTAACGATGTCCTCCGAGATTTGTTGCAGTTATGTGTGGTGGTTTATCTCAATGATATCCTTATATTTTCCAAGTCCCTGGAGAGCCACCACACAGATGTCTGTCGTGTGCTTCAGAGACTATGAGAGAACAATCTCTATTGTAAATTGGAAAAGTGTGAATTCCATTGTGAACAGGTAAAATTCCTGTCATTTCCACTGCTGGGTTTTTGATGGACCCAGAGAAACTTTCAGCGGTCCTACAGTGGCCTCGACCCATGGGTTTATGTCCTCTGCAGCGTTTTCTTGGCTTTGCCAACTATTATTGAAAGTTTATTTCTAACTTCTTGTCTCTGGTCAAGCCCCTGACTGATATGACCAGGAAAGAGGGCAACCCACAGAGTTGGTCTCTGGAGTCCATTAAGGCCTTTGAGAGTCTCAAGGTTGCCTTTGTTTCTGCTCCTGTGTTGGCACACCCTGATCCTATGTTGCCTTTTATCCCAGATGCTTCCCAGACTGGAGTTGGCGCCCTTCTGTCTCAACGTCCTAACTCTGAGTGCGCTATGCATCCGTGTGGCTACTTTTCCAAGAAATTGTCACCGGCAGAGTTCAATTACAAGATTGGCGACAGAGAGCTGAGAGGTGATCGTTTTAGCCCTGAAAGAATGGAGACATCTCCTTGAAGGTACCACTGTGCCAGTTCTCATTCTTACTGACCATAAGAATCTCACATTCTTGTCTGAGGCTAAGCACCTCTCTCCCAGAAGGGCGCAATGGGCTCTTTTCTTGTACGTATTGGACCTTTCTCCTAGTATGCGCATCTCTAATGTGTTTCATGTCTCCTTATTGAAACCCTTGGTCTGCAACTGCTTTACCACCTCAGTGCTATGTCCTCACCCTATACAGGTTGAGAACCATGAGGAGTATGAAGTAGAATCCATTGTTGACTCCCGTAGCTTCCGTGGGCGCATACAGTCCCTGGTGCATTGGAAGGGGTACTGTCCAGAGAAACGCTCTTGGGTCTCATCCTGTACATGCCCCTGTCCTCCTCCCTGATTTCCATAGACGTTTTCCCCTCAAGCCCCGTGGTCCTCCGAGGGAGAGGGGTCGTTTGTGGAGATGGGGTGCTGTCATTTGAGATACGCATATTAGAAGGAAGCTCTAATGCGTAAACCACTGAGTTAATGTCAGAGCTGGGCTCAGCCCTTCCTTCTCTGAGCTGGCCGCTCAGCTGTCAGCTATTTGCCAGCTCCTTTCTCTCCACAGTGACTCAGCTGGTGATGATCTGCTCGTCAGTCCTGCCTACTTAAATTCATCCAGCTCACTTCATCTCTGCCTTTGCCTTTGGTCACATCTCAGAGACTTTTTCCTGCATTCCTGTTGAAGACTTGCTCGGCTGATGTCCCTTTTGGGTCCTGATTATGCTTGCTGTACTACTACGTTGATCTCTGGCTCTCTGACATTGGCTGACTACCCGATCTGGTTACTGAACTCTGGCTATGTATTGACTACGCTTACTCTGTTTACCTATTTATTATTATTAAACAAATGTGATTAACTGTACTTTTGTCTCGGTCTTATTCATGGTTTCTGACAGTTAATCCTGCAAAGAATATGGAAAGGCCCAATAAACCGAGGTGCGAACTTCAGAGAGGTAACACAAAGTCTGAGGTTGTGAAATGACAGCCAGACCCTGTCCCCAACCTGGTAGGAAGGTGCAGGCAGGCGTCTGCGGTCAGCATGGAGTCTGTACCTATCATTAGCATGTCGCAAAGCCTCCTGGACTTGTGTCCAAGTTGAACAAAGACCACAGAGATGCTCCTCTAATGCAGGAATACTCTGCAGAACAAGTGAGTCAGGCAACATGGAAGGTTGGAAACCATAGTTCGCCATAAACGGGGACAATCAGGAAGCAGAATTCAAGGCACTATTGTGAGCAAACTCCGCCCACGGTAAGAGGTCTGACAAATTGTTATGATGGTCAGAAATATAGCAACGTAATCCGATCGTGTGTATACAAATCTGATGCACAAAGTGCCACGCATGCTCAGAATAAATTAAGAGACAAAAGCTATTTGCTACTGCCTCATTTATAGTCCGACATACGTGTTTTATGTCACCGCGTTCAGAACGGTCGGATTTTCCGACAACTTTGTGCGACCGTGTGTATGCAAGACAAGTTTGAGCCAACATCCGTCGGAAAAAATCCATGGATTTTGTTGTCGGAATGTCCGATCAATGTCCGGCCGTGTGTACAGGGCATTACTGTGTTTCCCTGGGAGTTGGGCAACTCCACAATGAAATCCATAGACAAGTGGGTCCAGGGCCTCTCTCCATTGAGTATGGGTTGTAGGAGGCCCACTGGAAGGTGTCGTGGAATCTAATGCTGCACACATATGATCGTACATTCCGACAACAAAATCCCAGGTTTATTTCCTATGGATGTTGTCTCAAACATGTCTTGCATACACACAGTCACACAAATGTTGTCTGAAATTCTGATCGCCAAGAACGCGCTGACGTACAACACGTAAGACGGAACTCGAAAAGGGAAGTTCAATAGCCAGTGCGCCACCCTGTGGGCTCATTCTGCTAATCTCGTGTTAGTAGAAGTTTGGTAAGAGACAGTTTGTGCTTTTCAGCCTCGTGCTTTTCCGATCGTTACTGCTCGTGCTGTGCATGTAGTCAGTTCGCATCTGGTTTTCAGTGCGTGCTATTTTTAGTACGTATTTGATGTTCAGTGTGTTCTTGTCCACTCGTTTCTGATTTTCAGGTCACTCTTCTCAGGCCTTTCTGATTTTCAATGCGTTCTGTTCTGACCAGCCAACCATTTTGAAGCCATGTTGCGGTTACGTACTCGTCATAGAGCTCATGCTATGCAGGGGCTTTGTGTTGGGGTTCTTACTTTGACCCAAGCCCAGTCCATAAACAGGACGGGGAGGAGTTCATGGACGAAGAATTGGTTGCTCCAGCATGAGCAATTCTCGCGCATGCCTTTGTTGCGGGAGATCCAAGAGAATAATCCTGATGATTTCAGGAATTATCTCAGGATGACGGACCCCGTTTTTCACCATTTATTGGCTTTGCTGTCCCCTTATATTACCAAGCAGGACACCTGCATGTGGCAAGCCATCACTCCTGAACAAAGGCTAGTCGCCACTTGGCGACAGGGAGAAGTCTGCAGGACATCAAGTTCTCAACAGGCATCTCCTCCCAGGCTCTGGGAATCATTATTCCAGAGACCTGTTCTGCCATCATTCAGGTCCTGCAGAAGGACTATATTAGGGTATGTTTTCTCCTTTAACATCACATTCTATGTATTTAATGTTTGCTAATGTATTGTATTTCTTTCATCATTCCCTAATTACCATGATTGTAATATGCTGTGAATGTCCTGTTTGTCCTCATGCACGCTGGAAGTTTTTAATGCTCCCTTTTTTTCCTTCATGCATATTTGCCTTCACTAACTTCCCCAGCATGCTATCCTGGGCCCATACACACTTAGCCTAGTCACTTTACAATGTATTTGGTCAGCTCCATAGTAGTGGTTTACCCTAAACACCCCCTAAAATGTGTACAAATGTTATTGTTGTCCTTAAATTCAGGCAGAGTGCAAGAGGCTTTTTTTGGGGGTCCAAAACTCATTTGGAACCCTCCCTCCCCCAACCGCTAAGTCAACTGATACCAATACTCTATCTGCTGACTTTGCCAAACCCATACACACTATACCTACCACTTTTGTGTTCATATTTATGGATAAATTCACCAAAGCATGTAGTGAAAGGGCCCGCCTGAATACTTTCAAATGGTACTGTTTAAAGTTTTGTTCTCATATTATCTTGATAGGTAATTGCAGAATGTAAAAATGTGCTTCAATTTGGACAGTGCGTATTAATATTTTTGTATTATGACACTTCTCACCTGTCCAGTGGGCTGCCAATAGTGTAAGTAAGGAGGGACTGGCCAAAGTAAAACACATTATTTATGCATTTAGCTCTCAATGAAGTGGAGAGGGTTACCTGTCCAAAACATCTCCCCCCCACCCTAAAATTTTTACAATGGGCCATCAGAGGGGGTGTCAGAAGAAGCCTTCGTTCCGGTCCGGTCGTTTTTTCTCGTATTCCCGGCGGAACGGCGTTTCGGCGCATGCGCATTCGTGGCTCGGCGTTACGGCGCTCGCGCACGCGCACTGGTGCACACCCAACATGATTCCCTGGGCAGCCTATAAAAGGCGCTCAGAGGATCAAACAAATTGCTGGTTTGTCTCAGCTTCCTGTAGTATCTGAACCTGTATCCTGAATCTCTGCCTGACTACCTGTTGTGACCCGGATTTGCCTTTGGACTTCTCTTGCCTCTCTCCTGGACCTGACCTCTGCCTGCTTATCGGATTCCCACCAATCTGCTGTGTTTGACCCTCGGCCTGTTACCTGGACTGTCTCCTGTCTCCCAGCCTGACCCCTTGCTTGTACCTGGACTTTCTTGATCTTGTCACCTTACCTTGCAGATCCTGTAGTGCCATAGCACTTTTCCAGTGTTTGACCCTCTACCCAGCTCTGGACCTCCTGCCGGTTGCCTCTGTCTGCACCCGCCTACCAGTACCTACACAGCGGCTCCTCTCTACAAGACCTCACCAGCGAGCCACTTACGGTCCATTGGGGAGCTTGTGCCTCTTTGTGCCGTTCACCCCCTGTCCCAACTCCAGGGGGCGGGCTGCGCTTAGTCGCAAAGGCGAAACCGCTCTCGGCATCTCGGCCTCGGTAAGTACTATCTCTGACAGTACAAACCAGCCATGTCTGAGGCCGACAGAGCGCGTTCCCCATTGGAGATCCTATGTCAGCAGGTCTCGGCCCTCACTGAGGCCGTCCAGAAATTACAAGACGGCTACGCCCAAATTGATGGCCGCCTTCAGCAGCTTTCCGGACCATCTCCAGCTCCTGCCGCGGCTTCTGTATCTCCCAGTGGAGCTTCCTCTCCTCAGATGCCAACTAATCCCACTGTGGTCATGGCCGCTCCAGAACCCAGGGTTCCCACACCAGAGCGCTTCTCCGGCAATCGCAAGAAGTTCAGGGCCATTAAAAACGCTTGCTCCCTGTATTTGGCTCTGCAACCTAGGACCTTTTCGTCAGAGGTGGTAAAAGTTGGGTTCATTTCTCTCTTGGCCGATGAACCACAAGCTTGGGCTCACAGCCTAATGGAACAGAGGAACCCTCTCCTGAATTCCGTAGATGCCTTCTTCGAAGGTATGGCGCAACTTTACGACGACCCCCAGCGCACGGCCACGGCCGAAACCTTACTGCATAACCTGAGCCAAGGACGTAGGCCTGTAGAGGACTACATTGTAGAATTCCGGAAAAGTTCAGCCGATACTAGCTGGAATGAACCTGCCCTTAAATATCAGTTCCGTCAAGGGCTGTCTGAAGCACTGAAGGATGAGCTGGCCAGGATTGAGACCCCTGATTCTTTGGAAGACCTCATCCAAGTTACCACTAAATTGGATCGTCGCATGCGTGAGCGACGCACGGAGCGCTTTCAGACTTCTCGCCCTACCTGGACGATGCCTAAATCGACTCCTGTCCATCCACCTTACACAGCTCCACCGGTTCCTACCACTCCTGAAGCTGAACCAATGCAGCTTGGCCTAGTCCGCGCCCCACTCACTTCGGAGGAAAGACTACGTAGACGCCAGGGCAATCTGTGCCTTTACTGTGGGGGTTCTGGACACTTCCTTCGTTCTTGCCCCGTGAGACCCAGTAAGTCCTGCTTACGGCCTGCTTTTAATCAACAAGTTACCGGGTCTTCTCAACCTTACGTTACTCTTTTTGTCTCCTTACAGCTCCCGGAAAAGGAGGTTCACCTACCCGCTATAATTGACTCCGGAGCGTGTAGCTGCTTTTTGGATGCCTCATTAGCTGCAAGCTTGCATGTTCCTTTGACCACGAAGAACCAAAGTCTATGGATCCACCTAGCCGATGGGTCTCTTCCCCGCTCAGGGCCCATCACGCAAGAAACCAGACCCATCCTTACCACCACTGATACTGGCCACCAGGAATACCTCCGCTTCGATATTATCTCTTCTCCAATGTTCCCCATAATCCTGGGACTCCCATGGCTTCAAGCCCACGAACCACAGATTAACTGGAATAGGAGAGAAGTTTCTTTCTCATCTCAATATTGCTCCAGACATTGCCTTCTCCCGGCCCCAGCTTCCGTTTCCACCATTGCAACCATGTCCAATGATCTGCAACATGTACCTGAGAGCTACCTGGAATTCAGAGATGTATTTGACAAACAACAGGCAGACTGTCTACCACCTCATCGGCCTTACGACTGCCCCATAGACCTGTTGCCGGGTGCTGAAATTCCTTTTGGCCGCATTTTCCCTCTGTCCGAAACAGAATTAAAGGCTCTTAAAACATACATTGACGAAAATCTTGAGAAAGGGTTCATTCGCTCCTCCTCATCACCGGCTGGAGCTGGTATTTTCTTTGTAGAGAAAAAAGATGGATCCCTCCGACCTTGCATCGATTACAGGGAATTAAATAAAATTACCGTCAAGAATCGGTACCCGCTTCCTCTCATCCCGGAATTATTCCAACGCTTCAGATCCGCCCGCATCTTTTCCAAACTAGACTTGCGTGGCGCCTACAATCTCATCCGGATCCGAGCAGGCGATGAATGGAAGACCGCCTTTAGATCCAGGTTTGGACACTATGAGTACCTGGTAATGCCGTTTGGACTCTGTAATGCCCCGGCCACGTTCCAACACTTAGTGAACGATATCTTTCGTGAACATCTTGACAACTTCCTAGTAGTCTACCTTGACGACATTCTCATTTTTTCAACCACCCTGGAACTCCATCGGGTGCATGTCAAACTGGTTCTCTCGATTCTCAGAAAACACAAATTATACCTCAAGGCAGAGAAATGTGAATTTGAGAAAACTACAGTGCAATTCTTGGGATTTATAATTTCGACTGACGGTGTTGCAATGGACCCCCAGAAGGTCAAAGCAATCCAGGAATGGCCAGCCCCTGTAGACAGAAAAGGGGTACAACGCTTCTTAGGTTTCTCCAACTTCTACCGGAGATTCATTGTAGGATTTTCAACTATTGTGGCTCCCATTACTCAACTGACACGCCAGCATAGTCGTTTTCAATGGTCCTTAGAGGCCCAGGAAGCATTTCTAAAATTGAAAGCACTATTCTCGTCTGCACCAGTCTTACGACACCCGGATCCAGCCCTGCCCTTTATTCTGGAAGTTGATGCCTCAGAGACCGCTACTGGTGCCATCCTCTCACAGAGACAAGGACTCAAGGCTCTATTACATCCCGTGGCTTTTGCATCCCGGAAATTAAGCATTCCCGAGAGAAACTACGATGTAGGCGATAGAGAATTACTGGCCATCAAATTTGCCTTAGAGGAGTGGAGATATCTGCTGGAGGGGGCGTCCAATCCTATCATGATCTTTACTGACCACAAAAACCTGGAGTACCTGCGAACTGCTAAACGTCTAAGACCCAGGCAGGCCCGATGGGCTCTCTTCTTTTCCCGGTTTAATTTCCACATATCTTATAGACCAGGTTCAAAGAACGGAAAAGCGGACGCACTTTCAAGGATGTTCCATGAAACTTCCCAGGTAACAGAGCCAAGTACCATCTTGTCTCCGCAAAATTTCCTTCTAGTTACTCAAGGAGACCTTATGTCCGCAATCAAATCCACATCTGCTCAATGCTCTGAACCCCAAGTAACTTCTATGGAGAAACGCAATGATTTATTTTGGTCTCATGGAAAAATCTTCGTCCCGCTGGAATCAAGGCTCCTAACCCTACAGTCCTTTCATGACCACAAGCTAGCAGGCCATTTTGGGTCACAAAAGACCATGGAATTGATCTCTCGTTTCTTTTGGTGGCCAGGCTGGAGACAAGACTGCAAGGACTATGTTTCATCCTGCATCCCGTGCCAGCGTAGCAAGGGCTCAAATACAAGGGCATGGGGGCTGCTCAAACCCTTGTCTATCCCTGAACGCCCATGGGCGGAAATCTCCATGGACTTTATTGTGGATTTACCTCCATCAGGAGGATTCACCACTATCTTTGTCGTAATTGATCGAATCTCAAAAATGGCACACTTTCTGCCTATGGTGGGTACTCCCTCTGCCTCTGCTACTGCTAGCATGTTTTTTAAAGAAATTATCAGGCTTCATGGTACCCCAGTGAGCATCACCTCTGACAGAGGGGTTCAATTCACTTCAAAGTTTTGGAAGGAATTATGCAAGACCTTGGAAATAAAGATTTGCTTGTCTTCTGCTTATCATCCTCAAAGTAACGGCCAGACGGAGAGGACAAATCAAACCCTGGAGCAATACCTCCGATGCTTCTGTTCCGATTCCCAGGATGAATGGTCCTCCCTCCTACCTTATGCAGAATTTGCATATAACAACTCCATCCATTCCGCTACCAACCAGACACCTTTCTGGTCCAATTTTGGATTTCACCCTTCCTTTCTTCCAGTTTCCATCCCTGAATTATCCGTCCCTGCAGTGCAGGACCGAGTAAATTCTATCCAGCTAAATTTTCAAAAGATCAAAGCAGCGATGCAAAAGGCTCAGGATGACTACCGAAAGTACTACAACAAGGGAAGGAAGGAGAACCCGGCCTTCAAAGTAGGCGAAGAAGTATGGCTATCAACTATCCATCTCAGACTGCCAATTCCCTCTCGGAAATTGGGGCCAAAATTTATAGGTCCTTTTAAAATAAAGAGGGTAATCAACCCAGTCGCTTTTGAATTAGCCCTTCCTGATGCTTACAAGGTACACCCAGTCTTCCATGCATCCCTCTTAAAACCTATGGCTCCCAGTCCTTTTCCTGACAGAGAAAAGCCTCCACCACCACCGGTTCCAATCGACGGAGAAGACGAGTTTGAGGTAGAAAAAATTCTAAGTTGCAGAAAAAATGGCAGACAGCTACAGTATTTAATCAAATGGAAGGGGTATCCTTCTGAGGATAACTCCTGGGAACCAGCCAGGAATCTACATGCTCCTCAACTTCTCCAGGCTTTTCACCGAGAACATCCAGAACTGATGTCAACCTTGGGTGTCCAGAGGCCACCCCTCGGGGGGGGGGGCACTGTCAGAAGAAGCCTTCGTTCCGGTCCGGTCTTTTTTCTCGTATTCCCGGCGGAACGGCGTTTC
Organism: Lithobates clamitans; assembly: GCA_037952925.1. NCBI lineage: Eukaryota > Metazoa > Chordata > Amphibia > Anura > Ranidae > Lithobates > Lithobates clamitans. The sequence continues at coordinate 8,501,434 of JBBGZY010000292.1, read as the reverse complement.
GGCGCGTTCGCGGCTTGGCGTTACGGCGCTCGTGCACGCGCACTGGTGCACACCCAACGTGATTCCCTGGGCAGCCTATAAAAGGCGCTCAGAGGATCAAACAAATTGCTGGTTTGTCTCAGCTTCCTGTAGTATCTGAACCTGTATCCTGAATCTCTGCCTGACTACCTGTTGTGACCCGGATTTGCCTTTGGACTTCTCTTGCCTCTCTCCTGGACCTGACCTCTGCCTGCTTATCGGATTCCCACCAATCTCCTGTGTTTGACTCTCGGCCTGTTACCTGGACTGTCTCCTGTCTCCCAGCCTGACCCCTTGCTTGTACCTGGACTTTCTTGATCTTGTCACCTTACCTTGCAGATCCTGTAGTGCCATAGCACTTTTCCAGTGTTTGACCCTCTGCCCAGCTCTGGACCTCCTGCCGGTTGCCTCTGTCTGCACCCGCCTACCAGTACCTACACAGCGGCTCCTCTCTACAAGACCTCACCAGCGAGCCACTTACGGTCCATTGGGGAGCTTGTGCCTCTTTGTGCCGTTCACCCCCTGTCCCAACTCCAGGGGGCAGACTGCGCTTAGTCGCAAAGGCGAAACCGCTCTCGGCATCTCGGCCTCGGTAAGTACTATCTCTGACAGGGGGTGAGTAATCTGATAAGTGGACCTTATATTTTTGTCTTTAAATACTCCTTAAAATGTTTTATACTTATGTTGGCCAAGAATGTTTGTGTCTAATCTGCTTGCAATGTTATGTGCAAAAGTACTAATTTATTTTTTCTTGTTTCACTCCACAGTTTCCTTCAACACCACAGGAATGGCAGACTGTGGCTTCCTAATTTGCCCAGCGGTGGGACTTTCCCAACTGCAGAGGGGCAACCGATGGGAAACACGTCTACATCGTCCCACCCCCCAACTCAGCGTTATACTATTATAATTAAAAGGTCTTTAATAGTATCGTGATGTTGGCGGTGGTATCGGCGACATACAAGTTTCTCTATGTGGACGTGGGGAAGAATGGCCGGATGTCGGATGGTGGAGTCATCGCCCAGACTGAGTTCTATGGACGGCTCCAGAGTGGTGGCTTGGGCTTGCCACCTCCAGAAGACCACGTGGCTGGTCTACCGTTCGTCTTTGTTGCTGATGAAGCATTTGGGCTGGGTGATCCGCTGATGCGGCCATTCCCAATGAGGACCCTCACCCCGGACCAGAGGGTTTTTAACTACCGGCTGGCCAGAGCCAGAAGAGTGGTGGAGAATGCTTTCATCATATTAGCCAGCCAGTCCTGCCTATTCCTGACGCCAATCAACATGGCGGAATATAAATCAAACCATATAATACTTGCATGCTGCATTCTACACAACTTTCTCAGGAGAAATGCTATGAACTATGTGGCCTCAGTTGGGCCTGAGGCCGGATTTCCAGAACAAACAACAACCCTGACAGCGCTTAAAGCTGGCCGTCCTGGCCTGCCCCCCCAAAAAAGCACCCGCAAGGTCCATCAAAAATATATGGAATACTTTGCGGGTATGGGGGCCATTGATATGCCAGCAAATGTTTGATAAACATTTTTAAAATAAATTTTTAATTTAAACTGAAATAATATTTCATTTGATTTACTTCTTCTTTTTTTTTTTTTTTTAGCTGTCTCCTAGGTTCTCCAATGGGCTTTCCTTTTTGGCCATTTTCTTCAATAGTGCAAACGTAATTTATTTGATACATGAGGTGACAATCTCTTCTTCAGCTAACTATTATGTTGTAGGTCTGAAAGAAGAAGCTACACTTTGTTAAGTAGAAAACATTTTACTCAAAGCACATTCACATGTGCAAAAGGGTTTTTGCGATAGAAAAGGGTTTTTGAACAAACCAACATATTTGTTGTATAACATTTTTAGGTTTGACAGTAGAAATAGCCTTTTTTGGGTTAAACAGGCATGTTTAAAACCATAAAACATACACAACTCAGGAACTTACAAAGTTCAACTTTGACAAAGTGAAGGCAATATCAAACATTAGTATGTCAAAACTGTGTTGATATTGCCTTCATCAGATGGGGTGATGTCACCCCTGTGAAAGCCAAATGTTGAAGATGCACACAAATTAAGTCAAATTGTGGATTTCCCTCCTGATCCCATGCCTAATGTCAACATGTGCTAGCTCCCATCATGGGGGATCAATGGACGTGTTTCAGGGGTGCAACCCCTTCCTCTCATCTACTTTAGTCGCGAGGAAGGAGTTGTACCCACGAAATGCATACATTGATATCCCGTGATGGCAGATAGCACATGTTGACACACTGGGGGTTATTTACTAAAGGAAAATCTACTTTGCACTGCAAGTGCACTTGGAAGTAAAGTCACTGTAGATCCGCCGAGGGGGATATGCAAGGAAAATAAAAAACAGCATTTTAGCTTGCACATGATTGGATGATCAAATCAGCAGAGCTTCCACTCATTTCAGATCTACCCCTTTGATTGAGAGCGACTGCACTTCCAAGTGCACTTTTAGTGCACTTTCAAGTGCACTTGCAGTGCAAAGTGAATTTGCCTTTTGGAAATAACCCCCACTGTGTTTTAGATTCTGCTTAAAACATCAATGATGTTTTTGAGTCTGTTTTCCACATCATTGATGTCTTCCTTGATCTTCTATAAATCACAATTGCACACCATTATCTCCCTGATGAAGATCTGTGCACTTGTGAAATGAGATTCTTCTTCCACAACATCCACATCACCTAAAATAAAAAAACACACCCCATGTATTAATAATATGCAGGCATACATCTATTACCTGAAGCTGTGGTCTCAGACACTCACCTGTTGTGGTCACTATTTCGCCCACTTCATAAACCTCTTCTTCCTCCACATCCTGAGGTTGTTGTGTGGTGACTTCCCCTTCTTTATGAGGTTGGGGGTCCCTGGTGTCCTCTGATGTCCCGATCCTTTTCTCTGCTATGTGAAATAAAAAAAAGTATTCTTAGCACACAAATATTTGAGGCCAGAAATAGGAATATGAAACATTGCTTGGGAGTGTCAAATTGTCTGTTTTGGCAGAGTTCCAAGCTGAAGACATTATTTTTTTCCCTTTCTAAAGCTGGAATAATTACCTGTTTTGTGCAAGTTTCACACATGGAGACACCCCTAGTATCCACTGAATCACCTGTGTGGGACACCCTAAAGTTTGTTCTGGTGTCCCACACTAGTGCTCCTGCGTCCAGATGTGTAAACAGCTGCTGAGTGTCCTCTCCTTACACTGAATCAAGTTTGCATTTCATTCTAGTTACAAACCCATCTAGACAACAATGTACTAAACTTATTTTAATACAAATAGGCATGAACAAATGTAGTTAACCTGCATCTGCCAAAAACATTGTATTGTGTATTAGTGAGCGAACGAACAATGTTTACTACAAATAACTGTGCCCACGAACCTGAAACTTGCCATTTTAAACTGCACAACAGTAAAGAAAGGCACATGGACCAGCACAAACGTAATAATAATAATAGGAACACACTACAAAATACTTACTTTTTTGCAGCACTCTCTTGATTCTTCTGTACTGATCCTGCTCCCTCAATTCTGACCATCATTTCCTCAGTTGATCCTTGGATCGCCGTACCCCAAAATTCTTCTGCAGACTTTTCACAACTTTAGCCATGATCTTGGCCTTTCTCACATTTGGGTTTGGGTAAGGTCCATGCTTCCCATCATAGTCGGCCCTCTTGAAGATGTCCACCATCTCCACCATCTCTACAAAGGACATCATGAGGCCTTAAATCTCCTCCAGGGTCATGAGGTTTGTGGCTCCAGGCTTTCGTCGTCCTCCTCGTTGCTGCTCTCCTCTGGATGCACTTGCTCTTTCTTCGCCATGTGCTCTCCCACTGCGCCGAAAGAGAAGGGGCGGGGAATATACTAGGGGCGGGCAGAGTTTCACGCATGCGCAGTGTATATAAAGTGTAACACGCATGCGTCGTACGTATGATCTGTGAGTGGAGGACAGAGTAGCATAAGCGCCGATCGTGATAATGAAGGTAAAATTTTAACTTGGGGCATCAGTGGCCTATACTGCTTAAAGATTGAGGCCTATATTGGGACAAGATTATGAGAGTTTTTAGCCTGACATTCGGGTTTGTCTTGTGTTGTGTCTTGCAGAGAAAATGGATCGATTCAATGATCACAGCTTCCTCCCCCATATCATTGATATGTACAGAGATCTGCCCTGTCTGTGGCAGGTAAAACACCACTTTTATACTATTAAAATAAAGAGGCAGGCAGCGCTGGATCAATTGCTGGAATTGGTGAAGCTGCAGATCCCCACGGCAAACATCAACTATTCGAAGGCTAAAATTGGTGGCCTCAGGAGAAAATATAATAGGGAGCACAAAAAGGTCCAGGATTCCATGAGATCAGAAGAAGCAGCTGATGACATTTATGTCCCTAGGCTGTGGTACTACGACAGACTGCGATTTCTGTCAGACCAGACTGAAATCAGGCCATCGCTCTCAACCCTTCCTTTCACGCTTCCTGCCACCCCAGCTGAGTATTCCGACATCCAACCTGGGCCTTCCAACCAGGAAGAAGATGTGGAGGAGCCCAGCTTGAGTCAGGTATAGCGTTGTTTAACATATTTCTCAAAATTGTGTTTGATGAACAATCAACTAAAACTATGCCCCATTTTCATACACGGGAAAGCCTCAGCCAGGAGGAGGCTGTGGAAAGTGGCAGCCAGGAGGTGGTGGGGAAAGTGGCAGCCAGAAGGTGGCGGGGGAAAGTGGCAGCCAGAAGGTGGCGGGGGAAAGTGGCAGCCAGGAGGTGGCAGGGGTAAGTGGCAGCCAGGAGGTGGCCGAGCCCAGTAGCCTGTCCGAATACCAGGTTCCTCCCCTCCGCTTTCCAGCCCTTTACCATGCCTGCATGGTAGACAGCTAAATGCAGGAAATGGAGGTGGGCCAACGCCTCTTTTGTGAGGAAGTGACCTATCTGACCTAAATGAGGGGTTGAGGGGCAAACTCACAAGCAAAACCCACCTGTGTGAGTTGGACCATCCTCCTCCTGCTCCACCTCCTGCCAAAACTCCAACACCAGAGCCACAGCCTGGAAGCACGCGTGGAAGGAAGACAAGAGTGTGATGGCCTGGGTTCAGTCTGGTCTGACAAAAGACGCAGGCTGTAGTATGACCACAGCCTGGGGACATATATGTCATCTGCTGCTGCTTCCGATCTCTTGGAGTCCTGGACCGGATTGTGCTCCCAATAAATAGACTCCTCAGGCTACCAATTTTGCCTGTCAAATAGTTGATGTGTGCCCTGAGGTACAAAGGCTTCGCCAATCTCATCAGTTTATCCAGCGTTGCCTTCCTCTTTGTTTTGTTATGACCCCTAATAAATGTCTATTTTTTTATCACAAATACTTGCCTATGTGTTTTAGTTCAAAAAAGACAATTTGTTTGTGAGTAGGTAGGTACATTTCAAAATACAATGTCAAATTAACAAGGGACACCAACCAATCTCTTTGAGGTTAAAAATACAAGATAATAATGATGTTGTGGTAACTTGACACAAAACAAAAAAAAATATTATGGAGATCACTAGAAAAAATAAAACAAAAAATCAGGAGATCTTGATAAAAAAAAAAAAAAGTAGATCACTATAAACAAAATATAAACATTATTCTGTAGATCTGGCAAAAAAATTATAGAGATTATTCATGACTTCACAAGAAATAATAAAGAAATCAGTTTGTCAGAACTCTGTGTGAATATCAGCAGCAAAACAACTTCATTATTCTAGCATTATAAAGAAGAAGAAAATGCTCTGCATTAAAAGATTGAAAAATTTGCAGCGGGACAAATGTACTATCTCCATTGCGAACGCTAGTTTTACCAGACCGAGCACTTCCGTCTCGTACTTGATTCAGAGCATGCGTGGAATTTTATGCGTCGGGAATTGTGTACACATGCTCGGAATTTACGAGAACGGATTTTGTTGTCGAAAAATTTGAGATCCAGCTCTCAAATTTTTGTTTTCGGAAATTACGAAAGAAAATGTCCGATGGAGCCTACACATGGTCGGAATTTCCGACAACAAGCTCATATCGAATATTTGTTGTTGGAAATTCCAACCGCGTGTACGTGGCATAACTCTGAGCACACATGGAACAGGCAGCTACGAAGGCGGTTACATCAGCACGTAGACTGGGCCACCAGAATTGTTGGGAAATGGCCCAAAAGAGTTAATTCTTCCCAGGTTGACCAGCAGCCTTGGGAGTATGGTAAGTCTGGAGCACAGCAGTACGGAGACCTCTGGGACAAAGCAGCATTCACAAGGTTTCTCAGGAGGAGCATGGACCTGAGCAGCAGGAATTTTGTCACCCAAAGGAGAAGTGAGACTGATGCGGACCGTAGCCAGAATACGATCAGGGGGAATCACAGGAACCGGAACCAACTCCATCTTGGTAGTGGAGGAACATTGTTGTGACAAAGCGTCAGCCCTTATATTCTTAGTACCGGGTAAGAATGAGACAATGTAATTGAAACTAGACAAGAAAGATGTGAGATTCTTATGGTCAGTAAGAATGAGAACTGGCACAGTACCTTCGAGGAGATGCCTCCATTCTTTCAGGGCTAAAATTATCACTAAAAGCTCTCTGTAACCAATCTCATAACTGCACTCCACAGGTGACAATTTCTTGGAAAAGTAACCACAAGGATGCATAGCGCTCTCGGAGGTAGGACGTTAAGACAGAAGAGCGCCAACTCCAGTCTCAGAAGCATCAACCTCAAGGATAAAAGGTAAGGTAGGATCAGGAAGTGCCAACACAGGAGCAGAAACAAAGGCAGCCTTGAGACTCTCAAAGACCTTAATGGACTCCGGAGACCAACTCTGTGGGTTACCATCCTTTCTGGTCATATCAGTCAGGGGCTTGACTGGAGACGAGAAGTTACGAATAAACTTCCTATAATAGTTGGCAAAGCCTAAAAAACGCTGCAGAGGACGTAAACCCATGGGTTGGGGCCACTGTAGGACTGCTAACAGTTTCTCTGGGTCTATCGAAAAACCAGCAGTGGAAATGACATAACCCAGGAATTGAACCTGTTATGACATTACGCCCGGCCTCTGCATACAAACAGTGCCGCCTTGGTTGGGAAGCAGAGATCATTTTTGTTGGGTTTTTTTTTTTTCATTTCAGGCTTCCCAGCCTAGAGGTGACCTGCGGGGTCTTATTGACACCATATCTCACTGTAAAGAGGACCGATCATGCCATATTGTAATAGGAATAAACGTGATCAATTTTTTTTTTTTTTAAAGTGTCAAACTAAAAAAAAAAAGTTAAATTAGCAATAAAAAAAAGACATTTAAAGTGCCCCTGTCCCAGTGTGCTCGCACGCAGAAGCGAACACATATGTAAATCCCGCCCACATATGAAAACTGTGTTTAAACCACACATATGAGATATCGTTAAAGCAAGAGCAATAATTCTAGCCCTAAACCTCCTCTGTAACTCAAAACATGTAACCAGTAAAATTTTTTAAAGCATCGTCTATGGGGATTTTTAAGTACCAAAGTTTTGCGTCATTCCACGAGTGTGTGCAATTTTGAAGCGTGACATGTTAGGTATCTATTTACTCAGTGTAACGTCATCATTCACATTATGCAAAACAATTGGGCTAACTTTACTGTTTTTTTGTTTTTTTTTAAGCATAAAACTGTTTCTTTTTTAAAAAAAAGCGCTCGAAAAATTGCTGTTCAAATACCGTGCGAGATAAAAAGTTGCAACGACTACCATTGTATTCTCTAGGGTCTTTGCTAAGGCAAGTGGTTAAAGATGTGACCAAGTTGAAGGCAGAGATCATCTGGGCTTGATGGCTTAAATAGGCAGGACTGATGAGCAGGATATCATCAACAGGTGAGTCACTGTGGAGAGATAGGAGCTGGCAATTAGCCGACAGCTGAGCGGCCAGCTCAGAGAAGGAAGGGCTGAGCTCAGCCCCGACAGTCCCTTTACATCTCCAGTGCACTGTCATTTCTCACTGTGTGTTTTATTTTATCGTACTATGCTGTTTTCTTCTTGATTGAAAAATAAAAATCTTTTGAAAGTAAAAAATACAATTTCTTCATAAATTTTGGCCAAAATGTATTCTGCTACATGTCTTTGGTAAAAAAAAAATCCAACTACAAAAATATTGATTGGTTTGCATGAAAGATATAGCGTCTACAAACTGTGGTAAATATATTGGAATTTTTATTTATTTTTTATACTACTATTTTTTATACTACTAATGGTGGTGATCAGCAACCTATAACAAGAGTGCGGCGGACAAACTGATACTAACTGACACTAGGGTGAACTGACTAACTAACTGACATCACTAATGACATTAATACAGCGATCAGTGCTCATAATATGTACTGTTATTGTACTAATGACACAAAGGTGGTGCCTAAAACTATGTTTAATGTGTGTGATATGTGCTGCTTTTGCTAAGGATCTTTTTGTTTTATTTTTCCCTACTTAGCAGGGAATAAAAAAACAGCAAGATCCCCTGTCAGTGAACAGAGCTCTGTATTGTTTACAATCACAGGGTTCTGTTACATGAATCACTGAGCCACTGAGTGGGTCCCGGCAGGAAAACATTTACTGAGACCCGCTGATCGGCTTGTGCCGTAACGAACCACAGCACAGTCGGGCCTGTAGGCATGTGGATCACATACTAGGTGGAGGCCACTTTACTGATGTACTAGTACCTTAGGCAATCAGCAAGTGTTTAACACATTCAGTAAAATATCATATGAGCTTTAACATGTTAAAATAAATTTAAAAGCAATTCATTTATTTGTATTTTTTTTATTGCAACGTTAATTAAAATAATACCTGGTAACAAAATCCTTGTTCATGCACTTACTGTTATCTCCTAGCTAAGCTCCTGTATTGTTACCTTGTCACATGGCTTCTGATCGTGAACCCAATGTGAGAAAAGTCATTCAGCCACTATAAGCTTAATTCACTTCTTGGTCATCTCTAGCCTCGACTACTGCAACTCCCTTCTCATTGGCTTACCTCTACATAGTCTATCCCCCTTTAATCTATCATGAATGCTGCTGCCAGTCTCATCCACCTTAACAATCGCTCAGTGTCTGGTACTCCTCTCTGTCAATCCCTACACTGGCTTCCCCTCACCCAACAAATTAATTTCAAAATACTAACAACTACTTATAAAGCCATCCACAACTTAGCCCCAGCTACATCACTAACCTCAAAATACCAACCTAATCGTCCTCTTCATTCCTCCCAAGACCTCCTGCTCTCTAGTTCCCTCATCACCTCCTCCTATGCTCACCTCCAGGACTTTTCCAGAGCCTCTCCAATCCTATGGAACACCTTACCACAATCTGTCCGATTGTCTCCTACTGTATTAGCTATTAGACGATCCCAGAAAACCTTCTCTTCAGAGAAGCCTATCCTACCCACACCAAACAACTTTATTTTCATTTTCTCCATCAGCTCTTCACCCACCGTTATTAACTTTTGTTCCACTTAACCCTCCCTACTAGATTGTAAGCTCTAACAAGCAGGGCCCTTTGATCCCTCCTGTATTGATTTGTATAACTGTACTGTCTGCCCCATGTTGTAAAGTGCTGCACAAACTTTTGGCGCTATATAAATCCTGTATAATAATAATAATAATATTAGAATGCTTGTAGACAGAAAGTAGCTGCAAAGATGCTGCAGGAGACCAGTTGTTTAAGACAGACAGTGATTTAACAAACTCCAGTTAGGGCTTACATCTGCATTAAAATGACCCTGTCAAAAAAATAAAACATAGAAACAAGGGTCACCTGTAATAAAGAGATTTTATAAATACCTCTTCCATCTCCTGTGTCTTTGTGTTATTCAAGAGCTATTGTGCCCAGAAAATCCTTTTCAACCAACACACTTCTGGGAGTTATACAACAACAGGGAGTGTTGGATTTCTGGTTCTCCCTCACGTGAGCACTGTGGTTCCTTCCACTGGCTCTTACATCTCTACTGTCTCCTGAACTGACATCAGGGCAGGTAAAAGGAAGTACAGTGCTCAGGGGGCCAGAAATGAACACTATGGGGTTGATTTACTAAAACTGGAGAGTGCAAAATCTAGTGCAGCTGTGAAGAGTAGCCAATTACCTTCTAACTTCAACTTGATCAGTTAAGCTTTCACAATAAAACATTGAGGGCTGATCGGTTTCTATGCAGAGCTGCATCAGATTCTTCATTTTCCAGTTTTAGTAAATCTACCCCTATCTCAGGAACATCATGCCAGCCATCGGAAAGCTCTTGCCAGCCATCAGGAAGATCATGCCAGCGTGACTCATGTGCATCACAGTGTGCATGTGAACATGTCCATCACAGAGTTCTTTCTGTCTGAACTTCTGTAATTCCCAATCCTCAAACGTATGCTTTGTTATTGACCTGGTTTTTGTAAGACCTGATTTTGGTTTATTCTTGCATAGGTTTGCTGCCCATCTGGTACTGATCTCGGCCTGCAAGTTGCCAGGTTCTGCTTATTTCTGACCTTCATTCTGCCTATGTTTTGGTACTTTTTCTGCTTGGCTGTTACTGAATTGACTTTATTACCTGACTATGCTTACAACTGCACTTGGTGTATCCTGTGTACCTTACCAGCAGTACTTCTGCTTGTCTTACACCAGTGCTCTCAATTTACAATCTTCGGTCTCAGCCCCCTGGCTCTTGTGTCTCTACATCACCCTTCAAGACCCTGTCTCAATTTCCAGGGCTACTCGAACAGGAATTGTACAAGAGGCCACTCTTGACACCTCAGGTTCTATATACAGCTACAGGAAATCCCTTAATTAAGAACATCCGACATGCGAATGACTCCTACTTACGAACGGGATGGCGGGCACAGTCAACGGAACCTTTTCGACGGTGGGCACATTCGACTGACCCGTTTTTCGACGGCAGGCACATTCGACGGACCCTTTTTGAGGACGGGCACATTCGACGAACCCTTTGTGACGGCGGGCACATTCGATGGAACATCGGAAAATGACATATCTGCTGTTCTGCCCATGCTGTTCCGACTTACGAATATATTTGACTAAATAACAAACCTACAGTCCCTAGCCAGTTCGTAACTCGGGGACTGCCTGTACATGACACAGAAGTTTGTTGAATAAAGAGGATTTACTGGACACCATAGCTCTTGAAGAGAGTGAGGCAGAGGTAGCATGGGCAGTGGGACAGGTAAGCACAGTTAGGTCCATATACTGTATATTTGAACACAGGCACAATTTTAGGTTTTTTCAGGTATTTACCAAAATATATTCCAGCTATAGTTAGATAATGGATATGGGTTGAAAGTGCACACTCTCAGGTTTAATTTGAGGGTATGTACAGCCACATCGCAGGAAGGGTTTAGGAATTACAGCTCTTAAGATTAGACATCCCCCCTTTTTCAAGGAATCAAAATCAATTGGACAATTGAATCAAAAGATGTTTCTTGACCAGGTGTGGGCTACTCCTTTGTTATTCCTTCATGAATTAAGCAGGTAAAAGGTCTGGAGTTGATTCTAAGTGTGGTATTTGCATTTGGAATCTTTTGCTGTGAACCTACATCATGCGTTCAAAGGAGCTATCCATGCATATGAAACAGGCCACTGTAAAGCTTGAAAAATGAAACAAATCCATCAGAGAGATAACAGCAACATTAGGAGTGGCCAAATCAACAGTTTGCTACATTTTGAGGAAAGGCGAACTCACTGGTGAGCTCAGCAACATAAAAAAGCCTGGACGTCCACGGAAGACATCAGTGGTGGATGATCACAGTATCCTCTCCATGGTAAAGAAAAAAACCTATTCACAACATCCAGACAAGAGAAGGACACTCTCCAGAAGGTGGGCGTATCATTACCAAAGTCTACTATCAAGAGAAGACTTCACAAGAGCAAATACAGATTGTTTACCACAAGGTGAAAAGCATTCATAAGCCTGAAGAATAGAAAAGCCAGATTAAACTTTGCCCAAAAAAATCTAAAAAAGCCAGACTAGTTCTCGAAAAGCATTCTTTGAACGGATGAAACTAAGATTAATCTATACCAGAATGACAGGAAGAAAAAAGTATAGAGAAGGCATGGAACAGCTCATGATCCAAAGCACACAATGTCATCTGTAAAACATGGTGGTGCCAGTGTGATAGCATGGGCATGCATGGCTTCCAGTGGCACTGGGTCATTGGTGTTTATTGATGATGTCACAGAAGTCTGAAGCAGCCAGATGAATTCTGCAGTGTTTAGAGATATACTGTCTGCCCAGATTCAGCCAAATGCAGCAAATTTGATTGGATGGTGCTTCACAGTATAGATGGACAATAATCCAAAACACACTGCAAAAGCAACCCAGGAGCTTTTGAAGGAAAAGAAGTGGAATATTCTGCAATGGCCGAGTCAATCACCTGATCTCACTCAAATTGAGCATGAATTTCACTTGCTGAAGGCAAAACTAAATGGCAGAAAGACCCACAAACAAAGAACTGAAGACAGCTGTAGTTAGAGCTTGGCAAAGCATCAGGAAAGGAGGGAACCCAGTCTTTGATAATGTAAATGGGTTCCAAACTTCAGGCAGTCATTGCCAGTAAATGATTCTCAGCAAAATATTAAAAATGAACATTTTATTTGTTTGTCCAATTACATTTGAGCCCCTGAAAATGGGTGGACTGTGTATAAAAATGGTTGCAGTTTCCTAACATTTGTACTATACTTAATATTTATGTTCAACCCCTTGAATTAAATCTGAAAGTCTGCACATCAAATTAATTTGGATTGTTTCTTTTTAATTTTATTCTGGTGGCATACAGAGCCAAATGTATGCAAATTGTGCCTGTGTCCAAATATTTATGGACCTAACTGTAAATCATCTCTTCTTTATAGGGAAAACTTCTTTTCAACTGCTAATTTTGCTTCTCAGCGTTTTGGCTAAGATCAAATTTAGTATATGTTCTTATCAGTTTTCAGGTAAAGAACGTTGTGCCTCTTGTTGAGTGGGTGGGCTGATTGGTAATCCCCATTGTAATAAGGAATAATTTTCCTCCCAGGTTGAATCTGGTCTGGTTCTCCAGGCTTGTCCCCAGTTGAAGGCAGGACTCTCTTTAAGTGCTAATGCCTTCCTGGTAGGAATGGGACTGCATTTGTTAGGCCAGGGGCTGGGAGGCATAAGAGCTCTTGGTGATGTGCCTTCCAGGGGGTGGCGCCCCAGGGGTACTGAAAAAATACTTTGTAAGTGGTGCGCTTTTGAGTCTTTTCACTGACACTAGGATATGTCACTAACTGCTTTTCTTGCACATCCCTCATGTGCAGGCATTTTGGATAGTCTCCAGCAGAATATTTTATACTGGCTAGAAGGCCTGCCTTGCCATTGCACATGGTACTCTTATTTTTCACTATTTATGCACAAGCACTTGCACTGCACATGTTTATTTGTGGTTGTTGTTGTTATTTATGCACAGAGATAGAAGGTGCAGGTTATCAGGGCCTTTAGGTCTTTTTCCTCTTTGCTTTGGGAGAGCTCCTAACCAAATATTTGGTGGGCCAGCTTCAGCTGGTCCCTAAGAAGCAGGGTCCACCTGCCTTTGGACTAGGTAGACCATAGAGTACCTTGCCCCTATTAGGAACCTTGCACCCCACAGGTCTCAGGGTTTTGAGGCCCTTACTCTTCAGAGATTTGGTTATTTCTGTACTGTTGTGTACACTTTTTTGTTCACAGGAGTTCAACAAGCACCACACTGCAGAGCTCTGTAAAAAAAGAAAAAAAATACAGGTCACTTTAATGACAAAAAAAAATATGTAAATCTTCTTGTACTTTACATTGTCCAATTTTTCCCTCCTACAATCAGTTTCTCTGCAGAACACTAGTGCCAATTACAGCTAACACTCCTCCAAGCATTTCAGCATCTAATCGATACTATAAGCAAGTGGGAAACATTTACATATCATTCTTCTTTCAGTTTTCTTTCTCAAATCCTTCTTTGTTCCTAGAACTCTAGTAAGTCTAGCTCTCCCTTAGCCTAACCCCATAACATTTTATTTATTTAAATCCAATAAAGTTAAATATCAAAGGCTAAGCTAACTTGGAGCTGACATTCTCTTAAAAAGTAATCATGGCTACTCTTGCCCTTTAATATTAAAAGGAGAAAAAACATTTCAGGTATAATCCTAGAGTTTCAGTTGACCGTGATTATATGAGAGAGTTTCTTTTAATTAGGAAAAATGAGCTGTAATCAGTGTAGCCAAAAAATAACACCGAAATGTAAGCATGTTTTTAATTTCAGAGTTAATCATTTGGAATTTCAGTGTTTCCCGAATTCAGTCAATTGTTTCCCAAAAGTAACATAGCTGGGTCTGACCAGCGGATATTCTGCCTTCATTTGCTCAATTACGGTTTCTTATTATAGCTCTGATTACCTGGACTATAGACAGCGCTATCAGCTAATTAGTGAAAATACAGTATCTATTGTTTACAGCACAGGGAAAAGTGACAGGCCATTGACACTAGAAAAAGAAAGAAAACTAGTCACAAGTACGACAATTAAAAAGTACAAATTAAGTCCTTTGCATCCACACTAAGTCCATTGATAACGCAGGCCACCAAAGGTCATATTTGTAGAGTAAGTGGGGTCATGGTGCACAGGCATTCATTTCTCATTTGTGATGTTATCTAACTGTTTTTGTAGGCCTTTGCCAATTATTTTGGACATGAACAACAATTATCCAGAAAGCAGTTTATTTGCTCACAAATAATTTTTCTGTCGGCAACTAAGACACATTCTTGATAATAATGGAGCTTTTGAAGCCCACCTAGAGTTGACAAAAAGGCAGAGAGGAAATGAAGGACATTAAAATAAATACAATATATAAAAATTGCTAGCATTAACTAAGTGCAGTAGTAGGTAGACCTTCTCACCTAACATCAATGCCTGACCTCACAAATGTGCTTCTGGAAGAATGGCCAAACATTCACATAGACACACTCTTAACCACTTGCCGACCGCCTCACAATGATATATGTCGGCAGAATGGCACGGGCAGGCAGAGTAACGTATGGGTACGTTACTCCCCTCCCGTGGACGGGGTGGGGGGCGCAATCACGCCCCCCAGGTGCCCAAGGCAGTCAGCATAGTTCCAGGAGCGATCCGTCCTGAGGGGGAGGCCACTGATTCATGGCCTCTCCCTCATGATTGCTCCTGGCGAATGAGAAGCTTCCTCTGCTTCTGAAATGTAAACAGAAGCAGAGGAAGTGATCTCTCCTCGTGGAGCCTTTTTGTTCCGGTGTCTTGTCGAATACAGTCCCCTATCCAAAAGTGTCCGCCCTGTACTGCGCAGGCACAGTACGGAGGACAAACGAGACGCCGAAAGTCTCCGAAGTTCAACAGCTGATCGTCAGCTGTACACGGCGCCTGCGCATTTATTCTTACCCTATGTCCAGGATCATTCCCTACTATCCAAGTGGACATAGAGTTAGAATAAATAGTTGCCGAGCGCAGCGAGGCCGTGCCCGAAGCGTGGCGAGCGAAGCGTGGCGAGCGAAGCGTGGCGAGCGAAGCGAGGCGAGCGAAGCGAGCCCACGAGGGGCCCTCTTACACAGCCATCGCTAACAGGTGCCCGAGCGCCGTGTACAGCTGATGGTCAGCTGATCAACTTCGGACATTTTCGGCATCTCCTGCTCCTCCGTACTGCGCAGGCGCTGCGCCTGCGCAGTACGGGGCGGACACTATCTGATAGGAGGACACTATGTGTCAGAACACCGACTTCCGAGGAGAGAAGACATCTACAGTGAGTCTGCACCAACACTACACTAACACTAGCACACATAGGCACATAAACCCCCCCCGATCACCCCCGATCACCCCCCCTGTCACCCCATGTCACAGTGACACCAATAGCAGTTTTTTTTTTAATTTTTTACTGATTACTGCATTGGTGTCATTTGTGTCTGTTATAAGTGTTAGGGCAGTTAGTGGTAGGCCTCTTTAGGTCTAGGGTCTTTCATCACCTGTCGCCAGTGTCACTAAGCAATCTTTTTTCTGATCGCCTTATTAGTGTCACAGGTGACGCTATTTAGCCAGGTAGGTATTTAGGTTCACCATCAGCTTTTTATAGCGCCAGGTACCCCCATATACTACCTAATAAAGGGTTTAACCCCCTGATTGCCCCCTAGTTAACCCTTTTACCAGTGATCACCGTATAAGTGTTACTCGTGACGCTGGTTAGTTTGATTTTTTAGTTAGGGTCTGCGTCGCCCAGGCAGCGTCAGATTAGTGCCAGTACCGCTAACACCCACACACGCAGCATACACCTCTCTTAGTGGTATAGTATCTGAACGGATCAATATCTGATCTGATCAGATCTATACTAGCGTCCCCAGCAGTTTGGGGTTCCCAAAAACGCAGTGTTAGCCATATCAGCCCAGACATCTGCTAGCACCTGCGTTTTGCCCCTCCGCCCAGCCCAGCCCAGCCCACTCAAGTGCAGTATCGATCGATCGATCACTGTCACTTACAAAACACAACACACATAACTGCAGCATTCAGAGTCAGGCCTGATCCCTGCGATCGCTAACAGTTTTTTTGTAGCATTTGTTTCAGTTGCTGACAGCCTTTTTACCTGTGAGTCTCACTAGTGTACCAGTAAATTTAGAGCCCAAAATGGAAAATCGAAGGTACACTAGGGAAGGCCTACATGTTGAACATGACAGATAGTGAAGAGGAAGTAACTCATCTGTCAGATTCAGGCTCAGAATACGATCCTGTAGACAACAGCGGCTCCATGACAGATAGCTCTGATGATGGAGTTGTGGTCCCTGCCAAGGTCAGGCATGCTGTTGAGGTGCAAGAACCGCAGGGCTCTCGTATGGAGCAGAGAAGTACTAGTGCCGCTCATCATTCTGGTGAACTGGCAAGGTCTAGTACACCCTGGTCGTAGTCAAACCAGCACTGCTGTAACATGTGGTGACGTGGCGAGTCCCATAAGTGCAGTTCAAGCTGGCGAGGTGACAAGCACAAGTAGTGTCCCGCTGCCACCAAGAAGACAAAGACAGGCCCATCGAGCCCATAGTGCCCTTCCTGCTACATTCGCCAATCCTAATTGGGAACCCACCACTTCTGCAGCACCCGTACTTCCCCCATTCACTGGCCAACCTGGCATTCAGGTGGAAACAGTTGATTTTACATCACTTGATTTTTATTCGCTGTTTGTCACCGAAGATCTCTATAGATCTATTGTGGACCAAAGTAATTTGTATGCTGGTCAATTCATCGCCGCTAATCCCCAGTCCTTCCTTGCCAAAGATTGGAAACCAATTACGGTTTCCGAATTTAAGACCTTTCTGGGCCTATCCCTCGACATGGGCATAGTTAAAATGAGTACGTTGCGGTCATATTGGTCCACTGACCCAATTTACCATATGCCCATTTTCTCTACCTCCATGACCAGGGCATGATACAAGCAGATCTTGCGGTTCATGCATTTCAACAACAATGAACTCTGTTGTCCTCGTGGAGACCCTGACATCAAGTTGTCTGCGTTGATGTGTCCCTGATTACATTTTCTGACCACTTGTCTTTCAAACAGCATCTTCCCAGCAAGCGTGCCAGATGCGGGGTCAAGATGTATAAGGTCTGTGACAGGGCCACAGGCTATCCATGTAGATTTATGGTTTACGAGGGAAGAGATAATCACGTAGAGCCACCGAACTGCCCAGATTACATAGGGAGCGCTGGCAAGATTACGTGGGACTTGGTGTCACCCTTATTCGGAAAGGGGTACCATTTGTATGTGGACAATTATTACACGAGCGTGCCACTTTTTAGTCACTTGTTTGATCATCAGATTGGCGCATGTGGCACAGTGCGATCTAATCGCCAGGGCTTTCCCCAGCGGCTTGTAGATTCTCGTCTTAGGCTGGGGGAGAGAGCCTGCTTGAAGTGTAATATATGCTCACTGTGAAGTGGAGGGATAATGACAATGTTTTCCTTCTCTCGTCCCTTAATGCAATCACAAAGGTCCAAATTCCTACGGCGACTGGTGTTGAGGAGAAACCCCTCTGTGTCCACGAATATAACCAAAATATGGGAGGGGTGGACCTCAACGACCAGTTGTTGGCGCCATACCTAGTTGCCAGTAAGGACAGACGCTGGTACAAAAAAGTGTCTGTTTATTTCAATTGGCTTTGCTGAATGCACATGTGCTATACAGAGCTTCAGGATGGACTGAATCCTTCCTTAAAATTCCAGGAAGAGATCGTCGGAGCCCTTCTGTTTCCAGACGGTGCTCCACCTCACCTTCCCAATCCAAATGCAGTAAGCCAACTGTATAAGAGGCATTTTCCGTATGTCCTCCCGAGTACCCCTACCCAACGAGCCCCCCAAAGAAGATGTCGTGTCTGCAGCAAGCGTGGATATAGGCGTGACACCCGCTATTATTGTCCCTCCTGTCCTGACAATCCTGGTCCTGCATTGGTGAATTTTTGAACGCTACAATACACTAGTTGAGTATTAGCGTAGGGTACAGCACTGCACAGACTAGGACACACTTTCACAGGGTTTCCCAAGATGCCATTGCATTTTGAGAGACCTGAACCTGGAACCATTACAGTTACAACTGTTACAGTTACAAAAAAAGTGTAAAAAATAAAAGTTAAAAAAAAAAACACAAAAAATATAAAATAAAAAAACAAAAAAGTTGTTTTATTCTTCTCTCTCTCGCTATTCTCTCTCTGTATTGTTCTGCTCTTTTTTTACAGTATTCTATTCTGCAATGTTTTATTGTTATTATGTTTTATCATGTTTGCTTTTCGGGTATGTATTTTTTTTATACTTTACTGTTTACTGTGTTTTATTGTTAACCATTTTTTTGTTTTCAGGTACGCCATTCAGCTGCAGTGCGGATTTTTTTATCTTGACAGCAACAGCATTTTTTTTGTATTTGCTTTGCAGGTATGGTATGTCTTACTGTTATACTGTAATGTTACTTTGTTTTATTCTTAACCATCATTTGCTTAGCAGGTACGCCATTCAGTTGCAGCGCAGATTTATTTATCTTGACAGCAACAGCGTTTGCTCCCACGATACATAAAGCTGTGACTCCAGAGCTGTAGGAGGTGATTTCACCACCACAGTTAAAAAAAAAAAGCATATATGCTGAAGCATGGGGGCAGCAGAGGTGGAGGAGCGATGTGCTCCTAACTTTTGGGGTGGATGCCCCCATGCTTATCTTTATCTTTTTATCTTTATTCATCTTGACAGCACCAGCGTTTGCTCCCACGATACATAAAGCCGTGACTCCAGCACTGTAGGAGGTGACTTCACCACCACAGTTAAAATGGTGCATGTATGCCCATCATTAGAAGTGGGTGGATGAAGGGAGGTATTCTAATGGTGGGCATACCCACCGATCAATCTCTTTTTTTCATTCAGCCCACAGGCTCCATGAAAAAAAAGATTACAATATATGCCCAACAAGGACCAGCAACGTACTGATATGTTGCTGGACTTCGAGTGGTTATACCAGAATGATGCCTGCGGGTTTAGGTGTCATCTTGGTATCATTCTTTTCAGCCAGTGGTCGGCTTACATGTAAAAGCAATCCTAGCAGCTAATTAGCCTCTTGACTGATTTTACAAGCAGTGGGAGGGAATGTGTCCCCCCCACCGTCTTCCATGGTTTTCTCTGGCTCTCCTGTCCCAACAGGGAACGTGAGAATGCAGCCAGTGGTTCCACCAGGTGACCATAGAGCCGATCAGAGACCAGAATGGCTCCAATCGTCTCTATGGCCTAAGAAACCGGAAGCTTAATTTCATGACTTAGATTTCACCAGATGTAAACAACACCATTGGGAAATTTGGAAAGCACTTTATCACACCGATCTTGGTGTGGTCAGATGCTTTGGGGGCAGAGGAGAGATTTAGGATCTAATAGACCCCAATTTTTTCAAAAAAGAGTACCTGTCACTACCTATTGCTATCATAGGGGATATTTACATTCCATTATTTACATTACCTGAAAAATGAAAGGAACAGTTTAAAAATAAAATAAAAAAAGCAAAATAAATGATTAAAAAAAAAAAAGCACCCCTGTCCCCCCCTGCTCTCACGCAAAGGCGAACGCAAGCGTTGGTCTGGCGTCATATGTAAACAGCAATTGCACCATGCATGTAAGGTATCACCACGAAGGTCAGATCGAGGGCAATAATTTTAGCAGTAACTCAAAAGTGGTAACCTGTAAAGGCTTTTCAAAATGTATGTATGTCGCCGCTGCACATTTGTGCGCAATTTTAAAGCATGTCGTGTTTGGTATCCATGTACTCGGCCTAAGATCATCTTCTTTATTTCATCAAACATTTGGGCAATATAGTGTGTTTTAGTGCATTAAAATTTAAAAAAGTGTGTTTTTTCCAAAAAAATGCGTTTTAAAAATCGCTGCGCAAATACTGTGTGAAAAAAAAATGGAACACCCACCATTTTAATCTGTAGGGCCTTTGCTTTAAAACAATCTATAATGTTTAGAGGTTCAAAGTAAATTTCTTGCAGAAATTACACAAGGGTGGACTTTTCAGCATCAAACATTTTTGATGTGCAAGTCCGGTTTTGTGTGTGCAAGTCCGTTGTAACAGAGTTGCGACGGACTTGCGAATGACTGGACTTGCATACACACGAATGGACTAAAGTCCGTTCGAAAGTCCGGTCGTTTGAACGTGATGACGTACGGCCGGACTAAAATAAGGAAGTTCATAGCCAATAGCCAATAGCTGCCCATGCGTCGTTTTTTGTCCATCGGACTAGCATACAGACGGACGGATTTTTCGATTGGACTCGAGTCTGTCGGAAATATTTGAAACACGTTCTAAATCTAAAGTCCGTCTGATTTTCGACAGAAATAATTCCGCTGAAGGTCCGATGAAGCCCACACATGATCGCACCGGATCCGAATATGTCGAACCAGCCCGATCGAAAAGTCCGGTCGTGTGTACATGGCATAAGGGTGTAAATTTTTGATTTTACTCCTCACTGCCTATCACAGTTTCAGAGTCCATGGAATGCCCAGATGCCGCCCCCCCCCCCAATGACCCCATTTTGGAAAGTAGACACCCCAAGCTATTTGCTGAGAGGCATGTCGAGTCCATGGAATATTTTATATTTTGACTCAAGTTTCGGGAAAAAGACAAATCTTTTTTTTTTTTTTTTGCACAAAGTTGTGAAAAAATATAAAATATTCCATGGACTAAACATGCCTCTCAGCAAATAGCTTGGGGTGTCTGCTTTCCAAAATGGGGTCATTTGGGGGGGGGGGGTTGTGCCATCTTGGCATTTTATGGCCTTCAAAACTGTGATAGGTAGTGAGGAGTGAAATCAAAAATTTACGCCCTTAGAAAAACTGAAGGCGATGATTGGTTTTTGGGGCCCCGTACGCGGCTAGGCTCCCAAAAAGTCCCACACAGGTGGTATCCCCGTACTCAGGAGAAGCAGCAGAATGTATTTTGGGGTGTAATTCCACATATGCCCATGGCATGTTTGAACAAAATATCATTTAGTAACAACTTTGTGCAAAAAAAAAAAAAGTTTGTCATTTTCCCGCAACTTGTGGCAAAATATAAAATATTCCATGGACTCAACATGCCTCTCAGCAAATATCATCCATCCATTTTCGGATGAAATACGGACATACATGCATCCCTATGGGATAGCGGGTGTCATCCGCTGACACCCGATATCATCCGTCCCCGATATCTTCCGATTCTGCAGACGGAGGAAAAACCAATTTTTCTATCCGTCTGCAGAGCGGATCTGATGAACATGGACAGACGGTCCATGTTCGTCCGATCCCCCATAGGGGAGAGCAGAGATCTGACAGGGCGGTCCCTGCACAGTGTACAGCGATCCCCGCTGACCAAGCGGATGTTCTTGGGGCGGATCATCATGGATCCGTCCCGTGTGAAAGGGGACTTACAGTGTAAATTTGTGGTCCCTTCAAAATAACTCAACACACAGCCATTAATGTCTAAACCACTGGCAACAAAAGTGAGTACACCCCTATGTAAAAATGTCCAAATTTGGCCCATTAGCCATTTTCCCTCCCCAATGTCATGTGAATCGTTATGCCCTGTACACACGGTCGGATTTTTCGATGGAAAAAGTGCGATCGGATTGTGTTATCGGAGATTCCAATCGTGTGTGGGCTCCATCGGACTTTTTCCGTCGGAATTTCCTACACACAAAGTTTGAGAGCGGGCTATAAAATTTTCCGACAACAAAATCCGATCGATTAAATTCTGATCGTCTGTACACAAATCCGACACACAAAGTGCCACGCATGCTCAGAATAAATTAAGAGATAAAGCTATTGGCTACTGCCCCGTTTATAGTCCCGACATACGTGTTTTACATCATCGCGTTCAGAATGATCAGATTTTCCAACAACTTTGTGCGACTGTGTGTATGCAAGACAAGTTTGAGCCAACATCCGTCGGAAAAAAATCCATGAATTTTGTTGTCGGAATGTCCGATCAATGTCCGATCGTGTGTACAGGGCATTAGTGTTACAAGGTCTCAGGTGTGAATGGGGAACAGGTGTGTTAAATTTGGTGTTATCGCTCTCACTCTCTCATACTGGTCACTGGAAGTTCAACATGGCACCTCATAGCAAAGAACTCTCTGAGGCTCTGAATAAAATAATTTTTGCTCTACATAAAGATGGCCTAGGCTATAAGAAGATTACCAAGACCCTGAAACTGAGCTGCAGTGCGATGGCCAAGACCATACAACGGTTTAACAGGACAGGTTCCACTCAGAACAGGCCTCGCCATGGTCGACCAAAAAAGTAGAGCGCACATGCTCAGAGTAATATCCAGAGGTTGTCTTTGGGAAATAGACATATGAGTGCTGCCAGCATTTCTGCAGAGGTTAAAAGGGGTGGGGGGTCAGCCTGTCAGTGCTCAGACCATAAGCTGCACACTGCATCAAATTGGTTAGCATGGCTGTCTGGTGAACAAAAGCAGACTAAGGACATGGATTACTGGAACCATGTCCTGTGGTCTGATGAGACCAATATAAACTTATTTGGTTCAGATGGTGTCAAGTGTGTGTGGCAGCAACCAGGTGAGGAATACAAAGACAAGTGTGTCTTGCCTACGGTCAAGTATGGTGGTGGGAGTGTCATGGTCTGGGGCTGCCAACACTGGGGGGCTACAGTTCATTGAGGGAACCATGAATGCCAACATGTACTGTGACATACTGGAGCAGAGCATGATCCCCTCCCTTCGGAGACAGACGCAGGGCAGTATTCCAGCATGATAACGACCCCAAACACACTTTCAAGATGACTACTGTCTTGCTTAAGAAGCTGAGGGTAAAGGTGATGGACTGGCCAAGCATGTCTCCAGACCTAAACCCTATTGAGCATCTATGGGGCATCCTCAAATGAAAGGTGGAGGAGCAAAAGGTCTCTAACATCCACCAGCTCAGTGATGTCGTCATGGAGGAGGGGAAGAGGACTCCAGTGGCAACCTGTGAAGCTCTGGTGAACTCCATGCCCAAGAAGGCTAAGGCAGTGCTGAAAAATAATGGTAGCTACACAAAATATTGACAATTTGGGCCCAATTTGGACATTTTCACTAAGGGGTGTACTCACTTTTGTTGCCAGCTATTTAGACATTAATGGTTGTATGTTGAATTATTTTGAGGGGACAGCAAATTTACATCGTTATACAAGCTGTACACTCACTATTTTACATTGTAGCAAAGTGTAATTTCTTCAGTGTTGTCACATGAAAAGATATAATAAAATATTTACAAAAATGTGAGGGGTGTACTCACTCTTGTTAGAAACTGTGTGTATATATATATATATATATATATATATATATATATATATATATATATATATACATAGTGGGGACGGAAAGTATTCAGACCCCCTTAAATTTTTCACTCTTTGTTATATTGCAGCCATTTGCTAAAATAATTTAAGTTCCTTTTTTTTCTGCATTAATGTACTCACAGCACCCCATATTAACAGAAAAACACAGAATTGTTGACATTTTTGCAGGTTTATTAAAAAAGAAAAACTAAAATATCACATGGTCCTAAACATTCAGACCCTTTGCTCAGTATTTAGTAGAAGCACCCTTTTGATCTAATACAGCCATGAGTCTTTTTGTGAAAAATGCAACAAGTTTTTCACACCTGGATTTGGGGATCCTCTGCCATTCCTCCTTGTAGATCCTCTCCAGTTCTGTCAGGTTGGATGATAAACGTTAGTGGACAGCCATTTTTAGGTCTCTCCAGAGATGCTCAATTGGGTTTAAGTCAGGGATCTGGCTGGGCCATTCAAGAACAGTCACGGAGTTATTGTGAAGCCACTCCTTCGTTATTTTAGCTGTGTGCTTAGCGTCATTATCTTGTTGGAAGGTGAACCTTCGGCCCAGTCTGAGGTCCTGAGCCCTCTGGAGAAGGTTTTCTTCCAAGATATCCCTGTACTTGGCCGCATTCATCTTTCCCCCGATTGCAACCAGTTGTCCTGTCCTTGCAGCTGAAAAACACCCCCACAGCATGATGCTGCCACCACCATGCTTCACTGTTGGGACTGTATTGGACAGGTGATGAGCAGTGCCTGGTTTTCTCCACACATACTGCTTAGTATTAAGGCCAAAAAGTTCTATCTTGGTCTCATCAGACCAGAGAATCTTATTTCTCACCATCTTGGAGTCCTTCAGGTGTTTTTTAGCAAACTCCATGCGTGCTTTCATGTGTCTTGCACTGAGGAGAGGCTTCCGTCAGGCCACTCTGCCATAAAGCCCCAACTGGTGGAGGGCTTCAGTGATGGTTGACTTTCTACAACTTTCTCCCATCTCCCGACTGCATCTCTGGAGCTCAGCCACAGTGATCTTTGGGCTCTTTACCTCTCTCACCAAGGCTCTTCTCTCCCGATAGCTCAGTTTGGCCGGATGGCCAGCTCTAGGAAGGGTTCTGGTCATCCCAAACATTTAAGGATTATGGAGTCCACTGTGCTCTTAGGAACCTTAAGTGCAGCAGAAATGTTTTTGTAACCTTGGCCAGATCTGTGCCTTGCCACAATTCTGTCTCTGAGCTCTTCAGGCAGTTCCTTTGACCTCATAAATCTCATTTGCTCTGACATGCACTGTGAGCTGTAAAGTCTTATATAGACAGGTGTGTCGCTTTCCTAATCAAGTCCAATCAGTATAATCAAACACAGCTGGACTCAAATGAAGATGTAGAACCATCTCAAGGATGATCAGAAGAAATGTCTGTGATGAAACGTGTAAGGCAGAGCTACGCACTTACGTCACACCCAGCATACTGACAGGGAGCTCGGATCGCAGCTGAGGCGCACGCTGTGTGCCGTTTGCTCCCTGGACTTTTGCTCAATGTTTGACTACAGGTGTAGCATTTTCTCCCCTGGTGGGAGACCATTGTTTTTATCCGTTTTTATAAATAAAAAGTTTTAAATTGCTACACTATGGGAGCCCCGTTCTTCTTTTCTCAAGCGGATGTGACTACTGATAGCTGATCAATCGTCATCTCCTGGATACGGCCGTGCTGAATACAGGATTGGTGGGAACGTCCCATCCGGGATAAGAGCTCATCCACCTTTTTTACTACATGCTGTAGGGGTGCCAGGAGCTGGTGAGTGGGGACCCTTGAGGGGGATCACAGAAATCACTGGATGCTGTGTGGAGCACAAGAGTCACCTTAGATGTTTATGAACATTTATATATACATAGATATCTCTTTTGGACACAATCTTTGGAAGCATTTTTTGCACGATTATTTTTTGTATGATTATTTTCCTGAAATGAACATTATGCCATTTTTGGAGGTTTATATATTTTTTTAATCACTTGTATTATTTTTTGCCTATCATATTTGCTGTTTTGCATATGGTGCTTTTCTAGCACTTTCACTTTTACAATTGTGGTATTTTATACGTGATTTGGATTTTCATCGTTTCTGCATATATATAGATATATATTTATATAATTTTCAAGGTTGTCACCTTATTGCTAGTTGAAAACCCCTGTGGGGGAATTTTCATTTTCTAATGATGGTTCATTAGTGCAGGACTTATTGCGATTGATGTGGTTGCACTAGGTGCTTTGTTATTGAATTTTTTACATAGTGACACACGCCTTACACATCTTGTCTATATTAGGGGAGGCACAATTATTTTATTTTATTTATTAATTTTAAGGTGTAGTACACATATATAAGTCATCCCTTTTTTGTGATAAAGGATATACACATTAGTAACACATACATATAATCCATATTTATTTACTTTTATTTTATTTATTTAAATTTAATAATTTCCAGGTGGTTGGAGCATACCTACACTTGTATGTAGCATCAAACATTTGTGTAGAAACTCAGTTTCCCATAGGGAGCGCCATCCCCCTTTCACCTAAAATACCTGATTAATTTGTGACACCCCCTTATTTTTGAGGGGAGTTGACATTAGGGCAGGCTGCACACCTACCTATTAGTCCTAAGCACGGAGCTATTCCTATTTCTTGTACTGTTCTTTGAAATATTGTACCATGAGACCAAGTCAACGTAGTGCTCTGTTATGGGCTAAAGCAAAGTAGATTGAATAATGGTGACCTGGAACAGGAGCAGTGCTGCTGGACCTCGTTAAGTTAGTAGTAGACAGTGTAGGAGAAAACATGATTATTGAGGTGAACGTTGCTTTTATACTTTTAAAGTTAATAAAATAGAGTGAGGTAGTGCTACACATAATGTGAATAAGTTAAAAGAAAAAAAACCTTATCACAGCTGCTACCTTAAAAATGTGAAAACCACAATGTGAAAAAAATAAAATGTAAACCCAGGCAGCGCTTATGAACTCAATAATACAAAAAATGATAAATCAAATTACCAACATATAACAAATAGTGCTAATTAAACATATACACAAGCATAAAGTAAAACATTATCCAAATAAAGTTCAGTGCTGATTAAACTGTGGTGCCCTTTCCTTCAACCACAAGCAGTTCTTCACATATAAATAAAGATAATATACTAATCTAAATAGTGAAAGTGTCCAACACTCTCTGCACAGGGGTTGATTTACTAAAACTGGAGAGTGCAAAATTTTGTGCAGCTGTGCATGGTAGCCAATCAACTTCTAACTTCAGGTAGTTCAATTAAACTTTGACAAAAAAAACCTGGAAGTGGATTGGTTTCTATGCAGAGCGCCACCAAATTTTGCATGCTTCGGTGTTAGTAAATCACCACGAGTGCTCCACCCAAAATAGATAATTCACACTTAACCAGGTGTCAAGACTCCCATGAGCACCCTTTGGACAGCATGAACTCACCAGAAGAGTTGGACCTTCATAACAAAGGTCAAATATGCTTTTTAGGAAATGGGATGCACTCCTCCATACCTCTAGACCTTCACTCACAGGATGAGAAGAAGACAAGAATATATTCATAGCATAAAACCAAAAAACCTGTATTTCAAAGAGAAGTTTTTTTTTTTTTCAAAATCATACTTATGTAGGTGAATGCAGAAGCAGACTGAGAACAGAGCGATCAAAGACCGCTGATCACTCCATTCTCAGAACTCCATGAGCAGAGAGCTGGTAACTCTCATTCACCACTTTCTGCACTGCCCCCCTCCCTCGCTCACTGGAGCGCTGGGCTGTGGAGGGGGCTGGAGCGGTTCGCTGAGAGGCTGAGCCAGGTGCCGCTCCAGGGCTGTGGGTGGATTCCAACTTTATTGTTGCGATCTTGCCCCAGCCTGGACTGGCTCTGTGATGCTTCAGCCCGCTGTCTGCTGAAAATGGGTCACAGGAGTGCAAAACGATCTGCACTACTGTGATCCACAGGAGAAGTGCAGTCAAACAAG
The DNA here is from genome assembly GCA_037952925.1 of Lithobates clamitans. Lineage (NCBI taxonomy): Eukaryota > Metazoa > Chordata > Amphibia > Anura > Ranidae > Lithobates > Lithobates clamitans. The sequence goes on along the minus strand of JBBGZY010000292.1, from coordinate 8,473,539 downwards.
TTTTGGATGTATTTCTCCTTTAAGTTTATAAAAACAAGAAATGCAGTCACATTTATTGGTGCCTACAAGATGTTCAGCACAGACAGGCAAGCTCAATTTTGTATAGAGATCGCAGCTGCTCCACCTGTCACAGGAACTGGCTCGCAATCCACTAAAATTCTGTCTAACACACGGTAACCCAAAGGTGACATCAGAGCTGTTCAAAGTCATTCAGATCCACCCCAATGTATTTCACCCAATAGGCTTCCTCAGGATGCTGAATTATTGAGTTCATAAGCGCTGCCTGGGTTTACATTTTAATACTTTTTTTTAAACTGCTGGGCTTTCAATTATTTTTAAAAGATTTTTTTTAAAGTGAAATTCAGCTTTAACTGTCACTTAGAAGGTCTTTTTAAACAGCGGCGGTATGGCCATAGCACATTTTTAAGAAACAGGGGTTTGCTTTATAAATGTGAACTGGCTTAGGGAGTCCAATGGCAATGGTGCACAATAAAAAATAATTCAGAGGAAGAAAAAAAAAGGAGGAGAACCTGGTTCACAGGATCAAAAAAGGTCTCATGTCTGGCTTTTCAATAACACTGAGCTCTCTCGGCACTGTTATTATGAATAGGATGTATAATGTGGGTATCCCTGCAGACTATAGCAGACAGCAGATGGCGATAGCCACTCTCAATTTTGTTAATGAGCCCCATAGTGTGTGGGCACTTGATAGTTCCAAAGCAAGCAATATGGGACCTAAATTTAAACCTACAGACTATAGCGGACAGCAGATAGCGATAGCCACTCTCAATTTTGTTAATGAGCCTCATAGTGTGTGGGCACTTGATAGTTCTAAAGCAAAGCAATATCGGACCTAAATTTAAACCTAAACTTTTGTAGGATGGAAGTGAAAACTCGGCCTGTTATGCGTGAGCAATGACAGAAGGAACTTTACAAATGATCAGAATCCTATTGTAAATTGATTTAGGAAAGTGTAGAGGATTAGTTAGTAAAATAGGCTTAAATTAGGGATTAGCATTAATCCACAAATTACACCTGGTCTTTTGTGTAAATAAAGCTTACTCACCCTGTAAACAAAGCAAGTTTCACGGTATACCAGCTGTAAAAATAAAAATGTGCATTCTACGTTTTCTATCGCCATTGCACCACGCTTGAGAGATGAAAATTTACTGACTATTATTTATTAACATCTTTCCTTAAGCTCAGGTTCCAATGGTGACCTTTCCAAGCTCTGGTATCCAGACACCTATTGATCGGTGCTTTGTTATAGAATAACATTCAACGGAGTGACAGTGTTCTATTTTGACATCCCTCTGCGTCACAATAACATAATAACTCATTACAGGAAAAGTGCTATAATGTGTTATCATAGAGAACGACAGGTGAAGATAGAACTGTGATGTTTTTTGAGTGATGGAAACATATGCTGGCTCATGGTAATGGACTGAAGATAGGTGACATTCAAGAAAAAAAAATAAAGACAATGACATCAATAATAAATAGATACTTACTATTGCTGTAACAGACATCATGTTCAAGATGCACACTGCCACTTCCATTAAATTGCAATTCTATCCAAACAGGTATAGGTACAGTTGAGACATATAGTCTGTGTAGAAACCTTTACCAATTAAAAAGTTTGCAAAGTGGTATGAAAGTAAAGGGCTGACAGGTCCCCTTTATAAGGCAAAACTTTGTCACCAACTTTGTGCCTGTTTGCTTCCTGTTTGTAAACCCCCCCCCCCAAAAAAAAAATAGCAGATTAAACAGCATAGTGCTTTTGCTGTTAAATCTGCCCCTTTCTAAGCTGTAAAAAAACCTGGTTGATCCTGCCAGTTCCTGTGTCCACGTCTGTGTGCTGACAGGGGTAATTGTAGCTGCTGATCCATGATTACCGTGGTCAGGTTACTTGCCTCCGTCATCCCGCTGCTCTCCTCTCTCCCCCTCTCCCCCTCCCTCCCTGCCTGTCAGCTCCTGTGTGTGTGTGTGTGTCTCCCCCTCTCTGCCCCCCTTTCCCTCACGCCACTATAAGTAGCTGGCAGTAAAAGTAAAAATGAATTACAGTCAGCTCTTCTGTTCTACACTGTGTAAATATTTCTTTTTTTTTAAACGATGCCTGTAAATAACTTATCTTGGATCTGTTCTGGACAGTCACATAACCTCCGGCCACTCTCCTCCCACATCTAAGGGCTACAGGGAGAAGGGCTGAGTGGACAGCACAGCGGTCACGTGACCTCCCCCTGCTGATGTCAGAGGGGGATCTCGGCCCCTCCTCCTGTAGCTCATAGATCATAGTAATAAAGTGGCTGGAGGTCACGTGACTGGCCAGAAGAGATCAAAGGTATTTACAGCCATTGTTTTGAAAAAAACATTTACACTGTGTAGGAGAGATTAATAGAACAGAGGAGCTGGCTGTAATTGTTCTATACCTTTACAACCACTTTAGGATAATAGCTAGTGTGCAGATGGCGTAGAAATTAGTACAAAATGTATTAATATTTCAAAAGATTACAGCAATGCAGTTTTTTAAATAGCTTAGAAAAGAGCCCCATTGCAGATATTTGTCTTTGATTTTGTTCTGTTTCAAATGCCTTTTTTGTGCATTGACTTACCACCTTAGACCCAGCCTGTCTGGACAGTATAGTCACTGTCAGGGAAATCGTGTGGGAAGACGTGTGAGAAAATGTGCACATGGCCATAATAATTCTCAAGTGACAGCCAGACATTCCCTAACTTGTGTTTCTTGCTCACATTAATTCTCAAGTGACAACTAGGCATGCCCTAGCTTGCATGTGTAGAGGAAAGAAAAAGATCCTGGACAGCCGCACACCATAGAAGGCATCTTTATTGATATGAAGAAGTAAAATCCAAATGCAGTCACTTCACGTACAGGGAAAAACAGGAACAATAGCTAACGCGTTTCACGCCCTGTTGTGGCACTTATTTATAGCTAAATGACTAAAGTTTGATCATGTGTATATATAGAGACTTCGGGTTTTGATAGCCAATTAAAAAATGGTCTCAAAAAGAGACCTGCCCACACAATCAAACTCTAGAACAACACCCAAGAGATAGGAGACACCTGGGATGTGAAGTTGAATCTTAACTCAAAGATTAAAGACAAAATAATATAATAATATGATAATATAATAATGCCTGTAAAGATCCACCAAACTGAAAAAGTTTATTAAGTGAACCAATACATATATATGTGCACTAGACACATGCTTATTTTCATAATTCGCATTATTCAACTTCTCCCATTGTGTACATCCATAACCTTGGGATAAAGACCATGATAAATACTAATACAATATTAAACAATCGCAAAGTAACAAAAAAGCAACATTAATTTTCAAATTGTAAATGATAAATAATCTCAAAGGAAACCTGTGTGTAAATAATAATAAACAAAATTCATGTAAATGCCAAATCTCCTGAAACTATACAAAATCGCAAAATAACATATACATGAAATTGATGTGGAAATAACAATAATCCCATTCCAAACACTATCAGTAATGTCTTAGTAACTGCATATATATTTATATATATTTATTTATATATATAAATAAACCTAATTACATTTGAAAATTGTCTAGATAAAACCTTCATTTTCATTAAAAATTATTATGTATAAATCATTATTCCAACATAAATCCATGCACTCAAGAAAAAAGCAAAACCTACTCGATGACATCTGGAATCCATTCATGTTGGATTTACAAACAAAAAATACATATATCCCAGATTTGCAATAAACAGCATTAAAAAGGAAAAAAGAAAAAATACAAAAAATCGTCATCAGATGGTGCATGTAAAGAGTGGGAAAGTAGAGAGGGACCCTAAATAAATTAAGTAAACATCTTTTAAATGGACTTGACTATGTATGCTAAATAACGTAAACTTCAAACAGTAATCCAAAATTAATGGAGATTTATGAATATTATATGGATAGCTATACAAGAAACAATGAACAAAGAGCAATAATCTCATTGTACCTGTAATTGCTATGGGAAAGGTAGTCACGCTACTGATTTTTTCAGTTGAATCTCAAAAGGATCCTAGAGGATCAACAGGTATTATGTAAGCAGATGTGTAGGAGACGTATGCCGTATACACACGGGCGGACTTTCTGACCGGACTGGTCCGACGGACCGAATCCGGCGGACAATCCCACCATTTGTGGGCTGCATCGGACTTCCGATGAACCGTTTTGGTCGGAAATCCGACGGACTTTAGATTTGAAACCTGCTTCAAATCTTTATGTTGTAACTCCGCTGGACTCAGTTCCAAACGGAAAGCCCGTTCGTCTGTATGCTGGTCCGACGGACCAGATACGACGCAAGGGCAGGGTACTACATCTCGCGCTCCCTGCAATAGGAAAAAAAAATGTCCCTTAGGTCTGGTATGGATTTTAAGGGGAAACCCCTATGCTGAAAAAAACGGCATGGGGTCCCCCAAAAATCTATACCAGACCCCTATCCGAGCACGCAGCCCAGCCGGTCAGGAAAGGGGGGTGGGGAGGAGCGAGCGCCCCCCCTCCTGAACTGTACAAGGCCGCATGCCCACAACATGGGGGGTGGGTGCTTTGGGGGAAGGGGGCACCCTGCGGCCCACCCCAAAGCACCTTGTCCCTATGTTGATGAGGACAAGGGCCTCTTCCCGACAACCCTGGTTGTTGGGGTCAGCGGGCGGGGGGCTTATCGGGATCCTGGGAGCCCCCTTTAATAAGGGGGCCCCCAGATCCCGGCCCCCCACCCTATGTGAATGAGTATGGGGTACATCGTACCCCTACCCATTCACCTAGGGAAAAAGTGTCAATAAAAAAACACACTACACAGGTTTTTAATGTAATTTATTAGACAGCTCCAGGGGTCTTCTTCCGACTTCAGGGGTCTTCTTCCGACTTCGCCGCTCTCTCCGGCCTCTTCTCCCGGTGTCTGGTTCTTCTTCCGCTCTCCGGCCTCTTCTCCCGGTGCTCGGCCTCTTCTCCCGGTGTCCGGTTCTTCTGCCGGCTCCTCCGCTATCTTCTGCTGCTCTTTTGCTAACGGTGGCCCAGACTTCTGCGACGTCTTCTTCCCTCTTCTCTTCTTCCGATGTTGACATGACGCTCTCTCCCGCTGTAATGCTGTGTGAGCACTCCGCAATGACTTCTATAGGCGGTGACCCCGCCACCTTATAACGTCACAGTCCCGGGGCATGTTGGGACTGTGACATCATAAGGGGGTGTGGTCATCGAGTGATGTTTGAAAAAGACCAAAAATGTTTGAAAAAAAATGTTTTACTTTTTTTCTAAGTAAATTTAAACTAAGTAATTAATAGTAAACTAAGTAATTTATCGCCTTTACTGATGTGCACTGATGAGGCGGCACTGATAGGCTGAACTGGTGGGCATTGATGAGGTGGCACTTATGGGCACTGATGAAGCGGCACTTATGGGCACTGATTAGGTGGCACTGATCAGGAGGCACTAATATGCTGCACTTATGGGCGCTGATAGGTGGCACTGATATGTGGCACTGATGAGCACTGTTAGGCGGCACTGATGGGCACTGTTAGGCAGCACTGGTGGGCACTGATAGGCGGCACTGGTGGGCACTGATAGGCGGCACGGATAGCCGGTACTGATGGGCACTGATGGGCATTGATGGGTGGCACTGATGGGCATTGATTGACAGCAGTGATGGGCATTGATGGGCAGCACTGATAGGCGGCACTGATTGCCAGCACTGGCTGGCATCGCTAATGGGCACTGATTGGTGGCACTTGTGGGCAGTGGTGGGCACTGATTGCTGCCACTGGTGGGCACTGATAGCTGGCATTGGTGGACAATGGTGGGCAATGATTTATGACACTGTTTTGCAATATTGTAATCAGGGCACTGATGATCACATGACATATGGTTGTATGTGCATGTGTATATACTGTATACTGATGGTGTCAGTAGAGCAGTGGACAGTGTCAGAAGGACAGAGATTGGTGTCTGTAGGGAAATGGATGGTGTCAGTAGTTTTTATTATTTTGTTTATAAAATTTTTTTTTTTTTGTTTAAAAAAATTATTTTTTTTAATTTTAGTTTATTCATTATTTTTTACAATTTTTTTAGGAGCTCTGTTAGGGGGCTTTGGTGAAAAATCATGGCCTATGTTCTGCCTGCTGTTTTGGTACCTTCTCTGCTCACCCAATTTCAACCCTAGCCTGGCCCTGACTCTGCTTTGGTTTCTGATTCTGCACCTCTGCTGCCCGGCTGATGTTGATTCTTGCTTGCCTGACCACCTGTTTGCAAACCTGCTTGCTGTCTGCTGTTCCTGCCATAGTGCCTCTGCATCTGCCAGAATATCTTACATTGGCTTATTGGCCAGCCTGCTGGCTGCCCACTTTTCTGTACCTGCTGCTGTGCCTTCACATCAGCCAGCATATTATTCCGTGTGCTGCCCGACCCCTACTGCAAGGTTCTTCCAGCCAGGGTCTCCTACAAGGCACCAGTGCCACTATGTGCCCTGTTATATCCTGTCATCACCTCCAGGAGAAACAGGACAGTAGTAAGGGGAAGCCCTCTCATCAGCTCAGCCTTGATCAGGTATGTGACAGTTACCTGCTGAATTGGCACTATCCACAGGCAGGCCTGTACTGGCCATAGGGACTACCGGGAGATTCCCGGTGGGCTGATGGCTCAGTGGGCCAGTCAGGTGCAGTCCTGGAGCCGCTCCTCTCTGACAGTGAGTGATCGCAATTTCACTCCTGTCAGGAGGTGAAGCTTCCTTCCATTAGGCGTTATGCTCCTTCCAGCCTGCAGAGGGAGATAGACCAATGGCAGACTTTCCTTCCTCTCTCCCCTATCATTTGTTATCACATGACTGGAGAGAGGAATGAGAAGCTGCCTTCAAAATGGTGAGTACATGTGGGAGGGGGAGGAGAGGGAGGACACTGATGTGAAGGGCTGCTGATGGGGGCTCTCTGTTGGGGACACTCTGATGTAAGGGGGATGCCGTTGGGGACACTCTGATGTAAGGGGGATGCCGTTGGGGACGCTCTGATGTAAGGGGGACGCCGTTGGGGACACTCTGATGTAAGGGGGACGCCGTTGGGGACACTCTGATGTAAGGGGGACGCCGTTGGGGACACTCAAAATTAAAGTGGGCCAGTCATTAGGAAGTCCAGGGCCAAATTTTTGTCCCAGTCCAGCCCTGTCCACAGGCAGCTTAACTCTTCAAGAAGACACAGAATTTGAAACCAACATAATTTGACTTCAGCTAACTGGAGCACAGAGGATGTCTTTTCAGTCCTTTGTAGTGTAAGAACACAATGAATTTCCTAAGCCTAGTCTCTGCAAATAACTAACACTGACAGAGGGAATATTAAAGAAATGGGGAGAGTCTAGTTAGAGACTAAACTGACTAGTACTAAACAGAAGGGGAGGGCAGAGGGAAAAAACCAAGATCACATAAGTAAACATGTGATCGGCTCAGAACCGCAACTAGATGACAGCCTACTACAAAACAGCAACCTGATGTGGTTCAATGCAACACAAAAAATACATTTAAGTAGGACAGAACAGTTAGCTATGCAGTCAACGGAATAGGAAGTAAAGTTGAATCTACTCAACGGAGACTAAGAAAAAAAAAAAAAAAATTGTTTGTGGTTTCTCCTATTTAGTACACTTTTAGGGTGACCCTGTCCTGACTTTAGAACAGTATGAGGTTGCCATTACTTGCCTCCTCCAAAAAATGCTTATTGTCAGCCAGAGCCTAGCTTCAATCATGCTTGTGTCTAAGATTCAGAACAAACCTTCTAAAAATAAGTGTCGGAAAAGTGTTGAAAATTCTTATCTTTATACTTGTTACTGATCATTGACTCAGGAAGAATGAAAGCCAATGAATCAACACAACAGACAGACAACTAACATTTTCAGAAGGAATAGTCAGCATGGCAGCCTCCATGATTCTCTTGTGGCGGGTTGCCTTTAGACCTCAAGCACTGTTTAGCCCTGAAAGCCTTTTTCTCCTGGCAAGATAAATGCTGCTTAAAAAAAACGTGGCAATAGCCGTTTATTGCACACACGTTTATAAGGTTCACTTAAGCTTGTTTAGGTGCATCGGGCGTTTGAGCATTAATGGATCCATTGGTCAGAATAATAATGTATTCTGGCCATTAGAATGCATTTACAATGAAACGCTTAAATGCACCTAAATGTGTTTATGCGTTTTTTTCTTGAAAGATCTTGTAAATGGGCATAGAAACATAGGCTGACAAAGAGTTGCTTTTGCTGAAAAAAAAATGCCAAACACCAAAAAGCCAAAGTTTGGTCTGAAATTGGGTGCTGGGTGAACATTTTTAAAGTAGACCTGTGCCATACAGAAAGTAAAAGAAAAAGTAAAAGAAAACTGGGCCTAATTGCAGGTACCAAAAGGTGCTAGGACATAAGTTTAGTGCTAAAGGATTTTTCTAAGCACTTATGACTAGTTCAACAGTGCACACCTATCGCACTTCCCACAAAGACAAGCCCAGAGCAAAAGGAAATGAAATTACATAAGTGAAGGGCAGGCATGACAGGTTTAAGCAGGGCACAGGGAGAATAGAGTTTATGTAAAAGATTAGGAGATTGGTGGGTTAGGCAGGAGGGAGGAGCTACATGAAGCAGCACGTGTCCCTCCTCAGCTCAGTGGTAGCATTGGGAGTGAGCTGTGAGGAGCTGCAGGACTATGGCTGAGGAAGAGGCTTTGCTGGACAGGCTTAGGGAGGAAGCGGTGACAAGGGGGATGGATGGCTGCAGGGATGGCTTACAGCGGCATTAGGAGAGGGAACCCCAGAACTGAATATAGCAGTGAGAGAGTCCACACGAGCTCGGTGGTCACGGCCGCCGGAGCGCTTCTCCCTGGACTCCCCCCCCTACCCCAGGGCTCATCAGCAACATGGGAGTCCCTTGAGGGCCCCTTCAGGGCGCCCTGCGAAACGATTAGCAGTGCGCACGGTGGGGGGTCCTGGGAGGAATCGCGGTAGTGCGGCTGCTGGCACGGGGAGGGAGATGGAACATGCGGGCTCTACCCCCTGGCGTTAGTGCAGCGGAGGGCGGGGCTCCAGCGTGGGATGTAATCCGCAGCGGCCGCCGGGCCTTATCCATCTGCAGCTGGTGGCCCCCAGGCGGTGGTGGGGCAGAGGACAGAGCCAGAGGAGAGGAGAGAAACAGGCTGACAGAGCGGTGCAGGCGGCAGAGGCCCAGGAAGTCGTTGGGCGGATCCAGCGCGCGGAGGCACGGCAGAGATCAATGCGGATTCTTGGCATCCGGGGATGAATCCCCCAGAGGGCTGTCAGAAGGAGCCGAAGAAATGGTGAGCGATCGATCTGAGGGTGAGCTGTCGCTGTCGGATGATGAAGTGCTGTGAAGACGTCCAGCGGCAATGGAGGCGGGACCGTCAGCTGGTGGGACTCTTCTTAGGCAGCCTAGAAAGTCAGTTTTTTCTCAAATGTGTATTGTGGGGGATGCTGGGTCGGGGGTGGGTGGTGGGATTAGGCCTGGTAGTCATATCCCCCCCGCAGCGGGCGATTCTGCCCGTTTCCCTCACTCTGGCTGCATCGGTCAGCGACCATGCCACGGCGGACCTCGGGTTACAGGGGTTTCTGGCAGGTTTAAAGGATTTGTTAAAAACATTCAAGCCAGGGAGGAGCAGGGTCCCGTCGCCGGCTATGGCATGGGTGGCGCAGGGAAAAGGGGGGGTCATGGTTGCAGGGAATCCCATTGCAGGGGTTGCACCCACGCTTCCCACAGCAGCAGCAACGCCCGCGGTGGGTGTATCGGCGGTGGTAGGACAGGAGGAGTCTCCCAAGATGGCGACGGGGGACACAGCTAAAAAACAGGATCTGGTCAGGTTGGCAGACTCTGCAAAATGTGAGGTTTATGTGTGTTTCAACGGGCTTCTTGGGGCGCACCTGAAGCCGGAGGTGAGGGAGAAGATATGGAAAGGTGAGTACGTGGAGATATTCGCACTACTGCCACTGGAGAAATTTAGTTTAGTTAGGGTAAAGCCGGAGGATCATAAGAAAGAGGATGAGGAGAAGAGGAGATACAGGCTTATTCTGCTGACTTTCCAGAATTGGCTCCAGGCTTTTGGCCTAATGGCTAGTGTGATCAGGGAGAAGAACCCTGAACATTGTTCGGCACTGTTCTGCTACCTGGACGCCGTGGGTGAGGCACAGAGTCTACGGGGGAACAGCGTGGTTGCGCTATGATGAACAGTTCAGGCAGAGGAGGGCGATACGGCCATTACTACGGTGGAATCACAAAGATATTAGTCTGTGAAAGCGACTTATGACGCAAGGACAATGAGTCAGTTTTTTCCAGGAGCGGCCAGTGCCTCATCCAAACCCAGACAATTGGCCACAAGAAAAAAGGGGGTGTGCTGCCAATATAACGAGGGCTCCTGCAAGTTTAGGGGGCCTGCAAGTACAAACACGAATGCACAGGATGCGGATGTGGGCACCCATTTTCCCGCTGCTTTAAACAAGGATAGGGCCATGCCGGGGAGTCTGTTAGTAAGAGAGACAACGCCGGTTAAAGTGGAAAAGATGCAGTCGTTTCTCGATAGGTACCCAGATAGGGGAGCAGCCAGGTTGTTGAGCATGGGGTTTTTAGAATAGTTTAGGATTCCGTTGACCCTGGTCGATGCACCTCCGACGGCTGGCGATCTGCGCTCAGCTTTAAGGCATGCGGATGTAGTTTCGGAGAAACTAAGGAAGGAGGTGGCTTTGGGCCACATGGGTGGCCCATTCCCTAGTTTGCCATTCCTGGATTTGGTGGTTTCACCTTTGGGGGTTGCGCCAAAGAAGGAGCCTAATAAATTTAGGCTGATCCACCATCTTTCCTTCCCAAAAGGGGGATCAGTCAATGGCGCGATTAACCCGGCCATGTGTGCAGTATCATACACGTCTTTTGATGTGGCTGTATTTTGGGTATTTTGGGCAGAGCGCCCGTATGGCAAAAGCTGACATAGAATTGGCTTTTAGACTTCTTCTGGTACATCCGGATAATTTTAGGTTGCTAGGTTGCCATTGGCAAGAGGAGTTTTATGTAGACCGCTGCCTGCCTATGGGTTGCTCTATTTCTTGTAGGTATGTGCTACATTATTTTTTTTCTTTGAGCAAAAAGTATAGGTCCTGGTTGACCCAGTCAACTCCACATACCGAATAGGAATATTTGAAAAAAATTTAAAACTGATGGAACTTAGTAGAATTAGTAAACAGTCATTAATTAAAAGAGAGTTTTTATTATACAATTCCTAAAAGCTGCATAGGTGGTGTTTACAAATCCCCCTTAAAAACATTAGACACAAAATAATAACACATCATCAAGAGCCCAAAGCACCCCCAAAGGTAGAGACCCCTCCCTGTGTAAATTTAATAATTTAATATAGCTACAATTTAGCTTTGTAATAGAGATAACTATATATATATATATATATATATATATATAGTGTGTGTATATATATATATATATATATATATATATATATATATATATATAGTGTGTGTGTATATATATATATATATATATATATATATATATATATATATATATGTGTGTGTGTGTGTGTGTGTGTGTGTGTGTGTGTGTGTGTGTGTGTATGTATGTATGTATGTATGTATGTATATATATATATACACACATATCACACAATTCAACTTTTTTACGTTTTAGTAGTTGACTTCTTAAAACCATGTGTCACAAATTCTTTTTCTTTTTCAAATAAGCTTCCCGAAGAAAAATAAAACAGACTTTTGTTGATTGCTTTCCTGAGAGCATATCATTACCCCATTTTTTGTCTGGGGTTCTCTTTTATCCACCTAACCTCTGGAAGATTTACCCCCCCTTCATGGTCAAACTACTTTTTGCAATACGGCACTGCGTTACTTTAACTGACAGTTGATCGGTCATGCAATGCTATACCCAAATACAATTTATGTCATTTTGTTCCCACAAATAGAGCTTTCTTTTGGTGGTATTTGATTTTGGCGCAATATACAAAAAAAAAGAGACAATTTTAAAAATAATAACAATATTTTTTACTTTCTGCTATAAAACATATCCAATAAAATAAATTAAAAAATCAAATATATTCATTAATGCAAACGTTATAGCGTCCACAAACTATGGTATATATTTATGGAAGTTTTATTCATTTATTTTTTATACTAGTAATGGCGATCAGTGACTTATAGCAGGATTGCAACATTGTGGTGGACGATCAGACACTAACATACACTTTTGACACTTTACATGAACCAGTGACACTAATACAGTGATCAGTGCTAAAAATATGCACTGTCACTGTACTAATTACACTGGCTGGGAAGGGGTTACACATCTAGGGCAATTAAAGGATTAACTGTGTGCCTACCCAGTGTTTGACTGTACTGTATGTGCTGTTTTTTTTTTTACGAGAAGAAATTAATTTTAGTCCCCCCCCCCCCCCCCCCCCACACCTGCCAGAATAGAGCTCTGCCTTGCCTACATAGGCAGAGCTCAGTTCTGAGTCTCTGCCCGACGATTGGCAGGTGCAGGCAGACATCGAATGTCCGGCACCCGCAGATCGGCTTCTGCTATAAATAATGACAGCAAAAGCAGCCCACCAATAGCGCATGCGCGCCCCCTGCAGGTGGAAGCGCAGGATCAGGCACAGAGCTGCCGCCCTGTAGCAGTAAAACTGTTATAGGGCAGTCAGCAATTTGTCAAGCAAAGATCTAACTTTGTATTTGCACTAGGAATATATATATTTTTTTTACCATAAATAAATAAAATCTATATACAATAGCAACAAAAGCATAAAACTGCAACTGGTTCAGCTCAGCAAAAACATAAACATTTTAGAAACTCCACAAGTATGTAATTGTATTATATAATTCTCTAACTTGTTGTAACTTGTTGTTTTCTCCAGATTATCTGCCAGAAAAAAAAAAGTGAGAATGGAAATGTAATTTTTTTTTTTTCACAGAAAATTACCATGTTGTTCTAGATGCCGAGATTAAATGATGATGGCTGTTTTGCAACCTGCCGAGTTGCAAAAAAACTGTGTACAGAGTATTGATATTACCTTTCTTTCTCTATGAGTTTTCTAGCTTGGAGCAAATTTTAATGTTGAGCAGAGTTGGAACAATTCTGTCCTAAGAAAATAACAAGAAAACATGTCATCAATTATTCAAGATCATATAAATTATGCATTTTTAATGTGCTCTCCCTTCAGATTAATTTGGAATGTCATATTTTAGCGATCCCTCAGTTATACTGGGTGGAAAATGAATGAGAAGCTTGCCTGACTTTTATCTCCAGAAGTCGAATGTCACCTTTCCATTGCAAATTTTGACTTATACCACAAAGATTTAGATTAAAGGGGAAATGTTGAGATGACTTTATTTTGAATGCTTATTGAATATTTATTTACTCATGACTAAAGGAGAGATACAGAGAGTGGGAGGTTTTACCATTGCTCAACTGTAATACTTTGAAATGCATGAAGAATTTCCATAAAATTTCCAGTGATTAAACCTTTCGTGACCAGAGGTCGTTGTTGCCTAAATGGCCAGGTAAAATTAGAAAGCATCAGCATGAGTCTTAACTTGACAACCATGTTATGACTAATTTGTATACCAAATAGCTTTTATATACTTTTTAACCCCTTGACACCGGCCTTACAAAAATATGCAGCCCCACTTGACTGGACTTGGCTCACTCCTAGCACTGAGACCGGGGTTTCACCAGGAGCCCCAGGCTCAGTACCAATGATCGGGACCCAGAACACCCAATTCTGGGGCACTTGATCGCTGTGACAGCCTCTAAATGGCTACCACAGTGATCAGTCATGGTGAAAAGTGTGTGTTAAAAAAAAAAATATATCAATCTATCATAATAATAAAAAATAAATAAAAGAAAAAAATAGAAAAATGAAAATACCTAGATCAAGGTTTTATCAAGGTCAGTGCCAGGGTTAGTGTTTTGGTCAAGGTCAGGTCAAAGGTCATGGTTAGTATATTTTCTGGACACTCTACTTGGGAGTGCCCTTGGTAATGGAGTGGGAATTAGGACCAGCCACTTGGAGGTTTACTGCCAGTGGTGCATCCTGGGAAAGGGTATGAATATTTTGGTTGACCTTGTAAAGGTGTCACCATATTTCCTCCAGGCTTTGGAGGGGTTGTACCAGTCTTGCTGTCCTAGGCCATCCTGCTGACTAGGGAGAGCCTTGTGCTTAACAGAATAGTCTCAGGGTTTAAGCCAGAAGCTGTTCCCAAAATGTTCTAGGAGAGGAATTCTGCTACAAGAGGTTTCCCAGAAAGCTTTGTGAAACTAGAGCCTTGGAGGCAGACTGGTAACTTGTCAGGAAGTCAGAATATAGCCCTCTACTCTCTAAGTTACTGCAAATTATAGAATGATCATTTCGGCTTGAATATCTTTGTTTTTTATGGTAAGTAATATAGTCCAGCGATCTGCATAATTTATGGTGAAAAAAAAACGTTAATCACCATAAAAGTGACTGGTGCTCATTGTTTCCGATCCTCACCACATGCCAAGGACACTTGCCAAGGACACAACTTTTGGGGGTCCCCACTAGCCTCCAGGAGGCAGGGTACTACTGCATATCAAACATGTAAAAAAAATAAAATGAAATTTGTTCTAGAGATTTCTTTTAAACAGACTCCAAAGTTACACAAATTAACACAAGCGCTCTTCAGTTAATTACTACCCAGTATCTAATTATCACTTTATTCCAATCGCAAATCTCCATGGCATTCCACATAAGTAAAAGTGCTTCTTATCAGCTACCATTGTGTCTTGGCATATCGAATGCTTCTGGATTCAGCCTTTTAACATGCAAGTGTCATACATGGCCAGATTAAATCACAACCAACTTGTCTTGAGTGCCTGTGTCATTCAATCTAATTGCAACAGTTAATAAATCAGTATCCCTATGTAGTTTAATTTGTAAACAGTGATTTGGGCTAACTGCCAAATTTGATTTAATGCTGACAAAATAATATTTAATTTATGGATCTAATTATTAACATTAATTAAGCTGTTCCAAGCCTCCATTAAGAATTATTTTCTTACAGTCCCCCAGAGTATACTCCCTTCCGTCTTTAAACTACAACAATTTACTCTGCACGTTTCACAAAATGCTTTTGGTCTGTTCTTTGCTACCCGTACCCTTGAAGTGTTTACTAGTCTCTGTTATCCCTTTGCCCTTTTGGCTGAAGATATAAATAGGTAAAAAAAAAAATACAAAAGCTGTATAAAGCATTGGAGGGATTACATCACCGATGTTTATTACATTCACAGGATAATAGCGTTGATTCTTGTTGACCCAGGTCAATTCACTAAAGGGAGAAATTGGTTAGCGTGTTTTATTTCGCTCTGTTGCTGCATGCTAACTTTTTTTTCACTAATCTTTTAGCACTCTGATGAGATTCTAAGCACATTTTTTTGCATACAGGAAATGGATGAGAAAAAAAAAGTCAGCTTTTGATATAGCACTTGCTTTGAGTACATGCACTATATACATTCGTGGCTGATTTATGGTTGGTTTTGGGTGAGTGTAAAATTGATTAAAATAAGTTTCTCCTGCAGAAAGAAGGAAGGAGCCCTTTCTGAAAGTATACAAAGAGTTTAGGCTGGAACATTGGTAAATTTTGCCTGTTATCTAACACTATTTAATTACTCTGGTATTTAAAAAAATCTCTTAAATATGAGTGTAACATACTTCAAGCGGATCTTCACTGCATCTGAGCACCAAAAACGCTATTTAATTCATTTTTAATATTCAAAGCATACTCCCCTATCCATACATGTCTCAATGCTTTGTTTTGTTGAGAAATCACTTTGAAAAACACTCCCCTAGCATATCTGGACGTGGCCATCTTGAATAAGGGCAAATAATTGATGTAGCATTTATTTCCTGGAGTCCATCTGCCCTTAGCTCAAGCATGCATTCAGGAGAGTGTCAAGAAACAACAGATAAGATCAGGCGCCTGCTGAGAAACCTGTTGTGGGGTGGTTGATGACTGTCCTGAGAGTCTTAGCTGCTAGGAATTAGGGACGGGCCGAACACCCCCCCGGTTCGGTTCGCACCAGAACATACCGAACAGAAAAAAAATTCGGCAGAACACACAAACACAGTTAAATTCTATGGGACACGAACTTGAATAATCAAAAGTGCTCATTTTAAAGGCTTATATGCAAGTTATTGTCATAAAAAGTTTTTGGGGACCTGGGTCCTGCCCCAGGGGACATGTATCAATGCAAAAAAAACATGTAAAAACGGACATTTTTTTCGGGAGCAGTGATTTTAATAATTCTTAAAGTGAAACAATAAAAGTGAAATATTCCTTTAAATTTCATACCTGGGGGTGTCTATAGTGTGCCTGTAAAGTGGCATATTTTTCTTGTGTTTAGAATAGTCCCTGCACAAAATGACATTTCTAAAGGAAAAAAAGTCATTTAAAAGTACTCACGGCTATAATGAATTGTCGGTCCCGGCAATACAGACAAAAGTAATTGAAAAAAAGGGCATGGGATCCCCCCAATCCATTACCAGGTCCTTCAGGTCTGGTATGAATATTAAGGGGAACCCCGCGCTAAAATTAAAAACAAAAATGGCATGGGGGCCCCCCTCAAAATCCATACCAGTATGGTTTTTAAGGGGAACCCCATGCCAAAATTGAGAAAAAATGTCGTGGGGGTCCCCCCAAAAATCCATACCAGAACCTTATACAAGCATGCAACCTGGCAGGCCGCAGGTAAAGGGGGGGCGAGAGAGCGCCCCCCTCCCGAACCGTACCAGGCCACATGCCCTCAACATGGGGAGGGTGCTTTGGGGTAGCCCCCCGAAAGCACCTTGTCCCCATGTTGATGGGGACAAGGGCCTCATCCCTACAACCCTTGCCCGGTGGTTGTGGGGGTCTGCGGGTGGTGGGCTTATCGGAATCTGGAAGCCCCTTTCAAGGGGACCCCCAGATCCCGGCCTCCCCCCATGTGAAATGGTAACAGGGTACAAATGTACCCCTACCATTTCACAAAAAAAGTGTCAAAATGTTAAAAAAGACAAGACACACTTTGGGACAAGTACTATTAAAAAATAAAAAAATAAAAATGTCCCACAAAGTCCCACACTTTTATTGTTTCACTTTAAGCATTATTAAAATCACTGCTCCTGAAAAAACGGCCATTTTTAAAACTTTTTTTTGCATTGATACATGTCTCCTGGGGCAGGACCCGGGTCCCCAAACACTTTTTATTACAATAACTTGCATATAAGCCTTTAAAATTAACACTTTTGATTTTTCATGTTAATGTCCCAAAGACTTTAACGGTGTTCTGGCGGCTTTCGAATTTGCCCTGATCACCGCATATTGTTCGGTGTGAGGCAGAACATCCGAACAACCAAAGTTTGGCCCGAACTTATGCTCGAGCCGAACTGTTCACCCACCCCTACTAGGAATGACTCCTGGGAGGGAGGGGGGGTGAAGGTTGCAACAATGTATTCCACAAAGCACTTAGACTGTGGTATGTAGTCCTGTTATAGTGGAGAAGAGTGAAAGTCTTATATTATAAACAGATTCCTTGATTAAAAAGGTAGTTTATTGACAAAATTGTAAAACTTACATGGGAACTGCCATCCCAAATGGCCAATGGTCTATCCACAGGTCTAAGATGTCCATGGGGTCATGCTTGTCCCCAGGTGGAAGGGACATGGGTGTGTCACTGAAAAAGCCAGCAATGTCATGGGTATTGGTGGTTGATAACCCCAACGGCAAAGTGGATGGATGACAGGGAGCCTCTGATCCATGCTGAGGATGGTATGTGCCCAGCCTGCAGCTCCACGAATCTCCTTGCAGTGGCACTGTTCGGTCGCGCATCTGCAGTTTTTTTAGACCCAAACCGTTTCACCAACTGCATCACTATCCATTTCTTCTCCGTACATATTTGCTGGTTATATATGGTATCAGTCAAAACTCCTATATAATTTATACTTCAATAAGTTACAGTATTTTATGCATCGGTTGAGGTTACAAAAGGTATCTTGGCTCCCAGCTGTTCCCAGCTGGGACATTATGACATTGCCTTGCAGGTTTAAAAAAAAAAAAGCCAGTGGTTTACTACCGCTTTAATGTTTAGGTATAGCCAACTTTTTTGTTTTTGATAGAGTAGGTAAGGGTAAACCTCTTGTCAGCTTAAATTTATGTTCTCTGGCCAGTTGGGAAGATTTCTCTTAACTCCTTGTCTATCATAAAAGTCAAATGCATGTCCATGGCCAAATATCTGTGCATGTGCATATTACAGGCCAATGCATAGTTATGGCCGTGTACACACCTGTGCACGTGCATTAGCGTGAATGAACAAGCACATCCATCAATGGCTTTGGTGCCAGCCAAGTTCCCTATTTAATGTAATTTTATAGCACAACTGAGGATAGTTGTTGAGTGGCCATCAGTGACCTGTGAATGTATCTGGGTTTTATATTTCCCATCCCATATGTGGCTTAGTTTGCCTCTTAACTCTGCTATATCCAGATCTATAGCTATTGACCTTGTTTTTTTTTCCTGACTTTGTCTTCTGCCTTCTGTTTATGTTCCTTTCCTCAGATATCAGACTTGTCCTGAATTCTTCCCTTGCTCCTGCTCCTGCTTTCCAAATTGGTACCTCTGCTGCCCGGCTGATGCCAAATCTTGCCTGCTATGACTAAAACTCAATTTCCTGTACCTAATGGTTCCTGTGCCTGATTGCCAGGTCTAACCCCCTACATTTTTTTGTAACTTATCTAAAATTGATCAAGGGGATCTATAAAATATCTGACACACCGTCCACTCTTGCTTTGGCAATTTACTTATCTTTTTTTCTATGAACAAAAATATACTTCCAAAATTAAACCAAAAAGTTTGGGCTATACATTTTGAAGAAGGAGGGGTGTTATATACTGTATGTATGGAATATGCCTCTGATTCCTCCTGTATTGAATTGTATTGTAACTGTGCTGTCTGCCCTAACATTGTAAAGCGCTGCACAAACTGTTGGCGCTATATAAATCCTGTATAATAATAATAATAATGTTGAAATTTAATTTTTTTCTACGTAATAATAGGGTTTACATTTTTTTCTTTGCTTTAAAGTGTAAATTGGTGTTTTGAGTTTTATCCTGTTTTGTATTGTTTGCCTTCATTTAGTAAGATATCCCTGCACACCCTGACAGGAGCGGATCCAGAGTCTAGTCTCGGGAGGGGCACTGCCAGAAAATAAGGTGTACCTGTACGCCATTTTGTGAAATAGCCAGCAAAGGATCTCCAAATCTATGGATAGTGTAGGACCCACTAATCATGGGGTACTTTGTCGCAGTAAGTGGGCTTAGCACCGTATAGCAATATGGTGTGACCAAATCCCCATATTTTTTGATAATATTTTTTTGAAAATGTTTAGGTGTTTTAAACTAGCCTTGCTGGAGGTAAATGTCTTTTTTGCATGTGTGTGCTGTAATATTTTCTTCTTTATAGCCAGCAAAGGCACGCGTGCTGATTGGCCAGAGGCAATCCAGCGGGTCCAGCCAAAGTGATGTCCGCCGGCCACCTGCAATCGCTCCACACAGAGATGGAACAACGGTCTGCTGATGTAAACAAGGCAGATCGCCGTTCTGTCAGAGATGAACAGAGTGATCTTGAGTTCCTGCTAACCAGGAACACGGATCACTCTGGTCATCTAGTCAGTCCATCCCCCACACAGTTAGCAAGCACCCCCTAGGGACACAGTTAACCCTTTGATCACCCCTGATGTTAACCCTTCCCAGCCAGTGTCATTAGTACAGTGACAGTGCATATTTTTAGCACTGGTCCCCAAAAAGTGTCAAAAGTATCAGTTAGGTGTCCGATCTGTCCGCCACAATGTTGTAGTCCTGCTAAAAAAAAACTGATCGCCGCCATTACTAGTAAAAAATAAATAAAAATGCCGTAAATCTATCCCATATTTTCTAGATGCGATAACTTTTGTGCAAACCAATCAATATACACTTATTGGGATTTTTTTTTTACCAAAAATATGTAGCAGAATACATTGGCCTAATATTATTATGACCCATATTGAGGAAGACATATTTTTATAGCAAAAAGTAAAAAATATTGCTTTTTTTTTTTAAATTGTCAGTTTGTTTATATCGCAAAAAATAAAATATCACCAAAAGAAAGTGCTATTAGTAGAAAAAAAAGGACATCAATTTTACTTGGGTACGCAATTGTCAGTCAGTTACAGTGATGCAGCGCAGTATCGCAAAAAATGGCCTGTTCATGGGGGTAAAACTTTCCGGAGCTGAAGGGGTTTAGATTGAACAAAACTCAAAGGGCAGCATTTGTTTTTCATAAATAATGGCAGTATGGCACACAAAATTTTGCAATTTTACACATTCGTTAATTCTTTTACTCACTTTTATATAATATTTTGGTGCTCTGGTGGAGGGGAGGGGCTCCAATGCTGAAGCAATGGAGATGAGCAGGATCCATTAATTGAACTGTCTGCATGTGCAGCCGGCAGCATCAGATGAAAGTGACACAGAGTCACTGCTTCTTCCTGTGTTCACACCGTGCTGTGGAGAAGTTGGAGGAAGGAGGTGGGTGGAGCCAACACTCTCACTGGGGGGGCGGAGAACGAAGAAGTCTCCGCTCTAAATGCTGGGGCTCTCCTCCTCCTCAGCAGCGGCTCCAGCCTCCGATGTGATTGACGTCACTGGTTGCTACACGCCAGGCAGCACAGGCGTTAGCAACCAGTGCAGGGAACACTAGCCAGCGGCGCAGCTCCACCCACCTCATCCCTCCAGCATGGCGTAATGACATTACATGGAGTTTTTCTCTCCACGCCGCTGATCAGCTGATTATACTGGTGTGAGAGAGATAGACTCGGTCGGGACTGCAGTGCAGTCAGTGATAATTTGGGGGGGGGGGGGCAATTGCCCCCTTGCCCCCCTGGATCCGCCCCTGTACCCTGATTCATTAGTACTATCCAGTCTAGCTGCACTTTGGTTAGGCTTTTTTTGGCAAGCAGTTCAAAAGTGTGTACCCACAGCCCAGTTTGCATAGGGAAATGTTCACTGCAGACAATTTAGGTAGGGGAATGAGCAAACGTTGCATCCTATTGGGGAGCATGAAAACATTCCTAAATTAAAAAGGAAATTATTTAGTAGCAATGATTAAAGTGACACACTCATCTCAAATATTAAATATTTTAGTGTAACTGCAATTTTATCGATCACCTTCAAGGTGAACTACAAACATTTCAGAAGTTTAGCAACCTTCTTTTTTCAGAGAAATTCCTGTTCAAACTGATTTCCGAATGGGAGGGTCAGCCTCATTATAACCACCTGAATAACTGTTGATATAAGAAAAGGTGCAGTGCATGCATTCCTTTAGATTTCTCTTTTGCAGGGAATGCCTAAAATTTGACTTGTAGCCAAGCACACAAACAGGGCAGGAGATTACTATGGGTGCTGTTGCTTTACAGAACACCACTGAGTTTCCATACTGAAAGAATTTTAAAATTTGAGCCCCCCTGCCCCAAAGCACCCCCAATCTTGAGGGCATGTGACCTGGTATGGTTCAGGAGGGGAGGGAGCGCTCACTTACCTCTCCTCCCCTTTCTGGCCTTCCCAGGCTGCATGCTCTGATAAGGGTCTTTTATGGATTTTAGGGGGAACCCCATGCCATTTGACAAAAAAAAATCGGCTCAGTAAGGACACCGCAGGATTCGTGGACAGGTAATTGTCCTAATACTAAAAGTCAACAGCTACAGTGTTTTTAGCTGGTGACTTTTAATATTTACTAAAGGAGCCTTGAGCTCCGCTTTAAGTAAAACAGCCAGGCAAATGATGCCACTTACAGTTAATGAGTGAATGTTCTCTCACCACACCCAACCTCCTAATTGTACAGGTAAAGAGCAGTGGAAGACTAATCAGGTCACCTCTCTGCTCTTTTTTACTATCCCTATGCTCCTTGTCAACATATTTGCATGTAGAACTTTGGCTGCCATTCCTGCTCCTATCTCTCTTAGTGCTGCTTTATAGGGGATTGCAAGTGTCTGATACGAAGTCAGATTCAGGTACTGTATGGTGCCCCAGTATCTGGGAGTAGGCTGTTGATGATGGTGCTTACTCTCAAGAACAAAAGAGTCTATTTTATTTCCAGGTTGTTAATGTTTAATGATCTTTTTTTGGCAGGATCACATAGTAACATTTTGACCACACAGCGCAACAGTTGTTTGAAGTGCTTTGAATGGCTAAAGGCTAAAATGAAAAATTAAGTTTTTATTAAAAAATGAAAACAAAAAACTTTTTCAGGTCATGTAACAGTGCCGGTTTGCACCATTAGATGGAGCTGCTGAGAAAATTTGTATTTGCATGTCTGTATCTCAAGAAAGGGTTGAGATCCTTCAATATTACAGCATAGAGGTGACCCAAACAGAGATTTCATTCTCTCAATTAAAACAAAATTACATACACAGCATGAGTGCACCACGTATCGATCTGTCCTCGTCCTCCAGAATGCTCATTGCTTAACTCCCTGGGATTGCAGCACTATGAACCCCGGCTTTGATTGGCCTCATCTTTTATCTTTGTTACAGCAATTGCAATCTTTCCCTTCAATCCAATTAAATACAAACAGATGCAAGCAGGGTCATTGAGCAGTGTGCCTCTCTAGTCAAATTTGCTTCCTTTATCAGGCTTAGGCTTTTGAGAGAGGTGGAATTACTATCTGTGGCTATTAAGCAGGTTTATTATGTGTATAATATATATTTATGGAGTAGAGTTAACAATATGCCACACAAAGTGCTTTTTTAATATGGAACACGACAGATTTCTAAGTGAAATATTTTAGATATTGCACATATATTTGCATGGCCATCTGCTGAAATATGCTGTTAACAATTGTGCAGCTGATGTGACATTCTCATGCTTGGTGAGGATCTTAAAGGAAAACTCAACTATTAACTCATCGTTTCCACAGTCTCAGACCCTCATTTTCATAAAATGACTTTACGATTAGACTCAATTCATTTGGAGAGCTTCCCCTACCATTTCTCATATGTGTCTCACACCATCCAATCTAAGGCCTCATTCACAGGGGGAGTATATTTGTGTACACCTGCGTGAATGACTGTCTTCACCTGCATGGGATCCACAGGTGCTTTGTGTATTCAAGTGCGGGCCGTCCCATTCATGTCAAAAGGGAGCAGCGGCTGTACAGACACTGTTCCCAATTTGTCAGCCATATACGGGTTCAGTTGCAGCATGTTAAAATCGAACTCCAGCCTTACCTTCAGTGTTGCGCAGTTGTACAGTTTCCTTTCCTGTACTGAACTTGCTTTTTCTGATTTCAGTGCATGCTGTGATCTTTTTCAGTGTGCTTTAGAAACTGCAGTAAGTCAGAGAATCTTTTATATCCTGGCTGGAGGGAGTCCAGCATAATCTACCAGGGATCTTCAAACTACAGCCCTCCGGCTGTTGTGGAACTACATGTCCCATGAAGCATTGTAAAACTCTGACATTCACAGACATGACTAGGCATGATGAGAATTGTAGTTCCTGAACAACTGGAGGGCTATAGTTTGGAGACCTCTGAGCCCTTTTTCTCCAGCCTCATCTGTCCCTAGTTCCTCCATTTCATTAATTGGATTTCAGTTCTTTCAACTCTGTAGGCTATGCTGCATCATATGTGGTCATTACCTAGGGCAGTCTACATGCAAATAGCTAAAACTCCCCTGGCCATGATAGTCACCCATCAAGGCATTTTAATATGTAGCACCCTCCTAAATAGGTGCTAGGATTAGTTAGATTTAGGCTCCATTCACACTTGTGTGACTTGTAATGCAACTTTGGACATCAAAGTTGTATGACAAGTTGTTTCCCATGTTTTACAATGATAACTATTCATATATGTGCAACTTAAAGTTGCAGCAACTTCATGCACTAATTTGGTCTGACTTTCATGCAACTTAAGGGCCATAGACTCCAATGTTAACCCTTGCATGAAAGTCGTACCTGAATGTTATGCAATGCAACTTGCACGCAACAGTTGTCCATTATCACTGGTCAAAGCCAAAGTTGTATCCAAGTTGCACCCATCCAAAGTTGCACCAAAGTTGCACTCCAAAGTTGGTACAACTTTTGAGTCGTACAAGTGTAAATGGAGCCTTAGTGTTGGCCCACTATGTTCAGTGGAGATGTGTTTTTGTTAGGTACATTTAGCTTGCCTCACTGTAACCAGTGTGGCTGTACTCAGCGTGTTAAGCAGATCTAGTTGGGGCCACTGTAACCACTGCAGCTCATTATTTAGGTCAGTTCAGTGTTTTGGCTGCTGCTAGTCTGTTTACCCCCTCTATGCAGATCACACTATGAATATTTATGCAGCCCTGGCCAATTCCAGGGGTCAGGGCCCTGAAGACTGCTGAGAAACAGTATAAATAATCTGAGAGCCTGAATTCTTGGTCTTTCCCACAGAGGATCAGTCCAGCCTGGAGGGTTCCTGCCCTCCAGGGCAACACTGCTATGTGCTTACTTGGATGCTGAACCTACGGAGAGCTGGCTAGGGGCTGTCTGCTGAAGTAGTATCACTGGAGAAAGGTGTTGCATGGATGTGGGATGGAGGCAACCAACTTCCCTTGAATATTCTGTCAGTACAGACTGCTGTGAGAGATCTTAGAGTCTTTTTAGCTGCTGCCAACCCTTGTGTGCTAGAGAGTCAGCTGTGTGTTTGTCTAAATGGAACATTGGCTGGTCTTCTGAAGAGCTCAGTCTATCTAGTTCTCTGTGAAGGGAGAACTATTTATAGTGCTCTAAAGAAGCTTGTGTGCTTTCAACTGCTTCTATTACAAGCCAAGTCCAAAGTTTGCTACAAGCAATGACTTCTGCTTCAGCTTTGCAGAAAGGAGCTAACTGTCTTCAATCTGTACACAGTTCTGTTTTTGGAGTATCCCACTCAATTCCTTCAACCCTATCTAAGTTCTCCAAAAAATAAAAACAATAAAAACAACACCCCTAGACTGGTTATTGAGGAAAAGTGTGGCTGAGATTGTATGCCCGGCTGAGGGTCAATCCACTGGGAAAGAACCTGGGCAAATTTCCAGCGGCTCCTTCAGGAGTAAGCGATACAGATATTTGTATAAATTCTCCCAGATCCCAGCCCACTGTTTACTTCAGGTCTGAGGACTTTTGAGAGACGTACGGGGTCAGGGTGCTATGATGTTTTCAGAAAGCTATACACAGCTCCCTGCTAGCCCCTCCCATCAGGCATGATCTGCCTCCATTACATAGAAAAGTACCAAGACCCAGGGATGACATCACTAGGCCTAAAGTAAGGCATGCAATGAAAATGGAAAGCTCTCTCTTTTTTTTTTTATTTCTTTAGCATGTTTATCATGGGGGGAAAGGCAAAATATTTGTAGATTAAACTTTTAACACATTGGGTTGGGTTGCCATTTAAAATATAAATCACCGCCTTAACCCATAATTAGTGATTGGAAGATGATTGCTTAATGGGATTCTTCCTCTGTATAAATTTGCTTTCGCTAGCCAGGATTATACTAGGAAATTTGCCAAAAATACAGGCAAACTGAATAGATGCACAGGGCTTTAAAGTTTGGCAACATTCACAGTGGGCGATTAGATCTGTGCCGGCTTCATGGCAGATTCGATCTGAACACGCCCAAGCCCATTCTTAATCTTGAGTCATTCAATGTGAAATTGCTGCAATTGTGCAACAAACTTGTGAAACATGGCAGGTCTAGCAATATCTTAGCAAGTCATTTTCAAACTTGCAGCTCAATCGCGTGCTACCTCGGTAGGTGTTGTGTGCATCCCTGTACTGGCATCTTGTTGTCTATTTAGACATGTGGTTGCACAGATGCAGCTGCTGTGTCCCAATATCTGTCAAACTCACCCTGTGTGTGTCATGCTATTGGGACACAGCTGCTGTGTTCGTGTAGCTGCGTGTCCCAATAGACAATGGGACATGGCATGGGGATGCACACAACACCTGGGAATCACTGGCTGAAAACAAAGATATCTGCATGATGCCTGTAGCTGCAGACATCATTCAGATATTACCACTTCAGGTTAAGGACATCATATGGCGTCCTATGAGTGGGAAGTGGTTATATTTTGAATAAATGACAGATTAAAGCGGTGTTAAACCCAAAAGCAAACATTTATTATCTTACTAATGCTTCCTTTATTTTCATCTGGTGATTTGGCCAGTAAGTCTGTTGTTTTTCAACAGAACAAGCTATCCTGCAAATGTAGCAGTTTAGAGGAATGAGAGAAACTATTTAAGGCTCCATTCACACCTGTGTGACTTGTCATGCAACTTTGGACATCAAAGTCGCATGACAAGTCATTCCCTAAGTTTTCCAATAATAACCATTCATACATGTGCTACTTAAAGTTGCAGCGACTTCAAAGTAATTCATACACTACTTTATTTTAACTTTAATGTAACTTGAGGGCCAAAGACTTCAACCTTAACCCTCAAAAGTTGCATGAAAGTCATACCTGAATGTTATAGAATGCAACAGTTGTGCAACAGTTGTCCATTATCACTGGTCAAGGCCAAAGTCATATCCAAGTTGCACCCAACCAAATTTGCATCAAAGTTGCATTCCAAAGTCGGCGCAACTTTGGAGTCGAACAAGTGTGAATAGGATCTAAATTGACCAAAGATTAATAAGATCTACAGCAAGTTAATCGTCTTGTGGTTATGGTTCATCGAGAAGTCACCATCGAAGGATGTTTATCGCTTGTGGCTTTTGGATATCATTCAACAGGCGGCCATCTGGTTGGGTTTCCAGGAGCTTTGCCAGAGGTTCTCCAAATATAAATCATATGTTTCAGTAGTCATCAGAATTATTTATGCCGTATGCCAGTGTACATGTACTGTAAGATAAGAAACAAGCTAAGATTAACTTTTTTTCAGAATTAGGCCATTTTGTTCTAAGCAGCCATCTTGCCACCTCAGTAATAATCACAACATATTGAATAGATTCTGTAATCGTGAAACGAGGTCATGATGATGAATAAGTTGTCATTAACAGCGATCAGCCATGCCTTTATGACCACTGACAGTTTAAGTGATTATCTATTCAAAATGTATAATGCGCTAATATTAACCTCCCAATATAACACAGTGTGATCTCTTAATGATTTATCAGTGAATCATGTGCAAAATAATCAAATAGAGCCTATTATAAATAACATAACATCCTTCACGATAACAAAATCCTATAACTAAATATCAATGTGATAATAAATTATTGAACACAATTAAAAAGAGAAAATTAAGATAAGATATATTAATGTGATGAACCTCAGTGCACAGTATCTAAATAGGACAGCATACTGCTTTGAAAAAATATAACGTCTTTGGTGATTTGATGAATATAGACAGGTTTCAATGAGTAATCCCCAGTGATAGCTGGCTTGCTCATATATTCAGCTGCTCATTAGCTTGGGCTGGCTTCTGGCTTTCAAAGAACTTCCGCAGTATGAAACAACAAAGAAAGAAAGACAGTGTGATATGTAATCCCTATATAATAAGGGTAAAAAATTTCACTCACACTTTTCAGCAGAATAAATTTCAAATGTCTTTGAAAAATTCACGTGTCTAGTGATGAAACCGGTCGGGAGGAGCCAGTGCCGAGCAGTGCTGTGTGTACACTGTTGGCGGGTGAGGAGATCCCAGCTGTTAGCTGTATGCAACTGACCTTATCATATGCAATTTATACTGCTGAAAAGTGTGAGTGAAATTTTTTACTGCAAAAATCCTCAGCTCTTACAAAAGTCCTCCAAAAACAAAAAGTAAAGGAAGCAACACTCTGAACCCTTATGTATTGAACGGTATGGTAACTGTACTGTCTCCCTTTACTTTGTAAAGCGCAGTGCACATGGTTGGCACTATATAAACCGTGTTTAAAATAAATATATACAATAAAATAATAATGATAATTTAGAAGATATTCAATTTTCATGTTTGTTTTTTTTTGTTTTTTTTAATAACCTTATGTGCAATCATGATTAGTGATTGTGATCATGCATGTTGTAATGAAAAAAAAGTCCACAAATAAATACCCCCCCCAAACAAAAATTCAAAAACATGTGGAAAAAAATGTTTGTGGAGCACTTCATTAGAGTTTAGGGACTTTAAGAATATACAGTGCCTTGAAAAAGTATTCATACCCCTTGACATTTTCCAAATTTTGTCATGTTACAACCAAAAACGTAAATGTATTTTATTGGTATTTTACGTGATTGACTAACACAAAATGCCACATAATTAACCTGTTTCCCCGAAAATAAGACCTAGCATGATTGTCGGTGATGGCTGCAATATAAGCCCTACCCCCCAAATAAGCCCTAGTTAAAGTCCTTGTAGGTCTTCTTTTCAGGGTAGGGCTTATTTTTGGGGAAACAGGGTAGGGCTTATTTGGGGGGAAGGGCTTATATTGCGGCCATCACCGACAATCACGCTAGGTCTTATTTTCGGGGAAACAGGGTATGAAGTGGAAGGAAAATGATAAAAGGTTTTCAAATGTTTTTACAAAAAAAGTGAAAAGTGTGGTGTGCATTTATATTTAGCCCCCTTTACTCTGATACCCCTAACTAAAATCTAGTGGAACCAATTGCCTTCCGAAGTTACCTAATTAGTAAATAGAGTCTACCTGTGTGTAATTTAATCTCAGTATAAATACAGCTGTTCTGTGAAGCGCTCAGAGGTTTGTTAGAGAACCTTAGTGAACAAACAGCATCATGAAGGCCAAGGAACACACCAGACAGGTCAGGGATAATGTTGTAGAGAAGTTTAAAGCAGAGTTAGGTTTTTAATAAATATCCCAAGCTTTGAACATCTCATGAAACACTGTTCAATCCATCATCTGAAAATGGAAAGAATGTGGCACAACTGCAAAACTTCCAAGACATGGCCGTCCATCTAAACTGACAGGTCGGGCAGGTAGATCATTAATCAGAGAAGCAGCCAAGAGGCACATGCTAACTCTGGAGGAGTTGCAGAGATCCACAGCCCAGGTGGGAAAATCTGTTCACAGGACAACTACTAGTCGTGTTCTCCACAATTCTGGCCTTTATGGAAGAGTGGCAAGAAGAAAGCCATTGATGAAAGTAAGCCATAAGAAGTCCAGTTTGCAGTTTGCGAGAAGCCATGTGGGGGACACAGCAAATATGTGGAAGAAGGTGCTCTGGTCAGATGAGACCAAAATTGAACTTTTTGGCCTAAAAGCAAAGCGCTATGTGTGTTGGAAAATTAATACTGCACATCACCATGAACACACCACTGTGAAACATGGTGGTGGCAGCATCATGTTGTGGGGATGCTTTTCCTCAGCAGGGACAGGGAAGCTGGTCAGAGTTGGTGGGAAGATGGATGGAGCCAAATACAGGGCAATCTTAAAAGAAAACCTGTTAGAATCTGCAAAAGACTTAAGACTGGGGCAGAGGTTCACCTTTCAGCAGGACAACGACCCTAAACATACAGCCAGAGCTACAATGGAATGGTTTAGATCAAAGCATATTCATGTGTTAGAATGGCCCAGTCAAAGTCCAGACCTACATCCAAATGAGAGTCTCTAGCAAGACTTGAAAATTGCTGATCACAGACACTCTCCATCCAATCTGACAGAGCTTGAGCTATTTTGCAAAGAAGAATGGGCCAAAATTTCACTGTCTATATGTGCAAAGCTGGTAGAGACATCCCCAAAAAGACTTGCAGCTGTAATTGCAGCAAAAGGTGGTTCTACAAAGTATTGACTGGGGCTGAATACAAATGCATGCCACACTTTTCAGATATTTGTTTGTAAAAAAATTTGAAACCCATTTATCATTTTCCTTCACCTTTACAATTATGTGCCACTTTGTGTTGGTCTATCACATAAAACCCCAATAAAATACATTTACATTCTTGATTGTAACATGACAAAATGTAGAAAATTTCAAGGGGTGTGAATACTTTTTTAAGGCACTGTAAACAACAGACGCTCATTAAAACATTAAAAATTCTTAGAACAACCCTAACTACCTAAAACATCCACATTTGACTTCTTTTTAGTAGCGAGGACTCATAAATAATCATTTCTGTACTACACTGCAGTTATGTAATCACTGTTTGAGGTGATTGTAGCTGTATTAGTACAATAGTAACCAGAACAACTGAGTTCATTTTTTATTTGTACTAACATCCACATTTTCAGAACAAGCTTTCAAGGTGTACCCCCTCAAAGTCCAAGCAGGACTTTTACACATTGGAGTTGATTTACTAAAACAGGAGAGTGCAAAATCTAGTGCAGCTGTGCATGGTGACCAATCAAAAAACAAAAAAAAAACCTAAATACTGTTTTTTATGCAGAGCTGCACCTACTTTTGCACTCTCCAGTTCTAGTAAATCAACCCTAAATGGTTGTTAATAAGACAATCTCTGAGGGAAAAAAACCTGGAAAGTTAGTGAGATAAGGAAATGAGTGGGCTATAGATCAGGTAACAGTTACATAGGTGAGGGTGGTCATAAAGTTGTTAGATAATGAATTACAAAACTGAGGTCTTCATGTAGTCCATTATCTTTTGTGTCAAAAAAAAGAATTATCATTCTTATTTCAAAAGTTTTCCTTTCCTGAGTAGTAGTAGAGAAGTTCCCTTTAAGAACCAAAACATTCATGTCTTCTATACAGTGGTCTGGTTCTGAGAATGTAGCACCCTCTAGTGTGTGCTAGAAGTTAGTGTAGTGTGTGTTAGAGGTTAGAGTAGGTATAACATAGTTTAGCTTAGGGCTAAGCCAGAGCTATGGAATCTGGGTCAGGTTTCAGTACAGTTCAGGGCTGGATAACTCATGTTGGCAGTCCTCTGGTGCCTCACCATGGTCTGTTGGAGAATCTTCTAGAATTAGTGGGTGGAGGTTAGGAGAAGCTGCCTTGAATATATATGAGGCCTCAGCCAATCCCCGGTAGTGGGCTGGCAGGTGGCAGAGCTTACCTCATAGACATGAGCCATGCCAGAAGGGAAGTCGGGTGGAAGATGGAGATGTAGTGTTAAGGAGGCTGTCAGTGGCCCTTGGAAGTACCCCGTAGTCTGTGGGGGGTGTCCTGCCTTGGGCCGGGGCTTGGTTGTTGGAAGAATCCTGCCTAAAACACACAGGAAGAGACTTTCCTGGAGGTATGGGAGCAAGAGAGGACAGAGTGAGTAGAAACACTGTTGGGGACTAACAAGGGGGAGACTGCCACATGTAGCCAGTCTCCCTGAAGTGTGCTTAAGTATTTATCCTTCCCTTAAAGATCTCCTGAGAGACAGCCGGGTGGGCTGAAGAGAGCTAGCCTGGAGGACTGGTGTTGAGAGTTAGCCTGGAGGGCTAGTGAAAGGGGCAGCTGCAGCCAGGTGGGTTTGCAGTGCCTGAAGAGGTGGTGCTGGAATCAGTAGCCACAGAGAAGTACAAGCTGGTTCACAATATTTTTGCTACACAACAAAGGGGGTACGTGTTCCTGCCTGTAAAGGGCTATTGCTTAAACCTGACTGGGAGCCTGTCAGATAATTTCACAGTAATTCAGCTGTAGCAAGCAAGCGTGTGTAGGAGGCACGTGAAAGAGACTGCAGATAGGTGGGAGAACTGCCGCGCCAACTCTAAATAAAAAAGCAGCCAACACCACAATCAGACTAATTGTAAAATATAAATAAAACACTAATGTGTGGCGCAAGTGTGTGTAGGAGGCACGTGAAGGAGACTGCATATAGACTGTATATAGGAAGATGTCCTTGAAGTTGTTGTCAAAGTTTTGCAGAAGTCAAGTGGGCATCCCACAACCTCCCCTCCCTATCAAAGTTATCACCCCTCAATAAATAACAAAAAAAAAAGTCACAGACTTTTCTCTGACTCTGGGTGCTTGTGAAAATTCGGTGGGCCTGGCTTTGCAGGAGTGGGGGATCCAAGTTCATCGGCAGTCCCTATGGGGGGTGTGCTACACACAGGTGTGCAGTGCTCTTCTTCCTTATGCTTTTTAATGGCATGTCTGTGCAAATTAATTCTTGTATGTCATTTCTGTCCTGTTTTGCCAACATAAGATCCTTTGTTACATTTTTTTTGCATTGGATGAGGTACACAACATTACTGGAGGTACAGGTGAAGGGATGGCTGCCCTGGGCACTGTAGTATCATGTGAGATGTTTGTGTTGGAAAGGTGTATTTGGAAGGTGGCAGCGTGACATTGGATAAGAATTGTTTTAGGAGGGGAAATTAGGGGGTTTGCAAGGAATGGTGATGGGGGGGGATTTGTGTTTGAAGGGGGGATTGGGTGAAGAGAAATTGTGCTAGGAGGGGGGATTTGGGGAGTTTGTGCTAGAAGAGGTAATATGGTATATTTTGGGAAGGGCATTTGTGCTAGGAGGATATTTTTTTTTGTTTTTTTGTTTTTTTGGGGGGGGGTTGTGCTAGGAGGGGGGATTGGGAGGAGTATTTGTGCTAGGAGGAGTGAGTTTTTTCTTTCATTTTGCAGGAGGGATTCGTGCTGGGAGGATAAGAAAAGAGAGGGGATTTGAGCTTGGAGGGGGGTGGGGGGGCAAAGATTTGTTCTAGCGGGGGGGGGGGTTCAGTAGGGGGGCAGATTTGCACTAGGAGGAGGGGGGAAATTATGCTTAGGGGGTAAGCATGAAGATTAGTGCTCATTTTTTTTTTTGAGGGGGAGGGGACTTTTGCTGACACGTAATGCTCCTATATTTTAGAGGGGGTGCACAGTGTGGTATGTTTGCCCTGGGCTCTAGATGACCTTGTCCTGCCATTGGCAGTATGATCCTGTGCTACTGAAGTTCACTTTTGTGTGTAACCTTTCTTACGGAAGGAATCTGCTAGCATTTTAATGCAATCACTGTATTTCTAGAATACTAGCAGATTCTCTACATGAAAAAGGTTAATAACCAATCTTTGATGCCATTCCTATTTATGGGTCCAGGTCTGCACCCACCTCTATATATGGACTGCCTATTTCTACTGTATATCAGTTACTGATCTGATTGGGGAGCAGATGTCTTCCTTCTCAGTCCTACTCGGCAGCTAAGGATCTTTCACACTCACAGTGTTCAGATTGCTTTTGACAGGCGGGAGGGGGGCGCTATATCACCTCCTTACCGCCTGATTTAACCCTGTAGTATAACGATCGCATACTTTGTCAAACTCCGCAGCCCAAATTAAAAACGCAGTGGCCTTGAAGCAAAGCATTGAGCGTGTGTGCAGCCCTGCCTGTCTGTATTGTTAGGATTTGGGTGGGTGGCCAGTGGGTGATGTATCCATGGCTCTGCCGCCTGTTTTTACTGAAGATGGTGAAAAAGTCCTTCGCCATACAGATAAGCTAAATGTAACTAGTTCACAAACCTTAACACATGATGATAGAAAAGGCAAAACGGTAGTAGTTTATATTTTCAAAGTGTTTAAGTATGCTCATATGTATTTTAGGAGCTAAAATGTTTTAAAAAGGCAGTTGTTCTTCACAGGTAGTCAAAATATTGTTCGACTTTTCAATGGCGTGAACTGTTTCACAGAAACTTTTACTTCCTTAATATTTTATTATTTCACATTCATTTTAAAATGTAAAAGCCTACATTAATAATACATTTCAGTATAATCCCTGCTATATTTTCCATCTGTTTCACCCTTGGCTCCTTTATTCAATGAACCTTGTTATTTAAAAAAAGCTTCTGAAAATATTCTGTTATTTTAAAGTTTTGGGGTTTTTTTTTGTTTTGTTTTTTAAGATTTACAGTTGGGATCCAATTGAATCTTTTCATTCTAATTGAAATAGGTAAATAATAAAAAAAATAATATGAATAATTTTAAAACAGTTTGATACGAAGACAGCCTTATCCAGTTTGTCTATCACTTAGATACACACTTGAGCAAAAATGACATTTTTTTTTCTTTTCAGCGTGCCCCCATTGCAAATGTGAAACTTTGTGATCGCCCGTATCCAATTGACAGCATACTGTGTACAGGGGGAACTGCACTAATGTATATTCATGAGCTCAGTTTGCTAGCTAAAAATATTTCTAAGCTTATGCATCCATCTTTTCTTGATTAACTAGATGGATTTTTTTTTTTCACTCATGTCAGTCAAAAGCTTTCTTTGCACAGCTTTGGGCTTTAAAAAACTTGCAAACGCAGATTGTTTTATTTTTTTTAAGGCTTTCTATAAATCATATGTTTGCATCCATGAAGTTGTCAACCTGGGAGAGCAGTTTACAGGGTGATAAGGAAGTGGCAAACGTTTTAGCAAATCTGGGTGTGGCTAAATTGTTTAAAAAAGGGTATGTAAAGCGTATATCCACTTTTGCATCCAAATTGTGATAACACCTATTTGATATTTGTTACATGTTCCCATGCACATAGCATAACTGGAAAAAAAAATCACAAATTGCAGCTTAAATGTTTTAGATGCTCTTTTCTTGACTCCCTAGCACTTAAAAATTGTATTTAGTTATTTTCTTTGTGAGGGGGCTAGGCAGGGCTGCTGTTAGAAATCACAGGGCCCCAATACACTCTACCTGACAGGGCCCCCTCCTTCTTTTTTTAATTTTTTTTTTTTTTTTTTACATTTTGTTAAACAGCCTTGTTGGGGGGCCTTTGGTGAAATATTAGGGGTCTAAACAGACAAATAAAACAACATACTCTTGCGCATCAGTGAACTGAATCCATAGTGCTGTATTACTAGGTCAGGAAATGGAAAATCCCTTAGATGCCTTGCTGCCCTCTAGGACTGGGGTCGTTCTGGCCGTGCTGAAGGAATATAAGTAAAGAAAGAGGGCGCACTGGCCTAGTGCATTATCCAACAAATGTATTAAAAATATCTAATAAAAACAAAAAGATGTCTACTCACAAACATAGCTTTGTTTACTCACTCATTAAGCCACATGGGTGGCTAGTCTCTCTCAAATCTAAACAGACCTCTGATGTCTCACATTTGAGACAAAGAAAGGGACTGAGGACAGAAATTCCTCAATCCCTTCCTCTGTAGCATCCGCTGCACTGGACAGTGAATTAATAGAAGTGCTTTGAGGTTCCCTGTTCATTCACAAACTGAAGCATGCTTCAGTGATAAATGGACACAGTGAGTGATAGATGCCAATCGCTCACTATGTTCATTCAGGAAAGGAAGGGGCTCGTAAACAGGACATATTTACCACACACCCTCAGCTCTCCATCCTGAAACATCCCCCTGTGTGCCCCCAGCAGCTGCTGGCGGGAGAGGAGAGAAGCTGGCAATGCTGCAGGGGAGGGGGGCACACAGGAAAGCCCAGGCAGCAGGAGGGTGGGGATGCAGATACCAAGCCCTCTACAGTGCAGCCGGAGGAAGGAAAAGGAGAAGCTGGCAGAGCTGTAGTACAGCTGTCGCTCATACAGGAGGGCTGGTTGTACTGCCTTATCAGCGGCCTGGGGCTGGGCAGCTGTGTTTGCCATAAGGAGCCTTGTCTGCACTGTGAAGGTGTCAGGGCTGGCTTAGCCCTTCCTTCTCTGAGCTTGCCACTCAGCTGCCGGCTAATTGCCAGCTCTCTTCTCTCTCCACAGCTGTTGTAGATCTGCTCATCAGTCCCGCCTACTTAAAGATGTCCAGCTCACTTCTTTCCTGCCTTTGCCTTGGTCACATCACAAGAAACCATCTCCTGCATTCCTGTTTAAAGACTGGCTTGCTGACATTCCTTCTGGCTCCTTATCCTGTTTGCTGTTCCTCTACTTGGATCCCTGACTTCTGGCCTGGCTGATTACCTGATCTGGTTACTGAACTCTGGCTTGGCTGATTACCCGATCCAGTTACTGGACTCTGGCTATGCTTTGACTACGCTTACTCTATTTACCTTTTATTTTTATTAATAAACAAGTGTGATTTAACTGTACTTCTGTCTCGGTCTGGTTCATGGTTTCTGACAGAAGGCAGATCTTCATTATCAATTGTACCTAGATTTGAACACCGTCTGTCCTAACAAAGGGTTAAAGATTTAGGGGATGGGCTTCTTGCATGGCATGTTAATGAGGACAGACTTAGAACAGGCTCACTCTGACATTGTTTAAAATTCTTGTAGTGAGCCATGATACCCACTCTTGAGAAACAGCTAAAAGATAAGAAATATTTTTTAGACTTCATTCACATCTAAAATCATGGCAAAATGTGCAACGTGTGTTTGGTATGCCATTTATTCATAATGGCACCCCAAACATGGTGTTTGCTGCAATTGTCACACAACAAAAATGAGCGGAAAAATGTGTGTGAAAAAAATGTGTAAAGAACGTTGGCCAAAAAGGTGTAGGAGCTTTGTTTGAGTGATAAAGACGCATAGGGCAGCCCATTCAAGTGAATAGGCTGCCCTATGTGCGACATGCAAAAATGTGTGTAAATTGCCCCCAAAAAATCAGGAGCCGAAAAGCATGTTCCAGTTACACGAGGTGTGAATAGGCTCTTAGGCATGCTGTGTGAATGTGGGAGCACATTGACATTGCTAGCTTTGACATGTAGTTCATATTGTTTAGGTTGGTCAGCATAGGCTAGATCCCCGGAGCATCAGTTAGACTTCTTTTCTGCTGACAAAGCGTCTGCATGCACTGATCTGTCCACTGGTCTCAAATAGATTCTCAAGGTTTTCTAGGTCCTTTACCTTACCTTTTTGGCTTGGGAGCATCCACATCTTCCTCCTCATTCTTCAGCAACTTATTGAGGGGTCAGGCTTTATAAGCAAACCCTTCGACAAATCTTCGGTAGTAGGATCAGAATCCTAATGCCCCATACACACAGTCGGATTTTCCGACGGAAAATGTGTGATAGGACCTTGTTGTCGGAAATTCTGACCGTGTGTAGGCTCCATCACACATTTTCCATCGGATTTTCCAACACACAAAGTTTGAGAAATTTTCCGACAACAAAATCCGTTGTCGGAATTTCCGATCGTGTGTACACAAATCCGATGCACAAAGTGCCACGCATGCTCAGAATAAATAAAGAGATGAAAGCTATTGGCTACTGCCCTGTTTATAGTCCCGACGTACGTGTTTTACGTCACTACGTTCAGAATGATTGGATTTTCCGACAACTTTGTGTGACCGTGTGTATGCAAGACAAGTTTGAGCCAACATCCGTTGGAAAAAATCCATGGATTTTGTTGTCGGAATGTCCGATCAATGTCCGACCGTGTGTACGGGGCATAAGAATGACATTCAGTGACTTTGTTTGGTCTAGGCCAGGAAGTGCCAGCTTCTAACTGTTTATGGTCTGTGGTAGAGCTGCTCGATTATGGATAAAATGAGAACCACTATTTTTTTACTTAGAATAAAGATCACGATTCTCTCATGATTCTTGCGGAGTAACATCTTTTACATCATACAAAAAAAAATTGGGCTAACTTTACTGTTTATTTTTTTAATTTTTAATTCATTGAAGTGTATTTTTTCCCAAACAAATTGCATTTGAAATGCCGCTGCGCAAATACAGTTTTAACTTGTAAGCAACAAATGTCAGAAAAAAGTTTAATCTTTAAGTGGTTAAAGTGCCCTCATCTACCAACCAAAGTTCATTCCTTTTATCTAAAAGAACCAAGAGATAGATTGTATTTATTCTCTTCTCTATCTCTTAGTGCTGAGGAATGTTGATAAAACATTTATCGGCTTTTCTCGACAGCTTGACTCTGCACTGTTTACATAGAATCGTGAAAACAGCTGATTAGCATTGTGAGGGGGGGGGGGGGTTGAATCGAGATCATGATCTTTTAACGGTTAATTCTGCAGCTCTAGTCGGTGGAAACTCCCTCTGTGGAGACAATATGCCCCAGATAAGTGACTGAGGGTTGATAGAATTGACATTTCTCCAAAGACAATTTAATTCCTTCTTCATGGAATCTCTGCATTACCTTTTCCAGTCCGGTCATCAAGATAAGCCAAAGCCTCAATCAACTTCATGTCCCCTTCAGCAATGTTTCTCAACTCCAGTCCTCAAGACCCCCAAAGGGTCATGTTTTCAGTATTCCCCTCAGATGAAATGGCTGTGGTAATTACTAAGGCAGTAAAACTGATCAAATCGCCTGTGCAGAACAATAGAGGGCCTGAAAACATGACCTGTTGGGAGGTACTTGAGGACTGGAGTTGAGAAACAGTGCCCTACAGTACATTTCATTAGCTGTTGAAAAGTTGCAGGGGCACCTGACAGTCTTTGGGGCACTCTGTTGAATTTTTGAAAAACCCCAGTGGGCAGATGAAGGCAGTACATGGCTGTCATCTCAAACTACAACTCACAGGATTCTCAGCACTCGACATAGCAGTTTATGGGCTTGCTTGGCTTTAGCTCTCCCTCTGCTAGCCAGAGGAGAATGGTGCAGCATAACATCAGTATCTCAGTAGAGGGACAGAATAATAAAAGGCAACATCTTTATATTTCTGTAGTCAAGCGCCTGCCAAAACATCAATACATACAGAATAAGAACAAATACTGAAAATTACACTCAGCATATGGAAGGCATGGAACAGCACTGTGTTGTATGTTCATGTAGAAAAAACAAAATGGAGAATTATATCCAGTGTGTATAATAGGGATTGGCCCCGTTCGGTTCGCACCAGAACATACCGAACAGGCAAAAAATTTGGCAGAGTACACGAACACCGTTAAAGTCTATGGGACACGAACATGAATAATCAAAAGTGCTTATTTTAAAGACTTATATGCAAGTTATTGTCATAAAAAGTGTTTGGGGACCTGGGCCTGCCCCAGGGGACATATATCAATGCAAAAAAAAGTTTTAAAAATGGCCATTTTTTCAAAAGCAGTGATTTTAATAATGCTCATGCCACATGCCCTCAACAAGGGGAGGGTGCTTTGGGGTAGCCCCCCAAAGCACCTTGTCCCCATGTTGATGGGGACAAGGGCTTCATCCTCACAACCCTTGCCCGGTGGTTGTGGGGGTCTGCAGGTGGGGGGCTTATCGGAATCTGGAAGCCCCCTTTAACAAGGAGACCCCCAGATCCCGGCCTCTTCCCCTGTGTGAAATGGTAATGCCCCACGTCTCTGATGCCCCGGGAAAGTCATAGGGAAGTCCCCTTGCGTCAGAGGGGGCAGGGTCACCCGGGAACGTCACCGCGTGGCCCCGCCCTCAGTTATAAAAGAACTGTCAGCAGCGTTGAAGCGTCATATGGCGGGTGCCTCCCATGGAGCCGGGTTGGTCGCGGCTTTGTTTTTTTTTCTTTTTCGGTCTGGCGGCGGAGCGAGAGAAGATGAATGGACTTCATGGGACTTTTTAATTTTTTAATTTTTTAATAAAGGACTTGTCCCAAGCCGTGTCTTGTCATTTTTACAATTTTGACACTCTTTTGTGAAATGGTAGGGGTACATTTGTACCCCGTTACTATTTCACACAGGGCGGGAGGCCACGATCTGGGGGTCCCCTTGTTAAAGGGGGCTTCCAGATACTGATAAGCCCCCCACCCGCAGACCCCCACAACCAACGGGCTGCCGGGTCAGGGCTCTGTGTCTGAATGAACACAGGGAGCTGTGACTCAGGTCGGGTGCCCCCATAGCAAGCTACTTGCTGTGGGGGCACTCAACAGGAGGGAAGGGACAGGAGAGCTGAAGAGGGACTTGAGAAGAGCAGGATCCGGGCTGCTCTGTGCAAATCCACTGCACAGAGCAGGTAAGTATAGACATGTTTGTTATTTTTATTAAAAAAAAGAAACTAGACTTTACAATCACTTTTAGTCTACAAACTTTGCTATACTACAGCTGGAAATAAAAAAACAACATTAACCCAAAAAAAGCCATATGTACACAGTAAATACCAATATATAAATGTCCAAATGTTTCTAATCAATACAATTAAAAAATTAAATGGCTACCTGGTCATATAGTCAATGAATATTTCATATTTCCATAGGCTGTTGCAGTGCATTTTGAAGGAGCTGCTAATGCACAGCAATAGGGATGAGCCGAACACCCCCCTGTTCGGTTCGCACCAGAACATGCGAACAGGAAAAAAGTTTGTTCGAACACTTGAACACCGTTAAAGTCTATGGGACACGAACATGAATAATCAAAAGTGCTAATTTTAAAGGCTTATATGCAAGTTATTGTCATAAAAAGTGTTTGGGGACCTGGGTCCTGCCCCAGGGGACATGGATCAATGCAAAAAAAAGTTTTAAAAACGGACGTTTTTTCAGGAGCAGTGATTTTAATAATGCTTAAAGTCAAACAATAAAAGTGTAATATCCCTTTAAATTTCGTAGCTGGGGGGTGTCTATAGTATGCCTGTAAAGGGGCGCATGTTTCCCGTGTTTAGAACAGTCTGACAGCAAAATGACATTTCGAAGGAAAAAAGCCATTTAAAACTACTCGCGGCTATTGCATTGCCGGTCCGACAATACACATAGAAGTTCATTGATAAAAACAGCATGGGAATTCCCCACAGGGGAACCCCGAACCAAATTTTTTTTAAAAAATGACGTGGGGGTCCCCCTAAATTCCATACCAGGCCCTTCAGGTCTGGTATGGATATTAAGGGGAACCCCTGCCAAAATTTAAAAAAAAAAATGACGTGGGGGTCCCCCTAAATTCCACACCAGACCCTTCAGGTCTGGTACGTATTTTAAGGGGAACCCCGGGCCAAAAAAAAAAACGGCATGGGGTCCCC
This sequence comes from Lithobates clamitans, assembly GCA_037952925.1. NCBI lineage: Eukaryota > Metazoa > Chordata > Amphibia > Anura > Ranidae > Lithobates > Lithobates clamitans. The sequence goes on along the minus strand of JBBGZY010000292.1, from coordinate 8,432,839 downwards.
CCAAAAATCCATACCAGACCCTTATCCGAGCACACAACCTGGCAGGCCGCAGGAAAAGAGAGGGGGATGAGAGAGTGGCCCCCCTCCTGAACCATACCGGGCCACATGCCCTCAACAATGGGAGGGTGCTTTGGGGTAGCCCCCCAAAACACCTTGTCCCCATGTTGATGAGGACAAGGGCCTCATCCCCACAACCCTGGCCGGTGGTTGTGGGGGTCTGCGGGCGGGGGGCTTATCAGAATCTGGAAGCCCCCTTTAACAAGGGGACCCCCAGATCCCGGCCCCCCCTGTGTGAAATGGTAAGGGGGTACAAAGGTACCCCTACCATTTCAATAAAAAACTGTCAAACATGTTAAAAATGACAAGAGACAGTTTTTGACAATTCCTTTATTTAAATGCTTCCTCTTTCTTCTTTCTTCTATCTTCCTTCATCTTCTTCTTCTGGTTCTTCTGGCTCTTCTGGTTCTTCCTCTGGCATTCTCGTCCAGCATCTCCTCCGCAGCGTCTTCTATCTTCTTCTCCTCGGGCCGCTCCACACCCATGGCATGGGGGAAGGCTCCCGGTGACCCTGCCCCCCTCTGACACACGGTGACTTGACGGGACTTCCCTGTGATGTCACTGGGAATGCCACAGGGAAGTCCTGTCATGTCCCGTGTGTCAGAGGGGGGCGGGGTCACCGGGTAGCCCCGCCCCCCATTATTTAAGAACCATCAGACGAGGAGACGCCGTCACACAGCCGGAGCCTCCCTCCATGCCAGCATGGGTGCGGAGCGGCCCAGAGAAGAAAATGAAGAAGAGAAGAAGAAAAGAAGAAGATGAAGAAGAGAAGAAGATGAAGAGAAGAGCGGGAGCCTCCCCCCATGCCATGGGTGCGGAGCGGCCCGAGGAGAAGTAGAAAAAAGACGCCGCGGAGGAGATGCTGGACGAGAACGCCGGAGGAAGAACCAGAAGAGCCAGAAGAACCAGAAGAAGAAGAAGAAGAGGAAGATGAAGGAAGATAGAAGAAAGAAGAAGCATTTAAATAAAGGAATTGTCAAAAACTGTCTCTTGTCATTTTCACCATTTTTGACAGTTTTTTTAGTGAAATGGTAGGGGTACTTTTGTACCCCCTTACCATTTCATTTCGCATAGGGGGGGGGCCGGGATCTGGGGGTCCCCTTGTTAAAGGGGGCTTCCAGATTCCGATAAGCCCCCCGCCCGCAGACTCCCACAACCACCGGCCAGGGTTGTGGGCATGAGGCCCTTGTCCGCATCAACATAGGGACAAGGTGTTTTGGGGGGCTACCCCAAAGCACCCTCCCAATGTTGAGGGCATGTGGCCTGGTATGGTTCAGGAGGGGGGGCCGCTCTCTCACCCCCCCTCTTTTCCTGCGGCCTGCCAGGTTGCGTGCTCGGATAAGAGTCTGGTATGGATTTTTGGGGGGACCCCACGCCGTTTTTTTTTTTTTCTTTTAAATTTTGGCAGGGGTTCCCCTTAATATCCATACCAGACCTGAAGGGCCTGGTATGGAATTTAGGGGGACCCCACGTCATTTTTTTTTTAAAATTTTGGTTCGGGGTTCCCCTGTGGGGAATTCCCATGCCATTTTTATCAATGAACTTCTATGTGTATTGTCGGACCGGCAATGCAATAGTTTTAAATGGCTTTTTTCCTTCGAAATGTCATTTTGCAGTCAGACTGTTCTAAACACGGGAAACATGCGCCCCTTTACAGGCATACTATAGACAACCCCCAGCTACGAAATTTAAAGGGATATTACACTTTTATTGTTTGACTTTAAGCATTATTAAAATCACTGCTCCTGAAAAAACTGCCATTTTTAAAACTATTTTTTGCATTGATCCATGTCCCCTGGGGCAGGACTCAGGTCCCCAAACACTTTTTATGACAATAACTTGCATATAAGCCTTTAAAATTAGCACTTTTGATTTCTCCCATAGACTTTTAAAGGGTGTTCCGCGGCATTCGAATTTGCTGTGAACACCCCAAATTGTTCGCTGTTCGGCGAACTTGCGAACAGCCAATGTTCGAGTCGAACATGAGTTCGATTCGAACTCGAAGCTCATCCCTACACAGCAACAACCCAAAATTAGACCACCCCCACTTTTTTTTTTTTTTTTTAACATAACACAGCACAATGCATGGAATTCTGCAGGTGCATACTGTAATGTAGATGTGTTGACTGTAACAGTGCTTTAGTGTAGTATTCAAGAAAATGGCACTGCAACGGACAACAGTTAACATGTTACTGTGCAACAAGTAACACATGTAAAAATGCATTTATCTGAATTTAGCCTAAGGCAAAAGAGCCGAGGCAATAGGAGACATATGTAGGAAGAAAGAAGCAGAGTGGAACAGCAGGAAAAAATGTGTCAGGACAAAGAACTCATTTATAAGACGATTAAGGAAGAGTCGTTGATATCTCAACACTTTGGACTAGCTAGCCCAGCATGAACCATATACAGTATATGGTATTTTCTATTAGGTGAAGACGTAACAAACAGGATGCCAGCTGTTAGTGGTGATAGTGCCAGCACACACACAACTGGAATTTTTTCACGCTCTTTGCAGTAGTTATCTGATTAAAAAAAACTAGCATATCCCAGATGGAATATTGTCATAGGACAATGGTGGTGGAAGGGGCTTGCAGCTTGAAGAACTTGGTGAGACATGACAACAGGCAAAAGGTCTATAGCAGATAAGCAGTGCGACTTTAAATGGCCATTGTGACCTACAGTAGTTTAAAATATAGCCCTGTCCAAAGCTACATTCTGGCTTTAGATTTTCTTTAAGGAAACATATGATTTTAATGCCGCGTACAGACGAGCGGACTTTACGGCAGACTTCGCCCGGCGGACTTTTCGACGGACTTTACGACGGACTTTCTGAATGAATGGACTTGCCTACACACAATCAACCAAAGTCCGTTGAATTTGTACGTGATGACGTACGACCGGATTAAAATAAGGAAGTTTATAGCCAGTAGCCAATAGCTGCCATAGCGTGGCTTTTTGTCCGTCGAACTAGCATACAGACGAGCGGACTTTTCGACCGGACTCGAGTCCGTCGGATAGATTTGAAACATGTTTCAGATCTAAGTCCATCCAACTTTTGAGAAAACAAAGTCCGCTGGAGCCCACACACGATCGAATTGTCTGACTAAATCCCGTCCGCCGGGCTAGGTATGCCGTAAAGTACGCTCGTGTGTACATTAGAGTTTTTTTTGTGTTGCAGTACATTTTTTTTTATGTCTTGGTACATATGCCTGCAACATTCAATGGTTAGATGTATGTTATGCATTACGACACAGTACACAAATATCATACAAAACTGCTCTAAAAACCTTGGTTAATTTATATCTAGTCCTTTTGCAGACCTTTGCATGCTACAACTAGAAATGTAAAATTATTAACCCAAATAAATGCCTCATGTACACAATAAATAAATAAATATACCTTTTTAAATGTTCACAATAAATAAATATAAATTCATATTTCTCCAAGCTGTTGTGGACATGGATGCAGTTTCAGGTTTACTAAATGCACTATCATGTCATAGGGTCTTCCAGCTAAATCTCAGTTGAAAGGCCTTCTGGTCAAGAGACTGAGATTCCACATTACTGGAGTCTTCTCCCTTCTATCAAGTATTGTGGCTCTGTACAAGTTTGGTGTTGCTGAGCTATGGAAGAGGACATACTATCTGGCACCGTCTTTATGATTTATGGTGCAAGTAAAGAAATTTTAAATCATTGAAGATGCTGTTTCAGGGACATTGTAAATTCCGCCATGGTGGATGTGTATCAAAATATCCAATGCTGGTGAACACTACTGAAATTTTCTCTTTTCTCTTTTTTGTGTTTCTGTATTTTCTCTCTGTAAATGTGTTTATATAAATAAAAAAAAAATAAAAAACTTAGAAAAAGTGTGTTGTCCACTCCTGTGGGTTGAGCTATTTGGAGTTCAATAAAAGGACATTTCTGTCTCTCTACTGCAGGCCACATAAAAATCTGTAGAGGAAAGAAACACCTTGAAAAAATAAATATATTACAAACTTTAATATCAACTTTGTTGCCATAGAACATTAACGCCAGAGCATAATTACGCTTTATTTTACACATTGCACTGAACAAATGTTTCTTAATGAGTTTAATTTAGAAGATTGTAAGCCTCAGCATGTATTATGTAGAGCTACATTTTAATCACCGTCTTTTTATCCAAATACTAAATGTCTTCTTCGTATTCAAATTTTGTTTTACATGTATATCCTAAAAAAAAAAAAAAAAAAGAGAAAATATACAGTAACAAAAGTGAGTACACCCCTCACATTTTTGTAAATATTTTATTTTATCTTTTCATGTGATAAGACTGAAGAAATGACACTTTGCTACAATGTAAAGTAGTGAGTGTACAGCTTGTATAACAGTGTAAATTTGCTGTCCCCTCAAAATAACTCAACACACAGCCATTAATGTCTAAACAGCTGACAACAAAAGTGAGTACAACCTAAGTGAAAATGTTCAAATTGGGCCCAATTAGCCATTTTCCCTCCCCGGTGTCATGTGACTCATTAGTGTTACAAGGTCTCAGGTGTGAATGGGGAGCAGGTGTGTTAAATTTGGTGTTATCGCTCTCACTCTCTCATACTGGTCACTGGAAGTTCAACATGGCACCTCATGGGAAAGAACTCTCTGAGGATCTGAAAGAAATATTGTTGCTCTACATAAAGATGGCCTAGGCTATAAGAATATTATCACGACTCTGAAACTGAGCTGCAGCAAAGTGGCCAAGACCATACATCAGATTAACAGGACAGGTTCCACTCAGAACAGGCCTCGCCATGGTTAACCAAAGAAGTTGACTGCACGTGCTCAGCGTCATATCCAGAGGTTGTCTTTGGGAAGTAGACGTATAAGTGCTTTCAGCATTGCTGCTGAAGTTGAAGGTGTGGGGGGTCAGCCTGTCAGTGCTCAGACCATACGCCGCACACTGCATCAAATTGGTCTGCATGGCTGTCCTCCCAGAAGGAAGCCTCTTCTAAAGATGATGCACAAGAGAGCCCACAAACAGTTTGCTGAAGACAAGCAGACTAAGGACATGGATTACTGAAACCGTGTTCTGTGGTTTGATGAGACCAAGATAAACTTATTTGGTTCAGATGGTGTCACGCATGTGTGGCGGCAACCAGGTGACTACAAAGACAAGTGTGTCTTGCCTACAGTCAAGCATGGTGGTGGGAGTGTCATGGTCTGGGGCTGCATGACTGTTGCCAGCACTGGGGAGCTACACTTCATTGAGGGAACCATGAATGCTAAACACGTACTGTGACATACTGAAGCAGAGCATGATCCCCTCCCTTTGGAGACTGGGCAGCAGGGCAGTATTCCAACATGATAACAACCCCAAACACACCTCCAAGACGACCACTGCCTTGCTAAAGAAGCTGGGGGTAAAGGTGATGGACTCGCCAAGCATGTCTTCAGACCTAAACCCCATTGAGCATCTGTGGGGCATCCTCAAATGGAAGGTGGAGGATTGCAAGTTTTCTAACATCCACCAACTCCGTGATGTCATCATGGAGGAGTGGAAGAGGACTCCAGTGGCAACCTCTGAAGCTCTGGTGAACTCAATGCCCAAGAGGGTTAAGGCAGTGCTAGAAAATAATGGTGGCCACACAAAATATTGACACTTTTGGCCCAATTTGGACATTTTCACTTAGGGGTGTACTCACTTTTGTTGCCAGCGGTTTAGATAATAATGGCTGTGTGATGAGTTATTTTGAGGGGACAGCAAATTTACACTGTTATACAAGCTGTACACTCACTACTTTACATTGTAGCAAAGTGTAATTTCTTCACTGTTGTCACATGAAAAGATATAATAAAATATTTACAAAAATATGAGGGGGTGTACTCACTTTTGTGAGATACTGTTTAATCTCCAGAAATCATTGGACACCTGTCTTTCACAGTATTCTGGCCAAAAGTTTGTGTATTGGGTTGAAAAACAAGTATATTTAAATACAAAAATTGTACTCGTAGACATTGAATCATGAACACTGGCAAAGAAATCAAAGCAACCAATGTGATTTCAGCAGTCACGTTTACGTTGCAACTTGGAGAATTAACGACGTCCAAGTGTAAAATTGTTTTTTTTATTCTGCACAGTTAATTATCGGTTTTATTATTGTCCTATATACTTAAGCTTCAGCTAATATTTGCAGATTTGCTCCACCTGTGATATTCCCAATCCACCAATGGAAAGCAAAGGTTTTATAAATGGCCAGTGCATATAAACCATTTTAAATACATTTTGAAACTGCTAAGCTGCTTAGCTTCAGATGTGTCTATGATTCTTCAACACCAAAATTTCCCTTCCATAATTTTAGCTTTGATCATATTCACTAAGACATGTTATGTGTTGTCCACTACCTTTGTGGGTCATGGCATCTTGCATTGCATTGTCCATAATATACTGTATAAAAATAAGACACTCAACAGGAAGAGCAAGAACGCCCCATAATGGCCTTAGTCCACTACAGCCTACCAATCCTTCACCTCCTTCCTCCTTGTTCCACAAAAATATGAAGAAATCATCACACATACAAGAAAACATAAAAAAAAATAATAATACTAACACAACCAGAAACATGTCCACAGAAATGGCATCAATATTGAAATAACACTATCAGAAACACGTCCACAGTGACACAATCTGTACTGTACCGATGCAGCAACCAGTGCCGTACTGACCTACCATAAACATGTCCTCAGACACAATCGGTACTGCACTGACATATCAGAAACATATCCAATGACTGTTGCTGTTGGTATTAGTGCAGATCCCCTTTCCAACCCACTCAATCTTCACAGGGAAAAAATGTGTTTCCTTTTTTGTAGTCAATCCTAGGTTTTAATTGCCTTATTTAAAACTGGTTACATAGGTTAGGTTAAACAATAGACTCAAGTCCATCACGTTCAACAACAATAGCAAAAATGATTAAATACATTTGCAGGATACAATACACAGAGAACATTTTTATCATAGTATAATTATGACATTCACATATTCTGTAGAACTGTGCATAAACCACAGTAATCCTTATTTACTGGTACTGTTAAAAAACCTTACTGCCCAAACTCTTACGGCCACAGTCACACTCAGAGGACCTTAGCTGTTTGGGAGGTGCAGCCAGTACCAAACAGGCACCTACATTTAGGTCCAAATATATTTGGACACAGGCACAATTTTCATATTTTTGGCTATGTATGCCACCAGAATAAAATGAAAATGAAACAATCCAAATTAATTTACAGTGCAGACTTTCAGCTTTAATTAACCAGTTGCGACCAGGCCATAGCCGAATGATGGCTACAGTGCGGTCAAATAACTCTGGGAGGCCGTTATTTGATGTCCTCCCAGAATCATGCTCCCGCGTGCCCCCTGGGATGCGCACCCAGGAATGCCGTGACCGTCGGGTCTTCAAGAACCGGCGTGTCATGGATCGGGGTAAAGGGCCAATGACAGCAGCCCTTTACCACGTGATCATGCCTTCCAATGACGGGGTGACCACTTGTAAACAAACCAGAGCATGTCCAGTTTGGCTCCTCCCATCTCCTCACCCCGATCAGTGCAGCGTGTGAGGAAAGGGGGAGAGCTGGGTGAATCTGTGAGTTGTAGGTGCTGTGCGTTGGATCTGAAGTGTCCACAGTGCTGATATGTGCTCACCATCCTCATCCATGCTCCATCCATGGCTCATCCATCCCCATCCATGGCTCATCCATCCTCATTCTGGCTCATCCATGCTCTATCCATGGCTCATCCATGCTCCATCCATGGCTCATCCATCCTCATTCATGGCTCATCCGTGCCACATCAGTGTTCATCCGTGCCACATCCATGCCACATCAGTGATTATCCGTGCCACATCCATGCCACATCAGTGATCATCCATGCCTACATCCATGCCACATCAGTGATCATCCATGCCACACCAGTGCCTCATCTATGCCACATCAGTGCTCATCCGTGCCACATCAGTGCTCATCTGTGCCACATCAGTGATCATCCGTGCCACATCAGTGATCATCTGTGCCACATCCATGCCACATCTGTGATCATCCGTGCCACATCCAGGCCAAATCAGTGATCATCCGTGCCACATTCATGCCACATCAGCGCTCACCCATACCACATCCATGCCACATAAGTGCTCATCCGTGCCACATCCATGCCATATCAGTGCTCATCCATGCCATATCCATGCCACATCCGTGATCATCCATGCCACATCCATGCCACATCAGTAATCATCCATGCCACATATATGCCACTACAGTGATCATCTGTGCTGCATCCATGCCACTACAGTGCCCATCAGTGCCACTACAGTACCCATTAGTGCCTCACAAAATAATAATGTAATAGGTAGTCAAATTAGATTTGAAATTTATGTCCCTAGAACACCTGATGGTGCTTCCTGCATGTCCTGTTTGTGGCCAGGCTATGTAAAAGTCTCACACATGTGGTATTGCCATAATCAGGAGGAGTAGCAGAATATAGAATATATTTTGTGGCGTAATTTTTGCTATGTACATGCTATGTGTTAATATCTTATAAATGGACAACTTTGTGTAAAAATGCGTTTTCATTTTCAAACCTGTGGAAAAAAATTATATATTCAATGCCTCATTGAATATACGTTTGGGTGTTTACTTTCCAAAATGGGGTAATTTTTGGGGCGTTTCCATTGTCCTGGTGCTCCAGGCAGGGCCGGCCCGAGACATTGTGCTGCCTGGGCCCAAGAATGAAATGCTGCCCCCCCAAAAAAATCACGCCCACCAAAAGACCCCCACATTCATTATTTTATATAATGATTACTAAAATTAAATTTATCAGAAAATCAGATTAAAAATAAATAAATCGATTCCCTATTTTGTAGACGCTATAACTTTTATGCAAATCAATCAATATCCGCTTGTTGCAATTTTTTTAACCAAAAATATGTAGCAGAATACATATTGACCTAAACTAATTAAGACATGTTTTTATAGCCAATATCTATAGGAGGGGTTTCCACCATCCCTGCTAAGTTTCATTTTATACAGTATGTCTTATTTTCAGTCTGATGTGTATTATATGTGGAGTTGGATATCAGAGACCGGCATTGTCGTAATATTGAAGCCTATTGAGATTTCCATAAAATAGAGGATTCCACCATTATTATTATTATTATTCTTAAACACGATTTATATAGCACCAACAGTTTACACAGTGCTTTACAATGTAGAGGGGGGACAGCACAATTACAGTACAGTTCAATACAGAAGGGACAGGAGGGGCCTGCTTGTACAGCTTACATTCTAAAGTTAGGGGGTGGTGGTACAAAAGCTAATAGATGCGGGGAATGATTTGATGGGGCTGGCCATTATTGTTAAGTTATTGATCAGTAAGTTAGCATTGCACTTTTTTTGTGGTGTGGGAACACATAACAGTGCTTAGCGGCAGGCCTTTTAATGACACTTTTTAAAAAAATTTTCTCCAGTAGTTTATTGTAAATAGTAGTGTGGTGATTACCCATTATACTAAAGATCGGCAGATCTTTAAACATCACAGATTTCAGTTGTGCCCCACCAGGCTGGAACCCCATGGACAATGTGCCTGGCTGCTGAGTTCATTGCACTGATTGGCACTGATTGGCAGCACTGACAGGCAGCAATGATTGGCACTTATAGGTGTCACTGACTGGCACTAAAAGAAAGCACTGATGGGCCCTGATTGGCACTGATAGGTGGCACTGATTGGCAGCACTAATGGCACTGATAAGCTGCACTGATTGGCACTAATAGGCAGCACTGATAGGCAGCACTGACTGACACTGACAGGCAGCACTGATTGGCAGCATTTAGTGGCATTGATTGGCAGCACTGATGGGCACTAATTGGCAGCACTGAGGGGCACTGATAGTTAGCACTAATGGGCACTAATCGGCAGCACTGAGGGGCACTGATAGTTAGCACTGATGGGCACTGATAGGTGGCACTCACGGCATTGATTGGCAGCACTGATAGGCACTGATAGGTGGCACTGATGGGCACTAATTGGAAGCACTGGCACTGATGGGCGCCCTGACACTGATTGGCATTGATAGGTGGCACTGATTGGAAGCATTGGCAGTGCTGGGCGCCACTGATGGGCACTGCTAGGTGGCACTGATTGGAAACACTGGCACTGATAGGTGGCATTGGTTGGCACTGATATTAGGCTGCACTGATTGGCACTGACAGGTGGCACTGATTGGCACTGACAGGTGGCACTAATTGGAAGCTCTGACTGGCACTGACAGGTGTCACTGATTGGCACTGATAGATGGCACTGGTTGGAAGCACTGATTGGCACTGACAGGTGGCGCTGATTGGAAACACTGGCACTGACAGGTGGCACTGATTGGCACTGGCAGGTGGCACTGATTGGCACTGACAGGTGGCACGGATTTGCACTGAAAGGTAGCATTGATTGGCACTGGCAGGTGGCAATGATTGGAACTGACAGGTGGTACTGATTTGCACTGGCAGGTGGCACTAATTGGCACTGGCAGGTGGCACTGTTTGGCATTAACATTGACAGGTGGCACTGTTTGGCACTGACAAGTGGCACTGATTGGTACTGGCAGGTGGCACTGTTTGGTACTGGCAGGTGGCACTGATTGGCACTAGCAGGTGGCACTGATTGGCACTGACAGAGGAGAGGGAGTTTCACACTGAGCCGATATTGACGCTTAGTGAAACTGTGTGACACGGTCATGTAATGTAACTTCATGCAGAGACAGACCAGCCGTCAAAATTCAGCGGTGATGTTGGGTGTGGGAGGGACCCAGCAGCTATCAAACACCAGCCAATGATTGGGCTACTTAAGAAAGGAGCGACCCGCCCAGATCCCATCCCACTGGCTGGTGTTTGATAGTAGCTGCTGGGTCCCGCCAACCCCTAACATCAACGCTGAATTTTGACAGCTGGTCTCTCTATGCATTCAGTTACATTACATGACAGTGTCACACACTGAGCGGATCTCACAAGCAGATTATTGAAACTGAAAGTGAAACTGTCTCCCAGGCAGCAGGGGCTGCACAGTCATTGGATGCAGCCTTTCACAGCAGTCCCACAGGCAGATCTCAGGAGAAAGCCGCCACAGGTGACTGCCCCTCTTAAAATGCTGTCTGGAACCATGGGTCCACTGGGTCCCATGGTAGAGCCAAGCCCTGACTCCAGGGCCTTCAAAAGTGTAAGCGGTAGTCTAGAAATTATATGTGTACTTTATACTCCTAGAATGCCTGATGCCTGATGGTGCTCCCTGCATGTTGGGCCTCTGTATGTAACCAGGCTGTGTAAAAGTCTCATACATGTGGTATCGCCATACACAGGAGGAGTAGCAGAATGTGTTTTGGGGTGTCATTTGTGGTATGCATATGCTGTGTAAGAGAAATAATCTGTTAACCACTTCAGTCCGGGAAGGATAAGGATTTACCCCTTACCTGACCAGAGCACTTTTTGCGATACGGCACTGCGTCACTTTAACTGACAATTGCGCGGTCGTGCGACATTGCACCCAAACAAAATTGACGTCCTTTTTTTCCCACAGTTTTCTTTTGGTGGAATTTGATCACCTCTGTGTTTTTTATTTTTTGCGCTATAAACAAAAAAAAGCGACAATTTTGAAAAAAAAGCAGTATTATTTTACTTTTTGCTATAATAAATATCCCCAAAAAATATATGAAAAAACTCATTTCTTTCTCCATTTAGGCCAATATGTATTCTTCTACATATTTTTGGTAAAAAATCGCAATAAGCGTATATTGATTGATTTGCACAAAAGTTATAGCATCTACAAAATAGGGAATAGATTTATGGCATTTTTTATTATTATTTTTTTTTATTAGTATATGCGATTTTTATCATGACTGTGACATTATGGCGGAAACATCGAACACTTTTGACACTATTTTGAGACCATTGTCATTTATACAGCGATCAGTGCTAAAAAAATGCACTTATTACTGTGTAAATGACCGTGGCAGTGAAGGGGTTAGACACTAGGGGGCGATAATTGGGGTTAAGTGTGTCCTAGGGAGTGATTCTAACTGTGGGGGGGATTGTCTCACTAGAACATGACAGAGATCACTGCTCCTGATTAGGGATGAGCCGAACACCCCCCTGTTCGGTTCGCACCAGAACATGCGAACAGGAAAAAAATTCGTTCGAACACGCGAACACCGTTAAAGTCTATGGGACACGAACATGAATAATCAAAAGTGCTAATTTTAAAGGCTAATATGCAAGTTATTGTCAATAAAAGTGTTTGGGGACCTGGGTCCTGCCCCAGGGGACATGAATCAATGCAAAAAAAAGTTTTAAAAACGGCCGTTTTTTCAGGAGCAGTGATTTTAATAATGCTTAAATTCAAACAATAAAAGTGTAATATCCCTTTAAATTTCATAGCTGGGGGGTGTCTATAGTATGCCTGTAAAGGGGCGCATGTTTCCCGTGTTTAGAACAGTCTGACAGCAAAATGACATTTTGAAGGAAAAAACACATTTAAAACTACCGCGGCTATTGCATTGCCGACAATACACATAGAAGTTCATTGATAAAAACGGCATGGGAATTCCCCACAGGGGAACCCCGAACCAAAATAAAAAAAAAAAAAAATGATGTGGGGGTCCCCCTAAATTCCATACAAGGCCCTTCAGGTCTGGTATGGATATTAAGGGGAACCCCAGCCAAAATTTAAAAAAAAAATTGATGTGGGGTTCCCCCTAAATTCCATACCAGACCCTTCAGGTCTGGTATGGATTTTAAGGGGAACCCCGCGCCAAAAAAAAAAAAAAAAAACGGCGTGGGGTCCCCCTAAAAATCCATACCAGACCCTTATCCGAGCACGCAACCTGGCAGGCCGCAGGAAAAGAGGGGGGGACGAGAGTGCGGCCCCCCCCCCTCCTGAACCGTACCAGGCCACATGCCCTCAACATTGGGAGGGTGCTTTGGGGTAGCCCCCCAAAACACCTTGTCCCCATGTTGATGAGGACAAGGGCCTCATCCTCACAACCGTGGCCGGTGGTTGTGGGGGTCTGCGGGCGGGGGGCTTATCGGAATCTGGAAGCCCCCTTTAACAAGGGGACCCCCAGATCCCGGCCCCCCCCTGTGTGAAATGGTAAGGGGGTACTTACCCCTACCATTTCACTAAAAAACTGTCAAAAATGTTAAAAATGACAAGAGACAGTTTTTGACAATTCCTTTATTTAAATGCTTCTTCTTTCTTCCTTCATCTTCTTCTTCTTCTGGTTCTTCTGGCTCTTCTGGTTCTTCCTCCGGCGTTCTCGTCCAGCATCTTCTCCGCGGCGTCTTCTATCTTCTTCTCCTCGGGCCGCTCCGCACCCATGGCATGAGGGGAGGCTCCCGCTCTTCTCTTCATCTTCTTCTCTTCTTCATCTTCTTCTTCATCTTCTTCATCTCTTCTTCCTTCTTCTCTTCTTCATGTCTTCTGCGGGCTGCTCCGCAGCCATGCTGGCATGGTGGGAGGCTCCCGCTGTGTGACGGCGTCTCTTCGTCTGACGGTTCTTAAATAACGGGGGGCGGGGCCACCCGGTGACCCCGCCCCCCTCTGACGCACGGTGACATGACGGGACTTCCCTGTGGCATTCCCCGTGACGTCACAGGGAAGTCCCGTCATGTCACCGTGCGTCAGAGGGGGGCGGGGTCACCGGGTGGCCCCGCCCCCCGTTATTTAAGAACCGTCAGACGAAGAGACGCCGTCACACAGCGGGAGCCTCCCACCATGCCAGCATGGCTGCGGAGCGGCCCGCAGAAGACATGAAGAAGAGAAGAAGGAAGAAGAGATGAAGAAGAAGATGAAGAAGAAGATGAAGAAGAGAAGAAGATGAAGAGAAGAGCGGGAGCCTCCCCTCATGCCATGGGTGCGGAGCGGCCCGAGGAGAAGAAGATAGAAGACGCCGCGGAGAAGATGCTGGACGAGAACGCCGGAGGAAGAACCAGAAGAGCCAGAAGAACCAGAAGAAGAAGAAGATGAAGGAAGAAAGAAGAAGCATTTAAATAAAGGAATTGTCAAAAACTGTCTCTTGTCATTTTTAACATTTTTGACAGTTTTTTAGTGAAATGGTAGGGGTAAGTACCCCCTTACCATTTCACACAGGGGGGGGGCCGGGATCTGGGGGTCCCCTTGTTAAAGGGGGCTTCCAGATTCCGATAAGCCCCCCGCCCGCAGACCCCCACAACCACCGGCCACGGTTGTGAGGATGAGGCCCTTGTCCTCATCAACATGGGGACAAGGTGTTTTGGGGGGCTACCCCAAAGCACCCTCCCAATGTTGAGGGCATGTGGCCTGGTACGGTTCAGGAGGGGGGGGGGCCGCACTCTCGTCCCCCCCTCTTTTCCTGCGGCCTGCCAGGTTGCGTGCTCGGATAAGGGTCTGGTATGGATTTTTAGGGGGACCCCACGCCGTTTTTTTTTTTTTTTTTGGCGCGGGGTTCCCCTTAAAATCCATACCAGACCTGAAGGGTCTGGTATGGAATTTAGGGGGAACCCCACGTCAATTTTTTTTTTAAATTTTGGCTGGGGTTCCCCTTAATATCCATACCAGACCTGAAGGGCCTTGTATGGAATTTAGGGGGACCCCTACATCATTTTTTTTTTTTTTTTTTTGGTTCGGGGTTCCCCTGTGGGGAATTCCCATGCCGTTTTTATCAATGAACTTCTATGTGTATTGTCGGCAATGCAATAGCCACGGGTAGTTTTAAATGAGTTTTTTCCTTCCAAATGTCATTTTGCTGTCAGACTGTTCTAAACACGGGAAACATGCGCCCCTTTACAGGCATACTATAGACACCCCCCAGGTACGAAATTTAAAGGGATATTACACTTTTATTGTTTGACTTTAAGCATTAATAAAATCACTGCTCCTGAAAAAACGTCAGTTTTTAAAACTTTTTTTTGCATTGATCCATGTCCCCTGGGGCAGGACCCGGGTCCCCAAACACTTTTTATGACAATAACTTGCATATAAGCCTTTAAAATTAGCACTTTTGATTTCTCCCATAGACTTTTAAAGGGTGTTCCGCGGCATTCGAATTTGCCGCGAACACCCCAAATTGTTCACTGTTCGGCGAACTTGCGAACAGCCAATGTTCGAGTAGAACATGAGTTCGACTCGAACTCGAAGCTCATCCCTACTCCTGATGACAGAGAGCAGTAGATCCCTGTCATGTTGCTAGGCAGAACAGGGAAATGCCTTGTTTACATAGGCATCTCTCCGTTCTGCCGCTCCGTGACATGATCGCGGGCCCCCGACGGACCCGCGGGCACGCTCACAAAGTACGCGGCGGGCGCACACGCACCGAACACGTGCGCCCACTATGCCACGATTTAAAGGGGATGTACCTGTATGCCCATTTGCCCAGCCGTGCCATAGTGCCAACGTATATCGTCGTGCACTGGTCGGCAAGGGGTTAATATGACAATTTTGTGAAAAAAAAAAAGAAAAAGAAAAAAAAAATCTTCATTTTGCAAAGACGCGTGGGAAAAAAATTACAACTGCAAAAAACTCACCAAACTACCATACGGAACCGAGGTAGGACACAATTAGATTTATCCCTTTCACACCACCAATTGTTAGTCCACCTTGCACTGCTATAATATCATCTGTACTACTAAGCTAGCATACTCACGTTCTTTCCCTTTGCATGAGCCTGCTTATACAGCTACACAGGTTCAATTCACCTTGCACATTGATGCGAAAGTATATACATAGATACATAGATGCATATATCTGTGTGTTTATGTATTGTTATGACTTCTATCACTGTTGTTACTGAATACACATGAGCGTCATATCATAGTATTGCTGTACCTTTGCATTTTAGTAATTCTGTACTCATTGTATTTTTACATACATATGCTCGTACATCCTCTATGCATATTTCTCTATATCGATTGCAATTGAATGTTAATCAACTCAGTCCAGTGAGGCGAAGTTTTGCAGCTTCATTGCTTTAATGTTTTTTTGTCATACTTCATGTCTGTAACAATGCATAACATCATTACATTTATGTATGTACCCCACTGAGCTATGTGGGCGCTTACTTGTCGGGTGCTCCAAATACACGAATGAGCGCCCATTTTGTTATTTGATATATGTTGGATTGTGTATGCTTTCAATGTATGCAGACGTGCGTATGTCTGATATATAAAGTGTGTGTGTGTGTGTGTGTATATATATATATATATACACACAATTTGAATTACTTTTTACTCTGTGGAATAACATTAATCATTTTTATATACACTTTTTATCATGGTTCGACCATGTATATACATTAATATATGTACATTATATATATATATATATATTATATATATATATATATATATATATATATATATATATATATATACACAGTATCTCACAAAAATAAGTACACCCCTCACATTTTTGTAAATATTTTATTATATTTTTTCATGTGACAACACAGAAGAAATTACACTTTGCTACAATGTAAAGTGGTGAGTGTACAGCTTGTATAACAGTGTAAATTTGATGTCCCCTCAAAATAACTCAACACACAGCTATTAATGTCTAAACCGCTGGCAACAAAAGTGAGTACATCCCTAAGTGAAAAAGGCCAAATTGGGCCTAGAGTGTCAATATTTTGTGTGGCCACCATTATTTTCCAGCACTGCCTTAACCCTCTTGGGCATGGAGTTCACCAGAGCTTCACAGGTCGCCACTGGAGTCCTCTTCCACTCCTCCATGAAAACATCATGGAGCTGGTGGATGTTAGAGTCCTTGCACTCCTCCACCTTCTGTTTGAGGATGTCCCACAGATGCTCAATAGGGTTTAGGTTTGGAGACATGCTCGGCCAGTCCATCACCTTTACCCTCAGCTTCTTTAGCAAGGCAGTGGTCTCCTTGGAGGTGTGTTTGGGGTCATTATCATGTTGGAATACCGCCCTGCGGCTCAGTCTCAGAAGGAAGAGGATTATGCTCTGCTTCAGTATGTCACAGTACATGTTGGCATTCATGGTTCCCTCAATGAACTGTAGCTCCCCAGTGCTGGCAGCACTCATGCAGCCCTAGACCATGACACTCTCACCACCATGCTTGACTGTAGGCAAGACACACTTTGTACTCCTCACCTGGTTGCCGCCACACACGCTTGACACCATCTGAACCAAATATGTTTATCTTGGTTTTATCAGATCACAGGACATGGTTCCAGTAATCCATGTCCTTAGTCTGCTTGTCTTCAACAAACTGTTTGCATGCTTTCTTGTGCATCATCTTTAGAAGAGGCTTCATTCTTTGAGACAGCCATGCAGACCAATTTGATGCAGTGTGTGGCGTATGGTCTGAGCACTGACAGGGTGATCCCCCACCCCTTCAACCTCTGCAGCAATGCTGGCAGCACTCATACATCTAAAGACAACCTCTGGATATGACGCTGAGCACATGCACTCAACTTCTTTGGTCGACCAGGGTGAGGCCTTTTCTGAGTGGAACCTCTCCTGTTAAACCGATGTATGGTCTTGGCCACCATGCTACAGCTTAGTTTCAGGGTCTTGGCAATCTTCTTAAAGGCCTAGGCCATGTTTATGTAGAGCAGCAATTATTTTTTTCAGATTCTCAGAGAGTTCTTTCCCATGAGGTGCCATGTTGAACTTCCAGTGACCAGTATGAGAGAGTGAGAGTGATAACACCAAATTGAACACACCTGCTCCGATTCACACCTGAGACCTTGTAACACTAACAAGTCACATGACACCGGGGAGGGAAAATGGCTAATTGGGACCAAGGGGTGTAATCACTTTTGTTGCCAGCGGTTTAGACAATAATGGCTGTGTGTTGAGCTATTTTTAGGGGACAGCAAATTTTCACTGTTATACAAGCTGTACACTCACTACTTTACATTGTAGCAAAGTGTCATTTCTTCAGTGTTGTCACATGAAAAGATATAATAAAATATTTATAAAAATGTGAGGGGTGTACTCACTTTTGTGAGATATTGTGTGTATATATATATATATATATATATTTTTATACCCTCTGCAACTCTTATTTCATCTATATGTACACACACATAAATATATTTATTAATTTATTTATTTATATCTGGTATTGTTTTACATAGAGTGTTGTGATGTGGATGGGAACACCACTAGAACAGAGGAGAATCAACTATCTGTCATGTGACACATCTCCCACACAATCATCGCTCTCTATATAAATCCACCACATGATACAGACTTCTGTCTTTCAAAGCTCTGATGAAAAGGAATCCCCTCAAAACACGTTAGCCAATGATTCAGCCTATACCCTTGCATGGGTTTTCTAATCATTTCCACTATTTTATCAAATGAGAATATTGTAACCTTTTTTTTATGAACACGTAGTCATTTTCGTTGTATTCATTTATCTGTTTAGAATAAACTTTATCTATCAACTTGATTCATGCGTTAAGGTACGCGCCTCCTTTCTCCCTCATCACGCAGCTTTTCCAGACTTTCCCCAGTCAGTTCAGGCAGCGGGACACGCATGTTCTTTCGCATAATTTATTACAGAATTTGAAAATACTACAATTTTGTACTAAAACCGCCAGCACGAGCGCAGTAGAATATCTTTTCTGTCTACACCTATACTAAAAAACTCACCATGCCTCTTACTAAATACTTTGGAATGTCTACTTTCCAAAAAGGGTCATTTGGGGGGTGTTTGTACTTTCCTGGTTTGTTAGTGTCTCAAGAAAAGGCTGTCAGGTGTGATTTAGGTGTGATCAATTTTCAATGATCACCATAGCTTGTAGAATCTATAGCTTTCACAAAGACCAAATAATTTACACTGTTCTGGGTTATTTTTACCAAAGATATGTAGCAGTCTAAATTTTGGCCAAAATTAATGAAGAAAACTTACTAATTTGCAAAATTTTATAACAGAAACCAAAAAAATGCATTTGTTTAACAATTTTTTTTGTCTTCTTTCATTTACAGCGCAAAAAAAAAAAAACAGTGGTAATCAAATACCACCAAAAGAAAGCTCTATTTGTGTGAAATAAAGAACAAACAAATTATATGGGTACAGTGTTGCATGACTGAGTAATTGTCATTCAAAGTGTGAGAGCACCGGAAGCTGAAAATTTGGTCTGGTTGGAAGGGGGTTTACAGTAAGTGCCCAGTGGTCAAGTGGTTAAAGGGGTTGAACATAAATATAAAGTACAAATTTTAGGAACTGCACCCATTTTATACACAGCCCCCCCATGTTTAGGGTCTCAAATGTAATTGGACAAATTATTTAATCATAAATAAAATGTTCATTTTTAATATTTTGTTGAGAATCCTTTACTGGCAATGATTGCCTGAAGCCTGGAGCCCATGAACATTAGCAAAGACTGGGTTTCCTCCCTTCTGATGCTTTGCCGGCTAACTGCAGCTGTCTTGAGTTGTTCTTTGTTTGTGGGTCTTTCTGCCTTTAGTTTTGCCTTCAGCAGGTGAAATGCATGCTCAATTTGGTTGAGATCGGGTTATTGACTCGGCCATTGCAGAAGATTCTGTATTCTGCCACATCATCAATAAACACCAATGACCCAGTGCCACTGGAAGCCATGCATGCCCATGCCATCACACTGCCTTCACCATGTTTTACAGATGACATTGTGTGATTTGGTTAATGAGCTGTTCCAAGCATTCGCCAGTTTTTTCTTCCTGTCATTCTGGTACAGATTAATCTTAGTTTCATCCGTCCAAAGAATGCTTTTCTAGAACTGGTCTGGCTTTTTTAAATTTTTTTTGGCAAAGTCTAATCTGGCTTTTCTATTCATCAGGCTTATGAATGGTTTGCACCTGGTGGTGAACCCTCTGTATTTGCTCTTGTGAAGTCTTCTCCTGATTGCAGATTTTGACAATGATATGCCCACCTCCTGGAGAGTGTCACTCACTTTGTCTGGATGTTGTGAATGGGTTTTTCTTCACCATAGAGAGGATCCTGCAATCATCCACCACTGTTGTCTTCCATGGATGTCCATGCCTTTTTATGTTGCTGAGCTCACCAGTGCGTTCTTCTTTCCTCAGAATGTACCAAACTGTTGATTTGGCCAGTCCCAATGTTGCTTCTATCTCTCTGATGGATTTCTTTCATTTTTGAAGCCTTGCAATGGCCTGTTTAACTTGCATGGACAGTGCCTTTGAACGCATGATGTAGGTTCACAGCAATAGATTCCAAAGGCAAATACCACACTTTGAGTCAATTCCAGACCTTTTACCTGCTTAATTGATCAAGAAATATCGAAGGAGTACCCCACACATGGCCATGAAAGCTTTTGATTCAAATGTCCAATTACTTTTGGTCCCTTGAAAAAGGGGGATGGCTATTCTTAAGATCTGTAATTCCTAAACCCTTCCTCCAATTTGGATGTACATACCCTCACATTAAACCTGAGCGTGTTCACTTTCAGCCCATATGCATTATATAACTATAGCTTGAATATGTTTTGGTAAATACCTGGAAAAAAAAAACTAAAATTGTGCCTGTGTCATAATATATATGAACCTAACTGTATATTGTCCCAGAAATCTACCCAGGAATCACACCCCTATCCACGACATAATGGTAAAGCATGATTTGACATGGCAAGAGGAGTTTGAGGGCTAAATCCAGGGCAGCCACTGCAGCCTCTTTCTGGGCATAACTGGTAGAGAGGATGGGGGAGTGGGCAGCAGCTGACTTCCTATACCTTTGGCAGAGATGGCAGGTAAAGATATGAATAAACTGCCAAACAAAGTGCTAAAGTACCTTGGCATATGCCGTGGCCTGGGTAGCCTTGTGAAAAATCTGGCCTTATGTAACTGCATATATCTGATATAGATTTCCTGAAAGGCATAAAGAAACATCGGGTGGTTTAACCCTTCATCATTGCTCAAAAACTGAAATATCAGTTTTCTCTCAACAGCCATAGGCTAAATGCTGCTGCTCGTGCACTCTGCAGTGTAGATGAGAATCATGGGAAATGTAGTTCCAAAACATCTGGGGTGCCAAGGTTCGCCATCACTGGCCTATAACAAGGGGCTGTTAACCCCCAAGGCCATTCTGCCATGTGACTGAGGGTTGTCGAGGCCTCAGTGTGGCTAGCTGGAGGCCTACTTTACTGAGAGGGCCTGACGTCTGAGGACCTGGTCTGGTACCACAGGGTGAAAGTGTCTGGAGGATATTGGAAGGAGGCAACTAATTTTCCAAGGATATTTCTGAGTTCATACTGGTGAGAAAGATCCTAGAGTAGAGACATTGTGCTGTCTCCATCCCTCTTGTGCTAGAGTCAGTGTGTTTAAAGGGCACATGGTGTCTGGTGTCCTGAGAAGTTCAGCTTATTTAATTCTTAGTGAAAGGACATTACTCACACTGTCCAAAGAGCAAGGTTAATCTCTTCAACTTGCTACTACAAAGTTTAGTCCATCCTTTACTTGTGCAAGAACTTGTCTCACAGTTAGCATACCACTAGACTGGTTAATAAGCCTGAAGAGTGACTGGAACATTGTGCTTGACTGTGAGGAAACTACTGGGAAAAGGACCCTGAGCATCTATAGTGCTACATATAGTTATACTTTAAAGCGGAGTTTAGGGGAGCGAAGCCCCGCTCGTCTCCCCCTCCTGTCTGAGGCGCCAGCATTGTAACTGTGGGTGCCTGGCTGTGGCCGTGCCGAGTGCCGTGACTGGCCGGGCAATCATCTGGGACCTGTGACGTGTCCCAGATGATTGCCGAGAGGGAGGGGGGAGAGGTGATCTCCCTTCCAGTGCCGCAGTGCGCCAGGAGGAGCTGGGACCCTCTGAAAAGAGGGTATCCGCTCCCCCCCAAAAAAACTGACATGCCAAATGTGGCATGTCAGGGGGTCACCTCCCTTAAAGCGCAAGTTCCAATTTTGGGTGGAACTCCGCTTTAAACTTTAACACCAGGCAGATGTATGCTCCATCGAACATTTGCTGTTATAATTTCCACACACAAATGTTTGAGAGCAGGTTCTTAAATTTTCCCACAACAAGAAAGTCCGATCGTGTGTACACAAGTCCGTTGCACAAAAGTTCATTCATCCTCTGAATCAAGCAGAAGGAGCTGCACTGGCTATTGAACTTTCTTTTTCTCGGCTCATCGTACATCTGGTTCTCACATTCGGAATTTTTGGCCAACATTTGTGTGACCGTGTGTATGCAAGACAAGTTTGAGCCAACATTCTTCGTGAAAAAAATCTACGGTTTTGTTGTCGGAAAATCCGATCCTGTGTATGGGGCATTAGACAAGGAGAAGGATAGGCAGCATATGTAGCCAAACATGTATCCTACATGCACATGTGCTGACAAGAAACATGACAGGATAAGAGAGCAGAGAGATAATTTTTTAAGTTTTCTCTTACTATTTTACTATCCAATCATAGGCTTAAGGGGCATAGAGGTGACCAGGGTTTGTTGCTTAACTGCAACAAAGAAATGGCAGGTCTCCAAACTTGTGCTGTGTGGCCAAGCTGCAGAAATCTTAAAAATGGATGGAAAGAAATATAAGATAAGATATACAATATAAATAATAATAGGATAATCAGAAGAGAATGATATATGTTTATAGGAAATATTGAAAAACTCTTTTAAGTTTGGAAGACAGTGTATTCTGTGTAAGGTCACAGGAGGAAATATTGGGATTCAGGCTGGGTCTCCAGCCTGTCTCTCAACGTCATTGCTATTCAGTCTGTATACTGAGCCATTGAAAGCTCTAGCGAGCAGCATCCTCTCACCGTCTGTCTCAATGAATGTTTCTATATCATTATCATTGTATGTTATTTATCTCCATCACACTGCCAAATGTACCTGCAATAAACAAGTACAAGCCACAAGGAATATCAAGAAATTACCAGGTCCTGTTCAATGAGCGTAGAAATAATAATAGTTGTCATAGTGCTATTATTTTTTAACCCCTTTGTTTCTTCTTAGAGACCACAGCAAATAAAGGCAAATATTATTTTTTTCTGTAGATAGTGTGACAGTGCTGTGTCTTGGCATGGTGTAAAACGAGTTTATCAACCAGTATTCTCATCCAGACAGGTTGTGGGGCTCCAGGATACTTGTGTCAACTGGAGGAAACTGGCTTTTCACTTTCCACATCAGTTGGTAAGACTCAAGATCCGAAGATTTTGTAGAGATATAGGAGGAATGAAATCTCCAATCCTGGGTCCTGGTTTTTGGAACCACCAGTACACTAATTGGGCAGATGTGTGCTGGGCTTTTAGAATAAACCTGACTATGGTTCTGGGCTCCACCTTGGCAGGCAGAGGAAGTTTCTGCCAATAAATTAGGAGGGATCCACCCAGGAGACTGGTGGTAGCCAGAGCAGCAAGGGGCTACTAAGTCTATAAACCTAGAGTTTGTGAGAGGATGGTCTGTAGGAGACACATAAGAAGGTGGATGTCAAATGTTTTTGTTATGTTAAAATGTTCTACTGTTTTTAGGTTGGTGTCTATGGTTAGATTTTGTGTGTTATAATGCAGCACTGTTTGATTGTGTTCGGTCTGATGAGGTGGTACTCTATGAAAGGCAAGGGTTAACTCTGCTGGACAGTTTTTTCCAGGCTTTTTTGGGAAGTACCACCTTTTGCTGGGACAAATACAAAAAAATGGGGGGGGGACCGCCTCTCGGGGGCTCCATAGGAAGTAAGACAGCTGGACGTTCAGTTCCAGGTCTCCCCAGCCAAGGATATGTTGCTAAGGATGTGATCTGTTACTTTGCACTTAACTACCCCTTGTGGAAGCACAATTGGGGTTTCAGGGGTATAGACTCATGCTTGACCAAAGGACTCTAAACACTTTATCAACTATTTAAGGTATGACTGTCTTAAGGGGCAGGAAAGGGACACAAGTGGAGTAACTAAGGGGCACTTAGAAGATTGTGTATAGAAATGAGTAGTGAAGACATCTTTGTAGAACTGTTCATATGTATTTTTTCAACAACTTCAGTAAAAAATGTTTATTATTATCTGACTTGGCCTGATCTGAAGGTACTTGAGGACAGTCATATGGTGTATCACAAGAACAGGGCTTAATAAGGGGACAAAACTAGTTAGACCCCTTTCACACTGGGGCAATTTTTCAGGCGCTTTTGGGCTAAAATTAGCACCTGTAAAGCGCCTGAAAAACTCCTCACCTGCAGTCCCAGTGTGAAAGCCAAAGTGCTTTCACAATGTGGCGCGGCGCTGGCAGGATGTTAAAAAAAGTCCTGCAAGCAGCATCTTTGGGGTGGTGAAGGAGCGGTATATACAAGGTGATAGGACCTTGTTGTCGGAAATTCCGACTGTGTGGGGGCTACATCACACATTTTCCATCGGAATTTCCGACACACAAAGTTTGAGAGCTTGCTATAAAATTTTCCGACAACAAAATCCGTTGTCGGAAATTCCGATCGTGTGTACACAAATCCGCCGCACAAAGTGCCACGCATGCTCAGAATAAATTAAGAGACGAAAGCTATTGGCTACTGCCCCGTTTATAGTCCCGACGTACGTGTTTTACGGCACCGCGCTTAGAACGATCGGATTTTCCAACAACTTTGTGTGACCGTGTGTATGCAAGACAAGTTTGAGCCAACATCCGTCGGAAAAAATCCATGGATTTTGTTGTCAGAATGTCCGATCAATGTCCGACCATGTGTACAGGGCATAATACAGTAGCGAGCAAAGTACCTGAAAATAATGTGCACCATATTATAAAGGTGTATATCCATTTTTTGCCTGTGCTGTGGTGTTGTGGCAGTCTATTCAAAATAAATGGGCTGATTTAATGCAAAGCACATTACCATACACAATATGCATTTACATGGGTTTGTTTACACAGGACTAAATCGTGAATGTAGGAAAGGGGGGAAAGAAACCGCACTGGAAAAAAAATAGCTAGCTAGCTAGCCAAAACAGTCAGCCACAGTGTGGCTAATAAGGGCACGTATATGCCCCCGATGACATCAGTTGTGACAAAACAGGTGGGACGGAGTCTACGTACGTGCTGTCGCCACGCTTGTCCTGCTGTGTACACGATTTGGAAGCTTTCCATGCATAGTTTGTTTGTCTTGGATTGATATATCATGCTTATTGTTTCAAACAAACATGATGTGAGTATTTTTAAACTCTTTATTTAAATAAAGTCCCTCTATAGTTTTTCATTATGTGGAAGTCTTCTTTGTTTTATATTCACGATGTTAACCTATTTCACTATATCCACTGAGTTATACCTGGATTCTATGAGACTCAACTAGATGTTCCTGGTTCCTGGACATGTGATGCTTGATATATATGAATACACTATACTAAGCGTATTTGACTCTGTATTTGATTCCTACAGGAATACTTCTTGATTAACAATATAGAGGGAATCTCAGCTGAAACGTTATGGGCTGCCCATAAGGCCTTTATCAGGGGCAAGATTATCCAGATAGCCACCCAAATCAAGATGGAACGGAGGGCTGATACTGAATGCTTAGAGAAGGCTTACGTAGCCCTGCGGGTTCTACACAAAAAGAACCCCTGCAGCACCACCGTGCCCAAATGGACAAAGCTGGACTGGAACTTAACTTGGCCCTTATGACAACAGTAGAGAAATCCATCCGTTGGAACAGCAACAAATTTTACACACACAAAGATAAAATAGGCCAGATGCTAGCTGCCAAATTATCCCCCGAACAAGGGTCCACACCATGCCCAAAATACGAATCGCTGGCCAGGCGCCCACAGCCAACCTGACCAGAATTCTTTATGCTTTCCATGACTACTACTCAAGACTCTATAGCTCCCCCTCACAGCCCAACAAAGATTCCATATCCAGGTTTCTTGATGGCCTTCCCATCCCATCCCTAAATACTACACACAGGAACCTCTTGGAGGCAGTCTTTACAGAAGAGGAGATGATTGAAGTCATCCAGGGCCTCAAAAAGGGTTCAGCCCCCGGACCAGATGGCCCTTCCGTCCCCTACTATAAAGCCTTTGCAGGCACCATAGTCCCACACATGACAACGTTTTTTTAATGCCAAAACCCAGGGTGACCCTCTAAACATCCATCTAAACACAGCCTACATCATGGTCATACCCAAACCTGATAAAAATCCTGAAGAAGTAGGTAACTACCGCTCAATTTCCCTTATAAACAATGACCTGAAAATTCTGGCCAACCGTCTTGCTTCCTTCATTAGTACATACATACACAAAGACCAGGTGGGCTTTATCCTGGGCAGACAGGGCCCTGACCAAATAAGACAAGCAATAGACATAGTATCAATACTGTAAACTAATTGGGACGGGGAGCCAAAAACCACAGGGTCTACTTCTCGCACTTAACTTACAGAAAGCCTTTGATTCAGTGTCATGGACTTACATTTTCTCCCTCTTGGAGCGCTGGGGTTTTGGTCAGCAATTCATGGGGCTAATACACGCCCTCTACTCCCAGCCAAAGGCACAAATGTGTCTACAAGGATACTACTCTAAACTGATAGGCAAAGCCAGAGGCACCAGACATGGTTGTCCTCTCTCCCCACTCATCTTTGCCATTGCCATTGAAACCCTGGATTAAAGGGGTATCATGTGGTGATCAGACCCACAAATGTGGACTCTTTGCAAATGACATCCTCTTATTTTTTACTTCCCTCCTCACCTCACTACCCAACCTCTGCCAAGTTCTTGAAGAATTCTCCAAGATTTCAGGTCTTTAAGGTAATTTCTCCAAATCGCAAGCCCTAAATGTTTCGCATTTCTTCCACAACAGTCTCCCTTCTACAGCAGTCATTTAAATTTGAATGGAGTGAGTCCTCAATCAAATACCTGGCAATTACCTTGACAGCCTACACAGAATCTCTTTACACTAACAACTTTCCGCCCTTATATCGAAAACTGGAATTAGACCTCAAGAACTGGTCCAATAATAAACTCTCCTGGCTAGGCAGAATAAACTCTATTAAATTGACTTCCCAAGAATCCTTTACTTTTTTCGGTCCCTCCCCATCCCCATCAGGAAAGACCACTTAAAATCGCTTCAAAGAAAGATACTCAAATTAATTTGGGGAAGCTCAGGATACAGAATCCCCCAACACACGCTGTTCCTTCACAGAAGAAAGGAAGGCCTCGGACTTCCACATTTGCATAAATACTACTTAGCTGCGAGACTTGCTCAACTCTCCACAGTTTACTCCAGATTTGAAAAACCAGACTGGGTCCAAATTGACAGGCGGTTCCCCGCTTCACCTTGGACTTCCTATTTTGGTGTCCGCAGAAAAATTGGCCTCCAATTCTAGTCCATACCCTATCCCACTCCTGCACTTTTTGGGACAACCTCTGAAACCTGCCAGCTCTGGTGTCCACAGGACATCCGCTTGCTCACTTATTTTACAATCCTGACTTCCCCCCTGGCCTAAATATTAATTTCTTTAAGTTGTGGTTGGACAAAGGCCTATACCGTATAGGATACTTCTACACCTCCAAGGGACCTATCACCTTAGCCACTGCTATAGCAAATTAGAACTCCTTGACTTTGAAAGGTTCAGATTCAGGCAAATATCACACTTCCTACACAAAGTATGGACGGACAAACCGCTTCCATCCAAATTTACAGCATATGAACTTTGGTGTGGGCACGCCATGGAGCCAAGGGGAGGCATCTCTGTAATCTCTTCGTCACTCACTCTCCCGAAAGACAAATCCTCATTCATGACAACCTGGGAGGCTGACTTTCAATACCAGTGGGACCTGGAGACCTGGCAGGCCGCATGTGCCAAATCTTTCAAAGGAATCCTAAACATTTCCCTAATTGAGGCCAGGCTAAAGGTTCTAACCAGATGGTACCTAACCTCCACCAGACTTGTGTCAATTTACCCCTCAGCAGACCCGTTATGCTTCAGAGGCTGCCATCTCCTGGGATTGATGGCACATATTTGGTGGGAGTGCCCTAGAATTTGCTCATTCTGGAACAAAATCTTTTTTTTATTTTTTTTTTATTTTTAGTATTTTTATTGAGTAATTTCAAAGTGCAGCAATTGCATATTAGTACATTAAATACATCAAAATGACAAAATAATAGCATTTCCCTCTCTCCCCTTGATAGGGTAGAGATATGTAGTCAAGAACATGTATATACAAAGTCAAGTACTAGTGTTTAAGAGAAACGTATAATAAAAGAATTTAAGCTGATTAAGAACTTATTCACATCTCAGGACCATTATGAACATGACTTAACATGAGAACCATTTATGTTGGATAGTTAGTAAGAATAGTATAAGTAATCTATAGTATTAGGAGAACAGTTCTTCTTTACTACGACCACATATGATTTCTTGGATTATGAGTTATGTTGTTCTCAGGGGGTCGAGGTAGTGAAGCAATAATTGTCATTCAATGTTGTAGAAGAATTGCTATATAAAAGAATCAAATCAAATCAATTCCCAGGAAAAAAAAATTAAGAACTAATACAAATCTATAAGACGAGAGGGGGAGAGGGAAAGGGGAGGGAGGCAAGGGGGGAAGAAAGGGTGTCGAAGATTAGGACCGTTCCTGGAGAATCAATAGAAGAAATAACAAGCAAGTATATCTTTTAATTTATAGACATCAGGGGGGTGTGTGTATATTTTGCCCAAGGTTCCCATATGGCTTCAAATTTCTTATTTTTGTCAAGTAAGATACTGACTATCTTCTCTTGGGTCATTATCCACAAATGTTTTCTTTTTGCCATCTTAAAGTAAACCGATGGAGCTTTCCAGGCCTCGGCTATGGATAATTTTGCTCCCGTAAGGATGAAAAAAATAAGACATTGAGTATTTTTGGGAGCAGATATGACCAGAAAGTTTAAAGGGGCCAGATGGGGAGATTGTTGGATAGGATACTCATGGTAGAGATTTTGTTCCAAAAGTTCCTGATTCTAGGACATTCCCACCATACATGAATCATGTTACCAATGCGATTACAACCCCGGAAGCAAATGGGAGAGGAGGACGGGTATATCTGAGCTATTTTAGAAGGAACCATGTACCATCTGGTTATAACTTTTAAGTTAACGTCTATTAGGGAGATATTGGGTATCCCTTTGAATGATCAAAAGCATGAATTTTTGCCAGGCCTCCAAACTCCATTCGCTTGATAGCTCCCTCTCCTAGGCCAACATGTATGTGGTTTTTAGCTGCATTGCTGAGAGTGATCTGTAAATCACTGAAATTCCCCCTTTCTGGTCCATAACCTGTCCACACCATAGTTTATAGTCCGAAAAGATTTGGGGAGTAGGTTTGGAAGTCCAAATTTTATGTAGGAAGTTAGAAATTTGTGAGAATCTAAAGTTTTCTGTGTTGGGCATGTCTAAATGTTCGACACAGTGTGATTTAGTTATAGGGCCTCCTGGTAGAAAGTAATGACCGATTCTATAAAGCCCCTTATGGAGCCACCAATTGAATGCTCTAATATCCAGTCCTGGAGGAAAAAGGGGATTGTGGAAAATGTGTGATAGTGGCCTGATAAGGGAAACTAATTGTGAGTGGTCTCTAAGTGAATCCCAAAGGGTGAAGGAGCGTGATAGGGTTGGTGCCAAAATGGGGGGCTGTGCCTTAACAGGACACCACAGTAGATAGTCAAGGGTATGGTTCGGAGTTGCTTGTTTTTCCATATGTATCCAGTCTGGGTGGGATACGAATAAATTATCGAGAAAAGTGATGCAAAAAGGAAATTCTGGACTTATATATAAGTGTGGCAAAACATGCTTAGTCACAGAGGCATATGTAGATAAATGAATAAATGAGTGGTGTCTAACACCAACTATGTGTAAGTAACATGAATCATATATATCTCATGTATATATTTTTATATGAGATCCACCAGGTCTCTGTTGTTGTATATCCAATAGGTGTATCATGAGGTCACATATGGTCCAAAAAATGTATACATGGACACATGTACATATATATATACACATGTAAACATAATCCTTGTTTGCACAACTGACTGTGGACGTAGACTTCAGATATAAGTAAACCTTAAAACATATATCATCATATAAAAAATGAATTAATTTCCTATCCAATTAGACACTTATCATCATTGAAAAATTTATACATATTATTATTATCACAACATTTTAAAAATATTTAATTTATGTATAAAAAAACTGTATTATAATGTATACACCAGATGAAAAAAAAAAATATATATATACATACACCTATGAGCATTCTAGTAATGTCCAAAAAAACTGTTAAGCAAATCCAGCCTATGAATCATTCTATTCATTGAAATATGAAGACTATATTGTGAATGTTCTTTATTATGTTTAGCGGACAAAACAAAGGAAATGGTCATGGGGAGAATGTGTACCAAGAACCCTCATTTTAGATATGATGACGATTTGGGAGATCCAGGGACCACCTTTAACAAGAAAGTGGAAAAAATGATAATAGTGAGAAATGGTAGCTGGTCAAATAATCGAGAACACGGAAGCCACCATACCACCAATACAAAAAATCAATAAAGCAAATAAAACCATCAAAAAAACAAAAAAAACAATAAGGCAAAGAAACAAAGTCCAGAGAGGAGTTGACATCGTAAACCACATGATCAAAATGGTACTCTAGTGAAGCCTCCATATACCTATGTACACATATATGTATGACTGTAGGTGTCTATATGTCCGCATTCCAATTATTACTGCAATTTATCTAATGTGTAGTGATCGCTGGTGTTTGGCATACATGCAGCAATCTGCAACAATGTCGACACTGCAACCATAGTGAAACTACAACTATTAAGCAAGGTACTGGATAAGGTACTGGATAAGGAACTTGCATTATCATGCTATAAAGCTGTAAATATATCTAAGCAAATGTGCATACAAGATGTCTATAGGAACAAACCTCTATATGAGAAGAATCACTATTCATGTTAGACATACGAACCACGATCTGCACCCATGCCGGCATCGCAAACCTCAAAGAATTGCAAAGTGTCGGCTTCTAGTAGAAATATTGGACGTGATGTGAAACATTGTTAATAAGTGTGTCCAACATGAAAGCAGAATCCAATTATGTAAATGGATACAAATGAATACAAAACCAAATCAACCACTCTACACTAGCAAAGGGTAAAGGGGACAAGGGAAAAGGAAGACAAAAACCAGGCAGGGGGAAAAGAGGAACAGAGGGAAGAAATTTTTATTAACGGAAACAGACAATGAAAGATATAGTCATGTACAGCCAATCGTGTTTAACTTGCAGACATATCCTCACTTAGACCTCCCTATGGTCCGTAATGTTCAGAACATGTCCTGCTTAGAGTCCTAATGGCTAACTAAACTGCCAACATGTAGATGAAATCCCATCTGTAGATAATACTCCCACTCATATCCACAACACTATGTGAACAGAGTGGTCAGAATCGTGACGGCCAAAGTGTCACCACACTTTCTGTTAAAGAACGGGCATATACACAACAATGTTGATTACATGAAAAATTGTGAACTGAAGTCTAAATATTAATTAATGTTAATAAAGACATCCCCATGGCTCATGGCTGATGGTGTCTTATATATGTGTCAAAAAATGCATGTATCCACCAAACTGACCACATACCCCTATACTTACAGATACAATATAATTGAAATGCCAGATGTAATTACAAAAGTTATCAATAACAATGTCTACACTACAAGCCATATACACCGCCATGGGTCTAGTCATAATAGTGGGAAATGTCCCACTCAAAATTCAATCCTGTTGGGATTCTAGTGTGTAGAATGAATATCCAGAATAATTTGCGCTTGCAAAGTATTCTGAACTTGTCCTCTCCTCTCCTGGGGGTAGTTATTTTCTCCACGTCCTGTATAGAAAGACTAGTGACATCTTTAAAATGTATGAGGTTCCAATGTTTGGCTACATCGTTGATTTGTTTTTTCAATGTCGTATAAATGATCGTATAATCGATCTTTCAGCCTACGTGTAGTGCGGCCTACATATTGGATCTGACATTATTATTATTATTATTATGATTATTCGCATGTGATGACCTAGATGAGAAATCTGGAATTACAATAAATGAAGGATGTAATGTCAAAAGTTTTACCGTTTACAGACAAGAGAGGAAGTGCACAGAAAAATAGCCACTTTCGTAAATTGTTGAAGACACGAAAATAAGGTAGTACTAAGCATTACCAGGGGGGCGGACTTTATGGGCTAAGAAACAATGGAGAAGAAGCAATATATAAATATTCAAATTTATTAGGGTTAACAATTACATAGAAAAGATATAAGATTATAGTAAAAATTGTAGCATATATGCATCTATGTTTATTGTGCAGTGAGCCCTTGTATGTCTACGTGTTTCGCCGCTAGGCTTCCTCAGGACACAGCCAAGGTTCACAGACGAGACAGATAAGAGAATATGTTTCTCTATCTTGGTTTTGAAGTACAATATCATTTATAGTCACGATAAGGTGAATGATGCACTTAGAAGCTAAAAAATATATTGAATATAGCCGAGTCTATGACCAGGGGCATATGAATAATAATAATAATAATAATAATCCTGATTTGGAAAAGGCCACAGAAAGGGGGGGGGGGGCGCCAAAAGGTATCCAACAGTGAATCCTTAATTCAGTTTCAGCGGTGCTGATGGCTATATACAGCCTAACAGCATATCGCTGTATATTTAGAATTTGAGTATCAAAATATGCCCCTGGGAGACAGCAATCCACTGCACACTACAGTGCTCACAACTTGGCCCCTTTTAATGTAGTGACAATAGTCGCATCCTTTCATGCCACATTTAAAGTTACCTTTAAAGTGAAGCCAATTGGAGCCTGATTGTGTGCTGGAGAATAAACTAGGTGAGAGGGATCTTCCCAGAGTGGGGGCTCTACGAGAAACTGACCTTATACCCTTTGAAAGAATTTTATTATAAATGGGGTCATTAATTAAGACAGGTGGGTATTTAGTTACTATATTACAAGTTTTTGTAAATTCTGTACTATAGGGTGTAGAAAAAATAGGAACATTGCCCATAGAAATGGAAAGTTTCTGATTAATAACATGATTCTTATCTTTATTCTCCTCTAGTAAGGTATTTCTAGGGACCTTATTGGCTGCAGAGAGGGTTCTCAAAATGACCTTCTCTGGATACCCTCTATCCTTAAACCTTTGGGTCATGTCCATGGCCTCTTTTTGAAAAATTTCCACAGTGCTACACAGTCGCTTTAATCTCAAGAACTAGCCAAACAGGACACCTCTAATGGTGTGTCCAGGATGGGCAGAATCGGCTCTTAACAGAGCATTTCTGGCTGTAGATTTCCTATATATACCCGTTGTCACCTCACCATTTATGCCAGACAATTTCACATCCAAAAATTCAATGGAGCTCTCTTGGAGATCCCCAGTGCACCTTAGATTTAAAGAGTTGTTGTTTAAATAAGAAAGCCAGTTTTCTAGTGAAACCCTGTCATCCGATGTGATAAACAAAAGGTCGTCTATGTAACGACAGAAAAAAACATATCCAACTGGCGGGGCTATCATGTCCAAAGATGCGGCTCCTCTTCCACCAACCCATGTATAGGTTGGCCAGTGAGGGCGAAAATTTCGCCCTGTAAAGGCGCCACATCTCTGGAGATAATAGTCCCCGTCAAACATAAAAAAATTATGTGTTAACAGAAACTCTAAAGATAGTAAAATAAACTCCTGAAGTGCCAATGAAAATCTTCCAGATTCTTTTAAGAAAAAAGCAACCGCCTGTATACCCAGGACATGTGGAATGCTAGAATATAGGCTCGTCACATCACAAGTACTGTAATCCACCTGTAATTGTCTTTCCATTGTATACCCTATAGTTTGTTAAACAATTGTTTGGTGTTGAGAGTTGGGTTAATTGAGCTGCTTGGTAACACCAAAGCAGGTTAGGAACCCCTAGGCCGCCATTGTTCTTGGCTCTAAACATAATTGTTTTAGAGAGCCTATGGCCTTCTGGACCCCAGATGAATTTAATAATTGATTATAAGCATTGTAGCTGAGATTTTATTATAGGGATGGGTAAGGCTCTAAAAAATATAGAATTAGAAATATAGAATTTGTGGAAGTAGTGTCATCTTTATTGAATTGATTCTTCCAAGCCAGGACAGTTCCAATTGGGCCCATCGATTTAAGTCCTCAGTTATTATATAGATATAGATTCTCTATTTTGGCAGTAAATGTAATTCCTAGATATGGAATTTCTGAGTCTCTCCATTCAAATGTAAAATTTTCTTTGAGTTGTGTCACTATGGAGTTCGGAACTAAGACATTTAAAGCCAAGGATTTAGCGAAATTCACATGAAGACCAGAAATGTGGCTGAAGTCATCTAAGAGGCAACAAATGTTAGGGAGAGAAGTTATAGGGGATGTGACAAATAAAAGTATGTCTTCCGCATAAAGTGCGCATTTGTGTTGTTATTGTGGTCCGCATTTTACCCCTTGGATATCGGGGTGTTTCCTAATTGCTATAGCTAAAGTCTCTATCGCAATAGCGAATATTAGTGGGGAAAGTGGGAAGCCTTGCCTGGTTCCTCTTAAAATGGGAATGGATTGAGAGTAAAATCCTTGCAATCCAATTTGGGCTACAGGAGGAGAGTAAAGTGCTTCTATAATGTTGAAGAAGGATTGGTCAAAGCCCCATTGTTTCAGAATGGTAAACATGTAAGGCCAAGATAAAGAATCAAATGCCTTCTGAAGATCTAGCTATAATACAAAACCCTCCTGACATGTACCTCCATCCAGATCTGAGAAGGGAAATAACATTGATAGCCCTTCTGATCTGGTCGGGGCCCTGTCTGCCCAGTATAAAGTCTACATGATCTTTATTAACATAAAGGCTGATGAATCAGGATATACGATCTGCAAGGATTTTAGGTAAAATCTTAAGGTCATTATTGATCAGGGATATAGGACGATAATTACATACTAAGCTGGGATCCTGGCGTTTAAAGATTTTTCAAGTGGGGAACCTAGTCTGAGGTTATTAAAGGATCGGGCCAGGTATGGGGATAGAATTGTGGAGAAATTCTTGTAATACGGACCGAGAAGCCGTCTGGTCCCAGAGTGGAGTGATTTTTAAGTTTCTGTATGACTTGTAAAATTTCTTCTGTCTTTATCTCATCTTCTAGTGGAAGTTTGTGGTGTGTTTTTAATTTAGGGATGTTAATTGCATCCAGAAATTGGTTAAAGTCAGGGGGTTTGTTTATCTTGGGTGTGCTATATAGTTTTTGGAAGAATTCCTGGAACACTCCCAGAATTCGTTGCGGATTCTGAAAGAGTGTTCCCCCCTGCTATTTTTATTTTAGGAAGATGGTGTGAGCGGGTTATGGGGGATAATTTTGTTGCTATCATTGAGTTTGGTTTGTCTTTTTGGAAGTAAAATCTGGCACCAGTCCAACGGAGATGTTTTTCTGCTTTAGAGGTGAGAGCCAAATGCTGTACAAGCTGAATTAATTTTTGAGATGGGAAACATGATTCTGTTTGTGTTTTTTACATAGAGAGAGAAATTCCTTTTCCAGTTTATCTATCTCCAGGCATCTGGCTCGATTAATTTGGACGGACATTTGAATTGTTTTGCCTTTAATTGTGGCTTTATGTGTAACATCTCCTGTGTCATTAAGGGTGAAGTATTCTTTATTGGCCTTTTCTATTTCTGCTTTTTTAATAGGGTCACTTAAAATAGCTTCGTTGATTCTCCAGTGTCCACAGCTATTCGAGCCCATCGGACGTTTGAAGACTGCAAAAACCTCTGAATGATCAGATACCACTGAGTCTTTAATGTAGGATTTAGTGACCAAAGGAGAATGCTTTGCTAGGATGAATATGGGATCGATTTGTGCAAAGGAATTATGCGGGGCAGAGTAGTGGGTATAGTCGCGCATTGTAGGGTTGATTTCCCTCCAAATATCAATTAGACCTTGAGAATAGATCATTTTAGCAATCTTCAAGCCCTTTTTCGATGGTCGTATAAGATGATCACCTGTAAGTTTATTTTTATCTAGACCTTCGTCAAAAGCCACATTGGAGTCTCCCCCATAGATCACCGTGCCTTCTACCAGGGGCCCTAGTATTTTGAACATACTTTGAAAGAGTCCCTTGACCAATATGAATCTCCCTTCTGGGGCCTTAAGTTCCGAGATTAGAGTGAATTTGCGTTTATGTGAGATTATTATAGCAACACCTTTTGTTTTGTCCTCAGCATTTGCTAAATAGAAGGTTGGGAACTTGGCATGGAGGAAGGAAGGTTTAAAGTGTCTGGGAAAATGGGTTTCTTGCAATAGGATGATATCAGTTTTCTGACTATAATAATGTTGTAAGGTCTTACGTCTTTTAATAAGTGAGTTTAGACCCTGTACATTATGGGAAACTACCTTCATAGTGGGACGATGTGAATCAGATTTAGCCATGGAACAAGAAAGAGGGGTTATCTCGCTTCACAAGATCACTTACCTCAGATGTAAATATCCCTGATTCCTGTGTTTGATGGGCAGAATGATGCATCTCAAGTACCATAAGGAAAGAAATAGGATCTCTGGGGACGGTCACTAGAAGAGAAGGGGGATTCATTTCACAGGTAAGGTCAGATAACAAACATATGCAGACAGTAGGAGAAAGGGGGGTCCAAAACATACCCTCCATGCTGGGGGGATGCTTTCCCTCCAGGTTTAAAGGGGGAGAAGTTAGAAGAATTTGTGTCACCTCTTCTAGATAAGAGACTAACCTGTCTCAGAGTGAGTCGAAGCTCAAGGCTAACAAACAGGTGGAGGTACATGAGTACCACTCCGGCCATCGGCCACTCCTAGGGTAGTGTTAAGATGAAGGGTATTAGAAATCCCCTTAGGAGAATGAATACACCCTGTAGTGAACATTTCAGTGTAGGGCCCAATCAAATCCGTTGCACCAGAAATAAACCCTAGCAGGTTAACATAAGAACAAAATATAGTTTAGAATAATATGGATCAACCCATTTAAACAGAAGTATAATGTAAACTCAATGAGACCTTCAGGTCCCAAGATAGTTGATTATTAAAACAAGTATTCCACCATTTTTTAGAGAGCAGGGAACAGTCCAGTTTGACTTGAGTTATCTGAACAAAATATTTTGTGCCGTGTTAATCAGGGTGGTCGGCTCTCTTTTGATAGCCTTATGCCCCGTACACATGATCGGAAATTCCGCCAACAAAAGTCCGATGAGAGCATTTGGTCAGAAATTGCGAATAGCAAAAGATTGAGAGCGGGTTCTCTATTTTTCAGTCAGAAAGTTCCTCTGAAAATTTGTTCGTCTGTATGCAATTCAGACGCGCAAAAAATCACGCATGCTCAGAATCAAGTACGAGGCGGAAGCGCTTGGTCTGGTGAAACTAGCATTCATAATGGAGATAGCACATTTGTCACGCTGTAAATTTTTTTATTTTTTAATGCAGCGCATTCTTTTGTTCTTTATAATGCTAGAATAATGAATTTGTTTTGCTGCTGAGTTATGACAAACGTATTTCTTTATTATTTCTCGTGATCTTCTGAATAATCTTTTTTGTTTTTAAAGCCAGATCTCCATAATAATGTTTAGAATAATTTTTATAGTCATCTTTTTTTTTTTTTAATCAAGATCTCCTGTTTTTTTGATTATTTTTAAATTATTTTCTAGTGATCTCCATATTTTTTTTTGGTGTCAAGTTTCCACAACAACATTATTATCTTGTATTTTTAAAGCTCAAGGAGTTTGGTTGGTGTCCCTTGTTAATTAGACATTGTATTTTTTAAATGTACCTGCCTACTCACAAACAAACTGTCCTATTTGAAGAAAAACACATAGGCAAGTATTTTCATATAAAAAAAATCTCCATTTATTCTGGCTCATAACAAAATAAAGAGCAAGGCAACGCTGGAGAAACTGCTTGAATGTGCCTTTGTACCCCAGGGCACACATCAACTCTTTGTAAATAAAAATTGGTAGCCTGAGAAGTCCATATAATAGGGAGCACAATCTGGTCCAGGAGTCCCAGAGATCAGGAACAGCAGCAGATGACACATGCCTCAAGGACACCTCCTCCCTCCTCCTCCCCCCCCTTCTGCTGCCAGGATCACACGGCTCTCCACTCCACAGGATCTCTACAGTCTGCAGCTGTGTTTACACACTTCTCCTGAGACAGGCACATCTGACAGCCTAACAGCACCACAAAAAGAAAAGAAAATACAATCTATTTACACCCATAGAACACCTGGGTATGGATCTTGGAATAATCAATTGTCCATCACAGGACACATCCTCCTACTAGCAACACCACCTCTCCCCATGTACACATGTCGGCCTACCGGCCCATACAGAATGTGCTCCAGTTCTTCCGGCTCTGATGAAGAGGTTTTCCTCGAAACGTGTCAGCCTTTCTTAAATACCTGCCTCAATATGGGCACACCCCAATTTTAACTTCCTAGTACTCATTTTGTTACCTGTTTTTCCTTTTATTTTATAATATTATGTAGTATTTGTATGATTTTAAATCTATATGACTATATGTCTGTATTCTTTTACATAAATAAACCATACATTTCTTGATGTAAGCGTCTGATCACGCGCCTTCCACCCATTCCTACTAAGCAGATGACACATATGTCCCCAGGCTGTGGTACTACAACAGCCTGCATCTTCTGTCAGACCAGACTGAACCCAGGCCATCACTTTCTTGTCTTCCCTGCAGCCTTCCCTCCACGGTTCCCTGCAGCCTTCCCTGCAGCCTTCCTTAGAGGCTGTGGCTCTGGAGGTGGACTTGTGGCAGGAGGATGAGGGGGAGGAGGATGGGCGAGCGCACATAAGTGCATGTAATCAGTCATTTGGCCCCTCAACCCTTTATGAAGGGCCTGAAAAATAATCTTCTGACAGATGAGGCGTTGGCCCTCCCCCATTTGCTGAAATTTTGCAGCTACATAGCAGCCATAGGCCTCTTTAGCATCAGGGGTGTTTTCAGGGCTGCATTAGCCTCCTTAATGAGGCCCAGTGCTGCCTCCTCCATGTTACTCCCATTCCTGGCCCTTTTTGTTGTAAGGCAGAGGGGAGGCACCTGGGATTGGGTGAGGCTACTGGGCCTGGCCACCTCCTGGCTGACACTTACCCCCACCTCCTGGCTGCCACATTCCAGAGCCTCTTCCTGGTTGAGGTCTTCCTATCTATGAAAAAGGGACATAGTTTTAGTTTTTGGTTCATCAATCACACACAATTTTCAGCTCATGACTGTTGCAAATTGAATGTTAATAAATAGAAAAGACTATCATTCTGAGCCCAGCATTTTTCATTCTTGTCACAATCATTTTTGGACCCTACTGTCTATTGATATGTAAAACACTTTTTGTTAAATCATTAATTTGTTATCAATAATAACATCTAGTTAAAAACAATAATTTTCCTCACAACTAGGGATGAGCTTCGTGTTCGAGTCGAACCCATGTTCGACTCGAACATCGGCTGTTCGGTCGTTCGCCGAATTGCGAACGATATGGGCCGTTCGCGCCAAATTCGTGTGGCGCGTCACGGCCCATAATTCACTGCGGCATCGCAGTGCATTGCTGGCTGATTATTGGCCAAGCATGCACTATGACCCGCATGCTTGGCCAATCACAGCGCCGTCAGTAGAGAGAGCTGTAATTGGCCAAAGCCAGGGTGGCTTTGGCCAATTATGGCTCAGGGGATTTAGTACACACCCCACACTATATAAGGCCGCCTGCACGGCGGCCCTGTGTAGTGTGTGTTCCGGTGTGCTGAGAGATAGAGAGAGAGAGAGACAGTGTCATTTGATTTGAGTTAGATAGATTAGGCAGAACAGTCAGTCAGTTAGCTGCACTTACAGTGTATTGTGTATATATATGCATCCCAGGTGTTGCATATATATATATACACTGTATTCAGTTTAGCTAGATCCGTTCCTGTTATCTTCTATCTAGACTATTTACATTTAGTGCAGTGTGTCCTGCTCACAGTGTTCAGCTAGATCCGTTCCTGCTATTTACATTCAGTGCAGTGCGTCCTGCTCACAGTGTTCAGCTAGATCCGTTCCTGGTATTTACATTTAGTGCAGTGCGTCCTGCTCACAGTGTTCAGCTAGATCCGTTCCTGCTATTTACATTCAGTGCAGTGCGTCCTGCTCACAGTGTTCAGCTAGATCCGTTCCTGGTATTTACATTTAGTGCAGTGCGTCCTGCTCACAGTGTTCAGCTAGATCCGTTCCTGCTATTTACATTCAGTGCAGTGCGTCCTGCTCACAGTGTTCAGCTAGATCCGTTCCTGCTATTTACATTCAGTGCAGTGCGTCCTGCTCACAGTGTTCAGCTAGATCCGTTCCTGGTATTTACATTTAGTGCAGTGCGTCCTGCTCACAGTGTTCAGCTAGATCCGTTCCTGCTATTTACATTCAGTGCAGTGCGTCCTGCTCACAGTGTTCAGCTAGATCCGTTCCTGGTATTTACATTTAGTGCAGTGCGTCCTGCTCACAGTGTTCAGCTAGATCCGTTCCTGCTATTTACATTCAGTGCAGTGCGTCCTGCTCACAGTGTTCAGCTACATCCGTTCCTGCTATTTACATTCAGTGCAGTGCGTCCTGCTCACAGTGTTCAGCTAGATCCGTTCCTGCTATTTACATTCAGTGCAGTGCGTCCTGCTCACAGTGTTCAGCTAGATCCGTTCCTGGTATTTACATTTAGTGCAGTGCGTCCTGCTCACAGTGTTCAGCTAGATCCGTTCCTGCTATTTACATTCAGTGCAGTGCGTCCTGCTCACAGTGTTCAGCTACATCCGTTCCTGCTATTTACATTCAGTGCAGTGCGTCCTGCTCACAGTGTTCAGCTAGATCCGTTCCTGCTATTTACATTCAGTGCAGTGCGTCCTGCTCACAGTGTTCAGCTAGATCCGTTCCTGGTATTTACATTTAGTGCAGTGCGTCCTGCTCACAGTGTTCAGCTAGATCCGTTCCTGCTATTTACATTCAGTGCAGTGCGTCCTGCTCACAGTGTTCAGCTACATCCGTTCCTGCTATTTACATTCAGTGCAGTGCGTCCTGCTCACAGTGTTCAGCTAGATCCGTTCCTGCTATTTACATTCAGTGCAGTGCGTCCTGCTCACAGTGTTCAGCTAGATCCGTTCCTGGTATTTACATTTAGTGCAGTGCGTCCTGCTCACAGTGTTCAGCTAGATCCGTTCCTGCTATTTACATTCAGTGCAGTGCGTCCTGCTCACAGTGTTCAGCTAGATCCGTTCCTGGTATTTACATTTAGTGCAGTGCGTCCTGCTCACAGTGTTCAGCTACATCCGTTCCTGCTATTTACATTCAGTGCAGTGCGTCCTGCTCACAGTGTTCAGCTAGATCCGTTCCTGCTATTTACATTCAGTGCAGTGCGTCCTGCTCACAGTGTTCAGCTAGATCCGTTCCTGGTATTTACATTTAGTGCAGTGCGTCCTGCTCACAGTGTTCAGCTAGATCCGTTCCTGCTATTTACATTCAGTGCAGTGCGTCCTGCTCACAGTGTTCAGCTAGATCCGTTCCTGGTATTTACATTTAGTGCAGTGCGTCCTGCTCACAGTGTTCAGCTACATCCGTTCCTGCTATTTACATTCAGTGCAGTGCGTCCTGCTCACAGTGTTCAGCTAGATCCGTTCCTGCTATTTACATTCAGTGCAGTGCGTCCTGCTCACAGTGTTCAGCTAGATCCGTTCCTGGTATTTACATTTAGTGCAGTGCGTCCTGCTCACAGTGTTCAGCTAGATCCGTTCCTGCTATTTACATTCAGTGCAGTGCGTCCTGCTCACAGTGTTCAGCTAGATCCGTTCCTGGTATTTACATTTAGTGCAGTGCGTCCTGCTCACAGTGTTCAGCTAGATCCGTTCCTGCTATTTACATTCAGTGCAGTGCGTCCTGCTCACAGTGTTCAGCTAGATCCGTTCCTGCTATTTACATTCAGTGCAGTGCGTCCTGCTCACAGTGTTCAGCTAGATCCGTTCCTGGTATTTACATTTAGTGCAGTGCGTCCTGCTCACAGTGTTCAGCTAGATCCGTTCCTGCTATTTACATTCAGTGCAGTGCGTCCTGCTCACAGTGTTCAGCTAGATCCGTTCCTGCTATATACATTTAGTGCAGTACGTCCTGCTCACAGTGTTCAGCTAGATCCGTTCCTGTTATCTTCCTACTGACAGGCAGGCTTGTCTGGTTACAGTATATAAAG
Source organism: Lithobates clamitans (assembly GCA_037952925.1). Lineage (NCBI taxonomy): Eukaryota > Metazoa > Chordata > Amphibia > Anura > Ranidae > Lithobates > Lithobates clamitans. The sequence goes on along the minus strand of JBBGZY010000292.1, from coordinate 8,390,548 downwards.
CTACCTGAAGAAAATTACAGGTGTTCTTTTTGATCCTATTAGTACCACGGTCAGGCAGCTAGACTATTTACATTTAGTACAGTGTGTCCTGCTCACAGTGTTCAGCTAGATCCGTTCCTGTTATCTTCCTACTGACAGGCAGGCTTGTCTGGTTACAGTATATAAAGCTACCTTAAGAAAATTACAGGTGTTCTTTTTGATCCTATTAGTACCACGGTCAGGCAGCTAGACTATTTACATTTAGTACAGTGCGTCCTGCTCACAGTGTTCAGCTAGATCCGTTCCTGTTATCTTCCTACTGACAGGCAGGCTTGTCTGGTTACAGTATATAAAGCTACCTGAAGAAAATTACAGGTGTTCTTTTTGATCCTATTAGTACCACGGTCAGGCAGCTAGACTATTTACATTTAGTACAGTGCGTCCTGCTCACAGTGTTCAGCTAGATCCGTTCCTGTTATCTTCCTACTGACAGGCAGGCTTGTCTGGTTACAGTATATAAAGCTACCTGAAGAAAATTACAGGTGTTCTTTTTGATCCTATTAGTACCACGGTCAGGCAGCTAGACTATTTACATTTAGTACAGTGTGTCCTGCTCACAGTGTTCAGCTAGATCCGTTCCTGTTATCTTCCTACTGACAGGCAGGCTTGTCTGGTTACAGTATATAAAGCTACCTTAAGAAAATTACAGGTGTTCTATTTGATCCTATTAGTACCACGGTCAGGCAGCTAGACTATTTACATTTAGTACAGTGTGTCCTGCTCACAGTGTTCAGCTAGATCCGTTCCTGTTATCTTCCTACTGACAGGCAGGCTTGTCTGGTTACAGTATATAAAGCTACCTTAAGAAAATTACAGGTGTTCTATCCCAGCTTAGTGCAGCTACAGGCCATTAGTATGTCTGGAAGGCCAAGAAGGAGAGGCAGACAGTCACAAGCCAATAAGAGAGGGCAAGCAGGCTCTGTGTCTAGTGCTGGTCGTGGAGACGGTGCATCCTCATCAGCACGTGGCCATGGGACACGCTTGGCCTTTTTTTCGGCAGCTGGCCGTGTTGAGCCGCAACATGCGGAAGACTTGGTCGAGTGGATGACCAAGCCGTCCTCATCCTCCTCATCCTCTCTCACCCATGCCCAGGGTGCTTTGTCTGGCAAAGCAGCGGCCTCTTCCCTCAGCTCAATGTCATCAGTGACTCCTTCCCTAGCTCCACCATGTCCTCATGAGGATTCCCTCGAACTGTTTGACCACAGTGTTGGGTACATGCTCCAGGAGGATGCCCAGCGTTTGGAAGGCTCTGATGATGATACTGAGCTCAATGAAGGCAGTAACATGAGCACGGACAGAGGGGGTGCCCAAGAAGGACAGCAATCTGGCAGTCATGCTCCCCCTGCTGCAGCATACTGCCAGGTTTGCTCCAGTGATGAGGAGGGAGGGGATGATGAGGTCACTGACTCAACGTGGGTGCCTGATAGGAGAGAGGAGGAGGAGGAGGAGGAGGTGGCACATCACCAACTAGGCAGGATGCCCTCCAGGGGCCAGCCTAAGGGCAGCACATTGACTGCATCACACCCCAAAGCTCCACATGTGCAGGGCGCTGCAGTCTCTGCGCGTTATTCAAAAAGTTCTTTGGTGTGGGCCTTTTTTGAGACGAGTGCATCAGATCGCACCGCTGCTATTTGCAACATATGTCTCAAGCGTATCTCGCGTGGCCAAAACATCTCCCGCTTGGGTACCACATGCTTGACCAGACATATGTTGACCTGCCATGCAGTTCGTTGGCAAGCGTATCTAAAAGACCCACACCAAAGAACAAAGACGATCTCTCCTTGCTCCTCATCAGCTGAGATTTCCAACCCCACTAGACCTTCAGTCCTCTCTGAGACCTGCAGTGAGAGGAATGAAGGTGTAGAATTAGGTGTGTCACAGCCAAGTACTTGTGGGCAATCTGCTTTTGGTACACCGACGTCAGATTGTACCAGGCAAATTTCCCTGCCCCAGCTGCTGCACCGCCGAAAGAAGTTTGCTCCCAGCCATCCACATGCCCAGCGGTTGAATGCTAGCTTGGCAAAATTGCTAGCACTTCAACTGCTGCCTTTTCAGTTGGTAGACTCTGCCCCCTTCCGTGAGTTTGTGGAATGTGCGGTTCCTCAGTGGCAGGTACCCAAACGCCACTTTTTCTCACGGAAGGCGATTCCGGCTCTCTACCGGCATGTGGAAGGCAATGTCCATGCCTCGCTGGACAGGGCGGTCAGCGGTAAGGTGCATATTACCGCTGACTCATGGTGAAGCAGGCATGGACAGGGACGTTACTTAAGTTTCACGGCGCATTGGGTGACTCTGCTGGCAGCTGGGAAGGATGCAGGACAAGGTGCAGTAGTGTTGGAGGTTGTTCCGCCACCACGCCTCCAAAATGCTGATTGTGACACACCTCTCTCCTCCACCCCCTCCTCTTCTTCTTCCTCCATGGCCTCTTCCTCGGAACCAGCGGTGCTCCGTAGGCGTTCAAGGGGCTACGCAAGTACGCAGGCCAAAAGATGCCATGCGGTGCTTGAGCTGGTGTGCTTGGGGGACAGGAGCCACACTGGGGCAGAGGTTCTGTCAGCTCTGCAGGGGCAGGTTCAGAGGTGGTTGACGCCACGCCAACTTAAGGCAGGAATGGTGGTTTGCGACAATGGCACCAACCTCCTCTCTGCCCTCCGACAGGGACAACTGACCCATGTGCCCTGTTTGGCTCACGTCCTTAACTTGGTGGTGCAGCGGTTCTTGGGCAGGTACCCGGGCTTACAGGATGTCCTGAGGCAGGCCAGGAAAGTCTCTGTGCATTTCCGCCGGTCATATAATGCCAGTGCTCGGCTGACGGACCTCCAAAAGGAGTTTAACCTGCCCAAGAACCGCCTAATCTGTGACATGCCCACCAGGTGGAACTCGACGTTGGCCATGCTGCAGCGGCTGCACACGCAGCAGAGGGCCATCAATGAGTACCTGTGCGACTATGGCACCAGGACAGGGTCAGGGGACCTTGGTTTTTTTTCCCCACGCCAGTGGGCCATGATCAGGGATGCATGCACTGTCCTGTCACCATTCGAGGAGGCCACGAGGATGGTGAGCATCCTGACAGTGCATGACAGTGCATGCATCAGTGACACTGTCCCCCTTGTCCACCTGTTGGAGCACACGCTGCGTGGAATAATGGACAGGGCACTTGAGGCAGAACAGAGGCAGGAAGAGGAGGACTTCCTTAGCTCTCAAGGCCCCCTTTATCCAGACAGTGTTCCTGCGTGCCCGCCGATCACACAGGAAGAGGACGAGGAGGAGGAGGAGGAGGAGGAGGAAGATTGTGTCAGTATGGAGGTGGAGCCTGGCACTCAGCATCAGCAGTCTTTAAGGGATCAGTCCCAAGGAACACATGGACTTGTACGTGGCTGGGAGGAGGTGGCTGCGGACGTTGTTGTCCTTAGTGACCCAGAGGACTCCGGACCGAATGCCTCAGCAAACCTACGCTGCATGGCCTCCCTGATCCTGCAAAGCCTGCGTAAGGATCCTCGTATTCGTGGTATCAAGGAGAAGGACCAATACTGGCTGGCAACCCTCCTTGATCCACGTTACAAGGGTAAGGTTGCGGACCTTATCTTGCCATCGCAGAGGGAGCAGAGGATGAAACATCTTCGGGAGGCCTTGCAGAAAGGTCTGTGCAACGCGTTCCCAGAGACTGGGAGGTTACAAACTCCTGTTTCTGGACAACGTGTTGCTGAGGCTTCGGTCAGTCAAAGAAGGAGCGGTGGAGAAGGTGGCCGTCTGACCGATGCGTTCAGACAATTTTTTGGTCCGCAGCCCCAAGGTATGATCGGTTCCAGCAACCATCGCCAGCGTCTGTTTTACATGGTGCAGGAATACCTAGGGGCAAGATCAGACTTGGACACCTTTCCCACCGAAAATCCTCTGGGTTACTGGGTCTTGAGGATGGATCACTGGCCAGAGCTTGCACAGTATGCAATTGAGCTACTGGCCTGTCCTGCATCCAGCGTTCTTTCGGAACGCACATTCAGTGCTGCTGGAGGCGTGGTAACCGATCACAGGGTGCGTCTGTCCACCGACTCGGTCGATCGGCTGACCTTCATAAAAATGAATCAGTCTTGGATCACCACCAGCTACCAAGCACCTGATGCAGATGTAACCGAATAATTTTTTTTGAAATCTCAGATCCCTTCAAAGACTGCCTATGCTGATGCTGAGTGACTATCCCTGAGTAATTATCCTCTTCCTCCTCAATCATCACGCTGATAGCTTGTAAGAACATTTTTGGTTCTGGGCGCCACCACCAGTGCCTAAGGCACAATTTTTCAGCCCCTGTTTAACAGGGGCGTGTAATTACAATTTTTGATGTAATACTTTGCAGCAGGGCTCGTTCCTGCATTCCAACTAGAGTGTCTGTGAGGGGTTGCAGTGTTGTGGCACCAGCACCAGTGCCTAAGACCCAATTTTTCAGCCCCTGTCTAACAGGGGCGTGTAATTACAATTTTTGATGCAATACTTTGCAGCAGGGCTTGTTCCTGCGTTTCAACTAGAGTGTCTGTGAGGGGTTGCAGTGTTGTGGCACCAGCACCAGTGCCTAAGACCCAATTTTTCAGCCCCTGTCTAACAGGGGCGTGTAATTACAATTTTTGATGCAATACTTTGCAGCAGGGCTTGTTCCTGCGTTTCAACTAGAGTGTCTGTGAGGGGTTGCAGTGTTGTGGCACCAGCACCAGTGCCTAAGACCCAATTTTTCTGCCCCTGTCTAACAGGGGCGTGTAATTACAATTTTTGATGCAATACTTTGCAGCAGGGCTTGTTCCTGCGTTTCAACTAGAGTGTCTGTGAGGGGTTGCAGTGTTGTGGCACCAGCACCAGTGCCTAAGACCCAATTTTTCTGCCCCTGTCTAACAGGGGCGTGTAATTACAATTTTTGATGCAATACTTTGCAGCAGGGCTCGTTCCTGCGTTCCAACTAGAGTGTCTGTGAGGGGTTGCAGTGTTGTGGCACCAGCACCAGTGCCTAAGGCCCAATTTTTCTGCCCCTGTCTAACAGGGGCGTGTAATTACAATTTTTGATGCAATACTTTGCAGCAGGGCTCGTTCCTGCGTTCCAACTAGAGTGTCTGTGAGGGGTTGCAGTGTTGTGGCACCAGCACCAGTGCCTAAGGCCTAATTTTTCAGCTCCTGTTCAACAGGGGCATGTAATTACAATTCTTGATCTAATATTTCACAGCAGGGCCCTGTGAGGGCTTACAGTGTTTTGGCCACAGCAACACCTAAGGCCCAAATTTCTGCTGAGTATATAGGGCAGGACCCTACTTTCAAACATCTAACTTACAAACGACTCCTACTTGCAAACGGAAGGAGACAACAGGAAGTGAGATGAAATCTACCCCTAAGGAAGGGAAATTCTCTCCTGTAAGAGTTAATATGGGAAAACAATTTCTCCTTTCCACTGATGCTTTCCAATCCTTGTTCCACAAAAAAACCCAAATTTTCAAAAAACATTTTTCATTGGGACAAAAAAGTGAGGTGAAATCTTCTGAAGAGGAGGAAAGACGCAAAACAAATGTCACAGGGGTGATAACCCTTCCCTATGTTTTCCAAAAAGCTTAGAAAAGATTTTTTGGCTGGAGCTAAACACATTAAAAATGTTCAAAATTACAAACAGATTCTACTTAACAACAAACCTACAGTCCCTGTCTTGTTTGCACCGCCTGTATACTGCTGTTCAGAGTATATAGGGACCTTTCCTTATTTTAATTTGGGTGCGGGGTTCCCCTTAATATCCATACAAGACCCAAAGGGCCTGGTAATGGACTGGGGGGTACCCATGCCGTTTGTCTCACTGATTTTCATCCATATTGCCATGACCCGACATGACATTAAACCCGCAAGCAGTTTTAAATGAGATTTTTTCCTTTAAAAATGACATTTGGTGCAGGGACTGTTCTAAACATGGGAAACACGCGTCACTTTACAGGCATACTATAGACACCCCCCAGGTACGATATTTAAAGGAATATTTCACTTTTTTTTTTTTACTTTAAGCATCATTAAAATCACTGCTCCCGAAAAAACGGCCGTTTTTAAAAGTTTTTTTTGCATTGATACATGTCCCCTGGGGTAGGACCCGGGTCCCCAAACCCTTTTTAGGACAATACCATGCAAATTAGCCTTTAAAATGAGCACTTTTGATTTCGAACGTTCGAGTCCCATAGACGTCAATGGGGTTCTAACGTTCGTGCGAACTTGCGGTCCGTTCGCGGGTTCTGGTGCGAACCGAACCGGGGGGTGTTCGGCTCATCCCTACTCACAACTCAAGTAGGTGAGAGGAAGTGGTTGCAGCCCCAAAACACGTCCATTGATCCCCCATGATGGGAGATAGCACATGTTGACATTAGGCATTTGTGTGCAATTTGGCTTTTTACAGGGATGACATCACCCTATCTGATGAAAGGCAAGATCAACACATTTTTGACACTATAATGTCTGATATTGTCTTCAGTTTTTCAATGTTGAACTTTGTAAGTTCCTGAGTTGTGTATGTTATGTTTTGAAACATGCCTGTTTATGTACAAAAAAAAATTTCAAGGTAAAACTTTATAAAACCAAGATTTTTTTTACCCAAAAATGTTTTATAATTCACATGTGCATGTGTGCATATGCACGGAGTAAAAGGTTTTATATTCAACAATGTGTGGCTTCTTCTTTAAATGCTCAATACCAGTTTTTGTATTAAGTTGCTGTTTACAGTGACAATGGGTGTTATTTAATAATGGAAAAACCACTTGGCACTACAAGTGATCTAGGAGAACCTAGGAAACAGCTAAAAGAAACACAAGCAGTAAATCAAAATCAAGATTTTATCAGATAAAATAGAAAATGTTTACAAATTTGCTGGCATAGCAATGGTCCCCCTACCCGTAAAATAATCCAGATAGTTTTGCCGCACTTCACAGGTGCTTTGGGGGGGCAAGCCAGGACGGCCAGCTTCCAGGGCCGTCTGTGTAATTTCATGAAGTCCGGCCTCAGGCCCAACTGAGGCAACATAATTAGGAGCATTTATCTTTAAAAAGTTGTGAAGTATGCAGCATGCTAGAACTATGTGGTTCAGTTTGTACTTCGCCATATTAATTGCCGTAAGAAATAGGTGGAACCGGCTGGCCATTATCCCAAAGGCATTCTCCATGACTCTTCTGGCCAGCCGGTAATTAAAAACCCTCTTCTCCGGGGTGAGGGTCCTCTGGGGGAATGGCCTTATCAGGTGATCACCCAGACCAAATGCATCATCAGCGATAAAAACAAATGGGAGTCCTTCAATGTTCTCTTCCGCAGGTGGCAATCCCAAGCCACCAACCTGGAGACGTCGGTAGAACTCGGTCTGGGCAAAGACTCCACCATCCGACATCTGGCCATTCTTCCCCAGGTCCACATATAAAAATTCATATGTCTCTGACACCACCGCCATCAACAATACTATTGAAACCATTATAATTAAAATAGTATGACCCCGAGTGGGGTGGTGGGATGATGTGGACATGTTTCCCATCGATTGCCCCTCCGCAGTTAGGAAAGTCCCAACGCTCGGCAAACTGGGAGGCCACAGTCTGCCATTCCTGTGGCGTTGAAGGAAACTGCAAAATAGTACTTTTACACATAACATTGCAAGCAGATTAGACACAAACATTCTTGGCCAACATCAGCATAACATTTATTTTAAGGAGTATTTAACCACTTCAGCCCTGGAAGAATTTACCCCCTTCCTGACCAGTGCGTTTTTTGCGATTCGGCACTGCATCGCTTTAACTGACAATTACGCGGTCGTGCGACGTGGCTCCCAAACAAAATTGATGTCCTTTTTTCCCACAAATAGAGCTTTCTTTTGGTGGTATTTGATCACCTCTGCGGTTTTTATTTTTTGCGATATAAACAAAAAAATAGCGGCAATTTTGAAAAAAACGCATTATTTTTTACTTTTTTTACTTTTTTTTAATAAATATCCCCCAAAAAATATGTAAAAAAACAATTTTTTCCCTCAGTTTAGGCCGATATGTATTCTTCTACATATTTTTGGTAAAAAAAAATCGCAACAAGCGATTATTGATTGGTTTGCGCAAAAGTTATAGCGTTTACAAAATAGGGGATAGTTTTATGGCATTTTTATTAATATTTTTTTTTTTTAAATGGCGGCGATCACTGATTTTTATCATGACTGCTAAATTATGACGGACACATCGGACATTTTTGACACGTTTTTGGGACCATTGTCATTTATACAGCAATCAGTGCTATACAAATGTACTGATTCCTGTGTAAATGACACTGGCAGTGAAGGGGTTAACCACTAGGTGGCAGTGTAGGGGTTAAGTGTGTCCTAGAGGCGTGTTTCTAACTGTGAGGGGCATGGGTGTGTGTGACACGTCACTGATCTCTGCTCCGATGTCAGGGGGCAGAGATCAGTGACACTGTCACTAGGCAGAACGGGGAGATGCTTGTTTACATTAGCATCTCCCCGTTCTTCCTCCCCGTGAGGTGATCGTGGGTATCTCCACGGTGAACGAGTCCGCAGGACCCGTGACCCGACTCACGGAGTTTGCCGGCGGCGGCACGGGCATGCCCGCTGGCCGCCTCTTAAAGGGGAACGTACAGGTACGTGATTCTGTCTGTACGAGCCCTTCTGCCGAGGCGGTTGGCAAGCGGTTAAAGACAAAATATAAGGTCCACTTATCAGATTCCTCACCCCATCTGATGGCCCATTGGAAAACTTGTAGGGGGGGTGGAGGGTTATAAATGAGTTTGGGACCCTAAAAAAAAGCCTCTGGCACTCTGCCTGCATTTAAGGACAACAATAACATTTGGACACATTTTAGGGGGTGTTTAGGGTAAAGCACTACAATGGAGCTGACAAAATACATTGTTAAGTGTCTAGGCTAGGTGTGTATGGGCCCAGGATAGCATGCTGGGGAGGTTAATGAAGGCAAATATGCATATAGGAGCATTAAAGCATGCATGAGGATAAAGCGGACATTCACAGCATATTACAATCATGGTAATTAGGGAATGATGAAAGAAATACAAAACATTAGCATACATTAAATACATAGAATGTGATGTTAAAGGAGAAAACTGACCCTAATATAGTCCTTCTGCAGGACCTGTATGATGGCAGAACAGGTCTCTGGAATAATGATCCCCAGAGCCAGGGGGAAGATGCCTTTCGAGAACTTGATGTCCTGCAGACCTCTCCCTGTCGCCAAGTAATGCAGCGTGGCGACTAGCCTCTGCTGAGGAATGTTGGCTTGCCACATGCATGTGTCCTGCTTCGTAATATAAGGGGTCAGCAAAGCCAACAGACGGTGAAAAACGGGGTCCGTGATTCTCCTGGATCTCCCGGAGCAAAGGCATATGAGAGAATTGGTCACGCTGGAGTAACCAATTCTTGGTCCATGAACTCCTCCCCACCCTGTTCATGGACTGGGCTTGGGTCAAAACAAGAACCCCAACACCAAGCCCCCACATAGCACGAACTCTACGATGAGTATGTAACCGCAACATGGCTTCAAAATGGTCAGCTGGTCAGAACGAACTGAAAAACAGCAAGGCCTGAGAAGAGCGAGCTGAAAATCAGAAACGAGCGGACAAGAACGCACTTAAAAACAGAACTGACTACACGCACTGAAAACTAGATACAAACCCACAAGCACAAACTGAAGTGCAGTAACGGACTGAAAAGCACGAGGCTGAAAAGCGCGAATCGTCTCTCACCAAACTTATACTAACACGAGATAAACATGAGATTAGCAGAAGGAGCCCAAAGGGTGGCACACTGGGTATTGAACTTCCGTTTTATAGTCCCATCTTACGTGTTGTACATCACCGCGTTCTTGACGGTCGAAATTTGGTGTGACCGTGTGTATGCAAGACAAGCTTGAGCGGAATTCCGTCGGAAAAACCATCCAAGGCTTTTTCGACAAAAACTTTGATCGTGTGTACGCGGCATAAGATTTGACTGTGTTCCAAAGTGGGGTCAAAGGGCTTGTGGGAAGTTGGCGTTTGCTAGCTTTAGTAGTGGAGCCTGGAGAAGACAGAGGAGGATCCTGGGAGATGAGACTGAGTTGCAAGAAGAGTCGCTCTCCTTCCTGGAATAATGCAAAGGCGAATGGCTTGTTCTCGTAGAGTAATTTCAAACCAAATGTAAAAAGCCACCAATATTTAATATCACGTTGAGTTAGGATTGTTAGTAGTGGTTTGAAGGTTCTTCTTTTTTGAATCGTCGGTGAAAGGTCTGCAAAGATTTGAATAGCATGTCCTTGGAATTGTGTGAACTGTGGAGGATGGTGAGACCTGACCGGTAATGGGATCATTCAGTAAAGACCCCAGGTGTTGATTAGGTGGAGGGGAGTCTGGGAGCAGGCTGAGACCCTGGGAGTGTAGATCAGCTGGAAAAATTACTTGATGTACAGCTTCCATATTGTGCTGTCCAGTGATATTTCCTCTCACAGTGAATTGTGACCTCAGATTTCTCCTTACAGACCCTTGTGACATTAGGCAAGAAGGGGTGGTATCCATTCTTTGTCAGCCTGAGGGCTGAGGACCTCTGTATAATGGGGGGACTATTCCCGCTGTTTGAAGGTAGTGAGGCTCTGGGAGCAAGCTGAGGTGAATGTCACTTTGGCTCCGGGTAATGTTCCTTGTAAATTGTGGGAAGTTTTCCACTTTCTGTGGGCTGTGGGACTCCTTGGACTATCTGAGGTGAATATAACCTTGTTTCCTGGCTCTGTGTATCTGTGCCTGTAAAATGGGGGCAGTGTCCTTCCTTCTGTGGGCTGTGAGGCACCGAGCGCTAACTGAGGTGAATATTACCTTATTAACTGGCGATGGAACCTGCAAAATGGGGGAAGTTTCCTTTTATCTGCGGGCTGTGAGGCACTTTGAGCTAGCTGAGGAGAATATTATCTCATCCACTGGCTCTGGTTATTGGTCTCTGTAAAATGGGGAAGATTATCTTCCACCAGCAGGCTGTTAGGCTCAGGGAGCTGGCAGAGGAGATCCGTGCTTAGTTCATTGATTGAAGCAAAGTCCAGGCACCTGTGTGGAGAGGAGAAATCCCCCCTGCCTGTGGATGGAGAGGCTTAGGCTGCTGTTCGTGGCTAAGGTGTGGATGCCATTTTAGGCTGAGCGGCTGTGTCCCAATCTTTGTGTGCTCTGCTGTCTGGCTGTTTACGCAAGTATTATGGATACCGGAGTGCTCCAGGGGCTATCCTTCGATCTGCCTCCTATTTCCGCCGGAGATCACTGGGTGTATGTGGCTGTTAGGAGCGGCGAACAGCCGGAGTGGGACAGAGCTCCTAGATTAGCCATCCATCCTCGGATCCTCCGCCCATGCGCCTTCTGGAACAAAATCTTTGAACTTATCTCCAAAGTTACCAAATGCACAGTCCCCAGGTCCCCATCCATTGCCCTACTCAATGCCCATATCCAACAGATCCCCAAGCCTAAACAAAAACTGATTCACTTTATTCTGTTAGGTGCAAAGCTCACCATTGCCAAGGTCTGGAAACAGCCTAAAACTTCCATAATGGCGGCAAGAAGGAACATTTTGTGGATAATGACCAAGGAAAAACTAGGCAGTATTCTAGCGGACACAGCTCAGAACTTTGAAATTGTATGGGAACCCTATGGCCTCTTCATAATTGTTCCACTTACAGTAGCCCCGGTATTTTACCAAGTCAACATTCATCCACAGCCTATTGATTGGCACATAATCTTCTCCTTCCTCTTTCCCTTCTTTATACTTCTGGCGAGTAATCCATTAGTGTTTACCAAATGTTAACTCCCCCAGTGATAGTTCTTTTTTGTTCGCTTTGAGGCAGGGCTGAAGTGGTGAATGGGGGGATTCCCCCCTTGGCACAGGATGATCCCATTAGGGATGTCAGAGGTAGGGACGACCCCTTTCCTCTCCTGATGCCATTCCCCTCCTGGCTCTATCCCATGTCTAACCTGTCTGGGAGGCCGCCTTAGATCCCTTTCTCATTGCTAGGTAATGCACTCTACAGACCTGTTATTGTTTCCTTACTGCTTGTATGACCCTTTACATCTCCAGTGCAGAGCCATAATCCACAATGTGTTTTATTTCATTGTACTACGCTGTTATTCTTATTGATTGAAAAATAAAATCTTTTGAAAGCAAAAAAGAGTCCTGTGTGTTTTTTGAACACCGCAATGCAGTTCAGGTGCAGTTTCCAGGCTCAATCAGTCCTACGGGAACACTTCTGAATCGCGCATGTGTTCAGTTGTGTTCAGAATTCAGGTCAGGATTTCAGCATGAATTGCTCTCCTACTACAGGAGTTGACATCCTTTATCTACTATGTATTGGCCAGCACTAAAACCGTAGCTGTGACAAAAATCTGGTCCTGGGCCTTGCAAATTCTCATCAGAACCGCATCAAAAACACACCTGAACTGCTGAACAATTGCTTTTTTTATTGAACATACAATTCGCACCAGACATGTGTGAACCCAGCCTTAGAGAAAGTTTAATTCAATAAATGTTTCCAAACTGAGACTGCCAGACGTGATGAGGTGCCTGTGCGTGTATAATTAAACCTAATCACTAAAATCTCATATAACTTTTTTACAGGTTGCTCAGGCCTTTGTTGTCACCATCAGGTAACCCACCCTGAGAAATGCCATTTCATTGGAGAATATGTAGACATGACATAGACAGGAAAAGGCTGCAGGAAATCGGCAGAACTACAATGCAGGAAAGGACTTTAAAAAGGTGAAGACAAGTATTTTAATTAACCGCTTGCCGACTGTATACTGCATTTATACGGTGGTAAGGCGACTCTTCTGTGCAGGATCATGTACCTAGTATGGGGCACGTGCGCGCGCCTGCGGCAGCCCGCTTCTGCTGTGGTTAGACACAGCAGGAGCTGATTGGCAGGAACGGCAGACTCAATGTTTGTAAATAAGGCAGACCGCCGTTCTGCCACTACAGAAGACATGGATCCTGTGTCTCTGCTAAGCAGGGGCACCAATCCATGCCTTCTATTAATACAAACACCTCCCCCACAGTAGTAAAGCACTGATCAGGCACACATTTAACCCTTTGATCGCCCCTGATGTTAACCCCTTCCCAGCCAGTGTCATTAGTACAGTGGCAGTAGATATTGTTTAGCACTGATCACTGTTTTAGTATCACTGCTCCCCAAAAAGTGCCAAAAGTGTCAGTTAATGTCCCGACTGTCCGTCGCAACAACGCAGTCCCGCTATAAGTCGCTGATCGTCTGTCATTACTAGTACAAAAAAAAAAATTAAATTAAAAAAAAAAAAAGAATCCTATAGTTTATAGACGCTATAACTTTTGCGCAAACCAATCAATATATACTTATTGGGATTTTTTTTACCAAACATATATAGAAGGATACATATTGGCCTGAACTGATGAAGAAATTGGATTTTTTACATTTTGTTTATGAGATTTTATAGCAGAAAGTAAAAAAATATTGTTGTTTTTTTTTTTAATTGTCAGTCTTTTTTTGTTTATAGCACAAAAAATAAAAACTGTGGCCATTACAGTCTGTTGCCTGTGGCTCCATTCATTTTCAAGGCAATCTCGCCCTACATTACCTATAATTGTAATTGCATTGGACCATTCTCTGCAATCTAAAACCTCCATATGATGGCAGTAAAAAAGGAGACACCTGTGGGGAAAAAAAGTTAGAAAATATTCTTACCATTGCCCCAGCTTTTTCCTTTGGCTACTACGAGTGACTTCACCATCCTTCTGGTGAAATAATGGAACGCTACAGATCCCACAGTGCAGGAGCCCCATCGCATGAGATTTAGGGTGCTAAATGTTCCCAAGATCTCATGGACAAATTGTGACTTTTCCCTCTCCAATGCATAAGCTATGGGTAAGGTAATTAAATTGGCTGTCTTATTTTCCTCACAGGTGTGCTTTTAGTGCAGCCATAACATCTAGGGGCTGGTAAGTTGCAACATATAATTTAGTTTTAGATACACACTGTACTTTAACATAAAAGCATGAATTCTTCTATTTAGCTTCAGCTGAGTAAAATATTATGGTAGCCTAGGTATTGCCTAGGCATTGCCTGATGAGGCCTATTTAGGAGTAGTGATAGTAATATCGATATAGAAAATTTTGGTTTGCTGGATGTTCTCCAAAAAAAACCTATAAACCGTGCTAAGTCTATGGGAGCCAAATCTTGTAATTTTTTTTTCTGGAATTTTTAAGTCCAGGAACAGGACACTGCCTTGAGGGATATACACTAATGTACTAATGTCATCTATGAAAAAAAAAGCCTAAAGGGAACCATTAAAAATACACAATTCCCCTCTTACTAGAAAGCCTTCATTGTCGATAGTCTTAAAATTTGTTTTTTTAGCACACACTCTGTTCTCTCACTACACCCTCTTTCTCCTTCTTCCAGACAACTGCACTCTTCTCCTTCAACGATTTCTCTAATCTTTTCCCCTCCTCCCCCCTCTTTTTTTTTTGTAGCGGTGTAGTTGCCACTAGTAACAAACATCCACCAAATCACCCAGCTGCCAGACCTTCATCTATATCCTCAGAGACAATGAACAGTTATTTGCTTTGTTTTGTTTTTGTTTATTGGGGGCATAACTTGGTTGGGGAAAGGGGTATATGGGATGCCCAAAGATCAAATACTTTTTCATCATATTTATAGATCAGAACTTAGTTTGAGCCTGAAGAAATTATGTACATGTATAACAGCTACAGTCTCTTCCCTGCATCACCATGCAGACTATTGCTCCTCCTCTGCGTAACTCCTGCAGATTATTGCTCCCAGAAATTCCTCATATGTTACCGTGTAAAGATAAGGACTACTGTGTAAGGGTGAAGTTTCCAGAAATCCTCTCCTCCTGCACAAATTTATACTGAAGCACATTCATATCCTGTCACATCTCCTGTGTGCAAAAGATCCCACTCTGCATAGTTTCTAATGCTGACTCTGGTTGCTCACTGCTACTAGGCCAGAGGCCTGCAGTACCTCTCCACAGAGGCCTAGTAGTTTAAAAGCATGTGTTGGACAGTGGACTACTGTTCCCAGCTAGCCCAGCTTGCAAATCCTGTGCCCTTGGGCCACATCGATTTGACACTTTTCCCCACAGTCTCTCCTCTGATCCAGGACTCCTCATCAATGACCGTGTAATGATGAGGACTTCACTAAAGACCGTGTAAAAGTGAAGTTACCTCACAGACTTCCTGGCATGTCTCCACATCCAGCCCTCCAATGTGGTACACTCACTGACCTTTCTCTGCTCTGAGCCCATTATGAAGAACTTAACTGGACAGTACGTTCAGACAGCTTCTCCTGCCCCTCTGCTTCAGGAATTACACATCAATAACCATGTAAAGATGCAGACTTCACCAATGACCAAGTAAAGGTGATGTTCCCTCACAGCTCTCCCCGGGCCTCCTCTTGCGATGAGCGCATCCCCCCCAGATGGGGGTGACCTCCTGCTGCTGTCTAGTACTCAATTCTCCACTTCTCCCAGTGGACAACTCTCCCCAGTGGCCTGTTACCTCAGCTTATATAGGAGGCCCGCCCCCTGCCAATACCAGTTGGGGATTGGTCTGGGCTCCCACATGAGCTGATTGCCACTCCAGTTCTAGGCAATCCAGAACATTCTCCATGGAAGCAGAGGAGGCGCCTCAGAACTAGATCACAGGTGGTCACACCCACTGCTACACTAACCACTCCCTGCCCCCAGATCATAACAGACAGGCCTAGCTCAAAGCATAGACCTGCCTACATTTACCTGTGCTTACAGTTTTGCCTAACAAAGATTCTATGCTAGCACTAGGGATGAGCTTCGAGTTCGAGTCGAACTCATGTTCGACTCGAACATCGGCTGTGCGCAAGTTTGCCAAACAGCGAACAATTTGGGGTGTTTGCGGCAAATTCGAACTTCAAAAGTCTATAGGAGAAATCAAAAGTGCTAATTTTAAAGGCTTATATTCATGGTATTGTCATAAAAAGTGTTTGGGGACCTGGGTCCTGCCCCACGGGACATGGATCAATGCAAAAAAAAGTTTTAAAAACGGCAATTTTTTAGATTTTAATAATGCTTAAAGTGAAACAATAAAAGTGTAATATCCCTTTAAATTTCGTACCTGGGGGGTGTCTATAGTATGCCTGTAAAGGGGTGCATGTTTCCCGTGTTTAGAACAGTCTGACAGCAAAATGACATTTCAAAGGAAAAAAAAGTCATTTAAAACTACTGACGGCTATCAATGCATTGCTGGTCTGACAATACACATAGAAATTCATTGATAAGAACGGCATGGGAATTCCCCACAGGGGAACCCCGAACCAAAATTAAAAAAAAAAATGACGTGGGGGGTCCCCCTAAATTCCATACCAGGCCCTTCAGGTCTGGTATAGATATTAAGGGGAACCCCGGCCAAAATTTAAAAAAAAATGACGTGGGGGGTCCCCCTAAATTCCATACCAGGCCCTTCAGGTCTGGTATGAATTTTAAGGGGAACCCCGTGCCCAAAAATCCATATCAGACCCTTATCCGAGCACGCAACCTGGCAGGCCGCAGGAAAAGAGGGGGGACGAGAGAGCGGACGAGAAGAGCGGGAGCCTCCCTCCATGCCATCATGGGTGCAGAGCGGCCCGAGGAGAAGAAGATAAGAAGACGCCGCGGAGGAGATGCCGGACGAGAACATCGGAGGAAGAACCAGAAGAACCAGAAGAACCAGAAGAAGAAGAAGATGGAGGCAGAAACTGAAGGAAGATAGAAGAAAGAAGAAAGAAGAAAGAAGAAGCATTTAAATAAAGGAATTGTCAAAAACTGTCTCTTGTCATTTTTAACATTTTTGACAGTTTTTTAGTGAAATGGTAGGGGCAATTTTGTACCCCCTTACCATTTCACACAGGGAGGAGGGCCGGGATCTGGGGGTCCCCTTGTTAAAGGGGGCTTCCAGATTCCAATAAGCCCCCCGCCCGCAGACCCCCACAACCACCGGCCAGGGTTGTGAGTGTGAGGCCTTTGTCCTCATCAACATGGGGACAAGGTGTTTTGGGGGAAATGTTGATGAGGACAAAGGCCTCACACCCACAACCCTGGCCGGTGGTTGTGGGGGTCTGCGGGCGGGGGGCTTATTGGAATCTGGAAGCCCCCTGAAGGGCCTGGTATGGAATTTAGGGGGACCCCCCACGTCATTTTTTTTTTTAATTGTGGCCGGGGTTCCCCTTAATATCCATATAAGGCCTGAAGGGCCTGGTATGGAATTTAGGGGGACCTCCACGTCATTTTTTTTTTAAATTTTGGTTCGGGGTTCCCCTGTGGGGAATTCCAATGCCGTTTTTATCAATGAACTTCTATGTGTATTGTCGGATCGGCAATGCATTAATAGCCGCGAGTAGTCTTAAATGACTTTTTTTCCTTTGAAATGTAATTTTGCTGTCAGACTGTTCTAAACACAGGAAACATGCGCCCCTTTACAGGCATACTATAGACACCCCCCAGGTACGAAATTTAAAGGGATATTACACTTTTATTGTTTCACTTTAAGCATTATTAAAATCACTGCTCCTGAAAAAAAAAAAAAAACGTTTTTAAAACTTTTTTTTGCATTGATCCGTGTCCCCTGGGGCAGGACCCAGGTCCCCAAACACTTTTTAGAACAATAACTTGCATATAAGCCTTTAAAATTAGCACTTTTGATTATTCATGTTCGTGTCCTATAGACTTTAACGGTGTTCGCGTGTTCGAACAAATTTTTTGCCTGTTCGCATGTTCTGGTGCGAACCGAACAGGGGGGTGTTCGGCTCATCCCTAGCTAGCACCTACCTATTGGTAGAGGGTGCTATATTTTAATCTACTGGACCCTTCAAATATTGGTCCTGATGTACCACTGGGTTACACGCAGCCGATAAGTACTCGCATACAGTATACCACTGATCACTAAAATTACTATGTCTATTTGACAGCAATATTAATGATTCATGTTTCCTTATTAATGTAATATTTCCTATACTGATTCTTTATACCATACCTATCAAATGACTGTTTTGTTCCTACAGTGTTGGTAAAAAAAAATAAATATTTTCAATAAAAAATTTTGGCAAAAAAAAAAATACACCATTCTTTTAGACAACATGCTTGGGGTATGAATTAAATCTGAACATTAAAGTCAGCAATAGGTGGTTCAAATCTCAGTCGGTTTGACAGGACAAAGTTCGATCCATGCATTGGCAGGCTGATTGTACCCAAATTGATCTATCGGTCGACTTGGGTACAGCCAGCATGTTGGATTTCTAACATGTGATTATTATAGCCGCTAGCAATATTCACTGTGTTCTCCCTGCAGGGACTGCTCCCCGCAACCCCCTCCTGGGAGAACACAATGGCTCAGGCTCAGCGGGAGGGGTTCCCCCATCAACACAGTGTTGATGGGAAAATCAAGTGATTTTTGCATCATCTATGCAAATTGCATCTACGGCCTAGTGACACACCTGTAGAGTGTACTTCAGCAAAAGTGACATTTAGGCCTCATGCACACACTACGTTTTTTTAACTTTTTTAGAAGCCAGCAGGGTTTTTGCAGAAAAAAGGCTCATGCTTGTAAAAGTATCTAAAGCTTTTAGGAGCTTTTACAAGTGTCAAGCTCTTGAACGTTAATTCATTTCATTGGCTAGAATAAATAGTTTATTCTGGCCGCTGAAATTAATTAATGCTCAAAAACTAGTGTTTAGCAGCTTTTAGTAGCTTCTAGCAGCTTTTAGCAGCGTCAACCGTTTTTTTTTTCTCTGCCCAAAGCTCCTGAATGCACTGCCAGTTTTTTTTTTTATTCCTGCCTTTAAAAGCTCCTGTCACTAAATATTGCAAAAAGCCTATGTGTGCATGGACACATAGGCTAACTTGGAGGGGCGTTTTAGAGGCAGGAAAAAAAAAACGCCATACGCCCCTAAAAGCAGCTGTAGAGAAACTATTATTCCTGATTCCTACTGTATTAAAGTGTATTGTATTTGTACTGTCTACTCTCAAGTTGTAAAACGCTGTGTAAACTGTCAGCGCTATATAAATCCTGTATAATAATAATAAAAACGTCCAGTGTGCATTAAGACATTGGGCTCCATTCACACCAAGGTGATTTAAATTGCGGGCAGAATCACTACGATTCTGCCTTTGATTCCAAAGTGCGTCAAAATGAGGAACATGTTTGCGATGCCATTACCTGGCACCCCAATTGTGGTGTGATTTTGGCACGATAAATCGCACTGCAATCTCAGCAAATCGTGATGCTGTCACCCAAAAGAAGCTCCTGCTTTTTTTTTTAATGACAAGCTTCACGCGTTGTGATTTTGCTGCAATTGTAGCATGATTTATTTTGTTCAATAGGTTTTTATTGAGAAAAATATTCAATTTACAACAAAATAATAGGAACTACTTTGTGTAATATACAGTGTACAAAAGTGTTGGGCAAAGCCAATATTCAAGCAACACTGATTCAGATACAATTTGGTGTATACCATGAACCAATCAGTAGGCACTAACCAATATGCAGAAAAAGTATCCCTATACCTACTTGGAAAAATTATAAGTAGGACAAAACAGGAGAAAGGGGGAGAAATAGCAATAGGAAACAGAACTGGAAAGAATAGAGAGTAATGGAGGAGGAGGGGGGGACTGCCTCAAACAGAAACCAACAGAGATAATTATATTGAGACACATTACTCAGGTTAGGACATAATATCTGCATATGCAGAAGAGAATGTAAAGGCGAACCAGCATGACCAAATCTTATGTGAGGTAGAGGCCCGGTCTCTAAATTCATATGTAAGATCTTCCATATGGTGAATATGATCCACGACTTGCAGCCATTGACATAGAGTCGGGATGGTGGTTTGTTTCCAGTATCTGTGTATAAGCTACTTTGCCACATTCAGAAGCTGCAAGGTTATGGACTTTTTATATTGGCCCACTGGTTCGCCAGTACAATTAAATAATATTTTTTTTTTTTTTTTTTTTTAATAAATTTTTATTAATGTCAGGCACGATCCAAGTACATACATAGAAACCCATCACAAGCTTGGGCGTGATAAACATACATAATATGGTACAAAATCCCGATCATACTACAGTACAATAGAGAAGTAGGTAAGCAAGCTATGGGTAACCAACATTTTTATAATGTACAATATATTATTAGAAACAGGATCTAATCCCGACAGATCTTTCTCTTATACATAATATTAAAAGAAAGAAGAAAAGAGATGTAATATAGAGAAAAGAATAAAAGGAGAGTAAAAGAGACAAAGGTGTGAGGCGAGATGGGAAGGGGGGGGGGGGGAGGGAGTGGTAGGAGGTGTCCACCTCAGTCAATGCAGTGCATTTTAATGTACAAGTACATTATTTGGCTACGGCCATAATTTCCGCGTACGCCGCGGTATACTTGAAGGCGAACCATTGGGACCATATTTTCCGCCCCAAATCTGATTTATTTCTGAGGGAAAAAGTTAAATCCTCCATATAGTATGTGTGATCCACCTCGCATAACCATTGGCGCAGAGAAGGAATTTTGGAGGTTTTCCAGCACCTAGGAATGAGAGCTTTAGCAGCGTTTAACAAATGTGGTGTGATGGATTTTTTATATGGTCCCGCTGGTTCGTCTGTACAATGTAACAATACCTGCCAGGGGTCGTTTGGAATCTCTGAACCTTGGATTTCTTTTATCCAGTGGAGAATGGTGAGCCAAAAAGGCCTGATAAGAGGACAGGACCACCAAATATGAGCATGCGTCCCTCTCTCTCCACAGCCCCTCCAGCAGAGAGGTGATTCTTGGGGAAATAGCTTGTGTAACACAGCTGGGGTGTAGTGCCACCTGGTTAAGAGTTTATAGTTAACTTCTGCTGTTTTCGAGGATATAGATGATGTGTGAGAGAGTAGTAGTATAGAGGACTTCTGCGTTTCCGTCAGGGTGTGATGAAGATCTTTCTCCCAGTTGCAAAGGAAGCTAGGGTATCCAATTGTGCCCAATGATCTAAGCGCTTTGTAGAAATAGGAAAGAGGTTTCTCCATTGGGCTGTCACCTACAAAGGCTGACTCTATCCCCGTCAGGTTAGATACATCCCGCAGTGGTTTAGGAAGGGATTTAACGAAATCAGATAACTGTAAGTATCTCCAAAGATCCATAAGCGGTGGGTTCGGGACCGCAGAGAGAGCGGATAAAGGCAAGACAACAGAGTCTTTTGTGACTTGATGTAGTAAGACCGAGTTCCCCAGATTCCAGGAATGCAATTTAGGGTCAATGTTCCCCGGGGGGAAATACATGTGACCAGTGAGTGGCATAAGGGGGGAATTATATTGCCAAGCGTACTTTTTACAGAGTGAGTCCCAGGTCCTTAAGGTGTAATTCGTGAGAGGAGAGGCATCTATTGATAAATGCCTGGTTTTCGTCGGTATCCAGATTAGAGGATAAAGGTCAGCGCCCCCCAACGCCACCTCCAATGACACCCAGAGTTTTGAGTCCTTATGATATTTCCAATCTGAGATTCTGGATAGGATAACTGCCAAAAAGTATTGTTTAATGTCTGGAAGGGCCAGCCCACCCTCCGCTTTTGATCTAGTAAGAAGAGATCTGGACAACCTAGGGCTACGTCTACCCCAGACATATCTGCAAATCATAGTTGTTATACGTTTAAAGTACTCAGCTGGAATTTGAAACGGTATCATTTGAAACATAAAGAGCAGCCTGGGCAGTATGTTCATTTTGACCACTCCAATCCTTCCCAGCCATGAATGTGCAATTTGGGACCATTTTTGGAGATCAGATTTGATCGAATTTAGAAGAGGCATGAAGTTAGCCTGGAATAAGGAGGACAATGAGGGAGTAAGGAATATGCCTAAATAATTCATGTTTTTTTTTGCCAA
The DNA here is from genome assembly GCA_037952925.1 of Lithobates clamitans. NCBI lineage: Eukaryota > Metazoa > Chordata > Amphibia > Anura > Ranidae > Lithobates > Lithobates clamitans. Next base: position 8,368,600 of record JBBGZY010000292.1, on the reverse strand, counting down.
CTAAAGGGGAAAGATTCTTGTAGGTGGGTCACAGTGTCTTTGGGGACTGAGATGTTTAGGATTTCAGATTTTGTCATGTTGATTTTGAAATTTGAAATTTGGCTAAAGGTCGAAAAGGCCTGCATTAAGTTAGGAAGGGTAATTCTGGGCTGTTGAACGTAGAACAGAATATCGTCCGCATATGCGGCATACTTGTGTTCAAAAGAGCCCACAGTAATGCCGTGTATATTCGGGTTGTGTCTTACGGTGGATAAAAAGGGTTCTAACGAAAGGGCAAATAAAATCGGTGAAAGAGGGCAGCCCTGACGTGTGCCGTTATGTAGTGTGAAAGGGTCACTGAGAGTGCCATTAATTCTAAGTTGGGCTGTAGGGTAGTTATATAGGGCTGCTATTTGGGTCAAAAGAGAGGCGCCGAGTCCCAGGTGGGCCAAGGTCGCCATGAGGAACTCCCAGTCCACCCGATCAAACGCCTTCTCGGCATCCGTTGACAACAGTAGGGTGGGCTGGGAGGACCTACGTACATGGGCAATCAGGGAAAGGGTACGCAGAGAGTTATCCCGCGCCTCTCGTCCGGGAATGAAGCCCGTTTGTTCATTCGACACCCAGGTAGGGATTAAGGGGAGAAGTCTGTTGGCTATTAGTTTCGCATATAATTTAGCATCGATGTTTAAGAGGGAGATGGGGCGATAACTACCACAGCAACTAGGGTCTTTTCCCGCTTTAGGGATAATAGTAATGTGCGCATGTAGGGTTTCTGGTCTAATGGGATCTCCGGAGGAGATTGAGTTGGCATAGTTAGCTAATCTCGGTAACAGGATGTCTGCAAACGAACGATAGTATGAAACCGTAAGCCCATCCGGGCCCGGAGCCCTGCCCGATTTCATAGCTTTGAGAGCTTTGCGTAACTCTTCCGAGGTGAATTCCCCGTCTAGAGTTGATAATAAATCGTCTGCCAATTTTGGGAGTTTAGCGTTTGCGAGGTAATCTTGAATAGCCTGTTTGCGAGTGGTTTGGTCTGGTATGTTGTGTTGAACGTGATAAAGTTGTTGATAAAACGTTCTGAACTCAGCCGCTATTGCAGGGGTGTGGTAAACTAATTCATCTGTTTTAGATTTCACTTTAGCAATGAAAGAAGCTGCTTTTTTTTGTTGTAGAGAGCGAGCCAGCAACCTGCCAGGTTTGTTGCCCCATTCATAAGTACGTTGGGCTGTAATGTGAAATTGCTGTTTTTGTTCAGTGTGGAAGAAATTCTTTAGATCTTCTCTCTTTTTAGTCAGGGCTTCAAGCACCTGTTTTGCAAGGCCCGCTTTGTGTTGTCGTTCAAGCGTGCCTATGTCTCTGAGCAGTTCTACTTGCTGTGTCGCTCTCTCTTTTTTTTTCCTAGATCCTAGTTCAATCAGTTTACCACGTATGAAGGCCTTATGGGCCTCCCAAAGTACTCCCGGTGAAGTCTCCGGGCAGGTATTTTCCTTGAAGTATTGTATCAATTCCCCAGCAATAGCTGCAGTGTCTATGTCATCTGTGAGTAGGTTTTCATTTAATTTCCAGTTAGCAATCCTAATTGGTATGGATGGGATTTTTATCTGGAGGATGACTGGTGAATGATCTGATAGTGTGGAGGTTTCTATTTTGGCGTCAGTAACCAGGGGAAGATGGAAATGATCAATAAGTAGATAATCGATACGCGAGTAGGAGTGATGTAAGTGTGAGAAGTGGGTATAGTCCCGTGATTTGGGGTTGAGGATTCTCCAAGCGTCCATTAGTTGGGCATCTTGTAGGCGTTTACGGATGAGTGTTAATCGTCTGTGCGTGATACAGGATGCGCCCGTGGATGTGTCGATTGGGGGCTCCAGGGGAGCATTAAAGTCCCCCGTAAGCAGGACACACCCCCGGGCGAACTCCGTCAGTTTAGTGAGGGTGGCAGCTAAGAAGCCAGTTTGGTCTCGGTTGGGAGCGTATAGTGTGGCTATGGTGCATAACATACTGCCCAGTTTGCCCCTGATAAATAGAAAACGCCCCGAGGGGTCACTCACCATAGTCTCGAACGAGAACGAGGTGCCCCTGCGAAAGCCAATGGCCACACCTTTGGACTTGCGGATATCAGAGAGGCTATAATACCACGTGGGGTAATTTGGGGAAAAAAGTTTCACATTCGTTGTGTGTGTTAGATGGGTCTCCTGTAGGCAGACAATGTCGGCCCGCAGGCGATTCAGCTCTCTAAACAAATTGTGTCGTTTACCTGGAGCATGCAGACCACGGACGTTGAGTGAGAGTATGTTGAGCTTAGCCATTGACCCCGTCAGGAGCACCTCGCTTCTTCAGATCTGAGGTAGACACAAATACAAGGGTTAGGGGAGGGAGAGGGTAGGACAGGGATAAACCAGTAGAGGAGAGAGAGAGAGAGGAAAGATGAGGAAAAGAAAAAGAGAAAGAGTAAGAAAAAAGAGGAAAATTCCATACCACAGTCGCCACCCCTGATATGTCAGGGTAGCAAACATCATACATAGCACTGTGGTACATAGTAGGGGTATATCGCGAGTCCCGCACACCCGTAGCCCCAATCTCCGGAGGGACATTCTCACGGGAGCACGGGACCCCCCGACACCCCTGAGGAGGCGGGTCCGCCGCCTGGAGCGGCAAACAGAGAGCGCTCAACATGGCGCGTCTGTCTGTCCCAGGGCTCCGGAGCCAGCACAGTCAACTTGTTATAATACTAATGGTATTTATTACACAACTCGAGTTTTAAATTTAACCACAAAAACCTCTAAACCTAGTAACACTGGAAGTGTCACAGTCCCGGCAGGTTTGGATTTGGGTCCCTAAACCAGGGCGCCAAAACGAAAGAGGAAAAGGAAAGTTATGCGCACAAGTTCAAAAACTAGAGAAACAAAAAAAAAGAAACAACAGAAAAAACTTTCTCTTCCTTGTATATAACAGTAGAGATAACCATAATTGCAAGTGCAAAAAAAAAAAAAAGAAAAAAAAAAGATCCTTTATGTCAGAACAAGATGCGTTATATTGTATACTTGCGACCACCGTCAGGGGCAGGTTGTTGCAGGCCCAAGTCAGGATCCAGTTGTTTCCGTAAGTGATTCACCCATCTTGTGGGGGAGATGAACCGGAGGAGCCAGATTTGCGTCTGTGGCCTACTTTCTGCCACCTAGGTTCCGTAGAGGGGGTAGGAGAAGGAATGAGATCCTGCCATCCCGGGAGTTCTGGTTTGGGTATGTTAAGCTCTTCGCAGAACTTTTCCAGGTCCTCTGGGAAGCGAAGTGTCGCCGTCTTGCCCTCCTTACGTGCAATGAGGGACGCCGGAAACCCCCAACGATAGACAATAGATGCTGCGCGGAGTTGTTCAGTGAGAGGACGCAGAGCCCTGCGTCGATCCAGCGTTTCCCTAGCTAGGTCTGGGAAAAATAGGAGGGAGGCCCCGTCAAAGTCCAGAGGTGATTTTTCCCGGGCCTTCTTCATGATTAATTCCTTCTCCTCAAAATAGTGCATCCTGCATATAACGTCTCGTGGGTTCTCCGTTGACAAGTTGCGGGGACGGAGGGCCCTATGAGCACGGTCTATTTTCAAAGGAAAGTCCGCGGCCTGGCCGAGCAGGCCATTAAATATGCCACGTAGCGAGGGGAGGAGGTCATCCTCGCCCGTGGCCTCCGGCAACCCTCTTATCCTAATGTTGTTCCGCCTGTTGCGGTTCTCCTGGTCCTCGATTTTGTAGAGGGCCATTCTGTGTGCGATGGAGAGGGTGCGGGCGGTGTTCTGCAAGGCCCTAATGGCGGTCGCGTGACGATCCAACCGTTGTTCGGTCTCCTCCACTCGCTCTAACACGTGCGTAAGATCCGATCTCACTGCAGAGAGCTCTTTCTTAATCGAGCGTTCCAGACCCGCAAACAGGGACGCCAGCTCCGACTTGGTGGGGAGATCACTTACAAGTGCCGCCACGCCAGGATACTTCGGTGCGCCTTCCTCCCCTTCTGAGCAGGCCGAAGTCGCTGGGGATTGTCTCCCTGGTTCAGATCTGTGGCGGGAGGCGGAGCACGCGCCTCGAGGAGAGCGGCCTAGTCCGTCCAGGTCAAGGGAGTCCTCCGGATCAGTGGCTAGGAAACGTTTTATGGATCCCGAAGGGGTTCCTTTTTTGGGCAGAGACTTGCCTGATCTCTTCCGCATGGTGTGGGGGATTGTGCCGGATAAAGGTCTTGGTTTAAGCTAATGAAAAGTAGCGCCAGCGCCGGAGCCCAGGGAAGACACGTCTTTACCGCTGCATGCCGAAACCACGCCCCCCCTACAATTAAATAATATAACCCATGGATCATTAATAACAGCTGAACCTTGTATCACTTTAATCCAGTGTAGAATAGTGGACCAATAAGGGCGAATGAGTGGACACTGCCACCAGATATGAGCATGTGTTGCTATCTTGCCACAACCTCTCCAACAGAGATCAGAAGTGTCCGGAAAAACTTTGTGAAGAACAGCAGGTGTATAGTGCCATCTGTTCAGCAGTTTATAATTGACCTCTGTAATTTTAGAAGAGATCGAAGAGGTGTGAGCTAGTTGGAGAACAATGGAGCATTGATTGCCTGATAAGGGATTTTGTAGATCTTTTTCCCAATTAGTTAAGAAGGTAGGCCACAACTTGGGTTTCAGCAACAATAAAGCTTAGTAAAATAAAGAGATGAGTTTCTGTGGAGGTTTCTTGCAGGTAAGTATGCTTTCTTCTGGGGTTAGGTCAGCGGTTTTGGTAGCATCATGACAAACATAGATAATTGATGATATCTCCACAGGTCCATAGTAGAAACTGTGGCAGATATTAGTAGCAGGGTTATTGGTAGAAGTCCACTGGAGGATATGACATGATGGAAAAGGACAGGTGTTTGGGGGATCCATGTGCGAAACTGAGGGTCTGTTTTTTTTTTTGGAGGGAAAAAGGAGTGACCTGTTAAATGCATTAGAGGAGAATTGTAGAGCCATTAATGTGATTTGCATAGTGAGTCCCAAATTATAATGGTAGACCTGGTTAGAGGTAAGGCACCGGAGGATAGAGTGTGATAGCTCCTGGGAATCCATAACTGGGAGAACAATTCCGCCTCACTGAGGTCATGCTCCAGTTGCACCCACAGCTTTGACTCTCTGTGGTGTTTTCAGTCTGATATCCTGTGCAAAATGATTGCTAAGAAATAGCTCTTGAAATCAGGGAGGGCTAACCCTCCTTGGATTCTTGAGATGCGGGGCCATTTACGGTGCTAAATGTATTTGCACACCAGAGACATCAACACAGTAAATTAAAGCGCAATTTATAGCGTGACAATCATGGCAACATTGCACCTCGATTGGGGTGCCATTAACAAGTAATGGCATCACAAGCGCATCCCGTGTTTTGCCGCAGTTTGGAATCGTGCCATTTCCGCTTGCCATTCAAATCGCCTAGGTGTGAATGGAGCCTTAAAGAAATATAGTAACAAAAATAAACTATTGCTACTAAATGAAAGTTGCTTACTACTCATTTGTATTTGTAGACAAAGCATCTGGAAGACTCTGGATGATTACTATAGATAGCCTCATATGGTGCTCTTTTGCTCTATAAAATTTGGCCCTAGCTTTGCTATTTAAAAATATCTTAGCTGCTGGTCAATTTTACACTGCTGTGTCAACAGTAGTCCCTAGTTCTTGTAGTAAAACAGCTGCCTGTAGTGATTTTCTCTAATGTATTTAAGCCAATTCTTCCTCATTAAAAGTGCTCTGCTGCTGGCTAATTTACACTGCTGTATTGTCTGATGTCTCTTAAGTCTCTCTTTCAAAGCTTGAAAGCAATGGACTGATAGAAGTACAGTTTTGCATCAGGGACAGCCTCAGAGGAGGACTGGCCAATTTCTTTCTGTTGGTTCAAGCGGGTCTATTACTGTTCTGTGAAAAAGCATGTGTTGCTGCTGAAGCTGCGTAAAAAAAGCCCCCCCCCCCCTTTTTTTTTTTGTCAGAATTTTTTTTTTTTTTAGATAAATGCTCATGCACAAAAGAAAAAAAGAAAGAAACTGGAGTAACAGAAAACATAAGTGAGTTGTACAGCATAGAAATGGAAGAACAGCCTACTGAGATTATAGGAAAAAGACATCATAACTGCAAACGAACCATGCTGAGAGTTTTGCAATATATATCAATGCATTCAACATTTATAAAGACGTATATGGTGGGACCTGGTACATATGTTTCACAAGAGAAAATTATTTGCTAGTGTCTCAGTAAGTACCAAATAAAGATTCCTTGCATATTCTCTGTTGTGTGTCTTATTTATTAATAATAACTAATACCTTTATAGCAACCAAGTAATGTATGCTATCCAATGTGCAGTTCTTTTCAGTTATACACAAACAACACAAAATATGGTTGATTAGGCACATATACTGTATACCTTTTCCAAAAAATAAGGTATTTATTTAGTAGTTTTCTTAGAATAGCCTGAACCGGTGCCACTTCTGGTGTGAGTAACAAACTCAACCATATCTTATTGAATCATTTTGGACAGCCCTATTGCTGATACGTGAGTTTCTCAGGTCAAATGTAGGAGCTGACCTCCTCTTTCCATATTAAAAGTAAAGCGTCCTTTTTTTGTGGCATGCTAGTCTGATGTCGAAAGTGAAGAGGTTACTCACAATACGAAATTTTTCGTACGTCAGAATACAACGTCAGAAGTGACGTATGTGTTGAATAGTTTTCTATGTATTCTTTCGTTTCTGAGCATGTACGTCGGGTACCGAGCCCACGTTGTTAATGAAGAATTCAGAGAGTAAAATGGTGATTTCTGCAGTATATGCTGGCTGTTGCAGTAGAAAATTATTAGTTCGCCAGAGATTGGTTTTAGATTGTGGTGGAGAGTCTGCAATTGAGATACTGATGGGCGAGTAGTCCGAACACAACATGGTATGGATAGGCGAAGAAGTGGCTTTTTGAAGAAGCCATTTATCTGCGACAAAAAGATCAATTCTTGAATATGTTTTATGCAGTGAAGAAAAATACGTGTAGTCTTTTTCAGACCCGTGGTGTCATTGTCAAATGTCAAACATGTCTTGGTCAAGTAGAAATTTTTTCAGAGGGGATTCACATCTTTTGGGTGTCGTAGATGAGTGCAGGTGAATATCTGGTATCAGGTTGAAGTCACCACACATAATTACATGGCCTCTTTTGATGGGTTTGATGGATTGCATGAGGTGTTTGAGGAAGTGCATTTGGTGGACATTGGGTGCGTATATGTTTATCAAGGTATAGGTGACATTGTTAATAATTCATTGTAGTATAATGTACTGACCATTTGGGTCTAGAGTCACCTGCTGGTGCTGGAAGGTTACTGTGTCTTTGACTGCAATTAGGACTCCTCTTTTTTTGGAGGAAAAGGAGGCCTGGAAGATGTGTGGGAAGCGCTTGCTGGAGCATTTAGGTCTTGTGGATGATGAGAAGTGAGTCTCTTGGACACATAGAATGTCGCAGTTGGTGTCTTGGGCAGTTTTCCATAGGGAGTGGTGCTTTGCAGGAGGATTGAGCCCATTTGCATTTACAGATAGGATATTGAGTGGCATAATTCTGTGGAAACGTTCAGTGTTAGGTATGCAGGCACTTACAGTAATTTGGATGTGATAGAGGTGTTCCGGTTGATACTCCTAGTTATCCTGCTGTGGTAAAGTGGATCAGGATGAGAAATATCTGTGGAGCTTCACAGTGTTGCTGGAAAGCTTAACTGTGTACAAGTACAACAAGAATAGAAAGAAAAAGATAAAAAAGAAAAGTCAGCGTAAAAGAGCAGGATATCAATCGAAGGTAAGCTGAGGTTAGCGAAGCCACAATGTGGGGAGAACAGTCAGTTTCAACAGTTGTTTAACAAATCTATAAGAACGCTATAAGCCAGGAACCAGGGAGAGAAAGGTTTACATGTGGAAGGCCCATCCACAGGTTAGAGGTCGCAAGTGTCAGTCATGTTGCTTCTGCTGGTTGAGATGGTTGTATGGAGATTTGCGTTGTGGCAAAGGAAGGCTGGATTCCTGCGGTTGTTCTAGAATGATGCCCCAGGTATATAGGAGTTTCATTCCTCCTGTAAGGGTGGTTATAATATGATCTGTGCCATTTTTTGAGATTAGCAGGGTTGCTGGGTATCACCATTTGTATTGGATTTTATGATTTTACAGCGCCTTGGTGACAGGACTTAGTCTGCGTTGTTGTAAGGTGAATTTAGAGATATCTGGATAGAGCTGTATTTCAGCGAATGGTGCAGGAAGGGTTACAGCTGACCTGGCATCCACCAGGAGCATTTCTTTAGCACTCTCATAAGCACATCTCTGGGTACCGAAGCAGCTAGGTGAGGCATTTTTGAAATTCTGTGTATACGCTCTATAGAGATTTCAAGTGAAGTGGTGTTGGGAAGGATAGCGTGCATGAGGTCACTCGCATATTTTTGAAGATCAGCAGGCAGTACTGATTCAGGTATACCATGTAGTTACACAGTATTGCGGCAAGAGCGATCTTCCAGGTCTGCCAGTTTAGCCTCAATCCAGGACTGCTCATCTTTCACCTCATCATATAAGCCCACAAGATCGTTCACAGTTGTGGTGCATTCCTCCATTTTATCTTCTATGTAAGAGACCCTATTCCCCAAACTGTTGATGTCAGAGGAGAATTTGGTTATAAGGGAGGGCAGATCTGACATTAATGATATCTGCAGCGAGAGGAGCATGTCCTTTAAAGTTGTGTCTAGTACAGGTTGTTCTGTGGTAGGAAAGGCAGCCACAGAGGATTGAAGGGCCTGGTTTGACTGGAGAGGGTTGAATGGGTAGGCCGCATTGTGCTCTGAGGATGAGGGTTCATCAAGCCTCATATGGGCCTTAGCAGGGCTCCCTGAATGTGGGCTTCCTCCAGCCGAGTGACTGGGAGATAGGGGCAGCAGTTGTGGCTCTTGATCTCCATGTAATTCATCAGGGAGATCTGTGTATGATTATCACGCTGCAGCCGCGGGCCACGCTGGCACCATTTTGGGCAGCACTGACCTTAGGCGATGCCTTGAGGAAGAAGGGCGTCAGCTTTTTCGGACGTTTTTCTTCTTTCCTCTTGCGGGACATGCTGCAGGAAGGTGTCCGAGGTGTGAGGAAGCTGGATGGCTGTAGATTTCCCGTGGATGTGGGCCGTTGTTGCTCCGGAGCTCTCCCCAGTGTACGGAGCTCTGTGTCTAAGCAGCCATCGCGCTCGCCGGCCCCAGGCACTCTTGAGACAAAGAACAGTCTGTGAATTTTTTTGTTATATATTGAGGGTAATAACTTGGATAGGGATGGGAGGTTATCGGATGCCCATCTGACTTCAACAACAACTTTAGGGACAACTATTCCTATACAGCTCCACTTCTACCTCCAGCATTACCTCCAGCACTCTCTTGCTTGCAGAACCCAGCTGGAACACTGTGAAAATCTGACAGTCACTCAGTCATGCTAAAGCAATAGCCCATTACAGGCAGGACCCCAAGGCCCCTTTATTGCGTAGCAGAATTTCAGTGTCCAGCTTGTATCACTCCTGTGGCTACTGATCCCAGCACCACCTCTTCCAGCACTGCCAACCTGTCTGGCTTCTGCTGCCCCTTTCACTAGCCCTCCAGGCTAACTTTCCCCCCAGTTCTCCAGACTGACACTCACCAGCCCACCTGGCTGACTCTCAGGAGATCTCCCAAATGTGCTGACTTGCTCCTACTGTCCTCTCTCCTTGCTTCTGTGCCTCCAGGAAGGGCTTTCTCTATGTGTTTTGGTAGGATCCTTTCAGCACCCGAACTCCAGGCCAGAAGTCACCCCCCAGACTAGGGGGCACCCTCAGGGGCCACCGACAGCCTCCTCAGCACTCCATCTCCATCCTCCATCTGATTGCCCCCTGCTTGCATGATTCATGGCTATTTATGTGGTGGCCTGCCCCCTGCCAGCCCTTTACTAGGGATTGGCTGATGCCCTCATAAATATTTTAAGCAACTCCTCCTAACCTCCATCCACTATGTCTAGAACATTCTCTAATGTCCCAGAGAACAGGGGGAGACGCCAGAGAAGCTGCTAGGATGAGTCACCCAGCCCTGAGTCACTAAACCCTGACCCAGATTCCCAGCTCAGACTTTGCGCTGAGCCAAACTCAAAATTTCCTACACTAACAATCTAGGACACTAGAGGGTGCTACAAAAGTATCAATTTATTGAACCAAAGACATAGCTCACTTAAATCAGGGTTGCTTGTAAATGTACCAGTAAGCAGAAGAAAACCGTGTGTATCCACTACAGATGACACATGGTCTATTGGATCAGTAAGCCTGCATGCAGTGAAGCTGGACCAGTCAAGGAAAAGCCAGCAAGCGGCATCTACGGCATTCCTTCCTGCACCTTGCTATAGAGCAACAGAACTTCAACTGAGTGGGTAGGAAGTTCTGTTGACATTGTATCAATTTTATGTTTGTTTGCTGTATATTTTATGTTGTTTTAGCAAATAAAACTGACCTCACTTACTACGCTATTCAAGTGTGTTTTGGTATTGGTTTTTCTTTACATTATGCCTACTCTCCTCAATAATTATGAAAATTATGTTACGGCTTCTATTTCTTAACATATAATTTATCACTAATTGTTAGTCTATTTGTATCACGCATATACAAAAACACATTGAAACTATTGAAAGCTTAACCTCTTTTTAATTCACGTCACATATAATGTCTTGCCATGGTGACATCCCACTTAATGTATGAAGCAAAACTGAATCTAGAATGCAGCTTGCTGTAACAAAGCTAATTTTATTTTAGTTTTATAAATTGTTTCTAATAACAATTATACACATGTGCGATTGTATAAAGTTTTTTTTAATTGCATGTAACCTTTTAAAACATTTGAAGATGTGTCATTGCTTTCCACCGTACCTTATGTACAACTATGAAAAGAATAACTTCCCCTTGTTAAATACCACTGCTCCTGCAGATACTAGTCTTCATTTTAGGAATTAAGGAATCTGCCTGTGTTTTGTTCATGAACAGGTTTGCAGATCCTACTTGCAGATGAACCATTGAGGGTGAATTCTATCATAACCACTTGTAGGGATTATAAGCATGCTATTCTCAAACAAAAGGCATGGGAAGCCGAGCCCTGACAACATGAACATGTACCAAAGACAAAATTAAAAAAACAATGAAACAAAACAGAATCTCATCCTATGCAGAATTGTCAGCTCTCCTTAAAAGCTCCAGCACACACAATGAATATAGCTGTTGTGAGCACACCCTTAGAAAGGGGAATGGATTATCCATTCCTTCAAATTATTGGCTCTTGTAATTTTATATTACATATTATATATATTTATCCATATTACAAAATGGTGCACCGGTAACAGAGCGCGAATCCCCCATTTTCTATAGCGATCTCGGCACATGGGAGAATGCAATCTGTGCGCCGCTATGGACATCTCCAATTCAATATTGACAGAATATTATGGGGTGATGTGAGAAAGTTTAGTAACAACTGCCCAAGTAACAAATATGTCCAAAATAGAATGAGAAAGTAACTTTTTCAGAGAAAGCCTGCTGAGCCTGCAAGTACATTTAGAACTGCGTGAGGTCAATGTAAGCAGTGCGCATGCGCAAGCGGCTCTTGCTCTCGTTCACATGAGTTTGTTCACTGCGCGACCAAAATCTTAGTAAATGTTAAGCAACGTACATGAAATTGCATGGGTTAAACGGGCGCACCTCTAAACCTGTCTTTTTTTTTTTTAACGCTGGTTCACCTTTATGTATTTTTTTAAAGGAGATTTGCACACAGGTCATGTTAGCATGTTACGTTGTCAACATGTGACATGCACCTTGTTAAAATTATGTAAAAAGACTCTCGCTCCTCTAGCTCCTCCTGAAAGGACATTTAACCTCCCCCCTCTAATGCATATGATTTCCTTGGGCTAGCTTTTGCTTTTAAAGGGGAACTCCACACTCCAATGCTCTTGTCTCACCCCCCCCCCCCCCCCCTCTAATCCCTTGGATTTCCATGGGCTAACTTTTGCATTTAAATGGGAACTCCATACTCCACTCCATTCTCAAAAGCCTGTGAGCTGCCTTCACCAATCCACACCATATCCTTTTTCAGAGCATACAGTGCCTTGCAAAAGTATTCACCCCCCATTGGCTTTTTACCTATTTTATTACATTACAGCCTTTAGTTAAATGCGTTTTTAATCTGAATTATATGTGATGAATCAGAACACAATAGTCTACGTTGGGGAAGTAAAATTAGAAAAATGTATACATAAAACTATTTTTCGGAAATAAAAAACTGATAATTGGCATGTGCGTATGTATTCACCCCCTTTGTTATGAAGCCCATAAAAAGCTCTGGTGCAACCAATTACCTTCAAAAGTCACATAATTAGTGAAATGATGTCCACCTGTGCGCAATCTAAGTGTCACATGATCTGTCATTACATATACACACCTTTTTGACAGGCCCCAGAGGCTGCAACACCTAAGCAAGAGGCACCACCAGTGCCAGGACAACATTATCTAGAGCCCAGGGCGAACAAGGCAAAATTACCTCCCCCCGGCAAGATGTATGAGCATTATGTGTCAGCAAAAATCCCCCCTCCCCCCCAAAAAAACTCTAGGCTTAAATTCCTCCTTCTCCCAGTACAAATCTGTCCCCCTGCTAGAACCCCCCTCCCAGCACAAATCTTTGCCCCCCCATCCCCCCAGCTCAAATCCTCCTAGCACAAACCCTCTATCCTTCAAATTTCCCCTCTGAGCACAAATCCCCGTCCCCCACTCTAAATCTCCCCCTCCCAGCACAGATTCCATCCCCAATCCCCCATCCTAGCAAAAATCCCCCCCTTTCAAATTTCCCCTCCTAGCACAGATACCCCCAATCATCCCTACTAGCACAAATCACTTTCCCCCTCTACCATATTACATTTTCTAGCACACACCAAATCCCCCTCCTAGCACAAATCCTCTTCCCAAATTTCCCCTCCTAGAACAATTCTTAGCCCCTGATAACCCCTCACATTCCCCCTTCCAACACAAATCCCCCCCAATCTCCTCATGGTGCCCCCCTATCTCACATGAAACCACAGTGCCCAGGGCAGCCGCCCCCTCCTGCCCACCCCTTGTCCCGGGCCCTGGGCACCACTAACCAAACACTGCCATGAAGACCAAGGAACTCTCCAAACAAGTAAGGGACAATGTTGTGGAGAAGTACAAGTCAGGGTTAGGTTATAAAAAATTATCCAAATCTCTGATGATCCCTAGGAGCACCATCAAATCTATCATAACCAAATGGAAAGAACATGGCACAACAGCAAACCTGCCAAGAGATGGCCATATACCAAAACCCATGGACCAGGCAAGGAGGGCATTAATCAGAGAGGCAGCACAGAGACCTAAGGTAACCCTGGAGGAGCTGCAGCGTTCCACAGCAGAGACTGGAGTATCTGTACATAGGGTGACACTAAGCCGTATGCTCCATAGAGTTGGGCTTTATGGCAGAGTGGCCAGAAGAAAGCCATTACTTTCAGCAAAAAACAAAATGGCACATTTTGAGTTTGCGAAAAGGCACGTGGGAGGCTCCCAAAATGTTTGGAGGAAGGTGCTCTGGTCTGATGAGACTAAAATGTGACTTTTTGGCCATCAAAGAAAATGCTATGTCTGGCGCAAACCCAACACATCACATCATCCAAAGAACACCATCCCCACAGTGAAACATGGTGGTGGCAGCATCAAGCTGTGGGGATGTTTTTCAGCAGTCGGGACTGGGAAACTTGTCAGAGTTGAGGGAAAGATGGGTGGTGCTAAATACTGGGATATTCTTGAGCAAAACCTGTACTACTCTGTGTGTGATTTGAGGCTAGGAGTGGGCAAAAATCCCAGTGGTAAGATGTGGCAAGCTCATAGAGACTTATCCAAAGCGACTCGGAGCTGTGATAGCCGCAAAAGGTGGCTCTACAAAGTATTGACTTTAGGGGGGTGAATAGTTATGCACATTGACCTTTTCTGTTATTTCGTCCTATTTGTTGTTTGCTTCACAATAAAAACATCTTCAAAGTTGTGGGCATGTTCTGTAAATTAAATGATGCAAATCCTCAAACAATCTATGTCAATTCCAGGTTGTGAGGCAACAAAACACGAAAAATGCCAAGGGGGGTGAATACTTTTGCAAGGCACTGTACAACAGGGCCAGCTAGGAAAGGCGCTAGAAGAGCGATCGTACAACCCCCCTTCTGAACCATGCAAGGCCACGTGCACTCAACATAGCTGGCTGCCTTTGGGGCATGTTGGAGCCCAATACCAACCACAAAACACCTTGTACCCACTAGTTTAATCACTTAAGGATCAAGCCTCTTTCTGAGATTTGGTGTTTACAAGTTAAAAACATTTTTTTTTTGCTAGAAATTTACTTAGAACCCCCAAACATTATATATATATTTTTAACACCCTAGAGAATAAAATGGCGGTCGTTGCAATACTTTCTGTCACACCGTATTTGCGCAGCAGTCTTACAAGCGCACTTTTTTTGGAAAAAATACATTTTTTTAAATTAAAAAATAAGACAACAGTTACATTTTTTTTTTTAATCATTTCAAGTTTATTGAAAGAAGGATAGTAACAAAAGAATACACTGTATATTGCAAATTTTGCAGATGAAACTGCGTACTTTTCGTCTTTTTACAAAATAAACAGTTAGTGTGAAACTCGTGTAGAAGTCTAATTGCTTTACAGACACCGCACAGCTAAGGTTATTTCCACTAAGCTGACTTTGTGACTGTATAAAATATAGTATTCCTATCTACACTGCGCAAACCATTGCGACATGCATTTCTTATCAGTTGTTCAGATTATTTATTATTGAAAACAAGCAAAAATGTGGTCTCTATGGCTATCTGAGACAATCTTACTCACGTCTATAAGAGAAGTACGTATATCAAAGGTATATACCAGTAAGGACAAAGGCTATAGGTCAGCCATGAAGGGGTAAGAAATTAGATGTAGAAAAAGAAGTAAGTAAAGATGAAGGAAATAATGGTGTGAAGGACACAAATAAGGTACAGAGGCAGGGCATCCGCTCAAGACCACGACGTCCTCCCCAAACCTAATTCAGGTAGGGAAATCTGCAGAGTATTTGAAAAGCAACCAAGGTTGCCATGTTTTGTGGAATCGTTCAATATGGCCTTTGTCTTGGGCCAGTATGTCTTCCATTTTGTGGATTTCACTAACCCTCGACAGCCAGTCCCTAACAGTGGGAGTAGACGTAGACAGCCAATGTAGAGGTATTTGAGATTTAGCTGCATTGAGGAGATGAATCGTCAACGAGCGTTTGTAGCGTTTAAAAGAGGTATTGGACAGGTGTAATAGACAATATGCTGGGGTCAGTTCTACTCTGGTTTCTGTAATTTTTTTAATTAAGACCTTAACTTCATTCCAGAATGGTTCAATTTTGGGGCAATACCACCAAATGTGGGCTAGTGTGCCTTTTTCAGAGAGACATCTCCAGCAAGTGTCCGGTTTTTGTGTATCCCATTTGTGTAGTTTGTCGGGAGTGCTGTACCAATGGGTCAGGAGTTTGTAATTTGTCTCTTGCAGTTTTGTGCTTATGGAACATTTATGTGCTAGAATAGCCACGTACCTCCATTGTTTGTCTGAAATCTCCAATTCAAGTTCTTCCGACCATCTCCTCCTGTGCCCGTCCGATGTCTCTGTCCCCGAGCGATTCAGCCACTCGTACGCAACAGAAGTGGCCTTTTCAGTTGGAATTCCCTCCAGACATACCGACTCCAATGCCGTCAGGGGTCTATGTAGTGTTTGGGGTTCTTTAATATTACCTAAATAACTTCTTATTTGGAAGTATGTCCACAGTTTCAATTGGGGTCGGTTTATTTCTGTCTTAAAAGACGACCAATCTCTGAATTTGTTTTCAGTATAGCAGTCTCCGGCCAACAGGGGATCACCCGCCGGAATCGTCTTAAGAGTCGGGTTATGTAGGCCTGGGGTAAAGTCTGGGTTGTCTGTCAGGGGCATTAGGGGGCTGGGTGTTGTGGTCAGCTTTTTTTGTTTAGCTAGCCAGTTAATGATCTTCAGCGTCGTGCCAGTGTTCGGGTGCATCCTAACGATATGAGGTAGTGTTTTGATAGAGGACCATGGCAGGTATTTAAGCGGAAGCGTGGCAAGCGTTGACTCTAGTGATATCCAATCTTTCTCCGAATCATGGCAATGCCAGTCTATAATTCTGGTTATGTGTGAGGCCTGATAGTAACTGCGGAAGTTCGGGAATTGAATTCCTCCTATCTCTTTGGGTTTGACCAGGGTGCCTAGTTTGATTCTGGGTTTTTTATGTTACTAGAGAAATCTCGTGACCATTGTATTAAGTTCATTGAAAAATTTCTGAGGTATCTCTATCGGTAATGAGCGGGTCAGATACAGAAATTTGGGCAATATAACCATTTTTACTATGGCCGCTCTGCCGAACCAAGAGAAAAACTTCTCATTCCAATTTGTTAGATCTTTCGCACAATTTTTTAGAAAGGTCACAAAATTTCTCTCATATGCCATTTTTAGAGATGGTGTAAGCCAGATTCCTAGATATTTTAGTTTGGTCCTATCCCAGGTAAATGTTGAGTTCGCCTGTGTTAACTTGAGAACACTGTCTGGAAGGAAGAGGTTCAGAGCCTCTGACTTTGTGTAATTAATTTTTAGATTGGATACAAATCCGTAATGTGCGAATTCTTGTAACAGGTTAGGGAGTGTTGTAGTCGGTTACGTTAAGAAGAACAATAAGTCATCTGCGTATGCAGCTATCTTGTACTCTCTATTTTTAATCTGGAAACCTTGTATTGCTGTATTCTTTTGCACTGTTCTAATAAAGGGCTCTAGTGAGAGAATAAATAATAGGGGCGATAAGGGGCAACCCTGTCTAGTCCCATTTTTAATATATACTTTTTCTGAGAGAATTCCGTTTATTTTTAGTTCCGCTGTCGGGTTCTGATAAAGGGCCGAGATCCAATTCAACATGTTTGGACCTAAGCCCACCCCTCCACACACCGCCAGCAGGAAGTCCCATGCTACGCGATCGAAGGCCTTCTCCGCATCTGTTGAGAGGAGAAAGCCTTCGATCTTCCGCTGTCTCACAGCCTGTGTTAGCAAGGGACCCTTAGTTACATTGTCTCTGGCCTCCCTGTTTGGCATAAAGCCCACCTGCTCCAAGCCAATTAGTTTTGAGAGCAGCGGCCCCATCCTCAATGCAATTGCGAACAGCTTGACATCGAGGTTCAGCAAAGAGATGGGGCGGTAGCTAGCACATTCCTCAGGATTCTTGCCCTCTTTCGGTATAACCCTGATATGGGCAGAAAGTAAACCAGGAGTAATACATCTTGGCTTGGATAAGGCGTTCAATGCGTCTTTTAAGGGTTCAGCCAGAATCTCTATGAAGGATTTGTAATATGTGGCGGAATATCCGTCAGGACCCGGGCTCTTGCCTGGTTTTAGTAATTTGATGGCCTGTTTAACTTCTTCTGTTGTGATTGGGGCTTCTAGGAGATCTGTATCCTCCGTGGGCAAGGATGGTAGTCCGCTATTTAGTATGTAGTCTTGTATGATTTGTGTCCTATCCCCTAGCATTTGTGGGGATTTATGTTGTGGGGACAGGTTATAAAGCTTCGTATAGAAAGCGTGGAAGTGTTTAGCTATTGCCTCAGGTGTTACCTCAAGCTTTCCCTCTTTAGATCTGATTCCAGCTATCTGATTTAATGAGTTTTGTTCTCTGAGGGTCCTCGCCAAGAACCTCCCAGCTTTGTCACCTGACTCATAATAGAGCCGCCTCCTAAAGAAAAGTATCCGTTTGGCCTTAGTGTGGAGAATCTGCTGTAAATCTTTCCTTGCCTCCAGGAGGCTCTTGGCTGTAGTCTCCGAGAGAGATTGTTTATGTGACAGTTCCAGTGACTCAATTTGGGTGAGTAATTTTCTGATCTGGGCATCTCGTTCCTTTTTGCGTCTTGAACCCATCCCTATCAGAACTCCTCGTATGGTACATTTATGTGCTTCCCATACTAGTAGGGGGTCTATCCCAGGTGTGTTATTATGTTTGAAGAAATGGGTGATGTTGCTTGAAAGTACAGGTAGGAGTGTCTGATCTGTTAATAAAGACGTGTTCAGTCTCCATGTCTGTTGTTGTCTGCTTGTGTTCTGTAGGTCTAGTGTCAGTGAGATAGGTACGTGGTCCGATATTGTTTGTGCGCCTATTTTCGCGGCGGAAATTTTCGATAGGTCTCTCTGAGGAACAAATATGCAATCCAAACGGGCATATCTGTTGTGTGGTGTCGAGAAATGAGTGTAGTCTCTACCATCGGGATTAAGAAAGCGCCAGGAGTCCAGCAGCTGGAGTTTGTGTAGGAGTGATTTAATCTTTTTCAAAATTTTATAGGTAATGCAAGTCCTACCATTGGACGTATCCAGAAGTGGATTTAGAGGTACATTAAAATCTCCCCCAAGTATAATGCATCCACTGGCGAACTCCTGTAGCTTCCTCACGATGAGTTGGCAAAAAGTTATGTGAGACTTATTTGGGAAGTACACATTGGCGAGAGTCAATGGAAAGTCATTGTATGAGCCCTTCAGGAACACGAATCTGCCCTCAGGGTCACATAACTGTTCATTTAGTTTAAATGGTGTGTCTCTGCCTACTAGTATCGTGACCCCTTTCGACTTAGAATCGGCTGTGGTAGCATGGGTGCCCCCCCCTCACTAAACAAAAGGAAAAGTAGAGAAGAAGAAAAAAAGAGGGTGAATAGGAAGAGAAAAAAGATCAGCAGGGAGTTATTACTATGGGGGTCAATCTCCAGAAATAACTAAACCGCCCCAGATGGAGAAGTACCCCCAGACGTAATATGAATATCAAGTAAAATTTGTGGGGTCTGTGGGAAGCGACTACGACTAAGCGTAGCCTAGGCTCCAAATGATTGGAGAGCTGTGGTATCTATATAAGTACGGTCTCAACGGGACACACACGGAGGCTCAAATTAACAAACATATTGATATTATAAAGGTCACACCCGACCAGGATGTGTAGTAAGTAAAATCGGGTCTAAGCGTGAAAACCAAAACCTGAACTCACAGAATGTAACTTTAACAATTATGTCATCAGACTATCATCTAATTAGGTAGCCTTAGCTGTCACCCATGGATACGCCCCCCGGATATATACACAACCAGGTCAGATCTGCACACATTAAATCTGTTCAGGGTGGTATAAATAAACAACAAAAAAAAAAAAAAAAGAGGGGGGGGGAGGAGGTGGCAACAAAACAACCTTTACCCCTATTAACCCTCCCCCATCCACTCCCCCCGTTCCTGCACAGTTATGTAAATCTTCGTGTTTTGCAACCGGAATCCCAGTGCTTCAGGGCTGGGTGTTGGGGTAACAGTGAGCCACGTCCAGGGCACACCTGTCATCGCATCTGGAATCAATGCCACTTCTTCAATCAACAAGAGATGTGGATCTGGAAAGGTAGATCTCCTCCTGAACAAGCTTCAGAGCCCGCATCCTGAGCTTAATGGCTGTGCAGGGAGCTATGGGATGTTGTCATAACTACCCCTCCGGGTGGTGCTTGTGTAAGTGTTCATCCCTTTTTCTTTCCTCCTCTTTCCTTCCCCCTTGGGGGGAATATAGCATAGGCGACAGCAAGTATGGCATGAACATCTGTGTGGTAAGAGTTATGCTGTGGACATCAGTTTTGTTAAGGGCATGTCCAAGGTGGTATAGGGCATCTATTCACATTCCTGGGCTCTGGATGGACCCGCCAGTCTCCTCGGGGTATCTGCGTGAGAGCTGTTTCCTTTATTCTGTTTGTGTTTTTTCGGTAATCTTTTGTCTGGAGAAGAGAGTGGAGAGGTGGGAGGACTCCTGACCAAGGGTGGTTGTAAGATTTCTTCATACCATTCCGGTAAATCTATTGGTTCCAGGTCTAATGCTTCACAAAACTCTGGTAAATCAGCTGGCGAACGAAGGATAACTTGATGGCCATTATATGTGACTGTAAGAGCGAAGGGAAATCTCCAAGTATATCTCAAGTCCTTTGCTCTCAGTTTCTCCAGCAGGGGTCGCAGTGCACGTCTGTTCTTCAGAGTGATCTGAGATAGATCCTGAAACAGCATAATCGTGGCGCCATTAAATATGATTTGGTCATTTTGTCTCGCTTTCCGCATAATCTCTTCTTTGGTAGCAAAGCTTTGTAGGCAACAGATTATGTCACGGGGCGGTGCGGTATCTGAACCTCTGGGCCTGAGAGCTCTGTGAGCTCTTACGAAATCAATTTCAGTGTCTTCCTGCCTCTCAAGCAGGCTGTTGAAGACTCTCCGGAGTGCTGTGGTGATCTGATCTTGATCCACTGATTCCAGAATCCCCCTGACTCTGATATTGCATCTCCTCCCCCGATTGTCAAGGTCTTCAATGTGTCTATTCATGTTAAAAAAGTGCTGCATATGGTTTGACGATACCAACTCTAGTTTGTGAATTGCTTTATCTCTCTGTCTGCCTGCACTTTCGGCCGCCGCCATCTTTTCATTTATCACCATCATGCTTGTTTTCAGATCCGTTATGGCGGCTGAAAGCGTAGCTTTTATGTCTGCAGCAAATACCGACATGTCCGCAAACGTGAGCGGGAGGTCCGGTTTGGACTTACCCCTGCTGATGTCTTCAGAGGCGGACAGTGAGTCCTCGCTCTCTCCTTCCTCCTGTGGCGTCGGCACCATCTTGCTTCTCGGGGTCCCGCTACGGGCCGCTGATTTGTGTCTGAAAATTTCAGCGATGTTGGCGCTGGCAGAAGCCGAGTTTCGGCGTGTTTGTGGTCCAGGTGTCCAGTGTAACTTTCTGCCCGGCATTTGTAAGCTGTAGGTCGGGTGTTAGGGCTTAGAACCTCCGCGTGTGCCTCAGAGCCTCTTCAGTGAGCAGCCATCTCCGCCGCGCGCCAAGCCACGCCCCCTACATTTTTTTTTTATTGTAAAAGATAATGTTACGCCGAGTAAATTGATACCCAACATGTCATGCTTCAAAATTTCGCCCGCTCGTGGAATGGCAACAGACTTTTACCCTTAAAAATCTCCATAGGCGACGTTTAAAAAATTCTACAGGTTGCATGTTTTGAGTTACAGAGGAGGTCTAGGGCTAGAATTATTGCTCTCACTTTAATGATCGCTGCAATATTTCACATGTGTGGTTTGAACACCGTTTTCATATGCGGGAGCTACTCATGTATGCATTTGCTTCTGCAGGCGAGCTCGGGTGGACAGGGCGTGTTTAAAATTTTTAATTTATTTTTTCTTATTTATTTTACCTTTTTTTTATTTTTTTACACTGTTCGTAAAAAAAAAAAAAAACTGTCACTTTTATTCCTATTACAAGGAATGTAAACATCCCTTGTAATAGAAAAAAAGCATGACAGGACCTCTTAAATATGAAATCTGGGGTCAAAAAGACCTCAGATCTCATATTTACACTAAAATGCAATTTAAAAAAAAAAATCGAATTAAATGTAATTTGAAAAAAAAAAATGTCCCTTTCAGAGGAAGTGATGTTTTGAAGCTGTCGGAGCGTATGGTCCGGTCAAGTTCTCCATCAAGGACTCAGGGCAGCGAAAGGTCAGTGAGTGTTACCACAGTGGAGGGCTGGATGTGCCAGGAAGTCTGTGAGGGAACTTTGCTTCTACACGGTCATTAGCAAAGTCTTCATCATTTACAAGGTGAATGATGAGGAGTCCTGGATTAGAGGAGAGATTGTGGGGATCTATGTCAAATCGATGTGGCCTGAGGGCACAGGATGTGCAAGCTGGGCTGGCTGGGAACAGTAGTCCACCATCCAAAGAAATGCTTTTAAACTACTAGGCCTCCGGGGAGAGGTGCTACCAGCCTCAGGCTTAGTAGCAGCGAGCAACCAGAGCCTGCTTAAGGACTTATTCAGAGTGGGTCCTTCTTGCTCAATAGAAGAAGATGTGACATTACTTCACTTCAGAATAAGTTTGTGCAGGAGGAATTTCTGGGAACATCACTCCTACACGGTCAGGAGTGATGTCCTCATTCTTTACACGGTATTGAATGGGGAACTCTTGGAAGCAATAGTCTGCGGGAGTTAAGCAGAGGAGGAGCAGTCTGCATGGGGATGCAGGAGGAGAATTATAACAGTTACAAATGCACATCATCTCTTCTGGCTCTAACTATGTGCTAGTGTGTATAATCTTTAAAATATGATGGCAATTGGAACATCCTATGGGCATCCCATACAGTATCTCACAAAAGTGAGTACACCCCTCACATTTTTGTAAATATTTTATTATATCTTTTCATGTGACAACACTGAAGAAATGACACTTTGCTACAATGTAAAGTAGTGAGTCTAAAGCTTGTATAACAGTGTAAATTTGCTGTCCCCTCAAAATAACTCAACACACAGCCAGTAATGTCTAAACCGCTGTCAACAAAAGTGAGTACACCCCTAAGTGAAAATGTCTAAATTGGGCCTAGAGTGTCAATATTTTGTGTGGCCTCCATTATTTTCCACCATTGCCTTAACCCTCTTGGTCATGGAGTTCACCAGAGCTTTACAGGTTGCCACTGGAGTTCTTTTGCACTCCTCCATGACGACATCACGGAGCTGATGGATGTTAGAGATTATGTGATCATTCATCTTCCGTTTGAGGATGCCCCACAGATGCTCAATAGGGTTTAGGTCTGGAGACATGCTTGGCCAGTCCATCACCTTTACCCTCAGCTTCTTTGGCAATTCAGTGGTCGTCTTGGAGGTGTGTTTGGGGTTGTTATAATGTTGGAATACTACCCTGCAGCCCAGTCTCCGAAGGGAGTGGATCATGCTCTGCTTCAGCATGTCACAGTACATGTTGGCATTCATAGTTCCCTCAATGAACTGTAGCTCCCCAGTGCAGACAGCACTCATGCAGCCCCAGAAAATGACACTCTCACCACCATGCTTGATTGTAGGCAAGACACACTTGTCTTTGTACTCCTCACCTTGTTGCCGCCACACACGCTTGACACCATCTGAACCAAATAAGTTTATCTTGGTCTCATCAGACCACAGCACATGGTTCCGGTAATCCATGTCCTTAGTCTGCTTGTCATCAGCAAACTGTTTGCGGGCTTTCTTGTGCATTATCTTTAGACAAAGCTTCCTTCTGGGACGACAGCCATGCAGACCAATTTGATTCAGTGTGCGGCATATGGTCTGAGCACTGACAGGCTGACCCCCCACACCTTTAACCTCTGCAGCAATGCTGGCAGCATTCATACATCTATTTCCCAAAGACAACCTCTGGATATGACGCTGAGCACGTGCACTCAACTTCCTTGGTTGACCATGGCAAGGCCTTTTCTGAGTGGAATCTGTCCTGTTAAACCGCTGTATGGTCTTGGCCAACTCAGCTTCAGGATCTTGGCAATCTTCTTATAGACTAGGCTATCTTTATGTAGAGCAAAAATTCTTTTTTTAAGATCCCTCAGAGAGTTCTTTGCCATGAGGTGCCATGTTGAACTTCCAGTGAGAGTGAGAGCGATAACACCAAATTTAACACACCTGCACCCCATTCACACCCGAGACCTTCTAACACTAACGAGTCACATGACACTGGCAAGGGAAAATGGCTAATTGTGCCCAATTTGGACATTTTCACTTAGGGGTGTACCCACTTTTGTTGCCAGAAGTTTTGGCATTAATGGCTGTGTGTTGAGTTATTTTGAGGGGACAGCAAATTTACACTGTTATACAAGCTGTACACTCACTACTTTACATTGTAGCAAAGTGTCATTTCTTCAGTGTTGTCACATGAAAAGATATAAAAAAAATATTTACAAAAATGTGAGGGGTGTACTCACTTTTGTGAGATACTGTATACCCTTTTCCCCCAACCAAGTTGCACCCCCTATTAAACAAAAAAAACAAAACCAGCAAAAGACTGTTCATTGTCTCTGCAAGTGATGTATGGGAGCCTGGCAGCGGGGTGAATTGGTGGATTGTTTGTTACTAGTGGCAACTACACAGCTACATTTCTTAGCTAAAATAGCTGTCCAAAATACCAAGCCATTGACTCTGATTTAAAGCACCTGTGCAAGATGAAGGAAAACCTGCAAATATGGCCTTTTGGGGGTACTTGAGGACAGGGTTGAGAACCACTGAGTTAAAGCTAGCTCAAGACAATCCTATTCTAATTGTGGCCATTTGAGGGTCATCAAGTGAGTGTTAGAACCCCTGCATGTCTTTTTTAGGTTGGGCTTTGTGTCCCTTTTCTGAAAATTGGCTTCACTTCCTGTCACATAGCCAAACAGGAAGTGAGGGTAAAACCCTACCAATGTCTGTCCTTGGGGACACACAGGTCAATTTAACTAGTGTCCCCATTAGTGAAATTGCACTCTAGCACTTTGTTGTGTACACCCCAAATTATTAGGTATTTCGGGGTTTATTAAAGGCAAATCCACTCTGCAATACAATTGTACTGGCTGTAAATCAGAGGGGAAGCACTGGTGATTTTATCATCCAATCATGTAGAAGCAAAGATGCTGTTTTTTTTATTTTCCTTGCATGTCCCCCTCGGATCTCCAGCAACTGCACTTCCAAGTGCACTTGTAGTGCAAAGTGGATTTGCCTTTAGTAAATAAACCTCAAAGTCCAAGATACCTAATAATTTGGGGTGTACACAGCAAAATGCTAGAGTGCAATTTACCTAATGGGGAAACTATTTAGATTGACCTGTGTGTCCCCAAGGAAATACATTTCCTAGAGCTGGCCGTCCGGCCAAACTGAGCTATCGGGGGAGAAGAGCCTTGGTGAGAGAGGTAAAGAAGAACCCAAAGATTACTGTGGCTGAGCTCCAGAGATGCAGTCGGGAGATGGGAGAAAGTTGTAGAAAGTCAACCATCACTGCAGCCCTCCACCAGTCGGGGCTTTATGGCAGAGTGGCCCGACGGAAGCCTCTCCTCAGTGCAAGACACATGAAAGCACACATGGAGTTTGCTAAAAAACACCTGAAGGACTCCAAGATGGTGAGAAATAAGATTCTCTGGTCTGATGAGACCAAGATAAAACTTTTTGGCCTTAATTCTAAGCGGTATGTGTGGAGAAAACCAGGCACTGCTCATCACCTGTCCAATACAGTCCCAACAGTGAAGCATGGTGGTGGCAGCATCATGCTGTGGGGGTGTTTTTCAGCTGCAGGGACAGGACGACTGGTTGCAATTGAGGGAAAGATGAATGCGGCCAAGGACAGGGATATCCTGGACGAAAACCTTCTCCAGAGTGCTCAGGACCTCAGACTGGGCCGAAGGTTTACCTTCCAACAAGACAATGACCCTAAGCACACAGCTAAAATAACGAAGAAGTGGCTTCACAACAACTCCGTGACTGTTCTTGAATGACCCAGCCAGAGCCCTGACTTAAACCCAATTGAGCATCTCTGGAGAGACCAAAAAATGGCTGTCCACCAACGTTTACCATCCAACCTGACAGAACTGGAGAGGATCTGCAAGGAGGAATGGCAGAGGATCCCCAAATCCAGGTGTGAAAAACTTGTTGCATCTTTCCCAAAAAGACTCATGGCTGTATTAGATCAAAAGGGTGTTTCTACTAAATACTGAGCAAAGGGTCTGAATACTTAGGATCATGTGATATTTCAGTTCTGCAAAAATGTCAACAATTCTGTGTTTTTCTGTCAATATGGGGTGCTGTGTGTACATTAATGAGGAAAAAATGAACTTAAATGATTTTAGCAAATGGCTGCAATATAACAAAGAGTAAAAAATTTAAGGGGGTCTGAATACTTTCCATCCCCACTGTATATATATCTATATATAGGCATGATTCTCTGAAGAAGGGCGTGATCCATAATACCCCGAAAACGTTTAAAATATCATGTATGCCTGATTTTAGGATGTCATGTTGATGTCCTTTTGATGAAATTTTTCTAATAAATCGTTTGTGCAGCAATCCCATCTTCTGAACTTAATCTATATCTAAGCCTGTTGGAAAGCTTGATT
This sequence comes from Lithobates clamitans, assembly GCA_037952925.1. Classification (NCBI taxonomy): domain Eukaryota; kingdom Metazoa; phylum Chordata; class Amphibia; order Anura; family Ranidae; genus Lithobates; species Lithobates clamitans. The sequence continues at coordinate 8,342,548 of JBBGZY010000292.1, read as the reverse complement.
GCTAAGCACAATTAACTGAGACTGACGTGCACCTCACCCCTTGGATTGTATATATATATATATATATATATATATATATATATATATATATATATATATCTAGATGTAGGTTCTTGTGCTCCCAATTCTCTGTGAATGTCAGAGTTTTACAATGCCTCATGGAATGTGTAGTTCTGCAACAGCTGGAGAGCCGTAGTTTGAAGATTCCTGATCACTCTAGCATGTCTTGAAAAAAGGTGTTTTTTCATGTGCCTTGTATATTGCCCAAGAAATATCGTTTGGAAAATACAAGTGGGTCATGACACATCTACATTCCAAATTTGGCACAATGGTCATGCACTATGCAATCTGAATGGCCAATCTCTGTACAACTCGATATTTAGGCAAAATAGGTAATAGGGAGGTGTACTTGATCAATTAATTCTAATTATAGGAAATCAAAATGGCTCTTGCACTAAATCTAATTTCTTTAAGATCTAACTGATTGCAGTGTATGGTCACCTTTAAAGATCAAGATCTGAAAAAATGTATTTATTGTGTTTAGAAACACTTCTCTGTTCTTTGTAATGTATTGAAAGATTTGGGTAAAAAAAGAAAAAAAAAAACACATTTCAAAAGATATATTAGAAGTGATAGGAATGAGATTAGCACCAAAAGAGTTAATTAACTGAGAAAACCTACTAATTGCCTAACAAGACACATCCAATGAGATGAAATTAACCAATTGTATTGGGCGTGCACTATTAATGAGAAAACCGCAGTTACCCTTGCACCAGTTGCAGTTTACATATGCTGGTATTTATTATCGCTATTTGCGCTTCAATGTGCGCCGGTTTGCATGTTTGATTAATTACTTTTCCGGTGCACCAATTAATGTATGAAGTGGTGCAGTGCCTTCTTCTTAGTAAATCACCCCCCAATGTTACTTTTTGTCCTATGCGTAGGAGGTGGACTGTCCTTATTTGCAATCCAAGTGACAAACCTTATCAGCCAAATAAAAGGTCGTACCGTCCCCCATATTGTTAGGAGATGGTCTGTCCATATATGCCCTGCCCTCTGCGTGGTGACTTTTGTCAGTCAGACTGATTGAACACTTTCTTTTACTAGAAACACATTTTTCTAGACCTAATCACTGCCTCACAATTTTCATATATGAGAAAGAGGGACACATTCTAGCACAAAAATGAAAGCAAGGGACACACCACTTCCACATTACCATTCAGACCAAAAAGAATTAATATACAAAACATTATTGGTTAAGACCACAGAAGCTTTTTTTCATCACTGTCTTTTTTGCAAAGGAATTTGGATCAAAAGAGTGACAGTTCCTCCAAATAAGGCATAGTTGGCCACTGTTCTAACCTAACCTAACCTAACCTAACCTAACCTAGACACCCCCTTCCCAGGTTTACTTATCTTACAATGACAACAGTAGCCTCCTCTTGCCTAAACTGCTGTCAATCACAACCAGTGAGCCAATGAAGGGAGAGCGAGGGGCAAAGTCCATTCACAGGAGCGCAGCTGGGGAGCAGTGACTCCATAGCAAGAGTCTAGCTATTGGGGGGACTCAGCAAGGGGGAGGGGCCAGCACTGTAGGCGGGAGACTCAAACAAAAGAGGATCAGGGCGCCTCTGTGCAAAACCATTGCACAGAGAAAGTAAGTATAACATGCTTGTTTGTTTTTTAATTACAACCACTTTACAGTAAATGTCGCTGTAGTCTAATGCCGCGTACACACGGTCGGAATTTCCCACAACAAATGTTCTATGTGAGATTGTTGTCGGAAATTCCGACTGTGTGTAGGCTGCATCGGACATTTGCTGTCGGAATTTCCAACAAAATTTTGAGACCTGGATCTCAAATTTTCTGACAACAAAATCCGTTGTCCCAAATTCTGATCACGTGTACACAATTCCGACGCAAAAAAATTCCATGCATGCTCGGAATCAAGCAGAAAAGCCGCACTGGCTATTGAACTTAATTTTTCTCAGCTCGTCGTACATGTTGTACATCATTGTGTTCTTGACGTTCAGAATTTCCGACAACATTTGTGTGGCCGTGTGTATGCAAGACAAGTTTGAGACAACATCCGTCGGAAATAAATCCACGGTTTTGTTGTCGGAATGTCCGATCGCGTGTACACGGCATTAGGATTTCTTGAGACCTATGCCAGAGTCTACTATTTTATGATGATTGAAATACGGCATGGGTTATGCAATAATGAATTGACCCTAAAGTCATATGTCACAACCTGGGACTGCGACATATGAGGACAAGCAAGAGGTCTTTGCAAAACCTCAATAATCCTAATAAAAAAGCTTTTGGAAAATGTAAGAGGGAGATTATACAGAATGAGATTTTTATTTGAGCTTTCCTTTAAATTACACCAGTTTGAGATTACTTTTTACTCTGGCAGAAGTTTTATATTAATGGAAGGATGAGGGCATGACCCGAACAGCTATGGGAATGGTGAAGATGGATACATACTTGTACATAAATGCAGAGCATTGATATGCTCCATGACATGGGTTCTCATTATTGGACGGGGTTAATGTATGTACATTATGTACATATAGCGCCAGAATTTTCTTCACTCTGCCATCTGCTCCATCCTCACTGCTTGCAGCATAATGTTCTAGAAATAATAATGGCTCTGAGATCTTATCATTTGCATTCCTATCTATAGCAGTGATCAGGGACATTTATTATGTATATCCAGATTCATTGTCCCTTAGTGACTAGAATATTGCTACTTTTCGGTTTAGATCCAACACTGTGATTTAAACTTCAATTGTGCTGTGGTGTATATTTATTGGTGTATTTTAAGAAAACAATGCATTTACTTTTTTTTTTTTTTTTTTTTATATAATACACTTAAATCTTTGAGACTCAATGATAATTGAGGGATGCTTCCTGCCAGGAGAATGTCCAAATCCAGTTTTATTGGTGGTTTTATTGGGGTAACATGTGTAGCACCCTCCAGTTTAAAAAGTTGGTAGGAAAATTTAGCTGACTCACAGTATGTCAGAGAAGCAATAAGAAAAGAGCCTGTCAACATCAGAAGGTTCCTGTGCGTTTGCGCGGCGGAGCCGCGCTTCGGCGCATGCACGTTAGCAAAGTAGCGGCACACACGGGTTCACTACACGGCGTAATGGCGTAATGGCGTACGAACGTTCGTTCGTCAGCGTTACGCCCCCTTTCTGGCCTATATAAGGACTGACTTGTTCTCTGTTTAATTGCTGGTTTGTCTTTCAGTTTCCAGTGTTCCGTTCCTGATTCCTGCTCCTTGTGTTTACCTGTTTGACCCGGATTTGCCTGACCTACCTTGTCTCTCTCCAGTGTTGACCTCGGCTTGTTGAAAGGACTTCCCCACCATCTGCTTCCAGTGTTTGACCCTCTGCCTGTCTCCGGATTCTCCTGCCTTCTCGTGTATGACCCCGGCTTGTTTAAACGGACTCCTCTGCTGACATCTCCAATACTCGACCTCTGGCTTGCCTTCAGGACTTCTCTGCTTACAATCTTCTGTGTTTGACCCTCAGCCTGTTTAAAGGACTTCCTCATCTACCAGTCTCCAGTATATGTTATCGGTCTGCACCACAGACTCTCCATTACTGGGTTCTCTGTGCCTGATCTCCTGCACCTCTTCCAGCTCCCGTTGTGTTTGCGGGTTAGAACCCCAGCCGGGTCTTCTTCTCCAGTTCCAGGGGCAGAGCCACCATTGCTCTCATCTCTACGTTACAGAAGTCCTCCTCTCAAGAGCTTACTGCCTGCTGGCGACCCGTGCCTCTCTGTGCCCTATACCCTCTGTACCATCACCAGGGGTATAGTGCGCTTAGCTGAAAGGGAAGCCACTCCCAGCATCTCGGCCTCGGTGAGTACCCGTGATACAGTAGCTCAAGTGAGTCTGGGTAAATGCTATGGGTTCAGATGTAGGTCAGGCTAGAGGGCTCTACAGGTCAGGCTTTTGGCACAACCCCCAGGTTCTAGAAACTACCAGAAAGTTCTAGAAGCTAGTGGGTGGAGATGAAAGGGCAATGATCTGCATATTTTATCTGACCAATCCCTGGGCAGGAGGTCGGCAATGTGATTGGATGGGCTGATAAATATGGAAGAGCCTGGCCAGCATTGTGGTTGTAGGGTGGAAGATGGAGTGTTGAGACCTCTGAGGGGACCCTGGGGCTGGGGAATTCTGCCTCCAGGCTGGAGCTGAGGAGAAAGGAAGAGAAGTTGCAACGGGATCTCCGCTAACCTATCATCTCATCCAGGAGACGCCCTGCCCAGCGAGCAAAGATCTGTCCAGCAGGAGGTCTGAACAATAGTCTATGCAAGTAGCATGATTGAACAGACAGTGTGAGTACCCTCTACCTGGTCACCCCCAGGGCCAATAAGGGAGAAGGCTGCCAGATGCAATATCCAGCATGCTTTTTATGGGACAGTGTCACAGCTAACCTAAATCCCTTGCTCTGGGACATTTCTGAAGACAGGCAGGTGGGCTGATATTTTACACTAAGGGGACATAGAGCTCCTACATTTTGTTGAGACTTAGTTGAGACTTTGCTATTTCTTCCAAGGGGACACAGTGCTCCTGCATACAGTTTGGGAGATATTTTCTACTAATCTATTAACCACTTGTCTACTGGGCACTTTGAACCCCCTTTCTGCCCAGGCCAGTTATCAGCTTTCAGTGCTGTCACAGTTTGAATAACAATTGTGCGGTCATGCAAGACTGTACTCATATGACATTTTTATCTCTTTTTTTTTCCACACAAATAGAGCTTTCTTTTGGTGGTATTTAACCACCACTATACAGTGCACTTACACCCCCTTCCTGCTCAGACCAATTTTCAGCTTTCAGCGCTCTCACACTTTGAATGACAATTACTCAGTCATGCAACACTGTACCCATATGAAATTTGCGTCCTTTTTAACACACAAATAGAGCTTTCATTCTGTCATAAAATTTTGCAAATTAGTAATTTTTCTTCATAAATGTTGACCAAAATTTATACTGTTACATATCTTCGGTAAAAATAACCAAAATAAGTGTTAATTATTTGGTCTTTGTGAAAGTTATAGAGTCTACAAACTATGGTGCCAATCACTGAAAACTGATTACATCTGATCACAACTGATGTACTGAAGCCCTATCTCAATTTTTGAGATACTAACAAGTCAGGAAAGTACAAATACCCCCCAAATGACCCCTTTTTAGGAAGTAGACATTCCAAAGTATAAAGTAAGTAGCATGGTGAGTTTTTTTAAGTTGTATTTTTTTCCCACAATTCTTTGCAAAATTTAGGATTTTTTAAAAATTATTTATAAAATTGTCATATTAACAGGTTATTTCTCTCACAGAGCATATGCATACAACAAATTGCACCCCAAAATACATTCTGCTATTCTTCCCGAGTATGGCGATACCACATGTGTGAGACTTTTAGGCAGCCTGGCCACATACAAAGGCCCCACATTGAAGTAGCATCTTCAGGCGTTCTACGAGCATAAATGACACATCTCATTTCTCAACCACCTATTACACTTTTGAAGGCCCTGGAGCCCAAGGACAATGGAATTTCCCCCAAAATGACCCCATTTTGGAAAGAAAACACCCCAATGTATAATGTATGAGGCATAATGAGTCTTTTGAATGGTTCATTTTTATTCCAGAAGTTTTTGGAAAATGTGGAAAAAAAATGAAAACTTATTTTTTTTACACAAAGTTGTCCATTTATCAGATATTTCCAACACATAGCATGTATATAGCAAAGATGACACCCCAAAATACATTCTGCTACTCCTCCTGAGTATGGCGATACCACATGTGTGAGACTTTTACACAGCCTGGCCACATACAAAGGCCCAACATTGAAGTAGCATCTTCAGGCGTTCTACGAGCATAAATGACACATCTCATTTCTCAACCACCTATTACACTTTTGAAGGCCCTGGAGTACCAGGACAATGGAATTGCCCCCAAAATGACCCTATTTTGGAAAGAAAACACCCCAATGTATAATGTATGAGGCATAATGAATCTTTTCAAAATCTTCTTTTGGTGCACACGCAACATTTTTTTTGTCATCTTCAGCCTGCTTCAGATGGTGGAATGTTGAAGGGGAGGTGGCGCTCATGAAGTCGGCAAACAGCCTCAGAGCGAAGGTCTTTTGGGGGGGGGTCTTTGGTGATAGATGAGGGACGTAACAACTTCTTCTATGAATTGTAGGAAGGGGGCAGGGCTTTCTGTGGATTTGGTGTAGACTACATAGGAATTATAAACAGCCAAATGGATGAGATAAATTGCTACCTTCTTGTACCAGAATCAGGACCTCCTTATCGACAAATAGGGCTGAATCATTTGATCATTGAAATCCACCCCCCCCCCCCCATGTAGAGATTATAATCTTGGACACATACTGGCTTTTCAATGGGACCTCTTCTTATTTGAACCTCAATTGTAGTGTCATCATGGATGGTGGATATCATGTGCACGTCCCTTTTATCCTTCCACCTCAAGGCCAGCACTTTGTTTCATCTCAATGCTGCTCTTTCCCCCTTCACAGCTTTTTGTTTGCTAGAGATTGTGGGAAGCCCTTCCTATTTTTTCTGGAGGTTCCGCAGGCCAGGGTTTTTGCAATGTATAGGCGTTTGAAAAGGGGCAGGCCAGTTTAGAAATTGTCAAGGTATATGTGATATCCTTTGTTCAGAAGTGGGTATGCCAAGTCCCATACAATCTTTCCAGTTGTGCCCAAGTAGGCCGGGCACTCAGGGGGCTGGAGCTGGGAATATTTTCCTTCATATATGCGGAACGCATACAAATATCCCGTGGCTCTCTCACAGAGCTTGTATAATTTTACTCAGTATCAGGCCCTTTTGCTAGGAATATATTGCTTTATTCCTAGCCGGCCTGAAAAGGGGACATAGAGTTCTGCAAATTGTTGGGGAAAGAAATTTATCAGTGGGCGAAGTTTATATAATGTGTCATAATTTGGATGATTGCAGGGAGGGCACTGGGTGTTGTCGCTAAAATGAAGAAAGCGCATTATCATTTCGAATCGGGACCTGGACAATACGGCAGAATAAATGGGCATGTTATGGATAGGTTTGGTGGACCAATAGGCATGTCCTTCATTTTTTTTTGTAAGCCCCATATTTAGGGTGAGGCCCATAAACAATTTGAACTCCTCCAAATTCAGATCTCTCCACTCAAACGGACGGGCATAGGATGATTGGGGGTTGTTGGCAATATACTGCTGGGCATATAAATTTGTCTGGTCCACAATGAATTGCAGCAAAGTGTTGGGCACAAACAGATAAAAAAAATCAATCGCTGTGAAATTTTGGGTGTTGGCCTGCACACCTGGCTGTGCTGTGAATGGGGGAATAATTGGTGATCCCGAGTCAGATGGCAGCCATGTTGGGTTGGCAAGACCATCTGGCATATATGTAGAGGCCCTGGCTCTTGGGGAACATAACACTCCAGTAGTTGGGGGAATTGAATTTCCTGTGCTGTTACTCAGGCGTGATGTGGCAGCACCGGTACTAGGTCTGGGCATTTGTTCCTGGGGCCTATCGCTGGCGGCAGCGCTGATACTGGGCCTGGGAATTTGTTCTTTGGGCCTATTGCTGTCGGCAGCGCTGGTACTGGGCCTTGGAATATAATCCTGGTATCCAGAGTGCCGTGTCCTTTTAGGAGGGACCCATACTTCCTCCAAATCATTTGCTGATTCACTATTGGGTTCAAATGCCGAATTTGATTCGGAATCAGAATTGGAATCTGATAAGAAATCCCTGTTGCTCTCACCAGTCATGGAGAGGATCTGGAACGCCTCCTCACTGGTGTATAATCTTTTGGACATGACTCTGATGGCTGTGTGACAGGGTGGCAGGTGACGGTCACTAATGGGCTGTGAGATGGGTGGCAGGTGACGTTCACTGATAGGTGATGACAGTGTGACAGGCGATGGTCACTGATGGGTGACAGGCCACGGATAGTGATGGGTGATGATCACTGACGGTGATGGTCACAGATGGGTGACAGGCCACGGTCACTGATGGGTGATGGGTGCACCACTGACGGTCACTGATAGGTGACGGGTAATGGCTGACGTCACTGATGGGTGACGGGTAATGACTGATGTCACTCATGGGTGACGGGTAATTGCTGATGTCACTGATGTGTGACGGGTGATGGCTGATGGTCACCGATGGGTGACGGCTGACGTCACTGATGGGTGACGGGTAATGGCTGACAGTCACTGATGGGTGACGGGTAATGGCTGACGTCACTGATGGGTGACGGGTGATGGCTGATGATCACTGATGGGTGACGGGTGATGGCTGATGGGTGGCGGCTGATGGTCACTGATGGCTGACGGGTGACGGCTGATGGTCACTGTTGGGTGACGGGTAATGGCTGAAGTCAATGATTGGGTGACGGGTGATGGCTGATGGTCACTGATGGGTGATGGGTGATGGCTGACGGTCACTGATGGGTGACGTGTGATGGCTAACAGGTGCACCGCTGACGGTCACTGATGGCAGTCTTATGTGACAGGTGCACTTTATGGGGTGACTGTGGTGACTGTTGGGTGACAGATGACAATGAGGAGGGCGATGGGACAAGTGTTGTGCTTGTGCAGTACAATACAGACACAGATCGGTAACTCACTGCTCCTGGCTCTTCTCTCCTCACACTGGAAACGGTGTGTGAGGAGAGAAGAGCTGGTAACAGCTAGTTACCGCTCTGTGTTTACATTTAGTGATCGGCTGTGAAAGGATCACAGCCAATCACGTGGTAAACAGCCGCCGGCCAATGGCTGTTTACCATTGTCGATGACTAGCAGTGTTCCCGGGAACACGCCACCACCGACGTGCACGCGCGGCGCACTCCCGTTCGCGAGCATGAGCTGTGCACAATGGGGGCGGTAGCAGCTGTCATCGGCCATGATGAAGTCACGTGGTAAACAGCCATGACCAATGGCTGTTTACCCCCCTCGGTAGCAAATGGTGTCTCCGTGACATGCCGCCACAGAGGGTACAGGGATGTGCGCGCACGATCGCGCGCATTCCCTGTTTAAAGGGCAGGGCGTCATATGACGCCCTCCCAGAATGAGAGCCACGCCACCTGGCCGTCATATGACGGACGGCACACGGCAAGCGGTTAAATAACATTATGTTTTCTATTTTTTTCTAAACAAACAAAAAAACACAGACAAATTTGAAAAAAAAATGTTTTTCTTATCTTCTGTTGAAAATGTTTGCAAATAAGTAATTTTTCTCCTTCACTGATGTGCACTGAGGAGGCTGCACTGATGGGCACTGATAGGCTGCACTGATGGGCATTGATGAGTTGGTACTTATGTGCACTGATGAGATGGCACTGATGAAGGTGCACTGATATGTGACACTAATAGGTGGAACTGAAGGGCACTGATATGCAGCACTGATGGGCACTGATAGGCACTGTTGGGGCTGCACTGATTATCAGGACACTGATGATCAGTGCCCTGATTATCAGTATAGATGTCCCCTGTCACACTCTGCTCTCCTCGCTCTGTGACAACACTTGAGGAAAGGAATGCTGATAACTGGCAAGTGTGTTTACATTGTGATTAGCTGTGATTGGCCCTTTACCGCAATCTGTGATCAGCTGTGTCATAAGGACACAGCAATCACACAGCCCCCGGGATGTGCACCACAGCAGGCGCACAGAGGGCGTGGTTGTGGGAGGTCATCAACAGATGCCCATCCAGAACTGGAGGACCACGCTGCAGCCATCATTCGGCTATAGCACAGCCAAGAAGTGGTTAAGGACTGACATTATTCAAGTGGGAGTACAGTCTAGGATCCATTTTTGCTGCAAATAGTACATAGAGAAGTTGCCCTCCAAGTTGTTGCTGAACTCAATAAAACAAACACAAGCCCAAGGACTGGTCTCTTTGTCTAGATGCAAGTTGAACAATACGTGTTGCCTGGCTGTGCAGGAATAGGGGGACCCAAAATTCAGTGACCCCCTAGGGGTGGCGCTACACATAGTATATTTGGGATACATGCTACACTCAATCAAAGCAGGGCTTTGAGGACTAGCCTGATTAAAAGCGTGCACATCCACCTACTGCAAATTTTCCTGAGCTAGGCTCCCAAATCATCTTCTGGAAAAAATTTAGTAATGCACTCTGCACCAGGTCTTGAGGTATAAATGTTGGCCCCTGTGCCACCATCTGTATATCTGACAGGTCTTGTATATGCTGATATAGAAACAGGTTCACTTCCTGGTGTCCCTTTAGTGCCAGTTCACACTTGTGCGATGTCAGACATCGCATGTGATTCTCACCACATTGCTGCGCAGATCACATGCGGTGTCTGTGCGATGTGAATTCAGCCATAAAGATTGTATGGCTGAATTTGCATTGCATCCAGACCAAACTCGTGAAGGACCCTTTTTTTGTCCGCACCAGAATTAAATCTCTTGGGTGTTCACACCCATGTGATCCGACTCCTGTCCGAATTATCAGTTCGCACTGCGATCTGCAAACCGATCTGGCGGTGTCATTAACTTTGTATTAACACTCCCAGCGGTTCGCATAGAGCAGTGTAAAACGCTGGCAATTCAGGTGTGATGCAGAAATTCGCAGGGTGCTAAGGCAGCGCTGTAAAATAATGGTGGCCACACAAAATATTGACACTTTGGGCCCAATTTGGACATTTTCACTTAGGGGTGTACTCACTTTTGTTGCCAGTGGTTTAAACATTAATGCCTGTGTGTTGAGTTATTTTGAGAGGACAACAAATTTACACTGTTATACAAGCTGTACACTCACTACTTTACATTGTAGCAGCTGTTATTTCTTCAGTGTTGTCACATGAAAAGATATAATAAAATATTTACAAAAATGTGAGGGGTGTACTCACTTTTGTGAGATACTGTATATAAAATGCACTTTTTTCTTTCAAAAAGTGTTTTCCAGTGCTAAACCTTTATCCAAACTCTAAATTGCTGCATTTGTAAATGTCAAAAGCCAGTGTAGAGGAATAGTAGTGGTAAAAAAAAGCACCTGGAAGTTTAACAAATTTTTTTTGTAAAATTATTTTTAAAGGGGGAGTGGCAGGGAGTGTCCAATGCCAACATACTTTTGCTAATAGGTGTCCCTATTCTTATCTCAATAAGTTGGGAGATATGCAATGCAACGGAGGACTTTGTACTAGTCCATAGTGTAAAACAAATCAAAATAACTGCTCATCCATGCCAAAAAATAAAGTATAACCACTTGCCGACCGTGTCTCGCAGATATACTGCGGCACAATGGCTCTCCTGGGCGAAACCCCTTATGGGTACGTCCTACTCATTTTCGGCCACCAAAGGGGCGTATGCCGTTGCATGGCAGGTGTTCCAATGCACGTGGCAAGATCGCCGCCAGCCACGTGCGATCGCGTGCATGAGCGCCAGCATGGGGATTTGTGTGTGTAAACACACAAATCCCTGTGCTGTCAGAGGAAAGGAGCCATATCGTTTCTTCCTACGAAGTAGTCACTCACATCCCCACACAGTTAGAACATGCTGAGCGAACACACATTTAACCCCTTGATCGCCCCTAGTGTTAACCCCTTCCCTGCCAGTGACATTTACATAGTAATCAGTGCATTTTTATAGCACTGATCGTTGTATAAATGCCAATGGTCCCAAAAAAGTGTCAAAAGTCTCGATCTGTGCTTCGCAATGTCGTAGTACCGCTAAAAATCACAGATCACCGTCATTACTAGTAAAAAAAATAATAATAAAAATGCCATATATCTTTCCCATAGTTTGCAGACGCTATAACTTTTGTGCAAACCAATCAGTATATGTTTATTGCGATTTTTTTACCAAAAATATGTAGAAGAATATATATTGGCCTAAACTGATGAAGAAATTCATTTTTTTTAAAAAACTTTTGGGGATATTTATTATAGCAAAAAGTTAAAAATATTGTTTTTTTTTTTCAAAATTGTCGCTCTTTATTTGTTTATAGCTCAAGAAATAAAAAAACGCAGAGGTGATCAAATACCACCAAAAGAAAGCTCTATTTGTGGGGAAAAAAAGATGCAAATTTTGTTCTGGTATAGCGTTGAATTACCGCACAATTGTCAGTTAAAGCGACGCAGCACCAAATTGTAAAAAGTGCGCTGGTCAGGAAGGGGGTAAAATCTTCCAGGGCTGAAATGAATAACTAATAGCAAAACATTTTTTTTTAACTGAGTGGAGATGGATCAGTACTGAGTCAAACTAATCTTCATCTAGGTCCAGGCTGTGGCAGAGCCAGGGGGCCTACACCTGAAAGCATCTCTGACACCCCGAGACTTCACCTAAAGGATCCAGTTCGCACAGCCTCACTGGGAGGTAACTGGAGGAAGCTGAATAAGCACAACTGCTCTCCTGGCTTCATGAGTACTGACTTTATTACAGGATCCTGGTGACTGTGTACTATTAGGAAGGCTAGGCCAAGTAGTTCGCCTCCTGAGGGGTCCCTACCTTTGGCCTCTCCTAGTCGCTTCAGTACTTGTGCTATAAACTGCTTCATGGTCACCAGCTGTAAGCCTATAGACTGTTCCAGTCTACATGTACTAATACTACTGTTACTGAGTGAGGAGTGTCCTCTGCAGACTGTGCTTGGTTCTGAAGTCTCCCATACCACCCCAAACCCTCCTCTCTTACTAGCTTCTACAAACAAACTCTAAAAGGACATCTTCCTTGACTGTTCAATGAGCCGGAGTGAATGGAAAGATTCTGTGTGCCTGGCTGCCTCTGCACTGTATTGGGAAAAGCCTGTTTTGCTTAGTAGCTCCTATAGGGGTAACGCAGTGGAGAAACCTTCCAATGGGGACACTAGTTTTGGTGACCTTGGGGGACCCCAGTGGATTCCCTTAATTTGTAGGGATTTCCTCTCACTGTCTGTTTCGGCTATGGGATAGGAAGGAAATGAAGGTATATCTTCCCAATGGGACATAGATGGCAAAAAAAGAGTGTGAATTTCTTTCCTGCAACCACAGGCTGCAGGAAAGAAATTAACACTATTCCCTCATCAACACAGTCAGTGCTGACAGTCCCTCCTGTTAAGACATTGTCATTCTTCCAGCAGGAGGCAGGTAAATCTGTTTTCATTGGGAGAAGACAGTGATTATTGCTAGCACCTATAGCAGCTGCTAGCGATAATTGTAAGTAAATCCAGCAGGCTGGTTGTACCCAAGTTGTTCGATCAATCAACCTGTTACATTGAGCCTGCCCATACACGGTTCGTATCACAGCCTGTTCCTGCTGTACCAGCCAAGATTCAAACCGTCTATGGCTGGCCCTTACAGGGTGTCTTAAATGCAAACAGGCCAGCAGTTAGCCTTTTCACCCATTATCAGGCTTTTATAGCAGAAAGAGAGAGAGAGAGGAATAGAGCATCAGTTATCTCACATATTTAAAGCACAGAGAGACCTGAGCATCAGTCAGCTCACATATATGAAAGAGAGAGAGTCTCAAGCATCAGGCAGCTCACATATACGAAGAAAAAAGAAAGACACATATCTCAGGGAAAGAAAAATAGAGGGAGAGAGAGAGAAAGAGAGAGATCTGAGCATGAGTCAGCTTTCATATATAAAGGAGAGAGTGCGCTGAGTATCCGTTTGCTCATGTAACACTGTGCATTGTTACTGTAATGCAAAACTTTATTTTGACCACAAGATGGCAGTGCTCAGCAACTTAGTTCATCACAAGGCACAATACAGGAGGTCTAAGGTCACTGGGACTTTATTGCTGTATGCAGAACTTTTCATCCAGTTTAGCTGAGAGTGAACTACATTGCCCAGGACCAATTGTTAGGGGGCGGGAGCATATAAAATGAAAAGCCTGGGAACACTGGTGGAGGAGAGAGAGAGAGACTGTGCTGGAGTCTGGATGTGAACATTTTTTTTTCATTTTGGATAGAGTAAGGGAGGGTTATAAACCCTATCAGATTTTTTTTTCGCCATCAGTGTCCCATTGCGGATATTTCCGTTCACTTCCTGTGCCATAGTCAAACGGGAAGTGAGGGGAAATCCCTGCATATTAAGGGAATTACTTCGGGACTCCCAGGTCACCAGAACTAGTGTCCCCATTGGAAGATTTCCCCTCTATTACTTTTCCAGGGACAACTCAAAATTTGGGATTTTTTCTTTACTTTCACTTTCAATGATAATAGTAAACAGGACAAATACAGAGGGTGAATCTCCCTAATGGGGTCACAGACAGCAATAAAAACTGGTAAACATTCTAATTCCTCTGCGCTCTACCCAAAATAAAAAAATAATTATACTTTAAGGACATTTAACAGTACAGGCCTCTACATTCAGGCACATGTGCCAGAGCCCATCCATGCTACAGCCTGCCAATTTCATTCAGTCAACACAAGTGCTAGAGCCCACCTATTGTTGCAGTTCGCAATCTTTAACTGTCTCTTCAAATACTGTCTGTATCATATCCGATTGGACCCTTTCACCCCCTTCTAGGCTGTACTATATATTCACTTCAATGCAAGCTCTAGTCATCCAAGGAAGAAATTAGCCACTCAAGTCCAGCATCTTCATTTACAGGGGCATATATCTGTCAAATCCCCCCCCCCCCCTTTTTTTTGCTTCTTTCTACCATCTAATATTCTTAAAGTGGTTTGCCACTTTACTATCCTTTGGAATAATTCTGTTTCTTCTTAAAGAGACTACATCTCTATTGTACACTGATATATGGGCCCCAACTAGCCAGCAGAGGAATTCATCAGGTGTTTATGGTTTATTGGTGGGAGAGCCATCTGCCTTTAATGCTTGCTGTCTGGTAAGCCTAATCTACAGCTACGGTGGTTGGCACTTTACCTTGTTTGTGTGTGCACACTATGGTGATTGCAAGATTCTAAGTGCTTTCACTGGATATTCATAATTTTTGGACATACCTCTATTTTTTTAGCGCAGCTTCTTTATTTTATTTAGGATTTTTTGTATTATCGCACTGCATGCTGCTGCTTTTCCATCAGTGCATTCAAGGACACATTTTCTCAGCATGGTTTTTTCTTTTATATATATATAATAGTCGGGACTATAAACGGGGCAGTGGCCAATAGCTTTCATCTCTTTATTTATTCTGAGAATGCGTGGCACTTTGTCCGTCGGATTTGTGTACACACGATCGGAATTTCCGACAATTTTATCTCCTGCTCTCCAACTTTGTGTGTCGGAAAATCCGATGGAAAATGTCCGATGGAGCCCACACACGGTCGGAATTTCCGACAGCACGCTCCGATCGGACATTTTCCATCGGAAAATCCGACCGTGTGTACGGGGCATAAGCCCACTTGCTAACAAACCCCCCAGGATACTGAAGCATGTCCCCTCATACAAATTGTATTCTCATACTACCTCCCTTACTCTTCTGCTTCTCCTAATCGCTGGAGATATTTCCCCAAACCCTGGGCCTCCCTTATTTAACTGTACCCAACACACCCATCACCATCACCCTACACCCTCTGACAGTAGTCACAATGTACGCAATTTAGTCTCCATTCCTCTTCTTCCCAACGCCAGCCTCCCTCTATCCTGTGCCCTCTGGAACGCCCGCTCTGTCTGCAGCAAACTCACTGCTCTTCATGACCTCTTTGTCACTAATTCCTATAATCTACTTGCTCTCACCGAAACCTGGCTCCATGAACATGACACCCCTTCTCCTGCTTCCCTCTCTCAGGGTGGCCTTCACTGGACTCACTCCAATAGGCCTAATGGACGCAAGGGAGGTGGAGTGGGATTCCTCCTATCCCCTCAGAGCACCTTCCAGGTTATTCACTCTCCTCCCTCTTTTTCCCTCTCATCATTCAAAGCCCACTGTATACATCTATTCTCTCCTACTTCCCTGAGAATTGCTGTGATCTACCGGCCCCCTGGACCATTATCAACTTTCCTTGATGAGTTTTATGCCTGGCTACCCTACTTTCTTTCTTCAGAAATTCCCACAATCCTTCTCAGTGATTTCAACATTCCTGCTAATACAAACACTCCTGCTACTTCTAAACTTCTTAGTCTAACCTCTTCATTTGACCTGAAGCAATAGGTACAGGCTTCTACTCACTCTGATGGGAACACCCTTGACCTTGTATTCTCCTACCTATGCACTCCATGCAACTTCTCAAACAATCCTTTTCCTCTCTCCGACCATCATATTATTAGTTTCTCTCTCCCCCTGTCCTCCACCACCTTTCCCTCCAATCGCCTAACCATCACCCGTAGAATCTTTCGCAACTTCAACTCCTCTCTCCTCTATTCTGCTACTGACCACCTCTCTGACAAAATCTCTCCCCTGTCCTGTCCCAACCAAGCCACGTCCATCTACAATAAATCCCTGTCCTCCACCCTAGACAAGCTCGCTCCCCTCACTACACGCAGAATCAGGCCTCGACCCCTACAACCCTGGCAAACAGATGACACTAAAAATCTCAAAAAACATAGTCGCGCTCTTGAGCGTCTGTGGCACAAGACTAATGCCCCGTACACACGGTCGGACTTTGTTCGGACATTCCGACAACAAAATCCTAGGATTTTTCCCGATGGATGTTGGCTCAAACTTGTCTTGCATACACACGGTCACACAAAGTTGGCGGAAAATCCGATCGTTCTGAACGCAGTGACGTAAAACGTGTACGTCGGCACTATAAATGGGGCAGTGGCCAATAGCTTTCATCTCTTTATTTATTCTGAGCATACGTGGCACTTTGTCCGTCGGATTTGTGTACACACGATTGGAATTTACGGATTTTGTTGTCGGAAAATTTTACATCCTGCTCTCAAACTTTGTGTGTCGGAAAATCCGATGGAAAATGTCCGATGGAGCCCACACACAGTCGGAATTTCCGACAACACGCTCTGATCGGACATTTTCCATCGGAAAATCCGACTGTGTGTACGGGGCATAAGTCTCTCAAAGACTTCAACCAATACAAATCTGCCCTCCAAAAATACTATTCTTTCCTCCACACTGCCAAGCAAACCTATTTTACAACTCTTATTAACACCTTCGCATCCAGTCCCCATAAACTCTTCTCTACCTTTATCTATTTACTTTGTCCTCCACCGCCTCCACCCACTGACTTACTCACTGCCCAGGAGATCGCTAATCACTTCAAAAACAAGATTGATACAATCCGTGATGAAATCTCAACTCTACAGGTATCTCCCCTAGCTAAGACCCCATGTCAACAGGTACAAATGACACTCCCCCTATTTACATCTGTTACTACAGACGAAGTTGCTAAACTCCTTTCTATCGCCCACTTAACCACCTGTCCCCTGGACCCTATTCCCTCTCAAATGCTACGGTCGCCCTCTGACCCCATCCTACACTCTCTAACCCACATCTTCAATCTCTCCCTCACCTCTGGCATCTTCCCCAATGCTCTAAAACATGCACTGGTCACTCCCATACTTAAAAAACCATCCTTGGACCCTACCAATCTTAACAACCTACGCCCTATCTCCTTGCTCCCCTTTTCCTCTAAACTACTTGAGCGCCTGGTTTACAACCAACTGACCACCTCATTAAAAACAACCTTCTTGATCCCTTTCAATCTGGATTTCGCCCTCAACACTCCACAGAAACTGCTCTTTTAAAACTCACAAATGACCTACTAACTGCAAAAACCAATGGACACTATTCTGTACTCCTACTTCTGGATCTTTCAGCTGCCTTTGACACGGTTGCCCACCCCCTCCTCCTCAAAAAACTTTACTCCCTCTGTCTCTGTGACTGTGCTCTTTAGTGGCTCTCATCCTACCTATCCCAACGCACCTTCAAAGTCACTTACAATTCTACTTCCTCCACTCCTCTTCCCTTCTCTGTCGGGGTCCCCCAAGGTTCTTTTCTTGGACCTCTTTTATTTTCAATCTACACCTCTTCCCTGGGTCAGCTGATAGCCTCTCATGGCTTGCAATATCATTTCTATGCTGACGACACACAAATCTATCTCTCCACCGCTCAACTCACTCCATCAGTCTCCTCACGCATCACTAACTTACTAACCAACATATCTGTATGGATGTCACACCACTTCCTCAAACTCAACTTGTCCAAAACCGAGCTTAGAATATTTCCTCCCCCACGTGCCTCTTCCCCTGACTTCTCTGTCAAGAGCAATGGCAAAACCATCCACCCGTCCCCACATGTCAGGGTGCTAGGTGTTATCCTGGACTCTGAACTCTCCTTTCGGCCCCACATCCAATCACTTTCCAAAGCTTGCCGCCTCAACCTCCGCAACATCTCTAAACTACGTCCCTTTCTAACCAATGAAACCACAAAGCTCCTGATTCACTCCCTGGTTATCTCTCGCCTCGACTACTGCAACTCCCTCCTCATTGGCTTACCTTCAAATAGACTATCCCCCTTCAGTCCATCATGAATGCTGCTGCCAGACTCATCCACCTTACAAACCGCTCAGTGTCTGCTACCCTTCTCTGCCAATCCCTCCATTGGCTACCACTCACCCAACGAATTAAATTAAAAATACTAACAATAAGTTACAAAGCCATCCACAACTCTGCCCCCAGCTACATCATTAACCTAGTCTCAAAATACCAACCTAATCGCCATCTCCGTTCCTCCCAAAACCTCCTGCTCTCTAGCTCCCTTATCACCTCCTCCCATATCCACCTCCAGGACTTCTCCTGAGCCTTGCCCATCCTCTGGAATTCCCTACCCCAATCTGTCAGACTCTCTCCAAATGTATCCACTTTTAGGCGATCCCTGAAAACTTTCCTCTTCAGAGAAGCTTATCCTGCCTCCATCTAACAACTGCACTATTTTCTCCATTAGCTCATCCCCCACAGCTATTACCCTTTTGTATAAATTGACCCTCACTTTTAGATTGTAAGCTTTAACGAGCAGGGCCCTCTGATTCCTCCTGTATTGAATTGTATTGTACTTGTACTGTCTGCCCTAATGTTGTAAAGTGCTGCGTAAACTGTCGGCGCTATATAAATCCTGTATAGTAATAATAATAATAATATATAAAGGAGAAAGAGAGCCCTGAGCATCAGTCCACTCACACATATAAAGGAGAGAGAGAGCCCTGAGCATCAGTCTGCTCACACATATAAAGGAGAGAGAGAGCCCTGAGCATCAGTCCGCTCACACATATAAAGGAAAGGGAGTCTTACATTAGTCAGATTCCATATGAAAAGGCCTATGGATGACCAAAACCGATCATTGATGGTTCGAATCTTAAATGGTTCAGCAGGGACCGGCCGAGATTCGAACCATGTATGGGCAGGCTGATTGTACCCAAGTTGAATGATCGATCAACTTGGGTATGACCAGCCTGTTGGATTTTCATGGGATTATCACCAACTATAGTGGCTATAGCCGCTAGCAATAATCACTATGTGTTCTCCCGGCAGGGATGGCTCCCCCTGCCCCCCTGCTGGGAGAACACAATAGCTCCACGGAAGGGATCAAAACAGTTTGTGTTGATGGGGGAATCAAGCGATGTTCCCATGGTTGCAGGGAAGAAAATCGCACCTTCTATGGCCTTCCTAATAATAGTAATGATTTTTGGCTACCAGGAACTCAAGTGGCTGACAGAGCCATGACCTCAAACTTATTGAACACCTTTGAGATGAATTGTAGGTCCAACATCAGTACCTGGCATTGCAAATATCCTTTTGGCTGCATACACATAATTTTCCCACAGACACTCTTCACAATAATGTGACAGACTCACCCGGGACAGAGGCTTTTGGAGGGGATTGAATGTCAGCCTCTTGCCTACAGATTAAGGGCCCTGGCATTTGGGGTACCCTTGAGGTGTTGTTACTTTGGCTTCGGGTCCTTGTACTTCGGGTCTCTGGCATGCCAGAGAATCAGCAGTGGAAAATGCCATCCCTAAAGTAGAAGTGCTGACAACAGGGCAGAGCTCTGCTAACCTCTGCCCAGCACCGATAGCATCTTCTGAGTTCCACAGAGAGGAGATGGTGAGCCTCTCTCCCCAGACACCAGTTATAGAGACAGGGGATTTGATAGACTTTTCTGCTGAGGAAGAACAACCCGATGAGCCTCCAGCAGAAGAGCTGGTGTTAGGGCCAAACTTCACTTTGCTCTGCCCAGCACCAACAGCAGTATCTGTGGAGTTACAAGGAACTTCCCCAGCTGAAGTGCTGGTCACCAGACAGAGGGTCCAAGACCTCTGCCCCACACCTGTGGCAGTTTCAGAGGCTCAGGGTGAGAAGGTGGCAATCACTTCCCAGCAGCAGATACAGGGGGAGAAGGGAGAGGAGGTGTTCTTTATCCCTCCCCAACAGTTGGCCAGGGTGGAGGAAGCAGTCTTTCCTCCCCAGCAAAGATCGGTGCACCTGGGAGACAGTACCACAGACATGTCGTCCCAGCAGCCAGATGAGGGAATGGAACAGGAAGCAGCCAGCTCACCTCCCCAATGGTAGCTGCACAGTTTGGGAGTGGAGGAATCCAGCCTCCTGCCCCAAGGGTTAGCCGGAGCAGAGGGCGTGAAGTCCCCAGCAGAAGTGCTGGCAACAGGGCAGAGTGCTACCAACCTCTGCCCAGCACCGGCAACAACTGTGGAGATCCAGGGAGCCGGGGCAGTCAGCCTCTCTCTCCGGCGACAAGCTAATGTAGTGGAGCTGCTACTCCCAGCTGAATCGCTGGCAACAGGGCAGAGCGCTGCTAGCCTCTGCCTAGCACCTACAGTTTCTTCTCAGCTTCAGGGAACTGGGACAGTGGGTCCCTGTGCCCAGCAACAGGCCAAGCCATGGAATGTTAAACACCACCCAGCTGAAGCGCTGACAGCCAGACAGAGAGTCAATGACCTCTATCCCACACCTACTGAGGTCAACTATTCCTTGCAGTCAAGAAAGGAGATCATGCGGACAGACTTTGTGAGTTCACTCTGCCTGACTAACCATGCCATGCCATGTCCAGACCAGGTGGAAGTCTGGGACCTTGTTAGTAAACTTTTGATGGGGGAGAAATGTGACAGACTCACCTGGGACAGAGGCTTTTGGAGGGGACTGAATGTCAGCCTCTTGCCTACAGATTATGGGCCCTGGCATTTGGGATACCCTTGAGGTGTTGTTACTTTGACTTCGGGTCCTTGTCCCCCTGGACACACAGACTCTGGGGACCCTGTATTTGCCATATTAGCAATAGTGACTGAGTCATACTGTTGGGACTCATACTGTGAGGAGATGCTAATATCATCAACTCCACTCATCTGTCTGATGTCTGCTATAATGTGTTTAATGTAAATGAGTCTAGTCTGGCTTACCACAGCTTCTAAGGGTATTCCACACATTGTTGTTTGTTCTAATTAACCCTGTGTTGATGTTTCTGGTAATGTGTATTAAATAGTCAATGAGCTAGGAGACGTAAAGTCTTAAACCCAAAGGTCATGTCTCTGAGTCACCTAGTCTGGGTAAATGATTTAGTAAACTAGCTCTTGTTAATTAGGTTACAGTTGTATTGTTAGAGTAATATGAGCAGGAGGGGGGAACCTCCTCTAACGGTATATAAAGACTTGTAATTTTGGTTCTAATAAATGAGTCAATGTTAGCATCTAAGCAAGTCTCGCCTTGTTTTATGCTTGGGAGCGGTTGCAATATCTGATATCTGTATCCAGACTGGGAGGAAGTGGTATACTGACAGAAGCACTCAAGCGGAGTGTGGGACGTTCCGTGACACCTGCCATTGCAAATAGCCTTTTGGCTCAATACACATAATTTTCCCACAGACACTCTTCACAATTTTGTGAAAAACCTTCCTAGGAGAGTGGATACTGTTTTAGCCACAAATGTACTGGAGGATGGGGGGTGGGGGATACTCTATATAAATGTTTCTATTCTATTTTAGAATAGAATGTTCAAAAAGCTAGTGTACCTAATAAAAACTTTGCACAAATATGTTAATACCTAAATTTTTTGGTGTTATTTTACCATATGATTTATAAAGCTACAATTACTGTATGTTATAATACAGAAGTATTGTCAGACTAATTTGTTCAACGTGTAAAAAAAATGCTTTCTCCCTTCACTTGATCTAGCTGTAACACTACCTTGAAAGGAACTAGCCACCACTGAGTTAAATCAATATTTATGCACAATATCAAAAATATAAACAGTTGCAATTTATCATATTTGGCAAAACTCCTTAGTCCTCCCCCTGTCTGTCTCTGATACATAGTAATGAGGGCAACTCATGCCCAAGAATCACCTAGCACCCTTGCATGCATACAGCGCTTTCAGAATTCATACAAATTAATCTCTTTAGTCATGGGAATCAAACTAAACAGAACATGACAGGTCTCTTGGGATGTAATTAAATTTTTAACCCTTTAATATGTTTATCACTGCACAAAAGCTGATGCCGCAAACAACTACATTTTAACCAATACTGGTGGGCTTAGAGTCAGAACTACTGTACATCTACGAAGAGGAAGCCGCTAAGCGTTCAAAAACAATTAGCCTATGAGCAGGACTAGAGGTAGAGAAGCACTGACTTTGTATTTGAATTTTGATGAATTAGTAATCATTCTTTATAAAGAGGAGATATCTGAGACTTTTTTTTTTTATTTTCCCTTTTGCCTATTTTTTCGCTGGTGTTATAGACAAATTTTACTCACCCAGCCAGCAAATCCAGCACTGTCCCGTTATGATCTGTTGTGGTGTTGTCACATACTGGGTCCAGCCATTTTCATTGCTTACGTCATGGGGAGCCTCCTGCCTGTTTAATGAGGGTGGGTGCATTGTAATGCACTCTGCACATATGCACTAAACTTCCAGTGTGCACTGTGTAATGGTAACATGTACTGGGAAAGAACATCATGTTGTTTAGAATTCAGCCATTCCTTTTTTTTTGTCATTGTCTTTTCTGTTCTGAGACATAGCAGCTCTGACTCTCCCCCCCCCCCCTTTTCCAGAACATAGCTGGGTTTTCAAAGAATCTGTTGTCTCCACTTAGGCCGAATATCTGACAGTGTGAACAAATTGAGGTCTTACATGACTAAGCTATAGTATACTGAAGGTGAGGTAGCTGATTCTATCAGGCCTATCAGGCCTATCTGAGAGACCCTGTGTATCCCTGGACATGAAATTCAATGCTGAACAATATCCTACCAGTTTCCAGAATGCGACATATGAACATATTTGAAGATATTAAAATGGTAGTAAACCGCTGCAGAATAATAAAAAAAAAAACACCTGTAAGACAATGGTATATGCGATGCATACTAGCACATTATGAAATGCTTATCTTAGACTGAAGCCCTTTCAGTGGTGTGCAGTCTGACACCTTTCTTCCAGGTTCGCAGGCCGGAGCCGCAATGACATTGCTCCCACGCGCATGTGTCTGTCGAAAAGTCCCCCGGGCAAAGTCTGCCGTAAAGTCCGCTCATGTGTACGCGGCATTAGCCTGTTGACACGTAGATAGTGGTCCCGGAGGCTGGAAAATCTATGTGCAGGGTGAGGCTGTCACAAGTTGTTGAAAAGGACAGTGGTCTAACCCACGTTCGTCATACACTGTATTCTTTTTTTAGGTGAAACAGCAAGAAACAGTCTCAGGCCGGGTTCACACTGGTGCGATACGACAGTCGTACAACTGTGGATTCGACCTTACCCTGCAACTTCAACTTCATGTCTGACTTCCCGGCCATTATGGGGCGGTGACATCACAAGGGGTGGGGTCTCCGGATGATGTCAGCAGATGGCCACGCCCCATGTCTATAAAAGAACTGTCCTAGAGCGGAGCTCGCACAACTGTGGAGCTAGTGTTAAGAGAAGATCATAGGACGAACCGGCAGAGGAAGAAGACAGCGGATAGAGAAGAAGAACCAAAGAAACCGAGGAAGAACCAGCAGAGGAAGAAGACATGAGCGCAGTGAAAAGAACTGGAGGATAAAGACATCACTGGAGGGAAAAGAAATCAGAGAGAGAAGGGACAGCTAGAGCTGCTTTAATAAAGATCTTTGTCAAAAACCTGTGTGTTGGTTTTTTATTTCTTTTTGACACTTTTCTTGGATGAATGGGTACAATGTACCCCATACTCATTCACATAGGGTGGGGGGCCATGATCTGGGGCCCCCCTTGTTAAATGGGGCTTCCAGATTTCGATAAGCCCCCTGCCCGCTGACCCCTGAATTCACCACCCAGAGTTGTATGGAAGAGGCCTTTGTCCCCATCAACATGGGGTCAAGGTGCTTTGTGGTGGGGTGGCGCAGAGCCCCCCTGCCCCAAAGCACCCACCCCTCCATGTTGAGGGCATATGGCCCGGTATGATCCAGGCGGGGGAGCCTGCTCGCTTTGGCCTGGTATGGAATTGGGGGGGAACCCTACACCATTTTTTTCTTTTAATTTTGATGTGGGGTTTGCCTTCAAGATTCTCAAAGCACAATTTGCATGCCTAAATCGGATCAGTTAGGATGATGCTGCGACTTTGATCTGACTTCAATGATATTCAATGGCATAAGGTAGGACCAAAGTCCCACCAAAGTAGTGCAGGAACCTTTTTCAAAGTCACACTGACTTGTGTTGGACCAGTTAAGGTGGCTCTCATAGAGAACCATTGATTTATACAGGTCAGTCGACATATACTCCCAAAGTCTAGGCTTTTTTCCATGGGGCCGCATATTTGCGTATCCCCCTTTGTGCTGGGAGCACACCGCACTACCGATCGTGACCTGGAACTCCTGATTCCGGGTCACCTGATTGCTGTGATAGGGCTCTGAGTGGCTATCACAGTGATCAGTCACTGTGAAGCCCACCTCGTGTTTTCTCTCTCTGTGAATGGAGGAGAAAGATACAGTGTATCTCTATATGTCCTTGCAGAGAGAAAAAAAAATATGATAATAATAATAAAAAATATATACCTAGATCGAGGTTTGATGTAGGTCAGTGCCAGGGTTAGTGTTTGGGTCAAGGTCAGGGTCAAAAGTCAGGGACAGTATTTTTTCTGGACAGTATTTTTGTTTTTTTTAATTAGGATCAGTGTCAGTTAGTGTCAGTGTCAGTGTGTTTTAGGTAGGATAAAAAAAGCTAATTGCGCACTATTGTTTCTGTATTGTACTACGAGTACAAACAACAAATAACATATACATATGTGGTATCACTGCGATTGTCAGGAGCAGGAGAATTTATTTTGTGTTGTTCTTTGGTGGAAGGGTATGGTAGTAGCAAGAAATATACAGCTAAATTGAAAAAAATACATAAAAATTTTGGACCAGATTTCCTTTGATAATAAAAATAAAATCAGGAGATATCCATTATCATTTACCACTAAATGAAGGCCCAATTTGTCCTGAAAAAAGGTATTATCCACCTAGATGCACAAAGTAGTTATGATAATATGTACAGTTTTACTAACACATGCCAAAGTTGCAAAAGTGACATGTCCGCTGACATCCAACCCGATCCGACCCGATCTGATCCGCTAAAATCAGACGGATGGCCCTACGTTCACATCCGTCCCTGGCGGATCCGATCAGGTGAGATCTGATGAAAATGAACATGCTGTCCATTTACGTTCGATCTCTCCATAGCAACCAGTGCCGCTCGACAAGCCCCTCCCCGCTCAGTGAGTAGCGAGGGACCTGTCATCCGCCGGCTCAGCGGAGATCAACGGAGAGATCTCCCGCTGAGCTGGCGGACAGAGGCGGACTCCGTAAAGGCTGATATGCCTCGTGAGAATAAAGCCTAAGACCCTAGTAATAATCCCTCCAGTTGATATTTTTAAGTTCCACGCTCAAATTGGCTCTAGGCCCATGCCAGGATATGCTTACACACATACAAGAGACCTCTTCTGTTCCAGTGGTTCCAGGCCTAGTCCACAGTGGAAGAAGCCAAACACCCAAGGCTAATGAGACATGGGGGCCCAGGTTACCAGGCACGTGCCTCTGGGGTATGGGTTGTACTTAAAAGAATAGACAGTCAGTCCAGCACTTATAATCCATGCCACATCAGTGCTCACCCATGTCACATCTATGTCTCATCAGTGCTCATCAGTGCCACATTCTTGCCACATCAGTACTTATCCATGCCACATCCATGCCACATCAGTGCTCATCCATGCCACATCAGTTCTCATCCATGCCACATCCATGCCACATAAGGGCTCATCTGTGCCACATCCATGCCACTACAGTGCCCATCAGTGCCACTACAGTGCCTAAATATGTAATAGGTAGTCAAAGTCATAGGTAGTCAAATTAGATTTAAAATGTATGTCCTTAGAACACCTGATGGTGCTCCCTGCATGTTAAGCCTCTTTATGTGGCCAGGCTGTGTAAAAGTCTCACACATGTGGTATCGCCATTCTCAGGAGGAGTAGCAGAATATAGTTTGGGGTGTAATTTTTGCTATGTACATGCTATGTGCTAAAAATATCTTATAAATGGACAACTTTGTGTAAAAAAAATCTGTTTTCTTTTTCTTTCCACATTTTCCAAAAACTTGTGGAAAAAAATGACATGTTCAAAAGACTCATTTTGCCTCAAAGAATATACGTTGGGGTGTTTTCCTTCCAAAATATGGTCATTTTTTCCATTGTCCTGGTGCTCCAGGGGCTTTCAAAAGTGTAAGAGGTAGTAAAGAAATTATATGTGTAATTTATGCTCCTAGAACACCTGATGGTGCTCCCTGCATGTTGGGCATCTCTATGTGGCCAGGCTGTGTAAAAGTCTCACACACGTGGTATCGCCATACTCAGGGGAGGTAGCAGAATGTATTTTGGGGTGCAGTTGCAAGTATGCATATGCTGTGTGTGAGAAATAACTTGTAATTATGTCAATTTTGGGGGGAAAAAATTGTCATATTGCAAAGAATTGTGGGAAAAAAACTTAATATGCCTCTTACTAAATACCTTGGGATGTCTGCTTTCCAAAAAGGGGTCATTTAGTGGGTAATTGTACTTTTCTGACATTTCAGGGTCCCAAGAAGTTAGATAGGCCATCAGTACATCAAGTGTGATCAATATTCAGTGATTGGCATCATAGCTTGTAGACCCTATAACCTTCACACCAAACAAACACCAGACCAAATAATATATACTGATTTTGGTTATTTTAACCAAAGATATGTAGCAGTATACATTTTGGGCCACATTTTTAAAGAAAAATTACTAATTTGCTAAATTTTATAACAGAAACGAAAAAAAATTATTTTTTTTTTACAAAATATTCTGTCTTTTTTCATTTAAAAGCACTGAAAGCTGAAAATTGGTGTGGTTAGGAGGTGGTTTAAGTGCCCAGTGGGCAGGTAGTTAAGAGCAGGCTAAGGCTAAGAGCAGCATTGTTTTGTTCCAAAAATATTGTGTGCTAAATGTACAGAAAAAGTACTGAATGTACACTAGATTTCAAGTATATGTCATTCCATTGTCTGGTGTTACAGGAGTGGTGCTGTGGTACTCACAAAACTAACATAAACATGTCCTGCTATGATTTACAACCTCCTCCCTGTCTAGGGGTTGGTTGAGGTCCAGCTTTCCCCAGAAGGGGAGAAGCGGCAGGGACAGATTTTTTCTTTTTTGCTTTGCAGAGAGGATTTCTATTTCTAAAAAGCTATGCCACTCCCAGTATTTGTCATGGTGGTGTCCATAGATCAAAATCATTTTTTTTACCCCCCATAATGTCTGTTACTAGTGGCCATACTTTTATCACTGCAATTACAAAGATCTTAAAGTAAAATCTTTTAGGCCCACAGCTGGTAGCTTATACACACACTTGAATAAAATGAAAATAGCGTTTCCTATTGACTGCCATGTTACCCCACTGTTAATAATGCCTTGTTCCTCCAAAATGCTTTTGTGACTTTTACATTTCATTTACAATGTGCTCATTTTTGAGCCAACCACCCGTAGACATTCGAACCCAATTAAAAAGATCAATGATGGATTAAAGAACAGCATAAATGCAGAACTGGGTCAGTCCTGGCCGTTCGCTGCCCATTGTCCTCAGGTAATGTATTAATCTTTTGACTTTTTGCCAGGGCGCAAATGAAAGAAATCAAAAGGGTCAATTATTAACCAAATAATTGAACCACAGTGGGCATGACAAATCAAGTCTTAACTTTGCTTTGAACGCATTCCGTCTGAGTTTTCTTTGTTGGGAAATTGTTAAAAATAAAATGAGTTGTTAAACTTATGGAATAGTAGAGATATGCAAATGTAGACAGTACTAGTTTCAAAAGTATATTCCAGTCAAATATGTGCATTAAGAGATTAACTGAATAATCAAAAACCATGGAACATTTTAAACTTTGTTTTAACTCAAAGACACAAATAAATCCAACTTTGTATTCATTAATAAGTCATGAAATGTATTTTATTTTAATGCAAGCAGTGTAAGGACCTGTACAGGACTTGGTATCAGCCTTTAAAAAGCCACAGTGCAGCAGAGCTCTGGCTGGAAGAAGTGGAAGCAGCTTCAAGAAGCCAATTGGTTGTACTTGAGTGTTCATGTGCTAACAAGGAGTATGCTCACATGAAATTGAGAGGGTTGTTGCTACTCATTTTACTGTCCAATCACAAGTGAAGTGAGGGGGGGGGGGGGCAGGGCAAGACATGTAAGTGATACTCAAAGAGCTGCTAGAGGCAAAATAAAAAAAATGAAATACCGGTATATCACGTCACTAGCATTAACAAAGTAGTTGTTCTGGGCCCCCCTTGTAAATTAATACTTTTATTGTTTATTCTGTTGTTGTGTTTCAACTTCCTTTAACAGATCAAAAATGACAGTTAGAAGGTTGAGGCAAACCATTTACCACAGACAGGGATACTTACAATGATCAGCCTTTATTAATTTATGTAAAACCTTTATTCCAAAATCTAATAATCCATCTAACATTATTCCAGTTAAATATGTACATTTTGCATTAAAACTGGTGTAGGGATCTGCTGCCCTCTATAGTCTGTTTTTGTAAATAGCTGTTCTGCTTATCACAGAATTAATTATGTATAGCACTTCCTGTCTCTGGGTTTCTGGGTTGGAAATCCAGAACTCGTGGACCCAATCAGCCTATGCTATTGGGTCAAACAGGCAGGGGTAAACATACATCAGTAGAAGGATGCTTCCATAGCCACTCTCCAAGGGACACACTTTAAGGTGACTTTGGAGAGTTCCTTGGCACACCACCACCCTATCTTTAAGGCTCTGTCTTCTCATTTGCAGAAAGGAGTGTCAGCGAAGCAAACTGGAAGTCCAGGCGTTTCATCCTTCCAGGGGGACTATGAGCAGGATGACTAGGATGAGATTGAGCACACAGCCAGGGGCAGATGAGGAAATGACCCGCGTTTGATGGTGGAGTTGGTGGTCCTTCAAAGTTGCCTTAAAGCGTAGTTCCACCCAAAAGTAGAAGCTCCGCTTATCTGTCTCCTCTTCCCCTCCGGTGCCCATTTTGTGCCACATTTTGGGAGGGGGGTACATGTTTTTGTCGGGTACCGGTCCCAACTTCCGTTGGACATCACAAGTCATTCAGAAAGCGCAGCGTGCTTAACGTATGCGCAGTAGGGAATTGGCTGTGAAGCCACAAGGCTTCACTGCCGGTTTCCCTTACAGGCTATAGCAGTGGCAGCACCCAAGAGCCAATGGAAACTTCAGCTGGGATTCCAGGACAGGCAAGCATCCTAATATTAAAAGTCAGCAGCTACAGTATGTGTAATTTTTCTGTGGGGGGGCTGGAGCTCCACTTCAAAGTGTGTACTTTGGAGAGTGGCCATGGAAACATCCTTCTACTGATGTTTATTCACCCCTGCCTGTTTGACCCAACAGGCTGATTGGGTCCACGAGTTTTTTAAAGATGGTGGATTTTCTTCATGGTGGTGACCTAGCTATGAATATTGTGATTGCCAGCCATTATCATTGGAATATTTTCTCTTTTATATCGGTACTTTACTTTGGACTTCCAATTATTTTTTCTATCATCGTTTATATAATTATCCATATTTATGTCATGGTTATGAACATATAATGTTATTGCGTTTATATAACACACTTTGAATTGTCTTACCATTTGCACTTTAATTGCACATGACACTTTATTATATGTAAACTTTTGGTTATCATTTTTCTTAATTTTACATCACTTTTTCTTCATTTAATTTAACTCTTGCAAGGAGATACACTTAGTTACACCAGTGTATGATTTTACTTTTTTATTTTTCTATCAGTGGGGGTCCCTAAAGGTCGTTCTTCTCACTATATTATCGCTGCACATTTACCATATGATTTTTACCACAATGTATTTGTCCTTTTGTGGTGGTAGCAGCTTTTTAGTATTTTGAAACTATTAGCGCGGTATTCTTTTATATATATATTTTCTGAAAGCAGAGGTCCTGTAGAATAAAAAGGTGATACTTGCAAATTTTTGTTTCACATGATATTTGCGCAATTGTTTATTAAACACACATTTTCCAGAAAAAATATAATAAAAATAATTTTAGAGCAAAACCACACCATCTAATACCCATTTTTGGTTAAAATATAAAAGATGAGGTTGCATCGAGTAAATAAATGCCAAACATTCCATGTCTTAAAATTGCGTGTGCCTGCGATATCGCCAAAAACTATGGTGCCCAAAAAATCACCATAGGTGACGCTTTAAAAGCCTTTACAGCTCATCAATTTAGAGTTAACTAAGAGCTCTTGTGCTAGAAGCAGTAGGGAAAGCAGGCTGCAGGCTGCAGCACTCAAAGAGTTCCGGCATCTATACTACTTGCACAGGCCTATGCTGAAAAGTGTCCTTTAACTTGGGGTGGAGTTAGAGTGGTGACATCTTTGCCACCACATAGTTTGCATAGCTGTAAGTCCAGGACAATGTTTGTGTTTTTTTGTTTTCTCCTGCCTGTTTTTTAATACTTTTAATAAATACTACACTATATACCTTCACATTTATTTTACAACTTTTTCATAAGTACTACACTATATATATCTTTTTGATTTTTGGGGAGCACCTATCCCAATTTTCAGTCCTGCCATGTTTGTAAATCTCTGAAGATTCCCAATAAGACTAAACACATCAGTGAGGATTGTTGTCACTATTTGAATTGTTATCACTAAAGATTATGTATGGACTATTTTTGTATAATTTAACACTTAGGCCAGCCATACATGGTACGGTCTGCTGAATCGGCCTAGTTTTGAACCATTAGTGGGCAGGCTGAATGTACCAAGTTGATCAATCGATCAACTTGGGTAAAACCAGCCTGCCAAAATTTCTTACAATTATCACTATATGCTGCTATAGCTGCTAGTGCCAATCATTGTCTTCTCCCGGCAGGGAAGGTTTCCCCCACCTGCCCCCACCCCCTAGCCAGAAGCAGACAATTGTTTGGCAGGAGGGATTCCCCTGTCAGCACTGTCTGTGTTGACAGGGGAATCCTGCAAATTTCTTTCCTGCAACCTGTGATTGCAGGGAATAAATTTGAACAATGTATGGCCAGCCTTATACCCATTGTTTTATATAATGTATACATTTGGACACCGTATCAGTTTTTTTTCCAAGCGCTGCCCTTTTTAATTTGCTTGAACTTGGGAGGACCTGTGTGTTACTAAACTCAGAATCTGCATTCCCTATATCTGATCTACCACAGTACACAGAACATGGAAATGCAATTATTTTAGTAAATATAAACTGATAAATACCTTTTCTCATCAACAGTATATAGCATAGTTACATAGTTACATAGTAGGTGAGGTTGAAAAAAGACACAAGTCCATCAAGTCCAACCTATGTGTGTGATTATATATCAGTATTACACTGTATATCCCTGTATGTTGAGATTGTTCAGGTGCTTATCTAATAGTTTTTTGAAACTATCAATGCTCCCCGCTGAGACCACCGCCTGTGGAAGGGAATTCCACATCCTTGCCGCTCTTACAGTAAAGAACCCTCTACGTAGTTTAAGCTTAAACCTCTTTTCTTCTAATTTTAATAAGAGGCCACGTGTCTTGAGAAGCCTTGTGACCTTTATCAGTTCCTAGTAAAGCTTGTAGGAGGAGTTTTCATTCTCCCACTTATGGACATGTCTGGACAGTACTGATTGGCCCTATGCTGATCACATGTACCCTCACCAAGAAAAAAAAATACAAGCAACCTTTATACACAATGCAAAGGATTAACCCTATAGGTTCCACAGTGAGTATAACAAACGTGCTTCTGCAATTCAACCAAGAAATTGGGAAAGATCAAGATCTGCACTTCTTCAAAGTGAATCTTTCCTTTCTGTCTGACCTTGCGGAGAACAAGATCAATGTCTTTACAGTCAAGCATTCTGGCAAGCAGGGGTCTGGGAGCTGCTCCAGGCATAGGGGGTTTTACTGGAACTCTGTGAGCACTCTCAACAACAAAAGTAGCAGAGAAATTAGCCTCAGGAAAGGTAGAATTGATCCATGCCTCCACAAATCCCCCAGGGCTTTGTCCCTCTGCCTTTTTTAGGGAGCCCTACAATTCTAAGGTTATTGAGCCTGAGGTGATTTTCAAGATCGTCCACTTTTTGGAACCAGAAAGAGATTTGTTTCTCTGCAGCCGATACTCAGTCAGGGAAAGGGGAGAAATCATCTTCTATGGTGGGGTTTCTGCCACCCTCTCCTTAACATGCTGCATGTCATGCCTCGTGAGGCCTATGTTGACCTTGATCTCCTCTATTTTGCCTGTTAGGGAGGTGTTACTGGAGGTAATCGCCTCAAGGAGCTGGGCATTCACTTGTTCAAGGGTCAGCTTACCCAATTTCTCTGCTGCAGACGTGCCGACATTTGGGGTGCTCCCAGAAGCAGCTCCTTGTGAGAGAAGGGCCGCAGGTGTCACCTTGCTTCTCCATATGGCTAAATTCTTTGAGATGATCCACCGGAGTAGACAAGTGAGCCTTGCTCATGATGTGTGCCTGTGTGATGTCTGGGCACCTCAGGAGAGCAGTTAGGGTAACAAGAGCAGCTGGTAAGATGCAGGATTAGTGCGGATTCTATGGGTGGCTGGCAGAGCTCTAATCAGACACATGCAAAGTCCGTCCTTGCTTTAGGTGCCACCAGCAGAGTCCGTTCTTGCATCAGGTGCCACCAGCAGAGTCTGTCCTTGCATCAGGTGTCCCCAGCAGAGTCTGTCCTTGCATCAGGTGCCCCAAGCAGAGTCCGTTTTTGCATCAGGTGCCCGCAGCAGAGTCTGTCCTTGCATCAGATACCCCCAGCAGAGTCTGTCCTTGCATCAGGTGCCCCCAGCAGAGTCCGTTCTTACATCAGGTGCCCCCAGCAGAGTCCGTCCTTGCATCAGGTGCCCCCAGTAGAGTCTGTCCTTGCATCAGGTGTCCCCAGCAGAGTCCGTCCTTGCATCAGGTGCCCCCAGCAGAGTCCCTCCTCGCATCAGGTGCCCCAAGCAGAGTCAGTCATTACACCAGTGTTCCCAGCCTCAGTCCTTACATCAGTGTCCCAGGCACTCGATTCATACCAGGCACTCTAAGTCTAAAACAAATTTTAAGGGGGGCAACAGGTGAAAAAAAAAATTGTATGAGGTCCCCCCTAAATTCTATACCAGACTCTTATCTAAGCATGCAGTCTGGCAGGCCAGGAAAGCGAAGCAGGAACGAATGTTCACACCTCCTATCTGAACTATACCAGACTTCTCCCTTGTGCTCATCATGATGATGATGAGGGACAGCCCATCGCTGCATGAGGAAGCACCATGTCATGCAGAGGATTGGGTAAATAAATACATAAATTTACTCTCCCCTAGACCTAAACAAGCATTTAACCCTTGCAAAAAAAAGCTCACCCCCACTGCAAGGAGGAATTTTGTGATTTCTCAGAGTTGGGCTAATATATTTATTTCACTTCAGGCATTAAAAAAATTGATGCCAAATGGAATGAAGAAAAAAATGTCTTGGGTACATGTCCCTCAGGGCAATGCCCAGCCCCTCATGTCATACTTTTGACAATCCCTGTTTACCTATCAGCCTAGAACATGTCCATTACTGTTTTTGAACATTCGGCTCCAACTGACTTCAATGGGGTTCAGATTCGGCACCCAAACTTTAGTAATATTTGCCAAACCTGCTCTGAACAGAACCCAGGTATATTCAGCTCATCACTAGTGAGGAACTACGGAATATTAGTACAGTACAGTAATAATGCATCAGGAAACACCACCATGCAGAATGGCTTCTGACACACCCAGAAGTGTCGCAGATCAGCGACAGTTGAGGAGGATCTAATGCCGCGTACACACGGAAGGACTTTTCGACCAGACTGGTCCGACGGACTTTCCGACGGACTTTTGACGTACTTCCGACGGACTTTTGAAGGAACGGACTTGCCTACACACGATCACACCAAAGTCCGACAGATTCGTACGTGATGACATACGACCGGACTAAAATAAGGAAGTTGGTAGCCAGTAGCCAATAGCTGCCCTAGCGTGGGTTTTCGTCCGTCGGACTAGCATACAGACGAGCGGATTTTTCAACCGGACTCGAGTCCATCAGACAAATTTGAAACATGTTCCAAATCTAAAGTCCATCAGATTTTTGACCGAAAAAAGTCAGCTGCAGGTCCGATGGAGCCCACACATGATAGGATTGTCCGCCGGATTCTGTCTGGTCAAAAAGTCCGCCCGTGTGTACACAGCATAAAAGTTAGTGAAGATTGGAGAAGCCGCCTATTCAATAGGTGGGTATTCTTTTACAGACTGATCTTAGAACATTTTTTTTTTTGTAGATCACTTTACAGGAAAACGTTTACTTAACGTATATAATTAGTGCTTAGAAGCACATTAAGCTGTCTGCTAAACATTTTTGTAATAAATACATGTTAAATGTTAATGGTATAAAAAAAAGTAATAAAAGTGTACTGAGTAGGGCTTTCTAACTACAGATTACAATAGTCGCAGGGCTTCCTGGAAAATATTGCACAGTGATAAGTTCACTGTTGTACAGTCATACTGAGAAATACTAAAACATTAAATATCTTGTCTTGTTTTAATGTATTTGTTGGAGATGATTAATAAGTAGAAAAGGTTGTAGATGAATACAGCACAATAACATCGCTGGATAGATTTGGCATTCAGCTGAGTTGATCTAACCTCCATATCTAAAACTTAATTTCTGTGACATCAAATTAACCCCTTGTTTCAACAAATTAATATGATATTTTATTAGGCATAAAGAAAATCACGACTTTGTATACAAACACTCCTAATTGCATTTGGTTACCAAATGCTTTTACTGTTTGTTTTGCTTTTAAATATAGATTTTACATAAATCAGGCCACATACTATCATAGACGAAAAACGCAGCTCATCCATGTATAATGAGCACTAAAGATGCACATGGGGCACCTAGAGACATGTGCATGTACCTTTATGTTGCCTTCAGGACCTCTGGGAACCTCTATTATGCAATAACTAAGTTCCACATGGAATATCAAGCACCATGGAGGCAACTCCATGAGGTTGATTTGCTAAAAACAAATAGACTGTGCACATTGTAAGTGCAGTTACCCCAGAGCTTAGTAAATGAGGTGAAGCTTCAGTTTACAAAGAATACCCAATCACATGCAAAAATGCCTTTTTGATTGCACATGATTGGATGAACCCCAACTTAACCGCAATGGGTTGAAAAACACCTGACGTGCCTAAATGTGTGTGAACTCGCCTAAATGCTTGTGCGTTCATTCATCTCAATGGCCAGAATAAATTAATATTAAGGTCAATTAAATGAATAAAGGCCCAAAAGCTTGCCATGCCTGACTGCATCTAAACACGCCTAAACGCATTTGTAAAGCTCTACTGTAGGCGTATTTTTAATGGTGCTTTTCTCCTGTCAGGTGAAAAGTGTTCAGAAGAACATGATAAAAATGTTTTGCACCAGCAAGAACAGGGACAGCCAACGTGGACAACTGGCCAATTTCTATCTGCTGGTCAAAGAAGGTCTATTATTCTTTCATGAAATTGCATGGATCACTGCTAAAGCACTGTAAAGAAAAGCATAAATTCCAAGAGTGTATTAGGTACACTTTGCTAGTACCGGGTTGGACCCCCTTTTGCCTTCAGAACTGGCATAATTCTTTGTGGAGTTGATTCAACAAAGTGTTGGAAACATTCCTCAGAGATTTTGGTCCATATTGACATGATAGCATCACATAGTTGCTTGCAGATTTGTCGGCTGCACATCCATGATGCAAATCTCCCATTCCAGCACATCCCAAAGGTGCTCTATTGGGCTGAGATCTGGTGACTGTGGAGGCCATTCTAGTACAGTGAACTCATTGTCATGTTCAAGAAACGCATAAAGTGGGGATATGTCTGGAACGGTCCTCCTCCTTGGTGTGTCAAACCCTGGGGTGTCCGGACCTTGTGTCCCTGCTGGGGTGAGCAGCGATAGACGTGGTTGCAAAATCCTGGATGGTCACCTCCTCCGTGGCACTTCAAGACCTTGGGGTAGGGTAGCACACGTGATATCCCACGGTCTTGAAGTGCCACGGAGGAGGTGACCATCCAGGATTTTGCAACCACGTCCATCGCTGCTCATCCCAGCAGGGACACAAGGTCTGAACATCCCAGGGTTTGACACACCAAGGATGAGGATCGTTCTAGACATATCCCCACTTTATGCGATTTACCCCTGCAGGTGTATGAGGATCTGGTGAGTGGGGAACTGAAGGGGAGCACGAATGTCACCCCAAGTTTCCTTGCACAAGATTTGATCTATGAATGATTTCTGCACAAGTCACTTTGGATATTTTTCACCTATAATAAACACTATAGACTGGACTTATACATTATTTATTATGATCATTTTGCATATGAGACTTTTTTCCCTTGAATTATATATATATTTATATTTACTCAATTATATCCATTCATGCACCTTTGGATGCATGTGTAGGGATCCAGCACATCCTACACACGGGTATACACCAATTTAAAATTTTTGGTTTGGTACACATTTTTGACTTTGCATATGAGGTTTTCCTATTTGATGGTTTTATTTTAGTTTATATAATTACTTGTTTGTATGCCTATACAGGGTCCCACTAATATTTCTGCACATGGATAGTTATTGTATCATACACCTGGTATGACATAGCATAATAGGGTGACCTCATTAATTTATCACGCACATTACACTTTGGTTCAGTTAGCACTTGCACTTTTACGTGGCTACTGGTTAGTCATCACTGGAGGTCATTCTCCAGGTGATAGGCAGCGCCACCCACCCCTGCATATATATCTTTCTGTTTGGTGCTTCACTAGTGGAGCCCCTAGAGGAGGCAGCAGCCTAGCCATGCCTAAGTGCGGTCACCTACAAATTATACAACTGCTTGTTTGTGTCTAGGGTACTGAAAAAAGCAGGTTTACTTACTGTGAGGGTAAAGTCAGGGTAAAAACCCAACACATGTTCTAACCTTGCAGAATCTAAGCAGGGCCATCTTTAAAATTAATTGGACCATGGGCAAACATTTTCTTGGGCCCCCTCTTCCACGCAATTTTGCTCTCCACATGCTTTGCGACATACAATAAATAGCAGCTAGACTCAAAATCAGTTTACTGAATCAGATCAGTCAGCGATTGCGATTGTTTGCCAGAGGTTACAGTGTATCATTACCACTCACTGACTGGCTGCTAGAAGTTACAGCACACATTATGACTCACTGTTATTTTCTAGAAGTTACAGCACATGACTTCTGCTTGTTGATTGGCTGCTAGAGATTACTGTACATCAATACTGCTCACTAATTGATTGCTAGAGGTTACTCAACATCTATACCACTCAATAATTGGTTGCTAGAGGTTACTGCACATTATTACTGCTCACTGATTGATTGCTAGAGGTTACTGAACATCTATACCACTCACTAATTGGTTGTTAGAGGTTACTGCATATTACTACTGCTCACTGATTGGTTGCAAGTGGTTAGTGCACAGCATTACTGCTCACTGATTGCTTGCTAAAGGTTACAGAACATCATCTCCTCACTGCCTGCCTGCGTATTCACATGCACCAAAATTCAGGGTGCTGTGGCACCATGTTATTTTGAAGAAGGGTTCCACCTCCAATTTGCTTACTTTTGCAGAACAGCCTGATGTTAGGCTTAATTACCACAGTTGTAGGCAGGACTTTCAAGCATGCTTATTTACCTCCCCAGTGGGCAGCATTCAGCAGAAGTTATGGAGGATGTGACCTCAGAGGGACATGATATACATACGATTGCCACCTCTATTTACATATCAATGCCACAGTCCACGACTATTTACATAAAGCTGGGCAGCAGCAGCAGAAGTTTACACTGAGATATCAGGACACAGCACGGG
Organism: Lithobates clamitans; assembly: GCA_037952925.1. Classification (NCBI taxonomy): domain Eukaryota; kingdom Metazoa; phylum Chordata; class Amphibia; order Anura; family Ranidae; genus Lithobates; species Lithobates clamitans. The sequence continues at coordinate 8,304,232 of JBBGZY010000292.1, read as the reverse complement.
ACTAAAACTTCAAGGGACAAGGGAATTTAAACTGGGATAGTTGGCAAGTATGAGGCAGCTGTTTTGGGCCCCAATACAATGGTGGGGCCCAGGGCAGCTGCCCCTTTTGCCCTGCCCTAAAAACGATCCTGAATCTAAGGGCCCTTTCACACGAGCTGTCTGATCAGGTCCGCTTGTCAGATTTTCAGGCGGACCTGATCGGACGCTCATTTCATTCTATGGGGCAGCATATGTCAGCGGTGACATGTCCGCTGACACCCGTTGCTATCCAATCCGATCCTGTCTGCCAAATCGAATTTCCATCCGTCTGGTGGATTTGATCAGATGGGATTGCATGAAAACGGACTGCCTGTCCGTTTTCATCAGATCTCCCCATAGAGGAAAGGGGGACTCTGACAGGTCCGTCTCAGCACAGTGAGTGGAGACAGACCTGTGATCCGCCTGCTCAGTGGGTATCAGCGGGTGGATCCCCCCCGCTGAGCAAACAGAGTCCGTCAAACAGATCCGCCCAGTGTGAAAGGGGCCTTAGGCTAAATAAAAAATGTTGCCCTCATTCTGGGATCAGCCTATCCCATACTCTGTGTTTCAGTGTTTGAAAACAATAGAAAATTCAAAAGCCTATAGAGGAAAAAAAAAGAACAAATTGGGTTATATTTGCTACTTACAGATTTTACTATATCTTCCTTTACAGTATTAAATCTGATATCAAGGGGTCTTTACACTTTTGTATGAAAATTCTTATCAGTGCATTCAATGACATGACAAATGTTGTTTGAAAGTACTTTAAAAAAGTTTGCTTTTAACATTCAATTTTGGATTGACTGGACTTTTCCAACTAAAAACCACATTCACTGTTATAAATTTGTTAAGAAAATGATTCCATCTTGTTCCTTTCTCATGGTTTCAAAACTGAGATCGATTTGATCCCACTAACAATTAGAAAATTGAACAAATGTTCTAAAAACAGTTTTTTTTTTAACAAAATTGTACCACTGCAAAAGCCAGCTTAAGTTTCTAATACATTTAATACTGTGTATGATTTTCCATCCCGTGATTACCCATTCGTTCATTCACTGCAGGTAAACTCCTCTGTATCTTTGGATGGGAGAGATTGATTTCATGTTTCCCTTTCGTGCTTGATTTTAGGATGTGATTTTATTTTTAAGATGTTAATTGCATCTGTTCAGTCAACATTGGGTACATCAATCACTTTAAGCACTGCCATTTGAATCACAACTGCGATGATGAGTTTAACAAGATGCTAATTTTATTTGGAATGCGTCGCCTGCACTACGAGCCGCATGATGATTCCTTTCCACGTCTTGCATCGCTCGCTTCTCAGGCGGGAATTGCCATTGCTCTGCACTTTCATACATTTAGATTGGTTCTAAATAACGTACAGGCTGAACGTGTAAAAAGTGTTGACATTTAAATATGTATTTTACCCTTATTTAAAAAGATGATAAACCTATACGATTGGCTTTCACAAGTTATGTATTACGAATTGAATGGATTTATGGTAATGTTTCAACATGTTATCGTTTTATTTGGAATGTTGAGAAAAACTTGTGATCAGAATTCCTTAGACCTGCTTTTAACCGTTTCACTGGTGTCTGAAATTAAAGTGAAAAATAATACTTTTCTACCTTTTCTAGTGCACAAATATAGATAAGTGATTTTCCATTGTCGATCCTATATGTCTACGCAATTATTTATTACATAGGGATCTTGCCTCTTGCCTTTAGCAGGTGTGTTAAATTGGTGTTATCGCTCTTACTCTCTTTTACTGGTCACTGGAAGTTCAACATGGCCCCTCATGGCAAAGAACTCTCTAAGGATCTGAAAAAAAGAATTTTTGCTCTACGTAAAGATAGCCTAGGGTATAAGAAGATTGCCAAGACTCTGAAACTGAGCTGCAGCATGGTGGTCAAGACCATACAGCGGTTCAACAGGACAGGTTCCACTCAGAACAGGCCTCGCCATGGTCGACCAATTAGGTTGAGTGCACATGCTCAGCATCATATCCAGAGGTTGTCTTTGGGAAATAGATGTATGAGTGCTGCCAGCATTTCTGCAGAGGTTTAAGGAGTGGGGGGTCTGCCTGTCAGTGCTCAGAACATACTCCGCACACTGCATCAAATTGATCTGCATGGCAGTCATCCCAGAAGGAAGCCTCTTCTAAAGATGATGTGCAAGAAAGCCTGCAAACAGTTTGCTGCAGACTAAGGACATGGACTGGAACCATGTCCTGTGGTCTGATGAGACCAAGATAAACTTATTTGGTTCAGATGGTGTCAAGCGTGTGTGGTGGCAACCAGGTGAGGAGTACAAAGACAAGTGTGTCTTGCCTACAGTCAAGCATGGTGGTGGGAGTGTCATTGCTCTTGAGCTGCATGAGTCCTGCTGGCACTGGGGAGCTGCAGTTCTTTGAGGGAACCATGAATGCCAACATGTACTGTGACATACTAAAGCAGAGCATTATCCCCTCCCTTCAGAGACTGGGCCGCAGGGCAGTATTCCAACATGATAACGACCCCAAATACACCTCTAAGATGACCACTGAATTTCAAAAGAAGCTGAGGGTAAAGGTGATGGACTGTCCATAGGCAACCTGTGAAGCTCTGGTGAACTCCATGTCCAAGAGGGTTAAGACATTGCTGGAAAATAATTGTGGCCACACAAAATATTGACACTTTGGGCCCAATTTGGAAATTTCCACTTATTTACATTGTAGCAAAGTGTTATTTCTTCAGTGTTGTCACATGAAAAGATATAATAAAATATTTACAAAAATGTGAGGGGTCTACTCACTTTTGTGAGGTATTGTATGTAAGCGTGAAACTGCTAAAGAAATTTGGTAAGGATTACAAAGATGCATGAAAGAGCTAACCACAGCAATAAACTCTATTTGATTAGAAATCTATACCAAACCAAACTGATGAAGGGCCAGAATATGCAAGATTACATAAGGCACACCTTGAAAATGAGTGAACGCCTGAGAGGCATAGGGGAAGAAATAACAGAATTTCATATTGCAGTACTATTACTCAGTGTTTTACAACAAAGTTCCGAAACACTTTCCACAGCACTTGATGCATGTTCAGATTATGAACTGACATTGGAATATGTAAAGGGCAAGCTTGTGGATGATTACAAACATAAAACAAAAAGCACTAATTGTGACAGTGCTGTTCTGTTGCAGAGACAGTTTAAAGATGAAAAAAGAATAAAAACAGTAACATGCAACAAGAAACATGTGAATGTTTTGTGTGCAAGAAACAAGGTCATTTAAAAGCAGATTGCGGAATCTGGAAAACTAGAATGCAAAAACAAACTAAACTACAAAAGGCCAAAAGTGTAAAGGAAGAAACTGATTTTTCTTCAGATAATGAATATGTTTTTCGATCCAAAAGTTGCACCTCTTCATTGCAGGCATGGTTTGATGTTTCAGGAGCAATGAGTCACATGACAAATGATAGAAATTTCTTTATTCACCTTAACCAGAGTAAAACAAAAAATCACCACAGCTAATAGGCAAATAATCAGAAGGAATAGGAGACATTTTTTTTACAGTCCTATTTTCCAGAGTGTTGCCAGAAAGATACCTGTGAAAAATGCCCTGCCCTTGAAACTAATCTTTTGTTACTGAAAAGGCTCACAAAACAAAGCAATGTAGTGACCTTCCAATATGACAGTTGTGCCATCACAAAAGGGGATATCCTATTTGCAAATGCTAAAATTACAGATGAACTGCATCAGCTGAACTACAATGAGGTGGTTAATCCTGCCAAGGAGGAAAAACATTGAAACTGCATTCACACATGGCACAGACGACTTGGCCACAGAAGTCCAGACATAATAAAGCAATTAACTGACAATGACTATGCAAGTGGAATAAAAATTAGTCCATGTGATCAAACAATGAAATGCACCAACTGTATAAAAGAGTAAATGACAAGAAAAGCCTTTCCAAAGACAAGTAACAGCAGAGCTAAGAAACCTCTGGACTTACAGTAATACTAAATTTTCGGGTTTTTTACTTAAAATTAACAAACATATTATACTTACCTGCTCTGTGTAGTGGTTTTGCATAAAGTAGCCTAGATCCCTCTTCAGTGCTTCTGGCCCCTCCCTCCTCTTGAGTGACCCCACAGCAAGCAGCTTACTATGGGGGCACCCGAGCCGAGCTGCAGCTCCCTGTGTCCATTTATACACAGAGACTCGGCCTGGCACCACCCCCTTTCTCTCCTAATTGGCTGACTGACTTTGATTGACAGCAGCAAGAGCTAATGGCACTGCGCTGCTGTCTCAGCCAATGAAGAGGTGTGCAACATTGCTGTATCTAGTTGGGGCTCAGGTAAGTATTAAGGGGGCTGAGGAGGGCTGCGCACACAGAGAGTTTTTTTTATTCTAATGCATAGAATGCATTAAGATAGAAAAACCTTCTGCCTTCACAACCACTTTTATTCATTCAGATCTTTGCGCTCCAATGGGAAAATTTACTCCAGGAAAGAAGAGGTATTTTCTCACTTTTATAGATGATTACTTCAGATACAGTGGGCCAAAAAAGTATTTAGTCAGCCACCAATTGTGCAAGTTCTCCCACTTAAAAAGATGAGAGAGGCCTGTAATTGTCATCATAGGCATACCTCAACTATGAGATACAAAATGTGTAAACAAATCATGACAATCACATTGTCTGATTTTTGAAAGAATTTATTTGCAAATTATGGTGGAAAATAAGTATTTGGTCACCTACAAACAAGCAAGATTTCTGGCTCTCACAGACCTATATCTTCTTCTTTAAGAGGCTCCTCTGTCCTCCACTCATTACCTGTATTAGTGGCACCTGTTTGAACTTGTTATCAGTATAAAAGACACCTATCCACAACCTCAAACAGTCACACTCCAAACTCCACTATGGTGAAGACCAAAGAGCTGTCGAAGGACACCAGAAACAAAATTTGTAGACCTGCACCAGGCTGGGAAGACTGAATCTACAATAGGCAAGCAGCTTGGTGTGAAAAAATCAACTGTGGGAGCAATAATTAGAAAATGGAAGACATACAAGACCACTGATAATCTCCCTCGATCTGGGGCTCCACGCAAGATCTCAACCCGTGGGGTCAAGATGATCACAAGAACGGTGAGAAAAAATCCCAGAACCACATGAGGGGACCTAGTGAATGACCTGCAGAGAGCTGGGACCAACGTAACAAAGGCTACCATCAGTAGCACACTAAGCTGCCAGGGACTCAGATCCTGCAGTGCCAGACGTGTCCCCCTGCTTAAGCCAGTACATGTCCGGGCCCGTCTGAGGTTTGCTAGAGAGCATTTGGATGATCCAGAAGAGGATTGGGAGAATGTCATATGGTCAGATGAAACCAAAGTAGAACTGTTTGGTAGAAACACAACTCGTCGTGCTTGGAGGAGAAAGAATGCTGAGTTGCAACCAAAGAACACCATACCTACTGTGAAGCATGGGGGTGGCAACATCATGCTTTGGGGCTGTTTCTCTGCAAAGGGAACAGGACGACTGATCCGTGTACATGAATGAATGAATGGGGCCATATATCGTGAGCTTTTGAGTGCAAACCTCCTCCCATCAGCAAGGGCATTGAAGATCAAACGTGGCTGGGTCTTTCAGCATAACAATGATCCCAAATACACCGCCCGGGCAACAAAGGAGTGGCTTCGTAAGAAGCATTTCAAGGTCCTGGAGTGGTATAGCCAGTCTCCAGATCTCAACCTCATAGAAAACCTTTGGAGGGAGTTGAAAGCCCGTGTTGCCCAGCGACAGCCCAAAAACATCACTGCTCTAGAGGAGATCTACATGGAGGAATGGGCCAACATACCAGCAACAGTGTGTGACAACCTTGTGAAGACTTACAGAAAACGTTTGACCTCTGTCATTGCCAACAAAGGATATATAACAAAGTATTGAGATGAACTTTTGATATTGACCAAATACTTATTTTCCACCATAATTTGTAAATAAATGCTTTCAAAAATCAGACAATGTGATTGTCTATATTTGTTTCCACATTTTGTCTCTCATATGGTATACCTATGATGACAATTACAGGCCTCTCTCATCTTTTTAAATGGGAGAACTTGCACAATTGGTGGCTAACTAAATACTTTTTTGCCCCAATGTATACTACACTATATCTGTTACACAACAAAAGTGAAGTACCAGAGAAACGTGAACAGCAAACAACAAATTTGGCAAAATGCTGAGTGTATTGCCCACAGACAATGGAACTGAATATACAGGTGATAACACACAGCTGATTCTCAGAAAGCATGGCATAATATTTCAAACTATTGTACCATACAACCCAGAACAAAACATGGTGGCAGAGATAATGAACCATACTCTATGTGAGAGTGGAATAACCATGCTGTTTGACGCAGATATGCCATTCACATACTAGTGGGAGGCAATTATGACTGCATGCTTTCTACAAAATCAACTACCAGGAAACTTGTGGGGTACAGTGAATCTCAAAAGAGACACAGAATTCTACACCAAGACACAAACAAGGTAACCATTGGTAGAAGTGTAATTGTCGATGAAACTTTAGTGTGTTCAGAATGTCATGAACTAACACAAACACTTTAAACAGGGGGGATTCCACATCAGTATTACATGAAGATAAGCAACAAAGTGACAACAAAGTGACACAGAAATAGAAATAAACATAGACAATCCAAATGCTCCAAAAAGAAGAAACCAGGCCACAAGAAACTTCAATCAGGAAATCCACCAGGAGCAATAAAGGCATCCCAGCCAAACGTCTGTCCTATGTTGCTCATGTAGCGTTAAAACCAGAGCCAGATTCATGGGATGAGATGCAAAGACTCCCAACCCATGGGGAACAAAAGGATTGAAGATGCTTTGACAAAACCGCTTACAAGAAACAGATTTATAGAACTGTGTTCTGAAATGGGACTAATATAAGGAGTAGTTGTTGAGTGGGGGTGTTGGAATACAGAATTGTATTTTGTGCAACAACTACTGTACGTCAGTATTTAGTAAAGATATATACTTCAAACAGTAGATGGCAGTGTTTATAAGTTTGTAGCTGATCTATGGTTAAACTCTATGTCTTTTCTCTGAATAAAGTTTCCTGTCTTCAGTTATGCAGCAAAGCCAATGTGGTCTGTTCTGTAGAGCTATATACAGAATTTTTAACAGCTACACTAGCTCTACATGGTCTCTCTTTAGAGCTAGTGTAGCCACCATCCTTGGCACATTCTTATTATGGACTCCAATACTACATGCTGTCCTTGGCTGTGTCGGCACATAATATTGGGGTCCATAATGAGAAGCTCCCTACAACCAAAAAGAAAGCTGTTTTTTTCACAGTTGTCACGTACCTAGTCCAGGCCGAGTTGACGCAAGGACTTTCATTACACCTCTTATCCTGTTTTCCCTGGGGTTGATAACAGGGTTTGGCAAGGCATAGAGTGGCATGGGTTCCTGTAGGAAATCAAAGCTTGGGAGATCTTGTAGTAGATGCAGGGCGGAAGACCACCAGGCACCAGGTGAAAGTGCACCAGGCAAGCTGGCAGAACCAGATGTAGGATCTCAGAGGTGTGGTCAGATGGGCAGCAGTTGGCAACAAACAGGCAACAGAGATCATGGGGCAGAGATACAGGATACAGATTCAGTAACCAGGAGCACAGTCAGAGCCAGGCCAAGGTCAGGTACAGCAGTTAGGCAAGTTCGGGTCAGCAACAGAGTTTCAGAAACAAGCAGAGTCAAACAATCCCAGTCAGAACACAGACATATACACAAAAACAGGTCACAGGCAAAAGGCGCTGATGACCACTCAGCAATTATCCTGAGCTTTGCGAGCCATTAGCCACCAAAGTCCATTCCAATGTGTAGATGCAAGCACGGGCCTGATTCTGTGCACAGTTCTGTGTACCGTTCTGTGCACTAGAGCATTTCTTGGAAAACAGGCATGATCTTGGTTTTCTTGACAACAGCACTGACAAGGCCTAGCTGACTAACAGAGGCTCCAGGAAAGAGCTAACATGTTGAATGTGTTAATTAGAAGCATACTGTACATGCACATTTCAAAGTGCACCTGCAAATCATCATGGGATATATAGTCTGAAGCTAGCATTACACATGACTGAGATAGCCTGTGCACTACCTCTGAGCCAGATGTTTGGGACTGAGACATCTGAGGTTTACAGGGCAGATAAAATAATCACTAAAAGGAACACAATTTTTCAAGCTCATTCTGAATAATAAACCACGAGGTAGGGTATATACTGTTAAGGCTCTATACAGTAGGGACGGAAAGTATTCAGATCCCCTTAAATTTTTCACTCTTTGTTATATTGCAGCCATTTGCTAAAATCATTTAAGTTCATTTTTTTCCTCATTAATGTACACACAGCACCCCATATTGACAGAGAAACACAGAATTGTTGACATTTTTGCAGATTTATTAAAAAAGAAAAACTGAAATATCACATGGTCCTAAGGCCTCATGCACACGGACGTTTTTACAGCTGCTTTTTTGAGCTTTTTTGCAGCTTAAAAAGGCCTGTCTATGTTAGTCTATGGCTTCATGCCCACCTAGGCGTTTTTGAGCTGCAAATGGCATAGGCGTTTTTAAGCTGTAAAAAAATCCAGGACCAGTGGGTTTTGAGAGATGTTTTTCAGCTGTAAAAATGCTCTAACGCTGATAAACGCTCAAGAATGCTCAAAAACGCTCAAAAACGTCATTCACCAACGTTTTTTAATGTTTTTGATCCATTGAAAAAAAAAAAAAATTTTGAAAAAAAAAAAAAAACGCTAAAAAAAGCTAAAAAACGCTAACGCTAAAAAACGCTATTGCAAAAACGTTGAAAAAAGTTTTAAAAAATCACTGCAAAGATACTGGCGTTTTCATAACGTTATTTTAACAGCCTGTGTGCATGAGGCCTTAGTATTCAGACCCTTTGCTCAGTATTTAGTAGAATCACCCTTTTGATCTAATACAGCCATGAGTCTTTTTGGGAAAGATGCAACAAGTTTTTCACACATGGATTTGGGGATCCTCCGCCATTCCTCCTTGCAGATCCTCTCCAGTTCTGTCAGGTTGGATGGTAAACGTTGGTAGACAGCCATTTTTAGGTCTCTCCAGAGATGCTCAATTGGGTTTAAGTCAGGGCTATGGCTGGGCCATTCAAGAACAGTCATGGAGTTGTTGTGAAGCCACTCCTTCGTTAGCTGTGTGCTTAGGGTCATTGTCTTGTTGGAAGGTAAACCTTCGGCCCAGTCTGAGGTCCTGAGCAGGTCCTGAGAAGGTTTTCGTCCAGGATATCCCTGGACTTGGCCGCATTCATCTTTCTCTCGATTGCAACCAGTCGTCCTGTCCCTGCAGCTGAAAAACACCCCCACAGCATGATGTTGCCACTACCATGCTTCACTGTTGGGACTGTATTGGACAGGTGATGAGCAGTGCCTGGTTTTCTCCACACATACTGCTTAGAATTAAGGCCAAAAAGTTCTATCTTGGTCTCATCAGACCAGAGAATCTTATTTCTCACCATCTTGGAGACCTTCAGTTGTTTTTTAGCAAACCCCATGTGGGCTTTCATGTGTCTTGCACTGAGGAGAGGCTTCCGTCGGACCACTCTGCCATAAAGCCCTGACTGGTGGAGGGCTGCAGTGATGGTTGACTTTCTACAACTTTCTCCCATCTCCCGACTGCATCTCTGGAGCTCAGCCACAGTGATCTTTGGGTTCTTCTTTACCTCTCTCACCAAGGCTCTTTTCCGCCGATAGCTCAGTTTGGCCGGACGTCCAGCTCTAGGAAGGCTTCTGGTCATCCATTTAAGGATTATGGAGGCCACCGTGCTTTTTGGAACCTTAAGTGCAGCAGAAATTTTTTGTAATCTTGGCCAGATCTGTGCCTTGCCACAATTCTGTCTCTGAGCTCTTCAGGTAGTTCCTTTGACACCATGATTCTCATTGGCTCTGACATGCACTGTGAGCTGTAAGGTCTTGTATAGACAGGTGTGTGGCTTTCCTAATCAAGTCCAATCAGTATAATCAAACACAGCTGGACTCAAATGAAGGTGTAGAACCATCTCAAGGATGATCAGAAGAAATGGACCGCACCTGAGTTAAATATATAAGTGTCACAGCAAAGGGTCTGAATATGTAGAACCATGTGATATTTCAGTTTTTCTTTTTTAATAAATCTGCAAAAATGTCAACAATTCTGTGTTTTTCTGTCAATATGGGGTGCTGTGTGTACATTAATGAGGAAAAAAATGAACTTAAATGATTTTAGCAAATGGCTGCAATATAACAAAGAGTGAAAAATTTAAGGGGGTCTGAATACTTTCCGTCCCCACTGTATGTTGTTACTGATGTGATGTGTTTTAGTTAGAGGGTTTAGTGATATTTTAATGCAACTTTACATTTGTAGCTAAAAATTCCAATCACACAAACTTCCAGACTCAAAAAGTTGATATTTAAAAAAAAATAATTGTGTAAGGGCTCATTTGTAACTACATTACTCTGTGAAGAGCGATGCACAGGGGATCAGTTTTCACAGAGTGGTGCAGCTGTCAGGAATTCAGGGGATGATATAGTGGTACTGCCGTTATAACATTCCCCCATTCACTTGAATATGATGCGTTTGACAGGAGTACTGCCCTCCAAATGTATGTGATGGGAGGATCATATTAATGCCTTTGCAGCATACTGGGAAGGAGAAGAGGGGGGGGGGGGGGTAAAAATTCAGCTCAACCATCTGTTTTCAGCCCCCCCAACTGCAAGTGTAAACTAAGTCTAATATATATATATATATATATATATATATATATATATATATATATATATATATACTTTAATTTGATAGCTACTGTTTTGAAGACATATATCTTTGTTATAATTCATATATGATAATTGTAACCCACAACAGAAAAATCAGTAAAATCAGCTGGATATGCAGTAAAGCATGCTTGTTATACTCATTTTGGAACCTAAGGGGTTAATCCTCTGCATTGTGTAAAAAGGCTGTTTGATCCTGTCTTCTCTGATCCTCCCCTCCTCCCACTGTCCCCAATCCATCTCCTGATAGTACAGAGCCTTGGGGGCACTTTGCCCATACTCAGATTGGTGTGTATGACTAGAGAGTTTTTTTTTTCTTGGGAGGGTGCATGTGGTTAGCACAGGGCCAATCAGCATTGTCCAGGCAGAGGGTCAGGGGTCCTGCAGCCTCATAGGACAGTGAGAGTAGAATGAGACCTACAAGCTTTAACCAGGCACTGATAGAAGTCACAAGACTGCTATATACAGTACTTCTGATAAGAAAAGGTATTTAGCAGTTTATATTTACTAAAATAATTTCATTTCCATGTTCTGTGTACTGTGGGAAACCAGATATAGTGAATTCAGGGGTTTAGTAACACTTTAAGCTTAAAGTGGATGTAAAACCGATTTGTGAAATTTGACCTGGGCACATATATCTGTAGTGTTTACTCATCTCTCTCCAAAAGCATAAGTCCTGTGTCTTTATGCTGTTTTGTTCCTCTGTTATCAGCATTATAACTTCTGACAAGCTCTTCCGAGACAGGAGATAAAGCAACTGAAAATTTGTGTCGGGGAGGGTGCTATAAATAGATTAGCAGAGAGCTTGTCCATTCACAGCACAGCTCTGCACATCTCTTCCTTCCTCTGGCTATGTGGAGTGGGCAATGGCGGCTGGTGCTCACATTTTTTTGGGGGGGCCCAAACAAACTGAAAAATACTGAAAAAAAAACCCATCAATTGCAGCCACTGTGCCTTCAGTTGCAGCCATTGTGCCCATCAAATTCAGCCACTGTGCCCATCATATGCAGCCACTTGTGCCCATCAAATGCAGCCACTTTTGCCCATCATATGCAGCCACTTGTGCCCACCATATGCAGCCACTTGTGGCCATCATATGCAGCCACTTGTGCCCATCAAATGCAGCCACTTGTGCCCATCAAATGCAGCCACTTGTGCCCATCAGATGCAGCCACTTGTGCCCATCATATGCAGCCACTTGTGCCCCATCAATTGCAGCCACTTGTGCCCATCAAATGCAGCCACTTGTGCCCATCAATTGCAGCCACTTGTGCCCATCAGATGCAGCCATTTGTGCCCATCATATGCAGCCATTTGTGCCCCATCAATTGCAGCCACTTGTGCCCATCAAATGCAGCCACTTGGGCCTTCAAATGCAGCCATCTGTGCCCATCATATGCAGTCACTTGTGCCCATCAAATGCCACCACTTGTGCCCATAATATGCAGCCACTTGTGCCCATTATATACAGCCATTTGTGCTCATCAAATGCCACCACTTGTGCCCATCATATGCAGCCACTTGTGCCCCATCAAATTCAGCCACTTGTGCCCATCAAATGCCACAACTGTGACCCCCACCCGCCCGCTGTCTGCCTGGCACCTACCCCATCTTAGTGACGGGTCAGGCAGCAGGTGACAGCGTCAAGCTGTGGGACGGCTCCTGTGTCCTCAATGCTTCCCCCTCCTCTGCTGTTCCATTTTGCTAGACGTCCAATAGGAGCGCCTCTGCCTTTACCCAATTAGGTAACGGGTATTAGACCCGAGCTACCTGATTGGCGGAGAGGCAGTTCAGTGTTAGAAAAGCAAATATTAATTTGCTTTGCTAACACATCTGGGTGGACTGCGAGTGCAATGCTAGTGCACCTTTTTTGAAGCCTATTAGAGCCTATGGCTCTAATCAGGTGCTTCAAAAAAACACCCCGCTCCGCTGGAATTCAGGCACCTGGTGTCCAAAAAGGGGCCGGTCGCCTGAATAGAGGGTGGCCATGGATAGATTCATGTTATGTATGAGAGTTTACATCCACTTTCATTCCAAAGAAATAGCTAAACTTGATTAAATAAATATATGGGAGCATTTTCACCTAACAAAGGTTTTGTATGTCTGTCAATCCAGTTCTGAGATTTACACAGCTCTGCCACACAGCACAGCCCTATCTGTTTTTTCTTTGCTGCAGTTAATGTATGTCTAAAGGCTCCTGTATAACCACCTAAACAAGCCCAAAATCCAGTTTCTACATAATACACAAGCATCATAAGGTTAAAAAAAACAACAACCTACTTTGGCTTCCCTGAATTAGCTAAATCCTCCTTTATTTGTATCTATCATGCTCCCTATTCCCATCACTGCAGCTCACAGTAAGAGGATTTAAGCAACAGAGGCAGTGCTGCCGTTCCAGAAAGCATTGGGCGGATCTAGGTGTGGCCAAGTGATGATTGACAACATAAAAGCTTAGGAATTATTGACTGAAATGCTGATAGCCACACCCTCTGCAACCTTTTTTTCATCCCACTGTAGTACAAGCAGGCCCAGCCTACATGAGTGACAACTCTGCTATGCAATGCAGCATTGTTGCCACACCAACAAAGGAATCTGCATTAGGTGGACTTTCCTCACAGAATCAACATATTCATGAGACTTTGCTGGGGGCCTAGGTGAAAACTGTAAGTTCAGATGTATTTTTTTTAAAGGGAGGCCATAATTCTACTCTAAGTAATATCTACAAGTCTCCACCCCCACTTCCAACCCTGTGACTGTACAGTGAAAGGAGGAGTAGCAGACCAATAGGCTCTTTTGTCCTAAGGTGACAACGCTGCTTCTTTATAGATATTGTAAAGTGAGTAAGACTTGTTTATAGTCCCTCCCTGTATATTGTTGAGAATAGGAGAGAGGGAGTCTTTCTTTATCCACAACACATTTCACACATTTCATTGTAACAATGCTGCTACTTGACAGATACAATATAATGCGTAATACTAAAAAAAAAGGAAACAAATGCATGCACAACATTAAGGAGGTAGCTGCATATTATATATTGTCTTTGTTCCTGAGTTTAAATATTTTTTAGGCATTTCCTAGCAACAGCCCTCAAAAGAATATGATAATTTTACTTCCTCTCAACTTGTACATCTGCAAAGGAGCAAAATGTGAAGGTTTTATTTTTTTCATTTGGAGGTCTGTGTTTTTGAACAATACAATTTTTTTGAACTGCTTTTTTTTTTTTTTTTACAATGTTTTCATGTAATACAATACAATACAATTGTGATATTGCTACATTGTTATAACAACAACAGACCGCTGGTTGGAAGCTAAACAGTGGGGACCTTGAGTGGATGAACAAGTTTTGCTTTTTGACTGCTGGTGATTGCTGGGTTGCATTTTTAGGTTCTTTTTGAGGCTTTTCCTTGTAGCTTTCTAACACCTTTTTCTGACACTTTTTAAACAGCTTTTTTTTTCTTTGCTTCCTTCAGCCTACTAATTAAGGGGAGTGGTTAATTGGTCACAGGTGCTTGAGGCCTATATAACCTTGTGTAGAACTCATTGTGAGCCTGTTCATCTTTGAGCTTGCTGGAACTCTGTCCAAGTGGGACTGGACTAAGTGGTGAGTTATAAACCAGAGTGGAAAACAGGAGATTATAACAGGGTCAAGTGTAGTGTGAGTACCTGGGTGTTGTCTGAGTAGTGTGTGTGGATCGTTAGTACTTGTGTATTGTGTACTGTGTACTTGTGTATTGTGAGCGCACGTAGGTCTGCGAGTGCCCGTTGGTTGGTTTGTGAGTGCACGTTGGTCTGCGAGTGCACATAGGTCTGAGAGTGCACGAAGGTCTGCGAGTACCCATGTATTGTCTTGTTGAGTACCTGTGTATTGTCTTGTTGAGTATTAGTGTCAGGAAGCTAGTTGTTAGGTAATTTGGACAGAGTATAATCCCCAATCCTCAATAAATTAATAGGTACGATGCCCGGCGGGTGTGGAGAGGCGACTCATTGTACATCTTGCGGCATGTATGCGTTCCTTGATCATCCGATCGAGGGTGAATACTGCTGTGCAAAATGTAAGCACATTGTTTCCCTGGAAGCCCAGGTTCTGAATCTGGGGAAGCAACTACCAACACTGAGAAGTCCCTCCATACTAAAGGAGAGCCAGGAACGTACACGGCAGGTGCCGGCAGGTGCCAGCACAGAGGTGCAGGCACTAGGAAAGATTATATGGGTGACAGTCAGGAAGGGTAGAGGGGGAAATGCCAGGGAGGCCGATTTAGGGCTGGAGCATCCCAATAAGTACTCTCCATTGAGTGACATTGGTGAAACCAGTCAGGAACCAGCACTGCTGGAGCTGAGGGACTTCCCTAGCTGCTGGGGGAAGAACTCCTCCAGTGAGAGTGAGGGGGAAGCGAAGGGAAAGGAAAGACAGATTCTGGTGGTAGGGGACTCAATTCTTAGAAGGACAGAGTGGGCAATCTGTAACAAGACCTGAAGCACCGAACTGTATGTTGTCTACCGGGCGCTCAGGTTTGGCACATCTCAGATCTGGTGGACAGATTACTGGAGGGGCTGGGGAAGACCCAGCTGTCATGGTGCACTTTGGCACCAATGACAAAGTCAGAGGCAGGTGGAGTGTCCTAAAGAACGATTTTAGGGACTTGGGAGCTAAATTGAGGAAAAGGACCTCCAAGGTAGTATTCTCAGGAATATATAGTGGTACATCTAGCCACATCAGAGGGAGATTAGGGAAGTAAACAAATGGCTGAGGAGCTGGTGTAGTAAGGAGGGGTTTGGGTTCCTGGAGGACTGGGCCGACTTCTCAGTCGATAACCAGTACTATAGAAGGGATGGACTGCACCTAAATGAGGAGGGTGCAGATCAGCTGTTAATGAAGGTAGCCAAAATGTTTGAGGGGTTTTTAAACTAGGCGATAGAGGGGAGGGTCCAGAGGTAGATGATAGTCAGTGCGGAACATATTCCAGAGGGTAGTATTGGGGGTATTAGTGATAGGTTGGCCAAAGCACATAAACCTAAGGCAAGTATAGTAGCAAGTCCTAGTTGCAATCTCGGAACACCCAATAAGAGGATAATATGCGACCGGTCTAAACTACGTGGCATGTTCACCAATGCCAGAAGCCTAGCGGACAAGATGGGTGAACTAGAGATACTGTTGTACAAGGAGGATTTGTATTTTGTGGGAATTTCAGAGACCTGGTTCAACAGCTCTCATGATTGGCTGGCAACCATTCAAGGGTATACCCTTTATCGCAAGGATAGAGAGGGTAAAAATGGGGAGGGGTATGCCTATATATCAAGAATAATGTACAAGTGAATGTGAGAGAATGACATCACTAAGGTAGCTAGGGAGGAGGTGGAATCCTTATGGGTAGAGCTCCAAAGGGATGAAGCTAAGGGGAAAATAATACTGGGAGTATGCTATAGGCCCCCTAACCTGAGGAAGAAAGGGGAGAAAGATCTCCTACCACAATTTGGATTAGCAGCAAGGATGGGAAGTGTTATCATAATAGACTGGGCGGAGGGAACCACACATTCATCTAAGGCTCGCCAGTTCCTAAATGTCTTCCAGGACAATTTTATGGGTCAGATGGTAGACGCACAAACTAGAAATAAAGCGTTACTGGATCTACTGATTACTAGGGATGAGCTTCGTGTTCGAGTTGAACCCATATTCGACTCGAACATTGGCTGTTCGGTCGTTCGCCGAATTCCGAACGTTATGGGCCGTTCGTGCCAAATTCGTGTGGCGCGTCACGGCCCATAATTCACTGCGGCATCGCAGTGCATTGCTGGCTGATGATTGGCCAAGCATGCACTATGACCCGCATGCTTGGCCAATCACAGCGCCGTCGGTAGAGAGAGCTGTAATTGGCCAAAGCCAGGGTGGCTTTGGCCAATTATGGCTCAGGGGGTTTAGAACACGCCCCACACTATATAAGGCTGCCTGCACGGCGGCCCTGTGTAGTGTGTGTTCCGGCGTTGAGATACATAGATAGACAGAGAGACAGTGTCATTTCATTTGAGTTAGCTAGATTAGGCAGGACAATCAGTGAGTTAGCTGCACTTACAGTGTATTGTGTATATATATGCATCCCAGGTGTTGCATATATATATATATAAACTGTATTCAGTTTAGCTAGATTCGTTCCTGTTATCTTCCTACTGACAGGCAGGCTTGTCTTGTTACAGTATTTAGAGCTACCTGAAGAAAAACGCTGGTGTTCTTTTGATCCTATTAGTATCACAGTCAGGCAGCTAGACTATTTACAGTTAGTGTAGCGCGTCCTGCTCACAGTGTTCAGCTAAAACTACAAGTTAGTGTAGTGAGACCTCTGCACAGTGTTCATCTAAAGCTACAAATTAGTGTAGTGCGTCCTGCTCACAGTGTTCAGCTAAAACTACAAGTCAGTGTGGTGCGTCCTCCTCACAGTGTTCAGCTAAACCTACAAGTTATTTTTTGTGAGCTCTGCACAGTGTTCATCTAAAGCTACAAGTTAGTGTAGTGCATCCTGCTCACAGTGTTCAGCTAAAACTACAAGTTATTTTTTTGTGAGCTCTGTACAGTGTTCATCTAAAGCTACAAGTTAGTGTAGTGCGTCCTGCTCACAGTGTTCAGTTAAAACTACAAGTTAGTGTGGTGCGCCCTCCTCACAGTGTTCAGCTAAACCTACAAGTTATTTTTTTGCAAGCTCTGCACAGTGTTCATCTAAAGCTAAAGGTTAGTGTAGTGCATCCTGCTCACTGTGTTCAGCTAAAACTACAAGTTAGTGTGGTGCGTCCTCCTCACAGTGTTCAGCTAAACCTACAAGTTATTTTTTTGCGAGCTCTGCACAGTGTTCATCTAAAGCTACAAGTTAGTGTAGTGCGTTCTGCTCTCAGTGTTCAGCTAAAACTACAAGTTAGTGTGGTGTGTCCTCCTCACAGTGTTCAGCTAAACCTGCAAGTTATTTTTTTGCGAGCTCTGCACAGTGTTCAGCTAAAGCTACCTGTAGAAGGTTGGTGGTGTTTTCCTGATCCTATCACTACCGCAGGCAGCTAAATAAGCTGCAAGTTATTTTTTTTGCGCGCTCTGCACAGTGTTCAGCTAAAGCTACCTGTAGAAGGTTGGTGGTGTTTTCCTGATCCTATCACTACCGCAGGCCGCTAAATAAGCTGCAAGTAATTTTTTTGTTGCGAGCTCTGCACAGTGTTCAGCTAAAGCTACCTGTAGAAGGTGTTCTCATACTACAGGCAGGCAGTTGATTTTGCTAGCTGCAGTATCAGTACATATATATATATATCCCAGCTTAGTGCAGCTACAGGCCATTAGTATGTCTGGAAGGCCAAGAAGGAGAGGCAAACAGTCACAAGCCAATAAAAGAGGGCAAGCAGGCTCTGTGTCTAGTGCTGGTCGTGGAAAATGTGCATCCTCATCAGCACGTGGCTGTGGGACACGCTTGGCCTTTTTTTCAGCAGCTGGCCGTGTTGAGCCGCAACATGCGGAAGACTTGGTCGAGTGGATGACCAAGCCGTCCTCATCCTCCTCATCCTCTCTCACCCATGCTCAGGGTACTTTGTCTGGCAAAGCAGCGGCCTCTTCCCTCGGCTCAATGTCATCAGTGACTCCTTCCCTAGCCCCACCATGTCCTCCTGAGGAGTCCCTCGAACTGTTTGACCACAGTGTTGGGTACATACTCCAGGAGGATGCCCAGCGTTTGGAAGGCTCTGATGATGATACTGAGATCGATGAAGGCAGTAACATGAGCACGGACAGAGGGGGTGCTCAAGAAGGACAGCAATCTGGCAGTCATGCTCCCCCTGCTGCAGCATACTGCCAGGTTTGCTCCAGTGATGAGGAGGGAGGGGATGATGAGGTCACTGACTCAACGTGGGTGCCTGATAGGAGGAGGAGGAGGCGGCACATCACCAACGAGGCAGGATGCCCTCCAGGGGCCAGCCTAAGGGCAGCACACTGACTGCATCACACCCCAAAGCTCCACATGTGCAGGGCACTGCAGTCTCTGCGCATTATTCAAAAAGTTCTTTGGTGTGGGCCTTTTTTGAGACGAGTGCATCAGATCGCACCGCTGCTATTTGCAACATATGTCTCAAGCGTATCTCGCGTGGCCAAAACATCTCCCGCTTGGGTACCACATGCTTGACCAGACATATGTTGACCTGCCATGCAGTTCGTTGGCAAGCGTATCTAAAAGACCCACACCAAAGAACAAAGACGATCTCTCCTTGCTCCTCATCAGCTGAGATTTCCAACCCCACTAGACCTTCAGTCCTCTCTGAGACCTGCACTGAGAGGAATGAAGGTGTAGCATTAGATGTGTCACGGCCAAGTACTTGTAGGCAATCTGCTTTCGGTACACCATCGTAAGATTGTACCAGGCAAATTTCCCTGCCCCAGCTGCTGCACCGCTGAAAGAAGTTTGCTCCCAGCCATCCACATGCCCAGCGGTTGAATGCTAGCTTGGCAAAATTGCTAGCACTTCAACTGCTGCCTTTTCAGTTGGTAGACTCTGCCCCCTTCCGTGAGTTTGTGGAATGTGCGGTTCCTCAGTGGCATGTACCCAAACTCCACTTTTTCTCACGGAAGGCGATTCTGGCTCTCTACCGGCATGTGGAAGGCAATGTCCATACCTCGCTGGACAGGGCGGTCAGCGGTAAGGTGCATATTACCGCTGACTCATGGTGCAGCAGGCATGGACAGGGATGTTACCTAAGTTTCACGGCACATTGGGTGACTCTGCTGGCAGCTGGGAAGGATGCAGGACAGTAGTGTTGGAGGTTGTTCCGCCACCACGCCTCCAAAATGCCACTACTAATGATTGTGACACACCTCTCTCCTCCACCCCCTCCTCTTCTTCTTCCTCCATGGCCTCTTCCTGTGCTTTGTCCTCGGAACCAGCGGTGCTCCATAGCCGTTCAAGGGGCTACGCAAGTATGCAGGCCAAAAGATGCCATGCGGTGCTTGAGCTGGTGTGCTTGGGGGACAGGAGCCACACTGGGGCAGAGGTTTTGTCAGCTCTGCAGGGGCAGGTTCAGAGGTGGTTGACGCCACACCAACTTAAGGCAGGAATGGTGGTTTGCGACAATGGCACCAACCTCCTCTCTGCCCTCCGACAGGGACAAATGACCCATGTGCCCTGTTTGGCTCACGTCCTTAACTTGGTGGTGCAGCGGTTCTTGGGCAGGTACCCGGGCTTACAGGATGTCCTGAGGCAGGCCAGGAAAGTCTGTGTGCATTTCCGCCGGTCATATAATGCCAGTGCTCAGCTGGCGGACCTCCAAAAGGAGTTTAACCTGCCCAAGAACCGTCTAATCTGTGACATGCCCACCAGTGGGAACTCAACATTGGCCATGCTGCAGTGGCTGCACATGCAGCAGAGGGCCATCAATGAGTACTTGTGCGACTATGGCACCAGGACAGGGTCAGGGGAGCTTGGTTTTCTTTCCCCACGCCAGTGGGCCATGATCAGGGATGCATGCACTGTCCTGTCACCATTTGAGGAGGCCACGAGGATGGTGAGCAGTGACAGTGCATGCATCAGTGACACTGTCCCCCTTGTCCACCTGTTGGAGCACACGCTGCATGGAATAATGGACAGGGCACTTGAGGCAGAACAGAGGCAGGAAGAGGAGGACTTCCTTAGCTCTCAAGGCCCCCTTTATCCAGACAGTATTCCTGCATGCCCGCTGATAAAACAGGAAGAGGACGAGGAAGAGGAGGAGGAGGAGGAAGATTGTGTCAGTATGGAGGTGGAGCCTGGCACTCAGCATCAGCAGCAGTCTTTAAGGGATCAGTCCCAAGAAACACATGGACTTGTACGTGGCTGGGAGGAGGTGGCTGCGGACCATGTCATCCTTAGTGACCCAGAGGACTCCGGACCGAATGCCTCAGCAAACCTACGCTGCATGGCCTCCCTGATCCTGCAAAGCCTACGTAAGGATCCTCGTATTCACGGTATCAAGGAGAAGGACCAATACTGTCTGGCAACCCTCCTTGATCCACGTTACAAGGGTAAGGTTGCGGACCTTATCTTGCCATTGCAGAGGGAGCAGAGGATGAAACATCTTCGGGAGGCCTTGCAGAATGATCTGTGCAACGCGTTCCCAGAGACTGGGAGGTTACAAACTCCTGTTTCTGGACAACGTGTTGCTGAGGCTTCGGTCAGTCAAAGAAGGAGCGGTGGAGAAGGTGGCCATCTGACCGATGCATTCAGACAATTTTTTGGTCCGCAGCCCCAAGGTATGATCGGTTCCAGCTACCATCGCCAGCGTCTGTTTTACATGGTGCAGGAATACCTAGGGGCAAGATCTGACTTGGACACCTTTCCCACCGAAAATCCTCTGGGTTACTGGGTCTTGAGGATGGATCACTGGCCAGATCTTGCACAGTATGCAATTGAGCTACTGGCCTGTCCTGCATCCAGCGTTCTTTTCGAATGCACATTCAGTGCTGCTGGAGACTTTGTAACCGATCACAGGGTGCGTCTGTCCACCGACTCAGCCGATCGACTGACCTTCATAAAAATGAATCAGTCTTGGATCACCACCAGCTACCAAGCACCTGATGCTGATGTAACCGAATAATTTTTTTTGAAATCTCAGATCCCTTCAAAGACTGCCTATGCTGATGCTGAGTGACTATCCCTGAGTAATTATCCTCTTCCTCCTCAATGATCACGCTGATAGCTTGTAAGAACATTTTTGGTTCTGGGCGCCACCACCAGTGCCTAAGGCCCAATTTTTCAGCCCCTATTTAACAGGGGCGTGTAATTACAATTTTTGATGCAATACTTTGCAGCAGGGCTCGTTTCTGCGTTCCAACTAGAGTATCTGTGAGGGGTTGCAGTGTTGTGGCACCAGCACCAGTGCCTAAGGCCTAATTTTTCAGCCCCTGTTCAACAGGGGCATGTAATTACAATTCTTGATGTAATATTTCACAGCAGGGCCCATTTCTGCACCCACCAAGAGCGAGTGAGGACTTACAGTGTTGTGGCACCAGCACCACCACCACCACCAAAGGCCCAATTTTTCTTCCCTTTTTCAACAGGGGCATGTAATTACAATTCTTGATGTAATATTTCACAGCAGGGACCCTTTCTGCACCCACCAAGAGCGAGTGAGGACTTACAGTGTTGTGGCACCAGCACCCCCACCACCACCAAAGACCCAATTTTTCTGCCCTTGTTCAACAGGGGCATGTAATTACAATTCTTGATCTAATATTTCACAGCAGGGCCCATTTTTGCACCCACCAAGAGCGAGTGAGGACTTACAGTGTTGTAGCACCAGCACCACCACCACCACCAAAGGCCCAATTTTTCTGCCCCTGTTCAACAGGGGCATGTAATTACAATTCTTGATCTAATATTTCACAGCAGGGCCATATGAGGGCTTACAGTGTTGTGGCCACAACAACACCTAAGGCCCAAATTTCTGCTGAGTATATAGGGCAGGCCCCTACTTTCAAACATCTAACTTACAAACGAACTCCTATTTGCAAACGGAAGGAGACAACAGGAAGTGAGATGAAATCTACCCCTAGGAAGGGAAATTCTCTCCTGTAAGAGTTAATATGGGAAAAACATTTCTCCTTTCCACTGATGCTTTCCAATCCTTGTTCCACAAAAAACCCCAAATTTTCAAAAAACATTTGTCATTGGGACAAAAAGTAAGGTGAAATCTTCTGAAGAGGAGGACAGACAGCAAAACAAATGTCACAGGAGTTATAACCCTTCCCTATGTTTTCCAAAAAGCTTAAAAAAGTTTTTTTGGCTGGCGCTAAACACGTTAAAAATGTACCAGTTCAAAATTACAAACAGATTCTACTTAACAACAAACCTACAGTCCCTGTCTTGTTTGCACCACCTGTATACTGCTGTTCAGAGTATATAGGGCCAGGTGGCCCCACACCTTTCCTTATTTTAATTTGGGTGTGGGGTTCCCCTTAATATCCATTCAAGACCCAAAGGGCCTGGTAATGGACTGGGGGGTACCCATGCCCTTTGTCTCACTGATTTTCATCCATATTGCCAGGACCCGACATTACATTAAAGCCGCAAGCAGTTTTACATGACTTTTTTTCCTTTAAAAATGACATTTTGTGCAGGGACTGTTCTAAGCACGGGAAACACACGCCACTTTACAGGCATACTATGGTCACCCCCCAGGTATGATATTTAAAGGAATATTTCACTTTTTTTTTTACTTTAAGCATCATTGAAATCACTGCTCCCGAAAAAACGGCCGTTTTTAAAAGTTTTTTTTGCATTGATACATGTCCCCTGGGGCAGGACCCGGGTCCCAAAACCATTTTTAGGACAATACCATGCAAATTAGCCTTTAAAATGAGCACTTTTGATTTTGAACGTTCGATTCCCATAGACGTCAATGGGGTTCTAACGTTTGTGCGAATTTTCGGTCCGTTCGCAGGTTCTGTTGCGGGGGGTGTTCGGCTCATCCTTACTGATTACCAATAATACAGACCTGATCTCGAATGAAATATGGGGTGATTTAGGTAACAGTGATCACAGGTCAATTGGCTTCAATATAAATCACACAACTGGGAAACATAAGGGGAATACAAAGACACTGAATTTCAAAAGCGCCAACTTCCATAAACTACGGACCTTGCTAGAAGGCATAAATTGGGATAAAATCTTAGGAACAAAGAACACGGAGGAGAGATGGGTTTGCTTTAAGAGCATATTAAATAATGGCATTAGCCAATGCATCTCATTGGGTAATAAATTTAAAAGAGCGAATAAAAGTTCTGGATGGCTTAACTCCAATGTAAAAATGCATATAAATGCAAGTACAAGGTTGAGGGATAATCATCAGCATTCAGGCTTTATAAAGAATGCAACAAGAAATGTAAGGGTGCAATAAGGACGGCTAAGATAGAACATGAAAGACACATAGCGAAGGAGAGCAAAACAAAGCCCAAGAAATTCTTTAAAGGGGTTGTAAAGGTAAAAATTTTTTCACCTTAATGCATTATATGCATTAAGGTGAAAAAACTTTTGACAATACCGCCGCCCCCAGCCCCCCCGTTTTACTTACCTGACACCTCGAATCTCCGCTGCTCGTTCCCATCATCTCTATTGCAGCTCAGCCTGTTCGCTGATTGGCTGCAGTGGATGGATTGAAAGCAGCGCAGCCATTGGCTCGCGCTGCTGTCAATCACATCCGATGACGCGGCGCGCCGGGGGGCGGGGCCGAGTGATACAGTGAGCGGCTATAGCCGCCGGCTGTATCACGGGAGCGCACCCCCAAGAACTAACCACCATGCGAGGGAGCTCGCATTAAGGTGGATAGTTCTTGCGGGGAGGAGCTGAAACAGCCGCTGAGGGACCCCAGAAAAGCAGGTTCGGGGCCACTCTGTGCAGAACGAGCTGCACAGTGAAGGTAAGTATAACATGTTTGTTATTTTTAAACAATAAAAAAATTACCTTTACAACCCCTTTAAGTATGTAAACAGTAAAAAAGGGAGGACAGACCATATTTGCCCCATAAAGAATAAGGAAGGACATCTGGTTACAAAGGATGGGGAGATGGCGAAGGTATTGAATTTATTCTTCTCCTCAGTCTTCATGAGGGAATCGGAGGGCTTCAGTAACCAAAACTGCAGTGTTTATCCTCATGACACTTCATAGGAAGCACCTCCATGGTTAACAGAGGACAGAATTAAAATTGGACTTGGGAAACTTAACATTAATACGTCATCGGGACCAGATGGCTTGCACTCGAGAGTACTTAGGGAACTCAGTCAAGTAATTGCCAGACCATTGTTCCTAATTTTTACTGACAGCCTACTGACTGGAATGGTACCAGCTGATTGGAGAAAAGCCAATGTAGCACCAATATTTAAAAAGGGCCCAAAATACATCCCTGGGAATTATAGACCAGTTAGCCTAACATCAATAGTATGTAAAGTCTTGGAGGGGATGATAAGGGACTATATACAAGATTTTAGTAATGAGAATGGTATCATTAGCAGTAATCAGCATGGATTCATGAAGAATCATTCTTGCCAAACCAATCTATTAACCTTCTAATGAGGAGGTGATTTGCCATCTAGATAAAGGAAGACCCGTAGACGTGGTGTATCTGGATTTTGCAAAAGCATTTGACACAGTTCCCAATAAACGTTTACTGTACAAAATAGGGTCTGTTGGCATGGACCATAGGGTGAGTACATGGATTGAAAACTGGCTACAAGGGCGAGTTCAGAGTTTGGTGATAAATGGGGAGTACTCGGAATGGTCAGGGGTGGGTAGTGGGGTCCCCCAGGGTTCTGTGCTGGGACCAATCCTGTTTAATTTGTTCATAAACGACCTGGTAAACAGTTCAATGCCTGTATTTGCGGACAATACTAAGCTAAGCAGGGCAATAACTTCTCTGCAGGATGTGGAAACCTTGCAATTAGATCTGAACAAATTAATGGGGTGGGCAACTACATGGCAAATGAGGTTCAATGTAGAAAAATGTAAAATAATGCATTTGGGTGGCAAAAATATGAAAGCAATCTATACACTGGGGGGAGAACCTCTGGGGGAATCTAGGATGGAAAAGGACCTGGGGGTCATAGTAGATGACAGGCTCAGCATTGGCATGCAATGCCAAGCTGCTGCTAACAAAGCAAACAGAATATTGGCATACATTAAAAAGGGATTAATTCCAGAGATAAAACGATAATTCTCCCACTCTACAAGACTCTGGTCCGGCCGCACCTAGAGTATGCTGTCCTGTTCTGGGCACCAGTCCTCAGGAATGATGTACTGGAAATGGAGCGAGTATAAAGAAGGACAACAAAGCTAAGAAAGGGTCTGGAGGATATTAGTTATGAGGAAAGGTTGTGAGCACTGAACTTATTCTCTCTGGAGAAGAGGCGCTTGAAAGGGGATATGATTTCAATTTACAAATACTGTACTGGTGACCCCACAATAGGGATAAAACTTTTTCGTGGAAGGGAGTTTAACAAGACTCGTGGCCACTCATTAAAATTAGAAGAAAAGAGGTTTAACCTTAAACTAGAGGGTTCTTTACTGTAACAGCGGCAAGGATGTGGAATTCCCTTCCACAGGCAGTGGTCTCAGCGGGGGGCATCAATAGATTAAAAAAACTATTAGATAAGCACCTGAATGACCACAACATACAGGGATATACAATATAATACTGACACATAATCACATACATAGGTTGAACTTGATGGACTTGTGTCTTTTTTCGACCTCACCTTCTATGTAACTATGTAACAACTCCCAGTTAACTGGGTAGAAGCAATATTAAAAAGACGGATAAAGACATGCAAATATCACAATCACACAAGTAAAATCACCCTCTCTTAACACTTAAAGGGGTTGTAAAGTCAGAAGGTTTTTATTATCTTAATACATTCTATGTATTAAGATAAAAAAGCCTTCTGTGTGCAGCAGCCCCCCAGCATCCCCTAATACTTACCTGAGGTCCCTCTCTGTCCAGCGATGTCCAAGAGTGTCTCAGACACCCCAAATTCTCCTTCTTGATTAGCTGAGACACAGCAGTGGTGCCATTGGCTCCCGCTACTGTCAATCAGAGTCAGCTAGCCAATCAGGGGTTAGAGGGGGCCGGGTCAGGGCTCTGTGTCTGAATTCACACAGGGAGCTGTGAATCAGCTTGAGTGCCCCCCTAGCAAACTGCTTGATGTGTGGGCACTGAACAGGAGGGAGGGGTCAGGATCACAGAAGAGGGACCAAAGAAGAGGAGGATTTGGGCTGCTCTGTGCAAATCCACAGGGACAATGTCTATCTCCCTTTTGGGTGCGGATCAGACCAGCCAGGTCACATTCCCTGTGCCAAATTGCAGATGCTATCAGCATCATCCAAGACAATAGACCGATTTTACTGTACATAGGTGGCGGGGTAGCCATCAGAAATTTTGGGGCCCCTTACATAGCTTTAGGACTTAGCCCCCTGGATCTGACACCAACATTCCCCAGGGTCCACCCACTGGCCATCTCACAGAATCCGCTGTAAATGGTGAGGAATACAATTTACAGCTTACCAATACTTAGATGTGGTGGCTGTATTCATTTATTTTTTTGGGCTTTTTATTTTCTGTTTTCCCCTGATGATCTGGTCAGTAACACACCTCCTGTATTAGAGTGCCCCTACTCTGGATGAAGGAGCATGGATACACCTTTGGACAGCAGTCTGAGGGGCAGGGAGTTGGGGAGTGTTAGATGTACTAGCAGATTTAGGTAAACTAAACAAAAAGTAATTCTCTAGCCCACACTTTATAATCAGTTACAGCAAACTTTTTTTTTCATTGTTTTTCCTTTTGGGATAAAGGTGTCTTATGAATAAATAGAGACTGATCATTGTAAGCACCTCTGCCAGTGTTAAATGGAGGAAGAGGGCAGAGAGAGAGGGCAGGGAAAGTGAGAGAGAGAGGGGGCGGAGAGAGCGAGGGCAGAAAAAGAGAGAGGGCAGAGAGAGAGCAGAGGGAGAGAGGGCAGAGAGAGAGAGCAGAGAGAGAGGGCAGGGAGAGAGGAAGAGGGCAGAGAGTGGTCAGGGAGAGAGAGGGCAAAGAGAGAGAGGGGGCAGGGAGAGAGGGAGGGCAGAGAGAGAGGGCAGAGAGGGAGAGAGAGAGGGAGGACAGGGGAGAGAGGACAGGGAGAGAGAAGACAGAGAGAGAGAGAGAGAGAGAGGGATAGGGAGAGAGGGGGCAAAGAGAGAGATGGCAGAGAGAGATTGCAGAGAGAGAGGGAGGCAGAGAGGGGGAGAGAGAGAGAGAGAGAGAGAGAGAGAGAGAGAGAGAGAGAGAGAGAGAGAGGACAGGGGAGAGAGGACAGGGAGAGAGAAGACAGAGCGAGAGAGAGAGGGACAGGGAGAGAGGGGGCAAAGAGAGAGAGGGCAGAGAGAGATTGCAGAGAGAGAGGGAGGCAGAGAGAGGGGGGCAGAGAGAGAGAGAGCAGGGAGAGAGGGCAAAGAAAGAGAGGGTAGAGAGAAGGATTGCAGAGAGAGAGAGAGGGCAGAGAGAGAGGAGGGAGAGAGAGGAGGGGGGCAGGGAGAGTGAGAGAGAGGAGGGGTCAGAGAGAGAGGGGGCCAGGAAGAGAGAGGAGGGGGTCGGGGAGAGAGGGAGGGTCAGGGGGAGAGAGTGGGGGGTCAGGGGGAGAGAGAGGAGGGGATTAGTGGACAGTGTAGTATAGTGGACAGTGTAGTGGTCAGTGTAGTGTAGTGGACAGTATAGTATAGTGGTCAGTGTAGTATAGTGGACAGTGTAGTGGACAGTATAGTATAGTGGTCAGTGTAGTATAGTGTAGTGGACAGTGTAGTGGACAGTGTAGTGGTCAGTGTAGTGTAGTGGTCAGTGTAGTGTAGTGGTCAGTGCAGTGTAGTGGTCAGTGTAGTGTAGTGGTAAGTGTAGTGTAGTGGACAGTGTAGTATAGTGGACAGTGTAGTGTAGTGGACAGTATAGTATGGTGGTCATTGTAGTGTAGTGGACAGTGTAGTATAGTGGACCGTGTAGTGGTCAGTGTAGTGTAGTGGACAGTGTAGTATAGTGGACAGTGTAGTGGTCAGTGTAGTGTAGTGGACAGTATAGTATAGTGGTCAGTGTAGTATAGTGGACAGTGTAGTGGTCAGTGTAGTGTAGTGTAGTGGTCAGTGTAGTATAGTGGACAGTGTAGTGGTCAGTGTAGTGTAGTGTAGTGGACAGTGTAGTATAGTGTAGTGGACAGTGTAGTGGACAGTGTAGTGGTCAGTGTAGTGGACAGTGTAGTGGTCAGTGTAGTGTAGTGGTCAGTGTAGTGTAGTGGTCAGTGTAGTATAGTGGTCAGTGTAGTGTAGTGGTCAGTGTAGTGTAGTGGTCAGTGTAGTGGTCAGTGTAGTATAGTGGTCAGTGTAGTGTAGTGGTAAGTGTAGTGTAGTGGACAGTGTAGTACAGTGGTCAGTGTAGTGTAGTGGTCAATGTAGTGGTCAGTGTAGTATAGTGGTCAGTGTAGTGTAGTGGTAAGTGTAGTGTAGTGGTCAGTGTAGTATAATGGTCAGTGTAGTGTAGTGGTCAGTGTAGTGGTCAGTGTAGTATAGTGGTCAGTGTAGTGGTCAGTGTAGTGTAGTGGTCAGTGTAGTGTAGTGGACAGTGTAGTGGACAGTGTAGTGGTCAGTGTAGTGTAGTGGACAGTGTAGTGTAGTGGACAGTGTAGTATAGTGGTCAGTGTAGTGTAGTGGTCAGTGTAGTGTAGTGGACAGTGTAGTGGTCAGTGTAGTGGACAGTGTAGTGTAGTGGACAGTGTAGTGTAGTGGACAGTGTAGTGTAGTGGTCAGTGTAGTGGACAGTGTAGTGTAGTGGAAGTGTAGTATTATAGTCTGTATAGTGTAGTGGACAGTGTAGTGGTCAGTGTAGTGTAGTGGACAGTGTAGTATTGTGGTCAGTATAGTGTAGTGGTCAGTTTAGTGTAGTGGTCAGTATAATGTAGTGGTCAGTGTAGTATAGTGGTCAGTGTAGTGTAGTAGACAGTGTAGTATAGTGGTCAGTGTAGTGGACAGTATAGTGGACAGTATAGTGTAGTGGTCAGTATAGTGGTTAGTGTAGTGGTCAGTGTAGTATAGTGGTCAGTGTAGTGGACAGTGTAATGGTCACTGTAGTGTAGTTCTCAGTGTAGTATAGTGGTCAGTATAGTATAGTGTAGTGGACAGTGTAGTTCTCAGTGTAGTGGTCAGTATAGTGGTCAGTGTAGTGTAGTGGACAGTATAGTGGTCAGTGTAGATCTTAGTGTAGTGGACAGTATAGTATAGTGGTCAGTGTAGTATGTAATGGTCAGTATAGGAATCAGGTAGGTCAGTACTATTGTATTTGAAGGGACTCTGGGAGTGATAAAAGTCCGCAGGTTAGGGGAGGGTGCAAATTACTTGCCTTGCCCCGGGTGCTGACAACCCACGCTACGCCACTGGCTGTACCCCCCTGATGACGACCCTGATAGGTGGTTCTAAATGGCTGTGCCTCCTCTCCGGGCCTTGTATTTTGTTAGAACTTTCTACACTATACTGCTCTTGTCTATCCCAGACAGTGTTTACTGCCTGCAGCACCACGACTCACCTTGCTCAAATGTGATACAAATTTGCTTCATCTGGCTGGCATGTGGGCACATTATTATCTTTGGAAACCTGGCCTGGCAGAGGTATTATATAGTCCATGATGAGTCTGAACTGTATTACCCAGTCCACAGTGTCGATAATGTCAAAGAATCAGATAACCACAAAGTTTGGTAGCCATATTTTTGAGTAGGGCAGCCAAATCCTGTCACAGTAAAAAGTATATGAACAACATTTTGTTAGGAAGGCCATGATTGTCCTCAAGGAATTGGAAGCTAATAAAATATCCATTAAGAAAGGTTTGGGAAAGATAATTGACTCCCGTGGATGTGCACCAGACCTGACAGTACAATTAATCTACATTTTCCAGCCCGATGGTGGCTTTCATGGCTTTAGAACATCTCATATTGCCAGATATTACATAAGACAGGTCATGAAAGTAGCAGTTAGGGGCAGTTCCAGTCCACAGAACATCACAAATGTGTGTCTGGCACATAACTCCTCTATTACATAACATATACAGTATTTATATATATTTTAAAGTAGGTATAAACCTAGTCACTAAAAACTCATTTAAATTGTAACATGTTAATGTTATTTGAAAAATGTTTTCAAACTTTTTAAACCTGCAACTCCTAATTGTTCAGGCACTTTGTGTTTGTGGTGTCAAATGTCTCAGTCTCCCTGTCACATGTGCCCCTAGGTAAAGACAAAAGTGGCTGTGCTGAAACATTGTACAGACATGGTCCACCATTGGCACTATCAGTGATCCAGTTTAGAGCAATGATGTGGAGCTGGGGTGAGTGCATGTAGACAGGAAATGACTGAAGGAAGCTGGACTGGATTAGAAATACTGAGATACAAATAGAGATGAAAAAAAGACAAGCAAGACATTCATTCCTCAGTGAGATGCTTCCCTCCCTGACTACTGTGCCTGTCATGCTGAGGGACACATGACCGTGGAGTCATGTAGTTTTGTGGGTGGTGCCTGATGGGGAACTGAGAGACCAATTCCCCATTAGCTTCACCTTACTGTTGATTCATTGCACGTGGCAATGGGTGGATCTATAGCCATTATCCAGTCCAATTGCAGCTTTTGAATCCACCCGTTGTCATCCGCTGTCAATCAAAAGTAAGGCAGACCTGATGGGGAGCCCCTTGTCTCCACGCCCTACCCACCACCAAGCACAGTGCCTTGGTTCCAGCCCCTACCCACCTCCCTGTACTGCCTCAAGTATCATTTTGTGGTGCTAAATAATTTGTATGGCATTTGTTCTTGTCTAATAAAAAGAAAAGCAATAAAAATAGATCCCCTGGAGCCAGCAACAATAGATCCCCCCAGAAACAATAAATCCCTTACACAATAATAGACTCCCCCCAACAACAATGGACCCCACCCCAACAATAGGTTCCCCGTAAGCAACAATAGATCCCCCTAGCTACAATAGTTCTCCCACACAACAATAGACTCCTCCCCACACACAGCAACAATGGACCACCCACAAGAAAATACCACCCCCAGCAACAAAACATCCACACCAGCATTAACAGATCTCCCAGCAGCCAGCAACAATAGACCCTCCAGCAGCCAGCATCAATAGACCCCTCCCTCAATAGTAGATCCCTACTAGCAACATAAGACCCCCCAGCAACGATAGATCGCCCAACAGCAACAATAGACCCTCACACAAAAACAGATCCCCACCAGCAACAATAGACCCTCACATAAAAACAGATCCCCACCCATGACAATATATTCCCCAGCAGCCAGCATCAATAGACCCTCCAGCACACCCCTTGCTATCACATACATTCAGTGCTGGAGGTGCCAGAACTGTGTTCCCCCACGTTCCCGCTGAAAAAAAGCCCTGAGCATACTACAGAACAATAATAACTTGATGTAGTTCAGTACAGTACAAAATATTACATACTGTAAAAGTGGGACAGAACACTGTACACGAAATACTTTTTTGACCATCAATTTTCTTGAAAGAAACTTTTAATGAGGGCCGCTATCTGATAATGTTAGCTGCAAATCAAATGGTAAGAGGAAAGGATCACCACTACTCCCAACCAACCCAGATGAATACACCTCAGCCTACATGTCTCCACCAAACCATACACCGTGATGCATTTTGCCCGATTTACTTAGGGCTTAGTCATAGGGACCCTATGATTAAGCCCCGGTAGGTGGGGCGAAATGCATCAGGTGTGTAGTTCGGTGGAGACATGCAGGCTGAGTTTGCTCCTTATTGTTTAGTCACCTGGGCTGGTTAGGAGTATCAGCAATCCTTTCCTCTTTACATTTACTAGCTCTCTGGATTGTTATTAGGATACATAAGGGGCACAAGGATATGCTTTCACTTCTACTATGAGCGGTGCCAAAAAGTAATAAACCAGGTCACTGCAAATCAAATTATGTTGATTCTTTCTGTCCTGGAACAAGTAAGCTGACAAGGAATTCTCATTTCACTTGTGACTCTAAATATGAAGACACTACATCCAGCATGGCATTCAAGTACTGGGAATTTTCACAAAAAGATCAATATTGGTAACAAATGTATTTCCCTTTTTGTAGGACTTAAAAAAAATAGCACTGTGCCACATTCAAACGCGAGTTCAAGTACACCCAGAATCAGTCAACATGTAAAGTATATGTTGAAACATTTGGATTTAACTGTAAATGTTTTCTTACCTTGCCAGCACTTAAGGTGCTTTAAATTACATGTTAGAGTTAGCTAAGTGAAGGCAAGTAGCTCCAAATCACTCCCTGCATTTTCCTAATTTACCTGTGTGGTAAATGTGTTTCCTCAGTGCTCTGGTGATCATATAAATGTTTTTTGTGCTATTTACTTGCTCTGAAGAGTCATACTGACTTAGTCTATTTTCTATAAACAAGACTGCCATCAACATTTTGGGCACAGACTCTTTTTCAAGGTGCCTGCCTTACTTGGTATTACATTTGTGTAAACAGACAATTCAAAGGATGGAGCTATATTAAAAAATATAGTAAAAAAACACTTTGCTATATTATAAATAAATATCTGCAATGCCAAAAAAATACAATTACAGTGTGTGTGAAATGATAAATAAAGTGTCAATGCTCATACAGTGCTACAATCAAAATCCTTGGGAGAGAGGAGGGGCAAATAAATTTGCACCGCCCACCTATGGGACTGTGGCAGACCATATAAATAAAAAAGGTCAGTTAAGACAGTTTTAAATCAAATCATTTGTTTTAATTGATGTAAACTCGTTCACATGTTAGTTGTGGCATGAGCAGGTTCCTATATAAAGTGAATTCAACTGCGCAATTAACACTCGGCAGCGGATCAGCAAGACCGAAGATGCTACTGTGACAGATTATGGAAAGAGCCGGCACCCCGGATGGGGACGAATAGGTGAAGCGCTGCCTTTCTTTGAATGTGGCTGATCTGTCAGCATCTTCTCAGATTATGACATCGCAAATTGCCTCTCCGGTTCCCATTTCTGTCCCGACCTTGGTGCCACAGATCGCCCCTGCTGCCAGCCACGTTCCTCCCCTTTGTGACTTTAACTTTATGCCTTCCTCTTCCAGGTCATCTCCGAAGACAAAGTTGGGCGCATGTGCAGTTGCGCTGGCTTTGTCTACTAAAGGGAAGAGCCTGAAGTTTCATCGGATTGAATCCCTGGTCCGCCACACAGGATTTGCCATGACTAAAACATCAACTAACAAGTGCCTGTCCATGCAGAATTCACAGGTGGTCACATGTGCAGCACAGCCGGCTGTGTCTTCCAGAGGAAGGATTCAGAAGCTTTGTAGGATTGAATCCCTGTCACCTCATCGCAAGATTTCTCGGAAGCAATTTGCATCTGCATTCATAAAATAGCCTTTTTTCCAGAAGTAAACAGCAGGGGAAAATTCCTGCTTTAAAAACTGTACCTAATGCTTCCATTGCTTCACATGAAAAAATGTGTATTAGGGAAAGATGTATCAAGCTGCCAACATCCTATATATACATAGAAAAAATGTGCAAATTTGCACTAGAATGATCCCCTTGGACTTTATAGGCAAACAAATATGTAATGGACAGTAAATTATATTCAAAAAGTCAGTGACGCCACTTTTATTTATACAAAGCATAAACAAACTGGCAAACATGGGGCGTGACCGGAAGTGAGCTGAGCAGGATGTCTCAGAGAAGAGCTCCTGAATCCCCAATGCTCCATCCGCATCCATCCGAACCTCATCACGCCTGGAACAGTCCTAGACCCCACAGATTTGTTGGGCTTTTTCCCCTGCACCGGCCCATATCACTATGGTGCCGATTTGTGGCCTCTGGCCTAGTACATGGGCTTCGGTCTAGTCCATTACGGCCGTTCCCGGTGCCTTCCTCAGGCTCCCAGGGCGGGCCTCATACCTGCCATCCTCCACTCAGGCTGCACTGCATCTCGCCTGCCTTCCTCCCAGCCTTGTAGGAGGGACTCTGGAGTGTCTGAAGCTGCAGCCAGCTCTCCCCTAAGTCACAGCTCGAGGCTGGCCGCCATTTTAGCTCATTCCAGCTCCATCCTCGGGGGGCACAGATAGACTAATACTCTCCATCCTTCCACCAGACTCTGCCACATCATCCCCTGCCATCATCCACATTATATGGGAGAATATTCTGGGATTCTGGCAGAGAAATAACCCGAGGCGCACGCACGGCAGCGGCTCCTAAGATGACCACGTAGTCCGGGAGTGCCACTTTGCTCCACCACACAAGCGCCCACATTGGCACGCAACCAGTCCCATCACCAGCTCATCAGGCAGCCCCAGAGAGGCGTCAAGAGCGGGTACTACATCCGATACACAGGAACGGTTAATAGGCCCCCAAAGGCACAAATCTCTCCCGCTGTGGATTCTCCTCAGGGAACCAAGATGGCGGCCACGACCCAACCTCCGGCACGGGATAATCAGGGTAACTTCACACACGGCACACCCCTGGAATCCATACACCTTAGTCCTCTCCCCGGAGCATTAGAGAGCACTCACCTAATAGGAGCTGCATCCCCTGCATCCACGGAATCATTGATAGGGCACACCGTGGAGGACTTTTTATTATCCCCTATGGAAGAAAGCTCTGTTCTCCCAGCGTTAAGGGAGG
The DNA here is from genome assembly GCA_037952925.1 of Lithobates clamitans. Classification (NCBI taxonomy): domain Eukaryota; kingdom Metazoa; phylum Chordata; class Amphibia; order Anura; family Ranidae; genus Lithobates; species Lithobates clamitans. The sequence goes on along the minus strand of JBBGZY010000292.1, from coordinate 8,269,190 downwards.
ATCTCCATGCCCTCCGGCCTTATATGCCTAATAACTTAGTGGATTTGTTCTCCAGATTCTCAGACATGCTGAGCATTGGACTTTCTCAAACAGCTGCCAAAATTACAGGGGACATTAAAGCAGAACTCCAGACCTTAGGATCCCACATAGAAACAATCGAATCACACCTGGACAGCACGATCGCCAGAACGAATCAAAACACTGATCTATACAGGACCTTCAAGACCAGCTCGAGACGGCCATGTCTAAAATAGACGACCTTGAGAATAGATCTTGCAGATATAACTTCAGGATCAGAGGTCTTCCGGAAAAAGTCACAGATGTGCATGCAGCGGTTCACTCTCTCATTCAGGGCCTTATCCTAGATATTGACCACCACAAATTAAGGTTAGACAGGGCTCATAGAGCTCTGCCCCCCCCCCCCCTTTTTTAGACGGACTACCAAGAGACATTGTGGTGAAACCATATTATTATGCGATTAAGGAAGAAGTTCTGCAGCGGGCATGCTCCATCGCAAATCTCAAGATCCAGGATCATTCTATTCCAATCTTTGCAGATTTATCCCCATCTACCATCCAAAAAAGGAGATCGCTTAAACTGCTCCTCTCAGTGCTCACTCAGAACGACATAAAATATTGGTGGCTTTTTCCATTCAATCTCAAGTTTTCCTATAAGAACAAGTCGTATACCTTCTCCAAGCTTCAGGAGGGAGAAAAGCTACTCCTTCATCTGGGACTCATTACTCAGACCCCGTCTTCTCCTTCACCTGGACCTGCTGCTGGATCATCTAAATGACAGATGCCCACAAGACCGATCACTCCGGTGTGGCAGAAACCAAAAACCAAGAGATCCAAGGAAGCCGCACCTACCTGAATTACCTAACTATATGTGACTATCCAAGCTCGATGAGCTCAAACTGTTTTTTCGCTCTGGGTCTTTCCCATTTGAATGGTTCCAGCTGGGTCTCTTTGGAGCACTTGTTGCACCCCTTCTCTTTTTCAATTTTTCCTACTTTTTGAGGGTAGGGAGGTATTTTGGGGAAAGGTTTGTTTGGGTTCTACACTGGTTCTAGATATTTTAAAACATGATACTTTTAATGTAGTGTATCAGATACAGTGTGGTGGGGGGGTTCATTTTTTTTAAATTATTATTATTTTAATTGTGGGGCATGTCATAGCTGATTTCAGCAGGAGGGGCTGCACAATTGAAACAATTGGTAACAAGATTAACGGGACCCCATGTCCGAATTATACCACTATACCTTCTTTCCATAGCACCGCTGATCCCCTTCTGATCACCCACATGTTCGCCTTTCCTCCCTTTATCCCATAGGACTCCATACGGGTCCGAACAGGTTACACACCTTGATAGGCAGTTTTATTTCAATTAAGCTGGTTGCGTTATTATCATAAATTGTTATTGTTTAGTTATTTAATTTCATATACGTTGTAATACAAAGACACTGCTGTCGGAGCAGCCTATTGGTGCCTCTGCCTGAACAGGAGATATGGATTACCACTCTCCCCTGGACAGGATTGCTTCTTCTCTGGCAGAAGAAGACTCTTGCCCCACCTCCCTTCTGAAGTTAGCTATATCTTCTCACCATTGTTACATACTTTTCTCCTCTCTTTCTGTTGCTCTTTCCTTCCTGTCCTTCCAGAAAATATTGCATCCTTTCCCTACCTGACTTGAATTCCAGACACCAGGACAAATCCTATATACCTCTTCCACCAGGCTCACGAGTAAGTGGCTGTGTGTCGCTTGAGCTCCCCCTCCATCTGCTCCATGGCTGAAGCTGATAAACTGACCTCACCCCTATGAATAGTATCCTGTAATACACAGGGATTGAACTCCCAGATTAAAAGACGAAAAATATTTTGATACTAACAAAAGATTGATGTGATCTTGTTACAAGAAACACACTTCCCTAGATCATATTGCCCCAAGTTCATCCATCCAAAATTCCCAAATTTTTACCTCGCTAATGCAGAAAATAAGACTAAGGGTGTACCAATTCTTTTCTCACAGAAATCGAAATTCATACTCCAGCTGAAACATAAAGATCTGGATGGAAGATTCATCCTAATCAAGGGAATGTTGGATGAGCGACTTTACTTCTTCGTTTCTTTATTATGCACCCAATCGAGGCCAAGCAAAATTTTTTGAACAAATGTTCCAGAAACTGGGACCCATGCTGGAAGGCACAATTGTGGAGGGAGGAGATACCAACATAGCCTTTGACTCGGGGCTTGACAAAAAGTGCCCACCGGGTACTCAAACTACCCGCCCATCCAAACAAAGCTTACAGATAGCTAGACTCATTCACCAACATAAATTAATTGACATTTGGAGAGAACTCAATTCTCAAACTCGGTACTATACCCATTTTTCGCACCCACACCAATCCTTTTTTCAGAATTGACCATATCTTCCTGTCTACCATGCAAATACCCCCAGCACACAAATCATTCATAAGAGATACTGTGTGGTCTGACCACTCTATGGTTTTTCTTCTCATACAAGGAGTCCAGAGTCCTTATGGAAAGAATCACTGGACGCTTAACGGATCAATACTTAGTGACCCAGTGAGATCAATTGAAATTGAAAAAGCCATCAATCACTACTTCTCCCTAAATGACAAGGAAGATATAAACCCTGAAACTCTGTGGGCAGCCCATAAAGCCACCATCAGAGGGAAACGTATCCAGATTTCTTCCCAAATCAAACGAGCAAATAAAGCAGACATAGATAAACTAGAAAAGGAATTCCTAACTATTAGCAAGCAACATAAAAGAGACCCTAAATCTATTCCGGCAGCCAAACTCGATGAGGCCAGACTGGCTTTAAACCTTGCTCTTACATCAAGAGCAGAGAAAAATTTACGATGGAGTGGGGCCCAGTTTTACCAAAGGAGAGATAAAATGCATTCAATGCTAGCAGCTGGTCTAACTCCCAAACTTCGCTCTACTACCTTACCAAAAATATGTCTCATAAATGGATCTGGGACACACAACCCTCAGAAAATAATGAGCACCTTCCATGATTTCTATAAAACTTTATATAGCGGAGGGGCGCAGGAGGATCAGGCTGGTATTGACTCCTTTTTAGACTCTTTACCTATTCCCAGACTGGAAGATTGCCATATCAATAGATTGGGATCTCAAATAACAGCAGAAAGGCTCTTGGTAAGCAAAAACTTGAAATGGAGGTCGGCTCCCGGACCAGATGGGTTCTCCAACCCCTATTACAAAAAGTTTGCACCCATTCTGTCCCCATATCTAGCATGATTATTTAAGCCCTGAGGAAGGGAATGACCCTGAAACACTCACTTAACTCAGCTTTTATCACAGTGCTTCCAAAACCAGTGAAAGACACGGGAGAGGTTAACAACTACAGGCCCATATCATTAACTAATAATGACCTAAAGATCCTAACCAAATTGTTAGCGGACCGGGTGTCCTCCTTCATAAGCTTATATATACATAAAGATCAAGTGGGGTTCAAGTGGGGACTACATATCAATATGTCAAAGTCGCAGGCTCTTAACATAAATCTACCAGATTCCTTAGTTTCCCGGCTAAAAAGCCACTTTGCCTTTACATGGCATGATTCTCACATTCCCTACCTAGGGGTGCATTTACCTTCTAGGATAGATCGGCTATATGCAACCAATTATCCGCCAATATTTCGCAAATTTGAATCGGAGTTACGTTAATGGTCTCGACTACCTATATCATGGCTAGGGAGGGTTCACGATATAAAGATGACACTACTTCCATGTATTCTCTATTTCTTTCGGTCCCTACCCATACCTATTATATCTAGTCCCCAAGAGGACTTCATATATGTCTTGTAAAAATATGGTGACAATGTTAGGAATTGTTTATGAATTCCATATTTTAGCTATTATGTGTAACTATGAATAAATTCTAATTAAAAAAATATCTATAAATTCAGTGTGCCTTAAAAGTCCACCTTAGGGGATTTTTTTCTTCTTTTTTGTTGATACTGGATGTGGCACCACATTGGCATAATATTACAATTCTATCCTCTTCTGAATTCAGGGAGTAGTGGTTAACGTGAAGTTCCTACCATTTTTTAGTTTATTAAAAGTCAGCAGCTACAAAAAGCATAGCTGCTGACTTCCAGCGATGTGGCCGCCCGAAGGCTAGCTCCTCTCCCCCTCCTCTCCTCGGTGCAGTTATGATAACTGTGGGCACCTGGCCGTGACAGCTTATGGCTTCACGGCTGGGGATGCACTGCACGTGCGCGAGTCGCGCTGCACTCTTTTATTGGCCAGCCGATTTTCTAGAACTTGAGTTGTGTCCCAGAAGATTGCTGGCTTGGAGGGGCCACCTAGGGCGAGAGGAGGAGTCGCCTAGGTGGCCGAAGATAGGAAGCAGGAAGTGGGACAGAAATTCCCACGAAAAAAAGGGTGCAGACTCCCCCCCAAAAAAAATGTACATGCCAAATGTGGTATGTCAGGGGCCGAGGAGTGCTTAAAGCACAAGTTACACTTTTTGGGTGGAACTCCACTTTAATGACTAATGGCCTAAGGTTATCAGTGGTGTACCCCATGGTTTCGTGCTGGGACCCTTACTTTTTAATAGCATTATAAATGATATAGGGTCTGGAATTAAAAGTACATTTCTGTCTTTGCCGATGACACTAAGCTATGCAGTGGAATAACGTCCTTACAGGATGTCTCCAATTTACAAGCCAACTTCAATGTCTAATTGGGCAACTAAGTGGCAAATGAGGTTTAATATTGATAAATGAAAAGTTATGCACTTGTGGGCTAAGAATATGCATGTATCACACATGCTAGGGGGAGTACAACTGGGGAATCAATGGTGGAGAAGGATCTGGGGGTTTTGGTAGATCATAAGCTCAATAATAGCATGCAATGCCAAGCTGCAGTTACCAAAGCAAGCAAAGTCCTTTCTTCTATTAAGAGAGGTATGGACTCCAGGTATGGACTCCAGAGAGAGAGAGATATAATTTTGCCCCTGTACAAATCATTAGTAAGACCTCATCTGGAATATGCAGTTCAGTTTTGGGCACCAGTTCTCAAAAAGGATATCGAAGAACTGGAGAAAGTGCCGAGAAGGGCAACCAAACTGATAAGGAGGAGATCAGCTATGAGGAAAGACTAGAGGAACTGATTCTATACCCTCTTGAGAAAAGGAGATTAAGGGGGATATGATTAACATGTACAAATGTACAACATGTACATCTATGTGCTGCATCCTATGGGGTCTTCATTATGCGCCACCTGGTGGGTAGGATCCACCCATATTGGGTTGGTGAGCACACCAGTGCTTCCATGCATTTGGGGGTCCCTGTGGTCCAAATGTGGGGAGGAGCTCCTCTGTGCCTTTGCCGCACTGCCTCTGCTGGTTTCCTCCCACCGGCGACGCGCAGATGCATGACGTCATCCCGCCCCTAAGAGCAGGGCTACGCCGCGTGCCGATGCTTCGGAGAATCGCTCCAGTTTTGGCTCCAGCTGCTTCATTAGTGGCGATTGGCACCAAACATCCAGCACCCTTCTCCACTGAGGATTAGCTCCCTCAGTGGATACACACATATATATATATATATATATATATATATATATATATATATATATATATATATATAAATATAATATAATATAATATAGCTCAGTCTAGGTTTGAGCATTGCCACATGGACCTTTTCACATATCAAGCTGTTTAAAGGTAGGACTTTGTCCCTGACAGAGAGACTTTTGCTTTTGCTACTTCTCCTGTCTATGTTCCTGCATTCCACTATTCCATGGACTTTTCTGCTGCCCCTCTGGTTGTTCCTTTGGTATGGATTAGTCATTCCTGCCTCAGCCCCGGATCAGACATTGCTGTCACCCCCTCTCTCTCCCTCCCTTTGGGAACCGGGCTAATTACCAGCTGACTGGTAAGTACCAGACTGCTTGTCTCTCCTAAATCATGTCTTTCTTTTTTTTTTTTCCAAATAGTTTTTATTGGTAAGAAAAAAAACCAATTACAGATAATAACAGGAATAAAAAATCTGTACAATCGGTACAGGTAATCAATAAAAATTTCCAGTTATGGTAGCTAATGATCATGTCATTAAATAACAGTTGCTATATTTAGTTCAAACATATATTGATTATTGTATAGCTGTAGCATACTAATTGAACAGAAAAGAGCGCACCTAAAGGTGTCAATGTCATGGGACACCGTGTTAAGAGGGTTTTTTATTAAGATCAGGTAGACCAAGGCAAGCCCACCCCTAACCCATGCACCCCATGCACCCCTAACGGGATCATGCTGTGCGAGGGATGGGGAAGTAGTTTCATCTTGTGGTGTTCCACCAGTGTTGGTCCATAAAGTGGAGTAATTGCCCTCTACACCTAGTATAATGTGTTGTATGTCCCATTTCTGGAAGTGTGCTTAAGTTTTTATGGGGAGATATAATCTGGTAAAGTCATAAGTTTGGCCTTACATGTGAGGGTTAATCTAGTATCGGATAAAAAGGCGTGAATTTACTTTTAGTTTGTAGTCAGATTACTGAGAAAATTGAGTACTGGCCGTGATAATTTTTTTATTTGCACTAACATACAATTTTTCAGGACAAGCTTTTGGGGTATGTCCCCTTCTTCAAGGTCCAAGCAGTACTCAATTGCACTAATACGGCTACAACAAATCAAGTAGTCAGATTACTCTAAGTCAAGGTGTGGTGTGGGGGAGGATTCGCTAAGTGAGATATGGGAAAAGATGTTTTAATAAATGGGTATGGTGGGTACTCAAACCATGACAAAGGAGGGAAAGTATGTGGGAGTCGTCAGTTTATTCCCACTGCGGGGTCTAGTTATGAATTGTGTAATAGCTCCTGAAACTCAGAGGAGTCTCTGAAGTGTATCGAACAGGCCCATGTAATGCAATATTTCGTCACATTTTCTTTAGCTTGATGGATTAAGTCCTCCATCCCTGCAATTTCCTCAATACGTTTAAGCCAATCAGTTATTTTGGTATTTCTCCAAAATAATGGTATACATTGTTTAGCTGCATTGATGAGATGGAGCAACTGAGATCTCTTCTCAGGGATGTTGAGCCCACGCAAATTCAGCGAGCAAAACTTCACCCATGAAGTGAGCGACTTCCTATCGCCACCAGTCATGTCATGGGTATTTGTGCCCGCCAATATGGGGGGGGGGGAATTGTTTGGAGCTTAGGTGAATAAAAGGATAAAAACCTCAGGTAGGGTAGTAGAGCAATTAAGTATCCTTCTAAAGATAAGGGCTGTATGTGGTGGGGGAGGGAGTATTCAACTAACCTTCTCTGCAATAAGGGGGTTAAAAACATTTAGTGAGCTGCCAGTGGAGCCTGGCCTAGTCGTAGGCCAAAACTATTCCACTGCACTGTGTGAGGGTTGGCAAGTATCTTACACAGAAGATACTTCCGAATAGCGGGCTTGCCTGCCGCTACCAGTCATAGGGGCAGGTGAATGGGGGAAAGTGGTTATGGGTAAGAGTAACACTATTAGTGAGATATTAAATATATCATAGTAGATAAGGTGGTATGTGTGCTTGACCATGATGGCCATCTAGACATTGAAGTCAAGTAGGTGTCCAGAATCAGGATGTGCGTGACAGGGCCCTGTCACGTCTTCTACAATTTAGTCCTGCACTGTGCATTGTGTGTCGTGAGCAAGGATATAATGTTTGAGACGAACATTTGGCCTTAGGATCGCTTAGTCTATCAAGGGTCCTACGATACTTAAACATATTATGATTAAAATATATCATGACATTAACCTTTTACAATATCCAAAATAATGTTAAAACATGTAAACCGTAAACCAGCAGAATCCTGCAACTGTGGGTGTACATCCCGAAGCAAGCTGTGTACAATACCAATTCTTCACCTCTATATTTACTGCCTCCCCAGCTGCATCCGCCTGTCCCACACTTACATGCTTATGATGCATGTGTACTAATGTATATCCTCCAAGTTGTGTATTCACTTGGAGAGTATATATATCAGAAAGCATGTGGTGCTTCGAGCTTAAATTATCAGACCCTTTGTCGCTAGTTCTGTTATATCAGTGGGCACTTGTTGAGCTTATAGTGTACCGTCTATCAAAACCCTGACGTTGTGTAATTAAACCATTCAATCGTACATCATTGAATAGATATAGGAGGAGAGATTCAGTTTGATTGTGTCACCCTTCCGCTGTTTATTTCCTGTATCTATTCAGATTTTTTAATAAAACCTAGTGATGGGTACTGACAGAGGTAAAAGGTGGGATTGTGGTCATTGTGGGAGATTGGGAGGCTCTAATCTGCATTTTTAGTGTACTGGTTTGCTGCAAGTTGACCGAGCTTATGCATCATGGACATAGGGAGCTTGTGTCAGTCCGAGGGGATGGAGTCTCTTAACCCTTGCTGCAGTCAGTGTGTAGAGGAGAGTCGTAGTTCCCCCTATTCCCTCCCACTTGGAAGCTATTAGGCTGGTTCAGCTATTACTAGTTGCTGTTGTTGTTTTGTGGGCTTCATAGATTGCAAACAGGAGTAGAAGATAGCCCCGGGTGTAGGAGATGATAGCCTCTAGACTGTCTTTCCCTGAATGTCAGTTGCTGGTACACTTTAAACCTGAATATGAAGTTACCAAAGGTGTGATAGCGAACACCACACTGGGTCAGTAAGTCCAGTGTAATGACATATCTTCGAGCTCCCACCCGTGTGTAAGGTGGGTATATACCTCATGTACAAACTGTGGGGATTCCCCCCCCCCCGTATCTCAGCCGGCTATACCTTAACCAATCCGTTATATGCATGCTATGCCGGGGTCATTTAAACATTACAGAGTTAAGTGGCAGTTCTTTAGTTGGAGCTTACGGTGTCTTCATAGGACATGGGTCGGTCATGCCATGGGGTGTTGCTGGTAAGTCCATTCGATGGCGAAAGTCAAAGATATTGTGCATTGTTAATGTACACTTGGTATTGCCGGAAGGTATCGATAGAGCTGGATTATCCTTAGTGTGGCTGGGCAGGCGCAGCAGGGGGAATTGTGCAGTACTCACGGCTATCTAGGCAGGTGATTAGTTCATCTGGCCAACGTAGCGTCTTCACGGCAATCCCTTTCGGATTGTTCTTGGGTATGAAAAGGAGCAATTAAGTAAACTCGGGTATGACATCAGTATAAGTTTAAGTTATTTAACTTTGCCGTAATGTGGCAAGAAATATCCTGTAAAAAGACTGATGATAAATGTGCTTTTAGTACTCCCTCTGGGCTCTCCAAGAGCGCGGGGAATCAGAGGGGCTAGAGCCACGATGCGCACCGTGGTGTGCGGTGTGATGTCTGGTGCCCGAAGGGGATCTTTGTCTACGAAATCTTGTGTCTTGTGCCTCATGGGCTCTTCCTGTGATGCGAGTCTCCTTGTAGTGGAGTGGCAATATTCAGCATACCAGTTAGGTACCTCCACCAGGGGGAGACCCAAGGTGTCACAAAATGAACACAGATCTTCCTGGACTTTTAGCAGAGCTGTGTGGCCGAAAGACAGGGGAAGAAGAATTTCCACCTATATTGTATCCCTTTTGATCACAGTATGTCCAGTAACGGTTTCAGGTCCCTGCGATGTTGCATGGTGATGCTGGATAGGTCTTGAAAAATCTAGATGTTTGTGGCCGAAAGACAGGGGAAGGGGAATTTCCACCTATATTGAATCCCTTTTGATCACAGTATGTCCAGTAACGGTTTCAGGTCCCTGCAATGTTGCATGGTGATGCTGGATAGGTCTTGAAAAATATAGATGTTTGTTCCTTCATATTGCAACTGTGGCCTGCTTCTCGCCTGCCTTAGGATTTCTTCTTTCAGTTTATAGTCCACGATGCAGCAAATTACATCTCTAGGAGGATCTGTCTCTCTGCCTTTTGGACGTAGGGCCCTGTGGATTCTTTCCATATATAACTGGGTTTGAGGTGGCCTGTTTAGCAGACCGTTGAATAGGCCAGTTACTGCGGGAGAGAGATGGTCAGTATCTATGGCTTCAGGCATACCTTGAATCCTGAGGTTATGGCGGCGGCCCCTATTGTTGAGGTCCTCAACATGGCACTGAACTTCTCTCAGTTGTAGGGTGTGAGTGTCAATCTTCCTCGTAGCCTTGCGGAGGAAATGATCATGTTGTGCTGTATCCTGTTCCACCTCATGTACCCTGTCAGTCAGAGCATGTATGTCTATTCGCAGTTCTGCAATGGCGGCTGACAGGGTATCTTTAATGTCAGTGGCAATGGTTCTCAGGTCATAAATATTGAGGTATGGCTGAGGAGGGTTATCAGTGTCTCCAGAGATCGTTGATGCCGATGTCTAAGGCATGGGTAGGGGCCCGGATTGTTGTGGAGCCGAGGTCTGAGGTGTTCTGTGGTGGGACGGCGCCATATTGCCCCACTGTGACTAATCCCCCCAGTTTGTTCATGGGGGGAGCGGGACCTCGAGGCTGAGGAGTGCCGGGAAGCTGTCCCCATCTTAGGGTGTAAGTCTGAGGAGTAAATACCTCCATTAATTGAGTCGGTTGTTTGGCAGCGGCGGGAGCTCTCTAATTACGCGGCCATCTTCCTGCCTGGCCAAACCACGCCCCCCATGTCTTTCATTCGTGTTATAGGTAAATGTTCAGTCATTTTGACCGTATACTATTGTATTATATGTTTTTTACTTTTTTACTATTATAGACATTCCTTATACTGTACTCATGATGAGTGGACATGTTTCATGAAACGCGTTAAGGTTCTATTGCGATTTTTCAAGGATGCCAAGACAGTCTGGTTTTCTTGCAATATATACCTAATTTTGGTTTTGTCATTATTGTACATATACCATCATGCATCAATACAATATCTATTTATGTTTTCTAATACAGTGGTTCTCAACCCTGTCCTCAAGTACCCCCAACAGACCATGTTTGCAGGTTTTCCTTTATCTTGCACAGGTGCTTTAAATCAGTGTCAATGTCTTGGTATTTTGGACAGCTATTTTATCTAAGAGAAACTCCCAAAACATGGCCTGTTGGGGATACTTGAGGACAGGGTTGAGAACCACTGTTCTAATATGTGCTTTTTATATGTCAGCTGGTTTTTATGACTTCTTTGTGATTCATTACCATGTACTGTGTTTTTCTGCGATTATGTAGATTTATACTTGCATTGTAATAAACTTTCTATACCATTTACCCCATGTTATTTTGACTCTGGGTAGTGACATGCCTCTTTTAAAGTCCCATGACCACTTTTGCTTTTTAGGTACAAAGTATTTTAGGGATAGAGGCATGTCATGGTGGTGATAATAGGTCATATCACTTGCTATTTGCCAATATTTGGGTCAAAGACACCCTGGTCCTCATTGATCTATTACGCCACCTACATAGTTCTATTTTTGATTTATTTTTGTTTCCATTTTTTATTACTATACTATATTTATATACAGTATCTCACAAAGGTGAATACACCCCTCCCATTTTTGTAAATATTCTATTATATATTTTCATGTGACAATACTGAAGAAATGACAATTTGCTACAATGTAAAGTAGTGAGTGTACAGCTTGTATAACAGTGTAAATTTGCTGTCCCCTCATAATAACTCAACACACAGCCATTAAAGTCTAAAACGCAGGCAACAAAAGTGAGTACACTCCTATGTGAAAATGTCCAAATTGGGCCCAATTAGCCATTTTCCCTCCCCAGTGTCATGTGACTCATTAGTGTTACAAGGTCTGCGGTGTGAATGGGGAGCAGGTGTGTTAAATTTTTAGTTTTATCACTCTCACTCTCTCATACTGGTCACTGGAGGTTCAACATGACACCTCATGGCAAAGAACTCTCTGAGGATCTGAAAAAAGAATTGTTACTCTACATAAAGATGGCTTAGGCTATAAGAAGATTGCCAAGACCTCTGAACCTGAGCTGCAGCACGGTGGCAAAGACGATACTGTGGTTTAACAGGACAGCTTCCACTCAGAACAGGCCTCGCCATAGATGACCAAAGAACCAGTAAGTACCAGTAAGTACTAACAAACATTTCCCAGAGGTAGCAATTTTAACAAACTTTGTTGCTGATTCCTACCTGTTTCTGCTCCAAAAAAATCTTTATTTGCGTCACCATGTCCTTTGCAGATTGATTCTAAAAAGGAGGTTTTGGTTCATTATAATCACCTTTGCATTTTAATGAGAAAAGTTGCAGTGCCTGCATGCCTTCAGAAGTATTTAACCCTTGTAGAATACCTTACCAAAAACGGAAAGTTCCTATTGCATGGGAGTGTCTAAAATCTGACTTGTATCGTAGTGTAGACTTCTTGGCAAATCAGTGAGCAAATCACGCAATCAGGAAATTAAATTTCTGAAGGTGTTCTGTATACATTGGGTAACACGAACTGGAAGTATGTCAATGTGTTTCGCCCCCCAGGGCATCATCAAGGATGTCTTTGATGACACCCCTGAGGAGAGGCAAAACGCGTCAACGTAATTCCAGTTCATGTTAACCATTGACACAAATTTCTGTCTCTGTGGAATGCACGCCATTCAGCTGCGAACTCAGATGATTTTTTTTTACTGATGCCTATTTTTGCCAAAAATCTGTAAGTTGCGCATTGAATGCGCTTGATAATTGATGCCAAACGTTATTTCACTATGGGTTCTCTCTCTGTTTCCCCATCTATGGAGTGTGGTATATCCTTCCTGTCTTAAAACGTCTCCCTGCAAGATTTTACTAAGGAACCATCCAGCATATCCCCAGATCATTTGATCAATGCCTTTTTGATCCCAGACTGCGAAGCTGAGGATCCGATAATTTTGGTGAGTGGGGACACCGAAGGTTGAGCTGCTTCACCGATTCAAAAGTTTTGAAGCACAATTGCATTTTTCACTGAAGCACCTGAGCATTTTTATATATTTTTCATTGGTGTGTTCCTTGGCCTTTATGATGCTGTTTGTTCACTAAGGTTCTCACTAAGGTAACAAATCTCTGAGGGCTTCACAGAACACGCTGTATTTATACTGAGATTAAATTACAAACAGGTGGACTCTATTTACTAATTAAGTAACACCCTGAAGGCAATTGGTTCCACTAGATTTTAGTTAGGGGTATCAGAGTAAAGGGGGCTGAATACAAATGCATCACATTTTTCAGATATTTATTTGTAAAGAAAATTGAAAAACATTTATCATTTTCTTTCCACTTCACAACTATGTGCCACTTTGTGTTGGTCTATCACTTAAAATCCCAATAAAATAAATTTACGTTTTTGGTTGTAACATGACAAAATGTGGAAAATTTCAAGGGGTATGAATATTTTTTCAAGTAACTGTAAATGCCAAAAAAAAAAAAACTTTCATGTTAGATATTATTTGGCATATAAAAGCTTTTATGGTAACCCAAGATAAAAAAGGAAAATTAGATAAAAGTAAGTATTGGGCTGTTTTCTTTGTACAGCAAGCATACATTAACAAACGATCAACAGCAGTAAAATTCATGAAGAGCCTTGTAATAACAAGGCCAAAGATATGTTAATTGATGGCAGCCTTCCCTTGGTACAGTGCACATACAGTAGATGGACCATAGCAGTGGAGGTTAATTTGTTGTTAACACAACATCTGCCATGTTACTGCTAAACCAGAAACATGAACACATTTCTGTCTCCTGGCTCTTTCTTAAGCTCAATATCCCACTACTTACTCAAAATGCTTCCAGAATGACCTATTTAAAGCTAAAGTTTAATCTGCTTGTATTTTTCCTTCCCTCGTTCCTCCCTCAACCCTTCATCAACATACTAATGGCATATTTAAATAAAACCTCTCTGTTTTCATTACATATTTTTTTTTTTAGATCCAGTGACATCATCACCAAATCTATGTGCTTCTCTATGCAATGTAGGCAGATCTTGGCTGGGGGGAGTGACCAGCTGGGTGCTGTACACAACTTTTCTGAATACATCACAGAACTCTACCTCAGTACTCCTTTTAAAATGTAAGTAACCCCCCTCCCCCCATCGTTTTCGGCCAAGGAAGCTGTTAAAGTCAGAAGGTTTTTCTATCTTAATGCATTCTATGCAGTAGGATAAAAAGCCTTCTGTGTGCAGCCCCCTCAGCCCCCCTAATACTTTGTTGAGCCCCATCTCTGTCCAGTGATGTCCACGAGTATCTCGGCCATTCAAGACTCTCCCTCCTGATTGGCTGATACACAGCAGCAGCGCCATTGGCTCCCACTGCTGTCAATCAAAGTCAGTCAGTCAATCAGGAGAAAGAGGGAGCCGGGTCAGGCTGTGGCCCCATGTCTGAATGGTCAAAGAGAGCTGTGGCTTGGCTCGGGTGCCTCCATAGCAAGCTGTTTGCTGTGGGGGCACTCAACTGGAGGGAGGGGCCAGGAGCACAGAAGAGGGACCCAAGAAGATGAGGATTGCACAGAGCAGGTAAGTATAACATGCTTGTTATTTTTATAGAAAAAAAAAAATTGACTTTACAATCACTTTAAAGTACAGCATTCACTTGTTCTTTAAGCAGGTTTTTGCACCTAAACGACCTCATTATATCACTTACATTTAAAGTGGTTGTAAACGTTTATTTAAAAAAAAATGAAGTTCAATTTTATTCTTACCTGCTCTATGCAATGGTTTTGCACAGAGCAGCTCCATTCTTTTCTTCTGGGGTCCCCCGCCAGCGCTTCAGGCCCCTCCTTTTCATCGGGTGCCCCCACGAAAAGCCACTTTCCATTGGGGCACCTGTGCAGGCTCGCTCCTGAGTCCCACTTCTATGTCTATTGACACAGGCAGCAGGACTCGGCCCTGCCCCCTGCTCCCGTGTCACAGCTTTTGATTGACAGCAGTGAGAGCAGCCAATGGCTCTTGCTGCTATCAATCTTTTCAATGAGGAGAGCGACAGCGGCTGGCACTGCTGCGCTTGTGCACATCGCTGGATCGGATCGGGCTCAGGTAAGAAAAAGGGGGGGTCTGGGGGGGGGGGCTGCAGCACAGAAGGATTTTCACTTTAATGCATAGAATGCATTAGGGTGAAAGACCTTAAGACTTTACAACCACTTTAATGAACCCCTCTCCCCATAGATGATGATAAAATTTAAGCATACACCAGTTAGGCCTATTATCCCTAAATAAAACTGTCCTTCTGCTGGTCAATTTTACAAAGGTGTATCCTATGCAGTATCTTAATTCTTGTAGTAAAACCCTAGCCTGTGCTCTTTATCTCTATTAAATTTGGACATATCCTTGCTCATTAAAACTGGCACGAGCCAGCTACAATGTGGGTGCTGCAGTCTCTTAATGCCTGTTGTAACACACCTGCCTGTATTCTTTGTCTCTAGTACATTTTGACCTATTATTCCTGAATATGTTCTGCTACTGGCCAATTTTACTCAGTTTTTTTTCTGCATTTTTGTAGTAAAGCCCATGTCACATACCTGTTTGAGAAGCTTGAGGTGATGAGGGTGGCCTCTTGCACAATTCCTGTCTGTGCACCCTTGAAGTTGGGATAGAGGCTGCTAGGGCAAAGGAAGGGCCCAGGTATCAGAAAGCTGGAACTTAAGACTTCAACTTGGGAGCGCTAGTATCAGGTGAGCAGAAGCACAGCAAGTTGGGCACCCAGAATTCACCAAGTTTAGTAGAGAGCAGAGCCAGGTCACAAGCTGAGTTCATTACCAGTCGAGCAGGAAGGCACCAAATCACAAGTAGGATCATGAGGTCAGGGATGAGCTGAGTTTGGCATTGTGCAGGCAGTGAGGTACAGAATCATCAGGCACAATCTTGGTCAGGAGTACGGGCTGAGATTGATAACAAAGTAGGTAGCAAACATAGATCAAGGCACTCAAGGAGCAGGACAAATGAAAGCTAGATCAATAACAGGGTCAAGCAGATTCAGGATCAAGGATAACAAGTAAAGTCCATTCAGCAATGATCTCATGCAGAGCCCTGGGTTAAGAAGGCTGCTAGGTGCCAGCATCTGTTCATCTACGTGCACGTTGTTGTGTGCACATTGTTGCCCACTTTGTTAAGTTCCTATGTTTAAAAACATGTGAAAGTTAAAGCAGATACTCTTGGGTGGGAAATCCACCATTTTACAGATGCCACAGGGACAGAAGGTGAGGGTCAATCTTCCAAAGGAGACACTTGTCCTGATGTCAACTGTCTGATGTTGTGTCTCCTAGCCAGGAAATGAAGGGAGCTCTCGCCAATGTAATAACTATTACCTAACCCAGGGGTAGGCAACCTCAGCCCTTCAGCTGTTTTGAAACTACAAGTCCCATGAGGGATTGCAAGACCCTAACAATTATAGGCATGACTCCTAGAGGTAGAGACATTATGGGACTTGTAGTTTCACCACAGCTGGAGGGCCGAGGTTACCTACCCCTGACCTAGCCTATCCAAAACTGAAAAATGGCCTACATTTTTAATTTAAGTGCAAAATAGCAGAAAGACAATGGAGAGGAGATGACAGAGATGACTGCAAACATTGTTTAAGGGCACATTCACATTATTGCATTGCGGTGATGTGTGTACAGAAATGTTCAGCAATGTATGTCACTATCATGGATGTAATGTGGCTCCCATCATGCTGAATGGCACTCCAATGTACCTTGCTGGTGCACTGCAATAGTGTGATTGGGCACAAGATGGTTAATGGAAAAGTTTATGAAATAGTTTTGAAGGCATGAAGGGAGTAGACAACTGGTATTTGTTTTTAGACGGTTAAATATGATTTCCATCCATTTTTTTGAACTGAGAATAAATTGAAGGCATCCTGTGACTTCCAACATTATTGGATAAAGATGCGCAATTGATTGAACAATCCTGGGTCCATATACATTCTTTTTGGTCATTGGATTAGATAGCGTTGTCTATTATTCCAACTGTATGGAAAACCCCAAAAACTGGGCTTCCCTATACCACAAACATTTTTTACTGTACACTCTATAAATATCACAAGAATACAGTATCTCACAAAAGTGAGTCCACCCCTCACATTTTTTCAAATATTTTATTATATCTTTTCATGTGACAACAATGAAGAAATTACACTTTACTACAATGTAAAGTTGTGAGTGTACAGCTTGTACAACAGTGTAAATTTGCAGTCCCTTCAAAATAACTCAACACACAGCCATTAATGTCTAAACTGCTGGCAACAAAAGTGAGTACACCCCTAAGTGAAAATGTCAAAATTGGGCCCAATTAGCCCTTTTTCCTCCCCGGTGTCATGTGACTAGTTAGTGTTACAAGGTCTCAGGTGTGAATGGGGAGCAGGTATGTTAAATTGGGTGTTATTGCTCTCACCCTCTCATACTGGTGACTGGAAGTTCAACATGGCAAAGAACTCTCTGAGGATCTGAAAAAAAGAATTGTTGCTCTACATAAAGATGGCCTAGGCTATAAGAAGATTGCCAAGACCCTGAAACTGAGCTGCAGCGTGGTGGCCAAGACCATACAGCGGTTTAACAGGACAGGTTCCACTCAGAACCAGCCTCGCCATGGTCGACCAAAGAAGTTGAGTGCATGTGCTCAGTGTTATATCCAGAGGTTGTCTTTGGCAAATAGATGTATGGGTGCTGCCAGCATTGCTGCAGAGGTTGATGGGGGTGGGGGGTCAGCCTGTCTGTGCTCAGACCATATGCTGCATGCTGCATCAAATTGGTCTGCATGGCTGTTGTCCCAGAAGGAAGCCTCTTCTAAAGATGATGAACAAGAAAGCCCGCAAACAGTTTACTGAAAACAAGCAGACTAAGGACATGGATTACTGGAACCAAGTCTTGTGGTCTGATGAGACAAAGATAAACTTTTTTGGTTCAGATGGTGTCAAGCGTGTGTGGCAGCAACCAGGTGAAGAGTACAAAGACAAGTGTGTCTTGCCTACAGTCAAGCATGGTGGTGGGAGTGTCATGGTCTGGGACTGCATGAGTGCTTCCGGCACTGGGGAGTTTACGTTCATTGAGGGAACCATGAATGCCAACATGTACTGTGACATACTGAAGCAGAGCATGATCCCTTCCTTTTGGAGACTGGGCCGCAGGGCAGTGTTCCAACATAACTACCACAAACACACCTCTAAGACGACCACTGACTTGCTAAAGAAGCTGAGTGTAAAGGTAATGGACTGGCCAAGCATGTCTCTAGACCTAAACCCTATTGAGCATCTGTGGGGCATCCTCAAACAGAAGGTGGATGGTCTCTAACAACCACCAGCTCTGTGATGTCGTCATGGAGGAGTGAAAGAGCACTCCAGTGGCAACCTGTGAAGCTCTGATGAACTCCATGCCCAAGAGGTTTAAGGCAGTGCTGGAAAATAATGGTGGCCACACAAAATATTGACACTTTGGGACCAATTTTGACATTTTCACTTAGGAGTGTACTCACTTTTGTTGCCAGCAGTTTAAACATTAATGGCTGTGTGTTCAGTTATTTTGAGGGGACAGCAAATTTACACTGTTATACAAGCTTTACACTCACTACTTTACATTGTAGCAAAGTGTAATTTCTTCAGTGTTGTCATATGAAAAGATATAATAAAATATTTACAAATATGTGAGGGGTGTACTCACTTTTGTGGGATACTGTATATGGTACCTATCTTAGAAGTGGTATTCATTGATGATCACTGTTATTTCACTTATATGCATAAAGATGCATGTTGTCATGCATTGAGGGTTATGTATTGAGTAAATTTTTTCTTTGAAAGTTGAGTGACACTTTTGTGAGATACTGTATATTGCTTAAATCAATCAATAGTACAGCAAAAGGAGATCCCTCTGCTGAAACAGAGTTGGTGAAAGGCCGTTAGCCAGCCCTGCACTACACCTTGCTAAGAGAGGGTCAGAGTTGTCTGCAAGAAACACAGTGGCAAT
Source organism: Lithobates clamitans (assembly GCA_037952925.1). Taxonomy (NCBI): domain Eukaryota; kingdom Metazoa; phylum Chordata; class Amphibia; order Anura; family Ranidae; genus Lithobates; species Lithobates clamitans. The sequence continues at coordinate 8,250,316 of JBBGZY010000292.1, read as the reverse complement.
GCTTGCTGCTCAGCTGTCGGCTAATTGCCAGCTCCTTTCTCTCTACAGTGACTCAGCTGTTGTGATATACTGCTCGTTAGTCCTGCCTACTTAAGCCGTCCAGCCCAGATGATCTCTGCCTTCGCCTTGGTCACATCTCTAGAGATGCTCTCCTGTGTTCCTGTTAAAGACTTACTTGGCTGACATTCCTTCTAGATCCTGCTTGCTGTTCTACTACGCTCATCTCTGGCTTCCTGATGTTTTGGCTTGTCTGACTATCTGTTCCGGTTCCAGAACTCTGGCTATGTTTTGACTAAGTTTACTCTATTTACCTTTTTATTAATATTATTAAACAAGTGTGATTTAACTGTACTTCTGTCTCAGTCTGATTCATGGTTTCTGACAGTAGGTGAAGGCCATGAATTCAGAAGATGCAGTCAATCCACTTCCTGGTAATATTTTTTCCAGATTGGATGAGCAGGATCACCGCATGGACCAGTTTTCCATGGTGTTTACAAAAGCTCCTGAGTCACACAGCTCACCTGGAATCTCCCACTGTGGCTGCTCCGGTACAACCTGTGTTGCAGGCCATCCCTGCTGCTGCTCCAGTCTCTGTGCAGGCACCCGCTTCTAGTATTACCTCTATAAGTGGTATGTCTGGTTCAGCTCCACTTCCCCAGCTATTTGGGGGCGATCCAGTCCAATGCAGAGGGTTTCTCAAACAGGTTGAGATATACTTTGAGATGCTGCCCCAGGCATTTCCCATGGACAGAAGCGAAGTAGGTTTCGTGATATTTTTGCTTTCTGAGAGAGCCTTGGCCTGGGGAAACCCTCTATGGGAGACGCAAAAACCTGCTTTCTTGAGTTACCCAGAGTTTGTGGCTTCTTTTAAAAGGGTATTTGACGTTCCCGCATGCTCCGCTTTTGCTGCCAAGTGCCTCATGTCCATAAAACAGAGTACAAGAGCTGTTGCCGATTACACCATTGAATTCTGTACTCTGGCAGCAGAGGTTGCTTGGAACAATGAAGCCCTCGTGGCTGCTTTTTCTCATGGTTTCTCGGATACCATCAAGGATGAGATGGCAGCCCAAGATATACCCACTGAGCTGGAGAAGTTGATCACGTTTTCCATCCCCTTTTACTTCAGACTCAGAGAAAGACTTCCTTTTAAGGAGCGCTTGCAGAAGCCTCCTGTACATTTGTCTCTGAACTTTGCAGTCCCACCCTTGCCTCCCTCATCTCCCATGCCTCCTTGTACTGAGTCAGTCTGTGAAGATGAACCCCTGCACTCAGGCTTCATGCGTCTCTCTGCGGATGAGAGAACCCTTATGCCCTGTACACACGATAGGATTTTATGACAACAAAAAGCATTTTTTTTTTCCAACGGATGTTGGCTCAAACTTGTCTTGCATACAAACAGTCCCACAAATCTTGTTGGAATTTCTGAACGTCAAGAACGCAGTGATGTACAACACATAAGATGGGCCGAGAAAAACGAAGTTCAATAGCCAGTGTGGCTTTTCTTCTTGATTCCGAGCATGTGTGGATCTTGGTGCGTCGGAATTGTGTACAAACGATCGGAATTTACGAGAACGGATTTTGTGGTCGGAAAATTTGAGATCCAGATCTCAAGATTTGTGTGTCGGAAATTCCGATGGAAAATGTCTGGAGCCTACACACGGTCGGAATTTCCGACAACAAGCTCCCATTGAACATTTTCCATCGGAAAATCCTATCCTGTGTATGGGGCATAAGGAGGGGGAAGAGATTGTGCCATTATTGTGGCCAGGCAGGTCACTTTTTGAAGTCTTGTCCTACCGGTCCAGGGAACGCCCGAATCTTGAGGTCCTGTCACAGACAGACCTTAGGTGGCGTTGTTTCGTCCCCAGTTATACAGAAGGTTAAAGGCCCTGGGTTCGGTTACCTTTTCTTGGGCTGAGTCGGCTGCAGGCCTGTTCATTGATGCTTCCTTTGTATCGAAGCACTCGATTCCGCTGCAGCTGAGTGACACTCCACTTACCATTGAGGCTCTTGATGGGAGACCTTTACACCCTGACTCATGAGACTGTTCTGTTGTCCATGGCCATAGGGGCTCTTCACCATGAGATAATCCAATTCCAAGTTATTTCTTCACCTAAGTTTCCAATAGTTATTGGTTATCCTTGGTTACAGAGGCACAACCACTCTTTTGATTGGATCTGAGCTGAGGTGCTCTCCTGGTCACCACAATGCAGTAAGACATGCTTCCAGAAGGTAGCCAAGGTCCTGTGCACCTCTTCACTCTCCTCCCTGCCGGAGGAGTACGTGATTTTAGCGATGTCTTTGACAAAGGTCAAGCTGGTAGTTTGCCTCCACACCAGTCGTATTATTGCGCAATTGACCTTCAACCTGGTGCCATACCCACTCGTGGTTTACCCTTTGTCGGTCTTGGAGGCTAGGGCCATGGAGGAGTATTTTGCAGGCGCACTTTCTCAAGGTTTCATCTGCAAATCCTCATCTCCTGATGGTGCTGGTTCCTTCTTTGTGAAGAAGAGGAGTGGTGAACTGAGACCTTGTATTGATTAGTATTGATTATAGGGGTCTCATTAGTTTCATGATTAAAAATGCCTATCCAATTCTGTTGATTATGGAGTTATTTGACCGCCTCAAGAGAGCAACAGTTTTCTAAAAGCTTGATTTGAGAGGGGCATACAATCTCATGAGGATTAAGGAGGGTGACGAGTGGAAAACTGTGTTAAATACCAGAACAGGCCATTATGAGTACTGCCTTTTGGCCTTTATAATGCCAGGCTTTACAGGAATTTATTAAAAATAACCTCTGAGATCTGTTGCAGTTATGTGTAGTGGTTTATCTCGATGATATCCTCATATTTTCCAAGTCCCTGGAGAGCCACCACACAGATGTCTGTCATGTGCTTCAGAAACTAAAACCTCGTACACACGATCAGATTTTCCGCAGACAAAACTGTGGACTTTTGTTCGAAGTGCGTTGGCCCCAAACTTGTCTTGCATACAAATGGCAAAGAATTGTTGGCCAACAAACACGAATGTAGTGACGTACTACGTGGTTTTTCAGCTCTTTAGCGCCACCCTTTGGGCACCTTCTGCTAATTTTGTGTTAGTAGAAGTTTGGGTGTTGATTCACGCTTTTCAGTTTGCGCTTTTCATTTTTGCGCTTTTCAGTTCGTTTCTGAATGTCCATTCGTCAACCAGCCATGTTGCGGAATCGGAGGAGATAACATGTTATTTATTATTGGCCTTGGAGTTATTGCTTTGACCCAAGTCCAGTCCAAGAACAGGAGGTTGAGATTTTCTTGGACCAAAAATTGGTTGCTTTATTAATCATGACCAATTATGTCATATACCTTTGCTGCGGGAGCTCCGGGAGAATAATCCAGATGATTTTCGGAATTATCTCCGGATGACGGACCCCTTCTTTCACCAACTCTTGGCATTGTTGTCCCCCTATATTAAGAAGCAGGACACATGCATGAGGCTTTTATTTTATTTTTTTGTTGAATAATGATTTGATTTGGTATATTTTCTATATTTTTGGATGCATAGAATGCACTTTTTGGTTAAGTTCTATTGGCAGATAGCATGTTTAATTTTATTTGTTTTCTTTTTCTAATGCACAATAAAACATTGTGGAGAATAATACTTGGCTATGTGTTTTACTTCAAATGACAGTTTTGGAGTAGGCAGTTACATTAAAAAAAATACAATGTAAAATTAACAAGGAACGCCAACATAGTTGTAACTTTGATCTTAAAAACTACGGAACAATGGTATTGTGGTAACTTGCACCAAAAAAAAAAAAAAACAAGCATAATAATATTATTCTTTATATCACTAGAAAAAAAAAGCCTTTGAAAATGCTTTTTTCCATAACTCTATCAGTATCACCAGCAAAGCAGCTTTATTATTATCCCATTAAAGAAGAAGAGAATGTGCGCTGCATTTCGAGATTTCATAGTTAGACACGTCACGAATGTTAATTCTTCATGACGAACGCTAGTTTACAAGACCGACCACTTCCAGCTCGTCCTTGCTTCCGAGCATGGGTGTTTGTACTTGGACTTTTGTCAGACGGACTTGTGTTCACACGCTCGGAAAATCCAACAACAGACATTTGTCTCTGGAAAATTTTAAAGCTTTCCATCCAACATTTGTCCGCGGAAAATCTGACAACAATTGTCCAATGGAGCGTACAAACGGTCGGATTTTCCACCAACAGTCTGTCATCACACAATTCCCATCAGAAAATCTGATTGTGTGTTCGAGGCTTTAGAGAGAACAATCTCTATTGTAAATTGGGCAAGTTGGGGAAGTGCGAATTCCATCGTGAACAGGTTAAATTCCTGGGTTATGTGATTTCCACTGCTGGTTTTTCGATGGACCCAGAGAAACTTTTAGCAGTCCTACAGTGGATCCGATCGGTGGGTTTACATCCTCTGCAGCATTTTCTTGGCTTTGCCGACTATTATCGGACAATTATTGGTAACTTCTTGTCTCTGGTCAAGCCCTTGACTGATATGACCAGAAAGGACAGTAACCCACAGAGTTGAGTCCATTAAGGCCTTTGAGAGTCTCAAGGCTGCCTTTGTTTCTGCTCCTGTGTTGGCACATCCTGATCCTACATTGCCTTTTATCCTTGAGGTTGATGCTTCTGAGACTGGAGTTGGCGCCCTTCTGTCTCAACATCCTACCTCTGAGAGCGCTATGCATCCTTGTGGCTACTTTTCCAAGCAGTTGTCACCTGTGGAGTGCAGTTACGAGATTGGTGACAAAGAGCTGTTAGCCATCATTTTAGCCCTGAAATAATGGAGACATCTCCTCGAAGGTACCACTGTGCCCGTTCTAATTCTTACTGACCACAAGAATCTCACATTCTCGTCTGAATCTAGACGCCTATCCCCCAGAAGGGTGCTATGGGCTCTTTTCTCAATTACAATTAGTTTCAATTACATTGTCTCATGTAAGGGCTGATGCTTCGTCACAACAATTTTACTCCACTTCCAAGATGGAGTCGTTTTCCGGTTCCTGTGATTCCTCCTGATTATATTCTGGCTATGGTTCGCACCAGTACCATTGCTCCTTTGGGTGACAAAATTGTTGCCGCTCAGGTCCATGCTCCTCCTGAGAAACCTAGTGACCGCTGCTTTGTCCCAGAGAGTCTCCGTACTGCCGTACCCCAGACTTACCATTCTCCCAAGGCTGCTGGCCACCATGGGAAGAATCAACTCTTTTGGGCCATTTCCCAACAATTCTGGTGTACTAGTCTACGTACTGATTTAACCGCCTTCGTATCTGCCTTTCCATGTGTGCTCAGAGTAAGTCTCCACGACACCTTCCAGTGGGCCTCCTACAAACCATACCCAATGGAGAGAGGCCCTGGATCCACCAGACTAAGGATTTCCATGTGGAGTTACCCAACTCCCAGGGCAACACAGTTATCCTTATGGTGGTGGACCGGTTCTCGAAAATGTCCTATTGTTTTCCTCTTAAGAAGTTGCCCACTTCTAAGGAACTGGCTTCCATTTTTGCTCGGGAGATATTTCGCTTACATGGGCTACCCAAGGTGATTGTCTTGGACAGGGGTAGTCAGTTTGTGTCCCGGTTCTGGTGAGCCTTTTGTGCACAGTTGGGAATTCAGCTTGCTTTCTCCTCTGCGTATCACCCACAGTCTAATGGGGCCGCAGAACGAACCAATCAGTCCTTAGAGCAATTCCTACATTGCTATATTTCTGACCATCATAACAACTGGTCACCGTGGGCAGAGTTTGCTCACAATAGTGCTTTGAATTCTGCTTCCCAATTGTCCCTGTTTATGGCGAACTATGGTTTCCAACCTTCCAAGTTGCCTGACTCGTTTGTTCCGCAGAGTATTCCTGCTTTAGCGTCTTAGATTGCTGGCAGTGCCTGGTTACCAGCTATGCAAAACAGACCTTAACAAGTTGGGGGTATTTTTTTTTTTTTTTTTTTGAAAAAAAAGAACATGTTTATTGATGACATGAGAATATTGTACAGATACATTACAAAGCATTCTACCGAAAAGTAGGCAAAAAAAAGGGTGGGGATACATACATTACATATAAATGTGCGTGTTATCATGGAAAATACAGCGATACAGATAGCCTTAGTAACATCAGTAGCATTTGTTATAGGTTTCACCAGATAAATTGGTTACCCCATCTACTACAGTTCGTGTGTCTATCGTGTATAGTTGATTAATCCGTGCAAGTGCTAGTTTTTTCCAACCATGTATCCCATATTTTGTGATACTTATTCGGACAGCCCCTGTGTTTGTACATTACTTTTTTATATGGTAGTACCGAGTTTATTTCCTTAATCCAGGCTTGTATCGTGGGAGGTTCTGCTCTCAACCAGTGTTTGGCTATTAATTTTCTGGCGCTAAAGAGTGATTCACTGAGGAGTGTTGTCAGGGGTCTGTCTTTATCAGCATCTGGTAGTAGCCCAAGAAGGCAGGGCTTGGGGTCGAGTTGCACTGGTGATCCCATGTGGTCATGGAGGAACTGTATAATTTGTGCCCAGAAACTTTGTATCACTGGGCAGGACCAGAGTAGGTGAAAGAATGTGCATGGGCTACCAGAGCATCTTGGACAGTTTAGGTTCTGGTGTGGAGAGAATTTTGCTATTCTAGAGGGTGTGAGATATGATTTGTGTACTATATATAGCTGGGTTAAGCGCTCGGGAATTTTAGGAGATGTGGTTTTAACATTTGCCAATATGTCTTCCCAGTCAGAGTGGTCTATGGGTCCCACATCGTCCTCCCATCTAATTCTAGCCGTGTCTATTATCCTTGCCACCGGTGTGGTGCGTAGTGTATTATAGAGGGTGGATATAAGTTTTTCGGGGTTTGATCCTGTAATAATATCTACCAGTGGCAGTATTTGTGGGTTGGGGAGTCCACAGCCAAATTGGGTTTGGAGTGCGTGTTTTAACTGTATGTAGCTAAATTGCATTTGTGGGGGGAGGTCGAACTCCTCGCTGAGTGTCTGGAAGCTTCTGATTCCGAATATGGTGGTGACCTGAAATAAAAATACTATTCCCTTGGCTGCCCATCTAGTGGCTCCTGGAAGAGAGGCTAGTTCTGTCAGCTGAGGGTTGTGCCATAAGGGTGTGTGTGAATGAAGGGAGTCGGTTTCAAGTAGCTGGATCGCCTTTTCCCACACATACCTGTGTTGTGAGAGTAGTAAGTCCCAGGCATGAATCCAGTCTGGTCAGAGTGAATGAGGGAGAGGATACTGTTGTTGAGGCACATGGCTAGTATTTTGGCCAATATTTTAATGTCAGCTTGGAGAAGTGAGATTGGGCGATAGGAGTCGGGTAGTCGGGGGTCTTTGCCTGATTTAGGGATTACTATGATTACTGCTTGGCGAAGGGTGTCAGGGAGAGTTTCGGTTTCGAATATGTGTTTATAAAGCTTAAGCAATTCAGGGGTCAGAATTTCTGAGTAAGCCGCATAGAAATCTAGAGGGATGCCGTCCCCGCCTTGGCTGGTGCAAGAGATGCTATGGCGAGGGCAACTTCATCTGCCGTGAGGGGAGCCTCCAGATCTTGCACTTGGGATTCTGAGAGCTGTGGGAAGGGGATGCTTTGTAGGAAGGCTTTAGTTTCTTGTGAGGTGACCTCAACCTTGGAGGAGTATAAGTCAGTGTAGTATTTTTGGAATGCTTTTGCGACCGCCTGGGGGTCTGAGAAGGTTTCATTATTTTGTGGGTTGACTAAAGTAACTGTTATTGGAGGGTTGGATTCCTGGCGGGCTAAGTATGCTAACAACTTCCCCGCTCGCTCCCCTTGCTCAAACATACGTTGTTTCACAAAGAAAAGTTTCTGTTTGGCTTTCTCATAATGAAGTTGGTCTAATAGGCGAGTGTGAAGTTTAATTGCAGCTGCTTTGTCAGGGGAGGGGTTCTGTTGAAACTCCCTTGGCAGTAAGTCTGCTTTAGCAGAGGCTTGGTGGAGAATTAGGTTAGAGGAGGTTTTAATTCTTCGTATACGGGAGGAGAGAATAGTGCGGACATGGATTTTGAATGCAAAAGAAGGAGGGGGGACACAGGGAAGAATGAAAAGTGCTGCTCACCCCTGATGATTAAAACAAAAAGGAAAGAGACAAATTCCCCACTTGGGGTTTTTAGGCAGCAAAAAAAGAAAAGGGTAGAGAGCCAATTCATAAAAGTGTATCTTTATTATACAAAAAACTTGAACACACTAGTTAAAAAGAATGAGCTCCCATAGGGTGTATACCAATGCATAACACTCCACACATACACTGTATATATATATGTTCATAACAACATGACATGTGCGTTGACTTAGGTAAAATGTAAATGGACCTGACGCGTTTCGACCTGTTCCAGGTCTTCTTCAAAGGTCAATTTTGCTAAAATTATATCAAGAAATGCATGTGTCAAAAAAAGTTAGTGTACATTGGAAACAAATACATAACATATCAATACAGCATATTTACCCAGTAATGAGTGTTCTAAGCCCAGGAGCTTCTTGTTGGGTAGATCCCTTTAAAATTAAAAGATTGCCCGTTCGCCTTCCCCCGGAGGTCTCATGGCATCACCGCCGCAGCCCCCATTCCCAGGGGGGGGAGATCCCAAGGAGATGTGACTTACAAGAGGTCACACTGTGAGGCACCCCCTATACGCAGACCACCCAGCCGGTCAGATAGGGAAGACACCTGCAGTAACAACCCAGGGAAAAAAGAATAACAAAGATGGAAACAGTGTATATTATGTATTGGTGTGCACTCCAACATAAAGTCTAATAGGTGCAAAAAGTGTATATATGTTTGTATCTGCTTGGTTATAGAAACCAGGGCTACCTATATCCACCCACTACATGGGCCGTGGCCCATGCGTACTGGGTGTATGTGTCTGTGCGTACAAGGATCCGCAGGATCCGCAGGATCTGCACACGTATATACATGTCTGTGCGGATCCTTGTACGCACAGACACATACACCCAGTACGCATGGGCCACGGCCCATGTAGTGGGTGGATATAGGTAGCCCTGGTTTCTATAACCAAGCAGATACAAACATATATACACTTTTTGCACCTATTAGACTTTATGTAGGAGTGCACACCAATACATAATATACACTGTTTCCATCTTTGTTATTCTTTTTTCCCTGGGTTGTTACTGCAGGTGTCTTCCCTATCTGACCGGCTGGGTGGTCTGCGTATAGGGGGTGCCTCACAGTGTGACCTCTTGTAAGTCACATCTCCTTGGGATCTCCCCCCCCTGGGAATGGGGGCTGCGGCGGTGATGCCATGAGACCTCCGGGGGAAGGCGAACGGGCAATCTTTTAATTTTAAAGGGATCTACCCAACAAGAAGCTCCTGGGCTTAGAACACTCATTACTGGGTAAATATGCTGTATTGATATGTTATGTATTTGTTTCCAATGTACACTAACTTTTTTTGACACATGCATTTCTTGATATAATTTTAGCAAAATTGACCTTTGAAGAAGACCTGGAACAGGTCGAAACGCGTCAGGTCCATTTACATTTTGCCTAAGTCAACGCACATGTCATGTTGTTATGAACATATATATATACAGTGTATGTGTGGAGTGTTATGCATTGGTATACACCCTATGGGAGCTCATTCTTTTTAACTAGTGTGTTCAAGTTTTTTGTATAATAAAGATACACTTTTATGAATTGGCTCTCTACCCTTTTCTTTTTTTGCTGCCTAAAAACCCCAAGTGGGGAATTTGTCTCTTTCCTTTTTATGGATTTTGAATGCTTCCCAGACCTGTCCCATCGGGGCTGTGTTATTGTTGGTCTTAAAATAGAACTGCCATTCCTCGTAGATGTCCTCCTGGTCCTTCAGCATTGATAACCAGAAAGGGTGGAGACGCCACGAGGGAGGCCCCGGCCTCAAATTGAGATACAGGGTTGCCCAGCACGGGGCATGATCAGATAAAGTTCTGGTGTGGTAGCCCGAGTCCGACAGGCGGGGAAGCAGTGTGTTGGATATCATAATAAAGTCGATTCGGGACATAGTGGAGTGGGTTGCCGAGAAGCATGAGTATGCACGAGTAGTAGGGTGATTGTAACGCCATGTGTCGTTAGTGAGAATTCTTGTAGCAACCGTCCGAGCCGGGTCGTGTCTGGGGGGGGGTATGTCTGGATTTGTCTGTGGTCTGTCTTTTTGAGGGTTCAGTACCATATTGAAGTCACCCAACCAGATGGCGGGTATGTTGGGATACTGCGCCATGTATAGTAGGCCTTCAGTGACTAGGTTGGAGTTATACGGAGGGGGTATATAGAAGGCCATTATGAGGTATTGCATGTTATTTATGGTGCAGTGCAGGAAAATATATCTACCTTGGGGGTCTGTGCGTATAGTGATGAGTGCGAAGGGGGTCGTTTTGGCTATAAGGATTGAGACCCCTCTCGAGTGCGGAGAGTGAGTTGCGTGGAATGCCCATCCTATCCATGGACGCTTTAATGCAAGCTGAAGCTGGCCAGTGATATGCGTTTCAACTAAAACTGTTATATCTGCTCGGTAGGTTTTTAGGCAGGTAAAAACAGCAGTGCGTTTAATTTTGTCGCGGACCCCTCGGATGTTCCAAGTAAGAAATTTCAGGGTGGACATAATAATTGAGAATTTAATTTTGTTTGGGGGAGTAGAAATGGGGGTTGCAATGTCACTCTTCGCACCAGAAGTATCCCATATCTTCCCCCGCTTTTCAGTAGGCAACATAAATGTACACATATATCCCTATATCGCAAGTTGCAGTACATATCCTTCATCATGTCAATAATAATAACAATTCCCTTACCCTCCCTCCCTGCCCTCAGTCGCCCAAACTTGACTGGGGCTTGTTTCCCAAAACGTGTGCAATGTAGATGAGAAAGTACTTCTAGCATAATACTTATGTTGGAGGGGAAGCCCCCTCCCCGTTCAAATGCACAATAACCTGATCAATCCTGGTGTTAGCCTATAGGGCAGCACCAAGGTTGATGTGACGGTCTCCCGTCGGAGGCGAACAAGTTCTGGATTAAAAAAAAACATCCAGCGATGGAGTACATGTGGTAGTGTTAAATTTACAAAACTAGTAAACTAATGAAACCTGAGTTCTTGCGTCGCTGTGGCAATTAAGGAGGAGAGATTAGCCAAGTCCAGTTCGGGCAGCTTGGAACAGGTGCGGTCTTGGGAGAGCATGTCTTCCTCAGTGTTCTCGCATAGCACAGTTCAGGTTCGGCCCGGGTAAGGAAAATTAGAAGGGGAAAAGAGATGTTAGTGTTGCACGTCCGGGCACGCATCTCCTCCAATTGGAGGCATAAAATATGGGGGCCATTTTCCGGGGGGGATCTATGGTGTGGTGGGCCCAAAACAGGGGGATCTCCAAATTTTCAACAACGGAGAGTAACAGTCCGTGTTTAGGGCCTCAGTATCACAGAGTCATTCTCCCCGATTGCCCAGTGATGATTTGCTTGAGGTCGGTACATCTTCCTTGGCAATCGTGTGTGGTATAAATCCTGGAACGTATTGTATGTGGGAAGCTGTAGATTGAAGCTTGCTTCTTTGGCGGGTCAGACTGCGTCCTGGGCAGGCCGGTTTCTCTGTGCGTCCAGACGATCCACCCATGCTGAGGCCTGGTTGGGGTCCTCAAAGAAGTGCACTCGGTCTTCACCCACTATGCAAAGTCGAGCCGGGAACAGCATGGAGTATTTGATGTGTAGCCCTCTTAGGCGGCGCTTGGTGTCAGAGAATTGCGCCCTTTGCTTCTGGACCTCTGCAGAGAAGTCCGGGAATGCTGAAATGAAGCCGGTTTGATATGGGATGTTTCCTTTTATTCTGGCCAGTCGCAGGATCGCATCACGGTCTCTGAAATTTAGCAGCTTCGCGATGAAAGTGCGTGGGGGTGCACCTTCAGGCAGGCAGCGAGCCGGCATCCGGTGGGCACGTTCTACCACGAATGTAGCCGAGAAAGAGTCTCTGCCATATGTTTTGATAAGGAGCTGCTCCAGTGGCCGGGTCTGTGCCCTCTGAGCCCTCCGGCAGTCCAATGAACCGGAGGTTGGACCGGCGGGTGCGGTTCTCGAGATCGTCTTGTTTCTGCGCCAATTGTTGAATCTGGCGTCGCAGCTCGTCCTGTGTGTGCTGCATGGGGTGTAATATGTCCTCCGCCTGCCCAACCCGAGTCTCCGCTTCGGTTACTCGTTCCCGGAGCTTGGTCATATCGTGTCTGATGAGTGATATGTCCACCTTCACCTCCTCTATCTTAGTTGTGAGTGTGGATTGACAAAGGGAGATTGCCTCTAGTACCTTTGCTGTGCCGTCCGGCTCCTTCTCCACAGGAGGGGGTACATGCGGTGCGGCCGAGGCGCCATCTTGGTTCTCTATGTCCCGCTCAGTCCGTCTGTAACGGTCGAGAGACGAGGAGGCTGTGTTCCTTTTCGGTGGAGACATATCGGTCCCTGTCTCAGCGGCAGGTTCGGTCAGGTCAGGGGAGAAAAGCAGGGTTTCTGGCTGCAGGATGTGTATAGAAGGATCTGCCACGAGCGGAGCTTCACTCACACACGTCTGCTCACATCGCTGTCCAGGCCATGCCCCCGAAGTTGGGGGTATTTTAAATGTATTTGTTTCAACTGTATATATTAAGATGATGTAGAAACCTATTTATAGTGAGGAAGCCCTATATTTAAACTCTTAAAGTAGAGTCCTACCTAAGTAGACCACAGCATGCCTGATTATATTTTAAGACCAGCTTCACACTGGGGCGATTTTCAGGCACTTTAGCACTGGAAATAGCCTCTGCTATGCGCCTGAAAACTAACTCCCATTCTTTTCAGTGTGTCTTTTCACACTTGCGGGACTTTTTATAGCGCTCCCAAGCCACCCCAAAGATGCTGCTTGCAGGACTTTTCCTCCTGCAAGCACACCGCCCGAGTGTGAAAGCACTCCTTGGACAGAATGGGAGGCAGTTTTCAGTCGCTTTTTAGAGGCTATTTCTAGCGCTAAAATGCCTAAAAAACTGCCTCAGTGTGAAAGTACACTTTCAGGCATTTTAGCGCTAGAAATAGCCTCTAAAAAGCACCTGCAAACTGCCTCCCATTCTGTGCCATGAGTGCTCTTACACTGGGGCGGTGCGCTTGCAGGACGCTAGGAAAAGTCCTGCAAGCAGCATCTTTGGGGCTATAAATAGCGTTCCCAAAATGCCCCTGCCCATTGAAATGAATAGGCAGCGCTTACAAAGTGCCTTAAAAGCATTTTGAAAGCACCACAAAACTGGACTTTTTTCCTTTTTTTTTTTTTAAGGTAACCTTGTCACATAATCTTAAAAAATCAGCCCTGCTAGCACTCAAAAAGCATCACAAAAGAGCCGTTTTAGCGGTGCTGCAATGTAAAAGGGGTCTTAATGGGCATAGGCAATGTATCATTCAGCTACACAGCAAATTTTACATCAATCCAAAATAAGCCCATTCATATGTAGCACCCTTGCTGATTAATAGGCAAATGACATTTTTTTGGCTGTGTAGTTGGTCCAGTTTTGAATTGGTTTCTCCCTAAGCTCAGTGGGGTTGTGATTTCTCACTGTTGCCATTAGGTGTCACTGGTGCCACTGGCTATAGCATGAGGTTTCCCTGACAGGCTGAGTTTTGAATGTTCATACTTCCTCCAGCCATTCCAGTAGGAGGTTCAAGCCACTGGGGTCTCATGAGGGAGAGTATAAATATCTGGGGAGGCCATGTTCTCCCGATGCCTGAGAAGGTGCTGCTGGACTGTCTATGTTGCTAGGCCCAAAAAGCCTGACAGAGGCATAGCATGTGCTGGTATACAGCCCTACACCTCTGGCCTAGGAGATTCACCAGCTGGGAAAGCTGCCATCTTTGAAGGTCTTGCTTCTTATTTAAATTGATTCTCATCTGAGTGCCGGCTGTGGCAGAGCTGGGTTGCCCATACCTGCAACTACAAAGACATGAGGCTCCAGTCTACTAACACTTCACTAGAAGGCAACAGGAAGCTAAGTCTGGGTAGCTATTCAGTGGCCTCTTGCATAAAAGACTATTTGCTGATTCAGGTAATGTTGATGCTTTAAAGTGATTGTAAACCCTCGATTTTTTTAAAAAATAACAAACATATCATACTTACCTCCACTGTGCAGTTTGTTTTGCACAGTGTGGCCCCAAACCTCATCTTCTAGGGTCCCCCGGTGGTGCTCGTGGCTCCTCCTCGCATCGGTAAACCCCCTGGGAGAAGAGGTCTCCCTGGGGGTTACCTTGCGGGCGCGCTCCCGAGTCCAGCATTTGCGCGCATAGACACAGAATGCCGAACTCGGCCCCGCCCCATAGGATGCATTAAGGTGAAAAAACACAAGGGTTTAGAACCCCTTTAAGGATTTAAAGGCTAGTGAAGCTTTACAGGATACAGCCTTTACGGTATTCCTGATTTGGCCATTTCTTCTAGTCTCAGGAACCAAGTCTTATCTACAGAACAGTGGAGTTAGTGTCCTTTTCTTTTGGAAATTGCACTTAATTCCCATGCCCTATACCCCTCACCAGTTACAAGTTTCATCTGCATTAAAACCAAAGACATCCCCTAGATTTTTTATTTATTTATTTCAGGTACTTATATAGCGCTGTCAATTTACGCAGCGCTTTACATATACATTGTACATTCACATCAGTCCCTACCCTCAAGGAGCTTACAATCTAAGGTCCCTAACTCACATTCATACATACTAGGGACAATTTAGACAGGATCTAATTAACCTACCAGCATGTCTTTGGAGTGTGGGAGGAAACCGGAGTACCCGGAGGAAACCCACGCAGGCACAGGGAGAACATGCAAACTCCAAGCAGGTTGTGTCGTGGTTGGGATTCAAACCAGTGACCCTTCTTACTGCTAGGCGAGAGTGCTACCTACTACACCACTGTGACGCCCACACCACTGTGACGCCCTAGATGGGGACTTTCCCTACTGGGAGTCACTATTGTGTGTGTCCTGGCATCCCCTGCATGAGGAGGAAAAGAACCTTGGTCTTCATCATCTGTGTTGCTGCTATTAGACATGCAGTGACTATATTTTTACCATCAGTTAACCATCATCAACTAGCGGCCCTTTCTGGGGTAACGCTACACCTAAGTTTGGGAACTTTTACAACTATTTCTAAGTTTGTTTAATCATAGTTTTTACTTTAGGTTTAGCCATCCTGTAAAGGGTATGATCAATTAAAGTGAAATGTTCATACTTCAGTTCATATAAAAACTCTTTTGTAGTTATTCTATAACTGCATCCTGCATTCCAGTCAAGTACACTGTACCAAAAGCCCATTGGAAAATTAACAAAAGATTCAGCCCTGCTGACTTTTTGAAGTACGAGCCTCTGATGTGTGCTTGGCATTCTCAAACTGTCTGTAATTATCTGACATATTTTTTTGGAATGACATAAACAGATAGACCCAGGCACATGCTCCTGGCTTCAAAACAATAAAAAATGCCTGTGGCTCTACCGTTCACATCAAAACACGGAAAGAAGAAACAGGCAGCAAATGTTTACTATTACAAGTTGTACAATGTTTGCTCAAAAAAGCGACTTTTCTCTGGCCAAGGGTCCTATTTATGTTTTTAAACAGCTTGTTCTGAGAAGGAAGACACCTGGTCCTGGAAAGAAAAAAACAGTTTTAATGACCCTTGAGATTGTGGAGTGACCTGCCGATGAAGGATCAATTTTTTGTATTGTGCAAACCTTTCCAGGCATGAACTAAATCAGTGGAGGATTGATGTGAAGTAAGTTTGTGATTTCTTGCATTTGAACGTTTTTTTGTACCTTCATTGTTGACGGAATGTAGTGGTTTGCATTATTTTATATTTCTAAGTGGTGTACATATGCTTTACATTAAAATCATGTGTCTCATGTGGAATAGATTTACTGTATGTAGTAAAAAAAAGTGTAAGTTCAGAGCCTTTGGTTCATTAAGTTCCTTCCCATGACCTGGCAATGTCCAAAGGTATGTGGCTGAAGGTGGAAAATTGCCACTAGTGCAATATTGTAAAACCTGCGCTCCAAATGTCATGCCACTAGAAAATGCTGTGCATGTTTTTATGCTAATGGTGTCATAATGTTAAAATTCCATGACACTATTGGGTTGATTTACTAATGGCAAATAGACTATGCACTTTGCAAAGTGCAGTTGCACTCTGCAACTGCAGTTGCTCCAGAGCGTAGTAAATGAGGTAAAGCTTCACTTTGTAAAGAACACCCAATCATGTGCAAGGAAAATTAAAAAAACTGCATTTTTGCTTGTGTGTGATTGGATGATGGAAGTCAGTGGAGTTCTGCTCATTTAGTAAGCTCCTGAGCAACTGCTCTTGCAGAGTGCAACTGCAAAGTGCACAGTCTATTTGCCATTAGTAAATAAATCCCCATGTGTCATGTGTTTTTCTGATGCAAGGAGGTAGTGTTGGGGTAACAGGGTACCAGTATCACTACTCATCTTCTTCTCCCTGCCTTTAAAGTGCAAATATGTGAAATTACCCTCACTATAGATAATGTGATAGGTAGCTAAATAGCAATCTACAGTCTTCATTACTATAAAATTTTGCTTAGTCTTCCTTTGTGACAGACCCTCCCGGGACTGGGGCTTTTGGAGGGGACTGCAGGGTAGCCTCATGTCTACTGACTATGGGCCCTGGCTTTTGAGGGGGCTCTATTCTTTGGGGGGTGTGTGCCTGGGGGCTTTTGGAGTGGTTTTGCTTCAGAATCAGGTCCATTTCTCTTCAAAAACACACAGACTTTGGGAACTTAGGATCTGGATACAGATTTGTGGCCTCTGTGCCCAAACCAGCATTGACTGCTTCAACCCCCCCCACCCTTGCGGACTCAGCAACTCAGGTGAGATGCTAACATAATCAGCTCAAAACAACCCGATTCTTAGGTCTCCTGCTATAATCTGCTTACTAAGGTGTCTTTCTCTCATGGTATAATTTCCCTATTATGTGACTCCTAGATGTAAATTCCAATTGTTAAATGAGTCACCTATTGTTTCTGTTTGTCTGCTAATCCTCTTGGAGATGTGACTAGCATTGTGTCTGCTTTACCCTGTTACCGAACCATTGTGGAATGTTTATGTTAGCTGTTCATTAGATGTACTGTTAGATCTACTGATATTACTGTTTACAGTTTGCATTGTTTAGGATAATGTGATCAAGCCCTTACCGGATTTTGTGTGGTATCAATTCTGTGTTAATTTACAATAAAGTCCATTTTAGTTTGCACCCAAGCTAGTGTCGTCTAGCTCTTGGGTGCAATATTCAGCTATTTTACCTGGTTCCTGGTTCCAGAGTGGATGAAGCTGTCTCTTGACGGAGGCACCGAGGCTGGGCGCCAGTCAGTCCGTCACATCCTTGATTTATTAGTATTATGTAAGGTAGATAATAATCTATAGACACTTTAAAATAGTACTCAACTCCAACCCCCCACCTGTTTTTTTACATCTATTCCTGTATTCTCTTCAAAAGATATACTCATCCGCACAGTGAATCCAGCGCTGTCCCACTGCAACTCGCTGTTTGGGTGCCTTACAGCAGGCCCTATTGCTCTATCTTGGTCCTTCTTCAGCTGGCTGCCTCTTGTGGGTACAGCCCCCCCCCCCCCAGCCCACTATGTGTGCCAATCATGCAGCCTCCTGGAAGATTTGATGTAAGTATCCCAGGAGGCTGAAGGGCCAGTGACACATCATTCTGGCCTAGGCTGGTATGGTGGCAGGGCCAAAAAGAAATTAAAACAGAACTAATTGCATTTTGAGAAATAAGTTTCACTTTAAAGTAAACCTGTCAGTGTACTGAACAGGTAGCAGCAATGTAAAGCAAGCACAAATTCTTGATATCACTGCCCCCACCTTCATCTATCTCAACTTCCTATTCTCCTATCACTATTATGGACAGCCTAACTGGGCAGTAGAAACCAAGAGTGGTGGGAGTTGAATGCATAGTGTGATGGTTGTTTAGGGGCAAATTCTCGGGCTCCACACATCCATTAATAGCGAAACCACCGGCAACAAAAGTGAGTACACCCCTAAGTGAAAATGTCCAAATTGGGCCCAATTAGCCATTCTCCCTCCCCGGTGTCATGTGACTCATTAGTGTTACAAGGTCTGAGGTGTGAATAGGGAGCAAGTGTGTTAGGCCCCTTTCACACAGGCGGATAGAATTCAGCTTTTATCTGCAGATAGATGAAGTTATCTACCACACCTAAACAATGCTTTCCTATGGCCCCATTCACACACTGCGTTTAGTGGCGGTTTCGTTACATGGGTTTTGTGTGGTTAGAAAAAATGTATTTGACTTGCGTCCAGGACAGATTTATCGCAGCTATCTGTACATAACCGCAAGTAATTGCAGTATGCTATTTCACCTGCTGATAGCAGTGGCAACAAGGAAAGAAAAACAACAGGAAGCACATCAGAAATGGCAAGAATGTTTCACCACAGGTAAATGCAGCCGCATGTAAACACACATAATTGCCGCTAATTGCAATGTACAACTGCAAGTGATCGCTGTGCCTGAAGTCTTGGAATTTCAAAATAAGAAAATGTGCTTTTAACAGTGGCAAGACAGCCACCCGTGAGAAAGAGGCCTTAAATTTGGTGTTATCGCTCTCACTCTCTCATACTGGTCACTGGAAGTTCAACATGATACACCTCAAGGCAAAAAACTCTCTGAGGATCTGAAAAAAAGAATTGTTGCTCTACATAAATATGGTCTAGGCTTTAGGAAGATTTCCAAGACCCTGAAACTGATCTGCAGCATGGTGGCCAAGACCATACAGCGGTTTAACAGGACAGTTTCCACTCAGAACAGGCCTCACCATGATCAACAAAAGAAGTTGAGTGCACATGCTCAGTATCATATCCAGAGGTTGTCTTTGGGAAATAGACGTATGAGTGCTGTCAGCATTGCTGCAGAGGTTGAAGGGGTGGGGCTCTGCCTGTCAGTGCTCAGACCATACGCTGCACACTGCATCAAATTGGTCTGCATGGCTGTCGTCCCAGAAGGAAGCCTCTTCTAAAGATGATGTACAAGAAAGCCCGCAAACAGTTTGCTGAAGACAAGCAGACTAACGACATGGTTTACTGGAACCATGTCCTGTGGTCTGACAAGACCAAGATAAACTTATTTGGTTCAGATGGTGTCATGTATGTGTGCAGCAACCAGGTGAGGAGTACAAAGACAAATGTGTCTTGCCTACAGTCAAGCATGGTGGTGGGAGTGTTATGGTCTGGGGCTGCATGAGTGCTGCTGGCACTGGGGAGAATCAGTTCATTGAGGGAACCATGAATGTCAACGTGTACTGTGGCATACTAAAGCCATGCATGATCCCCTTTCTTCGGAAACTGGGCCGCGGGGCAGTATTCCAACATGATAACTACCCCAAACACACCTCCAAGATGACCACTGCCTTGCTAAAGAAGCTGATGGTAAAGGTGATGGCCTGGCCAAGCATGTCTCCAGACCTAAACCCTATTGAGCATCTGTGGGGCATCCTCAAACGGAAGGTGGAGGAGCGCAAGGTCTCTAACATCCACCAGCTCAGTGATGTCATCATGGAGGAGTGGAAGAGGACTCTAGTGGCAACCAGTGAAGCTCTGGTGAACTCCATGCCCAAGGGGGTTAAGGCAGTGCTCGAAAATAATGGTGGCCACACAAAACACTGACACTTTGGGCCCAATTTGGACATTTTCACTTAGAAGTGTACTCACTTTTGTTGCCAGCGGTTTAGACATTAATGGCTGTGTGTTCAGTTATTTTGAGAGGACAGCAAATTTACACTGTTATACAAGCTTTATACTCACTACTTTACATTGTAGCAAAGTGTCATTTCTTCAGTGTTGTTACATGAAAAGATATAATAAAATATTTACAAACATGTGAGGGGTGTACTCACATTTGTGCGATACTGTATATGGAACCTATCTTAGAAGTGGTATTCATTGACGATCACTGTTATTTCACTTATATGTATAAAGATGCATGTTGTCATGCATTGAGGGTTATGTATTGAGTACACTTTTACTTTGAAAGTTGAGCAACACCTTTTTTAGTTTACACATTTTACGTGGTGAAGGGATTGTACATTTCAGTGATAGCAGCAACTAGTGGTAGCTTAGTTTTTTTGCCATTCATCACATGTATTTGGTATTTACTATACTTATTGGTTTGAGCACAAATGTATTGCATTTGTGTATTTATTTGTATTCCTGGAGTTTCCAGATTTAAAGTTAAGTGAGGCTTAAAATTAAGTTAGGCTCAGAACAGAAGTGAGTCTGAGAAGAGAAAATAGGCTGAAAAGAACAGAAAAGCTTAAAAAGGCCCAAAAGAGAACTATACCGAACAAAGAATAGAAAGCCTTGGAAGGGATGAGATTCTAATGAGAAAAAAATATATACAAGAAAAAACACTTGGAAGAAAAACCTGGCTTAGAAGAAAAATGGATTTCAGAAGAGAAAAAAGATTCTCTGTCATTGGATTACAGCGTGTTTTATTGACCATTTAAAGAAAGAGAAAGAAAATAAAACACATTTGTAAACACAATGTATTTCCTTTAAAGATTTTATTTCTATGGATTTTTGTCTTCCTCTGTCCATTTTTAATTCAAAAATGTTATAAACCTACATCAGCTTGTATCATATCTATGTTCACATTAATAAAAGTAGAGTTGTCACGGGGAAACCCAATGCCCTGTCCACAAAACCAGAATTTATAATCTATTTTTTTCATAAAAATGTCAACCGATTTGTGTGGTACGAAATGTAATTTTTATTCCGCATATTTCTCTAGCTCAAAATTGCTTCTGCTAAAAAGAGATTGCACTTTAGACGCATGTTATTTTCTTGTTAAAATGGAGCTATTAAATTGAAAGACTAAGCTGTATTTTACAATCAATACATTGACTTTTGTATGTTGACCTATGCTTTGTCTGAGCCAATATTAACTGCAGTTGTTCAATAGAATATTGTTCATTTTAGGAACAATCGATGCCAGTGAGTTTTGATGTCTTTCAGGTTTCATAATACATCACACTGTATAATTAGAACACAACACAATAATGAAGTGCATCAAGACGAATTATGGTTTTGTGTTGAGACATGTCAAAAAGCTTAAAACTGCATGACCTGCACCTGCAATATCAGCTTTAATTTGAAAATAGTTAAAATTGATACAGTACATTGTGAACTAAACAGGCATCCGTCTGTAAATTTGTTCTGCGCTGGTTTATAATGAATGCACATACAGTATATACTGTATATACTATATATATATATATATATATATATATATATATATATATATATATATATATATATACATACAGTGGGGACGAAAAGTATTCAGACCCCCTTAAATTTTTCACTATTTGTTATATTGCAGCCATTTGCTAAAATAAATTAAGTTCATTTTTTTTCCTCATTAATGTAAACACAGCACCCCATATTGACAGAAAAACGCAGAATTGTTGACATTTTTGCAGACTTATTAAAAAAGAAAAACTGAAATATCACATGGTCCTAACTATTCAGACCCTTTGCTGTGACACTCATATATTTAACTCAGGTGCTGTCCATTTCTTCTGATCATCCTTGAGATGGTTCTACACCTTCATTTGAGTCCAGCTGTGTTTAATTATACTGATTGGACTTGATTAGGAAAGCCACACACCTGTCTATATAAGACCTTATCCCCACTCACCAGATCCATTCACCCCAGAGGGGTAATTCGCATGCAAATGTAGCCTCTACGATCTCCCTGCCAGCGTAAAGGATGGGTTCACGAGGTGGTCCACAGCATACACAGAAGCATGGAACTTAGTTACTCATTACCTCCTCTGCCGCCAGATCCAGCAATGTCTTCACTCTGCATGATGCAGAGTGAAGATTTTTTCACAACTATGGACTGCATGCGAATTACCCCTCTGGGGTGAATGGATCTGGTGAGTGGGGATCCTTGAGGGGGAGCACCAAGTCATCAAGTCAACAGGACGTTGAATGCACTCAAGTCACGTGTTTCAGTTTAATGTCTATTTTTATTTTTTATTTTTCACCACGGTGAAGATTTTTTCACAACTATGGACTGCCTATTAATGTTACAAATACTTTACAAAATAGATCAAGAGTTCTAACTAACTCAAGGTTTAAAATTAACTTAAAGTTTCTGTTCACTGACACGTTATGGTCACTTATATGCTTATTGTAATTGTTGATATTTTGAGGCTATCATCACCTATATACTTTTCACAGGAGTATTAATATATACCCCTAAAGTGGGTGCACGTATATGCAAGATTACACTTTACAAGTTACTATGTATGGTTTCATGCACATTAAATGTATGTAAACTCAGGGTAGGCTTACCCACCAATATGATCACATATGGTGAAGAGGTTGTAACTATTTTATGATTTCCCAACACTTTATACTTACTTTTAACTTTGAATCTGCATACTCACCTTTGATGTACATTCCCCATAGGGAGTGTCGCTTGCATACCACTGTCAGGTATCCTGTTTACTTCGGGGGGCAACCCGGCCTGGAGCCAGGGTGCCGTTTTTTATAATATAGTCATTTTTTCTTAGCATTGTTTTCATCACTTTTTTTTCTTTTTCTTCTCATCCGCAAAAATTAGCCCTAGGGAGCGCCATTACCTCCTTTTTTATATATACATCTAGTCTGAAGCACCTTCGGGGTGTCTCTTCAGGGGGGCTGCATACCTACACATTGTCCTAAGCGCAGTCATTACACTTTACACAATAGGTGTATATTGATTGGTTTGCGCAAGTTATAGCGTCTACAAACTATGGGAAAGATTTATGGCATTTTTATGGCATTTTGATTATTATTATTTTTTTTTTACTAGTAATGGCTGTGATCTGCGGTTTTTAGCGGTACTGCAACATTGCGGCGGACAGATCGGACACTTTTGACACATTTTTGGGACCATTGACATTTATACAGGGATCACTGCTAAAAAAATGCACTGATTACTGTGTAAATGTCACTGGCAGGGAATGGATTAATTGTGTGTTCCCTGGGTGTGTTCTAACTGTGAGGGGACAGGACTGACTTTGTTCCTACTTAGTAGGAACAAACGATATATCTCTTCTCTTCTGACAGAACAGGGATTTGTGTGTTTACACACACAAATCCCTGTTCCTGCTCTTGTGCATGTGATCGCCCGTACCCATATGGTGATTCATGGGAATGGACCAGTTTGCCGCCGTATATCGGCATGTGCCGGTCGGCAAGTGGTTAATAAAAGCCAAAATATAAGTTTATTAAATGATCTGATACACAACTCTTCCACCTGGTGCTTCCAAACTTTTACATGTTTCACTCCCACATGGAGCTTTGAATAAGCTCCTTGTGGGAGTGAAACATGTTAGAGTAAAAAAAAAAAATCACTGCTTGCTCTGCTAGAACGCTGCTCCAGATACTGATACTCTCCTTAGTTCCCTGCAGTGCTTACTTGTTCCTCCCCATTGACATACCTGTAGCACTACCCCTTAGGGGCCGCTGGATTTTGGGTCTCCCTTTTGCTTGCACAGCCAGGCAACAGGTATTTTCAGCATGCACTCTGTAGACAGAAACCAGTCCAAGGGCTTTGTTTTGTTTTTAGTTTATTAGGGCAATCAACTTGGATGGGGTTAGGATAGTATGGGATATTCAGAACGGTGGTAAAGTAGGACTTGAGGACATGCAATGAACTGTCTCTGACTTTTAGGAAATGTCACAAGGCTGTGTTCCTGTGGGGCAGATTTTACAGCCAACAGGAAAGGATACATTCTACTTCTAAAATCAATAAGATACTCTATTGTCACAAAGAAATGCCAAAGAACTTGGCTCCAACTTAAGATACCCAAGCAAAGGTGTAGGGTAGCTGTAACAGGCTTTGAGCTGTCCCTTGTAGATGGCTAGCTGGGTATTGCACCTGGCTACTTCTCCTCTATAGGCTCTGGGTTGTAGGAAATTTGAGGTTACTCACTGCAAAGATCCTGTAGCACATATGGTCACTACTGAACAGGCCTCCTGCAGGTCCCAATGGCTCCCAGGGTGGTTCGGCTAAGCCTAGCTGAGGCTGAAGGAAGTCTCTCTCTCTCTCTCTCTCTCTCTCTCTCTCTCTCTCTCTCTCTCTCTCTCTCTCTCTCTCTTCTCTTCTCTTCTCTTCTCTTCTCTTCTCTTCTCTTCTCTTCTCTCTGGAGGCAGCAGAGACTCATGCCCTTGGAGCTCTCCCAGCTAAACTAACAACAGCAAATTAACGCTGGCTACAGTAGGAGCCTAAATAAATGAACCTACCATACACAGGGGGTGCTACATACCTTTATTACAGGACACAATAGTAATGTAGGGGTGGGCGTGAGTAACCAATGGGAACTGTATCTTTTCCAGTGCAATCATTACATTGCTTTTCTAAGGATATTACTTCATACATGAAAGGAAGGGTATTAGGGTAAGTGAAATGATTTAAATATGTTACTTTTTCATTGATCGTCTTCATGTCTTTCTTTAAACTGTACATGTTTCAGTCTCTATTGGTGTCATTTTCTACAAATAAGGTATCAAATGTATCCTGCATAATGTTTTATTAATAAGTATCCTTTATTTGTTCTGAAAAATTGTCTAGCAAGGGCGAGACGAGCACTGATTGAGATCTCTGTTCTGCTGGCTACGTTCATATTGATTGAACCTGCTATCATAATGCATGCCTTTCATTTATCTGCAAATGTTTGGAATTTTCCTATCAAGCAATTTTTTATTTTACTTGAAGAAACAAAGATAACTTTATTTGTATCATAATATTTATTTTTCGATTATTTATCACCAAGTCTGAGCTCAAGGCATTGTCTACCTAACCATAAATACAATTTTTTCTTTAGTTTGGCTCCAGAGCAATTTTTTTTTTTCCGCATACATGTAATTTTTTGCTTTTTGGAAATAAAATGTATTAATCCCCCAGAACATTATCTTTTCTGAAAGTAGAGGCCCTGAAGAATAAAAAGGTGATAGTTGCAAATTTTTGTCTCACATGATATTTTTGCAACTGTTTATTAAACGCAAATTTTCAGGACAAATCTATTAAAATGAGTTTTAGTGCAAAATCACACAATATAATACCCATTTTTGGTTAAAATATAAAATATGAAGTTGCATCAAGTAAATACATACCAAACATTCCATGTCTTATAGTTTGCATGCGCCCGCGATTTCGCCAAAAACGATGGTGCCCAAAAATCCCCATAGGTGACGCTTTAAAAGCCTTTACAGCTCTTCAGTTTAGAGTTAACTAGTAGCTCTTGTGCTAGGATTATTGTTCATACTCTGACGTTCACAGCAATATGTCACACGTATGGTGTATGGTATACCCTTACCCATTCACCAAAAAAGTGTCAAAATGTAAAAACCACAATAGACAATTTTTTATAATTCCGTCATTATACAGCGGCAGGTCGGCTCTCCTGGGCAAATCGCCATAGGTATCGGCCGGGAGCGCAGCTACCTAGGGGGCATGCACGCGTGCACCCTGCACACCCGCGGCGATCAGATTTGCTTCAGAACCGATCAGTCTCCAGGCCCAGGCCAAAGATTTTTGGCCTGGACCTGGTGATCGGTTCTGGTGAATGAGAGACTGTCCTCTGCCTGTAAGTGTAAACACAGGCAGAGGAAATTATGTCATCTCCCCTTGTGGAACTCTTTTTGGTTCCAGAGAGAGGAGAGAGGACATCTAACTGTGAGTTGCATAACACTACACCAACACCAGTACACGTAGGTACATTTGTCACCCCCCAATCGCCCCCCCCCCCCCCAGTTAACCCTTTCACTCTCTGTCACTGTGTCACCAATTGCATTTTTCTGATTTTTCACTGATCACTGCATTGGTGTAATTTGTAACACTAAAAAGTGTTGGGACAGTTAGTAGTAAGGTACCCACCTAATGAAGGTTTAACCCCTTGATCGCCCCTCAGTTAACCCTCTCACCCCCTGTCACAAGTGCCACTAATATAGTGTATAGATCTATATTCTGATCGCCGTATTAGTGTCACGGGTTAGCCAGTTAGTTGGTTAGTTTCACCGTCAGTCTTTTATAGCGTCAGGGTACCCTCATCTATTACTGAATAAAGGTTTTAACCTCTTGATCATCCCAGTTAACCCTTTAACCCCCTGTGACCAGTGACCATTAGTCTCACGGGTGATGGTGGTTAGTTAGTAATTTTTTTATAGTGTCAGGGCACCCGCCATATATCACCTAATAAAGGTTTAACCCCCTGATCCCTGGCGGGTGACATCAGTTAGGTTTTAGTGTCAGTTAGGGTCTGTGTTAGCCCAGGGCAACACAAAACACATAACTGCAGCGTTCACATAGTCAGGCCTGCTCCATGCGAACGCCAACAGTTTTTTGGTAGCAGGCTTTGACAATCAGGTGCTCTTTTTGCCTGGGAGTCTCACTAGTTGTTCCAGTAAATTTAGAGGCCACAATGTCCAATCGAAGCTACACTAGTGAAAAGGCCTACACATTTCTGAGCATGACAGATGAGAGTGAAGAGGAGGTCACCCATCTGTCAGATTCAGGCTCAGAATACGAACCAGTAGATAGCAGCGGCACCCTGACCGATAGCTCTGATGACGGAGTAGTGGTCCCTGCCAAGGTCAGGCATACCCGACCCCGTTCTTCTGTTGTTGCGGTGCAAGAACCGCAGGGCTCTCGTATGGAGTAGAGAGCCAGTACTAGTGCCACTCATCCTTCTGGTGAACTGGCAAGCACCAGCGGCTGGACTTGCCCATCCTAATTGGCAGCCCACCACTTCTGCATACCCCATCCCGTACCCCCCCCAGTCACTGGCCAACCCGGAATTCAGGTGAAAACAGTTAATTTTACGTCACTTAATTTTTTTTGCTGTTTTTGTGGACCACAGCAATTTGTATGCTGGTCAATTCATCACCGCTAATCCCCAGTTGACCCTTGACAGAGATTGGAAACCTCATTATGGTTTCCAAATGTAAGACCTTTCTGGGCCTATCCCTCCTCATGGGACTAACTAAAAAGAGTGAGTTGCGATCATATTGGTCCACTGACCCAATTCACAATATGCCCATGTTCTCTGCATCCATGACCAGGGCTAGATACGAGCAGATCTTGCGGTTTATGCACGTCAATGATAATGAACTCTGTCATCCTTGGGGTGACCCTGGGTTTAATCGGCTCTTGATCTCGCTTTTTGTCACAAAGTTTTGAAGATTGAAAAAAAAAAATACAATTGAATATGAATTAGTATTTTGCAGCTCTCATTCGTTTTTGAAAATTAAGAAAGAAAAGGAATTTTTTTTTTCTTTTTTCAGTTTTCAAAACTTTGTGACAAAAAGCGAGATCTGCAGAACACTCAGCATGCCTCTTAGCACCTCTTGTGTAAATTCTAGAAAATGTACCCTAGTTTATAGACGATATAACTTTTGCGCAAACCAATAAATATACGCTTATTTAATTTTTTTACTTGAGACATGTGGCTGAATGCATTTTGGCCTAAATGCCAATTTTGAGGTCTAAAATTTTTCCAAAATTGAGTTTATTGTATTTTTTTATAACAAAAAGTAGAAAATATCATTTTTTTTCCAAAATTTTTGGTCTTTTTTAGTTTATAACGCAAACAATAAAAAACGCAGAGGTGGTCATATACCACCAAAAGAAAGCTCTATTTGTGGGAACAAAAGGATGCAAATTTTGTATTGGTACAGCATTGCATGACCGCGCAATTACCAGTTAAAGCAGCGCAGTGTCAAATTGTAAAAAGTGCTCTGGTCAGGAAGGGAAAAATCCTTCCGGGGCTGAAGTGGTTACAACAAATTTCTACATGCTCCAATGATGTCTCGCAATGTCCATCCATCTTCAATCACGCCGTCCAATGGACGGGAGGCGTGATTGAGGATGGATGGACATCTAGCAAAAAAAAAAGTGCCGCCTCCGTGGGATGCCTCTCGGCAACTGCTGTCTCTTGCCTGTGCCAGCTGTTAAATAGGCATTGGCGGGGCCACCCGGTGACGTAACCGAGTGACCCATCCCCTTCTGACGTCATGTGACAGAGGGGGCGGAGTCATCCGGTTACATCAGCTGGTGACCCGTCCTTACCTATATAACAGCTGTCACAGCCAAAAGACAGCAGTCACCAGGAGGCCTCCCATGGAGGCGGTGTTATTTTGTTTTGTTTTTTCTTCTATTTTTCGGGTCTGTCGAGTGGCATGATTGACGATGGATGTACATCGCGGGACACTTTTTAAAAAAATAAATTGTCATAAACTGTCTGTTGTGGCTACTTTTGACACTTTTTTGGTGAATGGGTAGGGGTACAATGTACCCGATACTCATTCACATGGGAGGCAGGATCTGGGGGCCCCCTTGTTAAAGTAGGCTTTCAGATTCCGATAAGCCCCCACAGACCCCCACAACCACTGGCCCAGTGTTGTGGGGATGAGGCCCTTATCCCCATCAACATGGGGACAGGGTGCTTTAGGGGGACCTCAAAGCACCCTCACCATGTTGAAGGCAAGCGGCCTGGTATGGTTCAGTAGGGGGGTGCTCACTCGTCTCCCCTCTTTCCTGGCCTGCCAGGCTGCTTGCTCGGATATGGGTCTGGTATGAAATTTGGGGGGGACCCCATGCCAATCTTTTTTTTAATTTTGTGGAGTTCCCCTTAAAAACCAAAGGGTCTGCTATGGATTTTGGGGGGGCCACGCTGTTTTTTTTTTAAATTTTGGCGTGAGGTTCCCCTTCAAATCCACTCCAGATCTGAATTTTTTCCTTGAATTTTTATTTATATTGACGGTACCTGGCAATACATTACAGCTGCAAGCAAGTTTTAATGAAGTGTTTAATGAAGTGTTTTCCTTTAGAAATGTCACTTTTGCTTTGGCACTGTTCTACACATTGCACAGATGCACCACTTTACAGGCAGACTATGGGGACCCCCGAGGCATGATTTTTAAAGGAATATTTAATTTTTATTGTTTCACTTTAAGCATTATTAAAATCACTGCTCCTGAAAAAACGGTTGTTTTAAAAACTTTTTTTTGCATTGATACATATCCCCTGGGGCAGTACCTGGGTCCCCATACACTTTTTATGGCAATAACTTACATATAGCCTTTAACCACTTCAGCCCCGGAAGGATTTTCCCCCTTACAACTAGGCCAATTTTTGCAATACGGCACTGCATCGCTTTAACAATTGCGCGGTCGTGGGACATTGTACCCAAACAAAATTCATGTCCTTTTTTCCCACAAATAGAGCTTTCTTTTGGTGGTATTTGATCACCTTTGTGTTTTTTTTTTATTTTTTGCGCTATAAACAAAAAAAGATGGACAATTTTGAAAAAAAAGCAATATTTTTTACTTTTTGCTATAATAAATATGCCCAAAAAAATGTAAAAACGAATTTCTTCATCAGTATAGGCCAATATGTATTCTTCTACATATTTTTGGTAAAAAAAAATTGCAATAAGCATATATTGATTGGTTTGCGTAAAAGTTTTAGTGTCTACAAAATAGGGGATGGATTTATGGCCTTTTTATTATTTATTTATTTTTTACTAGTAATGGCGGCGATCTGAGATTTTTAGCGGGACTGTGACATTGAGGCAGACAGATCGGGCACTTTTGACACTTTTTTGGGACCACTGACATTTATACAGCGATCAGTGTTATAAATAGCCACTGATTACTGTGTAAATGTCACTGGCAGGGAAGGGGTTAACACTAGGGGGCGATCAAGGGGTTAAATGTGTTCTCTAGCTATGTTTCTAAATGTGAGGGGATAGGACTGACTAGAGGAGGAGCCAGATTGTTGTTCCTAGTTAGTTCTCCTCCCCTGTCAGAACAGGGATTTGTGTGTTTACACACACACAAATCCCGGTTCTGGCTCTCATGCCCTCAATCGCCTGTTATAGAGCTTTGAAGAGCCAACTTACCATGACGGCAATTAGTGCAGCAGTGTCATCCTGCCGCAGTCTACCTGCGGCAGCTGGTCGGCAAGTAGCTAAAATGAGCACTTTTTATTTTTCATGTTCGCGTCACATAGACTTTAATAGGGTTCGCATGTTCGCACAAATTTTTTGCCTGTTCGCATGGTCTGGTGCAAACCGAATCGGGTGTTGTTTGGCCCATCCCTAGTCCTGGGTTTAATAACAGTTTAAATTGCTATGTGTGTATTGATCATATTTCTTTTGAAATTATATTAAAGTGACTGTAAACGATCACCTTGTGAAACAACCCATTCAGTTAAAAAAAGGAAAGGAAAGTCAAACCATTTGTGTATAGATATAAAAAAAAATTATAAATACCTTTTTTCCCTTTTTTATAAGAGATCACATTCCCTCTGTTCTCAGCTGCATAAGAGCTGGAGGGAGGAGAAGTAACAGAACACTGAGCTTCCCAGTGAATGGCTGTGCAGTGTAGGCCTGCCAGGACAAGTCTGATTATTGGAGGAGAACACACTGAGTTCCCAGCATAGCTATAGAACTGACCATGGTGTGCTCTTCTGCTTATTGTTGTCAGTTTTTTAGGCTCCATTCACATCTAGGCTTATGGGGGCGATAATCACGGTAAAAGCATGCAAATAGAATCGCGGGATGCCCGTCGCCCAAAATAATCTCCTGTATTACTTTTGGGCAACAGGCGCCCTGCAGTTCTGTTCATGCATTTTTACCGTGATTGTGGCCCGACGAATCGCGGGGAAATTGTGCCGCGTTTGGGGTGCTATCAAAATCGATGGGCAACGCACCAAATGGTGACAGGACAGTGCAAGCACCCTTGATCAGTAAGCACTGGCGTGGAAAAAAAATCCCCCTGACCCCGTCCTGGTGCCATACTCACACAGGTACTCATTGATGGCCCTCTGCTGTGTGTGCAGCCGCTGCAGCATTGCTAACATTGAGTTCCACCTTGTGCGCATGTCATAAATGTCATAAATGAGGCAGTTGGTGGGCAGGTTGCATTCCCTTTGAATGTCAGCCAGCCAAGCACTGGCATTGTATGACTGGCGGAAATGACCACAGACTTTTCTGGCCTGCCTCAGAAGATATTGTAAGCCTGGGTACCTGGTCAAGAATCACTGCACCACCAAATTCAGGACGTGTGCCAAACATGGAACATGGGTCAAGTGTCCCTGTCAGAGGGAGGAGAGAAGGTTGGTGCCATTGTCGCATACAACCATTGCTGGCTGTAGCTGGCATGGGGCCAACGACCTCTGGGCATTTTGGAACCTGCCACTGAGGTACAGCACATTCCACAAATTCACAAAAAGGGGCAGGGTCTACCAGCTGAAAAGGCAGCAGTTGCAGTGCTAGCAATTTGGCCAAGCTAGCATTTAGACGTGAGCATGTAGATGACTGGGACTGAATTTCTTTTTTATGGTTCAGCAACTGGGGTAGGGAAATTTGCCTGCTAAAATCAGTTGGTGGTGTACTGCTAGCAGATTGGCTGCAAGTACTTGGGACACCTATTGCTATACCTTCATTCCTCTCAGTGCAGGTTTTTGAGAGGACTGGAGGTATAGTAGGGTTGAAGATCCTAGATGAGGAGCAAGGAAAAGTCAGCCTTTTTCTATGATGTGGGTCTTTCAAGTGCTGTTGCCAATGAACTGCATGGCAGGTCATCATATGTCTGGTCTAGCATGTGGTGCCCAATCGGTTGCTGTTCTGACCACGCTTGATCCGCTTCAGTCATAGGTTGCAAACAGCAATCTGCTGCACATGTGTGGAAAAAGGCCCACACCAAGGAAACTTTAAATGTCAGTGGGGAGTGAGCAGCACCCTGTACCTGTGGAGCTCTGAGGTGTGATGCAATAGGGTGGCTGCCCTTAAGCTGCCCCCTAGAGGACATTCTTCCTTATTGGAGTTGTGCCTCCTCCTCCTCCTCCTCTCAGACACCCAAGTACAGTCAGTGACCTCATCATCCCCTCCCTCCTCATCACTGGAGCAAACTTGGCAGTATGCTGCAGCTGGGGGAACATGGCTGCCAGTTCTTGTCCTTCTGTGGCACCCCCTCTCTCTAGGCTCACGTTACTCCCTTCCTCAACCTGTGAGCCAACATTGGAGCCTTCAAGTCGCTGCACATCCTCCATTAGCATATAACCGACACTGTGGTTGAATAATGGGTGGAATAGGCTGCTTTGGCAGCTGCGTTGGAAGGCAAGCTACTCTGAGCCTGGGTGACAGAGGATGAGGACAGCTTTGCTTTCCACTCCACCATCTCTTCTGCATGTTGTGGCTCAATAACACGGCCAGCAGCCGAAAAAAAAGTACAAGCGTGCCCCACTGCCCCCTGCAGAGGATGCACCATGTCCATGGCCACCACTGTTGGCTTTAGACACAGAGGCTGCTTGTCCTCTGTTAGTGGCATGTGAGTGTCTGCCTTTCCTTGGTGGCCTTCCAGACATGTTGTATTTTTTGTTTTGCAACACCACACTACACTGTATTATATACTGTGTACACTGCCTGAAGTGTATTAGAAGCTATACAGCACCAAATGCACGGTGTATATAGGCTACACTGAATGCAGAGTGTGTATATATATATATATATATATATATATATATATATATATATATATATATATATAATTTTGATACACCGCCTGAAGTGTATTATATACTGTACACTGCTAATTGCACTGTATATATACACTACACTGAATGCAGAGGATCGATAGATAGATAGATAGATAGATAGATAGATAGATAGATAGATAGATAGATAGATAGATAGATAGATAGATAGATAGATAGATAGATAGATAGATAGATAGATAGATAGATAGATAGATAGATAGATAGATAGATATCAGACCCCCTTACATTTTTCACTCTGTTATATTGCAGCCATTTGCTAAAATCATCTAAGTTCATTTTTTTCCTCATTAATGTACACACAGCACCCCAAATTGACAGAAAAACACAGAGTTCTTGACATTTTTGCAGATTTATTAAAAAAGAAAAACTGAAATATCACATGGTCCTAAGTATTCAGACCCTTTGCTGTGACACTCATATATTTAACTCAGCTGCTGTCCATTTCTTCTGATCATCCTTGAGATGGTTCTACACCTTTGTTTGAGTCCAGCTGTGTTTGATTATACTGATTGGACTTGATTAGGAAAGCCACACACCTGTCTATATAAGACCTTACAGCTCACAGTGCATGTCAGAGCAAATGAGAATGATGAGGTCAAAGGAACTGCCTGAAGAGCTCAGAGATAGAATTGTGGCAAGGCACAGATCTGGCGAAGGTCACAAAAAAATTTCTGTTGCACTTAAGGTTCCTAAGAGCACAGTGGCCTCCATAATCTTTAAATGGAAGATGTTTGGGAAGACCAGAACCCTTCCTAGAGCTGGCCGTCCGGCCAAACTAATCTATCAGGGGAGAAGAGCCTTGGTGAGAGAGGTAAAGCAGAACCCAAAGATCACTGTGACTGAGCTCCAAAGATGCAGTTGGGAGATGGGAGAAAGGTGTAGAAAGTCATACATCACTGCAGCCCTCCACCAGTCGGGGCTTTATGGTAGAGTGGCCTGACGGAAGCCTCTCCTCAGTGCAAGAACATGAAAGCTAAAAAACACCTGAAGGACTCCAAGATGGTGAGAAATAAGATTCTTTGGTCTGAGGAGACCAACATAGAACTTTTTGGCCTTAATTCTAAGCGGTATGTGTGGAGAAAACCAGGCACTGCTCATCACCTGTCCAATACAGTCCCAACAGTGAAGAATAGTGGTGGCAGCATCATGCTGTGGGGGTGTTTTTCAGCTGCAGGAACAGGACGACTGGTTGCAATCAAGGGAAAGAACAAAAAAAACTGTTTAATACTGTTGTTTTTGATTAATATTTTCTTTTATGTAATTTTTGATTATGTTCATAGTTTCATTTAAATCACCTGATTCAAGTGCACTGTTTTAATATGGTGTAGAGATAGCAATTATTCCTCACAGAGCTGCCCAGTGCCTCTTCTGATCCTTTGGGGGAAGATAAGCACCTGTATTAATAATAACCATGTTTGAATACCTAGCCTAATATACGTTACCTTTGTTAGGTGTGTGTATTTATGTATATATACATCTATATGGATACACATGCTTAAAGTGATTGTAAACTCTCCCCCACAACTTTGTCCCATGTAAATCAGCATAAAACCCCTAATGAACACTGCTTGTAGATATCTCCTTACTTGCTTAGTATTGTTGTAATCCTTTTTGTTCTTTAGAATGATGTCACTGAGCATGCCCATATCTCCCCTGATTTACGGCACACTCTGTGTGCTTGTCTGTCTATTATCAGGACTTTCTACTGCACAACACTGAAATCCCAGACTGCATAATCACTCAGAGCTTCCTACTACACCCCATGTGACCATGTCCTGGGCATCAGACAGCATTACTGCTGAAGCTGATAAGACTGACATAGGCAAACACTAGATAATTGACACAAGTAAATACTATGAAAAAAAACAAGTCAGCTATGAGCAGGGAAGCAGGGGTGCCATAGAAAGGTTGGATTGAGAAGGAGGCTTGGTTAACAGTACAGGAAGTGCTCAATGTAAGGGCGGAAATACACTCTACTGTGGACTTAATACTTAAAATGGCCCTGCCTTACCCCTGGAAACAAGTTTTTTAAAGTTTCTTAAACAGTAAGTTATATGCGATTTGGGCTAGATTACAGTGGTTATAGTTTGTCAATTACTTATTATAATGGACTACATGAAAAGAAGCATCAGATTACGAGAGTTTACTTCCTCTTTAATATGTAAATACTTTTTCATGAGCTTGCTGTACCTGGAAAATGTAACTTATAGACAAATGTTATTACCCTTTTCCCTTTCTTTGACACACAAAGAAAGCAAACACTGCCACATTGTTACATTTACATATTTACATTGGTATATGTTCACTCACACTCATACTTGGATTTGGTGAAAATAAATTAATCAGATCATAGACATCTGAATGACACATTAGATCTGGTATATCTTTCGATGTTTCTACATTCCTTATATTTAAGTTTTGTTCCCTGTAAGGTGAAGTCCTAGCAGATAACATAGATAGGCTGGGCCTCCCTCCTGTATTTTCTGTTTGAATGGAACAGACAGTTTTCTGTGGGACCTTAACAATTTGATCAAAATATTGTTTTATTTCTTTCTGTTCTTTCCTACACTGTACCACATCTGCATGGCATGCTTTATATTTTACATTTTAAGAACATGTTGTGATGCTTCCATTATTTTATTGGTATTTTCCCAATTATGAATATGCGATTTCAGTATTTCAATCTCATTTTCAAGAGAAGTAATTGTGGTAATTAACTGTTTGTAAAGGTGTCCAATTCTGCTGTAGTGTGACTTGCTAAACAGGTTATTGTTTGTATTTTTGTATCTTTGATTTCACAGAATTAGACCTTCTGACTACATGCAAATAATTGTGCATACAGTCCATGGTGTATTGATATGAATCTTTAAGGGTATTTATAAAAAAATCCACATTTAACTTTAAATTTTGGATTGGCATTAGATATTAGGAGGGTTTTGTACTCTGGTCCTCTCTGTG
This sequence comes from Lithobates clamitans, assembly GCA_037952925.1. NCBI lineage: Eukaryota > Metazoa > Chordata > Amphibia > Anura > Ranidae > Lithobates > Lithobates clamitans. The sequence goes on along the minus strand of JBBGZY010000292.1, from coordinate 8,214,720 downwards.
TCCGTTTCTCTGTTTGCCTACATAGTAAGCTGACCAATGCCTGTTTGCATAAAGAAGTGGTTTCTCATTATTTTCCTGTTTTGTTCTATACGCTGCTGTTAAGCCTAGGTCAAAGGGATATAATATTTTTAGCAATTCATCTACAGTTTCATTGTTATCTGCTGTTCCTTCTTTAACATGGTCTGGTAGGGAAGACCATGTGTCTAAGTTAACTGTTAATAGTTAGGGATGAGCCCGATGTTTGAGTCGAACGTAAGATCGACTCGAACATCGTGTGTCCGCCTGTTCAGAACAATTTGGGGTGTTATATAGAGAACAATTTGGGGTGTTTGCGGCAAATTCGAAAGCCGCGGAACACCCTTTAAAAGTCTATGGGAGAAATCAAAAGTGCTCATTTCAAAGGCTTATATGCATGGTATTGTCATAAAAAGTGCTTGGGGACCTGGGCCCTGCCCCAGGGGACATGTATGAATGCAAAAAAAAGTTTAAAAAACTGACATTTTTTCGTGAGCAGTGATTTTAATAATGCTTAAAGTGAAACAATAAAAGTGAAATATTCCTTTAAATTTCATACCTGGGGGTGTCTATAGTATGCCTGTAAAGCGGCACATTTTTCCCGTGTTTAGAACAGTCCCTGCACAAAATGACATTTCTAAAGGAAAAAAGTCATCTAAAACTACTCGCGGCTATAATGAATTGTCGGGTCCCGGCAATACAGATAAAAGTCATTGAAAAAAACGGCATGGGATCCCCCCAGTCCATTACCAGGCCCTTTGGGTCTGGTATGAACAATTAAGGGGAAAACCGAACCAAATTTTTTTTTAAAAAATTGCGTGGGGGTCCCCCCAAATTTCATACCAGGTCCTTCATTAAGGGGAACCCTGCGCAATTTTTTTTTTTATAAATGGCGTAGGGGTCCTCCCAAAAATCCATACCAGACCCTTATCTGAGCACGCAACCTGGCAGGCCGCAGGAAAAGAGGGGGGATGAGAGAGCGCCCCCCCCTTGAACCATACCAGGCCACATGCCCTTAACATGGGGAGGGTGCTTTGGGGTAGCCGGGGGCCACCTGGGTACGTAAATGGGTGTCCCCGCCCCCCCTCTGATGCCACAGGGAAGCCATTGGGAAGTCCCTGTGCATTAGAGGGGGCGGGGTCACCCGTGTACGTAAAAATGTGGCCCCGCCCTCAGTTATAAAAGAACTGTCATCGCGCTGAAGCGTCATAAGGCGGGTGCCTCCCATGGAGGTGGATCTTTTTTATTTTATTTTTCGGTCCATCGGCGGAGCCATAGAAGAAGATGAATGGACTTCATGGGACATTTTTTTTTAATAAAGGACTTGTCAAAAGGTGTGTCTTGTTTTTTTTAACATTTTGACACTTTTTTTGTGAAATGGTATGGGTACAATGTACTCGTTACCATTTCAAACAGGAGGGGCCAGGATCTGGGGGTCCTCTTGTTAAAGGGGGCTTCCAGATTCTGATAATCCCCCCACCCGCAGACCCCCACAACCACCGGGCAAGGGTTGTGGGGATGAGGCCCTTGTCCCCATCAACAAGGTGCTTTGGGGGGCTACCCCAAAGCACCTTCCCCATGTTGAGGGCAGGTGGTCTGGTACGGTTCAGGGGGGGCACACCCCATGCCATTTTTTTTTTAAATTTTGGCACACGGTTCCCCTTAAAATCCATACCAGACCTGAAGAGTCTGGTATGGATTTTGAGGGGGACCCCTACGCCATTAAAAAAAAAAAAATTGGCGCAGGGTTCCCCTTAATATCCATACCAGACCTGAAGGGCCTGGTATGGAATTTGGGGGACCCCATGCAATGTTTTTGTAAATTTTGGTTCGGGGTTCCCCTTAATATTCATATCAGACCCAAAGGGCCTGGTAATGGACTGGGGGGATCCCATGCCATTTTTTTCAATGACTTTTATCTGTATTGCCGGGACCCGACAATTCATTATAGCCGCAAGTAGTTTTAAATGACTTTTTTTCCTTTAGAAATGTCATTTTGTGCAGGGACTGTTCTAAACACGGGAAAAATGTGCCACTTTACAGGCATACTATAGACACCCCCCAGTTACGAAATGTAAAGGAATATTTAACTTTTATTGTTTCACTTTAAGCATTATTAAAATCACTGCTCCCGAAAAAACGTCCATTTTTAAAACTTTTTTTGCATTGATACATGTCCCCTGGGCAGGACCTAGGTCCCCAAACACTTTTTATGACAATAACTTGCATATTAACCCTTAAAATTAGCACCTTTGATTTTTCATGTTCGTGTGCCATAGACTTTAACGGTTTTCGCGTGTTCTAATTATTTTTTTGCCTGTTCACATGTTCTGCTGCAAACCGAACCTGGGGGTGTTCGGCTCATCCCTATTAATAGTAAAACTTTAACCTGATCTCTGGAGTTGGCAACTCCCAGCAATTTACATTGTTGTAAGACATTATCTGCATGAAATGTTATATGTTTCCAGAAGAGTATTCTTAGGTATCACAAGTATATGCAATAAAAAAGAGAAAATATAATTGCACAGTAAACGTTTGTTTAAAACCAGCAGCACTTCAATGAGTGCATTAACGTAAGCCTGGATTATCAACTGCCTGGATGGAAGACAATCAGCCGCTTGGGGCGCGGTGGATCCTCACACCGCTCGTTACAAGCTGCTGACTAGCCTCAATACTGTGCATCACCAACTCCTCCTATGCGTTGCATCACCCGATACGTGACTTTTTCAAGGTTACAAGCAGCTGATTGTCTTCCATCCAGGCAGTTGATTATCCAGGCTTACGTGAGTGCACTAATTGAAGTGCTGCTGTTTTTAAACAAACTTTATTGCGCAATGATGTTTTCTCTTTTTTATTGCATATACTTGTGATACCTAAGAATACTCTTCTGGAAACATCTATATCATATTACACAGTGATATTGGAAGTTCTTGATGATCAGATTTTGTATTTCAGTATATATGGGACTACTCCTAATAATGCTGATGAAGTGGAATGTATAACTAAGAACAGCCATCAACTTATCTATAATTGGGATAATTCTGTTAACCTTCTTAATATATTTCTTATTATATTCCTCATATTAATACTGGACTTTATATTATGTTTTTTCACTTTAATTATTATCACAGATGGTATTTGATATTTTAGTTATTTTCTGAGCACTAATTTACAGTGTATTGGTTTTTAGTGTTTAGGATCTAAGCACATACACATGGAGTCCAAGTAATCAATTGGATGGTTGTATATACACAGAGTTTTTTTAATTTGATTGGAAGGTTAATATTAGTGCAACACAATATTTTCTCACTACTTTATTTAGATGTACACATAATATCTACAGGCGCCTCCCCTGCATAACACCATGCAGACCATTTCTCCTCCTTTGTGTATGTCCTGCAGACTGTTGCTCTCAGGACTTCCACCCTCCTGCACAAACTTCCACTGTAGATCATTACTCTTCCCGTCACATTGTCCTCTTTTGACAAAAGAAACCACTGTGAACAGTCTCAGTTGCTGGCTAGAATTGGTTGCACTGTTACTAGGCCAGAGGTCTGCAGTATCTCTCCCCGGCAGCCTAGTAATTTAGTAGCATGTGCTGATTGGTGGACTACTGCTCCCAGCTAGTCTGGCCTGCAAATCCTGCTCCCTCAGGCCTCAGTGATTTGACACTCTCCCCACAGTCTCTCCTCTGGCCTCGCACCCAGCTCCCCTGGCATGCCTCATCCAGAACTCCACCGTGGTCCCCTCACCAACCTTCTCCTTCCCCAGAGTCCATGATGGAGAGCTTTAACTGGACATACGTTCCGGCAGCTTCTCCAGCCCCTTTGTTCAAGCACACTTTATCCATAACCGTGTAAAGATGAAGCTCCCTCCCAGCTCTCCTGGGCTCCTCCGCTAGGCCTCGCACCACCCAGATGGGGATGGGGCCCCTGCTGCTGCCTAGTACTCCATTCTCCACATCCCCTCACTGACAACTCCTCCCCTAGTGGGTTGTTACCCCAGCTTATATGGGAGGCCTGCACCCTGCCAAATCCAGTTGGGGATTGGTCAGAGCTCCTCACATGAGCTGCCTGCCACTCCAGTCCTGAGCCCTGTTCCTCTTCCAGATCATTCTTCCTGGAAGCTGGGGAGGCACCCCAGAATTAAAGCACAGGTGGTCACACCCACTGCTGCACTAACCACTCCCTGCCCCCCAGATTAAAACAGCAGGCCCAGCCTGAAGCATAGGCCTGCCCAAATATACCTGCACTGATAGTTACCCTCACAAAATCCTCACTCTAACACCTATCTATGGTAGAGGGTGCTACACATACATGCACTTCATCCGCTGCAGGAAACATCTTTCAAAAATGTTTAAATATACTGAATCTTCATGCATAGAAACATTGGGCAACAGCTCTTTTCAGCTCATTCTAATGCATCTGGACAATCTGGACATGTACAAATTCGATATCATATTTAATACAGCTCCCAACTGTCCCTGATTTGGGGGGACTGTCCCTGATTTGGAGCAATGTCCCTCTGTCCCTCATCCCACCTCATTTGTTCCTCATTTTGGTCAGATCTATATAGTCGTATAAAAAATTCACTTTTTATCTTTCAAAAAGGGTTCCCTGGTGCTAAACCTCTGATTTCTAAATTGCTGCATTTTTACATTTTAAAAGCCAATATAAAGGAATAGTAGTGGTAAAAAAAAGTCCTTGTAGATTTAATTAACCTTTTTTTGGTTAATTCTCCTTTAACGGGGTGTGTCCATCATTCCCATCTCAAAATGTTGGGAGGTATGTATTTAGCTTTTGACATGCGTTATGTGTTCCTCTGTATACTAATAGTAGGCTCCCTATTGATTACAAACTGTACAACACAGCTATTTCTTATAGCCCATTTATATATTAAGCACAAAGAGCACCCAATGTTAATTTTAACATTCAAATGAAAAACCCTTACATAGTGTGCCTTTTGTAGATATTGCAACCCCTCGAGATATTGCTGAAAGAGACCACCACATTTTTTCGTCCCTTCATGGTCACCATTTGTTGCCTAGTTTCTGTGATTATGTGCATACACCTCAATCATTGTAGTAGTATGGACATATACATATCTAGATCTGAGAGATCTTACACAAAAGAGGTAGTTCCATCTGCAATACACATTTATTGATATGGTTACATAATATATACAAATTACACACTAGACAGTATTTACAACACAATGTACAGTGTAGGTCTCCTGGCTTACATGATTTTTTAAAAATTACCCACAACAACCATATTTACAATACAATATAAGATGCAAGTATAGCGTTAGATTACCTGTTAACTTCAGGTCGGCCCATGGTGACTGCTGTCTGTCCCCACACCAAAGAGGGACTTGGGGACTTGGCTTGGTCACAAAGCATTATAACCTTTCTGTACTGTGGCTAATACAGTTCTCCCTAATTGGTCACTGTACCTAGTAAATGTATATTGGGCACAGCCTGATTGGATGAAGCAAAAAAGACTGTTGTTTACTACCCAGATGAGATGTGATCAGGGAAAACAAAAGGCCAACCTTTGAAGTTGAACTAATTACCGTAACACCAACACAACACTCAATACTTGAAATATATTTCCTTCTAACTGAAATATATTTCTAATTGCAATATTATTTACAGCTGTTAATGGAGATATCACATAAACCCATTATGTAACACTACTTATGGAGCACTTTGGGTGTGATTCACAGTCTGTGACGGCTTATTTATTTGATGTCACATTGAAGATGAAAAGCACTGAAGATGTTTACAAAAATGACTTTTTATTGACTCACAGATGTTTATTATATTGAATTCACTATTTGATGAATAGTATCTATTTCTGATGGACTTTTTATATGGCACATTGCACATTATTAATGCTTAAGTCAGGCATGTCCAAAGTCCGGCCTGCGGGTCAATTGCGGCCCGCGGCCCGAATTAATGTGGCCCCCCCTGGTAATTTGGATATACATAATCTTTTGTGGCCCCCAGATATATACTGTGTTCATCGGGGCTGCCTTGAAGAGGACAAGGAGGGGGCGGGACGAGCGCCATCAGATTACATACAGGAGAATATCCTGTTTACTCAGTGGCGTCTGTAATAGGAAGTCCCGTCTCCTGGGCAGCCATTGAACGACTGTTCTGTCTATCATAGGAGGCGGGACTTTGTATTAACTGCTTTAGCCCTGACTAGGCCATTTTTTACGATACGGCACTGCGTTGCTTTGACTGACAATTGCGCGGTCGTGCGACGCTGTACCCAAACAACATTTTTCCCCACAAATAGAGCTTTCTTTTGGTGGTATTTTATCACCTCTGTGGTTTTTATTTTTTGCGCTATAAACAAAAAAAGAGTGACAATTTTGAAAAAAAAACACAATATTTTTAACTTTTTGCTATAATAAATATCCCCAAATAAAAAAAACAAAAACATATTTCTTCCTCAGTTGAGGCCAGAATATATTCTTCTACATATTTTTGGTAAAAAAAATGTGCAATAAGCGTATATTGATTGGTTTGCGCAAAAGTTATAGCGTCTGAAAAATAGGGCATAGATTTATGGCATTTTTATAGTTTTTTTTCTACTAGTAATGGCAGCGATCTGCGATTTTTTTATCGGGACTGGGACATTGCGGCGGACAGATCGAACACTTTTGACACTTTATTGGGACCATTAACATTTATACAGCGATCAGAGCTAAAAATGGCCACTGATTACTGTATAAATGTCATTGGCAGGGAAGGGGTTAACACTAGGGTGTGATTAAGGGGTTAAATGTGTTCCCTCAGTGTGTTCTAACTGTAGGGGGGATGGGACTTCCTGGGGGAGGAGACCGATCGGTGTTCCTATATACTAGGTACACCCGATCTGTCGCCTCTCCCCTGCCAGAACGTAGATGTGTGTGTTTACACACACAGATCCTTGTTCTGGCTCTGTCAGGAGCGATCGTGGTTGCCCCGCGTACACCACGACCGCCCGGCACGCGCATCGTCTCCTCAGTAGCACGGCATATTCATAACGAATATGAATGTCCGAAATAACGAATGCCACATCTAAACTAATAATAAATAATAATATTAAAAACTTTTTATTATTATTAATTACGTTCCATTCATTTAGATGCAGCATTTGTTATTTCGGGTAATTTGTAACTTCGGATAAATTTGTATTCGTTACATTCATAAACAGCCAAATTTGAAAGGAAATTCCATTACCTATAATTTAATAGTCTGTTATTATTAGTTAGTTAGTTATAATTTCGGAATTTCAAATTTTCGAATTTTCGAATTTACGAATTTTCGAATTTATGAATATCGCATCTAAACGAATGGAAAATAACGAGTTGAATTTTTCTGAAGTTACAAATTTATTCAAAATAACGAATTTCAATCGTAACGAATGACCCAAAAAACGAAAAAAAAAACACATTTTTCATCAGTTTGTATAATTGTTTCTGATCATGCGCAATCTTTCTTTTCTGATTTTTCTCATACGAAAATCATACGAAAATGGTATACAATACAAGGGTAATAGCACTGTACTCCATGTGAAGATGCAAGTGGATTGTCCACGGCCCAGAGCTTCGGGAAAAAGAAAAACAATGCTGGATCAAGGAATAGGGTACATTTTACAGATTTTCCCAGCACCCCTAAACTAAAAGAGCATTCAAATCTCACATTGCTAGGGACCCTTTTGCAAGGGTGGAGTTGGTCTAAATTCTCTAGTTAAGCTTTAGGTTAATTTTTACCTCAACATTGACTTAAAGGAAGGGGAGAGAATCCGCTCTGAAGTGAATAAAAGCCTGCAACAAAATATTTACAACACTACGTCCACCTATTAATGATTTATTTTTGTCAGTATTCTCTCCAATGCATTTGGAACTACCATAAAACAAGCAATTTTTTACTGCTTGCTTCTCTCCTCTACCCTGCCTCTCTCCCTTCCCTTCTTTTTCTCCTCTCCCTTTATCCCCCTGCCACTATCCTTCTCCTCTCTCCTCTTCCCTTCACACCTCTCTTGTCCTTCCCTATTCTCCTACCTCTCCTTTTCTCCCCTTCCCACTTCTCATTCTCTTCTCTCTCTCCAAGACTCTCCTTTCTTCCTCTATCCTCTTCCCTGCCTTCCCATCCATTTCCCCTCCCTCTCTCTTTCTATTTCCCCCTCTCATTTCCTATCCTCTCCTATCTTTCCCTCTCCTTCTCCCTTCTTTATTCTCCCCACTCTCTCGCCTATCCTCCCTACTTCCCCTTTCTCTCTCCTCCCCACTCTCCTCTCTGCACCTTCTCTTCTCCTGCCCTTCCCTTCCTTTTCTCATCTTCCTCAACCCTCCCTCCCTTCCTCTCTCTGTTTCTTTTCTCCTCTCATTTCCTATCCTCTCCTTTCTTTCCCTTTCCTTCTACCTTCTTTATCCTCCCCACTCTTGCCTATCCTTGCTCCCCTTTTCCTTCTCATCCCCTTTCTCTCCTCCCCAGTCTCCTCACCTTCTCTTCTCCTTCCCTTCTCTTCTTCTTTCCCTTCTTTTTCTCATCCTTCTCTACCCTTCCTCCCTTCCTCTCTCTATTTCTTTTCTCCTCTCATTTCCTATCCACTCTTATCTTTCCCTCTGCTTCTTCCTTCTTTATCCTTCCCACTCTCTCGCCTAGCCTCCCTGTTTCCCTTTTCCTCCTCGTCTCCTTTCTCTCTCCTCACCACTCTCTCCTCCTCACCTACTCGTCTTCCCTCACCTGCCCTTCCCTTCCTTTTCTCATCCTCCTCTACCCTCCCTTCCTTCCTCTCTCTTTTTTTTCTTTTCTCCTCTCATTTTCTATCCTCTCCTATCTTTTCCTCTCCTTCTCCCTTCTTTATCCTCCCCACTTTCTCACCTATCCTCCCTACTCCCCTTTTCCTCCTCGTCTCCTCTTTCCCTCTCCTTCTCCCTTCTTTATCCTCCCCACTCTCTCGCCTATCCTCCCTACTTCCCCTTTCTCTCTTCTCCCCACTCTCCTCCTCTCTGCACCTTCTCTTCTCCTGCCCTTCCCTTGTTTTTCTCATCCTCCTCTACACTCCCTCCCTTCCTCTCTCTTTTTCTTTTCTCCTCTCATTTCCTATCCTCTCCTATCTTTCCCTCTCCTTCTACCTTTTTTATCCTCCCCACTCTCTTGCCTATCCTCCCTGCTCCACTTTTCCTCCATATTCTCTTTCCCCCCCTCACTCTCCTCCTCTCCTCACCTACTCTTCTCCTTCCCTCCTCTTCCCTTTGCTTCTTTTTCTCATCCTCTACCCTCCTCCCTTCCATTCTCTATTTTTTTTCTCCTCTCATTTCCTATCCTCTCCTATCTTCTCCTTCTCCCTTCTTTATCCTCCCCACTTTCTCACCTATCCTCCCTACTCCCCTTTTCCTCCTCGTCTCCTCTCTCTCTCTCCTCCACATTCTCCTCCTCTCCTCACCTTCTCTTCTCCTTCCCTCCTCTTCCCTTCGCTTCCTTTTCTCATCCTTCTCTACTCTCCCTTCCTCCCTCTTTTTATATTCTCCTCTCATTTCCTATCCACTCTTATCTTTCCCTGTTCTTCTTCCTTCTTTATCTTCCCCACTCTCTCGCCTATCCTCCCTGCTCCTCTTTTCCTCTTCATCCCCTTTCTCTCTCCTCCCCACTCTCCTCCTCTCCTCTCCTTCTCTTCTCCTTCTCTCCTCTTCCCTTCCATTTCTCATCCTCCTCTACCCTCCTCCCTTGCTCTCTCTTTTTCTTTTCTCCTCATTTCCTATCTTCTCTTATCTTTCTCTCTCTCCTTCATCCTTCTTTATCCTCCCCACTCTCTCACTTATCCTCCCTGCTTCCCTTTTCCTCCTCGGCCCCTTTCTCTCTTCTTCCCACTCTCCTCCTCCTCCCCCCTCCCCTTCCTTTTCTCATCTCCCTGTTCCCTCCTTCCTCCCAGTTTTCTCCTTTTCCTTTTCTTTTTTGTCCCTCTCCTTCTCCCTCCTCTCCTCCATCCTTTCTCTTACCCCCCTCCCTATTTGGTACCAACATACAGTACATGATAAATCCTATTTCTGCTCAGATTTACAACAGCACTATATTTTCAGTATTGCAATGAGTCATGCTTTAAAAGTTGTTTTCCAAATCTTTGTGATGAAATCCACTTGTGATTTTACAATATCAGAGATGTATATTGGTGGTGATGTTTGCATCCAGCAAGATACCTACTGTTAGTTCAGGAACCTTTCAAGATATATCACTGCATAGTAAACAAGTTTAGTGAAGTTTCATTTTGGCCAGTTCTTTACCCCAATCCACAATCTACGCACAGAATATTAAATGACTGACTGTTCAGGGAATATACAAGTTTATAAAAGTGTGGGTGGATCTTTTATCTATAGAGTCTTCCTTACTTCTTTGTACAGGTGCTGTACCTTCTCTCGGTGGATTATGCAAGCCAGTCTTTTAAAATCTGTCAAATCATCTGAGAAAAACATCACAATGTTTGGGATTCAGAGAAATCAATGTTTGCGTTATATGCTAAAGAAGAGCATGCAAGAAAAAGTTTATGCATTTTTAAAAGATTAATGAAACTTTATCCATCCCCTGTGCAAACTGTATATCTGTCAGTCAAAGCTGTATAAGCCAAGTGTACAAAAATATTTTCATCTAGAGCCTAGAACAATTATATTTTAGTAGACTGTTTCATTTCTACTCTTCGCTTATTCTTAATGAGTATGTATTTGCAGAAGAAAGTATTTCTGTTTAAATGGCTCTATAAATTGTATCACATTTCATTTTGATGTAAGCATGCAAGCTTTAATCAGAAGAAATTCCCCTTTAGTTATACTTGTTATACATTTATATGTTTCAAAAAAATGTTGGGATCCGTGTGGCCACTGCACTATATTTTTTGCCACTTTACAGGAAATCTTTTACTCTGCCCTTCAGGTTACCAGATTTTAAAAATGAAATCTGGGTGAACCCCACTAAGCACATACACAAGGCACACATTGTGTAGCCAAATACAAAACAACACCCCCTTTTTCTGGGTGAACCCCACTAAGCACATACACAGGGCACACATTGGGGGTTATTTACGAAAGGCAAATCCACTTTGCACTGAAAGTGCACTTGGAAGTGCAGTCGCTCTAAATCTAAGGGGTAGATCTGAAATGAGGGGAAGCTCTGCTGATTTTATCATCCAATCATGTGCAAGCTAAAATTCATTTTTTTATTTTCCTTGCATGTCCCCCTCAGGTCTACAGCAACTTTACTTCCAAGTGCACTTTCAGTGCACTTTCAAGTGCACTTGCAGTGCAAAGTGGATTTTCCTTTAGTAAATAATACCCATTGTGTAGCCAAATACAAAACAACACCCCATTTAGCCAAATATAAAACAACCACCTTGGAAAGATTGGTCAATTTAAGTCTTTTAGATGTGAACTGTGATATTCGCATCCTATTTCCTTTTTTTTTTTTTTTACAACAAATTTCATGTTATTTCACAGGGGACTAAATGCAATGTTTTCAATGTTTTTTTTTTGTGTTGTTTTTCCTCCCGCTGTAGGTGGTGAAGGATTTTCCTTTCCTCCTTTAAATTGTTTTTTTCTTGTTTTTTTTCTCCCCTCTCTATTGTTTTTCTTCCTGCTCAAGCTCCATACTTCTCAGTCTGTTATGGGCTTGGGAAGTTCAGGCATTAGACCTTTATGTGGGTCTTTTTTATCGTTGATTTGGTTTTCTTTTTGGATAAGTCCTCTGCAGTACAGGGTTATAAATGTTGTTGTACTACGTACCATGTAATATGTTTTGCTCCTACCTAGATGTCACCTCATTGGGATAAGCTTCTCATTTTGGTCATCTGAATTGTATTGGAGCCGGTTGTTTTTTCTTAATGTATCATTGTGTATCATACCGTATTTCCCCCTAAAATATGATTGGGTCTTATATTAACCACTTGCTGACTGCTGCACGCCGATATACGTCGGCACAATGGCAGCGGTGAGCAAATGGGCGTACCTGTAAGTCCCCTTGAATTGGCGGGGCTAGCAGGTGTGCGCCACGTACAGTGTGACCGTGCCCACGGGTCTCACGGACTCGATGTCCGCCAGTGTCCAGCAATCATGACACGGAGCCGCAGAACGGGGAGATGCCTATATAAACAAGGCATTTCCCCATTCTGCCTAGTAACATGACAGGGATCTACTGCTCCCTTTCATTGGGAGCAGTGATCGCTGTTATGTCAGTGGTTGCCCATCCCCCCACAGTTAGAATCACTCCCTAGGACACACTTAACCCCTTGATTGCCCCCTAGTGTTTAACCCCTCGCCTGCCAGTGTAATTTACACAGTAATCAATGCATTTTTATAGCGCTGTATAAATGACAATGGTCCCAAAACAGTGTCAAAAGTGTCCGATGTGTCCACCAGAATGTCGCAGTCACAATAAAAATAGCAGATTGCCGCTATTACTAATATAAAAAATACGCCTATTTCGATTTTTTTTTTTTACCAAAATTATGTAGAAGAATACATATTGGCCTAAATTGAGGAAATTTATATATATATATATATATATATATATATATATATATATATATATATATATATATATATTTGGGGGATATTTATTATAGCAAAAAGTAAAAAATATTGCTTTTTTTTCCAAAACTGACAATCTTTTTTTGTTTATAGCCCAAAAAATAAAAACCACAGAGGTGATCAAATACCACCAAAAGAAAGCTTTATTTGTGGGAAAAAAAGGACGTCAATTTTGTTTTGGTGTAACGTCGCACGGCCGCGCAATTGTCAGTTAAAGCGACGCAGTGCTGAATCGCAAAATGTGCTCTGGTCAGGAAGGGGGTCTTTTGGGGCTGAAGCGGTTAATTTTGGCAACAAAAACACACTAGAGCTTTTTTTTAGGGGATGTCTTATTTATTTACATTATGTACCAAAAAAGTTCCTCCCCCTGTCAGCTATGGAGTGTGTGAAAGGAGGAGAAGAGCAGAGCTGTGGCGGCTCACATGAGCACCCAGTGGCACTGTAAATAAGGTATTTTCGACAATAAAGTTACACAAGGAAACACACTGCACGTTATATAATCTTTTTACAGAACGGATTACATGATTTTACAAGGACTTTAACTAGGGCTTATTTTCGGGGTAGGGCTTACTGTTTATTGCAGCCATCCCGGAAACTCACGCTAGGTTTTATTTTTGGGGTGGGGCTTATTTTCGGGGAAACACTGTATATAATCATAAATAAAGATAAAAAAGAAAAGAAAAATTGGTCAAAAAGGAAAAGCAGAGCAAATTGTGGGGTTGTCCAAATTGCAGCAATAATGGGAAGGACTTAAAAGGGTATGGCTAAATAAAATGTGAACCTATGCTACTATGGGCCAAGAGAGAGTACAGCAAAGAGTGCAGGGGTAAGGATTAGGTAACACAAATTTCAGGAGCCAGGATTAAATAATATGCAGAGTTCTGGGTAGACATGGGCCAAACACCCCCCTGTTCGGTTCACAACAGAACTCCCAAACAGGGGAAATGTTCTAACCCGAACAGGGAACCCCATTGAAGTCTATAGGGGCCAAACAGGAAAAACAAAAAATGCCCATTTAACAAGGGGGCCCCCAGATCCCGGTCCCTCATCCTATGTGAATGGGTAGGGGTACATAGTACCCCTACTCATTCACCAAAAAAGTGTAAAATAGTAATAAACAGAAGAGACAAGTTTTTGACAATTCCTTCATTAAAAAATAAAAAAATAGTGTGCCTCGATGTAAATTCATCGTTAATCACGCTGCCCTCCGACATGAAAAAAACAAAAACAAAACATTACATATATAGGTAAGGGGCGGGACCACCTGGCCACCACATCTGGTAGCACAGCCCCCTTCTGACATCACGGACTGGTGCATGCTGGGCATGTGATGTTATTCTACAGTTTTAATTTCATATCTGTTAAATGCAATGTAATAATTTCTTGGGAATCAGAAACAGAGACACTCTATAATATCACTATACAGAAGGAGTTTTATTGTATATCTTTCAACACTAAATGTGTTGTTTTCTTCCCTTACCTCTCCTTCCTTCAATTTTATAATGTTGAACTCTCAGCCCTTAGTGTTTTCTACTGTTACATCTGTATTTAGTTTATTTAGCTATGGGTGACCACCAATCTGCGCATGACATATTGGGGTTGATTTACTTAAGGCCAATAGACTGTGCACTTTTGAAGTGCAGTTGCTTGAGGGCTTAGTAAATGAGGGGGAACTCTGCTGACTTCCATCACCCAATCATGTACTTTTTTTTCCTTGCATGTGATTGGGTATTCTTTGCATAGTAAAGCTTAACCTCATTTACAAAGCTTTGGAGCAACTGCACCTAGAGTATAACTGCACTTGCAAAGTGCAAGGTCTATTTGCCTTTAGTAAATCAAGCCCCTTACATTTTGATCAACTTTTTTTTGTGTATGTGAAAACAGAATAAAACGTCAAGTTAGAAAAAGTACTTTTTGTGCAGTTTTAATTGTCTATCCTGACCATAATTCTGCCTGGGTTGAGCCACAGTAAGTATTTTTGTTTGAATACTCCTAATAGAACCCCCCCCCCCCCAACCACTGATACTCACCTTTCCTGCATTGCCCTTCTGATCTGAATAACCTCAGATGCAAACCATGGAAACCTGACAGCCATGGCACCGGTGAAGAGCTGGTGGTAATATGTAAGCATTGCCCAGCTCCATGCAGGCCGCTGCAGTCGCACTGGAATGCCGCATACACACAATCGGATTTTCCAACAACAAATGTTCGATGGGAGCTTGTTGTCAGAAATTCCGACCGTGTGTAGGCTTAATCGGACATTTTTCGTCGGAATTTCCACCCAAAAAAATGTGAGATCTGGATCTCAAATTTTCCGACAACAAAATCCGTTTTTGTAAATTCTGATCGCGTGTACACAATTCCGACGCACAAAGTTCCACGCATGCTTGGAATCAAGCAGAAGAGCTGCACTGGCTATTGAACTAAATTTTTTCGGCTCATCGTACGTGTTGTACGTCACCGCGTTCTTGACGTTCAGAATTTCCAACCACATTTGTGTGACAGTGTTTTTGCAAGACAAGTTTGAGCCAACATCCGTCTGAAAAAAAATATGGATTTTGTTGTCGGAATGTGCGATCGTGTGTACGTGGCATAAGTGTCTACTGTAAGTGTATTTAAGTTTTGATGAAAAGCTAGGGGGCACATGTTTTAACAGTTAACAGTTGGTGCTGCTAACAGTTGGTATGCATACTTTAGCATACCTTAGATGTGTTTGCCAAGTGAACTTTGAATTTTGGGATTTGTGTCTTTATGATCAAAAAGGCAAAAGAGAAAGTAAGATGAAATCATTCCAAACTTTGTAGAGATCTTGTCACCGCCAGGGGTCAGGCTCGGAGAACAGTAGCTATAGCAGTACAAATGCTCCCATCGACCAGCAGGACCAAACAGTTTACCCTGGGAGATGATGAGGGCTCACCTGAGCTTTGGGGGTCTAAGCACTAACCAGTTTTCACCAGAGCTCCTGATAGTGGAGACAGGTTTTGCTGCATGTTAGTACCAGGTCGTAGTCCTCAGGATCGCCCCACCAGGAGGTGAACAAGCCAGGATCCAGTAGCAAATGCAACAGCTAGGGATCAAGCAGAAGCATAATTAGTAAACAAGCCAAAGGTCAGTAACAAGAAGTTGCAGGCTGGGATCAAGCAGAAGCAAAGTTGAGGAACAATCCAAAGGTCAGTAACAATGGTTGCTGGTTGGGATCAAATGGAAGCGTAGTTGAGGAACTAGCCAAACGTCAGTAACGAGCAGTTGAGACGATCCGAATGGCAGCAGAAGTGACAAGAGCAGGATACTGGCTGGAGAGAGAGCAATAATCTGGCAAGCAGGAAGCATAAAGGCATAGCTTAAATAGCATGTTTTCTAAGCAATCTAAGGTCTAAGGGTTTAGGGAGTGAGCTGTCCAGTATCTCAGCTGGCTCAGCAAGAGGAGATGCTGACAGACACAGCAAAGGTTACAGGTTCAGATCCGGGTTCTGACAGATTTCCTATCAAGTGTCGTCACTGGAGCTTTGACAACTGTTTAATAGAGCTGGAATATTTCTCTCACCTCACACTTTGGTGACAACTGTAATAAGTTGGGTTTACCATTATTTCCTGCCCTGGTGGCAATGGTCCCCGGGACAGTGCATAGGACACAGGCCGCAATAAAAACTAGACAGAGTCCCTCCCTACTCCATCCAATATTTCTGTTATATAAAATATATATATATATAATATATATATATATATATATATATATATATATATATATATATATATATGAGCGCTACGTAAACTGTTGGCGCTATATAAATACTGTGTAAAAATAATAAAAATATATATATATATATATATATATATATCTAGCTAGACACTAGTATTGTATTGGGACTGGGTCGCTTTTTTTTTGTTTATAGCGCAAAAAATAAAAACCGCACAGGTGATCAAATACCATCAAAAGAAAGCTCTATTTGTGGGAAAAAAAGGATGTCAATTTTGTTGGGATGCAATGTTGCACGACCGCGCAATTGTCAGTTAAAGCGATGCAGTACCGTATCGCAAAAAGTGCTCTTTTCAGGAAGGGGGTAAATTCTTCCGGGGCTGAAGTGGTTAATTTGAGACACCAACGGACAGTCTCTTAAGGATTTAAACATTTAGTAGTCACAGCAGCTTGAGGAAGATTTTTTAAAATAATGCAGCCAAGACATTAAATCAAAGTGAAACTAACAACCTACAAACAACACAGATTGACAACATCAAAAATATTTCAGTGAAAAATATAGCCCCCCCCCAAAAAAAAACAAAAGTAAAAAATACTTGCTCTAAAACGCATCTGTTTTGCAGACATAACAAACAAAATACAAAGTGTTACATACTATAAGGACACCCAAATGTACTCTCTTGACACACACACACACACACCATCAAGCAATCTTGCCTCTTTTCAGGGCAAGGTAAAGAATGCTATCTGCAAGCTTTATATAACATAGGTTTGTGTGCTAATGAGGCAATTGAAAACACATGCACAGTCCATGAAACACACAAAATGCAAGTTCACCCAATGTAGTGACAGAAATTCAAAGTTAAGGATGTCCTTAAATTACTAACCCAAAAAACACACTCTCTGAGCATGCCCAGAAAAATCCAAGCGCTGTTCATACACAAAAAGCACATGCCCAGACCAACACAAATGCATTTCACACACCAAAAGCCACAGCAAAAAATCAAAGTCCCTGAGCATGCCCATAACAACCCAGATGCAGCTAGCACAAAATAAGCCACCACCCTGTCCAAAATTAGCACATCCAGCATGCTACAAAATTACATATGGGACAAACACTCCCCAGTCAATGGGGGCAAACAAAGAGCTTAACATGGGCAAAAGTTATAAAACAAATACCATTGCAGTGTATGGGAACTGACTTGCTAATTTTATTAGTCCCCACTTAAACTGACTTATATTCTAGTTATTGGCCTAAAAATGGGTATAGGGGCCCAGGTCCCACCATGAGGGACATATATCAATGTCACCAATTTGGACAACCCAAAATTGAAACAAGGAGAAGTGCCTTTAAAATTGCAAAATTGCTTAAAAGCTAGTAACTTGGGGGGGGGGGGGGGTGGTTTACTCCACCTGTAAAGTGGTGCATCTGTAGCATGTATCCAAAATGCTGCTTCAAAGATGTACGGCTTTAGAGAAAACTTACAAATCTGCATTGCAGCTGCAAGATTTTAACCCAAAACAAAAAATAGCCTGCCCCTCCAATACACACAAGGCCATTTGGGTCTGTTAAGACTTAAAATGAGAAGCCCCACGTGAAAAATACCACCCAAAACTAAAAGAAATATTGTGCCCCTCCCACACACTAACAAACCCCTAGCCAAACACACAGCAAGCCAGCCCATGAAAGGGGGGTGGATACTTCGGGGCAAGAGGGGCTCGGGCACCCCAAAAGTCAACCACCTCGTTCCCATGTTCAGGGGGACAAGGACCTCTTCCACACAACCCTAGGCTGGGGTTGTGGGGGGCTGCAGACAGGGGGCTTTACGGAATGTGGAAAACCCCTTTAAACTAGTGGGTACAAGGTGCTTTGTAGTTGGTATTGGGCTAAGCCCAACATGCCCCAAAGGCAGCCAGTTATGTTGCGTGCACGTGGCCTTGTATGGTTCAGGAGGGGGTTGGGCGATCGCTCTTCTTGCCCCTTTCATAGCTGGCCCTGTTGTATGCTATGAAAAAGGATATGGTTTGGATTGGTGAAGGCAGCTCACAGCCTTTTGAGAATAGAGTGGAGTGTGGAGTTCCCCTTTAAAAGCAAAAGTTAGCCCATGGAAATCCAAGGGGTTAGAGGGGGAGATAAGAGCATTGGAGAATGAAGTGTGGAGTTCCCCTTTAAAGCTAGCCCAAGGAAATCATATGCATTAGAGGGGGGAGGTTAAATGCCCTTTTAGGAGGAGCTAGAGGATCAAAAGTGTTTTTACATAATTTTAACAAGGTGCATGTCACATGTTGGCAACGTAACATGCTAACATGACCTGTGTGCAAATCTCTTAAAAAAAATACATAAAGGTGAATCAGCGTAAAAAAAAAAAAAGTGTCAAGTTTAGAGGTGTGCCTGTTCAACCCATGCAATTGTTTAAAATTTACTAAGATTTTGGCCGCGCAGTAAACAAACGCATGTGAACGAGCGCAACAGCTGCTTGCACATGCGCACTGCTTACATTGATCTCACGCAGTTCTAAACGTACTTGCAGGCACAGCAGACTTTCCCTGAAAAAGTTACCTTTTCATTCTAGTTTGGGCATATTTGTTACTTGGGCAGTTGTTACTAAACTTCCTCACATCACCTCATAATATTGCCACCTCCATCTGTCAATATTGATTTGGAGATGCTGTGTGCCATGTCCATAGTGGAGCACAGATTGTATTCTCCCGTGCGCCGAGATCACTATAGTAAATGGGGGATTCACGCTCTGTTACCGGCGCACCATTTTGTAAATATGGAAATGTGCCTTGCGCGTCGCCGTGTGCCTCTACTGATGGCGCACGGCCTTCGTAAGTCACCCCCGCAGTCCATAACATTCAATATTGAGTTGGCCCACCATTTGTCTTTATAAACCTTGCTTTGTGCACTGGTGCGTAGTCATGTTGGAAGTGGAAGGGGCCATCTTCAAACTGTTCCCACAAAGTTGGGAGCATGAAATTGTCCAAAATGTCTTGGTTAGCTGACGCCTTAAATGTTCCCTTCACTGGAACTAAGGGTCCAAGCCCAACCCCTGAAAAACAACTGCACACCATAATCCTCCCTCCACCAAATGAATTGGACCAGTGCACAAAGCAATGTCCATAAAGACATGGATGAGCGAGTTTGGGGTGGAGGAACTTGGCTAGCCAAACACGGCGAGTCCCCCTCCTCAAGAAGGCACATGAACAGTCATGCCAATGAACATCTAAAAGATTCAGAGGAGGATTGGAAGAAAGTGCTGTGGTCAGATGAGACCAAAATTTAGCTCTCTGGCATTAACTTAACTCACTGTGTTTGGAGGAAGAAAAATACTGACTATAACTCTAAGAGCACCATCCCTACAGTCAAGCACAGAGGTGGAAACATGATGCTTTGGGGCTGTTTCTCTGCTAAAAGTACAGGCCAACTTTGCAGTGTTGAGGGGCCAATGGATGGGGCCATGTATTGTAAAATCTTGGATGAGAACCTTCTTTTCTCAGCCAGAACACTGAAGATGAGTCGTAAATGGGTCTTTCAGCATGACAATGACCGAAAAAACATACCGCCAAGGCAACAAAGGAGTGGCTTAATAAGAAGCACATTAAGGTCAGGGAGTGGACTAGTCAGTCTCCAGACCTTAATCCTATAGAAAATTTATGGAGACAGCTGAAACTTTGAGTTGCCCAGAGACAGCCAATAAATCCTTAAGGATTTAGAGAAGATCTGTAAAAAAGAGTGGACCAAAATCCCTCCTGAGATGTGTGCAAACCTGGTCACCAACTACAAGAAACGTCTTACCTCCATGCTTGCCAACAATGGTTTCTCCACCAAGTAATAAGTTATGTTTTGCTTGGGATCAAATACTTATTTTACTCACTGAACTGCAACTTAACCACTTGCCGACCGCCTCACGCCTATATACGTGAACAGAGTGGCACGGGCAGGCAAAATCACGTACCTGGTACGTGATTGCCTTCCTGCGGGCGGGGGGTTCAATCGGACCCCCCCCCGGTGCCAGCGGCGGTCGGCATTTGTCTGGGAGCGTTTAGAGATGAGGGGGAGGCCATCCGATCATGGCCCCCTCCTCGCGATCGCTCCCAGCCAATGAGAAACATCCCCTGCCTCTGTATAGTACACAGAGGCAGAGGATGTGATGTCATCTCTCCTCGGCTCGGCAGTTTCCGTTCCGGCGCCGAGGAGAGAAGACAAGTGAGTGCACAAAACACACACACACATACACACAGTAGAACATGCCAGGCACACATTACACCCCCGATCTCACCCCGATCGCCCCCCGATCCCCCCCAATCACCCCTCCCTGTCACACTGACACCAAGCAGTGTTTTTTTTTTTTCTGATTACTGCATGGTGTCAGTTTGTGACAGTTAGAAGTGGTAGGACAGTTAGGGTTAGCCCCCTGTAGGTCTAGGGTACCCCCCTAACCCCCCCTAATAAAGTTTTAACCCCTTGATCACCCCCTGTCGCCAGTGTCACTGGTTCCGCTAGTTAGGGGCGTAAATATTTAGGTTCGCCGTCAGTGTTTTATAGCCACAGGGACCCCCATATACCATCTAATAAATGTTTTAACCCCTTGATTGCCCCCTAGCCCCCTAGTTAACCCTTTCACCACTGATCACCGTAAAACCGTTACGGTTGACGCTGGTTAGTTTGTTTATTTTTTATAGTGTCAGGGCACCCACCGTTTATTACCGAATAAAGGTTTTCGCCCGGCGGTGATATGCGTCGCCCCAGGCAGCGTCAGATTAGCGCCAGTACCGCTAACACCCACGCATGCACCATACACCTCCCTTAGTGGTATGGTATCTGAACGGATCAATATCTGATCCGATCAGATCTATACTAGCGTCCCCAGAAGTTTAGGGTTCCCAAAAACGCAGTGTTAGCGGGATCAGCCCAGATACCTGCTAGCACCTGCGTTTTGCCCCTCTGCCCGGCCCAGCCCAGCCCACCCAAGTGCAGTATCGATCGATCACTGTCACTTACAAAACACTAAACGCATAACTGCAGCGTTCGCAGAGTCAGGCCTGATCCCTGCGATCGCTAACAGTTTTTTTGGTAGCGTTTTGGTGAACTGGTAAGTACCAGCCCCAGGCAGCGTCAGATTAGCGCCAGTACCGCTAACACCCATGCACGCACCGTACACCTCCCTTAGTGGTATAGTATCTGATCGGATCAATATCTGATCCGATCAGATCTATACTGGCGTCCCCAGCAGTTTAGGGTTCCCAAAAACGCAGTGTTAGCGGGATCAGCCCAGATACCTGCTAGCACCTGCGTTTTGCCCCTCCGCCTGGCCCGGCCCAGCCCACCCAAGTGCAGTATCGATCGATCACTGTCACTTACAAAACACTAAACGCATAACTGCAGCGTTCGCAGAGTCAGGCCTGATCCCTGCGATTGCTAACAGTTTTTTTGGTAGTGTTTTGGTGAACTGGCAAGCACCAGCGGCCTAGTACACCCCGGTAGTAGTCAAACCAGCACTGCAGTAACACTTATGACGTGGCGAGTCCCATAAGTGCAGTTCAAGCTGGTGAGGTGGCAAGCACAAGTAGTGTCCCGCTGCCACCAAAAAAGACAAACACAGGCCCGTCGTGCCCATAATGCCCTTCCTGCTGCATTCACCAATCCTAATTGGGAACCCACCACTTCTGCAGCACCCGTACTTCCCCCATTCACATCCCCAACCAAATGCAGTCGGCTGCATGAGAGGCATTTTCTTTATGTCCTCCCGAGTACCCCTACCCAACAAACCCCCTCAAAAAAGATGTTGTGTCTGCAACAAGCGCTGATATAGGCGTGACACCCGCTATTATTGTCCCTCCTGTCCTGACAATCCTGGTCTTTGCATTGGTGAATGTTTTGAACGCTACCATTCACTAGTTGAGTATTAGCGTAGTGTACAGCATTGCACAGACTAGGCACACTTTCACAGGTTCTCCCAAGATGCCATCGCATTTTGAGAGACCCGAACCTGGAACCGGTTACAGTTATAACAGTTACAGTTACAAAAAAAGTGTAAAAAACAAAAAAACAAAAACAAAAATATAAAATAAAATAAAATAGTTGTCGTTTTATTGTTCTCTCTCTCTCTATTCTCTCTATTGTTCTGCTCTTTTTTACTGTATTCTATTCTGCAATGTTTTATTGTTATTATGTTTTATCACGTTTGCTTTTCAGGTATGCAATTTTTTTATACTTTACCGTTTCGTTTACTGTACTTTATTGTTTACCATTTTTTTGTCTTCAGGTACGCCATTCACGACTTTGAGTGGTTATACCAGAATGATGCCTGCAGGTTTAGGTATCATCTTGGTATCATTCTTTTCAGCCAGCGGTCGGCTTTCATGTAAAAGCAATCCTAGCGGCTAATTAGCCTCTAGACTGCTTTTACAAGCAGTGGGAGGGAATGTCCCCCCCCCACTGTCTTCCGTGTTTTTCTCTGGCTCTCCTGTCTCAACAGGGAACCTGAGAATGCAGCCGGTGATTCAGCCAGCTGATCAGAGAGACCAGAGTGGCTCCAAACATCTCTATGGCCTAAGAAACCGGAAGCTACGAGCATTTTATGACTTAGATTTCGCCGGATGTAAACAGCGCCATTGGGAAATTGGGAAAGCATTTTATCACACCGATCTTGGTGTGGTCAGATGCTTTGAGGGCAGAGGAGAAATCTAGGGTCTAATAGACCCCAATTTTTTCAAAAAAGAGTACCTGTCACTATCTATTGCTATCATAGGGGATATTTACATTCCCTGAGATAACAATAAAAATGATTTAAAAAAAAATGAAAGGAACAGTTTAAAAATAAGATAAAAAAGCAAAAAAATAATAAAGAAAAAAAAAAAAAAAAAAAAGCACCCCTGTCCCCCCTGCTCTCGCGCTAAGGCAAACGCAAGCGTCGGTCTGGTGTCAAATGTAAACAGCAATTGCACCATGCATGTGAGGTATCACCGTGAAGGTCAGATCGAGGGCAGTAATTTTAGCAGTAGACCTCCTCTGTAAATCTAAAGTGGTAACCTGTAAAGGCTTTTAAAAATGTATTTAGTTTGTCGCCACTGCACGTTTGTGCGCAATTTTAAAGCATGTCATGTTTGGTATCCATGTACTCGGCCTAAGATCATCTCTTTTATTTCATCAAACATTTGGGCAATATAGTGTGTTTTAGTGCATTAAAATTTTAAAAAGTGTGTTTTTTCCCCAAAAAATGCATTTGAAAAATCGCTGCGCAAATACTGTGTGAAAAAAAAAAATGAAACACCCACCATTTTAATCTGTAGAGCATTTGCTTTAAAAAAATATATAAAGTGTGGGGGTTCAAAGTAATTTTCTTGCAAAAAAAAATATTTTTTTCATGTAATCAAAAAGTGTCAGAAAGGGCTTTGTCTTCAAGTGGTTAGAAGAGAGGGTGATGTGTGACATAAGCTTCTAAATGTTGTGCATAAAATGCCAGGACAGTTCAAAACCCCCCAAATTACCCCATTTTGGAAAGTAGACACCCCAAGCTATTTGCTGAGAGGCATGTCGAGTCCATGGAATATTTTATATTATGACACAATTTGCGGGAAAGTGACAATTTTTTTTTTTTGCACAAAGTTGTCACTAAATGATATATTGCTCAAACATGCCATGGGAATATGTGAAATTACACCCCAAAATACATTCTGTTGCTTCTCCTGAGTTCGGGGATACCACATGTGTGAGACTTTTTGGGAGCCTAGCCGCGTACAGGACCCCGAAAAGCAAGCACCGCCTTCAGGCTTTCTAAGGGCATAAATTTTTGATTTCACTCTTCACTGCCTATCACGGTTTCGGAGGCCATGGAATGCCCAGGTGGCAAAAAAAACCCCCAAACGACCCCATTTTGGAAAGTAGACACCCCAAGCTATTTGCTGAGCGGTATAGTGAGTATTTTGCAGACCTCACTTTTTGTCACAAAGTTTTGAAAATTGAAAAAAGAAAAAAAATGTTTTTTTCTTGTCTTTCTTCATTTTCAAAAACAAATGAGAGCTGAAAAATACTCACCATGCCTCTCAGCAAATAGCTTGGGGTGTCTACTTTCCAAAATGGGGTCATTTGGGGGGGGTTGTGCTATCTGGGCATTCCATGGCCTCCGAAACTGTGATAGGCAGTGAAGAGTGAAATCAAAAATTTACACCCTTAGAAATCCTGAAGGCGGTGATTGGTTTTCGGGGCCCCGTACGCGGCTAGGCTCCTAAAAAGTCCCACACATGTGGTATCCCCATACTCAGGAGAAGCAGCTAAATGTATTTTGGGGTGCAATTCCACATATGCCCATGGCCTGTGTGAGCAATATATCATTTAGTGACAACTTTGTGCAAAAAAAAAAAAATGTTACTTTCCCGCAACTTGTGTCAAAATATAAAATATTCCATGGACTCAACATGCCTCAAAGCAAATATCTTGGGGTGTCTACTTTCCAAAATGGGGTCATTTGGGGGGGGGGTTATGCCAGCTGGGCATTTTATGGCCTTCAAAACTGTGATAGGCAGTGAGGAGTAAAATCAAAAATGTATGCCCTTAGAAATCCTGAAGGCAGTGATTGGTTTTTGGGGCCCCATACGCGGCTAGGCTCCCAAAAAGTCCCACACATGTGGTATCCCCGTACTCAGGAGAAGCAGCTGAATGTATTTTGGGGTGCAATTCCACATACGCCCATGGCCTGTGTGAGCAATATATCATTTAGTGACAACTTTTTGTAATTTTTTTTTTTGTCATTATTCAATCACTTGGGACAAATAAATGAATATTTAATGGGCTTAACATGCCTCTCAGCAATTTCCTTGGGGTGTCTACTTTCCAAAATGGGGTCACTTGTGGGGGTTTTGTACTGCCCTGCCATTTTAGCACCTCAAGAAACGAGGCAGTCATAAATTAAAGGCTGTGTAAATTCCAGAAAATGTACCCTAGTTTGTAGGTGCTATAACTTTTGTGCAAACCAATAAATATACACTTATTGACATTTTTTTTACCAAAGACATGTGGCCGAATACATTTTGGCCTAAATGTATGACTAAAATTGAGTTTATTGGATTTTTTTTAGAACAAAAAGTAGAAAATATCATTTTTTTTTCAAAATTTTCGGTCTTTTTCCGTGTATAGCGCAAAAAATAAAAACCGCAGAGGTGATCAAATACTATCAAAAGAAAGCTCTATTTGTGGGAAGAAAAGGACGCAAATTTTGTTTGGGTACAGCATTGCATGACCGCGCAATTAGCAGTTAAAGCGGCGCAGTGCCAAATTGTAAAAAGTGCTCTGGTCAGGAAGGTGGTAAATCCTTCCGGGGCTGAAGTGGTTAGATTATAGCATTTGTTTTATGTGTTTTTTCTGAATTTGTGGATAATATTCTGTCTCTATCATTTAAAATACACCTATGATAAAAATTATAGACCCTTCATTTCTTTGAAAGTGGGCAAATTTACATAATCTGCAGGGGATCAAATAGTTATTTTCCCCACTGTATATCGTATATGTTGGCTTTAGATACACTTTAACATTTATAGTAAGTAAAGGTCTGATTTAACTGATGATCAGTAGTTATATAAATTCATATTTAGGCAATATACCTTTCTGATCTGTTTATGGGAGTCTTAGAATTTTAACACATACTATGCTTAATTTTAACATTATTGTGTGTGTGTTGTTCTATTTCTTCTCCTTAGCATGATACAATCAATAATTACTGGTGTAACATTACAGCACAGCTGAACACTCAATGTGTGAATACTTAGCATTTCAATACACTATTTCTTTTATTTAAATTCAAGGAAAATCATTCACAGGATAATGTTGCTAATGACTGACACATAAAGGTGCCAATGCCATATCCAAATCCTTATTTTCAAGCATACATTTATTACCTTCACTAAAAATTGCCAAGACTTTGCTACTTTAAATGTTGAATTGTCTCCATAAATGGAAGTTTTTACCCAAGCAACGGATCGTCGGTTACCTGCAATACAACGATCAGCTTCTGCTATGCCTCATCTCCTATTATTAGTCTATGATATCTCTAACTGTGCCTCTTCACTCATTGGTCATCAATCAGTTCAACTCGTCCTCTTCTCCCATTGATCAGTGATCAGCCTTTGATCTGCCTCTTTTCTCATTGGTCAACAATCAGCTCCCATGCGACCTCTTCTTCTGTTGATCTACCATCAACTGTTATTCTGCCTCTTCTCTTAATCTGTAACCATCCCTCACTCTACCTCTTCTCTCATTGGTCAATAACCAGCTCCCACTCTGCCTCTTCTTCCATTGGGCAATGATTGGCTCCCACTCTGCCTTTTCTCCAGTTGGTCTACCACCAGCTCTCACTCTCCCTCTTCTTCCATTACTCTTTGACCATCTCTCACTCCGCTTCTTCTATGAACCCAGCTACATGATCAACATGCATTCTGTCTATTCCTATGGCGAGATTTAGTTGTGGCAAACTTGACCAAATAATAATTTTCCAGCCAATATATTGTCTGATTTGGCAGTAGTTTTGGTTAAATGAATGACTGGGTGCACATTTTTATATATAATAATAAACCAAAGTTTGCTGGTCAATTAAAAAAGTATGTGCTTCAGAAATCCCAAACTATTTCCACTTCAGTCGCTGAGCAATCAACTATGTGCAGTGTTTAGAGCTAGCTAGAGTAGCTAATCATGTTATCCAATGCAGCTATGGTTGTCCGTGGCACAACAGTGATTTACACCTGCCTAGTATTGTGGTCAACTACAAGAAAACAAGTTAAAAATCTCTGCTTCAAATCTTCATGGATACTAAGCCCCAATACAAGCAACGTCCTTTTATGCACATTTATAGTAATTGCTGCAATATCTTAGTGACTGGGACAAGTTTAGGGTTAATAGCAGATTTATCACATTCATGCCCTTTAGACTGAGTGGTCGCTAAAGGCTATTATTACCCAAATGCAAGTCATAATAACACAAACAGTAGAAAACTGCTGTGTCTCGCAATGACAATGACAAATGTGGCAAATTCGGTTTAATGGCGATAAATGTAAAGTTATACAC
This sequence comes from Lithobates clamitans, assembly GCA_037952925.1. Taxonomy (NCBI): domain Eukaryota; kingdom Metazoa; phylum Chordata; class Amphibia; order Anura; family Ranidae; genus Lithobates; species Lithobates clamitans. The sequence goes on along the minus strand of JBBGZY010000292.1, from coordinate 8,187,376 downwards.
TTAGGGGCTAAAAACATGCAGGCATCTTACATACTAGGAGGAGAACAGTTGGCGGAGTCAATGGCTGAAAAGGACCTGGGTGTTCTGGCAGATCATAAGCTTAGTAATGGCATGCAATGCCAAGCTGCAGTTTCCAAAGCAAACAAAATCCTTTCTTGTTTTAAGAGAGGCATGGACTACAGAGAGAGAGAGAGATCATTTTGGCCCTGTACAAATCATTAGTAAGATCTCATCTGGAATATGCAGTTCAATTTTGGGCACCAGTTCATGAAAAGGATATCAGAGAACTGGAGAAAGTGCAGAGAAGAGCAACCAAATTGATAAGAAGCATTGATGAGCTCAGCTATGAGGAATGATTAGAGGAACTGAATTTATTCTCTCTTGAGAAAAGGAGATTAAGGGGGATATGATCAACTTGTATAAATACATAAGTGGTCCATATAGTGAACTTGGTGTTCAGTTATTCCCTTTAAGGTCATCACAGAGGACAAGGGGGCACTCTTTACGTAAGGAGGAAAAGAGATTTAATCTCCAAATACGGAAACTCTTCTTCACAGTAAGAACTGTGAAAATGTTAAATAAACTCCCTCAAGAGGTGGTTCTGGTCAGCTCGACAGATAGTTTTAGGAAAGGCCTGGATTCTTTCCCAGTGTCAGGGCTGGGCTCCTGCTATTTACTAGCATCTCTTTTAGTTCAGTGCATAGATGCTGCTCGGCTGTCAGTTAATTAAAAGCCACTCATTGTTTACACAGTGACTCACCTGCCTCATTAGTTCAGCCCACAACCAGCCCCTTTTGGCTATTTAAACAGCTTTGTTCATTCCCTTGCGTGGTCCATACCTCCTGTGTATTCCTGCTTGTGTTCCTGTTATGGTGGCCTGTCTGACTTCTCTTCTGTAACCTGTTCCTGATTTTGCTCTTCACTTTGCTGACTCCTGGCTTCCTGATCATGGCTCGCCTGATTATCCACTCTAGATTCCATACCCTGGCTTCTGTTTTTTGACTACGTTCCTGAACTGTTATTTTTGCTATTTCATTAAAGGTGTGATTTTTAACTGCATTTTCTGTCTCTGTCTGGTTTATAATTCCTGACACCTAGATACACATAATATAACTGGATACTCATATTTATAGATAAAGTTGATACAGCGAATATCAAATTGCCTTTGCATCTTGGGGGTTCAGGAAGGATTTTTTTCCCCTGCTGAAACAAATTTTTTCATGCTATATTGGGGTTTTTAGCCTTCCTGTGGATCAACAGTGGGTATATGATTGTATATACTGTATAGGTATGTACAGTATATAAATATATGTGTTTCTTTCTATTGATTGAACTAGATAGACTCTTTTGTCAACTATTGTAGATTAATAATGTAACTAACTGTGTGTAACTATGTCGGCAGAAGGAACCACTGCAGGGGACACAGAAGACTGACACTCTGGGAAGTGTTGGTTTCCCAGAAGATTTTGAGGGATGACTCTCCCTATTTAGAGCTACATTCAGCAGCATAGAAAGCAGGAGACCTAAGTAATTACATTCTTCTTTACAGAGAGGTGCTTTATTTGAATTTCAAGATCTATAATGGAATCACCCTTTTATTGATTAGAAACTTTATAATGAAATAAAACAATTTTTTCTGTTTATATTTGAGCCATAAAGTTCTAAGTGGATGGAGGTCCACTGGGAATTATTGTCTAAAGTAATTTCAGTGGGGTTTTAGTGGTCTAAGGGCATTTTAAAAGCTAACATTGACCTTGTTGATAATGGCTCCCAGCTCAGTTATCTGAAGATATCACAGTCATTTTTAGGAAGGCGATGTCAGAGAGGAATTTCTGAAGTTCCCTCATTCTTCACAGCTTGCCTCCAGGAAGGAATGTCCCCTTTTGCCCACTTACCTGCACTGGGGATTAAATAAATACAGAAAATGATGTCTGGAGTGAATGTGGATGCCTGTACTGATTGAAGTATATACAATGCTTGAAAATTCCTTTTTAGACTCACTCCAGCAATACAATAGGAGATTTTTGCTTGTGATGCAAATGTTTAGAACATCACTGATGGTGATGATATAATGTGGGGATTAACAAGCAAGCAAAAATCTCTAAGTTCCATTAAAGTAGACTTTAATGCAGCTCCTAAAATCTACTAAAAGCTACACATTTTTCTTTCATTAAAGCAAAACTCCCCCCTCCTCTACCACCTTTGGACATTTATTTTGGGGAAGGAAGTGGGTACCTGGTTTTGATAGTTCTCCCCCCCTTTGCCCACAGCCTTCTGGGACAAGGCCCAGGTCCCAGAAGGCTGTAGGACCATTCACAAAGTGCAGAGTGTCTCACACATATGCAGTGGTAAGCCGGTTGTGAAGCCTCTATGAGTCACAGTCGGCTTCCCAACTAAATGTGCTGGTGCTGGGGACCCAAAGACCTGTGCTAAGGTAGTATATAAACAGGCTAGGGTAGTATATGGACAGGCTTGGGTAGTATATGGACAGGTTAAGGTAGTAAATAAACAAGCTAGAGTAGTATATAGACAGGCTAGGGTAGTAAATAGACAGGCTAGGGTAGTAAATAGACAGGCTAGGGTAGTATATAGACAGGCTAGGGTAGTATATAGACAGGCTAGGGTAGTATAAACAATCTAAAGAAGTAAATAGACATGCTAGGGTAGTATATAGACAGGCTAGGGTAGTATATGGACAGGATAAGGTAGTAAAAGACAGGTTAGGGTAGTATATAGACAGGCTAAGGTAGTATATAGACATGCTAGGGTAGTATATAATCAGGCTAGGGTATTATGCCTCCTCTGTCCCATTGTTCCAGTCCCTGTCAGCAGATAGGTCTCTATATGATGACCAGTGTACAGTACCTTCCATGCCAGTCTGTCTTCTTGATCTGGGGTTGCTTTGATCCTTCCAGCGGCTCCCTTGCATCCTGCACCTCCCGCCCGTCCCCTGGGCCCCCAGTCAGCCTGTCCTTCAGGCCTCACGTTAGAGAGGATGTTGGAGGAGTCAATACATTGGATGCGTGGGTTATACTGCATCTGCTGCTTCTCGCCTTTTCAAGGGGGCGAAGTCAAGAAGAAGGCGGTGGAGCTTTTCTCCCGAGTCCCGAGCTCTTAGGCCTATCTGCCCTCTGCCCCTTGCTAAACACCTGCCATGTGGAGATGGATGCCAGGTCCCCCGCACCCCAAGGACACCGCTGTTTACTGCTGCCACCAAACCTGAACCCCCAAAACTCCTGGAACCTGCCTGCCCCCCCACGCTATGCCACTGGCAGTGCCCCTGAATTATGTGCGCTCTAGGTCGGCACCTACTATGCCTATAGGTAGCGCCGCAGCTGGGTATGAAACACTATTTTTACCATGAATTCAGGTAAACAGGAAGTGATTGAAATAGGCTGTAAAGGCTCAGCAGTGCTAAGAACCAAAAAAAGAAAAGGTGAAAACAATATTTTACAAAAAAAGAATTGTATATATTACAGGGTACTTTGGCAAATTAAATGACATCCAGTCAGGTTTTAGATGTATTTAAAGTGGTAGTAAACGTATAGAAAAAAAAAAAAAAAACTTTCTCTCTGCAAGATTAACCACTTGACCACTGGGCACTTAAACCCCCTTCCTAACCAGACCAATTTTCAGCTTTCGGTGCTCTAACATTTTGAATGACAATTACTCAGCCATGCAACACTGTACCCATATAAAATTTTTGTCCTTTTTTTCACACAAATAGAGCTTTCTTTTGGTGATATTTAATCACCGTTGGGTTTTTTATTTTTTGCGCTATAAAAGAAAAAAGACTGAAAATTTGGTAAAAAAATGAATTTTTATTTCTTTCTGTTATAAAATTTAGCAAATTAGTAATTTTTTTTCGTAAATTTTGGCCAAAATTTATACTGCTACATATCTTTGATAAAAATAAGTACAACTTGGTGTATATATTTTGGTCTTTGCGAATGTTAGAGAGTCCAAAAGCTATGGTGCCAATATCTGAAAATTGATCACACCCGAAGTACTGACGGCCTATCTAATTTCTTGAGACCCTAACATGCTAGAAAAGTAAAAATACCCCCCAAATGACCCCTTTTTGGAAAGAAGACATTCCAAGGTATTTGAAAAGATGCATGGTGAGTTTTTTTGAAATTGTCGTTTTTTCCCACAATTCTTTGCAAAAATCAAGATTTTTTTTTAACTTTTTTTTTTTCACAAAATTGTCATATTAGAAGGTTATTTCTCACACACAGCATATGCATACCACAAATTACACCCCAGAACACATTCTGCTATTACTCCCGAGTATGGTGATACCACATGTGTGAGACTTTTACACAGCGTGGCCACATACAGAGGCCCAACATGCACGGAGCACCTCCAGGCGTTCTGGAGCACCCAGGCCAATTCTTATATTTCTCTCCTACATGTAAAAATAATCATTTATTTGCTAGAAAATTACATAGAACCCCAAAACATATATATATATTTTTTTTTAGCAAAGACCCTAGAGAATACAATGGCGGTTGTTGCAACTTTTTATCTCGCACGGCATTTGCGCAGCAATTTTTCGAACGCATTGTTTTTGGAAAAAAAACAGTTTTGTGCTTTAAAAAAAAACAAAATAGTAAAGTTAGCCCAATGTTTTTGCATAATGTGAAAGATAAAGTTACGCCGAGTAAATAGATATATAACATGTCACCCTTCAAAATTGCACACGCTCGTGGAATAGTGCCAAACTTCGCTACTTAAAAATCTCCATAGTTGACGCTTTAAAATTTTTTACTGGTTACATGTTTTGAGTTACAGAGGAGGTCCAGGGCCAAAATTATTGCTCTCGCTCTACTGATCGCAGCGATACCTCACATGTGTGGTTTGAACACAGTTTTCATATGTGGGCGGGACTTACGTATGCGTTCGCTTCTGCATGCGAGCACACGGACAGGGGCGCTTTAAATTTTTTTTTTTTTTTTTTTTTTTCATTTTACTTTATTTATTTTAGTTTGACACTTTTTTCCCAAAAGAAACTATTTTTTTGATCACTTTTATTCCTATTACAAGGAATGTAAACATCCCTTGTAATAGGAATATTGCATGACAGGTGCTCTTTACAGTGAGATATGGGGTCAATAAGACCCCACATCTCACCTCTAGGCTAGGAAGCCTGAAATAATAATAAAAAAAAAAATGATCCTGGCTTCGATCGTAGCGGAGTCGGTAGAAGCACCGGAGGGTGGCGGGAAGGGGGGGGCATCCCCTCTCTCCTCCCATAAGAACAATCAAGCAGTGGAACAGCTGCTATGATCATTCTTATGGTGTAGGGAATCGCCGGCTGAAAAAGCTGATATCTGAATGATGCCTGTAGCTGCAGGCATCATTCAGATATCCCCACACAAAGTCAAGGACGTCATATGACGGCGGGCGGGAACTGGTCAAAAATTGCGGGGTATTGCAGAGTTCTGCGGATTATTGCGGGGTATTGTGGGGTAGTGCAGAGTAGTGCGGGGTATTGCAGGGTATTGCGGGGTATTGCGGGGTATTGCAGAGTAGTGCAGGGTATTGCGGGATATTTCAGAGTAGTGCAGGATATTGTGGGGTATTGCAGAGCAGTGCAGGGTATTGCGGGGTATTGCAGAGTAGTGCAGGGTATTGCGGGGTATTGCAGACTATTGCGGGGTATTGCAGAGTAGTGCAGACTATTGCGGGGTATTGCAGAGTAGTGCAGACTATTGCGGGGTATTGCAGAGTAGTGCAGGGTATTGCGGGGTATTGCAGAGTAGTGCAGGGTATTGCGGGGTATTGCAGAGTATTGCGGGGTATTGCAGAGTAGTGCAGGGTATTGCGGGGTATTGCATGGTATTGCGGGGTATTGCAGAGTATTGCGGGGTATTGCAGATTAGTGCAGGGTATTGCAGAGTAGTGCAGGGTATTGCGGGGTAGTGCATGGTATTGCAGAGTATTGCGGGGTATTGCAGAGTATTGCGGGGTATTGCAGAGTAGTGCAGGGTATTGCGGGGTAGTGCAGGGTATTGCGGGGTATTGCATGGTATTGCGGGGTATTGCAGAGTATTGCGGGGTATTGCAGATTAGTGCAGGGTATTGCAGAGTAGTGCAGGGTATTGCAGAGTATTGTGGGGTATTGCAGAGTAGTGCAGGGTATTGCAGAGTAGTGCAGGGTATTGCAGAGTAGTGCAGGGTATTGCAGAGTATTGTGGGGTATTGCAGAGTAGTGCAGGGTGTATTGCAGAGTATTGCGGGGTATAGCTGGGTATATTGCAGGGTGTATTGCAGGGATGGCTGAGCATGGTGGGATGGATGTGACTGTATTTGTCACTGAGCACCGCTGTGAGCACTGCACATGCAGCCCACAGCGGTGCTGCCATCCGATCCCTCCCCCTCTCCTCTCACTGTGTACCGATCGGTACACAGAGGGGAGGGAGGAACCGGCGTCATGATATGACGCCGGTTTGTTTACATGTGATCGCTCCGTCATTTGACGGAGCGATCACATGGTAAACGGCCGCGATCAGCGGCCGTTTACCGTGATCCGTGATGCGCCGGGTCCTCTGGACCCGGCGGTCACGGAAGTTCTCGGGTGCGCGCCCCAGGGGGCGCGCGAGAGCAGGATTCTGGGAGGACGTCCTACGGACGTCCACCCAGGATAACCCGACCGCGCTGTAGCCTTCTTTAGGCTATGGCCCGGTCGGCAAGTGGTTAAGGCATAATGTGCTAGTATGTATCACATATTAGCACATTATGGAAGACTTACCTTGAAACGAAGGCCTCCGGTGGCGTGCTTTCACCACTGCAGAGGTTTCCATCTTCACCCGGTCTTCCTTCCAGGTTACCGGGCTGCAGCTGCTTGACTGGCTGAACCGCAATGCCGTTGTTCATGATCACGGCCACGGCACACAGCTCTGAAGGAATGCACATGTGCCATTGAGGTCACCAGCTACCGCTCAGTAGAATACCTCCTAAATGGTGCACATTTAGGAGATATTCATTTAACCTACACGTAAGCTTTATTATAAGCTTACCTGTATGTAAAAATCTAAATCCTGGGTTTACTACCACTTTAAAGAAAAATATGGTCTTTTTTTCATGAGTACACATTTTAAATAAGTCTACAATTTGTCCGAAATACATTTTTTTGCTGTGATTCTATTTTCTTTTTCTTTTCTTGCTGATCTATTTTACCTAAATATCTCCTATCTATCTATCTATCTATCTATCTATCTATCTATCTATCTATCTATCTATCTATCTATCTATCTATCTATCTATCTATCTATCTATCTATCTATCTATCTATCTATCTATCTATCTATATATAGAATAAATAATAAATAAATACATTGGTTGAGTCTCCCTCTAGTGGTAAAAAAAAGTGCAGAATTCCTACTTTGATAATACAAAGCACATATAAAGTTATTTGTACCTTCCATTACCAATCACAATTCCATACCAATGGTTGTTTGCTATGGGCAGACATAAATATCACACTGGAAAATGAGAACTCATACTTTCGTCATCAACATCATCGGCCTGATTTGTGTGACTCTGAATCTACTGAAATCTTTTTAGCTTACATTGGTGATATTATTTTGAAATAAGAGCAGAGGGGTAAAAATTATACATGGAGATAAGTTAATGTTCCTTCTTTAGAGTAAGGTCATATGAGGACCTTTTATGCCTAGAACTGCATTTATTTCAGTCTGTTAAAAATATAAAAGCTGCCATTACCAGTTTGAGTTCTCAGGTATATGTATATGCCCTTTGAACAATGCTGGATCAGTGAGAGGTGCCATGTAATTGTTTAGGGACAACGGGTGCTAGGAAAAGTAGGGAATGCATAAGGGTAAAAAAAAACTGTTTAGGTTTGGAACCACTTTGAAGTGTATCTTTGGTCCAAATCTAAAATCATATATCCCTTTCCAAACTTAATTTAAATTATTGCTAGCCTACTCCCAATAATCTAAATGATCTTGAAGTTTGTAAACCCACAAATTGACTTGCTTGAATTCTGTGACAAGCATCCACTAGGCCCTGTGAGTAGGCACTGCTGTGTCACACCTGCCTTCTGAACTACAGAGGTGCTGAGAGGAGGAGTTTCAGGAGACAGAGTCAGTACAGAAATCACTGCTTGTAGGTGGAAAGATACCATGGGATATGTAGTCCATATAAAATGAAAGTAAACAGCAGAAGAGAAGCTGCAAAGCATGCATGGAATCCAGGAAGTTGTGAAAAGAGATGGCCAGCAGACAGGCAGCACTTACAACATAAAAGGAGATTTTTCAAGTAAGCTCACATTGCATTGTCAAAAATAACCTTTGTTTGTATTTGAAAAATTACAATGCTGATGTTAGGAAATGAAAGTGTATGCCGTGACCATAAAACTAGTCTAACCACTTCAATACAGGACACTTATACCCTCTTCCTGCCCAGATCAATTTTCAGCTTTCAGTGCTCTGACACTTTGAATGACAATTACTCAGTCATTCAACACTGTACCCAAACAAAAGTTTTATCATTTTTTCACACAAATAGAGCTTTCTTTTGGTGGTATTTAATCACCACTGGGTTTTTTACTTTTTGCTATATAAGTAAAAAAATTGAACATTGTGAAAAAAAACACTTTTTTTTAGTTTCTATTATACAATTTTGCAAATAAGTAATTTTTGTTAATAAATTTGGGCCAAAATTTATACTGCTACATATCTTTGGTAAAAATAACCCAAATCAGTGCATATTATTTGGTCTGTGGGGAAGTTATAGAGTCTACAAGCTATGGTGCAAATCATTAAAAATTGATCACACCTGGTGTACTGATGGCCGATCTCATTTCTTGAGGCCCTGCAATTTCAGGACAGTAAAAATACCCCCAAAATGACAACTTTTTGGAAAGTAGACAATCCACGGTATTTAGTAAGAGGCATGGTGAGTTTTTTGAAGTTGTAGTTATTTCCCACAATTCTTGGGAAAATGGAGAAATTATTATTTATTTATTTTTTTACTCAAAATTGTCATAACAAGTTATTTCTCACACACATCATAAGCATACTTCCAATTACCATAAATAGTGGCATACCATAATCAGCAAACAAGACTATAATAACACATTAAAAACAGCGCTAATGTTGAGCTAAGACGGATATATGTGGCCAACTTCACAAACAAAAGTCCTTTGAGAGAGATGGGCAGTTGAAAAAGTGGTTCAGAAAGTGTTCATAGGTGATCAGAGTATAGAAATTTAGTGTGCACCTTCCACCGATCAATCCAATTCCACCATGTGAGAACACGTTCCCCTCAGGGGGTTAAACTCACCAGAGCCTAATAATAATAAGCTTCCAAGGAAAGAAACATCCAAGCCACAAGCCACTGACAGCACTGCTCCGGAGGAATCCCAGATGATCAGGACTCAAAAATCACCAAACAACAAAAGAAAAGCGCACATAGCGAAATCCTGTTTATTAATTAAAAGCCCATCACATCATACAAAGACCCCCTTCAATAAATATACGTACATCAATGTTGCAATCAAAAGAGCACATCAGAGGAAGTATTTAAACCATGCACTTCACCATGCTGATTGTCAGCCGGCTCGGCTTCCCAAGGAGCGATCTCTTACTTCCTGGTTGCGAGTCAGGCTGTGGTGGAGCGCAAGCGTCACTTCCGGCGTCACTTCCGGCGTCGTGTAGGCCATGCCCTGACGCGTTTCGTCATATCCTGACTTCAACAGAGGGCGTGCCTACATGACTGACGGACAGGTATAAATTATCCAGCCCCATCCTCCCTAGCCAATCAGAGAAGCGTTTGGTGTGACGACAGGTGCGAGTCATCAGCCGAAAAAAACACTGACGGCTTCCTTACGGGAGGGGGAGAGGGACAATCAACCACCCTGCACATTAGCTCGCATATGCGAATATACACACCCCCAGGCTACAACAAGCCAGCAAGTTAATGTATGAACTAACACTACGCATTATGCTTTTATAATAGGGGCTAGCAATATATCATCATGTGCAAATTAACACACATATTGAATCAATCATAGTAGGTTCGCTGATATGCATATACACAATGCAGCGATCACTTAAGGCTGATCGCTGAATGGCAACAAAGCATATCAGGCACATTTAAGGATATAGCAAACCTCAGATTCCATATAATTCAATCGTTAATACATCACAAAGTAAAAACAATACATTTTCAACTAAAAAAATTGATTCACATTACAGCTCTAGATACAGATAGTTATATAGAGGCAAATAGTAAGCAGATAATTTCTAAAAAGGACCCCAGTCAGGTAAGTTCGATCCATATTCACTTAAAACGACATGCATCCAACAATGTCCTTAAAAATTATATTTAAAATTATATTTAAAAAAATATAAATATATATATATATATTTTTTTTTTTCGCATGTCACACAATACACTTATGTAGCAGCAAAGGTAAAAAGCAGAACTCAATATGGGGTATAAAATATAAGACATGGGGCATACAGTAAAATAAGATCCAATAAAAAATATATAGAAAGAGCCCAGACATAGACTGTATATGGTATATGGTATATAAGCAGATTAGGCATTAAAAAAGGGAACGATCACCACTACTCCATATCAGTTAGCTAAAAATCACTTATGAAGCAGTTAATGTCTAAATCCACGTTCAACCCTTTTGGCGATAATGTGTCCGCCAAAAAGATCCATTGGGTCTCTCTCCTAGACAGGTCACAGACCAAATTGGAACCCCTCCATTTTGGTTTTAAGTGGTCAATGCCCCAAAACCTGAGGCCAGAAGGATCTTGGTTATGCTTTAGTTTGAAATGGAGCGAAACATTGTGGTCTTTAAAACCTATTTTTATATTTGTTATATGCTCTGCAATCCTGATTCCTAAAAGTCTCTTAGTGCGACCTATATAGATAAGCCCACACTGACATTGGAGAGCATAGACAACATAGGAGGTTTTGCATGTAATGAACTCTTTGATGGCAAATTCTTTATTGTTAGAGGTGGATATAAAGCTCTCCAACGCTCTTACTGGTCTCTCCACGTCCTTACAAGCACGACACCTCCTACAGCTATAGAAACCATTTCCATTCCAGAAAGTAGGGGGCCTAGACGGAGGATCCAACACTTTCCGCACTATTTTGTCCGAAAAACTCAGGGCCCTTCTGTAGATAAACTGAGGCCTACAAGGTAAAACTGAATGCAACACTTTGTCCATGCGCAGAACATGCCAATGGGCAGCAAAAATACCTTCCACTTCTTTATATTGAGAGTGGAATCCTGAAATGAAGCTCCATTCATGACTGTCCCTATAGAAATCCCCTTCTTCAGAACAGTTCCTTTTCACCCTAGTGAGCTGTCCCTTCGGAATATTTTTTAACCACATAGGGTGATGGCCGCTATCAATGGGCAGGTAACTATTAGAGTCTGTGGGTTTGAAGTAGACCTTGGTTCCCAACTTATCACCTTGTCTAAAAATGCTCACATCCCGGAAATGTATCTCATTCTGGATACATTCACTGGTCAATTTAATATTATTAGCATTAGAGTTGAGTTCACCAAGAAATTCATGTAAACTGTCACTAGACCCTTCCCAAATAAAAAAACAAATCGTCTATGTATCTTTTGTATAGCAGGAGCTGGGTGTGGGGGACCGAAAAAATCGTTTTGTCCTCCCACTCCCCCATAAACAAATTTGCTATGCTCGGGGCAAATTTGGCCCCCATAGCAACGCCCCTGCATTGGGAGAAGAACCGGCCATCAAACCAAAAGAAATGATGGCTTAGGCAGAAGTCTAGGGCATTTCTGATGAAGACTTTTTGGTTATGTGGCAAATCATCACGTTGGCACAAAGCCCAATTCAGAGCTAAAAGTGCATCATCATGCTGGATGATTGAATATAAGGATGCCACATCTGCCATTACCAAATAGAGCTCATGCTTCCCTGATAAGTCCACCTGCTGTAGAATCTGTAGGAGACTCTTAGTGTCCCTAAGATACGCCTTGGTTCGTGTGACACTGTCCTGGAGGAAGTGATCCAGGTATTGGCCCATTCAAGATGTGATAGAGCCAATCCCGTTCACTATAGGCCTCCCGGGTGGATTATTCAGATCCTTATGTATCTTAGGTAAGGTATAAATTGTGGGAATTCTACTATTACTCGGCACTAGATACTTTCTTTCTCTATTGGACAAAACCACTGTCGAGTACCCCATTTCAACCAAATTCCTAAGATCTTTTTCATACTGTGCAGTAGGGTCCTTTATTAGTTTTACATAAGTATTACTGTCATCTAACATTGCAGTGAGTTGATTGTGATAAAATTCCTTATTTAAAATCACTACCCCACCCCCTTTATCGTCCGGCCCCCTCACTATTTCTTTCCTCTTTTCAAGCATAGTGATCCCGTCTAATATATGTTGGGGATTTACTTTCTTTCTAGGCACTAAAAGCTCCAAATCCCGTGTCACTAATCCTTTAAACACTTCAATATGTTGATTTGCGCTATTCAGAGGATTGAAGAGGGACTTATTTCTTAGTCCACTATCCATTGGCCCTGAGGTCCTAATGTTCACTGGTTGGGAATTTTTATTTAAAAAATATTTCTTAATATTTACTTTTCTCATGTATTTATGTATGTCAATCAAAACATCAAATTTATTGATCGGCCTTTTCAGGCCACACTTCAACCCTAAATGCAAAATATTGGTCTCTTTGTGGGATAAAACCGCATTACTTAAATTAAAAATGCCTCCTAGTCCTGCTCCCGCCTTCTTTTTTTGGACCCTTCGTCCTGCCCTACAGCACCTTGTTCTTCTCTCCATTGGTTGGAATACTGGGCATATCCCCACTCCTGCTGCGGCTGTTCCCTCCACTGTGATTTGCGGTAATCCTGTCCCGGCTGCGAGCGTCCCGGAGGTCTCCCTCTCCGCTGAGGGTGCCCTCGACCCCTCTTCTGCCAGCCTCTCCCTCTCCCTAAAAAAGGACGGGGTGACTGAAACCTGGCTCTGTCCCCATTTTCCCTCAAGGGATCAAATCTATTATAGATAGGGACTTGATATAGATTATTGGAAGGCGTGTGATGGTAGGAATTAGACACACTCCTCCCCTCATTACTTCTCCCATAATCCTTATTCCTTCTGCCAGGGGTGGAGTGATTATTTGGGGGGCGGTTAAAACCATTATCCCTTCTATTCCCACCCACATATGGGGCCACATTGGGGATATTATCCACCTGGCTGTTAGAGTTCTGACATTGATCACCATCCCCATTCTCTTCAATATTTAATGGGGCTTTGCCCTGTTGCCAAACAGCTGTAATGTGAATCAATTTTTTTAGTTGGAAATTTATTGTTTTTACTTTGTGATGTATTAACGATTGAATTATATGGAATCTGAGGTTTGCTATATCCTTAAATGTGCCTGATATGCTTTGTTGCCATTCAGCGATCAGCCTTAAGTGATCGCTGCATTGTGTATATGCATATCAGCGAACCTACTATGATTGATTCAATATGTGTGTTAATTTGCACATGATGATATATTGCTAGCCCCTATTATAAAAGCATAATGCGTAGTGTTAGTTCATACATTAACTTGCTGGCTTGTTGTAGCCTAGGGGTGTGTATATTCGCATATGCAAGCTAATGTGCAGGGTGGTTGATTGTCCCTCTCCCCTTCCCGTAAGGAAGCCGTCAGTGTTTATTTCGGCTGATGACTCGCACCTGTCGTCACGTCGAATGCTTCTCTGATTGGCTAGGGAGGATGGGGCTGGATAATTTATACCTGTCCATCAGTCGTGTAGGCACGCCCTCTGTTGAAGTCAGGATATGACGAAACGCATCAGGGCGTGGCCTACACGACTCCGGAAGTGACGCTTGCGCTCCACCACAGCCTGACTCGCAACCAGGAAGTAAGAGATCGCTCCTTGGGAAGCCGAGCCGGCTGACGATCAGCATGGTGAAGTGCATGGTTTAAATACTTCCTCTGATGTGCTCTTTTGATTGCAACATTGATGTACGTATATTTATTGAAGGGGGGTCTTTGTGTGATGTGATGGGCTTTTAATTAATAAACAGGATTTCGCTATGTGCGCTTTTCTTTTGTTGTTTGGTGATTTTTGAGTCCTGACCATCTGGGATTCCTCCGGAGCGGTGCTGTCAGTGGCTTGTGGCTTGGATGTTTCTTTCCTTGGAAGCTTATTATTATTAGGCTCTGGTGAGTTTAACCCCCTGAGGGGAACGTGTTCTCACATGGTGGAATTGGATTGATCGGTGGAAGGTGCACACTGAATTTCTATACTCTGATCACCTATGAACACTTTCTGAACCACTTTTTCAACTGCCCATCTCTCTCAAAGGACTTTTGTTTGTGAAGTTGGCCACATATATCCGTCTTAGCTCAACATTAGCGCTGTTTTTAGTGTGTTATTATAGTCTTGTTTGCTGATTATGGTATGCCACTATTTATGATGATTTATCTACAATTTTAAACGGCTGCTTTTATACTATTATTTTGAGTTTGCACCTCTTTGTGACAGCAAATTGGTGTTATTTATACTGTTTCTTTAATATATCACTGTTTCAGAACTGCATATGTCCCTGGCGCTGAGTGGTGTACTTTTGGGCCCGTAAGAACACCTTTTTACATTATACTTCCAATTACACCCCAAAATACATTCTGCTACTCCTCCTGAGTATGGTGATACCACATGTGTGAGACCCTTTTACTGCCTGGCCACATACAGAGGTGCAAACTAAGTAGTTATGAATAAGCACTCATCGTGAGTGTGAAACGCGTCAGTGTTTTGGTACGCTTCTGCTGTAATGTTTTGTGTTTCTTCATGATTCAGCTTTATAAATAAAGCATTCATCATTACACCGGTGTGCGGCTTCCAGCTTTCCTCGATTTTCCCACATACAGAGGCCCAACATGCAGGGAGCACCATCAGGCGTTCTAGGAACATAAATTACACCTCTAATTTCATTCCTACCTAACACACTTTTGAAGGTCCAGGAGCACCAGGATAGTGGAATTACCCACAAAATTACCCCATTTTGGAAGGCAAACAACCCAACGTATAATCTATGAGGCATTATGAATCTTTTGAACATGTCATTTTTTTCCACAAGTTTTTTGGAAAATGTGGAAAGAGAATTAAAAAACATTTTTTCTTACACAAAGTTGTCAATTTACAAGATTTTTCTAACACATAGCATGTACATAGCAAAAAATACACCCCAAAATACATTTTGCTACTCATCCTGAGTATGGCAATACCACATGCGTGAGACTTTTACACAGCCAGGCCACATAGAGAGGCCCAACATGTAGGGAGCACCATCAGGTGTTCTAGATGCATAAATTACACATATAATTTCCTGATGACCTATCACACCTTTAAAGGTCCTGGAGCACCAGGATAGGGAGCATCATCAGGCATTCTAGGAGCATAAATTACACCTCTAATTTCATTCCTACCTATCACACTTTTGAATGTCCAGGAGCACCAGGACAGTGGAATTACCCACAGAATGACCCCATTTTGGAAAGGAAACACCCCAAGGTATATGCTATGAGGCATAATGAGTCTTTTGAACATGTCATTTCTTTCCAAAAGTTTTTCAAAACGTAAAAAGAAAATGAAAGCTATTTTTTTTAGATTTTTCTAAAAACAACAGAGCAGCGCTCTATGGGTAAAAGTCATAGATACTTATAAACCATTGGCTAAGTAAAAAGTTAGTTTATTGCACTTGAGAAAGGTGAACAACAACTGTCAGATATAAAAACTTGAGGAAGTTGTAAAAAACAGTCATAGGAGCATATAGCCAATATGGATACTAGTATAAAATGTTAAATAAACGATACCACAGTGACATCCGGGTAGGGAAGGGTTAACATTATCCAGTCGGTTAAGCATGGAAAAAGATGTAATGAACCATGTGAGATAACGATGGAAGCCCAGTGGAAGGGGGTTGTGTGTGACAGCCCTCTGCCTCAAGCTGGTGGTCAAGCTCCGCTGGTGTCCAGGATTGAGACAACAATTGGCGAAGGACACTATCCAGGAAGCTGTGAAATTCTGAAGCAGGTCGCGGGAGTGAGCCACGCTGAGCCACAGACAGTGTGGTATGACATCCACCACTGGGAGATGGAGATGGGAGAGCCAAATAAACTGACTGGAGCCAGGCGTACTAGATGACGTTAGGGCTGCGCCGGAAACAAGGGGAAACAGGAAGCCTGTCTGTAGTGGTGAACCGTAAGCTCTGGGTTGTCGTGGCTTACATGTTTTGCGTGCATGCACTTTTTCAAAGTCATAGAGAAAGCGGCAACAACAGTATTTAAACCCATTGAAGGGGATGAGGAGGGGGTTGAGATGATAAGCCTGATGTATGTTGTTAACCTCTCTCAACCCTATGGCTTAAAATAAAATAAAAACTTTATGCAAAATGCATATGAGCCTGCTTTACTCACAAATGATGAATATAATAGTAAACAAAATTAATATACATACAAAAATTCGAATCAATGAATTGTATGAACAAAAATTAATAAAAACAATTTTTATATAAAAAAAATGAGAAAAAAATAATACTAGAAGGAAGAAATATAGAAATAAATCTAATATCCAAAATCAAAAAGGGATAATACATGATTTTATCAATGATGGTGACAAGGGATTATAAATACTGGGTAATTACACAATACTGGGTAATTTTGCCATGCTTAACCAACAAGTCGACTGGATGATGTTAACCCTTCCCTACCCGGATGTCACTGTGGTACCGTTTATTTAACATTTTATACTAGTATCTATATTGGCTATATGCTCCTATGACTGTTTTTTACAACTTCCTTAAGTTTTTATATCTGACAGTTGTTGTTCACCTTTCTCAAGTGCAATAAACTTAAGTTTTTACTTAGCCAATGGTTTATAGGTATCTATGACTTTTACCCATAGAACGCTGCTCCGTTGTTTTTTGTCCCTTGTTATCCATTTTCCAGTGGTTGGCAGCTGCACTGGGTTTTTGTCTATTCCACATTTCTCTGGGCATTTACATCCATATATATGACTGACAGATCCCAGCGCTTAAGGAACTTTGTGTTTATAAGATTTTCCCAACACATAGCATGTACATAGGAAAAATTACCTCCAAAATATATTCTGCTACTCATCCTGAGTATGGCGGTACCACATATAGTTACATAGTTACATAGTCACATAGTCTCACATGTGTGAGACTTTTACACACTTTTTGCACGGCCATGCCAAATACAGAGACCCAACATGTAGGGAGCACCTTACTATGCTGCGCTATCTCCTAACTTTAGTTGCAACAAATATGAGTGCCTACAATGATGAGAAAAATAATAATAATAATAATAAAAAACCGTGATAAACTAACAAAAATTATAATATATTCCAAAACTGTATGTAGAGTTGTTTGATTGCTGTGATGATAAATTCTGTGTTGAGTGTCACATTCCACAGACAAAATAAAAATAATAAGCAAACTAATAAAAGTTAAACAAATGGTGCCACAAACGTGAATCATAAAGTGCTATAGTGTATATAACAGTGACGTTCTAATCAAATGCAGATCAGTCCAACATAATCGGTTTATAGTCCTTATTAAAGGTATAATGGTGACTTCATAAAAACATGAAAATAACGTGTTGCGGTGTCCACACTCAGGTGCTCCCGACCCTCAGGCAATGGCCGCTAACCTTAGAGAGTGTGACCTCGCAATTAAGTTCGGTCAAACACGCATATGAATCACCTCAGGGATTCTAAGTTAGCTGTATGGATCCAGACTGCTCACTGATGCTGTATCCTTATATAGAAACAGTAGAAAGAGACTCCATAGCGTGATACCGTTTAAAACAATTTTATTTTACAAACATAAAAGCCCCAGTACAGGGTACTCACATGGGTTAGGTGCATTAAGTACACCAATCTGTAATGTGCCTTAAAACGCTGGGTGTTGGTTGAGGTCGTATGTCTGTTCTCTGTGGAGCAGACCAGCTGCTTCCTGCACCAGGGACAGGACGGTGCATTTGATCCATTTTTTTGATGGTTGAAAAATAGGGCTTGCATCCATTCAAAAAAACGGATGTTGATGGAAGCGGATGAAAACAAATGCAAATGGAGATCATCCGTTGTCATCCGTTTTCCATAGGATGACGGATGAAAAACAGACGAACGGTCCGTATGTGTGAAAGGGGCCTAAGTTCCTACTGCTGGCAAATGTTCTCACTAATGTATCACCACTGTTCAGTATCTTTATTCTTAAAGTGGATGTAAACCCACGACTCATGATTCTTAACTTTTGCCATCTTATGTATATATGTATACATGCCTCCTACATGTATCCCTACCTTTTAAAAATCACCTCCTTCTGCACACCAAGCTCCACAAATTTCAGAAATCCATGGGCGGGTTTATGCTCAGGAGCTAAGTGGGCGAGTCATGATGTCACTAGACTCCCCACTCACCTCTACTCTCCCCTTTGGCCAGGCAGCGTCGCAAAGGAAGCAGAGCGTGCTCACGGGCCCCTGTGACTCTTGCGCATGTGCTACACAACACAGGCTGTAGTAATAGCTGTGAGACACTAATGATGATGGGTGATGATGACGCTGGGAAAGTACACTAGTGCATGAGATAAGAAAATGAGCTGTCACTCACAGCAAGGGGGAAGGATGGACTGGTATGTCTCTGTCTGTCCGTTTTTACCTGTCAGGGCTAGGCTTTGCCCTTTGTTCTCAAAGCTGGCCGCTCAGCTGTTGGCTAATTGCCAGCTTCTTTCTCTCCACAGTGACTAACCTGTTGATGATATCCTGCTTGTCAGTCCTGCTTACTTAACCTCTTGGCATCCGGAGGATGTCATATGACGGCCTCGACTTTCGGGGGTTATATCTGAACGATGCCTGAGGCTACAGACATCATTCAGATACCGGCATTTTCAGCCGGCGATTCCGTACACCATAAGAATGATCATAGCGGACGTTCCGCCGCTTGATCGTTCTTCTGGGCGGCGAGAGGGGACGTCCCCCCCCCGCCGCCCTCTTGTGTTTCTACCGACTCACCTCAGCGATCGGTGAGTCGGATAGCGGATCCGCCGGCGCTGGATGTTCACCATAGAGGTTTCCAGCGGACCAGATGGTTGCCGGAGTCTCTATGATCATTCGGAGGCCGGGCGCGATGTTATGACGTCACGCCCGGCCTCTGCATTCAAAAAAACGGCGCCGCTTCGGCTGGGAAGCGGTGATCTTTTTTTTTTATTTTAGGCTTCCCAGCCTAGAGGTGAGATGTGGGGTCTTATTGACCCCATATCTCACTGTAAAGAGGACTGATCGTGTCATATTCCTATTACAAGGGATGTTTACATTCCTTGTAATAGGAATAAAAGTGATAAAAAATTTAATTTTTTTTTTAAAAGTGTCAAAATAAAAATTTTTAAGTAAAATTAACAATAAAAAAAAAAAAAAAATGTTTAAAGCACCCCTGTCCCCGTGAGCTCGCACGCAGAAGCGAACGCATACGTAAGTCCCATCCACATATGAAAACGGTGTTCAAACCACACATGTGAGGTATCGCCGCGAACGTTAGAGCAAGAGCAATAATTTTGGCCCTAGACCTCCTCTGTAACTCAAAACATGTAACCAGTAAAAAATTTTAAAGCGTCGCCTATGGGGATTTTTAAGTACCAAAGTTTGGCGCCATTGCACGAGCGTGTGCAATTTTGAAGCGTGACATGTTAGGTATCTATTTACTCAGCATAACTTCATCTTTCACACAATGCAAAAAAATTTGGCTAACTTTGCTGTTTTGTTTTTTTTTAAAGCATGAAACTGTTTTTTTTTTTAAAAACGCATTTGAAAAATTGCTGCTCAAATACCGTGCAAGATAAAAAGTTGCAATGACCGCCATTGTATTCTCTAGGGTCTCTGCTAAAAAACATATATAATGTTTGGGGGTTCTATGTAATTTTATAGCAAAGAAATGATGATTTTTGACATGTAGGAGCGAAGTGTCAGAAATGGCCTGGATGCGAAGTGGTTAAGCCGTCCAGCCCAGATCTCTGCCTTCGCCTTGGTCACATCTCTAGAGACACTCTCCTGTGTTCCTATTAAAGACTTGCTTGACTGACATTCCTTATGGCTCCAGATCCTGCTTGCTGTTCTACTACACGCATCTCCGGCTCCCTGGCATTTTGGTTTCTCTGACTATCCGTTTCGGTTCCTGAACTCTGGCTATGTTTTGACTACGTTTACTCTGTTTACCTTTTTATTATTATTATTTTTAAACAAGTGTGATTTAACTGTACTTCTGTTTCAGTCTGATTCGTGGTTTCTGACATTATCTCACTGAAAAAAAGATAAGATGATTGCTCAGGGCTGGATTAACTCTTCGTGGCAAGACTGGGCACAGATGACATGAAATCATATGCTGTAACAGGTACAAGCCTTGATTTAAACAATTATATAATAATTGGGGGGTTTACATCCACTTTAATAAAAGTTAGATGGAAATTGTCTGCAATAGGTAGTGAGGGGAAATCTCACCAATAGGGACACAAATGATAATAAAAACCCGATAGACGCTTGAACGTTTTCTCACACCGATCAAAATTAGTAATCAGGCTTTAACCAGCATTCGACTGTTGTAGATTGAGAATCCTTTAATAAAAAAGATCTTTTTATTTTGGATTGAGCTTATTTTAAAACTGACTTTGGCCTACATTTTATCATTTACTTTGTGATTTAATAAGCATGGGACCAATTTGGGGTCAGTGAGTAGATAAATTACATACCACTGCTGGTGTTTGCAAAAGCATTGCTGTTATTGCCTAATAATGTGAGGCAAGAGGAGATTCTTGAAGAACACAGTGGGGAAGGGTTAACACTTCTGCCAGGTTTTTGAAGTTGTCTGTGGCTGGGTAGATTATTTTCACTTTATGTCCTATTGACACCCCATGACACCAGGACAAGAAATTATGGACTGAGGGTCAACTGGACAGCAAAGCACAGACAGCAATAGCAACATTAAGATGTTCTAACATTCTTCCACCGCAATAGAAAGCAATAAGAACCAGAGAGACCCTCTAACCCTTCTCCATGCTATCCAAAACAAAAAGAAAAGTTTTTTTTCAATGATATGTACTGTAGCACCCTGTTAGATAGTTGTTAGGATTAGTTAGATTTAGTGCCAGTTGACTGTGTTCAGTGGAGATTAGGGATGAGCTTCAAGTTCAAGTCGAACTCATGTTCGACTAGAACATCGGCTGTTCACCAGTTCGCCAAACAGCGAACAATTTGGGGTGTTCGAGGCAAATTCGAAAGCCACGGAACACCCTTTAAAAGTCTATGGGAGAAATCAAAGTGCTAATTTTATAGGCTTATATGCATGGTATTGTCATAAAAAGTGTTTGGGGACCTGGGTCCTGCTCCAGGGGACATGTATCAATGCAAAAAGAAGTTTTAAAAATTGCCGTTTTTTCGGGAGCAGTGATTTTAATTATGCTTAAAGTGAAACAATAAAAGTGTAATATTCCTTTAAATTTCGTACCTGGGGGGTGTCTATAGTATGCCTGTAAAGGGGCGCATGTTTCCTGTGTTTAGAACAGTCTGACAGCAAAATGACATTTCAAAGGAAAAAAAGTCATTTAAAACTACTCGCAGCTATTAATGAATTGTCGGTCCGACAATACACATAGAAGTTAATTGATAAAAACGGCATGGGATTTCCCCACAAAAAAGAATGGTGTGGGGGTCCCCCTAAATTCCATACCAGGCCCTTCAGGTCTGGTATAGATATTAAGGGGAACCCATGCCAAAATTTAAAAAAAAATGGCGTGAGGGTCTCCTCAAAATCCATACCAGACCCTTCAGGTCTGGTATGGATTTTAAGGGGAACCCCGTGACAAAATTTTTAAAAAAATGGCGTGAGGTCCCCCCAAAAATCCATACCAGACCCTTATATGGGCACGCAACCTGGCAGGCCGCAGGAAAATAGGGGGGACGAAAGAGCGCCCCCCCTCCTGAACCATACCAGGACACATGCCCTCAATATTGGGAGGGTGCTTTGAGGTAGCCCCCAAAGCACCTTGTCCCCATGTTAATGAGGACAAGGGCCTCATCCCCACAACCCTTGGCTGGTGGTTGTGGGGGACTGCGGGCGGGGGGGGCTTATCGGAATCTGGAAGCCCCCTTTAACAAGGGGACCCCCAGATCCCACCCTCCCTGTGTGAAATGGTAATGGGGTACAAAAGTACCCCTACCATTTCACAAAAAAAGTGTCAAAAGTGTTAAAAATGACAAGAGACAGTTTTCGACAATTCCTTTATTTAAAGTCTTCTTCTTTCCATCTTCTTCGGGTCTTCTTCCTTCCTTCTTCCTTCGGTTTCTTCCTCCATCTTCTTCTTCCTGTGGTTCTTCCTCCGATCCTCTGCTTCTTGCTCCGGTGTTCTCGTCCGGCATCTTCCTCTGCAGCGTCTTCTTCCCTGCTTCGTTCTTGGGCCGCTCCGCATCCATGGGAGGCTCCCGCTGTGTGGCGCTTCTCTTCTTCTGACACTTCTTATATAAAGGAGGTCACCGGGTTCCCCTCTGATGTCACGGGGAAAGCCAAGTCCCCGCCAAGTCCCTGTGCGTCAGAGGGGGGCGGGGTCATCGGCCTATCTGATTCTATGTGAAGGGACTCTGCTCTTGTGGCAAAGGAAGTCTACCTTTAACTGTTTCCACTACAAAGCCAAGTTCACAGTTTGCTGTAAACAAGGACTTCTGCTTCAGCTTTTCAGAAATGAGTTTATTGTCTTTAACATGTACATAGCTTCTGTTTTTGGAGTATCCCACTCAATTCCCTCAACCTTGTTGAAAAGAAAAGAAATGTCCCTAGGCTACAGAGGAAAAGTGTGACTGTGAACATGTGCCTGGCTGTGGGGTAATCCACTATGAAAGAGCCCTATTATCAGCAGTTCCTTTGAGAGTAAGCTCTATAGATGTTAACAATTTTTTAAAGTAAGAAACAATTGGTAAGCTTATGTTTATGCTATATTTGATATTTCATTCTATCATGAGTATATTATTTATTAACAGTGCAAATGTGTTTATTAAGACACTTTTGTAATCACCATACTATCTTTGATCAGTTTTTGATTAACTGAAAGCAGTGGTGGCCCATCTATGCGGGGCGCAGGGGCGACGCCCCCCTAAACCATGCGCCTGGCCCCTAATCTGCATGCAGGATGTCGGATGCATGGATTTCAACTGGGTTTTTTTTTTTTTGAAGCACGTGATTAGAGGCTCTAATTGGCTTCAAAAAAGGGTTGGCTCGGGCCCCGAGCTCACCCAGTTGTGTGACGATAGCAAATTAATAGAAGTCTTAATAATCCCGGCTAATCGGGTTCACCTCCTGTTAAGCGAGGAATGAGATCCCTGTCATCTGCAGGGGGGTTGATCACCGCCTTCACGTCTGTCTCCAGCAGCGGGGTTGAGGGATTGCCATCTTCCCATCCGTCTCCCACGGGGGGTGTTGGTTTGCTGCCCCCCCAAATATTGAGCACCAGCTGCCACTGCCTGAAAGCTACATGCTCGAGTGAATGGTTTTATACTGAAATGATCTCGCCTTATACGTTACTGCAGTAATTTGTTTTTTTTTTTTTTCTATTCTGTACTGTAGCTATTTTGATAAACCTTTCATGTGAAAAAAAATGGTTTTACATACCTTATCAAAAGTTGTCCATAAATATTGAACTTCTGTCTAATGTTACTGAAGACTTTTACTTTTGGAGGATAAATTGCAAAGTAGGACGTTTTTAGTGACAAGCGCACCGTAATAACTCACACTTGTACAGTTGTAGTTTATAAATTCATTTTAGGCTATTGGCTGGAGGTATCTACAAGAAATGTATTGTGGCATAAAGGAGGATAATTGAAGAACAAAGAAGGACCTGGGGATTTGGGTGCAGAAAAAAGAATTGTCCATCTAGAACCCAGTTGGAAGAAGTGTGCAGTAGACACAAACACTTGCCAAATTGAGTGACACTTTGTGACGCTTATGGGTCCTTGCATTACGAATTCCAAGTCAAATCCAGTTAAACGTTTTATGCTTGTTGGTTTTCTCAGACTGCAATCAGACATGAAGGAATACGGGCAATTTTTACTTGCAAAACAGTTCATTTGAAGAAATTGCCCATGTAGCAAATCCTTTTCATTTAGCTCTCCGTTTCCTGCTTTTATGTAAACACACCACTTCAACATCTAAGTCTCACAGCACACATTGTACTTTACATAGGAAAACCATCTTACATTTTATTTAGACATTCATGGTAGTAGTACTGCATTGAAATTTTATTTTGATGTCCTTAATAAATTGCATAATACAAGAAAACATTCTTTCTCAACACTTTTTTCAATTGACATCTCTGGAAAAACTATTAAAGGGAACCTGTCAAGAAAGATTTACTCTGAAACAGTCAATGCTTCATTACAGTGCGGCCTTCTAGAAGCAGTGCTAGTTTTTGCAACAATGCACTCTTGTATGTGACACTGTGGAAGTGTGATGTCACATGACATAGGAGATGCATAGGAAAACACACCTTCAAGATTAAACAAGAGTAAAAGTACCACTCCATCTGAGCCAGATGTAGCTGTGTAAACCGAGGATAGTACTGAAATATGCCTGTATTTGACTTCTGAATTGTGAGTGGTATTTTTACTCTTAAAAAATACACAGAAAAACCTTGGATTGTGAGCATAATTTTTTCCGGAAACATACTTGTAATCCATAGCACTCGTATATCAAAGCAAATTTCCCCATAAGAAATAATGGAAGCTCAGATGATTCGTTCCACAACCAATCATTCATAAGTCCTTCAGTTTATAGCCCATATAAAAAGATTATAGCAATGTGACCAGGTTGTGTAACCATAAAATATCCATCCGCAAATGGTAGCCTCCACAGGGAGATTAAAAGAAAAAACCAACAGGAGCTACAGAGTATAAAATCCTCTAAGTGTAGCAATATGGTTACATATAATGAAGGCACAACATTTAGCAACGCACATGGTTGATGATTAAAAGAGGCACATCTAAGTATGCAGGCATCCGGGGTAAAGCTGTCCACATAGACCATCCTCCGCAACGCCGGCTCTCACTGCTGTCAGTCTGCAATCGTGACCGGGAAGACTACCCTGGAGTAGAGCAATCTGAAAGTGAGGCTTGAAGTTCTCATAGAGCTCAGCGTCGAAGGGATGGCGTCGATGGCGGTGCGGGGGACAGTCTATGTGGACAACTTTACCCCCCATGTCTGCATACTTAGATGTGCCTATTTTAATCATCATGCATGTGAGTTGCTAAATGTTGTACCTTCATTAAATGCAACCATATTGCTACACTTAGAGGCACCTCTCTTCTCTTTTATACTCAGTTGTGACGCTACTTGTATATCAAGACATCGCTTGTTTATCAAGTCAAAATTTATTTTAAAAAAATTAGCTTGTCTTGCAAAGCACTCTCAAACCAAGTTACTGTCAATCTAAGGTAATACTGTATGGTATGGGTGATCTGCACTATGTTTTTTTTCCTCTTACAAATATGTCACTACGCTGAGAGTTGTGGACTGGATTTGATCTGTCAGTGGAAGCAGTGCCACTTTTTCACTGCAAAGGCACATACTGACCTCCTTTAGGTAGTGGGGTCAACCCAAGCAAGTGAGAAGACACCCTTAGGTGGGGTGAAGGGCACCATGGTGAACAAAGGTCGATACACACAGAATTTTTATTTTGTTGTATGGGATTACATGATTCACAATTTTTATACATATGTATCTTTATGGACTGGCACTGAAAGATGGCCCCACTTTGATATATTTATATATACTGTATATTTTTGTATATAATAGTTATTGTATTTAATTGTATTAATATTATTTTTATGATAACTGATGAACTTTATATATTATATATAGAACTTTATATATACTTTAAATATTAATGAATCTATGCACTTAATGTATTGAAGGAGAGCACTGCATCATTTAAGGGAGTATATATTAATTGCATTTGCACAGGTTGTTGATGCAGACTGATGTTTAGCTGCTCCTATATCATTTAGTTTTGTAGCATGGTGTTCTTAGATTTAGCTATAGGGATTACGCGGAAGGTTTATTTTTATATACATTCATTTAGCATGCCTAATTTTTTTTTAAAATTCTTACCTTTTAGATGTTTGTTGTTTGATGTAAGTTGGGAAGAGATGTCATGGCTGACTGCAAGGTTTTTTTAAAAACAATTTTAGAATGAGCCTGTCCCAAATCTGTCCTCATCAACATACAATGCTAGAAGCCTAGCCTCTAAATCATTTACTCTTCCTGAGGACAAACAGTGTTCAAATCTAGTTACAATTGATATTGCAGATCTGTCTGCACTGTAAAAAAAGGCTTTATTATGGCAAACACAGCTGCCCAGCCCCTTCCTAAACAAAGAGAATTACCTAGAATTTTCCTTGCTAAAGGATCCAGAATAGAGCATCTAAAAAAGTAAGCTGTGTTTTTTAAAATATTTTTTAAGTTAGATATGAATGATGGCATGTAACAAATATAAAGTAGGTGTTACCCTAACTTACTGCAAAAGTGGACATACAGCATGGCCTGTCTTGTGTATAATAAATGTTTAAGGAATGCCTCCCTACCTACTACAACCGGGAATTTTTGCTAATGTCCCTAAACACTATGTGAATTCTTGTTGGTGGAGCAGTGTACCGTGTACTTACAGTTCATCCATCCTGGATCCATATCTGAGAATTGAACTTATGACTGAGTAGGGTGAAAGTTTGCTAACAAAGTCCCTGATTTATCAAGCTTCATTTGCACCTAAAGCAGAACTCCGGCTTTTAAAATACCCACTACACCCTCCATGTCAAGAGATGCCTTCCCAGAACTGGAGAGGCGCTCTGTAGCCGTATATCGGCTACAGAGTGGTGGCCAAGTGATTAATGAGTCAGGGATTAAAAGTGTCCAAACTATCTTGTCCATGCTCTTCCCCTCTTCGTCTGCATGCCACCTATATTTAAGACATCTGATATTGGTGAAATACTGAAGAATGAGCTATTAAAGGCAAATGACTAGGCATGATAGGAATTGTAGTTCCTGAACAACTGGAGGGTCATAGTTTGGAGACGTCTGGTCTAGACCATTGACTGGGGTGGAGGATTGTTGGAACAAGTAAAATGATTTAGCAGGATAGGAATTATACATCTGGTCCTGGGCTCGCCGAAGGGAATTGGGTATTTGGCTCTTTGTAAATTACCATATTCTTGCAGTAAACTGAGTTTAAACCCATTCACCCCTAAGGGTATGTCAGGTCACCTGTATCCAGGTGACAGATGCACCCCGTTGGGGTCAGGAATGCACCGCTATGATAGTGGACCCTAAGGCTGACTGCTGCAGATGGAACTCGGGGAGGTTCAGGAAGGCAGGTCCCCTGGAGCACCAACACGGATCCCACAGTGAGTTAGAGCATAGATTCCCCAGGGCACAGAGTCTAAAAGCCAGTTGGTGTTCACCAGAGCCTCTAGTGGTGAGGATGGACTGGGCTGCAACTGGCTCCAGGTCGCAGCCCCCAGGGTCTCCCAGCTCACGCTCACGGCAGGCTACAGGAGGATGGAGAGGAAACAGCAGCCCAGGACAGCAAGCAATAGTAAGGAGGTAGCCAAATGTCGGGGCGACTAGCAGACAAGGATAACAGAAAACATGCCAAAAGTCAGGGTCACAGGCAAACAGGGATAGTCGAGAACGCGCCAAAGGTCAGGGTCACAGGCAGACAGAAATAGTCGGGAACACACCAAGATCGGTAACAGAGACAGAGACAAATTTAGAGCACACGGCAAACAGGAAGCCAAACACACAATATTGCACGGCAAGGCAGGCTTGGAGAATACGGTGTTAAATAGTGGTTCCTGTTGAGGCTAGGGTGGAGCCACACAGAGGGAAGATTACTTAAGCATGCAGAGTACAAGCCCCAAGGCTGATACACAGACCAGGTAAGAGACAGACAGGTCATGAATGTATTACAGCAAGGTCTTGACAGGATAAAACAAATCCTAATGCCTAAGCACAATTTTGCAACTTTGACATGTGTTAAGAAAACCGTACATATCATCACAACTACTTTGTACATCCAGGTGAATTATACCTTGTCTTTTTCAGGACAAATTTGGTCAGTGGTAAATGGTAATGGATATCTCCTGATTTTTTTTTTTTATTATCAAAGGAAAACTGCCCCAAAATAGATTTTTTTTTTGCTGTATATAACTTGTTACTACCATAACTTACCACAAAAAAACAACCCAAAATAAATGTTCCTGCTCCTAGCGATCACAGTGATACCACATATGTGTATGTTATTTGTTGTTTGTACTACAACGGGTGTAGTACAGCCCTGAAACAATATTGCGCAATTTGTTTTTTTTGTCCTACCTAAAACACACTTACACTTACAAAAATTAAATCCTGCCCAAAATATACTGAGCCTGACAATTGACCCTTACTTGACCCAAACACTAACCCTGGCACTGACCTAGATCAAACCTTAATCTAGGTATTTTTTCTTTATTTTTTAATTACATTTTTTACACACACTTTTTTTTCTCTCTGCAAGGAAAGACAAAGATGCAATGGGGGTTATTTACTAAAGGCAAATCCACTTTGCACTGCAAGTGCACTTGGAATAAAAGTCACTGTAGATCCGAGGGGGACATGCAAGGAAAATAAAAATCAGCATTTTACCTTGCACATGATTGGATGATAAAATCAGCTGAGCTTCATTTCAGATCTACCCCTTAGATTTAGAACGACTGCACTTTCAAGTGCACTTGCAGTGCAAAGTGGATTTTCCTTTCGTAAATAACCCCCAATGTGTCTTTCCTCTCCATTTACAGAGAGAGAAACACAGGGGCGGGCTTCACAATGACTGATCACTGTGGTAGCCAATCAGTGGCTACCACAGCAATCAGGTGACCCAGAATTCTTGTTCCCAATCATTAGTACATGGTCCGGGGTTCTCGGTGAGACGCACTCCCAGTGCAAAGGGAAAATATGTGTCAAGGGGTTAAAGTGTATAAAAAAATTAAGGTTTAAAGTTAAGACTTTTCTGGCCATTTGAGATCAAGGCCAATTTAGGCCTGGTTCCCATTTTTCTTTACCAACTCCAGCTGGCATTGAGCTACGAATTAAAAGGGGGTTACATATTGGAGGCCACAATTAATTAAAAAAAATAAAGTATATTATTGCAAGCTGACAATTCACAATATCATGAATATAACAGACTTTTTCTGCTGTTATACATTTCTTATAGACTCTAGAGCTCCTCTTGTTTCTATGCAGCAGAAATAAAATGTTTTTCTTTTATTGCAGACATGTAACTGTTGTACATCCCTGGAGTGTGCATGGGTAATATAAAACCTCTGCTCTTAGCAAGGTTACAGGCATTGCATTCATATAGAAATGCTGTTGTCTCAAAATTCGGAGAAGGATAGTCATCTGTATTCTTGTAGAGCTTTATATAGTAGGATAATCCATGAAGAGATGTCTTCTCTCACTGACCAACATAACTATCAAGTCCCAAGTTAACTAGCTGACAGTCTACTGTAAACTTGTTTTCTTTCAGACTTCATTGCATGAAAGTTACTGACAGATGAAATGTCCGATGGGCTTATTAAAAAAAAACCTGGAGAAAAAGCAAAAATATTACTTACTTATACATACGAAAGTTCAATTTTCTCACATGTTCAAAAAATATGCAAGGATTCCAGTTGCTGTAGGCAACAGGTCCATGCTAGCTCCTGTCTTCATAAATATGCCTGTATTCTCTGTTTCATGTTTCTACTGTTCTGCTGTAGATTGGACTGTGAAAAGGAAAGTTTGACTGTTTGGAAAGGCAGAATTGATGGATTCAGGATATTTTAACAATGGTGTTCATTGTATATTGCAGACTTATCATCCCATTGACACAAGACTCTAGGGAAATATCTCACCAAAGATGAATTCCTGTTCTTTTATGAAGAGCAGTGAACCAAATTTATGAGCTAGGGGATAGGTGTTTTTTTTTTTTTTTTAGAAAAGCAGAGTAGTGTTGTTGTGGTTGCAAAAAAGAGAAATTAACATTTTTGAATGTAATAACTATATACAGTACATTATATGCATTATATTGTCACACTGCCATGGGGGGTTGCTTTTTAATAAGTGCCTTACTCTTTATTTAAAATCATATGCAGAGCATAGGCTACTCACTACTTTAAACTGCAGATAACTGTAACAGGGTAAATACAATGTAACAACAATGTTACATTTTATCCCTACATCACACTTCTAAACAGTATGTACAAACACTGATCAGAAACTCAAATTTGACAGCAGGAGCTCCAACTGTTGCTGTAATACACAGCAAGTCCCAGGAATTGCTAACGTGCTGGGAATGGCAAAATTAGAAAAGGGAAAGGAAGTTCTACATTTACCTGCAGCACTTTAATTATGTTTTTTTTGGGGGCAGATGTAGAGTGCACTTTTAGAGTGCTACATATGCCCCATAAAAACCTCATCAACATACACAACTGGTTAAAGTATTTTTTTAGGTGGTTTCTAGATTTATCAGTATTGTTTTAACTATAGAGGTTCGGAATTTAGTCACTAGAGGGAGCTTTGCATTAGGTTCAGCCTTGTTCAACCCCTCTGCTTTACCCAAAACAGCTTGATAAAAAAATGTTCTTTAACAAGCAACATACATTCCACATTAATAATTATGCTACCGAAATTAGTGTGTGCTGTAAATTGCCTCCAGCATTTCTTCCTTGAGGCTGCCATTTTGCTGAAGCCCAGAGCCACTGAACAGTTGAAAATCATAAAGCAGGGATTAAAATCATCGATTTAACGGGTTCAAAAAACAGTTACATTCCTGGAATGCTGGGATTGCTAACTGTCACATTTGCTTGTGCTCTAAACGAAACTGTCAAACCATCAAATGGCTGCCATCATAACTGATCACATGTGCAGCACCATAGCAGTTGTAGATCAAATAGAAGCAGCTTCCTTGGCTGTAAAGGATAGGAGGGTTTCATTTCGCTTCAAGGCCCCTTTCACGCCGTAAAGTGCATCAGCCTGCTCAGCGGGAGATATCTTGGTGATCCCCGCTGAGCAGGTGACTCCAGGTCTGTGTGCGCTCCGCTATGCATAGCATACATGGACACAGCCCTGCTGTGCTCTATGGGGTGATCAAATAGAAACAAACTGCCTTTCCGTTTCCATCCGACTGTCATCCAATCTGCTGGACAGGTGCAAAATGTGTGAAACCAGCCTTAGGCTATCTGCAGATCGGCCTCTACAAATTTGGTAGTGCCTAAAAATAGAGAGCAACTGAGCATGTGCAGAGCAGGGTGAGACAGTGTATTACTGGATTTTAAACAGTATAGACACTTATTTTTAATGCTTTACCTGATCTAGTAGGACCGGACTTGACCAAACTTCCACTTTAACAAATGTTGCCATACCAAATTAGCCACATGGGAAATGCATTGTTTTCAATTAGTCCTCTGCCTCAAAGACTTGCAGTGTGAGAAAAAGCAGTGATTAAAAACAACTGTGTATAAACCATAAAAAAGAGCCATAAAGTGTTTGTAAAGCTACGCTTTTTAAAAAAAAATAACAAACATGTCATACTTACCTCCACTGTGCGGTTCGCTTTGCACAGGGTGGCCCCGATTCTTGACATCTGGGGTCCCCCGGTGGCGCTAGTAGCTCCTCCCCGCATCGCATAACCCCCTAGGAGAAGCACGCTCATGAGTCCAGAATTTGCGTCCATAGATGCAGAATGCCAGACTCGGCGCCTGCGTTATTGGATTTGATTGATAGCAGCGGGAGCCAATAGCTGCGCTGCTATCAATCTATCCAATCAAGAGCCGAGACAACGGGCAGACAGGTCCATCGCGTCTCCGGCAAGGGAAATACGGGGCTTAGGTGAGTAAAACTGAGTTTTTATTTTCTTTAATATAATACACCCTAATAATATAATAATATAATTCACAGTAATCATGCCAAACTCTATAGTATTGAGTATATCAAAAAACAAATTAAACAGACTATTTGTTCCCTTCTAGATTCTTTGGCATCTGATTAAATTATTTTAAATTGTTGGCTATTATCTACCTTAGATTAGGTTCAAACTGTTGATAGGGAATCACAGTTACCTAATTTACAAATGACCGTATTTAAATATTAAAGTGACAATAGGGGTTTATGAAAATTCATTGTTAAAGTAAATAATTATTTTATTTTTATTCTATCAAGGCCAGGTTAGGCATGACACCCATTCTTTTGCCCAACTCCAGCTAATCAATTCTGGCACTGAGATGCAAATTAGGAAGGGATAATATAATGGTGGCTATAAAAAATCAATAATGATCATATCGCTGCAAGCTGACATAATATCTTGAATATAATGGACTTTTCCACAGTAAAAACTTTGTTTTAGACTTTACAGCTCTTCTTGTTTCTATGCAGCAGAAAGAAAATGTTTGTATTTTATTACAGACATGTAACTGTTGTACATCCCAGGGGTGGGCATGGGTAATATAAAACATCTGCTCTTAGCAAGGCTACAGGCATTGCATTCATATAGATATTCTACTGTCTCAAGACCTGGAGAAGGATCACCATCTGTATTCTTGCATAGTTGTACATAGTAGGATAATCCTTGAAGAGATGTCTTCTCTGAGTGACCAGCATAACTATCAAGTCCCAAGTCTACCAGCTGTCAGACTACTGTAAACCTGTTTTCTCCAGGCCTCATTGTATAAAAATAACTGACAGTTAAAATGAATAACTTATACATATCAAGGTTCCATTTCTCACATGTTCCAAAAAATGATGCAAATATTCCAGTTGCTGTGGGCAACAGGTCCAAGCTAGCTCCAGTCTTCATAAATCGGCCTGTAATTTCTGTTTTATATTTCAACCGTACTGAGGTAGATTGAGGACATTGATGTGATTATTGATAATATTGTGTATATTAAGCCATACTCTTTTAATATTATATCATTGTAAGATTCCATGGTATCTTATTTTTTTTTTAAAGTGTGGCTATTATCTACCACTACTTGGGTTAGGTACAAACTACTGGTAGGGAGTAAAAGTTACCAAATTTCTTTGTTGCTTCTGCTAGGACCTAAACAATTTTCACAAACTTATAAACTTTCTTTTGGACAGTCACATCTACCTTTCCAATTTACCTACATTTACTAAACTTGTGAATTGCAAATAGGTTACATCAGTAGTCTCTTTTGACCGTTTATCCGTAGCCTTGTTTGGAGAGAGTAAAGAGAAAGAATTTGTTTGCTACATCATTGGTAAAGAAACCTACAACTATTAGTGAATCAAATAATTCCAAAGGTAGCAATCCAAGTCCTTTCAGGGCCCTTTGTGCTAGCTAGCCATCTATTACCAATCTACAGTATGAGCTTTCCTTACCCCTTTAGTATCAAATACAAATTTGGATACAGCACTTTTCACTCATACTAATTATTTTGAATAGCCAGGCCTGGCACGGATACACCTGATACAGGTCGTATTTAAACGTTTTTGGCGCCATTTCACAAAAAGGCTATAGGAGAACTGGAAAAAATGCAGAGAAGGGCAACCAAACTGCTAAGAGGAGCTCAGCTATGAGGATAGATTAGTTGAACCAAATGTATTCTCTCTTCAGAAGAGGTGATTAGGGGGGGGGGGGGTATGGTCAACATGTATAAATACATAAGTGAAAATTACATAGAGAAAACATGGACTTTACCTTGCCCCAAGGATTACAATTGCAAGTAGATAAAATATATAATAGTTTTTAATGAAAATCATAAAGCGGTCTGGTATGGTATAGGAGTGGGGGAGCACTCACTTGCTGCATGCTCGAATAAGGGCCCGGTATGGATTTTGGGGGGACCCCGTGACATTTTCGTTTTAAATTTTGGAGTGGAGTTCCATACTAGACCTAAAAGGCCTTGTATGGATTTTGGGGGGACCCCATGCCGTTTTTTTTCTTATTTCTGTCATAGGGTTCCCTTAACCACTTCAATACAGGGCACTTTCACCCCCTTCCTGCCCAGACCAATTTTCAGCTTTCAGTGCTCTCACATTTTGAATGACAATTGTTATAATTTTTTTAACCACTTCCCAACCGCCCGTTGTTATACGGCGATAGTATGGCACTCCTGCACGAATCGCCGTAGCTGTTGCAGGCAGGAGCATGCCTGCGGGTTGAGCGAACTCGATCTCCGCTGGCAACCCGTGATTGCCTTGTAGACAGGCAGAACAGGGAACTGCCTATGTAAACATGGCATTTCCTCGTTCTGCCTAGTGACATGTCAGAGATCTACTGTTCCCAGTGATAAGGAACAGTGATCTCTGTCATTTCACTGGTAGCCCATCTCCCCTACAGTTAGAACACGCTGAGGGAACACACTTAACCCCTTGATCGCCCCTAATGTTAACCCCTTCCCTGCCAGTGGCATTTTTACATTGATCAGTGCATATTTTTTTAGCACTGATCAATGTAAAATGTCACTGGTCCCCAAAAAGTGTAATATGGGGTCAGATTTGTCCACTGCAAAGTTGCAGTCCCACTAAAAATTGCAGATCGCCTCCATTTGACCACTTCCGGACTGGCTCACGCCAATATATGTCAACATTTTGAAGAGGGATATCATTGTTATAGCAGCAGATAGCTACCATAAACTCGTTATCCTCTTCTTCAGTGAGCGGTCCGGTTTCAGATGAAAGTGGTCTCTGCGGCAGATTCGCAGTGAGATCACTTTTATCAGCAGCGGGAGAGGGCCCCCCCGCCGCTCTCCGGTGCCCTCTGCCACTTACCAGAGCCGTCGGTAGCGGCGGAGGTGATCGGGTATTTTCCCTGGCTTGGTATGGAGACATCACTTCCGCCCATAGCTCCTAAAGCAACAATTTATTTTTTATTTTTAATGACATTTTTTTTATTGCATTTTAGTGTAAATATGAGATCTGAGGTTTTTTTGACCCCAGATCTCATATTTAAGAGGTCCTGTCATGCTTTTTTTCTATTACAAGGGATGTTTACATTCCTTGTAATAGGAATAAAAGTAACACAATTTTTTAAAAAAGAACAGTGTAAAAATAAAAAATAAATGGTAAAATAAATAATAATAAAAAAATTAAACGCGCACGTGAGCAGCGCCCGCATATGAAAACGGTGTTCCAACCACACATCTAAGGTATTGCCCCTACACCTGCAAGTGTGATTAAAAAAAAAAAAAACTGCGTTTGTAAGACCACTGCGCAAATACGGTGTGACAGAAAGTATTGCAATGACCGTCATTTTAATCTCTAGGGTGTTAGAAAAAATATATATATAATGTTTCTAAGTAATTTTCTAGCAAAAAAAACAGTTTTTAACTTGTAAACACCAAATCTCAGAAAGAGGCACGGTCCTTAAGTGGTAGTGGTAACCGACAGCGCTATCAGCTCCTCCCCTGCATTGTATAACCCCCTAGGAGAAGCCCAGGGGTTACCTTGCAAGTGCGCTCGCGAATCCAGCATTTGTGTCCATAGACGCAGAATGCAGGACTCGGCCCCGTCCCCGGTGCCTGTGTCTTTGTTTTTCTTTGATAGCAGCGGGAGCCAATGGCTGTGCTGCTATCAATCTATCCAATCAAGAGCCGAGAACCCTGGGCAGAAAGTACAGCGTGTCTCCACTGAGGGAACGAAGGGCTCAGGTGAGTAAAACGGGGGGCTGGAGGGCCAGTTACTGTGAGAAGTTTTTTCAGCTTAATGCATAGGATGAGTGCTGTTGGCACTGGCAAGCTACAGTTTATTGCGGGAACCATGAATGCCAACATGTACTGAAACATACTGAAGCAGAGCATGATCCCCTCCCTTCGGAGACTGGGCCGCAGGGCAGTATTCCAACATGATAACAAACCTCCAAGATGACCACTGCCTTGGTAAAGAAGCTGAGGGTAAAGGTGATGGACTGGCCAAGCAGTTCTCCAGACTTAAACCCTATTAAGCATCTGTGGGGCATCCTCAAACGGAAGGTGGAGGAGCGCAGCTCCGTGATGTTGTCATGGAGGAGTGGAAGGGGACTCCAGTGGCAACCTGTGAAGCTCAAGGGGGTTAAGGCAGTGCTGGAAAATAATGGTAACCACACAAAATATTGACACTTTGGGCCCAATTTTCATCACACCATTTTTGTTTTAAATTTTGGAGTGGAGTTCCCCTTAAAATCCCAAAAGGCCTGGTATGGATTTTGGGGGGACCCCATGCCATTTTTTTTTCTTATTTCTGTCATAGGGTTCCTCTTAACCACTTCAATACAGGGCACTTTCACCCCCTTCCTGCCCAGACCAATTTTCAGCTTTCAGTGCTCTCACATTTTGAATGACAATTGTTATAATTTTTTTAACCACTTCCCAACCGCCCGTTGTTATACGGCGATAGTATGGTACTCCTGCACGAATCGCCGTAGCTGTTGCAGGCAGGAGCATGCCTGCGGGTTGGGCGAACTCGATCTCCGCCGGCGACCCACGATTGCCTTGTAGACAGGCAGAACAGGGAACTGGCATTTCCTCGTTCTGCCTAGTGACATGTCAGAGATCTACTGTTCCCAGTGATAAGGAACAGTGATCTCTGTCATGTCACTGGTAGCCCATCCCCCCTACAGTTAGAACACGCTGAGGGAACAGAGGAGTCATGTGATGACAAAAGGTATATTAAACAAGGAAATAACATAAGTGCCATCAAGTGGATATACTATATAACTACACACTAGGCCTGCCCTACAGACTGATAAAACTTACGTTGAGGGCTATATATTTGAGGCATCAATGTTAACTGTAGGCAAAATATGTGGGACCGATCCTTAATATGGCTATATTACAACATGGAGATCTGCACCATAAGCCATCACAACCTAGGTGACAAATAAATGCATGATGATTCCAAGTGTAAAAATAATAATGATCGCATATCCTCTAGTTGTATAACAGGGCAAACACACAATTTTTGTCACTATTAAAATTCTAGTTAATGCATATTACAAAAATTCTTGTCCATTTAACATTGTCACAATATAATTCTAATCCAAGCTACTATAGTTATCAGACCCACAATAAATACCCATACATCCAATAAAGTCTTAAAAGGGTCTCAAAAACCGAAGAAAGCTAAAACATCCAAAATATGCCAGTCTGATATCTATGCTCAGCATGGATATCCCACAAATAGCAAAAACAGAAAAATTGGTGCTAGCCCAATTGCTTGCATTGCCAAAACTAACTGTTTTTAATTATGATTTTGAATAAAAATCCTTATAGATTTTTATCTACATGCAATTGTAATCCTTGGGGTCCTTATAAAGTCCATGTTTTTCTATATGTAATTTTGGCTTTAATAGTGGGACGTGGCACCCTGCTAAAGGACAGGCACCTAAGGACCGAGCCCCTTTCTGAGATTTATTGTTTACAAGTTAAAAACATTTTGCTAGAAAATTACTTAGAACCCACAAACATTATACATTTTTTTTTCTAACACTCTAGAGAATAAAATGGCTGTCATTACACACCGTATTTGCGCAGCAGTCTTACGAGCGCACTTTTTTTGGGAAAAAATACACTTTTTTTGAATTAAAAAATAAGACAACAGTAAAGTTAGCCTAATTTTGTTGTAATTGTAATTTTGTGAAAGATAATGTTACGCCTAGTAAATTGATACCCAACATGTCACGCTTCAAAATTACGCCCGCTTGTGGAATGGCAACAAACTTTTTACCCTTCAAAATCCTTTAAAAAAATATTTTTACACTGTTTAAAAAAAAAAAATGTTGTCACTTGTATTCCTATTACAAGGAATGTAAACATCTCTTGTAATAGAAAAAAAGCATGACAGGACCTCTTAAATATGAGATCTGGGGTCAAAAGACCTCAGATCTCATATTTACACTACTATGCAAAAATAAATAAATAAATTTGTCATTTAAAAAAAAAAAATTAAAAAAATGGCCCTTTAAGAGCTATGGGCGGAAGTGACGTTTTGACGTCGCTTCCCCTACATTGTTGTGGAGACAGGTGGGGGCCATCTTCCCCTCACTCGTCTCTATACCTAACAGGAGACAGGACGCGATCGCCTCCGCCGCTGCCGCCGGCTCCGGTAAGCAGCGGAGGGCACCGGATCGTGGTGGGGCAGGGGGCCCTCTCTCGCCGCTGATAAAAGTGAATTATTAGCTCGGTGACCACGCCCCCTAAAACGTCACAGTGCCAGCATGCCCAGGGACTGTGACATCATAGGGGGCGGGGTCTCTGCCTATATAAGTCACAACGGAACCCTCAGAGAGCAGTCCAGCCGGAGAGAGCTTCATGTCAACATCTGGAGAAGAGAAGAGCAGAGAAGATAAGAAGCCCAGAAGTCCGGACCTCCGCTGGCAAGAGAGCTACCTGAACACAGCGGAGGAGCCGGCCAAAGAACTGGAACACCGGGAGAAGAGGCCGGAGAGAGCGGAGAAGAACCAACCGGACGCTGGGAGAAGATGAACCGGAGGGCCCCCGAAGCCAGAAGAAGACCCCCAAAGCCGGAGGAAGATCCCCCCCGGAGCTGTTTAATAAATTATTTTAAAAACCTGTGTAGTGTGTTTTATTATTGACACTTTTTCCCTAGGTGAATAGGTAGGGGTACCATGTACCCCATACTCATTCACATAGGGTGGGGGGCCGGGATCTGGGGGCCCTCTTATTATAGGGGGCTCCCGGATTCCGATAAGCCTCCCGCCCGCAGACCCCGACAACCAACGGCCAGGGTTGTCGGGAAGAGGCCCTTGTCCTCATCAACATGGGGACAAGGTGCTTTGTGGTGGGGGGGCACTACAGGGCGCCCCCTCCCCCAAAGCCCCCCCCCATGTTGAGGGCATGCGGCCTGGTACGGTTAAGGAGGGGGGTGCGCTCGCTCGTCCCCACCCCCTTTCCTGACCGTCCGGGCTGCGTGCTCGGATAGGGGTCTAGTATGGATTTTGAGGGGACCCCCACACCGGTTTTTCGGCGTAGGGGGTTCCCCTTAAAGTTCCATACCAGACTTAAGGGCCTGGGATGCCTGCGACAGGGCTCGCAAGGTTTCAATCTCGCCGATAGAAGCGGCGAGATTGACTTCCTTTTCTAGTACCGTCGTACCCGAGTCACATTCAAAATGAATGGACTTGTCCGTGTGTGGGAAAGTCCGTTCATTCTGAAAGTCCGGCGGAAGTCCGTTGGGAAGACCGGATTCCGGAAAGTCTGGTCGAGTGTAGGCAAGTCCGTCCGTTCAGAAAGTCCGGCGGTAGTCCGCCGGAAGTCTGGCGGCAAGTACGTCGGACCTAGTTTCCCAGAAAGTCCGACCGTGTGTACGCGGCATTATGCCCCGTACACACGGTCGGATTTTCCGATGGACATTGTCCGATCGGAGCGTGTTGTCGGAAATTCCGACCGTGTGTGGGCGCCATCGGACATTTTCCATCGGATTTTCCGACACACAAAGTTGGACAGCAGGAGATAAAATTTTCCGACAACAAAATCCGATCGCGTCAATTCCGACCGTGTGTGGCCTGTTCCGACGCACAAAGTGCCACGCATGCTCAGAAGAAATTCCGACACGGGACAGCTCGTTCTGGTAAACTTAGCGTTCGCAATGGATACAGCACTTTCGTCACGCTGCAATGTAAAAAATGGTTTAATACAGCGCACTCTCTTCTTCTTTATAATGTGACAAGAATTAAGTAGTTTTGCTGCTCATATTCACACATACTTCTCACAAAGTTTTATTTGTGTTTTTTTAGTGGGATTCCCTCAATATATTGTTATTAGTTGTCACATCTGACAGTTTTATATTTTTTATGTTTTTTTTTTTTTGTTTTTAAGCCTTTTTTTTTCTTTAATGTTTGGATTTTTTCCAAGGCTGATCTTTGTTCAATGTTATTTTTATTTTTACTCCAGAATATTTTTGTGTGTGTTTTGTGTGGCAAGTTACCCCAACACCATTGATATCTTTTATTATTTAATCTCCATGAGATTTTTTGTTGTTGGTGTCCCTTGTTCATTTCACATTGTATATTAGAAATGTACCTGAATCCTCACAAACAAACCATCATTTTTGAAGTAAAACACATAGGAGAGTATAATTCAAAACAAAAATCCTTTATTAAGGGCTCAGAACCAAACAAAGAGGAAGGCAACACTGGATCAACAGGAGAAATTAGTGAAGCCTGGGACCCCCACGGCAGACATCAATTCTTAAACCTCAAAATTGGTGGCCTGAGGAGTCCATATGTAAGGGAGGGCAGTCTGGTCCGGGATTCACAGAGATCCGGATAGCAGCAGATGACATCAGTGTCCCCAGGCTGTGGTACCACAAGAGGCTGCATCTTTTGGCCGACCAGACTGGATCCAGGGTCCTCACTGTCTGGTCTTCCTTTCACACTTCCTTCCGGGCTGTGGCTGTGCAGTTGGAGATGTGGCAGGAGGAGGAGTAGGACCTGGAGGAGGAGTAGGACCTGCAGGAGGAGGAGGAGGACCATCGCGAAGGTGTGTTTGAGGTGTAATTTGGCCCCTCATACCTTTCGCCATGAGCCTCTGATATGAGGGCCTCACACATGGCTTTTTGGCCCTCCTCCATCCTCTGCATTTTATAGGCTATGAATGCAGCAATGTTCTCCTGCCTGGTGTGGGGTGCTCCCAGGACCTCTGTAGCCCTACAAAAAAATCTGATAGCAGCCTCCTCTAGGGTACTCCTCCTACTGCCACTTTCTGTTTCCAGGGGGGGTGGAGGGACCTGCAGATCAGCCAGCCGGCTCGGCCCGGCCATCTCCTGGCTGAGACTTCCCTGTGTATGAAAAAGGGACATGGTTTTAGTTTTTGCATCATCAATCACAATCATAAATTAGTACTCCCAACTAACATCTAGTTAACATCATTGATTGGACAAGCAGAAATATTTAGAGGAATGCTATACCTGGCTCAATCTGGGCTCCTCCACATGTGGCCTGGAAGGCCCAGGTTGGGCGTCAGAAGCCTCAGCCGGGGGGGAAGGAAGCGTGGAAGAAAGACTGGAGAGTGATGACCTGGGTTCAGTCTGGCCTGCCAGAAAGTGCAGCCTGTCGTAGTACAACATCCTGGGGACATAGATGTCATCTGCTGCTCCGGATCTCTGTGAATCCAGGACTTTCTTGCGCTCCCTCAGATATGTGCTCCTCAGGCCACCAATGAAAATCTTTAAAAAAGTGATGTCTGCCGTGGGGATCACCTGCTTCACAATTTCACACAATTGCTCCAGTGCTGCCTTCCTCTTTGCTTGGTTCTTGTAATGGGGGTGTTTAATCTCCCACAGACAGGGAAGCTCCCTTAGCATCTCTATGAAGACTGAAATGAAGTCCTGATCTTTCAGTACCATATCCATGTTCACTGCAAGACACAACACAAGACAAAGCCTAATGTCACACCAAACTCTCCCAATCTTGTTACAATATAGGCCTCAATCTATAGAAGCAGTATAGGCCCAAGTTTGTCTCTTACCTTCGTTCTTACGATCGCCGCGTTCAATGCTCCTTCCTCCGCTCACAGATCGTACGTAATACGCACGCGTGTTACGCTTTATATACACTGCGCATGCGTGTAACTCCGCCCGCCCCTGACGTTCTTTCTAGTGTATTCCCCGCCCCTTTTCGTTCGGCGCAGTGGGGGAAGAGCATGATGGCGGACATACAGCAGGTGCGGGCTAATTGTAGCAACGAGGAGGAGGAGGAGGAGGAGAGGGCAGATCCAGGCACGTCCCGATCCAGAAGGAGACGTTTTAAGGCCACAAATATGTCGTTTGGGGAGATGTTGGAGATGGTCGACATCATGAGGAAGTCCGACTATGACGGAAAATATGGGCCTTACCCCAACCCCAATATCCGAAAGGCCAAAATCATGGCGAAAGTGGTCAGGAGTCTAGAGCGGAATTTCGGGGTACGAAGGTCTAAAGATCAGCTCAGGAAGCGGTGGTCGGACCTGAAGTTGAGAGAGCCAGAGCAGTACCGAAAGATCCGGAGAGTGCTGCAAAAAAGTAAGTAGTTGTGCTGTGTTCCTATTCTTTCTGTCTTTATTACGTTCATTCTGCTCCATATGCTTTGATTAGTTGTAACGTTTCCAAAGGTCAACTTTAATGTTCATGGGCACATTATTCGTTCGTATCAAACATTTTTCTTTCGGCCTCTAGAACACCATTGTTTAGGCCATATGCATTTTCACACATTTTTGGGGGCCTACTTGGATGCCAAATATTTGTTTGTGTAGATGGGTTTGTTACTAGAATGAAATGCAAACTAGATTATGTGTAAGGAGAGGACACTGAGCAGCTGTTTTCACATCTGGACACTGGAGCACTAGTGTGGGACACAAGAACACCATTTTTATTAGGGGGCCACACAGGTGCTCCAGTGTATACTATAGGGGGGTCTCCATCTGTGAAGCTTGTACCAAACAGGTGAAGTATTGCAGCTTGACAAAGGGCAATAAAAAATATACATCTTGGAACTCGGCTAAAATAGACAATTGTACCCCACTTCCAAGCAATGTTTCCTATTTCTATAGTTCTGCCATCAAATATCTGTGTGCTAAGTATACCATTTTTGTTTTACATAGGGGAGAAAAGACTCGGACACCCCTCATCCCAGGAGACCAGAGACCCCCCCTCTCTGGAAGAAGGGGAAATACCAACCCAAGAAGCTGAGCAGGAGGAAGAAGAAGACGTGGTGGAGATTGGCACCACAACAGGTGATTGTCTGCAACCACAGACTCAGGTAAAAGAGATGGCTGGTGGCAGATTTCTGAGACCTTTTTTTTTGTTCTTTATCTCTTTTTAGGTGATCGTGATGTGAGGGATCCAGAACGCTTTACATCTGAAAGTGCCCAGATACTGATCGGGGAGATCATGGGGTGTAATCTCCAATTGCAAAACATCCAGCAACAAATCAGTGATGTTATTAAAAAAAATAATAACATCATTGATGTTTTGGGGCGAATTTAAACCCCACAAAATCACCTGTTTTATCGTACCAAACTTTTTTCAATGTTTAGAAAAGCCAAATTTGGAGGATGCACACAGTGTGCCAACATGTGCTATCTGCCAGCACGGGAGATCAATGGACGCGTTTTGGGGGGGCAACCCCTTCCTCAATTATAAAGTAGCGTTGAGGAAGGGCTTGCTCCCCCCAAACACGTCCCTTGATCCCCCATGATGGCAGATAGCACATGTGGACATTTGTAAATTGGTGTGCATCTTCCAAATTTGGCTTTTCCAGGGGTGATTTCCCCCCATCTGAACGCTATATCAAACCCAGTTCCTAAATACTGATGTCTGATATAGCCTTCAGGTTTTACCTAATGTGAACTTTGTAAGTTCAAGTTTTTTGGCTTTCTTGTTGGTTTTA
Source organism: Lithobates clamitans (assembly GCA_037952925.1). Classification (NCBI taxonomy): domain Eukaryota; kingdom Metazoa; phylum Chordata; class Amphibia; order Anura; family Ranidae; genus Lithobates; species Lithobates clamitans. The sequence goes on along the minus strand of JBBGZY010000292.1, from coordinate 8,143,885 downwards.
CACAGGCCTGTTTTATCTGAAATGGATATTTTGATTTTTCATAATGCTACTGCAAACATTGTTATACAACAAACATGTTGGTTTGTTTTAAAAACCTTTGGTAAATGCGCATGTGATTGTGCAGGTATAAAAAAGTGCCTTACTCAAGAATGTGTGGATTATTGTCTCAACACTACAACACTTTTGGGGTGATGTAATTGTTGTTTTATGCACAAATGGGGGTTATTTCCTAAGGGCAAATCCTCTTTGCACTACAAGTGCAGGTTCAGTGCAGTTGCAAGTGCACTTGTAGTGAAATGTGTTTTTGCATTTAGGAAGTACCAGCCAACACTGTTTTTTATAAGGTTACCCAATCACGACATTTTCTGCACTCAACACATTTCTGTCAGGGTCAGATAAAACAAACACAAGCAGTAAATGTCCACCAAGAATTTCTTTTGGTTGTTTTATTTTTGAAAAAGGTGTCACATATTGTCTGGCATATTGATAGCCCCCCTACCCGCAAAGAACTCCAGGTATCGTAACCGGACATCACGGGCATTCAGGGAGGGCAAGCCAGGACGGCCACTTTCAAGTGCCGTCATTGTTGATGTATTTGGGATTCCGGCCTCAGGCCCAACTGAGCCAGCATAGTTGGCTGAATGTTTTCGTAGAAAATTATGGAGAACACAGCAGGCAAGTATTATATGGTTCAGTTTATACTCCGCCATATGGATGGGTGTCATAAATAATCGGAACCGGCTGGCCAGGATTCCAAATGTGTTCTCCACCACTCTTCGGGCTCTGGCCAGCCGGTAATTAAAAACCCTCTGTTCCGGGGTGAGGGTCCTCATCGGGAATGGCCGCATCAGGTGGTCCCCCAGCGCAAATGCTTCATCAGCAACGAACACAAATGGGAGACCTTCAACATTGTCCTCTGGAGGTGGCAAGTCCAAGCTGCCATTCTGGAGACGCCTGTAGAACTCCGTCTGGGCGATCACTCCACCATCGGACATCCGGCCATTCTTCCCCACGTCCACATACAAGAAGTCATAATTAGCCGACACCACCGCCAACATCACTATACTATTAAACCCCTTGTAATTATAATAGTACGACCCCGAGTTGGGTGGTGGGACGATGTGAACGTGTTTCCCATCAATTGCCCCTCCGCAGTTAGGAAAGTCCCACTGCTGGGCAAAGTGGGAGGCCACAGTCTGCCATTCCTGTGGCGTGGAAGGAAAACAATAAACATTACTATTTTTTCACAGAAACCTGGCAAGCAGATTAGACACAAACATTATGGGTCAACCTCCAGATAGCATTTATTAAGGGGAATTTAACAACAACAAAGTATAAGGTACACCTATCATATTCCCCCCCCCCTCTCATGGGCCATTTCTAACATTATAGGGGGGGAACTCTTGGACAGGTAACCCTCTTCACTTCATTGAGAGATGAATGCCTAAATACAGGGTATTACTTGGAACAGCCCCTCCTTAGTTACACTATTGGCAGCCCACTGGACAGGTAAGAAGTGTCATAATACAAAGATATAAATACACACTGTACACATTTGAGCACATTTGGACATTCTGCTATTACCTATCAAGATCATAATAGGATACAAGAACTTTAAACAGTACCATTGGAAAGTATACAGGCAGGCCCTTGCACTACATGCTTTGGGGAATTCATCCATAAATCTGAGCACTAAAGAGGTGGGTATAGTGTGTATGGGTTTGGCAAAGTCAGCAGATAGATGATTGAGGATAGAGAATTGGGATCAGCTGACTTAGCAGTTGGGGGAGGGAGGGTTACAAAAAATTTGGGGACACCAAAAAAAAAAGCCTCTGGCCCTCTGCCTGAATTTAAATCAAAAATAACATTTCAAAACATTTTAGGGGGTGTTTGGGGTAAAGCACTACTATGGAGCTGATAAAATACATTGTTAAGTAACTACATGAGGTGAATATAGGGCAGGAGACACCATGCTGGGGAGGTTATTGAAGGGCAAATATGTATGAAGGACCTAAAATAATAATTACATAAAAATCCAGCATGCATGAGGACAAAGGGGACATTCACAGCATAATACAATCATGGTAATTAGGGAATGAGGAAAGAAATACAATATATTATCAAACATTCAATACAATAAAATGTGATATAAAAGGATAAAAATCTTACCTTCATATACTCCTTCTGTAGGACCTGGATGATGGCAGAACAGGTCTCTGGGATAATGATCCCCAGAGCCTGGAGGGAGATGCCTGTCGAGAACTTGAGGTCCTGCAGGCTTCTCCCTGTGGCCAAATACCGCAAGGTAGCGACCAACCTCTGCTCCGGAGTGATGGCTTGCCTCATGCAGGTATCCTGCCTGCTGATATAGGGGGTCAGCGAAGCCAACAAACGGTGAAATACGGGGTTCGTCATCCTGAGAAAGTTCCTGAAATCATCAGGATTTTTCTCACGGATCTCACAGAGCAAAGGCATATGACAGAACTGGTCACGCTGAAGCAACCAATTCTTGGTCCATGAACTCCTCCCCACCCTGTTCATGGACTGGACTTGTGTCAAGGTCAGGACCCCAACACCAAGCCCCCGCACAGCACGAACTCTACGAGGAGTACGCATACGCAACATGGCTAGAAAACGGTCGGCTGCTCAGAACGAAGTAACAGAACGCACTGAAGAACAGCAAGGCCTGTGAAGAGCGACCTGAAAAACAGCAACGAGCGGACAAGATCGCACAGAAAACTAGAAAACGAACTGACTGCACGCACTGAAGAGCAGATACAAACCCACAAGCACAAACTGAATGGCAGAAAACGATCTGAAAGCCACGAGTCTGAAAAAGCGCGAATCGTCTCTCACCAAACTTTTACTAACACGAGATTAGCAAAAGGAGCCCAAAGGGTGCCTCGCTTGGTTCTGAACTGGCCTTTTCTAGTCTCGTCGTACGTGCTTGACGTCACCGCGTTCTTGGCGATCGGAAATTCCGACAACTTTGTGCGACCGTGTGTAGGCAAAACAAGTTTGAGCCAACATCCGTCGGAAAAAATCCGAGGATTTTGTTGTCGGAATGTCCGAACAAAGTCCGACCGTGTGTACGGGGGCATAAGAGTTACTTGCCACCAGTTGCCCCACTCAACCCCTACCCTGCACCACCTAATTCTGCCGCTAAACACGCCCTCGTAAATTATCTCATGAAATCTCATGAAATTACACTGTTAAATGTTTATGCAGAATTAAGTTACAAAAATAAATATTAACAACAACAGCTTTCACAATATTAACATAAAGCATATTAGTACCCATCAGTTCAGCCTCATCAGTGCCCATCAGTACCCATTAGTGAAGTCTCGTCAGTGCCCATCAGTGCAGCCTATCATTGCCCATCAGTGTCCATCAGTGCAGCCTCATCAGTGCCCATCAGTGCAGCATATCAGTACTGCTTTATCAGTGCAGCCTATCAGTACTGCTTTATCAGTACAACCTCATCCGTTGCCACTATTGCAGCTTATCAGTGCCCATCATTGCCGCCTCATCAGTGGACATCAGTGCCATCTCATCAGTGGCCATCAGTGCAACCTATCAGTGCCCATAAGTGCAGCCACATCAGTGCCCATCAGTGCAGCCTCATCAGTGCCCATCAGTGCAGTCCCATCAGTGTCCATTAATGCAGCATATTAGTGCCAATCAATGCAGCCTCATCAGTGGCCATCAGCGCAGCATATCAGTGCCCATCAGTGCAGCATATCAGTGTTGCCTTATCAGTGGTCATCAGTGCAGCTTATCAGTGTCGCCTCATCAGTGGCCATCAGTGCCGCCTAATCAGTGGCCATCAGTGCAGCCTCACCAGTGCCCATTAGTGCCGCCCTATCAGCGCCCATCAATGCAGCCTATCAGTGCCCATCAGTGCAGCCTTATCAGGGCTCATCAATGCAGCCTATCAGTGCCCATCAATGCAGCCTCATCAGTGCCCATCAGTGCAGCCTGTCAGTGTCCATTATTACAGCAGGGAGCACAGGGAGGAATTGGGAAGACCAGCATTGGACCAGTGTGCTGTCTATCACAGGAGCTGGTGCAGGAGATGAGACTTTGTTTGACAGCGGCCGGCATTTCATATCCAAGCTGTGTTACAGCGGGAGGTCCCCATTCTGTGTGATCGGCTCTCCTCCTAACAGTTTTCTAGCTGATCGCTTCTGGCAGAAGCGATCAGCCAGGAAACTGTTAGCCCAGTCCACCCCTGCTCCATACTCGCCATCAGCTAATTTCCACTCGCCAAATGCGAGCAGGCGAGTGGATATTTTGAGGCCTGATTTAACTTATTTATTTATTTATTGGTTGAGCTAGATGGGCTCTTTTTTCATCCTGACTAAATATATTACTATGTAATTATGTAAACGTGGCTTTACTGTGGCTCAGGAATCTGACATTTGGCATACAATGTGGCTTCCATTTTTAAAAGAGCAAAAGGCCTACAGTCCAAAGATTTTAGGAAAAAGTTACAGCCTGGAGACTGGTAGTGGCAGTGTGCTCAAAGGAAGAGATGTACCACCATATGCTACAGTATGTGACAACAGAATTAGTTCTAAATACCAAATAGTAAAAACATATAGGTAACAATACCATCAGATGGTGGTGGGTGCAAATGTTGGCTAATACCTTGGTACACTTTTCCGACTTCTGCAATATTGTTGTTGAAGAGGTTCCCTGGTAATGGAGCCTTCAAGGTTTCTGTTAGGACAGAGTTTGCCTGCTGGTGGCACTGTGGTGTTCTGGGCTGATTGCTGCAGTTCCAGTGTCCACCAGCAGGTGTCTCCTAGAGGCCAGCAGGCCCCAGTAATCCGTTGCAAATGGTCTCAGCTGTTAGCAAGACATATAATGCTTCTCACACTAGCACTCTCATTGTTTTGGCTGATCCTACCCTGTACTCTGGTTGCTGTGCAGCTGCCGCCAGACTCTGCTGCCATTTATTCTTGACCTTCCTGCCCTGCACCCAGTACCCTGCTTCCTTGCTCCCTGCTTCTCCAGTTTTCCCCTGCCTTGTGTATATTTCATTTGTGTATATAGTGTATATTGTTTGTTTTATTTTTGGTTGCTGGTTAGTCATTTTGTCATAGTTTTGATTCTCATGCATTCTCATGTTTATTGTTTGCTGGTGTGGATTATCTTTCATTCACTGTAAATAAATCTCACTTAAAAGATATACAGGCAGCTCAGTTAGATCAAATCAAGCAGTGGATCCAACCCACTACTGCCTTGCCTTGGATAGATATAGAACAAGATTTGTGCCCTGCCTCTGATCTTAATTCCCTCTTAATGGCAGATCTTTTGCACCCCTTTAAATTGAGTGACCTCTTCCCTTCATCCCAAGCTTCATTATTAACATGAAGATTTCTCTGAACAGTATACCGATATCTCTAAATTCGGGAATGCCACATCTAAACAAATGGAACAGAAGGAATTAATAATAATAATGATAATAATAATAAAAAGTTATTATTATTATTGTTATTTATTATTATTGATTCGTTACGTTCCATTCGTTTAGATATGGCATTCGTTATTTTGGATAATTCATAACTTCGGATAAATTCGTATTCGTTACCATCACTAACAGCCAAATTTTAAAGGAAATTCCAATACCTATAATTTAATAGTTAGTAATAGTTAAGTTATTATTAGTTATTATTTCAGTTTTCAAATTTTTGGACTTTCAAATTTTCGGATTTTCATTCTTATTTTCAAATTTCCGTTCTTATTTTTGGATTTTTAAATTTTTTAGAATTTCCGAAATTTAGAATTTTCGAATTTTGAAAAAAAAAAGATATACATATAGTATCTCACAAAAGTGAGTACACCCCTCACATTTTTGTAAATATTTTATTATATCTTTTCATGTGACAACACTGTAAAGTGGTGAGTGTAAAGCTTGTATAACAGTGTAAATTTGCTGTCCCCTCAAAATAACACAACACACAGCCATTCATGTCTAAAATGCTGGCAAAAAAAGTGAGTACACCCCTAAGTGAAAATGTCCAAATTGGGCCCAATTAGCCATTTTCCCTCCCCAGCATCATGTGACTTGTTAGTGTTACAAGGTCTCAGGTGTGAATGGGGAGCAGGTGTGTTAAATTTGGTGTTATCGCTCTCACTCTCTCATACTGTTCACTGGAAGTTTAACATGGCACCTCATGGCAAATAACTCTCTGAGGATCTGAAAAAAATAATTGTTGCTCTACATCAAGATGGCCTAGGCTATAAGAAGATTGCCAAGACCCTGAAATTGGGCTTCAGCACAGTGGACAGGACCATATAGCGGTTTAACAGGACAGGTTCAACTTAGCACAGGCCTGGCCATGGTCAACCGACGTGCTCAGCGTCATATCTAGAGGTTGTCTTTGGTAAATAGTCATATGAGTACTGCCAGTATTGCTGCAGAGGTTGAAGGGGTGGGGGGTCAGCCTGTCAGTGCTCAAACCAATGTGCCGCACACCACTGCATCAAACTTATCTGCATGGCTGTCATCCCAGAAGGAAGCCTCTTCTAAAGATGATGCACAAGAAAGCCCACAAACTGTTTGCTGAAGACAAGCAGACTAAGGACATGGATTACTGGAACCATGTCCTGTGGTCTGATGAGACCAAGATAAACTTATTTGGTTCAGATGGTGTCGAGCGTGTGTGGCAGCAACCAGGTGAGGAGTACAAAGACAAGTGTGTCTTGCCTACAGTAAAGCATGGTGGTGGGAGTGTCATGGTCTGGGGCTGCATGAGTGCTGCCAGCACTGGGGAGCTACAGTTCTTTGAGAAAACCATAAATGCCAGCATGTACTGTGACATACTGAAGCAGAGCATGATCCCCTCCCTTCAGAGACTGGGCCGCAGGGCAGTATTCCAACATAACGACCCCAAACACACCTCCAAGTCGACCACTGCCTTGCTAAAGAAGCTGAGGGTAAAGGTGATGGACTGACCAAGCATGTCTCCAGACCTAAACCTTATTAAGCATCTGTGGGGCATCCTCAAATGGAAGGTGGAGGAGCGCAAGGTCTCTAACATCCACCAGCTCCATGATGTTGTCATGGAGGAGTGGAAGAGTGGCAACCTCTGATGAACTCCATGCCCAAGAGGGTTAAGGCAGTGCTGGAAAATAATGGTGGCCACACAAAATATTGACACTTTGGGCCCAACATGGACATTTTCACTCAGGGGTGTACTCACTTTTGTTGCCAGTGGTTTAGACATTAATGGCTGTGTGTAGGGTTATTTTGAGGGGACAGCAAATTTACACTGTTGTACAAGCTGTACACTCACTACTTTACATTGTAGCAAAGTGTAATTTCTTTAGTGTTGTCACATGAAAAGATATAATAAAATATTTACAAAAATGTGAGGGTTGTACTTACTTTTGTGAAATACTGTACCTGATCTGTTCCCAGTTTCTTTATGTAGCTACATTTATCTAGTTATCCTTGTGCTGATTCCTGACAGGTTCAAAGTAAAGCAACACACTGGTCTTTCAACCAAAATCCTCAGTTTATGTAAGCCCTAACAAAGAACTTCTCCTGCTTGCTCCCTTTTGGTATGTTAAATACACAGTTGGACATCTGTTGGTAATGGCAGAAATGCATTGCTTTTCTGTGCCTAGTGCTGTCTGGCTGTATTGAGGATTCTAATTAGCCCTCCCAGTTCTGTCTTGGACTACAGAATATTTAGTATCTATGTTATTGAGCTGAGGAGAAGGGGAGGATACCAGAAGTTTAGCAAAAGACAACTGGACAGGGATGACGTCAATCAGTCCAAAATAAATGTTGTTTTCAGCCCACAAAAGGACTTAGGAGCTGAGTGGATAAAACATGGGTAAATATGCTCTTCAGAGCAGACCCAGACTGGAAAATTGGTTTCTAAAACCCCTAATAAATGTGACAGTGTAAATTTATAAATTGTGTGATATTGTACAATGAGGAGGCATCCTAAAACAAAAAAATGATAACCCTAGGGCAGGGAACAAAAGATGTCAAGAAAATGACTGCTCAGAAAGCTAAAATAATATTTATTGATAACAAATTGTAAAAACCACCAATTAGGTGGATATGTGTATAAATCTCATTCCCAGACAGGGAACACAGTAGTTCACTTGACACTGCATGAATTCATGCTACATAAAACAAACACACTGAATTTAATACTGAAACAAGCTTGCCAACGCCCGAGAAGCTCTTTGCAGCAATCCAGTTAGCCTTGGCCAGCTGTTGGAGGAGGACGCCTGCACCGCGCTCTGACCGGCGAGTGCTTTGATGAGGGAGACATCAGTAACCAGTTGCGCTGGACTATCATTGCCAAGTACCTGGATATCATCACCTGTGGACCTTACCGCCAGTGGAATTCCATGTGTGGATGGTGGAGAGGAAGACGAACTGGAACTGCTCCTGGACAGTGGTAAAGTACTATGGCATCAGTATGACAGAAGACCTCTGCAAGGTGGCACTGTGCAGCCACCGGATCTTTAATGTTAACACCAGAGCCAGCGGTTCCATACTGGGCTCACTAGCGACAGTCCCTCCACTGGAATCCCCCATAAACTGGAGAAATCCTCATGCAGGATGATTAACTGTATCTCCTCTTCACCAAACCAATTGCTGTGACAGGTCCACAGGTTACCAGCAGCACAGCCATTGAGCAACCCCTCAGTCAACTAGCAAACCCTCCCACCAGCTCAAGCCTCCAAGGGGGCTGACACACGGGAGTACTACCATAGGTGGCTCCCCATTTTTTACTGACATACGGCCATTGGCCGCAGCAGTACTCTGTGTGCCAGCATACTTTGGCTTCCGGACGAGCTTGTTTATGTGTTAAGTTCAGTTATGTGTTTGTTTTATGTAGTATGAATTCATGCAGTGTCAAGTGAACTAGTGTGTGCCCTGTCTAGGAATGAGATCCATATACATACAGTGCCTTGAAAAAGTATTCATACCCCTCGAAATTTTCCACATTTTGTCATGTTACAGCCAAAAAAATGTATTTTATTGGGATTTTATGTGATAGACCAACACAAAGTGGCACATAATTGTGGAGTGGAAGGAAAATGATAAATGTGTTTTACAAATAAATATGTGAAAAGTGTGGCGTGCGTTTGTATTCAACCCCCTTTACTCTGATACCCCTAACTAAAATCTAGTGGAACCAATTGCCTTCAGAAGTCACCAAATTAGTAAATAGAGTCCACCTGTGTGTAATTCAATCTCAGTATAAATACAGCTGTTCTGTGAAGTCCTCAGAGGTTTGTTAGAGAACCTCAGTGAACAAACAGCATCATGAAGGCCAATGAACACACCAGACAGGTCAGGGATAAAGTTGTGGGGAAGTTTAAAGCAGGGTTAGGGGAGAGAGCAAGGAGAATGGGACTTTTATTGAAGCACCGGTTAGCAAAGGATAATTAGGTTGAACAAGAGGAATTTTATTCATGTGGTAATGTAAACATACATAAATAGTTAATATCAGGTACATAGTAACATAGTAATAACAATAGTCATAATGATAACAAAAAGTGTAACTGCCAGAGTAGGAGATCAAAAGATGGACATGATAAAAAGCAGTAAACAATTTGAATGGCAATAATGTCTCAATGGAGACCATAACAAAATTCCATGGTTCAACCCAAACCAGATTAGATGAAATCATTGATATGAGGTAAAACCTACAGGACCTAAGGCCTCACTAGACCTGATGAGGTAGATATTGTATAATGACTTAAAAAAGGTGTAGATGGGTAAAGACACGGCATTAAAAATCTCTACGCGTTTCGTGGCTGATACGCCACTCATCAGGAGCATGCACGTGGTGATCTAAAATAAAAGAATATATATGAGATAATAAATAGTAATTATAGACCTAAGCAGGGGTTAGGTGACAACCCCAATAGCACCAAGGTGCATACTTACTGACTGAAGTTCAATGGATGGTAATGCGGCGGTGAGGTGCCGAAAGTATCCGGAGTTTCAGCCACAAAACGCGTAGAGCTTTTTAATGCCGTGTCTTTACCCATCTACACTTTTTTTAAGTCATTATACAATATCTACCTCGTCAGGTCTAGTGAGGCCTTAGGTCCTACAGGTTTTACCTCATATCAATGATTTCATCTAATCTGGTTTGGGTTGAACCACGGAATTTTGTTATGGTCTCCATTGAGACATTATTGCCATTCAAATTGTTTACTGCTTTTTATCGTGTCCATCTTTTGATCTCCTACTCTGGCAGTTACACTTTTTGTTATCATTATGGCTATTGTTATTACTGTGTTACTATGTACCTGATATTAACTATGTATGTATGTTTACATTACCACATCAATAAAATTCCTCTGTTCAACCTAATTATCCTTTGCTAACCGGTGCTTCAATAAAAGTCCCATTCTCCTTGCTCTCTCCCCTTCGATTTAATAGGGATGGAAATACATGGCTCTACCGAGTTATGTTTTCATTTAAAGTCCCATAGGGATGGAAATACATACCTTACCAGGTTTTGGCTTCCTCAAAGTCCCTAAATAACCCCTTTTCCTTATAAAGCAGGGTTAGGTTATAAAATAATATCCTAAGCATTGAACATCTCACAAAGCCCTTTTCAATCCATCATCCGAAAATGGAAAGAGTATGGCATAACTGCAAACCTACCAAGACATGGGTGTCCACCTAAACGGACAGGCCGGGCAAGGAGAGGAATATTCAGAGAAGCAGCCAAGAGGCCCATGGTAACTCTGAAGGAGCTGCAGAGATCCACAGCTCAGGTGAGAGAATCTGTCCACAGGACAACTATTAGTCGTGCACTCCACAAGTCTGGCCTTTATGGAAGAGTGGCAAGAAGAAAGCTATTGTTAAAAGAAAGCCATAAGAAGTCCCTTGCAGTTTGTAAGAAGTCATGTGGGGGACACAGCAAATATGTGGAAGAAGGTGCTCTGGTCAGATGAGACCAAAATTTAACTGATTGGCCTAAAAGCAAAATGCTATGTGTGGCAGAAAAATAACACTGCACATCACCCTGAACACACCATCCCCACTGCGAAACATAGGGATGGCAGTAGCATGTTGTGGGGGTGCTTCAGCAGGGACATGGAAGCTGGTCAGAGTTGATGGGAAGATGGATGGAGCCAAATACAGGGCAATCTTAGAAGAAAACCTGTTAGAATCTGCAAAAGACTTGAAACTGGGGTACAGGTTCACTTTCCAGCAAGACAACGACCCTAAACATACAGACAGAGCTACAATCCAATGGTTTAGATCAAACCATATTCATGTGTTAGAATAGCCCAGTCAAAGTCTAGACCTAAATACAATTGAGAATCTGTGGCAAGACTTGAAAATTGCTGTTCACAGATGTTCTCCATCCAATCTGACAGAGCTTGAGCTATTTTGCAAAGAAGAATGGGCAAAAATATCACTCTCTAGATGTGATAAGTTGGTAGAGATATACCCAAAAAGACTTGCAGCTGTATTAGCAGCAAAAGGTGTTTCTAAAAAAAAATATTGACTCAGGGGGACTGAACACAAATGCAAGTCACACTTTTCGCATATTTATTTGTAAGAAGTTTGGACAACCATTTATCATTTTTTTTCTTCACAATTATGTGTGTTGGTCTATCACATTAATTCCCAATTAATTACATTTCCATTTTTGGTTGTAACATGACAAAATGTGGAAAATTTAAAGCGGTATGAATACGTTTTCAAGGCACTGTATCCACCTAATTGGTGGTTTTTACAATTTGTTATCAATAAATATTATTTTAGATTTATCAGCAGTCCAAACTCTGTCATTTTCTTAGCCTCTTTTGTTTTATGCCCTAGGGGAATAGTTTTAAGGTTTAGGTTTAATGACATAGCCTATATGGTATGAGTTGAATTGGACTTACTGCTTATGACCACACGCCTTACTGCCAATGCTTTTTTGAAGAGGCATTTACGCCTACAGTAGTACAGATGGGCCGAATGTCAGACGACATTGGACATTCGCCCTGTGTGTACTGGAGACGGTCCAACAGAAGCTGGTTGTTCAGTCGGCTTCTGTTGAAGAGGTATTCCCGAAAAAGGTCTGCCGATCGGCACCCGATAAGTGCTCTGGCTGAGAGCACTGACCAGAGTGTTCTGACGGGGGCACCGCCTCCCCCATTAGAACACAATAGAATAGCAGGGGAGATCACTGCGCTAACATTGGATAGTTAGTACAGCGGCGCCTTCTGAGCTGTCAGGTTTTTTTTCTGGGTTGAAGAAAATAATAACTACTAGTGTGTATGAGTCTTTAGTCCCAAGTTATTACTGGGTATGGAAGGGTTCATCTGGTTCAGTTCACATGGCATGTAATATATTCATTGTCTCATTTTTCTGAATAAATGTTGTAGTTATCAGTATCATTGTTTGACACTGAACAAATCATTATTTGGTGATGAAATACAGGGGTTTGCTTTTCTTTTGTTTGACTGGCACCCATCTACACCATGGAGAGGAATTATCTCTAAATGGCTCCACAGGAGACAATGGCCAACAGCATGAACACAACTGCAATCTGCCACAAACGAAAGCTGCATGCCAATCCATAATGAGCACCTATCCTTACAATTATCTTTAGAATTCTTCATGCTGGAGAGCTACTGAAAGCTGAAGATTAGCTTCTCGTCCTTCGCAGGGAAAGTAGGTAAAATATAATTCTATCATTGTTAGCACACTTGCACAGCTTCCTTTAAAAAAAGAAAAGAAAAAAAAAAGAAAAGTCATCAGCTACACATACTGTAGCTGTTGACTTTTAATAATAGGGCACTTACCTGTCCTGGAATCCATCGATGTCAGCACCCCAGCAAGGTGCCAAATGTAGCACCAAAAAGGGGGGGGGGGCAGATAAGCGGAAGTTCCAATTTTGGGTGGAACTTCACTTTAAGACATACCATTAGTCAAATATGATGCTCATCTCACTCAAAAAAGTAATAAAATGTAATATAGTACTTATTGTCAATGTAGAATATGCAACGGCAGTATCCTACAAAGTCTACTCACTTAACCAAAAGCCTAGGCATTGATCTCTGCTAAATAGTAGGATGCACCATGATCTTTTCTTTAAATGAGATCACATGACAAATTATAGGCCTGCTTTAAAGAAAATGTACACCTTTATAATTAAAATAAAAATTAAAGTGTTACTAAACCCAGGACCCTGCATTCTCTATATCTGGTCTCCCACAGTACAAAAAACACGGAAATGCAATTGTTTTAGTAAATATAAACTGCTAAATACCCTTTCCTCATCAGCAGTATATAGCAGTCTTTTGACTTTTATCATTGTCCGGCCAAGCACTGGTTAAAGCTTGTAGGGGGAGTTTTCATTCTACTTTAACTGTCCTATGAGACTGTTTGACTTTTGACCCTCTGTCTGGACAGTGCTGATTGGTCCTGTGCCGAACACATGTGCCCTCCCAAAAAAAAAAAAAAAAAAACCTCTCTAGCAATACATACCAAACTGAACATGTGCAGTGTGCCCCCAAGGCCCTGTACTATCGGGAGATGGATTGGGAACTGTGGAAGAAGGTAAGGATCAGAGAAGTCAGGATCAAACAGCCATTTTACACAATGCAGAGGATTAACCCTTTAGGTTCCACAGTGAGTATAACAAGCATGCTTTACTGCATATAGACTGATTTTACTGTTGTGGATTTAGTAACACTTTGAGCTATTCCTCATATCTTTATGTTTTCATGTCAGCTACCCTATTCATTATTTCTCTGCAGCACATTCCTTCTTGTGTTAGAAAGATGTCCAAAAAGAGATGTGCTGAGTGTCGGTAGGAGACAAAAATTGTTTTGTGTTGTCATGAAGAAAGGCATCTCTTGCATTATGTTATGTGTGCATAAACTCTGCATGAATGCAGAGAACTTTGTGCTTGCAGGCAACATCATTCGGAAATAGCAAAAAATGTAACTAGGGTGTATGTGAGGCCTAATCAGTATACCCAAAGATTAAGGGGGAATCACCACACAGAGTTATTTCAACCCTGATCATATATTGTAGAAATGAGTTAACTTCATACAGCTGAATAAGACTTTATTTGCGCAAACCATTTTGGCTGTATGTGGGGACATATGTGCATGTGTTCATTTTGGTTCTTGCATTTTGTATCCACCACTACTGGTGTGACGTTAATAATTTGTCCCCCCCCATATATATGGGGATTTTAGTAATAATAACCTACGTATTGCACTTATGTGTATGAATGTGTATATGATTCATAATATTTATGTATGATCCTTTTCATATATATATATATATATATATATATACTGAATTATTGTAATTGATTAGTTCATTAATTTTATTAATTATTATCATAACTATTTTCCCAATCATTATCAGTAATTATAATCAAATCTCTCTCTTTGCTTGTGATCATGCATAAACATATGTATATATATATATATATGAATTTTCTCCATATCAGGCTTTTCATACATAATCAGTTCAGATAATTATATATGTTCTTCATAATAAATTGGTCTTTTTTATTTATATATATATATATATATATATATATATATATATATATATATATATATATATATATATATAAATATGTAGCACTTATCATGTTAAGTAATACTCAAGTTTCTCAAGTAAGGGTTTGGCTCCCTATAGTGACTGCTGAAATTTTATCAGGATCTTTCTCTCATTTAAGAGAAAAACAGTTATGCATTGTGGGATATGTAGTTTTATGAGGAAGTGACTCATGTTGTTAACTCAGTTTGGGAACTACTTGACCCACAATGCCAATGCCAAGTCACAAAACAGCCTGCTGGGAGCAGTAAAAAAAGGAACGGCACGGCCATCTTTCGGCCTCTCCGGGCACCATTCAACAACCAGCAAGGAGATCTGTGTGTGTGTGACCAAAGGACTGCGGCCTACATGGCGCAGAGCAGGATCACCCGCCTCTGAGGGACTTCGGGATACAGTCCCACCAGCTCAGCAAATGGATCAGTGTGCAGTGTGCAGACTGAGACATCAAGGAGGAGAGTCCGGACGGAACCTCACAGCCTCTGGATCTATTGTGGTGAGAGGGCACCTGCCCATTCAGTAGCGTGCACTATTTGCTGAGTGAGTTATCTACAGACTGCAGGAGACTTGTAGTCCCACAGAAGTGATGTTACCTACTCACAGGCCGCATACAGCTGAACTCTAGGGATTATTATTCCCTGTGCTGTAAAGTCAGTATTGTATTACACTCAGACAAGGAGGAAGTGTCACAAGAGCTCTATTTCTTCAGTTAAACAATTATCAGCGCATCATTTATTCTACAGTTTGCTTTCTTTCTGCTTCCCTGTTGGATTACAAATACTGCAGTTTAAACTACAGGCTAGCCGAAGATACCTGGAGAAAGGGAACTCTCATCTTCTTCTGCAAAGCATCACAGCTCTACTTTATAGTTTGAACATTGAATTAACACCTAGGGGAGCCCTTGAGTACAGGGTAAAAATTGCACAGTATTATTGAATGTGAGAAATATGATACTGCAATTTGGTGTGTGTGTGTATTGAGGCTTCAATGTGAAGGTGTTTAATATAGGTCTTGGAGAATAGTGAACACTTGCTGTACCTGTACAGCTGCTTACATATACTCACTACGGTGATTATTGAACCCACAGTTTTCATACCCATACTGATTATTATCAACTGTCATTTATAGTTTGTATTTGAACACACATTGCGGTTAATATCCACTATATATATATATATATATATATATATATATATATATATATATATATATATATATATATATAAATTTTATATTTTTTTATATATTTTTTTTTATTATTATTATCCTTTTTCTCCTTGTTTATATATACTTGTACATACATACACGTTTTGTCCATTATAAAAAGTATATATATATTATATATATATATATATATATATATATATATATATATATATATATATATATATATATATATATATATATAATTTTATATTTTTTTATATATTTTTTTTTATTATTATCCTTTTTCTCCTTGTTTACATATACTTGTACATACATACACGTTTTGTCCATTATAACAAGTATATATATATTTTATCTACATTGCTGTGTTTTACTTTAATCTGTACTACATCCATTTCCTGGTTATCCTTGGTATATATGTGTAATTTCCAGTTTTAAGTTTGTTTACCATTCTCGGATGTCGTCACATGCTATCGACCTCAGTCAATATATGATGGACACCCTAAACTACCAATTAGATCCGAGGAAAAAGCGGAAGCTTCTAAATGCATCATATGACACGTCCACACATCACTTCTGGTTTCACAGACCTCATCGTGTTTGCGTTCCACGCTGGTAGACTCTTCCAGTTCTGGGTTCTGGCCATCTCCGTTATCGGAAGCCGTTTAAGCTGCTCATCCAGGCCGCTGCGCTGCTCTATCCTTGGCAATCTACCAGAAAGCAGCTGGGATGTCCCTACCGATGATACCCCGCACCTTACAGTGACCATGGACCATACCACCACTATTACCCTATTCGTCTGATTCTCACTAACAATATGTGAGTAGCCATTTGGCTGTGTTTTGTTTCTTAAATAAATTGTTCACCACATGCTGCACTTAGTTTGGCACACCTTGTCCTTCCTTTATTCTTTTACAGAGTTTGTTTCAACTCCCAAGAGAGCTGCAGCTGGTGCAAAAGAACTGATACCTTTCATCTATTGCTGGGACTATTAGTACTCATTATTCTTTTAGCAGTATTATTATTATCCACTTTTTTATTATCCTATCCAGATTGCTGCTATCATTGATACATTAGATTTCTACTATTATTATATTGTTTGGTTGGTTCTTGCACCATCTTTTCCTTTTCTGTATATTGTAGAAATTGCCTGAGCACAAACAAGGCAGATACATCACTGATACTACATATCTTGTAGACTATACAGTTTTTCAGCCCTGGTTCACACAGCACACCACAGGATTTCGGTATCCAATAGGATTCCCATCCTCCCCAAGATAGCTGCCTGGAGCCAATAGCAGACAATTATTCCTCAATGGGCACCTGGTAGCTTGAAGAAGAAATGAAAGAAATTATATAGTGCCACCTTCAGGTTGGAGGAAATACTACAGCCTACATCTGCCTTCAAATGGGACCTTTTTGATTGCAGCATGGCTGTCAAATTACAGCAGGGGTAGGAAAATTGTAGAATATTTTAATTTCAAACCTGCATAGAGTCTGCATATTCTCCCTGTAGTTGTGTGGGTTTGCTTCAAGCCTCCTGGTTTCCTCCCTCACTCCAAGACATGCTAGTAGGCTAATTAACCCCTGTCTAAATTGGTCCTAGTATGTGTGTACCAATTGGCTATGCACATGCACATGTGTTATCGCATTCTACATGCCAGACCCAAGTCAAGCAATTGGAACGATTGAGGAAAGACCTGGCAACCTACTAAGCTAGCCCATAGAATCGCAGAGAGGGGGATACAAATGAATGGATATATACATTCATACATGTTTTCAGACTTGTTTTATTTTCCAGGATATAATAAAGGCACTGAGGTGAAAGGTGCAGTTCTTCTTTAAAACTTGAAACTTTGTATGTGCTGGCAATTTTTCACCAAGTATATCTAATTCTGTTGGTGAAAATCTAAACTTCGGAGAGGTCATGATTTATTATTTTGCTTTACAATTTCTTAAGCATAATTATAATTCCCTACTTAAGCAACAATAAGTTAACAAGGAGTTACATAGCTTTGGGGATCAACATGTCAGCTTCTTATTTTTAACACAGATCGCTGGTGGAAATAAATTGCTGTTTAAAAATACATAGCAAAAAAGGCATTTCCTTAATTTGTCTAGAATTTGCATAGAATACAAATGGCTTCAGGCAAAGCAATTTAAAAAGCAGCCTTCAATAAAACACACATAAATGAAATATAATATTACTTTTCTGCAACTTTATTTTTTTTTAAAAAAGGTAAAACTATACAATGTTAGTTTATGCTACACTGGTTTTTTGAAAGTTTCATTATCAAAATTGGTCCACCCAAATGTACCAGAGTGCATATTTAGGTTAAAATAGAGGAGCCTAGTTCCTACCCACCCCACCCCAAAACTTGCCTAAATCTTCTGTAATAGGATCTTAGAACCAGAGACTGAAAGGTGCATTCTCAACCCACCCTACCCCTAAACTTACCTAAATCTGCTGCAATGTGATCTTAGGACCAGTGACTGAAAGCTGCATTCTCTGTTGCTCAGTTTTGTGCCTGCCCTTTTTTTTTGTTGTATTGTGAAATCATGCTTGGAGGCTTTTGGACCCTACAAGAACCCTGTGAGGACTTCCATAACAAACCTGTCATGAACTCTACCAGCATCCAACTGACAGCATCCACATCACCAGGTAGTGACACTGACACTGAAAATTGTACACTTTTAAAATAATTTAAAAAAAAAAAATAATCTGTTTTTTTTTCCCTTCCAGGAGATTAGCTTTAAATGGACCTATTACTGGTAAAAGAGTTAATTTTGCAAAGGAAGACAGAAGAGGAAAATATTCAAGCTCTTGTTCATGCAAGATAATTTTTTTAAATTTTCTATTTTTGATATAGTGACTTAATTATAAAAAGGCTATATTTATTCTATGTGAGTGAGCATTACAGTGTTAGAAGGGTATGTATCGGGCAGATGTTGACCTGAAATTGTCCAGGCTCCAATACAGGTTTGGAGCAAAGTTACCTGACAATTGTACCACCTACAGTGGGCCTACACTCAAAAAGACACTTAAGCACTCCCTCACAAATAGCAGCAGCATGGCCAGCTTGCCATGCACATCCCGTCAGTTGGCCATTGGGCTGCCTAGCTGAGGCACAGGCACCGCCCCCCCATCAATGCATCCGGCCCCCTAATCTACATTCGGGGTGGCGGATGCATGGATTCCAATGGTGGGGTGTTTTTTTTTAAACACGTGAGTAGAGCCAGAGCCAGAGCCTCTAATAGGCTTCAAAAAAGGGTGGGCACAGCACCGAGCCCACCCAGTTGTGTGACAATAGCAAATGAATATTCACTATTCTCACACTGATCCTCCTCCTGGCCAATCAGGAAGCTGGTCGTGAGACCCGTCACCCGTTTGGCTGAAAGGACAGGTGATCCTATTAGACGTCTAGGAGGAGGAGGGAGGAGACGCACGGCGGAAGCTGCCGTAATGCAGAGGAGCAGGAGATGCCCACCCATTGCAGCGCTGCCTGCCCGGAATCTAGATAGGGTAAGTGCTGGATGACCGACTGCAAGACCCCCGTGGGGGGTGCCACCGGCCAACTGGGGGTGTGCTTGTTTGCCACCCCCCCAAAAAAAGTCACCAGCCACCACTGTGGAAGACCCAGTAAGCAGCCCTATGGCCAACTGAGGAAGCACTCACCGCAGGCTGACATAACTGCTTGCAAATAGTTGGCAACCTGCAACAGATAAATATCCAGTGCAGTATCCTGCTATGAAATATTGCAACAGATTTACAAATAAACAAGTTACTTAAGAAAACTGTGTACCAGTGTAGTGTAACGGTAACAGCCAAATAATCAGACCAGTGGTGATGTGCAATCTCTACTTTACTTAACAGTGAACTTCAACATAAATTAAACTTAAGAATCTCACGTGTCCCAAAATAGTAATTGTTCATTCCACAGACTGTGAGCTGAGTTGACCTCCTGCTGACACAAACTTCACACTGGCACTGCTTTCTACTTGATTTGGTCAGGGGGTTCTGGTGGCTGGAGATAGGGCCAACTCACTTTATGGACAGCTTCCACCAATGGACTGTAACAGAGTCCTCTCCAGTGACTGGGGCTTGGAAACATACCGCGTGCTGTTGTGCTCACTGCTGGTGGCCCGCACACCAGACTTAAAAGGGGAGGACCCATCACCTGGGAACAGCTCACTTGCCCAGTCACTGCTGTCCCATCAGGCAGGATCTCTCTGAGCACAAGAAGCTGGGTGGAGCTAACTTTTATATCCCCTGGGATATGGATCCTTTCTGCCACTGGTCGAGCTCTGGCCCGGGACAGTTCGACCTGCCAGGTTACTGAAGAGTCATGGGGGAACATTATTCTTCGATACAATATGCCATTTCTCAAGAGGAGGCGTGACCATTCATTCAGCAGTTTTTGTGTTTCTGGTAGCAGTTGTGATCTTTCACTTCTACTGAGCCAGCGCCGTAACTGCATTACTGGGCTTTCTTCTGCGTTTCTGCCCAGTTACAATCTTCCAATACCTGGATGAGGACCACTCATGGTCTACTCTTAGGTCAAGCCCCCATTAAGGGTGGGATTTCTTCATCTTCGGCCTCTTCATCCGCATCTTACTGTGGTTGGGCTGAAGGGTACCGTGATAGGGCATCAGCCACCTGGTTCTCCTTTCCTGGGTGGTAATGCAGGGAAAAGTCAAACTTTGCCAGACGTGCTGCCCATCTTTGTTCCAGAGCGCCAAGTTTGGATGTCTGGAGATGTACTAAGGGGTTATTGTCCGTCCAGACTTCGAACTTAGACCCTGTGAGATACTCGGTGAAACGTTCTGTGACGGCCCACACCAGCCCTAACAGTTCCAACTTGAAGGAGCTGTAGTTTGCAGGGTTTCTCTCGGTTGGATGAAGGCTGTGGCTGGCATAAGCAATAACCTGTTCCTTACCATCTTGCATTTGTGAGAGCACTGCCCCCAGGCCCTGGTTACTGGCATCAGTTTGTAACCAAAAGGGAAGGGAGAAATCAGCAAAGGCCAATACAGGGGCTGACACCAACCGTTGCTTTAAGAAGTCAAATGCCTCTTGCTGTTCCAGTCCCCATTCTACCCTCTTGTGACCTCCTTTCTGGTCTACTCCATGTAGTAACTTCTGGATTGGAGCAGCATGATGGGAGTAGTGCTTGATGAAGCGTCGATAGTGCCCCGCTAACCCTAGGAAGGCTCTAACCTCAGTCACGGTTGATGGTGCCTTCCATTCTTGTATTACCTTGATTTTCTCTGGGTTGGGGAGCACACCCTGTTTTGAAATGACATGTCCCAAATATTCAATCTCACTTTTGAACAGGTGGCATTTTTTGGCTTAAGCTTCAGCCCATACTGATGTAGCCGGGCTAGAACAGCATTGAGGTGGGCGAGGTGTTCCTCGAAGGTAGCAGAGAACACCACGATATCATCAAGATAAATCAAGATATCCAGGTTCATAACCCCAAGACAATGCTCCATTGTCCTCTGGAAGGTAGCAGGTGCACTGTTCAGTCTTTGAACTGCCATAGTCCCATAGGGGTGATGAAAGCAGTTTTTGGTCAATCGGCTTTGGCCACAGGGATCTGCCAATACCCACTGGCGAGATCAAGTGTGGAAAAGAACTTAGCTTTCCCTAGAGCTGTTAGGGACTCTTCAATCCGCGGCAGGGGATAGGCATCTCCTGTAGTGACAGCATTCAACTGTCTATAATCTACACAGAAGCAGAGGGTGCCATCCTTTTTCCGCACTAATACAACGGGAGCTGCCCATGGGCTCTTGCTGTCTTCAATTATGCCTTGTTGCATCATCTGTTCCAACATTTGCTTGACTTCCTGATAAAGGTGAGGGGGTATGCTTCTGTAGCGATCCCAGATGGGTGGATTTCCTCCTGTTCAGATCTCGTGTTCAATTCCATTGCTGCTAGCCCAGGTCAAAATCCCCCTGGGAAAACATCTCTGACCACTTATTCACCAGTTGCCTTACTGCTTCTATCTGGGTGGGTGCAAGTTCCTCAGTGGACAGCTGTAGAAGTGGAAGTATCTGTTCTCCTACCCATGCTGGGTCTGCTCCTGCTGAACATTTGGCAACATTCACTTTAGCTACATAACGATGTCCGTGAAATTTCTGGAGCTCTATGTGGTCCACTTTGGGAGAAATCACACCTGAAATCAGGGCCAGTTCCGCCACTGGTGTCCCTGGGGGCAAGTGAAGTGGGATCGTCTTACTGTTCCGCATCCTAACTAGCATGGTGAGTTGACGAACTAATGTGAGAGTTCTAGCAACAAATGAGGCCATATCTGAGGGTAAGGGTTCCACTAGTACTGGGACACCCTGCAGTCTATGGCATGATCCAACATTCATGGGAAGTACAAGTGCTTGCAGGGAGGTATTACAATCTCTGTCCCAAAAGGAACCTAATGACACCAGCCTTTTCATTAATGTTTGCGATACTTGCGTCAGAGCCCTTTAGTGCTGCCAAGGTAAGGAGCAGCTTTCTAACTTCTTTAGGTGGTCCCAGGTGTGTAGGACACCGTTTTAACAGCTCAGGCCTCAGCCCCTGGATGATATTTATGCCCAATATCACCTGCGGTTGACCTTTTCCGGATGCTCGTGTAACCACAACACCTTTTTGGCCAAGGTCCTGTCCCCACAGTTCTACTTTCATCCAGGTAATCCCGACCACTTCTATAGGAAGTTCGTTGGCAGCTGTCAGTGAGATCCAGGGGGTATCCTGACTCATTTTCTTCTTTGGGAAGTATCGCTGGAACAAGGGTTCTGGTAGAATGGTGACTTGGGACCCAGTGTCGAAAAGACATTCGACCTCTTGGCCATCGAAGTACCCGTGTACCACAGGGCAATCGACCACCATTCCCTCCGTGTGTGACGGGGGAGTCGTTTTGCTGGGCCGTCCTACTGCTTGACTCTGGTGACCTGGTGACCTGTCTTGGTCGTTTGCGGGGCGGTGATCGGTTTCTCCATGAAGGGGTGTGTTCCCTTGGCCCCCTTGGATTGTCTCGCTCACGTCTCAGCGTGGCAAGTTCTGTCTGGAGCTGGGCCATTCCTTCTGTCAGCTTGTGGATGGCCACCTCCCATGGAGCTGTGTGTCCAGTTTGTGGTGGTTTACATGGTTTATCACCTGTGCTGGCCATGAGGACGTCCGTACTGGCACGTCTGTGTTTTTAATATAGGATAGCTGCTTCCAGAATTTCGTGGAATTTTAAGTTTGGGTTACTTCTATCCTTCTCTTGTAACTTTTCCCTGACTTTGTCAGACAGAAGCCCATCCACAAACTGATCCTTCAGCCACCCATCTGTATCACTCCAGCCAGCACATCCTGCTCACCTCCTCTCCTTGCGGCGGATCTCGGCTGCTATATCCTGCAGTTCCAAGGCATACTGCAGAATGGATTCTCCCACTCTCTGCCTTCTACTGATAAAGCGAGCTCTAGGATCCCCTAATGAAACCGTCTGGATGTACACTGACTCCAAGCGGCTGATTATCTTGTCTAGGGAGTCCTGGTCCTCTGCTGGAAGGTGTAGGATCAACTTCCTTGCTTCCCTTTCAAGGGCATTAATGGCCAGGTCTGCCTGCTGTGCAGGTGGGACCCCATATGACCGGATCAAGCACCGCAACCTCCTAATCCAATCATCTAAGTCCTTATCCGGTCCTGTGTACTTAGGCAGCTGTTGTGGTAGCAATTCTGCCAGCAGTAGAGAAGCTATGGCAGACTGTTTAACTCCCTTTGTGCTGCTGCGGATTGGCTCTGCCCTTGTGCTGTTCTCCTGATCACTGTCTGACATGGCTGTATCTTGTTCGTGACGCCAAGTGTAGTGTAACGGTAACAGCCAAATAATCAGACCAGTGGTGATGTGCAATCTCTACGTTTCTTAACAGTGAACTTCAACATAAATTGTACCGGAAATCGTGCGAAACTGGGTATACAGTACAGAACATTAATATGAACCATACAAGGAAGAGGATATAACTATTACATTGCTGTTCAACTAATATCCACAAGGTGGCAGCAGCGTGTTCTGAGTCCTATCTACAGATAGAAATGAAAACTTAAGAATCTCACGTGTTACAAAATAGTAATCATTCGTTCTACAGACGGTGAGCTGAGTGGACCTCCTGCTGACACAAACTTCACGCTGGCACTGCTTTCTACTTGCTTTGGTCAGGGGGTTCTGGTGGCTGGAGATAGGGCCACTTCACTTCATGGACAGCTTCCACCAATGGACTGTAACAGAGTCCTCTCCAGTGACTGGGGCTTGGAAAGATACTGCGTGCTCTTGTGCTCACTGCTGGTGGCCCGCACACCAGACTTAACAGGGGAGGACCCAGCACCTGGGAACAGCTCACTTGCCCAGTCACTGCTGTCCCATCAGGCAGGATCTCTCTACGCACAGGAAGCTGGGTGGAGCTGACTTTTATATCCCCTGGGCATGTCCAGGAGCTCAGAGGATTGTGGGGAGTTGAGTTAAAGGGACCTGCACCAGAATCTGGACAAAAGGGCATCCCACTACACCGCCTCAAAATATTTGAGAGTGATCTGTCTGCACAGGACAGACACACCTCTAGGTGAGTCAGGGCCAGAGTTCTCCAATCAATAGAGAGCATAAGCTTTGGTGATTGCAGACCTGTAGCTCTCACTCAGCAAGGGGTGTGTTGGACATCTGCAGAGATACCACAGGTTCCATACAGAGAGCAAGAGTCTCATTTGGTAGTTGTTGGCAGAGGGCAGACTTTTCTACTCAAGCTGTGGTTGCTTTATTAAAAAAAAATAAAATGTAAGACATCAAGCATATTTTGAATTGATGCACCTGGACTATATTGGGCTTATATAAAATAAAAGTTTATTGAGCTTTACGTGAACTGATGTTCTTGAAAGCAAATAAAACTTGCCAGCATTGCATTAATTGTCTTCTTATTTCTGGCCTATAGTCTAAAATGTATCTTTTTTCTCAATGTATACCTGATTAGTTCCACATTACAAAATGGGTTCTAAAAACACCAAAAAAATACTAGTAATACCAAAATAAGCTCATTAGTCCATACAGAGTCCCGCCAATCCAATATAAATCTATGCTGTAAAGTGCAATACACAAAAATATCTCAATCTTCAATGTTCAACTCGAGTTCTTTATTCATCCTTTTGTGCAACAAACTGCATGCAATTTGTGTTCCCTCCACTGGATGGACTTTCACTTGAGGCTTATGACCTTACACCTAAGTAGGGTCATAATAGGCTTGTGTCCCACCTTTGGGGACTAAGATAGATATTTTCCCGTTCCTAGGGTTACTGTATGACTGGCCATCTTCACTTTATGCTATTAATTCTGATTGTGACTACATTCAGCCATATGTATGTAAAAGAGAAACCACTGCACATAGTGCTTTACTGCTTAAAACTGTACATTTATTCTTAAGAATAGGTAATACAATCATATGATATAGGTGCTTGCAGCACACCAAACTATAGCCCACATATGAAACATCCAACATCCAGTACTGTATCCCTCCTGAGTTAGTATTTATCGCTGTGCCTTAATGTCCTTATGTTGTGACATCATATGGCCCTTCCCCTACACGTTACTCCACAGGTTTACGTGGCTTCACCAGGGGGAATAAATGTATTTTTTCAAAGCAGTAAATCACAATGTGCAGTGGTTTCTCTTTTACATACATATGGCTGATCACAATCTGAAGTAATAGGATGAAGTGAAGCTGGCCAGTCATACTGTAACCCTAGGAACAAAAAAAGATCTATTTTAGTCCCCAAAGGTGGGACACACGCGCATTGTGACCCTATGTAGATGTAAGGTCATAAGTCTCAGGTGAGAGTCCATCTGGTGGAGGGAGCGCAAAATTGCATGCAGTTTTTTGTACAAAGGGGTGAATAAACACAGTGAGTTGAACACTGAAGATTGAGATATTAATGTGTATTGCACTTTACAGCACAGATTTTTATTGGATTGACGGGACTCTGTTTGGACTAATGAGCATATTTTGGCATTACTTTGGTTTGGTTTATTTGATTTATTATTCACAATTTTTTTTCCTTTTTTCCTTTTGCTTTGGTGTTGTTAGAAAATTGTTACAACACATTATGTAGTGCGGCACCAATAAGGCATAGATGTTGACATTAGCACATATATGAGAGTATGGTGAGTGTGAGTGATACACCAAAAATAGCAATATTTTTTTGGTTCATAATACATAGCAGCTCGCAGGGTTGCATTTATATATTTATTCTTTTCTCCATAGTTGTTGGCATTCAGTTGGTGCCCAGTGTGCCATATATTATAGCTGCTCAGAGAAATGCCTTTCCTGCTTCAGAGGACAGCTGCTATGCATCAAACACAACTCATTATAATTTCTCATACTGATCTCTCACAAAAGTGTGAAAAAAAACTATATAGGCCTGGAGTGTCTTTTATTACATTGAAATGTTTTTTATGTAGCAAGATGAAGAGTTGGGTTGGAAAATGCCAACAGGGTCAGGACCCAGTCACAAACAGTTTCTTGGTATGTCAAAAATGTCAGAAGTTGACCTAGCATTGAATATATTTTTCAAGTTAAATGCATGCTGTAACACTTCCAGGGTAACCCTTTCAGGTATATTTTACCCCTGACAGAGATCACAGAGCTCTCCCTAACAGTGCTTTCATCTGCTTTTCTCATCAAAAGAACGCCACCATCTTTTGATCTTAGGTCAACAGCTACGTCCTGACAGGACGGAGATGCTGGTACAAGAATGACATAATAATATAAATCCTGATGCCTGCACAGTTCTTGGTTGTGTTCACAGAGGTCTGACACAGATTAGCCCCTGTTGAAACCTCTCACCTTGCGGCTTGCTACTAAGTTACATTGCTGGAGTCCAATCACAGGGGGAAGAGGAAACTGAAGAAATTCATCTACCTGTCTGAAGCAGACTAATGATTTAATCTCGGCATAGACTGATAAAAGATATTGCTGTCCTGATTTTTGGATTTTTGAAAAGTTATACTGTTGCTGTATATTGTGAAATGGCATGGATTTATTCATGTGGACCAGTAAAATTACTAAAAATGCCAACTTTAATGGTTTCGCTGCTAAAGCTTGTTTTTTTCACACTCCTGCTAAAACGTATATATTTTTAAAAGCACTTAAAGCCCCAAAATGTTATACATTTTCAGAACACAGATGCCCTATAAAATAAGTTGATAATAGTTGCTGTTTTTCAATTTTATTTTACCTTAACTTTATTGATAGCACAAGGAGACTGACAGGTACTCTTTATCGGGGAATGAGCGGTCAGCAGTCTGACCATGTCGTCTCTGCACTCTATTCAACTAGACTGAGTACAGTTTGCACTCGGAAGGATGATTCTCCTGCCACACCAACTGAGAACTGAATGCTATAAACCCCGAAGTTTGGAGATAGTTACATAGTTAGGTTGAAAAAAAGACAACACATAGTCCAACCAATAGAAATAATAAATAAATATAAAACCTCCATATACAGGACCCTATACCCACAATTGATCAATTGTGGGTATAGGGTCTGCTGTCGTTATCTGCTATCTGCTGATCTGCTGTCATTATCTGTCATTATCTCCATATGTTGATATCCAGTTATAGTTTGTGAATTGAATGCATCCAGCAATTTTTAAAACATTCTACTCTGCTGGCCAGAACTAGTTCCTAAGGGAGCCTATTTCACATTTTCACAGTTCTTACTGAGAAGAAGCCTTTCCATATGTGGAGATTAAACTCCTGCTGTCTGGCCACTGCATTAATACGGCCAGACAACTCCTTCCTGATGGCATAATTAAACATCTTCCCTCACACTTCCTCCCTTCCAACACAGCGGATCACAGATCGGGGTACAGGGCCCTGTACCATGTGATCACTGTGACCAATCACAATCTTCACACTTGTAAACAAAGTTTGCAAGCTTCAGCCTTTGCTGTGCTTTCTTACACAGCAATCAGCTCTAAGAGAAAACAGAATGATTCCTACAGTGATTTTTACTGTAGGAAACATTCAATGAGTGAAGAAAAAAGCAATCACAGTCCAGGAGCAGTACAGTGTCACTATGGTTACACTGGGACTGGTGTGGCTAGTGATCAGTAAAACTGGCTAGCTGCTTTGATGCACTGTATGGCAGTGAAGTTAGCCAGTGTGTCTAACCACTAGCCACACCAATCCCGGTGTCACCAGACCAATGCAGCCAGTCAACAGTGTCCATATTCACTGCCACACCAGTACAGTGTAGCCTGAAAATGTATTCCTCATTGTGACCATACCAAACCCGTGTAGCAGGAAACTGTATTCCTGATCACCACCACACCAGACCAGAGCAGCCAGCAACAGTGTTCTTTATCACCACTAGGGATGAGCTTCGAGTTCGAGTCGAACTCATGTTCGACTCGAACATTGGCTGTTCGCAAGTTCGCCGAACAGCGAACAATTTGGGGTGTTCGCGGCAAATTCGAATGCCGCGGAACACCCTTTAAAAGTCTATGGGAGATTTAAAAGTGCTAATTTTAAAGGTTTATATGCAAGTTATTGTCATAAAAAGTGTTTGGGGACCCGGGTCCTGCCCCAAGGGACATGGATCAATGCAAAAAAAGTTTTAAAAACTGCCGTTTTTTCAGAAGCAGTATTTTTAATAATGCTTAAAGTCAAACAATAAAAGTGTAATATCCCTTTAAATTTCGTAGCTGGGGGGTGTCTATAGTATGCCTGTAAAGGGGCGCGTGTTTAGAACAGTCTGACAGCAAAATGACATTTCGAAGGAAAAAACCCATTCAAAACTACTCGCGGCTATTGGATTGCCGACAATACACATAGAAGTTCATTGATAAAAACGGCATGGGAATTCCCCACAGGGGAACCCCGAACCAAAATTAAAAAAAAAAAATGACGTGGGAGTCCCCCTAAATTCCATACCAGGCCCTTCAGGTCTGGTATGGATATTAAGGGGAACCCCGCGCAAAAAAAAAAAACCGGCGTGGGGTCCCCCCAAAAATCCATACCAGACAGACCCTTATCCGAACACGCAACCTGGCAGGCCGCTTGAAAAGAGGGGGGCCGAGAGTGTGGCCCCCCCTCCTGAACCGCACCAGGCCACATGCCCTCAACATTGGGAGGGTGCTTTGGGGTAGCCCCCCAAAACACCTTGTCCCCATGTTGATGAGGACAAGGGCCTCATCCCCACAACCCTGGCCGGTGGTTGTGGGGGTCTGCGGGCGGGGGGCTTATCGGAATCTGGAAGCCCCCTTTAACAGGGGGACCCCCAGATCTCCCCCCCTGTGTGAAATGGTAAGGGGGTACTTACCCCTACCATTTCACTAAAAAAATGTCAAAAATGTTAAAAATGACAAGAGACAGTTTTTGACAATTCCTTTATTTAAATGCTTCTTCTTTCTTCTATCTTCCTTCATCTTCTTCTTCTTCTTCTGGGTCTTCTGGTTCTCCCTCCGGCGTTCTCGTCCAGCATCTCCTCCGCGGCGTCTTCTATCTTCTTCTCCTCGGGCCGCTCCGCACCCATGGCATGGGGGGAGGCACCCGCTCTTCTCTTCATCTTCTTCTTCATCTTCTTCTCTTCTTCCTTCTTCTCTTCCTCATTTTCTTCTCCGGGCCGCTCCGCATCCATGCTGGCATGGAGGGAGGCTCCCGCTGTGTGACGGCGTCTCCTCGTCTGACGGTTCTTAAATAACGGGGGTCACCCGGTGACCCCGCCCCCCTCTGACGCACAGGACATGACGGGACTTCCCTGTGGCATTCCCCGTGATGTCACAGGGAAGTCCCGTCATGTCCCGTACATCAGAGGGGGGCGGGGTCACCGGGTGGCCCAGCCCCCCGTTATTTAAGAACCGTCAGACCAGGAGACGCCGTCACAAAGCGGGAGCCTCCCTCCATGCCAGCATGGGTGCGGAGCGGCCCGGGGGAAGAAAATGAAGAAGAGAAGAAGAGAAGAAGAGAAGAAGAGAAGAAGAGAAGAAGAGAAGAAAAGAAGAAAAGAAGAAAAGAAGAAGAGAAGAAGAAGATGAAGAAGATGAAGAGAAGAGCGGGAGCCTCCCGCCATGCCATGGGTGCGGAGCGGCCCGAGGAGAAGAAGATAGAAGACGCCGCGGAGGAGATGCTGGACAAGAACGCCGGAGGAAGAACAAGAAGAGCCAGAAGAACCAGAAGAAGAAGATGAAGGAAGATAGAAGAAAGAAGAAGCATTTAAATAAAGGAATTGTCAAAAACTGTCTCTTGTCATTTTTAACATTTTTGACAGTTTTTTAGTGAAATTGTAGGGGTAAGTACCCCCTTACCATTTCACACAGGGGGTGGGGCCGGGATCTGGGGGTCCCCTTGTTAAAGGGGGCTTCCAGATTCCGATAAGCTCCCCGCCCGCAGACCCCCACAACCACCAGCCAGGGTTGTGGGGATGAGGCCCTTGTCCTCATCAACATGGGGACAAGGTGTTTTGGGGGGCTACCCCAAAGCACCCTCCCAATATTGAGGGCATGTGGCCTGGTACAGTTCACTCTCGTCCCCCCCTCTTTCCTGTGGCCTGCCAGGTTGCGTGCTCGGATAAGGGTCTGGTATGGATTTTTGGGGGGACCCCATGCCGTTTTTTGGGGGTTTTTTGGCGCGGGGTTCCCCTTAAAATCCATACCAGACCTGAAAGGTCTGGTATGGAATTTAGGGGGAACCCCACGTCATTTTTTTTTAAAATTTTGGCCGGAGTTCACCTTAATATCCATACCAGACCTGAAGGGCCTGGTATGGAATTTAGGGGGACTCCCACATAATTTTTTTTTTTAAATTTTGGTTCGGGGTTCCCCTGTGGGGAATTCCCATGCCGTTTTTATCAATGAACTTCTATGTGTATTGTCGGCAATGCAATAGCCGCGAGTAGTTTTAAATGGGTTTTTTCCTTCGAAATGTTATTTTGCTGTCAGACTGTTCTAAACACGGGAAACACGCGCCCCTTTACAGGCATACTATAGACACCCCCAGCTACGAAATTTAAAGGGATATTACACTTTTATTGTTTGACTTTAAGCATTATTAAAATCACTGCTCCTGAAAAAACGGACATTTTTAAAACTTTTTTTTGCATTGATCCATGTCCCCTGGGGCAGGACCCAGGTCCCCAAACACTTTTTATGACAATAACTTGCATATAAGCCTTTAAAATTAGCACTTTTGATTATTCATGTTCGTGTCCCATAGACTTTAACGGTGTTCGCGTGTTCAAACAAACTTTTTTCCTGTTCGCATGTTCTGGTGCGAACCGAACAGGGGGGTGTTTGGCTCATCCCTAATCACCGCCACACTTGACTAATGTAGCCAGAAATGGTGTTCATAAACACTGCCACTCCAGAGCAGTGTAGCCAGAAACAATGTTCCTGATCATGGCCATATAAGACCAGTAAGCCATAAACCGTGTTATTGTTTGCTGCCACATCAGTGACAATGTCACTAGACCAGTACGGCCAGCAAGAGTGTTCCTGATCACTGACACACAAGTCCCAATGTTAAATCAGATTTAAAGATACTTATTTCAGATGATTCCAAAAGAGTAACCAGTATGGCCATACAGTCGGAAAAACAAAGCTAATTCTAGGGAGTGTCACTAAGGGAACCCAGCCTGAGGAAGGGGGTCCTCATTCCCCTATATAGATCTTTAGCTACCCCTAAAGAGATCAACAACAGGATGAAGAAGGTTCTGATAATTATCCCTAGAGGGATAACTAGCAGGCAGGGTCAATAACAAGGGAGAACAACTGGCCCTCCTGTATGGGGCCGGTACCCATCAGTTCAACAAGGGGGCCCAGGCAGAGAGGAGACTTCTTTTTTTTAACTGGGTGTAGGCAGCATTAATTTGATTGCCCATAGCTCCTAGCTTTGCTAGCAAGTAAACTAAATTATCCTGGGTCCCATCCATTCAGCAGAGGAGCTCTTGTGACCTCTGCACTGTGTGTTTTGCATTCTGTATTCCTAACCTCTGCACTCTGTGTTATGTACCCCTACTACTATCCACTACTTTCTGTGTTTAATACTACTGACCCCTACTGACCCATACACTATGTTACATATTCCCGAACTCTGCATTAGTTGTACATGTTACTGACCTCTGTGTTTACATACTATTGACCTCTGCACTCTGCAATACATACAGTTACCACATCCACCATTTGCCACAGCATGCTGACCTCCACACCTCATTTTCTCCTCTGGTTAACTAAGGGGTGATGGGGGGTCCCTGCTAGATAGGCTGTACGGGGTCCTACGATTTCTAATGGAAGCCTTGCCACCAGGAGGGTTCTGATTCCCCCTATATAGATCTTTAGTTATCAGTATCACAAGAGGTGGATGGGGGATTATGGTGTGGGGTTGTTTTTCAGGGGTTGGGTTTGGCCCCTTAGTTCCAGTGAAGGGAACTCTTAAGGCGTCAGCATACCAAGACATTTTGCACAATTTCATGCTTCCAACTTTGTGGGAACAGTTTGGGGATGTCCCATTCCTGTCCCAACATGACTGTGCACCAGTGCACAAACAAAGTCCCTAAAGACATGGGTGAGCGATTTTGGGGTGGAAGAACTTGAATGGCCTGAACATAGTCCTGACCTCAACTCGATAGAACACCTTTGGGATGAGTTAGAGCAGAGACTGCGAGCCAGGCCTTTTTGTCCACTTCAGTGCCTGACCTCACAAATGTGCTTCTGGAAGAATGGTCAAACATTCTCATAGACACACTCCTAAATCTTGTGGACAGCTTTTCCAGAAGAGTTGAAGCTGTTATAGCTACAAAAGGGTGTGCCAACTCAATATTGAACCCTACAGACTAAGACTGTGATGCCATTAAGGATCATGTCTGTGTAAAGGCAGGCGTCCCAATACTTTTGGTAATATAGTGTATTTGGGACAAACATAAATCTATACTCAGACGAAAATATATATCTTATAAACAAAACGGATCAGACTCGATGGACCACTTGGTCTTTTATCTACCGTCACTCTTCTATGTTTCTAAGTCATAAAGTTCAGATATGGTCATAAGAGCAAAAAACACTTTGGCAGAGTTCTTTGAGTGATATGTTGATATGTGGTCAAGAACCATTGACACTGTTACACACTGCTGCTGTGGGACTCGTCATCACTTTGCGTTAGGTTTTATTCCCAGTTCTGTCTGACAATCTTCCCTTTTTTATGACAGCGAAACTCAGTCTGGAGCTCTGACTCATTTTACAAATTGAACGTTTTTCTATTTCTTGTTGAAAGGTATACGCTGCCTCAGAGATAAATTGACATTTTCTGACACCAAGATAAAAGGTTCAACAGAACTCCCCGGCTGACACAATGTGACATCTGAATACAATGTTTATTTAACTAGTTTAAGATATCCTTGCAGCCTATCATTGCAAGCTCAATATTTAGTTACATTTAGTCGTACATGAGGCTAGTTACATAATAACTACAGTGGCAGAAATGATCATGTTTAACCTTCCAGTAAGAGGCCAGGAGTAAATATATTGCTGTACAATACACAAGGCAATACAAACAACTGCAATATTGTGTAACTGCAACTTTTTTAAATTTAACTATCAGAACGTTCTGAATTGTAAGGGGAGCCAGTCATATACAGAAACTGATGTAAACATTTCATAGGACTGAGTAGTCAGTAGTCAGTCAAGACTAATTATCTTAAAATTGGTTGTAATCTTCAGACATGAAATATGAGCAAAACATATCGCTCTATAGCAAGGTTATGCAATTAGCGGACCTCCAGCTGTTGCAGAACTACAAGTCCCATGAGACATAGCAAGACTCTGACAGCCCCAAGCATGACACCCAGAGGCATGATGGGACTTGTAGTTTTCAACAGCTGGAGGTCCGCTAATTGGATATCCCCGCTCTATAGTGTGTCCTTTATCTCCAATCAGCTCTCCCCACTGAGATCTGCAGAGTGTAACTTCATCTCTCCACTCCCTGTTTTCTGAAAGCTCAGACAAGCTTTATAAATTCTGGACTTTAAACAGCTGTAGAGAAGAAAAGATGCAGATAAACAGGTACAACTTATGTAGGAGGATTTGTTTTATCTCTGTGTATCACTAGAGGCCAGTCAGTTCACTGGGTATATGAAAAGATTTGCAATCACTTTGAAAATTAGCACTTTATGACCTGAAGAAGGGGCCACACCCCAAAACATGTAGTCTGTAGCTGTTGGCATGTGTTCCTGTCTTACGCTCCTTTGGCTTCAGTTTTCCTCAGATCACCCACCATTCCCAGCGCTGCCCACAGTTTGAGGCCCGGCACCTACCACTTCCGCCAATTTGTGACATCACTTCTGGGTGACGGATGATTTCCCTGTTTATCGACCATCATTTCCATGGTGCCCCAGCCACTCTCACGCTGGTGTCCCTGGCTGGCTCCTCCACTGCTGCAGGAACCCCACCTCAGTCCCCTTCATCCATTTAGCCTGACTCATGCCCCGTACACACGGTCGGACATTGATCGGACATTCCTAGGATTTTTTCCGACGGATGTTGGCTCAAACTTGTCTTGCATACACACGGTCACACAAAGTTGTCAGAAAATCCGATCATTCTGAACGCGGTGACGTAAAACACGTACGTTGGGACTATAAACGGGGCAGTAGCCAATAGCTTTCATCTCTTTATTTATTCTGAGCATGCGTGGAACTTTGTGCTTCGGATTTGTGTACACACGATCGGAAATTCCGACAACGGATTTTGTTGTCGGAAAATTTTATAGCCTGCTCTCAAACTTTGTGTGTCGTAAAATCCGATGGAAAATGTGTGATGGAGCCTACACACGGTCAGAATTTCCGACAACAAGGTCCTATCACACACTTTCCGTCGGAAAATCCGACCGTGTGTACGGGTCATAAGATGAACCTCTCCCCAGCCCCATGCTGTATGCACTCCATTTGACAGCTAAGCCTCTCCCCAGCCAGCTATCATCCCAGCACCATCTAGTCACTCATGTGACATCCACCTCCAGGTAATACACTTGGGTTAGCCATGCTGCTCACTGGATGTTCCTTGTCCACTGTATGCCCTGCACTGTTTAAATAAATAGACATCTTTTTATTAATGCAAGTTTGGTTTTATGGCTCTGCTATGGTACAGCACTCTTTCCCAATTGTGTTCCTCTTTTTATCTCATCGGTCTATGAGTTTGGAATAGCAGCGACCTATGCAGAGTGCAGACTGCATTTTCCCCATCTAGGTGGTGGTATATGCGCCTGGACACTTGTGGTTTTACTCATTTTAGTAAATATGAACTGCTAAATACCTTTTCTCATCAGCAGTATATAGCAGTCTTGTGACTTCTATCAATGCCTGGTTAAAGCTTGTAGGAGGAGTTTTCATACTACACTGGCTGTCCTATCAGGATGTAGGACCCCTGGCCCTCTGTTGATTGGCCCTGTGCTGATCACATGTACCCTCTCAAGAAAAAGAAAAAACTCATACAGGATCAAGCAGCCTTTTTACACAATGCAGAGGATTAACACCTTAGGTTCAACAGTGAGAATAACAAGGATGCTTTACTGCATATACAGACTGATTTTATTGTTTTTTTCTCCTCAGATCAGTTCCCAGGAATGAAGAAAGTCTTGTGTGAGTCACATGCTTGTTCATACTCAAAAGCACTGCGTGTTTCCTTTGCGTCCCAATACCGAATTGAACTGTGGGGGAAGATAGGAGAAGTAGGTATATACTGGGGAGGGCTGATGAGTTAAAGAAAGCCTATTGCTTTGCAGAAAAAGGGGCATTTAAATGTGTTTCTTAGTTTTCTATGTAACAGATTTAATAGAGGCATATATTTGTCAACATTTTTTATCAGAAAAAAAATTGTCTTGGCCAC
The DNA here is from genome assembly GCA_037952925.1 of Lithobates clamitans. Classification (NCBI taxonomy): domain Eukaryota; kingdom Metazoa; phylum Chordata; class Amphibia; order Anura; family Ranidae; genus Lithobates; species Lithobates clamitans. Next base: position 8,108,249 of record JBBGZY010000292.1, on the reverse strand, counting down.
TGCCATACAAAAATAGGCACCAAGTAATATGAAGAGTTAGTTCTATTACCTGTTTCTTAGCTTTCTAGATAACAGATTTGGTTATCTATGAGTGATTCAGACCTATGCCTTTGTCCCATGCAGATGTGTTATTGTTGTACAATGTATTTGAAACGGTCAGCGTAGAAATTTACTCCACTTTGTCCCTGTCTTTTAACCACTTAATGACCGAGCCTCTTTCTGAGATTTGTTGTTTACAAGTTAAAAACAGTTTTCGTTTTCTAGAAAATTACTTAGAACCCCCAAACATTATACATTTTTTTTCTAACACCCTAGAGAATAAAATGGTGGTCATTGCAACACTTCCTGTCACACCGTATTTGCGCAGCGGTCTTACAAGTGCACTTTTTTTTGGAAAAAATACACTTTTTTGAATTAAAAAATAAGACAACAGCAAAGTTAGCCCAATTTTTTTTTATATTGTGAAAGATAATGTTACGCTGAGTAAATTGATACCCAACATCTCACGCTTCAAAATTGCTCCTGCTCGTGGAATGGCGACAAACTTTTACCCTTAAAAATCTCCATAGGCGACGTTTAAAAAAATTCTACAGGTTGCATGTTTTAACTTACAGAAGAGGTCTAGAATTATTGCTCTCACTCTACTGATCGCAGTAATACCTCACATGTGAGGTTTGAACACCGTTTTCATATGCGGGCGCTACTCACGTATGCGTTCACTTCTGCACGCGAGCTCGTCTGGACAGGGCGCGATTACATTTTTTTTTTCTTATTTATTTTACCTTTTAAAAATAAATTGTGTCACTTTTATTCCTATTGCAAGGAATGTAAACATCCCTTGTAATAGAAAAAATGCATGACAGGACCTCTTAAATATGAGATATGGGGATATGGGGTAAAAAAAAAACCTCAGATCTCATATTTACACTAAAATGCAATAAAAAAAAAAAAATTGTCATATAAAGTAATGGAAAAGAAAGGCCCTTTAAGAGCTATGGGCGGAAGAGACGTTTTGACGTCGCTTCCGCCCTGCAATGATATGGAGATGGGTGGGCCATCTTCCCCTCACTCGTCTCCATGTCAGGCCACAAGAAGGACCCGATCGCCTCTGCCGCTGCTGATGGCTCCGGTAAGTGGCGGAGGGCACCAGAGAGTGGCGGGAGTGGGGGCACCTTCCGCCACCAATAAAAGTGATCTTGTGGCGAATCCGCCACAAAGACCACTTTTATCTTAAACCAGACCGCCCACTGAAGAAGAGGATACCGGGGTTATGGCAGCTAGCTGCTACCATAACAACAATACTCCTCTTCAAACAGCTGATGTATAACAATGGTGGGCGGTCCGGAAGTGGTTAATCACTGCAATATGACCTGTCACCACAAGATGGCCCCAAAATGAAAATTTTACGTGATTGATGCTGATTGGGCATATGCCCTTTTAAAAAGACAAAGACAGTCTACATCATACATCCTGACAAAGCGCACGGTCACGTGTGCAAAATGCGCTGACGTAGGCAATGCCATCTCTGCCCTCCACCATGCGCTCCAGCAAATGTGCGATGTAACATTGAATCGCCACTTTCGACCGGATTGACTGGACAACCCTGCTCTACATCCACCTGTGGGCCTCCGCAGCAAGCATACCCAACACCTGACTGGATGTCCAGAGTGCAGATGCCATATACAAGACTGCCGCTGTAACACGGTAATGGTCCGCATTAGCATCTATCCACAGGCTGACTTCAGCGCCTCAGAGGGGAATGGGTTCCATGTATTACGGCCATTGCAGCCATCATCTCGGAATGGTGAGAGCCACCGGGCAACCACAACCCTCTCCCTTCTCCCTCTCTCTCCCCCCTTTGATATTCAGTGGATATATCCTACCATTGAGCATAGTTTGACATGCCATATTCGGTGAATGAACTGTGAGGTCTATACAAGCATACATAGTATGCCATGCTGCCAGTTAATTCCTACATGACCGGTCTGAGCTGTCCAATGCTCACTTAGTGACCACCTCTTCCATGTTACATTACCTCTGGTAAACCTGGAGTTCTCTGAGTCTACTATATCCTGGTAGACCTGTACTGCATTATAGGCTACAGACACCCTCTTTCTACAGCCCTATTTGTTTGACTTACCTGCTGATGCAATTCTTCTACACAACTACCGCACAAGCCCGTTATATGGACATGCAGGATGTGTAGCTTGTTATTATTTTTGATTACACAGGACTAAGTTTTCACATTGGCCTAATTTTTTGATGTATATATACTATGCATTCAGTGTAGCCTATGTACATGGTGCATTTGACGGTGTATACTTTCTAATATTTCTAATATACTTCAGGCGGTGTACACAGTATCTAATACAGTGTGTACAGTTTCTAATATACTTCAGGCGGTGTACACAGTATCTAATACAGTGTGTACAGTTTCTAATATACTTCTGGTGGTGTACACAGTATACAATACAGTGCAGCCATTGTACAGTTTCTAATACAGTGCAGGCGGTGTACACAGTAGTTAATACAGTGTGTACAATTTCTAATACACTTCTGGTGGTGTACACAGTATATAATACAGTGTGTACAGTTTCTACTACACTTCTGGTGGTGTAGACAGTATACAATACAGTGCAACCATTGTACAGTTTCTAATACAGTGCAGGTGGTGTACACAATATCTAATACAGTGTGTACAGTTTCTACTACACTTCTGGTGGTGTACACAGTATACAATACAGTGCAGCCATTGTACAGTTTCTAATACAGTGCAGGCGGTGTACACAGTATCTAATACAGTGTGTACAGTTTCTAATACACTTCTGGTTGTGTACACAGTATGCAATACAGTGCAACCGTTGTATAGTTTCTAATACAGTGCAGGCGGTGTACACAGTATCTTATGCAGTGTGTACAGTTTCTAATACACTTCTGGTGGTGTACACAGTATACAATACAGTGCAACCGTTGTACAATTTTGAATACAGTGCAGGCGGTGTACAGTTTCTAATACAGTGCAGGCGGTGTACACAGTATCTAATACAGTGTGTACAGTTTCTAATACAATTAAATTATATTATATATATATATATATATATATATATATATACTCTGCATTCAGTGTAGCCTATATATACAGTGCATTTGGTGGTGTATAGTTTCAAATACACTTCAGTCAGTGTACACAGTATATAATACAGTGTAGTGTGGTGTTGAAAAACAAAAAATACATCATGTCCAGAAGGCCACCAAGGAGAGGCAGACACTCACAGGCCACTAAAAGAGGGCAAGCAGCCGGCTTCTGAGGATGGACCCAAGACAAGGCGTGAGGCACAAAGACACAGGTGGCTTGACGTCATCCCCTGAAGCCGGCTTTCCATCTTCAGCGGCGGACTCCTCACTGACAACACCAGCTCATGTGAGATCTAGGAAGCAGGACTCAGGAGCTTCACCAGGACTATACCTGTTGGGATCTGCAATGCCTGTATTTTTCAGCTTCAATGTGAGTTGACAATTGTATGTTTATTAAAGCTTTTTAAAAACGTGTGCACCCAAAGGCGCCTCTCTCCTTGATCCAATATTTCTGCCCCTGTTTAACACGGGCAGAAAATTAAAATTTTTGATATAATATTTCACATCAGGGCCCGTTCCTGTGCCCAACAAGAGTATCTGTGAGGGGTTGCAGTGTTTTGGCACCACCACCACCCAAGGCCCAATTGTTCTATCGCTGTTTAACAGGGGCATGTAATTACAATTTTTTATATAATATTTCACTGCAGGGCCCGTTCCTGTGCCCAACAAGAGTATCTGTTAGGGGCTACAGTGTTGTGGCACCACCACCACCACCACCCAAGGACCAATTTTTCTGCCCCTGTTTAACAGGGGCATGTAATTACAATTTTTGATATAATATTTCACAGCAGGTCCCATTCCTGCGCCCAACAAGAGTATCTGTGAGGGGTTACAGTGTTGTGGCACAACCACCACTATCCAAGGCCCAATTTTTCTGCCCCTGTTTAACAGAGGCATGTAATTACAATTTTTGATATAATATTTTAAAGCAGGGCCCGTCCCTGCGCCAAACAAGAGTATCTGTGAAGGGTTACAGTGTTGTGGCACCACCACCACTACCCAAGGCCCAATTTCTCTGCCCCTGTTTAACAGGGGCATGTAATTACAATTTTTGATATAATATTTCACAGTAGGGCCCATTCCTGCACCCAACAAGAGTAACTGTGAGGGCTTACAGTGTTCTGGCACCACCAAAACCAAAGGCACAATTTTTCTGCCCCTGTTTAACAGGGGGTGTGTAATTACAATTTTTGATATAATATTTCACAGCAGGGCCCGTTCCTGCACCCAACAAGAGTATCTGTGAAGGGTTACAGTGTTGTAGCACCACCACCACTACCCAAGGCCCAATTTGTCTGCCCTTGTTTAACAGGGGCATGTAATTACAATTTTTGATATAATATTTCACAGCAGGGCCCATTGCTGCGCCCAACAAGAGTATCTGTGAGGGGTTACAGTGTTGTGGCACAACCACCACTATCCAAGGCCCAATTTTTCTGCCCCTGTTTAACAGAGGCATGTAATTACAATTTTTGATATAATATTTTAAAGCAGGGCCCGTCCCTGCGCCCAACAAGAGTATCTGTGAAGGGTTACAGTGTTGTGGCACCACCACCACTACCCAAGGCCCAATTTCTCTGCCCCAGTTTAACAGGGGCATGTAATTACAATTTTTGATATAACATTTCACAGTAGGGCCCATTCCTGCACCCAACAAGAGTAACTGTGAGGGCTTACAGTGTTCTGGCACCACCAAAACCAAAGGCACAATTTTTCTGCCCCTGTTTAACAGGGGGTGTGTAATTACAATTTTTGATATATTATTTCACAGCAGGGCCCGTTCCTGCACCCAACAAGAGTATCTGTGAAGGGTTACAGTGTTGTAGCACCACCACCACTACCCAAGGCCCAATTTGTCTGCCCGTGTTTAACAGGGGCATGTAATTACAATTTTTTATATAATATTTCACAGTAGGGCCAATTCCTGCGCCCAACAAGAGTAACTGTGAAAGCTTACAGTGCTCTGGCACCACCAAAACCAAAGGCCCGATTTTTCTGCCCCTGTTTAACAGGGGCATGTAATTACAATTTTTGAAATAATAGTTAATCAGGGGCCCATTCCTGTGCCCAACAAGAGTAACTGTGACGGGTTACAGTGTTCTGGCACCACCAACACCTAAGGCCCAATTTTTCTGCAGAGTATATAGTGCAGTCTGTGTAGTATATATACTGATGTTCAGAGTATATAGTGCACACCATTTTTTAAGAAAGTTTTGTGCGGGGTTACGCTTAATATTTATATCAGACCTGAAGGGCCTGGTATGGATTTTGGGGGGGACATCCACACCATTTTTTTTTGTATTTTTGGTGCGGGGTTCCCCTTAATATTCATACCAGATCCAAAGGGCCTGGTAATGGACTGGGGAGGAAACCAATGCCGTTTTTTTCATTGATTTGTATCTGTATTGCCAGGATCCGACAATACATTACAGCCACAAGCAGTTTTAAATTACAGTTTCTTGCCGTTTTTTGCTGTGGTACTGTTATAAACATGGGAAAAAGCGGCTACTTTACAGGCAGACTAAGGAGACCCCCAGGCACAATATTTAAAGGAATATTTCACTTTTATTGCTTCACTTTAAGCATTATTAAAATCACTGCTCCTAAAAAAATGCCAGTTTTTTAAACTTTTTTTTGAATTGATACATGTCCCCTGGGGCAGGACCCGGGTCCCCAAACACTTTTGATGGCAATAACTTGCATATAAGCCTTTAAAATGAGCAATTTTGATTTTTCATGTTCACATCCCATAGACTTTAACAGTGTTCGAAAAAATGCCTGTTTGCCTATTCACATGTTCTTCTGCGAACCAAACCGGGGGGGGTCTTCGGCTCATCCCTACTTGTGGATTAATTGTTTTTATTTCAAGTGCTTATGTGAGTACATCAACTGTTGTCTTTGCATAAATATCACTGCTTTTACATACTACACTATCTGGGACCCCTTCTTTCTTTTTATAAACAGTGGGGTAGGAAAGTATTCAGACCCCCTTAAATTTTTCACTCTTTGTTATATTGCAGCCATTTGCTAAAATCATTTAAGTTCATTTATTTTTCCTCATTAATGTACACACAGAGCCCCATATTGACAGAAAAACACAGAATTGTTGACATTTGTGCAGATTTATTAAAAAGGAAAAACTGAAATATCACATGGTCCTAAGTATTCAGACACTTTGCTCAATATTTAGTAGAAGCACCCTTTTGATCTAATGCAGCCATGAGTCTTTTTGGGAAATATGCAAAAGGTTTTTCACACCTGGATTTGGGGTTCCCCTGCCATTCCTCCTTGCAGATCTTCTCCAGTTCTGTCAGGTTGGATGGTAAACGTTGGTGGACAGCCATTTTTAGGTCTCTCCAGAGATGCTCAATTGGGTTTAAGTCAGGGCTCTGGCTGGGCCATTCAAGAACAGTCATGGAGTTGTTGTGAAGCCACTCCTTCATTATTTTAGCTGTGTGCTTAGGGTCATTGGCTTGTTGGAAGGTAAACCTTCGGCCCAGACTGAGGTCCTGAGCACTCTGGAGAAGGTTTTCGTCCAGGATATCCCTGTACTTGGCCGCATTCATCTTTCCCTCGACTGCAACCAGTTGTCCTGTCCCTGCAGCAGAAAAACACCCCCACAGCATGATGCTGCCACCACCATGCGTCACTGTTGGGACTGTATTGGACAGGTGATTAGCAGTGCCTGGTTTTCTCCACATACCGCTTAGAATTAAGGCCAAAAAGTTCTATCTTGGTCTCATCAGACCAGAGAATCTTATTTCTCACCATCTTGGAGTCCTTTAGGTGTTTTTTAGCAAACTCCATGTGGGCTTTCATGTGTCTTGCACTGGGGAGAGGCTTCTGTCGGGCCACTCTGCCATAAAGCCCCGACTGGTGGAGGGCTGCAGTGATGGTTGACTTTTTACAACTTTCTCCCATCTCCTGACTGCATCTCTGGAGCTCAGCCACAGTGATCATTGGGTTCTTCTTTACCTCTCTCACCAAGGCTCTTCTCATCAGATAGCTCAGTTTGGCCAAGCGGCCAGCTCTAGGAAGGGTTCTGGTCGTCGAAACGTCTTCCATTTAAGGATTATGAAGGCCAATGTGCTCTTAGGAACCTTAAGTACAGCAGAAATTTTTTTTGTAACCTTGGCCAGATCTGTGCCTTGGTAAAAAAGCAGGAGTAGTACTGCGCTGCCCTTATGGAGACAAAAAAGATATTTTTCTTCTTTGTAGTAAATGTGTTACCTAGTGACCTTATTCCTAAAGAATTGCTTCCAAAACCTGTATGTGTCGAAAGGTTGAATAAAAACTGTGACTGGTGACGGATTTTTTCTATTAAAAGTGAAAAATGCAACATATGGTGCTCCAGTTATTCAGCACAGGTGCATTGTGCACTTTAAATTAGGTAATAAATTAGGTAAATAGTTGTGGATATGGATACAATGCCACCTAAGTGGACTACTACTCCTGCTTTTTTACCATTTTCTAATACTTTCCATTTAGGTGGTATTGTATGTGTAGAAGCAGCAGCCATATCCACAACTAAAATACCCAATTCATTGCGCAGATTCACCCCATACACCTACAGATCTGTGCCTTGCCACAATTCTGTCTCTGAGCTCTTCAGGCAGTTCCTTTGACCTCATGATTCTCATTTGCTCTGACATGCACTGTGAGCTGTAAGGTCTTATATAGACAGGTGTGTGGCTTTCCTAATCAAGTCCAATCAGTATAATCAAACACAGCTGGACTCAAACAAAGGTGTAGAACCATCTCAAGGATGATCAGAAGAAATGGACAGCACCTGAGTTAAATATATGAGTGTCACAGCAAAGGGTCTGAATACTTAGGACCATATGATATTTCAGTTTTTCTTTTTTAATAAATATGCAAAGATGTCAACAATTCTGTGTTTTTCTGTCAATATGGGGTGCTGTGTGTACATTAATGAGGAAAAAAAATGAACTTAAATGATTTTAGCAAATGGCTGCCACATAACAAAGAGTGAAAAATTTAAGGGGGTCTGAATACTTTCTGTCCCCACTGTACCTTATGGGTAAGCCTGGCAGGGACTCCCAGAACATCTACCCTTCCTGAATAAATATATTTATTACACTCATCCCAGTGGGAATCATCAACCAGGAGAAGAAATCTCCCTCCCACACCTAGAGGGAGTCGTTTTATCCATCCACGGGAGCCCACAGCGAGACTGATCACATCATCTAGGTTCACCAATGTTATCCACATATGCTGTTACCTTACAGCAGTAAGGTGAGAGGCCACCCTGAACTTAGGTGTCACTATATAGGAAGAAAAAGACAACCATCTTTACTGTTTATCTGCACAAAGTGAACGAGGGGTTATATCACTCCACCCACCCCCCAGCACCCAGGACTTTCGTATTCGTGTTACATTATGTTCACAATCTATTTTGCATGAACCGCCATTTGCATAATTTTACTTGCAGAAGTTGCACTTTTGGACATTTTTCTACTTTATACCTGGTGACTGGTTGTTTTTTTGGCCAAATGATGTTATGTTTATGTTTGTTTTGGCAGTTTATTGCCTTAACACTTTGCACAGTGTTTTGTATATCTGATTAGTTCATTATATGTTTCAAGTTTGTTCCACCTACCTGTAACAGCGCAGCACAACACATTTATTATATAACATATAGCACATTCATTTTTCAAATTTTCCACTTGGAAGGTAGCAAGCCCAATAGGCAATGCTGATACACAAAGGTATTTGAATTCTCGTCCTTTTAAATAGATTACATTTTAAATAGATTTTAATAGCTGTAGTTATGATTAGAACTGAAAAACCACAAATCAGATTATACACACAGATGAATGAGTCAGAGGATGGACAAATCCCCCTCCCTCTTTCAGAGATGCACATGGTGCTTTTCCAGTCATTCAATATAGATAGTGTTTGTTTATTGTACATTATTTTTTTGGTATGATGCCCTATGCAGACACTTAGAAGCTATAAGATTTTTGAGTGTGTCTTCAAGTACTTTGTTAATCTCCACAGCATCAGGGCAGTCAATTTTATTTCTGCTTATGAATCTTGAAAATTTACATGACAAAATGTAACCACTTTTTTTTTTTTGGTTGATAAGTGTAACTTTTAAATCATTGCTTTTTCCTTTCCATAAGCTCTAGGATTTTAGGAAGCACATATATTCAAATATGCAAATGTTCTGGTAATTAGCTTTTTTAATTATCAAAAAAAAATTGGACATTAGAAAATCAGACCTTATACAGGCTGGTTGGTTCCAAACTATAATATAATTACAACATAATGACACAAATGAGCATTCTTACCTGATGATTGCAGCAAGGTAATTAGTAATTCGGAGGAGACAGATTGTGTTAATTTTGCATAGCCTAGTCTGTAGACTGAGCAGAATATAAATATATAATACACTTTTAATGCAAAATGTGAATAGCACACTGACAGTAAATTGTGTGTAATTATGTGGTAAAAGCAGAAAATATAAGGTGAAATTTATTTTATAAATAATTTCTTCCAGCTACTTTCAACACACTTGCTAAAATATTGATTTGAAATAATTTGCATTAATTATAGAGACATTCATGTTAAACTGAATTGCACAGCTGGAATAAAAAAGGAGGCATTGAGTTTAGTGCGTCTTGTTAATCAGATTGCTATTGATTTTTTTTCCGCTTAGTTTTATTTTTATACCGATAAAGTCTACAAAGAGAGGGAATCCAATCTTGCAAAACATATTTCTTGACGTTGACCGACAATTAAAAGTGCATTTTCAAACTGACCATCAATTAAATTCCCATTTTAAAGCCGAACAACAGTTAACAGCGTATCGTAAAACTGACCAGCAATTACAACTGTCCTTGGTTGCCATGGGTTCCAGAGCTGAAAACCCTTATTGCATTATCATAATGTATTTAGATTGTTTGTTTTCTATGTCCTTATTGGAAAAGTGCTTAACAAACATTTCTAAGAGACAAAGTCAACATTTAATGCCTATTTCAATTAAAAACTGTTAGTTAGCCATTATTCATAAATGATTAGGAGGCTATTGGCCAGCTGCTATAAATATAGATATTTCCTTTCTACAGTTAATGAGAAAGAGTCATTAACCTTCTTGTTTATGTAGTATAATTCTAAAGCCTTTAACTATAGGGTACCATTAATAAAAAAAAAGCCAAGGTCATAACTCTACGCTGTATCTCAAACCTAGGGATAAATAACATAATTTTGATGTAATTTTTTTTTTTCCATCGGCAAAATTTCTGTAGTTGGACCTCTCAACTTTGCTTATACAGCCATTTAGGTGCAATTTGCTTGAAAAAAAATCTATTATTTTCTTTATTTAGAGTATTTGTTTTGTTACACCAAAACAAACAAGGATAGTTTATGTTATCTAGTAATCTTTGTAGGTTTTCTGTGTGTATTTGATTGTTGTTTGTATACTGTTTGTATTCCTTTTTTTTCTTTCTGTGAAACATGAAAAAAATTGAGGATAATGAGAAGTTGTTTTTTTTGGCAAAAGAACATATCAGGGTAGTTGATATTTACTTTAGTAACCTTCAGAAGCCATTGTAAGCCCACTGGGCGATTAAAAGCCACCAAAAAACACCTGAAAGTATAACTAAAGGCACAACTTGTTTTTTTTTGTTTTGGTTAGAGTGTTGAGAGGTTGGAACCACTGTTTTTTTTTGCTGTCTTAGGGAGATTCACACTCTCTAATGATTAAAGATAGGCTTATATGACAGGAAGTGACAGAAAATCACCAAATAAGAGACAGATGGAAAAAACATTACAATAGTTTTAACTCTCCCTTGTCCAAAATTGTTAAGTTTACAGTTCCCCACTGACTTCAATATATTTTACACTTTAAGTGCTCACAAATATTCAAAATCAGTGTAATAACACATATAAACATGAAAAATAGTGACATTCATGGGAATTGTAAAACACAAAGGTAGTGGATGTCTATGGTCACGAGCAAGTGACTATCATACATGCTCACAGGATATGTGAGATAAAAAAAATGCAGTCCAAAATGTAAAACGTATAGTGAACAAATCCAATAAGGTATGTAAGTTAGATGGTCAAGATGGTAATCCAGGAAATGATGAGTAAGTCCCGAAGATAAAGGGTAACCACAGTGGAGGGGTCTAACACCAATAGGACATGAGGGGGCTTACCAGAACATGTGGACCCAATTAGCTTATACCAAATGGGTCTATACAGGCAGTGGTGTTAAACACCTGGTAAAGAATCGCCACTCTACTCGTCACTGGACAAACATTGAACAGCTGGGGGGATAATCAACTTTCACCATAATTGATGCATCAATATTGTGCACTGCTATGCGGGACCATCAAAGTCAGTTTCAGAGGTGGAATCCTCTCACCATTACTCCATTAACACATAAATCCAAGGAGGGAAGACAGAAGACTCGACATAGTGTAAAACCATAAGGCAGGAGTTTTATTTAAAAGATTACAGAACACTCACATTTCAACAGATATAAAAGCGCATGTTCGAAAATTCCTTGTAGACAGCAAAACAAGATGCAATGGCATAGACAGGACTGTGGAACCGATGCGTTTCATCTTCAACAGACATCATCTGAGGTGTCAAACTATCTCTGCCATTGCATTTATATAGCCAATATGACCCCAAAATGGATAACTAGCCTGTGACACGACATGTGTGAGTTCCTGATTCACTTCCTGGATGTTGGCAAAATGGCGCAGATGCGAGCGGGTCAAGCCTCACTCCGATACCGAGGCAGGACAACATGCTACGACTGAGTTATGTGTGTGGGTCGGGCCGTACCGCGAATGGGAGGCGAACAACCCGCTACCATTATGTCATGCATGCGGCTCAAGCCTCGCTATGATATCGGGGTTGACAACCCACTACCACTACGTCATTGCCACACTTTCAAAGCGATAGCGAATTAAACCTTGTCTTTGCAACGATGTTGGTCACATGACACCACTACATTATCTCTCTAAAGGAGATGTTATTTCCACAGGACTTGAATAAAATAAATTTGAATCTCTGTAGGTTATCCACAGCGAGTCTTTGATCCATAAATAAATTGTGAGAAATATAAGTGATCATTTTAATAGAAAAGAAAAAATAAATTGTACAAATACAGATATATATTAAATTTCCAAAATAAAAATTAAACTTAAACAATAAATATTAGACACCCCACAGAACCATGTATAAAATATAATTATATAATTAATAATTATATCATTGGAAATGTATATTATATATATATATATATATATATATATATATATATGTATATATATATATATATATATATATATATATATATATATATATATATATATATATTAGGGAAACATCTATGAGAAGACCCATAAATAAAATATGTTGATAATTAAAGGTCCATTAGTCACAAATTGATTCATGCTCTATTAATAAAAGCATTAATGTCCCTCTTCACGTTCATGCCGAACAGGGAGTGGGATCATAGCTCCAAAATGTTTCAAGTCGCAATAGACTCCTAGTACTGGCTCCTCCCCTCCAAGGAGGTACATATCTGTTATGGTATTTCCGATAGTGTTTAGGTACACTGTGATTGGTTGCTCCTTTTCTAATTTTGGCTATATGCTCGCTAACCCTTATAGAGAATGAGCGGATAGTTCTGCCCACAAATTAAATAAAATGTGTTCTTTGCGCTTGTGGATAATAAATAGTGGAGTAGCTAAACAATTATGTGAATAGGTGATGATTGACAAACAAGTGATAACATTGCAGCAAAATGGGGGTGTTCACACCAACACTTAGTATCATCAATATTTAAATCAATTTCGCGCAATATTAAAAAATGATAAAACGTGTGAGTGAATGTACAAGATGCGTACTACAATGCGAGTGTGGGGGGGACACAGGTAATAGTTGCTGCTGCTATTAATGCAAGGATCAATGATCTCTACTTTGCATTTGTAATAATCGCTGCTAATTTTTTTTTTTTTTAATTATACTGCTTTAGAGTTCACGCACAACACCTTTGCTGCTAAGATGGATGTATTCACTTATATTGAAAATAGAAAAGTCAACTTGGATGAGGTATTCAACCCACAAAACAAAACACGAAATACAGACCTAGAAAGTATGACTAGGAAATTAGGCCATCATATGGAGAAAAAAATCAACCTGTGGTGGGACACTAATACATTTGAAAGATATATTAGAGAAAATATAGTTCCCAGGAGATTAATGTGGGAATTGCCACCAAATGATGGACTGACTGACAAAGAATCAATGGAGGAATGGTTTGCGTTTTTTAATAATAAAAGCATAGAAGGTTTAAAATTTCTATTAGAACGCAAACTCAAGAAAACCGCAATAATAGAACAACAAATAGAAGAAATTAAACAAAAAATGGAACCACTCAAAGAAACCACAGAATTCAAGAGATTGGCAACCCAACTAAACAAAGATTTAATTGCCAAAGATCTAGAAGTGCAAAACCGGAAAATGAAAAAATATCAAAGGGATATAACAGATTACAAAATGGACCAAATTTTTAAGTGGCAAAGTAAAATTGAACCGGCCCCTCCTGCATCCACATACTCAACACCGGAAAGGGAAGTCAGAATACAAGACCCTACAACATCACATATACTCAATCCACCAGGATATGAAGAAAGAGAAAGATGCATAGAAACACCGCGTCCATATAGAGATAGACCCGACCCAAACGGCCCCAATCATATAAGAAGGGATGAAAGAGACACATATGGAGGCACACCAAGAACCAACTATAATCAAAGAAATAATTACGGATATGGACAACATACCCCAAAAAGAGGAGGAAAGAAACCGTTCAAGAATAGAAATTGGCAACAAAGCGAAAGGAACCCAAGAGAAAAAAGAACACCACCATATCAATATGACTATCGGGATGGATATGGACGGACTCCGATTCCCACTTATAACAGATTTGATCCCATCAGGGACCATGAAGAACAATACTATGAAAACCCATATTACCACGGAAATCAACAAAATTACAATACACAAAGGCCTTTTTTAGAGAGGGACAGAAGAGAACACTCCCCCCGGAGACCACCACAAGAGACACATCATTCACCCAGGAGACGACCCCAAGAAGACCAAAGAAGAAACACCCCAGAACGAAGAGAGGACGAAGATCAGGGAAGAGACTCCAAAAGAAAAAGAGAATAGTTGGAGAAAACGTAGTGAACATAAGTGGAAAAGAAATAACAACAGAAGAGCTGGCAGTACTAGACAAAGGCCTCACACATGCACCAACAAACAACTTAAATAAATTCAGTACTTACATAGGGATACAAAAATACATTAGAAAAATCAACATCAAAAAATATGTGATGAACAATTTGTGGAAGCCAGAAAACCCAAGGATTGATACCATACAGTCAGAAGCACACAGTACATTACAAAATGCTTCATTATTCAATCCACAAATGTCAAACAACCAAAATATAGAAGTCTTCAAAAATTTAGTTTTACAAGACATAGACTCCATAAAAATTAAAAAAGCTGCAGACCCTATACATATGAAAAAGGGCATAAAACGCCTGACAGAGAGGAAAGATATTATAATCAGGCCGGCAGACAAGGGAGGTGCAATAGTTCTACAGTCAAAGGAACAATACCTTACTGAATTAGACAGACAGCTGCAAGATGAAACAACATATACTAAACTACTTGGGAATCCAACTATTAAATACAAAAAACAATTAGAAGCGATAGTAAATCTAGGAATGAAGAAGAACATACTAAATTCAAAAGAAATAAAATACCTGGTACCAGAAACTTGTAGAATACAGATAATCTACACAGTCCCCAAAATCCACAAGAATAAAGATAACCCACCTGGGAGACCAATAGTCAACAGCATCGACTCTTTAACATCTAGAATGGGAAAATACATTGACTATTTCATACAACCAGCGGTTCAAACTCAAGCATATCTAAAAGACACCAAGCATACATTGCAACTTTTGGATACAGTGCCAGTACTAGAATGAAGAACCTTACTGGCCACCGCAGACGTCACATCACTTTATACAATAGTACAACACCATGATGCGATTTCAGCAACCAAATGGCTTTAGAGGAAATAGAGCACCCTAATCTGCAAACAAAGGAAATATTTAATGAAATGTCTTGACTTTTGCCTTAAATGTAATTATTTCTGGCACAACCAAACCTACTTTAAACAACAAGTAGGAATAGCCATGGGTGCCAAATTTGCACCAGGAGTGGCAAACGCATTCATGGCACAGTGGGAAGAAACGGCGGTATATACAGACACCCCCCCTGAACTAACGTTGTACAAAAGATTTATAGATGATTTTGTGATAGTATGGAATGGAGACAAAAATAGCTTGGAAATGTTTCTCAACAAATTAAACGACAGCGACAGAAATATAAACCTGGTATGGAAAATAGATGAGAAAGAAATACATTTCCTAGATTTAAATATAAGCCTAGAGGGACAGAAGATAGTAACTAAAACGCATTTTAAGAACGTAGATGCCAACAGCTACTTGTCAATAGACAGCTGCCACTACAAACCGTGGCTATATAATATCCCTAAAGGCCAGTTTACAAGACTCAGAAGAAATTGTACTAAAGAAGAGGACTATCGAATCAAGCACAAATAATTGGAGAGAGATTCAAGGTAAAAGGATATGATGAACATTGGATAAAAAACCAGATTGAACATGTCAACCTTATCGATAGAAAGAAAATGCTTGAAGAACACCCCAAAAAAAGATTCCAACAAGAAGCACCTAGTATAATACTGGACTTCAATATACAACATAAAGATGTGGCAAAAGTGATCCAAAAACACTGGCACATTTTAAAAAACGATAAGGACCTCAAAGAAATATTACCAGAGAGACCCAACATAGTATATAAAAGAGCACCGAATATAAGAGATCTAATTGTAAAGTCAGTAATTGACCCTCCCCCAACACCTACATATACATTTTTTTCTGGAAAAGGATTTTATCCCTGCCGCAATTGCTATGCGTGCCGCCATGCAAAAAAAATGTCAGGGAAAGCGCAAAGAATTTACAGCTACCAGTACAGGACAAAATTTTAATATCAGAGACTTTATAGGATGCCATACAGAAGGAGTGGTGTACGTGTTGCAGTGCAGCTGCAACTTGCAATACGTGGGCCGTACAAAAAGAGCACTCAAAACACGCATTAAGGAACACGTACAAAATATAAAATCTGGCTTCCCCAAACATAACGTGTCAAAACATTTTGCATTAGTACACAATAAAGACCCTGCACACCTCCAAATTTGGGGAATAGAAAAACATAAACCATCCTGGAGAGGTAGTCACCTGGTTCGAGATAGTAGCCGTAAAGAATCCAAATGGATTCCTACTTTGTGTACCCTTGTACCAGGGGGCCTGAACGTAGAGTTTGATTTAAACTGTTTTTTAATAATTTTTAACATTTATATTTATTCTGATGTACATTAGGATTAAATATGTCCATTTGTCCCTCTAAATATCAGATAAAGAATCGATACTTTTAATACAATATTTTTAATGGAATTTTTAATATATATAGGCTTGAGTACACACCTCCTGAAGATTAATAGTAACCAACCCATTATACAATCAGTCTCAATCACACTGTGTATTAAGTATTCCATAACTGTTTAAATAAAATGTATGAGCTTTTAGTAGATTTTAATAAGATTAACTGGTTAATTCACCAGAGCACTATCATACTTGCTTCATGTATGCATTAGAAAAATGATTAAAAAAAAAAAGGACTTTTAAACTTATTTAATACAAACTATTAAATTTGGAAACGCTGTAACATCAATTTATATCTTGACATACATGCCCAATATTTGTTGCTACATAAAACATTAGTAGCAAATATCCCATGGAAATTAGCGGTAATCCCATCTAAAATCTCCGCAACACAACTACGTCCGTAACATTTAGCAGCAGCAATACACTTGATTATGCAAGTGAATTGCCACCAAAAAAATGGCTGCTTACATGAATGACCAAAAAATAGAGTATTACCCTCACCAAAATGGAGGAGATTAAACTTCCCTAGACTAAAGAAAAATGGCCGCCGAGCGAAACCAACACAAACCACAAGTAAAATGGCAGTTTCGTAATTTCCGGTTTCATAACATATAAGCCTACACAGAACAGCCAATCCGGTTCCCCAGATGAAGACACATGACGGTATCGTACGTGTAGGGATTGGCTGGAGCGGTACACACTATCTGAAGCACAAGTGAGAGGGCGCTGAGAACGCCAGACCGTTTTTACATTTACTCTGCCTGTTTTTATCATTAGAAATGTAAGAGCACTACCTAAATAAACATTCCCCCTTTGATTTTAAAACTTTAATGCACTAGTGGAGCCTCTTTTCTCCCCCTCCCTCTTTATTTATCTCCCTCATTGCTGAGTTTACCAAGAGCGGAGCTACATAGAGGGAATGATGGAGAAAAAATAACAAAGAAAGAAAAGGCTTCCAGAGACCACTCCCACACCTTAAAGACATACTACTGAATGCCTGAATACTACAAACTGAAGGTGAGGGTTCTGTGAGACCACACTAGGAGACACCAGCAGCAGAAGGATACATACTCATTACATCATATAAACCAAGATTAAATAGAAGAATTACCTACAGACTATTTATATGCCATTACTCACCTGCCTCCTTTAAAGCACCTTTTCATCTGATCACCTGCACTTTATTATAGCACTGAAGTGGACTATTATCACACATTTTTAAGATCACCATTTTTATGTGTATTTCTCTATGATATTATTTATGATTGATTGCACATTTTTGATTCATGATTTTAGAAGATTTCACTGTTTTTTATTCACAAGGAGCTGTTATTTATTCACGGTAATTTACTTTTTTATTCACGTCATTCATTCACGTTTATTACAGGGCGGTATTTTAATATTATTTTAGTATTTAGTTGTAATTATCCACGGTTATTTGAAAATCATCACTATATTGGTAAATAGCAGCGATTATTACAAATGCAAAATAGAGACCATTGATCCTAGCATTAATAGCAGCAGCAACTATTACCTGTGTCCCCCCCACACTCGCATTGTAGTACGCATCTGCCCACAAATTGTTTACCACACGGGCAAGTAATTAGGTAGACAATATTTTTAGTGGCACAGGTGAAAAATTGTTTCATATCATAAACGCGGTTGGTAACCGTAGATCAAAATTGTTGTGTCTTAAGATTTTGCCACAAAACACAATTATTTTTGGTTTGATGGTCACTTTTATTTGCAACAAAAGGGCTTGGCAATGGGGGCTAATTTCGCTTCCAGCCTGGCCAATCTTGTTATGGCCCAGTGGGAGGAGGATGTCGTCTATGCTCAGAATAGTTCAAACCTGGTTCTATGGGCCAAATATATAGACAACAACATCCTCCTCTTATGGGATGGCACTCTTGATTCCTTGGATCAGTTCTTTACATCACTTAATGAGAATGATCGGGGCATCGTATTGACCCATGAGTCCAGTCGAGAAAGAATACATTTTCTTGACTTGGAAACTGAAATATGCAATTGGCAGTTTAAGTTTAAGACTTATTTCAAACCGTAATGGCTTTATCCCTGTCAACAGTTGCCACCATAAATCATGGTTGTGGTCCATTCCTCACAGCCAATTTTTAAGTCTTTCAGAATTGTACTGAAAAAGATAAAAAGATTGGCCAGGCGGGGGGTGAATTTTGCAAATAAAAGTGGCCATCAAACCAAAAATAATGGACACAAAAATTTAACTCTACGGTTACCTACCGCGTTTATAGTATTTACTATTTTAATCTATTCTATATTTACCCAACTAGCGATTTTTCACTGCAGCCTACCAAGTTTTGCAGAAATTTCTAAGAAATTAAAATCATAAATTTTGCTCAACCTTAGTCATGGCTCAAAACATTTCAAAATGTATGTGTGAAATGTAAAACATGTGCCTAGGCTTTCAGAATCAAACATAATGTATCTGATTGGCCTCACTCCGCATCTAGTATGAACAAGCACCATAGATATCGTCACTAGGCTCCTCCCGACATGTTGCGTCACATGTCTAGTGACTTTTTCAAGGGGAAGTCTAGTGACGACATCTATGGTGCTTGTGCATACTAGATGTGGAGTGAGGAGACACTTGATACAAGCGTCTGATCGCTGTATATGCGCTGGTTGTTTATAAACAAATGTGAGTGAAATTACCCACCCTTTGGAGAATTTATTATAAACTAGCATTGCGCAATGATATGCTTTTCTTTCTGATTTTATGTGAGAATATTTATACACTGAAACCCTGAAAGAACACTGAAAATCGTAAGAAGCTGGCAGGACTCTGGGTGAGGAATTGTTTGTTAATAAGACTGCTGTGAACGGGCTATCCACACTCAGGTGGCTTCCTTTGATTATTGCTTTTACACGGAGGAATTGATTTAATCACTCAATCACTAAACTTTTTTAATTTACTTATTTGATTAATATTTTGTCGCGGAGGATTATAGCACTGTTATGCCTCGTACGCACGGTCGGCTTTTCCGACGGAAAATGTGCGATCGGAGCGTGTTGTCAGAAATTCCGACCGTGTGTGGGCTCCATCGGACTTTTTCCATTGGATTTTCCGACACACAAAGTTTGAGAGCAAGCTTTAAAATTTTCCAACAACAAACCCGATCGCGTCAATTCCGACCGTGTGTGGACAATTCCGACGCACAAAATGCCACGCATGCTCAGAAGAAATTCCAAGACGGAACAGCTCGGTCTGGTAAAATTAGCGTTCGTAATAGATAGAGCACTTTCCTCAGGCTGCAATCTTAAAAATTGTTTAATACAGCGCACTCTCTTCTTCTTTATAATGCAGGAAGAACGAAATAGTTTTGCTGCTGATATTCACACAAAGTTCTTACAAACTTCTTTCTTTATTATTTATCGTGATTCCCTCAATATGTTATGATTTGTCACATCTGACCAAAAATCTATATCATTTTTTTGTGTTTTTTTTAAAGCCTGATGTGATTTTTTTTTTTTTTTTTTGTATTTTTTTGAAGGCTGATCTTGTGTTTTTTTTTTTTTTTTTTTTAGTTATTTAACATCCAGAATAATTTTGTGTGTGTTTTGTGTGTCAAGTTACCACAACACCATTATTATCTTGTATTATTTAATCTCAAGGAGGTTGCTTGGTGTTGGTGTCTCTTGGTAATTTCACATTGTATTTTGAAATGTACCTGCCTCCTCACAAACAAACTGTCCTTTTTGAATGAAAACACACATAGGCGAGTCTAATTGAAACCAAAAAACCCTTATTAAGGATACAGAACCAAACAAAGAGGGAGGCAACGCTGGAGAAACAGCAGAAATTGGTGAAGCCTTTGACCCCCAGGGCACACATCAATTATTTTACTGCAAAATTGGTGGCCTAAGGAGTCCATATATAAGGGAGTGCAGTCTGGTCCAGAAGTCCAAGAGATCATGAAAGCAGCAGATGACACCTGTGTCCCCAGGCTGTGGTCATACAAGATAGAAAACAAGATAAAAAGTAAGTACAGTGCTGCGCTAAGCCAAAAAAAGGTAGAATAGCAGCTAACACACCTCTAGACTCAAAGTATTATTATTTATTATTATTATTATACGAGATTTATATAGCGCCAACAGTTTACTCAGCGCTTTACAATGTAAAAGGGGGACAACACAATTACAGTACAATACAAAAGGTACAGGAGGGCCCTGCTCGTAGAGCTTACATTCTAAAAGGGAGGGGGTGGTGGTACAAAAGGTAATGGCTGCAAATAATGATTTGATGGGGGTGGCTCAGGGACAGTTATGTGGGTGTGGGATAGGCTTCCCTGAATAAATGAGTTTTCAAGGATCTCCTAAAGGTGGACAGGGTAGGGGCTGATCGGACATACTGGGGCAGGGAATTCCAGAGGATGGGAGAGGCTCTGGAGAAGTCCTGAAGGCGAGCATGGGAGGAGGTAACAAGGGAGCTAGAGAGCAGGAGGTCCTGGGAGGAGCGGAGGGGGCGATTTGGGTGATATCTGCAGATGAGGTTGGTGATGTAGATGGGGGCGATGTTGTGAATGGCCTTGTATGTTATGGTTAGCATTTTGAATTTTACACGGTGGGGTAGGGGAAGCCAGTGAAGGGATTGGCAGAGAGGAGCAGCAGTCACGGATCGATTAGTGAGGTGTATTAGTCTAGCAGCAGCATTCATAATAGACTGAAGGGGGGATAGCCTGCTTAAGGGTAGGCCATTAAGGAGAGAGTTGCAATAGTCGAGGCGGGAAATAATCAAAGAGTGAATAAGTTGTTTTGTAGTGTCATTAGTCAGAAAGGGTCGAATTTTGGAGATGTTGCGGAGGTTAAGGCGGCAGGATTTAGCCAGTGATTGGATATGGGGGCTGAAGGAGAGGTCAGAGTCAAGGATTACACCCAGGACTCTGGCATGTGTGGAGGGACCAATGGTTGTGTTGTTGATATTAATGGTGAAGTCACAGGAGGGGGACCGTGAAGGAGGAAATATAACAAGCTCAGTTTTAGAAAGATTAAGTTTGAGGAAGTGGTGTGACATCCATACCGATATGTCATTCAGCAAGTTTGAGATCCGTGAGGAGATAGTGGGGGTGAGTTGGGGAGTGGAGAGATAGATCTGTGTGTCATCGGCATAGAGATGGTATTGGAAGCCATGGGAGGTGATCAACTGGCCCAGGGAAGAGGTATAGAGTGAGAAAAGGAGAGGCCCAAGGACAGAGCCTTGGGGTACCCCAACAGAAAGAGGAAGGGGAGCGGAGGAGGTGGAGTTGTAAGTGACGCTGAAAGTGCGCTGAGATAGGTAGGAGGAGAACCAGGATAATGCAGAATCACGGAGGCCAAGGGAGTGTAATTTGCTGAGGAGCAGCAGGTGGTCAACTGTGTCAAAGGCAGCAGAGAGGTCTAAAAGTATGAGTATGGAGTAGTGGCCATTGGTTTTGGCAGTTATTAGGTCATTGGTGATTTTTAGTAGGGCAGTTTCAGTCGAATGTTGTAGGCGGAAGCCAGACTGTAGGGGGTCGAGAAGGTTGTTGTCCGTGAGGTAGCGACTCATTTGGTCATGAACAAGGCGTTCGATGAGCTTGGAGGCAAACGGGAGAAGGGAGATAGGTCTTAAGTTATTCAAACAGGTGGGGTCTAGTGAGGGTTTTTTGAGTATGGGGGTAACCAGTGCATGTTTGAACGGGGAAGGAAAGGTGCCGGAGGAGAGGGAGAGGTTGAAGATGTGGGTTAGGGAGTTGAGGATAGAGTGGGAAGGTGGTCGCAGCAATTGAGAGGGGACAGGGTCCAGGGGACATGTAGTGAGGTGTGCCATGGAGAGGAGTTTATCAACTTCTTCTGTGGTAACTGGGCAAAAGGAGGAGAGTATTGAGTGTGGTGTTGGACCTGATATGTTGGGTAGGGGAGGAATTTTAATGCTGGATATCTCCTTGCGAATAGTGTTGATTTTGCTATTGAAGTGGTTGGCAATATGTTGAGCGGTAAGCAAGTTGGTGGGAGGGGGCAGTGGGGGGTGAAGTAAGGAATTAAGGGTAGAAAAGAGTTGACGAGGTTTGGATGAGAGGGTTTTGATGAGAGTGTTGTAATAGGTTTGTTTAGCAGTGTGGAGGCAGGAGTTGTATTTGAGAAGGACAGATTTGTAGAGGGTAAAGTCTTGCAGGGATTTAGATTTACGCCATGCTCGCTCAAGAGCGCGGCTGCGTCTCTTGAGACTTCTGGTGTCATCTGTTTGCCAGGGTTGTGGCAGATGGGGCCTGGTTCTGCGTGTAGAAAGAGGAGCAAGTACGTCTAGGGAGGATGACAACGTGGTGTTGTAGATGGAAGTGGTTAGGTCTGGGCAGGACAGGGGTGCGATTTTGTCATAAAGGCCATCAGTAGCAGAGTGAAGAAGGGAAGGTTTGAGGTTGCGAAGGTTCCTGCGGGTAGTGGTTTGTGGGTTGGCAGCATGGGATATAGGAGACAAGGAGAGTGTGAAACGGATAAGGTTGTGATCAGAGAGAGGAAAGGGTGCGTTGGAGAGATTGCAGGGAGTGCAGCGATGGGAGAATACAAGGTCAAGAGTGTTGCCGTTGGAGTGAGTGGTGGTTTGTGTCCATTGTGTTAGGTTAAAAGAGGAGGTTAAGTTGAGTAGTTTAGAAGTGGTAGCATTATTAACATTGATTGGAATGTTAAAGTCACCTAGGATGATGGCAGGCACTTCAGATGAGAGTAAATAGGGTAGCCATGCAGAGAAGTCATCCAGAAAGCGTGACACTGGTCCAGGAGGCCGATAAATGACTGCGACCCTCAGACAAGCTGGAGAGAAAAGACGAATGCAGTGCATTTCGAAAGAGCAGGTGGAAAGAGAGGGAGGTGTGGGCAGTACCTGGAAGGTGCATTGTGGGGAGAGGAGAAGTCCGACACCACCTCCTTTTCGTCCACTGGGTCTGGTGGAGTGAGTCCAGAGAAGGCCACTGTGGGACAGTGCAGCTGGAGAGGTAGTATCAAATTCCTGGAGCCAGGTTTCAGTTATAGCAAATAGATCAAGGGATTTGGAGAGGAAAAGGTCATTGACAGAAACTAGTTTGTTGAAGACTGAGCGGGCATTCCAGAGGGCACATGAAAGAGGGGGGCTGACTTGTGGAATCAGGGGAATTGGGATGAGAAGGTTGAAGTTGCGACTACTGTTGGAGGAGGTAGATGGCCGATCTTGGCGTTGGAAATTGGGTGTGGGAGGGCCGGGGTTTGGTGCGATGTCCCCAGACATTAGGAGTAGTAGGAGGGTGAGGGTGGTAAGGCGGGAGTGGGATTTATAGGAGCGCAGATGCTGTGGTGGAATGGACGTGGTGATACTGTGTGGGCTTAGAATGAGCAGGAGGTGGTAAGTGGAGTAATATTGAGTGGGAAGAAGAGAGGGAGATATATAAAGGTTGGGGGCTGGAGAGGGGGGGTAAAGTAATGAGAGTTTGAGGAGAGAGGACGTTATAACAAAGATTAGTGTGAGCATTTTAGAGGGTGGGGACAGGCTAATAGAAGGAAGGCTGAGGAAATTTAGTGAATGAAGTGGAACTTCCTGCAAAATAGCTGTGAAACAATAATGTCTGTACTTACTTTTTTTTGTAGCAGTGCCTTAGTCAAAGTACCCGTGTCCAAGTGCCAAACACTTGTTGCCGGCGTGACACTTTGTGCAAGGAGTGACCAGCCTAAACCCTCGCCAGCCGTCCCAAGAAATGAACTAAATTTATAGTGGCAAGGTGTGGGGGGGAATTCAAAATTATTCAATTAGAAGCTGATAAAACTAAGCTTGTGGGGGGTGGGGTTTTACAACTGGCCTGGACAGATTGCAGTGCAAGAGGGGCAACCGAATAAGGTTAAATGTTTGGTCTTGTTCAGGGCAGCAGAATACAAAATAAATGACACTTTCAAAAACAAACAAGTATAGGCACTAGTTTCAAATTCTTAGTAAGGCAGAATTAAAGTTCAGTTAGGCAATGTAGTCCAGTGTTTAAGAGAAGAGGGGAGTCTTTGCAGTTACCAGAGGGTATGAAGAGTCAGGTGGGAAATCGCAGACAGGTGGAGCGACTTTTGTGTTGCAGGGAAGAGTAGTTACCAGAGGGTATGAAGAGTCAGGTGGGAAATCGCAGACAGGTGGAGCGACTTTTGTGTTGCAGGGAAGAGTAGTTACCAGAGGGTATGAAGAGTCAGGTGGGAAATCGCAGACAGGTGGAGCGACTTTTGTGTTGCAGGGAAGAGTAGTTACCAGAGGGTATGAAGAGTCAGGTGGGAAATCGCAGACAGGTGGAGCGACTTTTGTGTTGCAGGGAAGAGTAGTTACCAGAGGGTATGAAGAGTCAGGTGGGAAATCGCAGACAGGTGGAGCGACTTTTGTGTTGCAGGGAAGAGTAGTTACCAGAGGGTATGAAGAGTCAGGTGGGAAATCGCAGACAGGTGGAGCGACTTTTGTGTTGCAGGGAAGAGTAGTTACCAGAGGGTATGAAGAGTCAGGTGGGAAATCGCAGACAGGTGGAGCGACTTTTGTGTTGCAGGGAAGAGTAGTTACCAGAGGGTATGAAGAGTCAGGTGGGAAATCGCAGACAGGTGGAGCGACTTTTGTGTTGCAGGGAAGAGTAGTTACCAGAGGGTATGAAGAGTCAGGTGGGAAATCGCAGACAGGTGGAGCGACTTTTGTGTTGCAGGGAAGAGTAGTTACCAGAGGGTATGAAGAGTCAGGTGGGAAATCGCAGACAGGTGGAGCGACTTTTGTGTTGCAGGGAAGAGTAGTTACCTGAAAGAGTAGAGCAGAGAAGGCATGGTGAGGAGATGGTGAAGATGACAGGTGGTCTTGTTAGAAGACGTGCCCGTGTCCAAGTGCCAAACACTTGTTGCCGGCGTGACACTTTGTGCAAGGAGTGACCAGCCTAAACCCTCGCCAGTAAAAAGTAACATCAAAACAATATAAAAGTGTAGCGCTGTAATCCACAAACGTGTGCATCAAAAATCCAAAGATACATATATAAGGTGAATAATATCAAAACATATATGACCATAAATATGGATAACAATAATTTCTGTTGTGTGAATCAGAAAAACAATAAAGTAAAACAATAATTGTACCTTAGTTAGAACAGATATTAAGAAACCCATGATGGTTCCATAAACCCAAACACCTCAAAATAATATAGCAAATTTAGAAATCATAAAACAAAACAATCAATGTTGAATATATAAAAATTTGTGGGAAAACGTCACTAAAAGTCTATGGGGGTAGCACATAAACAATGAAGGAAATATAACTCCCGAGTTCCAAAGATGGATAGTTTCACCCAATCTGGCAGGTGAGTAGACAGATGAGAGAACCACAAGTGCACAACGATTTTACATCAGTGCCAGGGCCATCACCGGGAATTGAAGAGGCTTACCGGAACTTAATGACCTGAAATGACATACGCCATACAAGTCAGAAAGGCTTAGTGACCAACGGATCTGAGGAATATGTCTTGTCAGATGTCGTCAGCATATGGTGGAAAAATGGGTAACAGCTCGGCTTCCTCACCCATGAGCAATCCAGCATAAGCCAAACGTGTTATTCAAATGCCATGCGAGGAACAAGAAAAACTCACATAGCGCATTACCGTTTAAAACACTAATTTATTAAAATAATTAAAAAACAAACTCACATGTTGTAGATCGAAAAATAGCTCAAATATCATATAGCGGCAATCGTGAGTTTTTCTTGGCATATGAATCACACGTTTGGCTTATGCTGGATTGCGCATGGGTGAGGAAGCCGAGCTGTTACCCATTTCTCCACCATAAGCTGACGACATCTGACAAGACATATTCCTCAGATCCGTTGGTCACTAAGCCTTTCTGACTTGTATGGCGTATGTCATTTCAGGTCATTAAGTTCCGGTAAGCCTCTTCAATTCCCGGTGATGGCCCTGGCACTGATGTAAAATCTTTGTGCACTTGTGGTTCTCTCATCTGTCTACTCACCTGCCAGATTGGGTGAAACTATCCATCTTTGGAACTTGGGAGTTATATTTCCATCATTGTTTATGTGCTACCCCCATAGACTTTTGGTGACGTTTTCCCACAAATTTTTATTTATTCAACATTGATTGTTTTGTTTTATGATTTCTATATTTGTTATATTATTTTGAGGTGTTTGGGTTTATGGAACCATCACGGGTTTCTTAATATCTGTTCTAACTAAGGTACAATTATTGTTTTACTTTATTGTTTTTCTGATTCACACAACAGAAATTATTGTTATCCATATTTATGGTCATATATGTTTTGATATTATTCACCTTATATATGTATCTTTGGATTTTTGATGCACACGTTTGTGGATTACAGCGCTACACTTTTATATTGTTTTGTGGTCATACAAGAGCCTGCATCTTTTGTCAGACCAGACTGAATCCAGGGTCATCACTCTCTGGTCTTCCTTCCACGCTTCCTTCCACGCTGTGGCTTTTGTGGTGTAGTTGTGGCAGGAGGAGTAGGAGGATGTTCCAACTCAATCACGTGGGTATTGGGTGTGATTTCGCCCCTCATCCCCTTAGTTAAGGCTATACAAAGAAGGTCCTCACACAGCTGGCGTTAGCCCTCCTGCATGCCCTGCAGTTTGGTGGTAGCCATTCAGGCAAAGGCCTCTTCAGGAGTGGGGGTGGTTCTGAGGGACGCAGAAGCCTCCTGAATGAGCCTGAGTGCTGAATCCTGCAGGTGACTCCCCTTCCTGGGTCTTTTGTTTGGAAGACGGAGGGGAGGAACCTGCGATTCTGTCAGGCTCCTACTGGTCCCAGGCTTCTCCTGGCTGCCACTTAGCCCTGCCTCCTCCTGGCTGCCACTAACCCCCGCCTCCTCCTGGCTGCCACATTCCACAGCCTCCTCCTGTGTGCCACATTCCAGAGCCTCGTCCTGGCTGAGATCTTCCTGTGTATGAAAAAGGGACATAGTTTTAGTTTTTACTTCATCAATCACACAATTTTCATATCATGACTGTTGCAAATTGAATGTTAACAAAAATAAAAGACTATCCTTCTGAGCCCAGCATTTTTCATTCTTGTCCCAATTATTTTTGCCCACTACTGTCTATTGATATGTAAATGCCTTTATAAAATCAGCAATTAGTGATCAATAATAACATCTAGTAAAGATCATTTCTTTATTGACCAGAAATCTGTAGAAGAATGCTATACGTGGCTCAAGCTGGGCGCCTCCACTTCTTCCTGGCTGGAAGTCCCAGGTTGGACATAGGAAGCCTCAGCTGGGGTGGAAGGAAGAGTGGAAGAAAGGGTTGAGAGGGATTCCCTGACTCCAGTCTGGTCTGACAGAAAACAAAGTCTCTCATAGTACCAGGGCCTGGGGACATAAACGTCATCTGCTGCAGCTCCGGATCTCTGGGAATCCGTGACCTTCTTGCGCTCCTTAAGATAAGTGCCCCTCAGGCCACCAATTTTGACTTTTAAATAAGGGATGGTTGCTGTGGGGACCACTGGCTTCACCAACTCCAGCAGTTTCTCCAGCGCTGCCTGCCTCTTTTGTTTATGATTATAATGTGGATGTTTCACCTGCCACAGACAGGGCAGCTCCCTGTACTTGTCTATGAACAGGGGGAGGAAGTTGTGGTCATTGAAGCCATCCATTTTCTCTGCAAGACACAACACAAGACAAACCCTAATGTCAGGCAAAACTCTCCTAATCTTGTTACAATATAGGCCTCAATCTAGAAGCAGTATATGCCCAAGTTTAGATCTTACCTTTGTTATCACGATCGGCGCCTCTGATACTCCTTCCTCCGCTCACAGATCGTACGTACTACGCACGCGTGTTACGCTTTATACACACTGCGCATGCATGAAACTCTGCCCGCCCCTGACGTTCTTTCTATTCTATTCCCCGCTCCTTCTCGTTCGGCGCAGTGGGGGAAGAGCACATGGCAGAGACACAGCAGGTGTCAAATAATTACAGCAACGAGGAGGAGGGGGAGGAAATCCTGGAGCCTGAAACGTCCTGATCCAGAAGAAGACGATTTAAGGCCTCAAATATATCCTTTGGGGAGATGTTGGAGATGGTGGACATCCTGAAGAAGGCCGACTATGATGGGAAGTATGGACCTTACCCCAACCCCAATGTCCAAAAGGCCAAAATCATGGCGAAAGTGGTCAAGAGTCTGCACCGGAATTTCGGGGTACGACGATCGAAAGATCAGCTCAGGAAACGGTGGTCGAACCTAAAATTAAGAGAGCACGAGCAGTACAGAAAGATCCCGAGAGTGCTGCAAAAAAGTAAGTAGTTGTGCTGTGTTCCTATTCTTTATGTTTATTACGTTTGTGCTGCTCCATGTGCTTTTCTTAACTGTTATCCAGTTTAAAATGGCAACTTTCTTGTTCATGGGCACATTATTCGTTCGTATAAAACATTGTTCGTTCGGCCTAGAAAACACCATTGTTTTGGCCATATGCATTTGCCCACGTTTTTTATGGCCTACTTGTCTGCAAATAATTTGGTTGTGTAGATGGGTTTGTAACTAGAATGAAATGCAAACTAGATTCTGTGTAAGGAGAGGACACTCAGCAGCAGTTTTCACATCTGGACGCTGGAGCACTAGTGTGGGACACATGAACACCCTTTTTATTAGGGAGCCCACACAGGTGCTCCAGTGTATACTATAGGGGTGTCTCCATCTGTGAAGCTTGTACAAAACAGGTAAAGTATTGAAGCTTGACAAAGGACACAAAAAATTCTACATCTTGGAACTCTGCCAAAATAGACAATTGTACCCCACTTCCAAGCAATGTTTCTAATTCCTATTTCTGCCATCAAATATCTGTGTGTTAAGTATACCTATTTTTTTTACATAGGGGAGAAAAGACTCGGAGGACACCCCTCATCTGAGGAGACCACAGACCCCCCACATCCGGAAGAAGGGGAAATCCACCCAAACCAAGCAGAGCAGGAGGAGGAAGACGTGGTGGAAATTGGCACCACATCAGGTGAGTGTCTGCGACCACAGGCTCAGGTAAGAGATGGATGCCGGCATATTTATAATACATGGTGTCTTTTTGTTTCTATCTTTTTAGGTGATCGTGATGTTGTGGATCCAGGGCATTTCACCTATGAAAGTGCACAGATCCTGATTGGGGAGATCATGGGGTGTAATAGGGACTTGGAAAACATCCTGAAAAACATCAATGATGTTCAACAAAAAATGAAGAACATCATTGCTGTTTTAGGGAGAGTTTAAAACCCCTCAAAATCGCTTGTTTTTTGGCGCTTTTTGTGAGCTAAAATTTTTTACCATTTTTGGACATATTTGCGAAAAGCCAAATTTTGAAGAGGCACACAGTGTGTCAACATGTGCTATCTGCCATCACGGGAGATAAATGGATGGGTTTTGGGGGTGCAATCCCTTCCTCAATAATAAAGTAGCTGTGAGGAAGGGGTTGCACCCACAAAACACGTCCCTTGATCCCCCATGATGGCAGCTAGCACATGTTGACATTCGGCAATTTGTGTGCATCTTCAAAATTTGGCTTTTCCTGGGGTGAGTTCACCCCATCTAAACGCAATATCAAACACAGTTTGTAAATACTCATGTCTGATATTGCCTTCAAGTTCTACCAAATGTGAACTTTGTAAGTTCAAGATTTGTGTGTTTCTTGTTGGTTTTAAACATGCCTGTTTTATCTTAAATGGACATTTCTACTTTTTCTAATGTGACCCCAAAAATTGTTATACAACAAACATGTTGGTTTGTTTTAAAAACCTTTTCTAAATGCACATGTGATTGTGCTGGTATAAAAAAGATTGTTAATCAAGAATGGATTATTGTTTCAACGCTCCAAAACTTTTGTTGTGCTCTAATTGGTGTTTTCTGTGACAATGGGGGTTATTTCCTAAGGGAAAATCCACTTTGCACTACAAGTGCAGTTTCAAGTGCACTTGTAGTGCAAAGTGTCTTTGCCTTTAGTAAATAACACCCAACAGTGCTTTGTAATGTTACACAATCACGCCATTTTCAGGACTCACCACATTTCTGTCAGGGTCAGCTAAAAGAAACACAAGCAGTAAATGTCACCAAAGATTTTAGTAGTTACATTTTTTTTTTAATTTTAAAAAGGTTTCAGACATTGTCTGGCATAATGATAGCCCCCCTACCCGCAAAGTATTCAAGGTATCTTAGAAGGACATCACGGGTACTCAGGGGGGGCAAGCCAGGACGGCCACTTTCAAGTGCCGTCAGTGTTGGTTCATTTTGAATTCCAGCCTCAGGCCCAACTGAGCCAGCATAGTTGGCAGAATGTTGCCGTAAAAAGTTGTGTAGAACACAGCACGCCAGGATGATATGATTCAGTTTGTACTCTGTCATGTGTATGGGTGTAAGAGATAGGCGGAACTGGCTGGCCATGATTCCAAACGTGTTCTCCACCACTCTTCTGGCTCTGGCCAGCCGGTAATTAAAAACCCTCTGGTCCGGGGTGAGGGTCCTCATCGGAAATGGCCGCATAAGATGGTCCCCCAGCGCAAACGCTTCATCTGAAATGAAGACGAATGGGAGTCCTTCCACATTGTCTTCTGGAGGTGGCAAGTCCAAGCTGTCCCACCGCTGGGCAAAGTGGGAGGCCACAGTCTGCCATTCCTATGGCGTGGAAGGAAACTGTGGAGTCAAACAAGAAAAACAAATTATTCATTTTGCACATAAACAAGGAAAGCAGATTAGATACAAACATTCTTGGCCAACATCAAGATAACATTTATTTGAGGGTGTTTTTAAAGACCAAAGTATAAGGTACACCTATCAGATCCCCCCCCCCCCCTCTCATGGGCCATTTCTAACATTTTAAGGGGGGGGAGCTCTTGGACAGGTAACCCTCTCCACTTCATTGAGAGATGAATGCCTAAATAATGGGTATTACTTTGGCCAGTCCCTCCTTAGTTACACTATTGGCATCCCACTGGACAGGTAAGATGTGTCATAATACAAAGATATAAATACACATTGTACACATTTTAGCACATTTGGACATTCTGCCATTACCTATCAAGATAATAATAGGATACAAAAACTTTAAACAGTACCATTTGAAAGTATACAGGCAGGCCCTTCCACTACATGCTTTGGGGAATTCATCCATAAATCTGACCACAAAAGAGATGGCTATAGTGTGTATGGGTTTGGCAAAGTCAGCAGATAGATGATTGAGGATAGATAGAGAATTGTTATCAGCTGACTTAGCAGTTGGGGGGAGGGAGGGTTCCAAATGATTTGGGGACCCCCAAAAAAGCCTCTGGCACTCTGCCTGAATTTAAAGCACAAATCACATTTAAAAACATTTTAGGGGGTGTTTTGGGTAAAGCACTACTATGGAGCTGATAAAATACATTGTTAAGTGACTACATGAGGTGAATATAGGGCCAGGAGACCATGCTGGGGAGGTTAGTGAAGGCAAATATGTATGAAGGACAAAAAAAAATTACATAACTATCTAGCATGCATGAGGACAAAGGGGACATTCATAGCATATTCCAATCATGGTAACTAGGGAATGAGGAAAGAAATACAATATATTAGCAAACATTAAATACAATAAAATGTGATATTAAAGGATAAAAATCTTTCCTTATTATACTCCTTCTGCAGGACCTGGATGATAGCAGAACAGGTCTCTGGGATAATGATTCCCAGAGCCTGGGGGGAGATGCCTGTCGAGAACTTCAAGTCCTGCAGGCTTCTCCCCGTCGCCAAGTACCGCAGGGTGGCGACTAGCCTCTGCTGGCTTGCCTCATGCAGGTATCCTGCCTGCTAATATAAGGGGTCAGCAAAGCTAACAAACGGTGAAATGGTCCGTCATCCTGAGAAAGTTCCTGAGATCATCAGGATTATTCTCACGGATCTCACGGAGCAAAGGCATGTGACAGAACTGGTCACGCTGAAGCAACCAATTCTTGGTCCATGAACTCCTCCCCACCCTGTTCATGGACTGGACTTGTGTCAAGGTCAGGACCCCAACACCAAGCCCCCACACAGCACGAACTCTACGAGGTGTACGTATACGCAACATGGCTAGAAAACGGTCGACTGCTCAGAATGAAGTAACAGAACGCACTGAAGAACAGCAAGGCCTGTGAAGAGCGACCTGAAAAACAGTAACGAACGAACAAGAACACAATGACAAGAGTCAATGGTACTCGCTGCACGCACTGAAGAGCAGATACAAACCCACAAGCACAAACTGAACAGCAGAAAACTATCTGAAAACCACGAGTCTGAAAAAGCGTGAATCGTCTCTCACCAAACTTTTACTAACACGAGATTAGCAAAAGGAGCCCAAAGGGTGCCGCGCTTGGTTCTGAACTGACCTTTGCTAGTGTTGTCGTACGTGGTGTACGTCACCGCGTTCTTGGCGATCGGAAATTCAGACAACTTTGTGCGACCGTGTGTACGCAAAACAAGTTTGAGCCAGCATCCGTTGGAAAAAATCCATGAATTTTGTTGTCGGAATGTCTGATCAATGTCCGATCGTGTGAACAGGGCATTAGTGTATATAAATATATATCATTTATGTACTATTACCACTGCATCAAAAATAGGAGGTTGAGTTTAGCGCACTGTTGCTTACTTTATTAATTTTTCATAAGGTGTCAGAGCACTGTTTTTTAACAGGTGCAGCTTGATTCATATATTATTCTACTATTTTTTGCCATTTTTTGGATATTCATATCAGCGCTTTAGTATTTTTATTTTACGTTTTTTCCTTTTATTAAAAGTCAGCAGCTACAGTATTTGTACCTGCTGACTTTAATTTTTCTTTCTAGAGTGAAAATTCTCTTTTGGGGTTTACTGCTGTGAAAGAAATGTAAAGATCTGTATAAAACTGTACTACATTTTGTATGCTTTTCTAATGTATTGCACACTGTACTCATTGTACACAAGGCACTAATAATTTTTAAATTATGTATTCACATTATTTTAGACTCTGATAAGAAAATAGCCTGCCTATGTAACGCCCCTTGTTAACTTAAAAGTATGTAAGCATGGTTATAAAAAAGGTCAAATGCGCTGAATAAACAGAACAGATATATGGAGAAATGCTTTTGTGCCTCTTCCCTACTGCAGTAGTTATTAATTTGGAACCACTGATCAATATAAGAATATTAGTTGCTTATCTAAAATTTCCAAGACACGGCTACAATGAGTTCATGGCAAATCCTTAATGTTTGAGGTTGGTGGACCTGGCAAAGTAATACAGGAATCCAGAAACCAGGACTAGGGAAAAAGAAGGCATAAGTGATCTCTCTAAATAAGTATTCTGCTGTCAGCTGGTTGTAGTCCTATTGTATGTAGTAGGAAACAAAGAAGCTTAGCTAAACTTCGGCAGGGCTTGGATAAGCAGACTGCGGTCTGTTTCTCCAGTGATTACATAAATGCTAGGCACTATA
This sequence comes from Lithobates clamitans, assembly GCA_037952925.1. Classification (NCBI taxonomy): domain Eukaryota; kingdom Metazoa; phylum Chordata; class Amphibia; order Anura; family Ranidae; genus Lithobates; species Lithobates clamitans. The sequence goes on along the minus strand of JBBGZY010000292.1, from coordinate 8,074,089 downwards.
TGTATGTATGTATATATCTATTCATTCATATCCAACTCTAAGCTATTCTATGGACCAGATCTCTGGGCACCATGTCAGCTATGCTTGAAATCCTTTTATATAGAATGTTCTTAGTAATTATTTTTCCAGGTAAGTCGCCAGGTCTATCCTCAACCCTCCCCAGTTGCTTAGGTTTGGGACTGGCATGCAGGATGTGTCAACATACATGCACAGCCAATTTGTACACACATACTAGGGCCAATTTAGATAGGGGCCAATTAACCTACTAGCATGTCTTTTAAATGTGGGAGGAAACTTGGGTACCCAGAGGAAACCCATGCTAGAACATGCATGCTTTATGCAGCTAGTGTCCTGGATGAGTTTTCCCAAGGGTGCATAGCACTTTTTTCCATTCTGATTAGCAACCCTGCTGTGAAGTAAAGGCAACTCTTTATTTATGTTAATGCTGGCTGTATTTTAAGGTCTTAGGCACATAAATAAGTTATTATTTGGTAGTATTAAATTGGTGTTTGATATTCGTTCCAAATCCATTGTGGTAAAAGTGATCTCGTTTGCCATATGGTTTGCATAATTGATTTGTCTTGTATGTGAGGGTAGAGGGGTGGGTTTGGAAGGTGGGGAGGATATATATGGATACGGCGCAAGGTGACTTCCAGCTTCTGATGACGCCATGATAGATGGCGAAACGTGTAAGCCTGGAACGCACGCTGTGCTGCGTTATGTTTTGGTGGAACGCACGCTGACTCTGTTGTGGGTCTTGCAGCTTCCATCTCTTCCATCTGTGTAATGCGTTTGTTTATATAGGAGGATACATTGTTTTTAATTTTTGGTTTTGCTAGTATTGATTTGTAGCCACGGAGGCTTTTAAATAAAATTCCAATGATATTACACTATAAGGAGTCTGTCCTCTCTTATATATTTTTTTCCAGCACTGCTGGAGATATCCTGTCTGGAACCACGTCTCATCCTGAGAAGGAGGGCATTGGAGGACTTGCTCAAAGACCCCAGGAGGTCTGGAAGACCCCACAAGACTTTATGATCCTTCTTGCCATAGGGTAGGAGAATCCATACCATCTGGTAATTGGACATGTATACTTTATTCATTTGTATGATCCATATATGAAGTTTCATCTGGACCATCCAGGATTTTCCTTTGGGAATTTTTTATATTATTTGGACTTTCTTACACGCATTTTTCAATTCTATTTTATTTTTTTTTAACCCATGTATTCAATTATTCATTTGTCATTGGTTTAGCACATTCTTTCATGTATTCAATTCTAAATGGCAGCTGCTTTTATATTAATTTTATGGTTTAATTGTTTTTTTGGCGCGGGTGATTTGATTTATATGGCCGTATCCCCACCCCAGTCTAAAGCCCAATTTATGAGCATTTCACTAGGGGGAGGTATACCCTTTCTAAAAAGACCTTTTTTTACTAATATAAATGAATGAATGGAACAGGCCTGACAGCAATGATTGTTAATCTAGAATTTTGAAAGATCACTCAGTGTTGTGGGATTGTGTCATCTATCATCAGGTGTCCTGGATGTTTCAAAGCAGCTGCAGATAGGTCTCATAGTCCTGCAGTGAGTGATTTTTCAGTATAATGAATAAACAATCAGTACTGTCAGGGAAGGCACTGTGTATGACACAGCTTTGCAGCACTGATCGTTCATTCATAAAAGTGAAAGATCATTGTGTAATCTATTGGCTGAGGCTGTGTATATTTAGAAACAGCCATAGATAAATCACATTGCGCAACAGGACATGTGACCATTTGTGATTTGCAGTACTGATCTCCAGAGTGACCCCCACTACCAGAGGCAAGAGCTATCACCCACAAATTTGTCTCCTTTCTATCATCTTTGTCGGACAGCTGGGGCAAACTTTCTGACCATGCTACTGAGTAACAGTAGGATGGATTTACATGGGACCAAGTGCTACATGTACTTGGTTACCTGAAGGATTGAATAAAAGATTCAAAAGTTTAGTGAGATGTCTTCTTTAAGTGCTAATAAACAGCCATTGTGTTGACCAGTGCACTCTATAAAGCTTCAATTACACATCTGAGCACCAAGGACATTGACGCAAATGGGTAGTTGCGCTCTATACCCATTGAGAGACTCAATGTAAGCTATGTTTACTCTGGTCTGTGGTAAGAGGTTATATTTGCAAAGTAAATTTGACTTTGAAGAAAAACCCTAATGTGTTTAAAAAGTATAGTTGTCCTTTATGCAAAAGGAAATACATTGCACACCTCCCCCATGTATCACATTATTATATGCATGCATTTTTGTGCTAATTCTTTTTATGTGTGTAAAATATAAGTATATATGTTGCTTCTTACATATCAGCATGTAGCAAATCTCATACTGGCTCCATTTTTCAGTACAAAGAAAGTAAATTCTGTGTTATTTATTTATTGCACGAAGTGAATATACTTATAACTTAAGAAAATGCATGGTTTGGTGGATTACATTTCGGGAAAACAAATCCACTTGTGCTCAGCAAAGCAGAGGTTAGGGAGCTCTGAAATGCTACCTACTGAACCCATATTAGAGTGATAGGAAATTTAACAATGTGGTAGAGTTTATCACAGTAGGACATGTAGGATTATGTGTGTAGAGATTGGAACATCAAACTAAAGTCATGTTTAGCCATTTTAATAACACGACTTTCCTTAAAGTGGAAGAAAAGCCTAACATTTTAATATTTTTTAAAAAACTTCCTACCTATTCTGCATGCCCTGAATAGAAAAGATCTGTATACTTACCTAATTTTAATTCGCTCTGGTCTGGACACGTGATCCTGCAGGTCCAGACCCCTTGTGTCAGTGAACGGTTGCTGCATGGGCCATGGGAACCTATGTTTGACGTCATGGCTCCCGGAATTCACAGCCGTTGTAGAGCGCTCTCTTACACAGGGGAGCCGGAATTGCAGGGTCGTGTGACGGGACCGGATTAAAAAACGTAAGAACATAGATCCCTTTTACACAAGGTATACGGTATAAGTAGGCAGCAGGGAAAGAAGTGGTTTTTTTAACAATTTCTATTAAATTTGTAAATAAATTAAAAAAGGATAACAAAGACTAAGAGACTACAAATGCCTCATGTATGTGGCATATCAGCTGTCACAGAATAATGAGTACAAAAGATATACAGAGTAAAAGGCACCATTACACAATACCCTTGGTGCCCAAATAGAATGAATATAAAAATGTAAGATACCTCATGAGTAGAAGAATCAGACAACATATAAACAGCTAACATAATTGCAGGAATGGGAGCGTGGATATATGCATCCTACTAAAAAAATGAACAAGTCATGAAAAAAACATTAGAGTCTGTACTGCAACCTGCAAAAGAAAAATCATCAGACAGGAAAACCCTAGCACAGGAGGTAAATAAACAGCTGTAGCTGATGCTGATGCCGATGAAGGGGCAGGGTCTAGGGGTTGTCCAGAGTCACAGATCTTCACAGATCCCAATGTATTGGGGATGTCGGCTTTTAAATACCAATCAATATACTGAAACGGTGTCATAAAAAGTGTATGTTCTGCTGTAGTGAAGGAGAGTTCCATGAATCGTCTCCAGCCTATAAAAAATTGTTGAGTAGATTTGAAGTTCTGAACCATTGTGTCAAGATTTTCCAAGTAGAATAGGGACTGTAAATCCTTTTTCACACCAGGGATATGTGGCGGTGAGGGTTAAATTCATGCTTTGAGGAGCACCCTGCAAGGAGCCACCAACAAGCAGATATGCGTTATTTGAGATAATCCCAAGGCTGATGTTACAAAAGCCTGAGCAGAGGATTCATCATATCCGAAGACACTAAGTGGTGCCACCTTAGGGGGACAGACAGAGTTGATTCAAGCAATATGTGTAAAGAATTAGTCGCAGTAGAATGAGATGGAGTCACACATCCATAAGCGGTGGAACAGAGATGGGGGAGGCCATATCAGGAATACACCGACTGAGAAGGATTGGCTTATCCATCTGAAAGGGATAGTAAGCCCTGTGTATGATTTTAAATTGGGTCTCCTGCCAAGTCTTGCATATCATAATGTTGCTTGTCATCTGGTATCCTGCCAGAAGTTTCCCTGGGACAGCTTCATCAGATAGAATGGTAGCCCAGGTATTAAAGGGAGTGTGGTGATGTTTCAGGTGAATTATGAGATGCAAATATCTATCCAAAATGGAGTTGGACAGTGGAGCAGTAGATCTATGAAAGAACATTGTAAAGGGTCTTTTTGGAGCCATAACAGGTTTTGAGATAGCTGGTTAATTAGTGGTAATGAAAGCCATGAAACAAAGGCAGGCTCGGAGCATTTTTAAAAATAGTTTGTGGCAGTCTTTAACTTAACTTTAGGTTACGTGTCTAATGCCAAGATATACCAAGAGAATTGTAAAGGCTATATACTATCCATTTATCTATCTATAGATACAGAGCTTTTTTCAGTGGGTAAGTGGGGGAATGCAGTTCCATCACCCCCAGCAGTGAATGTATGTAATGACAAGAGGTGCTGAGGTGCCCTGAAGGGTCTATTGATGCTGTCTGCAAGGGAATTTATTGTTGCTGGGTGGGATCTCTTTTGCTGGGGTGGTCTGCTGTTCCTGGATAGATCTATTGCATCTGGGGTTCAAGGTTGCTGGAAGGCATTTAATGTTGAGGAAGGGGTCTATTTTTGCTGGCTTCTGGGGAGTCCATTGATGCTGGCTGTTGGAGAGTCTATTGATGCTGGCTGCTGGAAAATCTGTTTTTGCTAGGAGGGTCTATTGTTGCTAGGGGAATATATTGTTGCTGGGGAAAAGGGTCTCTTGCTGCTGACTGCTGATGATCAATTTTACTGCTTTTCCTGATATCATTAACAAATTCTATACAAACTACTGAGCATCACAAAATAATATTTGGCTCTATGTTCTCTAAAAGGGCTGGTTCTAGGAGGTGTGTATAGGATGGAACCAAGGAGCAGTGTTCGGAAGTGGTTTGGGTGGAGACAAGAAGTGACCCAGAAAGGGGTAGTTCCTGCACCTATTCTCTGAGAAAAAGAACCTTGCGTAAACATACTGTTTATATAGCATATACTGTGTATATGCCTGTTATCAAGTGTATGTAAACCATATCAATGAGCTTCTCTTATTTGCTCTCTTGGTATAATAAATATACCACTGAAAGCTTTTGTTATATCTCTTCTATACATGCAAAAAGTACCAGTTGGTTCTGCCTGAAATCTTCTGTTTTCATACTGTTATTGGTTAGCATAGCTCTCTTTGTTAAGTATGTAACACCTCCCCACTATGTTATAAAGAAAGGAGATGAAGAGGTGTTCTGTAGCCTTGTCCCAATAACAGTAAATGTGTCACAGGCAAGATCACCAGGCAAAAAAAGGGGAAAAAACCTGAGAAAACAAAAAACAAAAATAACAATGCAATCACCAGTAAGCTGCAATAAATTACATTTTTTCTTGAGTTTAGACATGCTTTAAAACCTACACTAAACCTAACCTCCTGATCCCACCACATCACCAAAGATATGATAATAAAAGCTTTGCAATGTTTACCCACCAGCAACCTGTGCACAGACATGGCAGCAGGTTACACAATAGCTGTCAAAGGTAGGATTTGTGTTAAGACAAAAGCCTCATACACATGATTGGATTTTCTGAGGGGAAATGTGTGATGACAGGCTGTTGGCGGAAAATCCGACCATGTGTATGCTCCATCGGACAATTGTTGGCCAACTTTTCATGGACAAATGTTGGATGGCAGGTTTATAAATTTTCCGCGGACAAATGTCTGTTGTCGGATTTTCCAAGCGTGTGTACACAAGTCCGTCGGACAAAAGTCCAAAGTACAAACATGCATGCTCAGAAGCAAGGACGAGCCAAGGGAAGCGGTCGGTTTTGTAAACTAGCGTTCGTAATGGAGAATTAACATTTGTGACGTAGCAAATTATGAAATCTCGAAATGCAGCGCATAGTCTCTTCTTCTTTAATGGGATAATAATGAAGCTGCTTTGCTGGTGATATTGATGGAGTTATTGCAAACGTATTTTCAAAGACTTTTTGTTTCTAGTGATATCAAGAATAATCCTATTATGCTTTTTTTTATGTGGGCAAGTTACCACAACATATATACATACCATATATATGGTATATATACATACCATACAGATCTGCATCCAGGTCGTCTATCTTTGAGGGACATCCATATCCATCTACAATCATTTTTGATCACACCCCCTTTAATATATGTGATCGTATCCAGGCCCAGCACCGCCAGAGGCAGAGGGTGGAGGAGCAGGAGTCCTCCACGTCATCAACGTGCAGTGTCATCCAGTCAGAGGGGGAGACTCAAGAGGAGGAGGCTGAGGCAGCAACCCTCACATCTGCTGAGGCTGAGCAGGAGGTGGAGAAGACCTGCCCTGTAGAGGCTGCTGGGGATGCGGCAGAACAGCCAGACGCGACAGATCCAGGGACCTTGTTGTGTCATTTGCTGAAGTGTTTGCTGCATGAGTCATCCTGTGACCACACTTTCTGGAGTGTCCCCTGCTGCTGTAGACGAGCTATCCAGGAAGGAGGTCGGAGGGACATCAGCTGTAATCCTTGCAGGACATCCACGGCGATCCACATATCCCTATCTCTACTAAGCCTGTTTTGACCCCCCTGAGTAAGGGCGGTCGCAGGCTTTCTGGTAAGCCTCCATTTTTTTTCACCCAGTGGTGGGCGGCACTAACAAGTGGAATATTGAACCTGGATTTTGCACTTTCTATATTTTTTGGACTTTTTTTTGGACTTCTTTACTTTATTTGAACATTCTTATCATTATATATTTTGGTATTTATGAGTACGTAATTTCTATTGATTGGTAGCAATATATTGGTGGACCATCACTGTTACTGATTACTCACAGTATTTTATTGGCACATCATCACTAATATTGATTGCTGTAATATTATTTATACTTTGATATTTGTTTGATTGATATAGCAATTTATTTTGATATATGTCCAGCGCTGCACTGTTCATTATATATACTGTACATCTTTTTTGCCCTTATATCGGGGTTATAGTGTTCAGAAGCAGGACTCCCATCACGTTTTTTTCTTTATAATCAATATATATTTATTTTCATCCACTGTTTATGCACCTAGTGCAAATCTTTTTTATTGTTTTTAAGTTACCACAACACCATTATCCCATGGTTTTTAAGATCAAAGATACAACTATGTTGGTGTCCTTTGTTAATTTCACATTGTATTTTTTAAAGTGGAGTTCCACCCAAAAATGGAACTTCCACTTTTTGGATTCCTCCCCCCCTCCGGTGTCACATTTGGCACTTTTCAGGGGGGAGGAGGGAGCAGATACCTTTCTAATACAGGTATTTGCTCCCACTTCCTGGCATAGATCACCGCTGTGATTGCGGTAACCTACGCCACTTCCGCCGCCTACCCCGTCCTCCCCCGCTGTATTCTGTGAGACACAGAATACAGCAGGGACCTGAGAGAAGCGCAGCGTGACTCGCGCATGCGCAGTAGGGAACCAGGAAGTGAAGCCGCACGGCTTCACTTCCTTATTCCTTTACCGAGGATGGCACAAGAGCAGCCAAGAGCCGAAGGACAGATCGGCTTCGGCTGCCGACATCGCGTGCTCCCTGGACAGGTAAGTGTCCATATATTAAAAGTCAGCAGCTGCAGTATTTTTGTAGCTGCTGGCTTTTAATATTTTTTTTCAGCAAACCTCCGCTTTAAAATGTAACTGCCTAGTCTCAAAATGTCATTTGAAGTAAAACACATAGCCAAGTATAATTTTCCACAATTTTTTTATTGTGCATTAAAAAAAGAAAACAGATACAATTAGACATGCTATCTATTAAGTTAATAGAACTTAATGAACAAGTGCATTCTATGCATCCAAAAATCTAGAAAATATCCAAAATCAAATAATTATTCAACCAAAAAAAATAATGTCAAAGCAATAACCCCAAGGCCAATAATAAATAACAGTTTATCTCCTCCGATTCTGTAACATGTCTGGTTGACGAGCGGCCGTTCAGAAACAAACTGAAAAGCGAAAAATAAAAAAGCGCAAAATGAAAAGCGTGAAATGAAAAGCGTGAATCAACACTCTTTAAACTTCTACTAACACAGAATTAGCAGAAGGAGCCCAAAAGGTGACGCTAAAGAGCTGAAAAAACATGTAGTACGTCAGTATGTTTGTGTTTGTTGGCCGACAATTCCTTGCCGTTTGTATGCAAGACAAGTTTGGGCCAACACCCTTCAGGCAAAAGTCCACGGTTTTGAGGGCCAACAATCCAATCGTGTGTACGAGGCTAAAGGGGGTTATTTACGAAAGGCAATTCCACTTTGCACTACAAGTGCACTTGAAAGTGCAATAAAAGTGCACTTGGAAGTGCAGTTACTGTAAATCTGAGGGGTAGATCTGAAATGAGGGGAAGCTTTGCTGATTTTTTCATCCAATCATGTGCACGCTAAAATGTTGTTTTTTATTCTCCTTGCATGTCCCCCTCGGATCTACAGTGACTCAACTTCCAAGTGCACTTGCAGTGCACTTGTAGTGCAAAGTGGATTTGCCTTTAGTAAATAACCCCCAAAGTCACTTATTAGCTAGTCTTGTCTGAATTTCATTCTTTGACAGAGAGCACATGTCCCGAGTGTTTGTGTACCAGCAGCTGAAGGGAGCTTGGAACACAGCTTTTATCATCAGCTTAGGCTGTAGGATATCAGAGGGTGTAAAACAGTTTAAAATTGAACAATGGTTTAGGTCAGCTTCCAGGTAGAACTTTAACGACTTCCACCCTAAAGCATTTTATTTTTTTATTTTGCACACATGTGTTAAATTAGAATAAAAAGATGGTAGTTGCAATTTTTTTATGTCACACAATATTTGAGCAACTGTTTATTAAATCTCCTTTCAGGAAAAAGTACACTAAATTGAACTTTAGAGCACACAAGCACTTTTTATTTATTTTTAAATTTGTTTAGTGTTGAATAAATGGAGACAGAAATGGCAAACCTTAAAACTAATTAAAATTGGTTAGTCACTCTTTAAATGCCTTTACTACTTATCAATTAAAAGTTATGAGGGACCCAGAATTATTACCCTCACTCTGGCACGAGCAATGATATATCACATATGTGGCACAATGGTTTATATACACGTGTGTGCGTTTGTATCTGAGTGTGCAGGACAACATAATGCTTGAAAGATTGGACTCATGTAGGCTGATGTGTAATTTGCCATCATCCCTATTATATAGGAAATAGGAAAATACCTAAAAAAATTGGATTTTTAAGGCAATTATAGAAAATAGAGATTGTATATATATTAATAGGATTGAAAATTTATTGGTACAATTTAAACATGATAAAAACATTTTCCCGGAGGGAAAACGCAAGCGAAAAAAACAAAACACACATGTACATGTATCATAACACAGAGAATATCCCAAATGGCATCAACCCACTACACATTAGGTACCATCCATGAGGTGAATGAATGACGGCAAGTAGTGGGAATATCCAACGCGTTTCGATATATGTATGAAATAACGATCTTCTGAAAGTACAGAGTACAGTATGAATACAGGTTGAAATCCTTAAAGATAAGTATGGGACATAACAAACATTTTAAATATTTACAAAATACAAAACTTACATATGAATATATTATTGGAAGGGACATTCCTTCAACACTGATGACCATCTCTCAAGTCTGCTGAAAATACGTCTTTCATCACATATGGGGGTCACTGAATAGATCCCAAAGGGGCATCAAAAAAACATGGAACAGGGGGGAGACCCAAACATTTCCAATTGGAAAAACTGGGAAAGAAAATAGAGAGTTGTGGTAATTTGTATGTCAAGAGAAGTGTGTCATATATATTATTGTGCACCTCCCAGGGGCTCCCCCAAACCACAAGGGAAAAAGGGGGGGGCAAATCCTGTACAAGGGATGCCCCCAATCCCAGGGACATACATATCCAGGAATGGAAGCTTTGAGGGCCCCCGGGGGGCATCATTGCGCTCACATTCATTGTGAGATGATCTGCTGCGTGGCATTTCTGCTGCCGCATCACGCAGTCTAATATTGCTATCGCCCTGTGCGCGGTGATATCTTTTGCCGCGTGAAGTACTACATCAGTGCATCATGCCATTGCATGATGCATTACGTTTCTGCGTCCATGGTGTGTGCAACGTCACTGCTGCTGCGCCATGTGAGGTGACAGGAATAGCTGCCCACATGGGGATATAAAAGGAAAATGCCGAGGGTCTTTTTGGCACCATCTCTTCCTTCATTATCCTTTAATGGAGGATCTTTGAGTCAGGTGGACTTCATCTACGGGGGGTCATCGGTCTATTTACATCCTGGTTGGATTGAATTTGTTGTGGTCACCTTTTTTCATCCCTTTGGGTTGAACACATATGAAAGTTGGTTTAAGTAAGTACTTGCTTTACAATCTATATATGTTTTTTATGCCTATCACCTCAGTCTTGGAGGGCACTTTTTCTCAGGGATTGGGTACAATTCCCTTGTTTTAGGGTTTCCCGTTACCCTGGGATTGGGGGCCTCCCTTGTACAGGATTTGTTCCCCCTTTTTCCCTGGTGGTTTGGGGGAGCCCCTGGGAGGTGCGCAGTAATATATATGACACACTTTTTATTTGACACACACATTACCACAACTCTCTTTTTTCTTTCCCAGTTTTTCCTATTGGAAATTTTTGGGTCTCCCCCCCCTCCATGTTTTCTGGTGCCCTTTTGGGATCTATTCAGTGACCCCCATATGTGATGAAAGACGTATTTTCAACAGACTTGAGAGATGATCATCAGTGTTGAAGGAATGTCCCTTCCAATAATATATTGATATGTAAGTTTTGTATTTTGTAAATATTTAAAATGTTTCTTATGTCCCATACTTATCTATGAGGATTTCAACCTGTATTCATACTGTACTCTGTACTTTCAGAAGTGGCATCGGTCCCTGAAGAAGATTGTTTCATACATGTATCGAAATGCGTTGGATATTCCCACTACTTGCCATCACTCATTCACGTCATGAATGGTATCTTTTTTTTTTTTTTTTTTAATTCTATATTTTATTTTTTCAAACACAGAAAAAGAAAAAAAATACATTTTCATATATATATATATATATATATATATATATATATATATATATATATATATATATATATATATATATATATATAACTTTATTGCTGCTTCCCATTTGCAGAGTATAACTTAGCACATTGTGATTCACTTTTTAGTAGACACATATGACTTATTATCAAACAAGACAGAAAAAGAAAAAGAAAGAGAAAAAAAACAAAAAAAACCCCCAAAAACCCCCAAAAACACCAAATACAAAAATTTCCCTATGGCATTATTTAGGTTCTCTCGCTCTCTCTCCCCCCTCATAATGACCCACCCTGCTCTCCGAGCGCATATCCATACTCCCTGGTGCAGACCAGAAGAGACCATGAATTCCATTTTTTATTAAATTTCTCCACCTTACCCTGTGTAATCGCAATGCCTTTTTCCATGGCGTATATATCTGCTACTTTTTTTTAACCATAGTGAGATCGAGGGGGGTGATTCTTGCTTCCAAACGGCTGGGATACAGGCCTTTGCCGCATTCAAAAGATGGGCCACCAGAGAATTCCGATATGTACACTTTGAGAGGTCCGAAAGATGAAGAGGATATCTTGCTGGGTCGGACCCCAGGTCATACTCTGTTAATTGTCTTACAGTATCTCGTGCTTTAGACCAGAAATCTACTAACTTTCGACATGACCAAAAGATGTGGAGCATATTACCCTCTGATTCTCCACATCGCCAGCATTTATTTGTCCGCTCTGGATACATTTTTTGTAGTAATGATGGAACTTTATACCACCTTGTAAGAATTTTGTAGCATAACTCTTGGTATTTGCTGGCAGTTGAGGAGTAATGAGCAAAGTGTAAAATATAACTCCTTTGCTCTTTGGAGAGTGTAATGTCCAGATCTCTTTCCCATTTCGAAAGAAATCTTGGGACAAAGTCTTCAGGGGATCTATTAATATTTTATATACCTCTGATACTCCATGTGCAGAAGGCTCTTCCAAAAGGCATACATTTTCTAATGGTGTATTTAAGCGGTCTAATCTTTCCCCCCTATTAGGGAGGTAATAAATGTGTAAGCTGTTGCATCCGCCATGGATCCAGTGGCGGACAGAACAGCGATTGCATTTCCGACCTTGTCTTCAACCTTGATGCTTAAAGAAAATCCCCTAATCGAAATCTGCCAATTGCATTTAATTTGCTTAAAACGGCTGTCTGTGTAGCCAGAGGGAAATAGTGGATTTCCCAACACAGGATGGAGCTGAGTGATTTCCCCGTCAAATCTTGAGAAAAAGTGGCTATGTTGGATTACTTTTAAAGTTGCCCCTATCAAGGGGTGATGTCTTAAAGTTCCAAGAGTTTTAAGTTGTAGCCATGGCAGACATCGAAGAGGAATCTCCGTACATGATTGTTCAATCGCTATCCAGGTTTTGTGTCCCTCGTCTCTGCACCAAGCAAGTACCCTAGCAAGGTGTACTGCTTTGTAGTATCTTATTGGGTCGGGAAAAGCCATACCTCCTCTAGCCTTTGGCATAGCCAGTAAATTGAAAGATAGACGTGGATGCTTTTTTGCCCAAATAAATGTAATAAAAATACTATGTATTAATTTCAGAAAGGACTCTGGGATAGCTATTGGCAGAGTCTGAAGGAGGTATAGTAACCGTGGAAGAATATTCATTTTAAGAATGGCATTCCTACCCATCCATGTATAGGGGCCTTTATTCCATCTTTCCAAATCAGATGAAAATTCCCGTATTAACGGTGGAAAATTTGCTTGGAAGACTTTGTCTATTGAGGAAGTCAATTTGACTCCTAGATATGTTACCCAGGGAAAGGAAAACGATAATTGAAGAGCCTGTGCTCGTGCTGTTGGCAATGTAATGTTTAATATCTCTGATTTTTGAGTATTTATTTTAAAAAAATGAATGGTATCTAATGTGTATTGGGTTGATGCCATTTGGGATATTCTCTGTATTATGATACATGCACATGTGTGTTTTTGTTTTTTCGCTTCGGTTTTCTCTTTGAGAAAATGTTTTAATCATGTTTAAATTGTACCAATAAATTTTCAATATCTTTATGAATATATATACAATCTCTATTTTTTATAATTGCCTTAAAAACCAATTTTTTTGAGGTATTTTTGTATTTTCCAGACAACATAATGCTTTTCATTTTTTATTATTTTATTTTACATGATTTTATTTTATTGCTATCACAAGAGGGATAACACATCCCCTGTGATAGCATTGGACAGTTGACAGCTCTTCTTTAAGAAGACAATAGGGCTCTATTAGATCCCTAATGTCTCCGCCTACTCTCTTCTGCAGTTGCAAACTGTGCTTGATCCACTTAATTTGCTGTGCCCCTGGCTTTTTAGCCAGGATTTTGACAGCTGCGACCTTGTGAACACTACACTGAGGGGATCGGGAAATTAATGGCTATTTGTGGTCAATGATGTCATCACTATCACCACCCCTTCACTTGTATATTCATTCAGCTAATAGTACTGTTAAGATTGATTGTGTGCACCAGGTCATCAGGTTTTTTTGGTGCAGGCATTGTGTTTGAGAATGGATTTTTGGGGGGATTTTTATATTTTTGATAAAGGGCAAAAGGTTGAATGTCTTTATTTCTGCGTTATTGTCAGGACTTGGATCTGAATTAACAACCTCTGTAGTGTCTGGCTGTGGCTCTTCTCATTGTGCCACCAGGGATGCTGGACAGCTCCCTGCCTGATTCCTTGGACAACCTTACCTTGTGTCTTGTTTCTCCTGAACCTTGAACTCTTTGCTCCCCCCATTAACTTTTTGATTTAAGTCTTGTCTCTGCATTTCCTGTTTGCCAGATTATTATGCTCTTTCCAGCAGATATCTTGCTCCTTGCATACCTGCTGCTGTCCGTATCTCATTCTGCTCGTTACCAACCCTTGGCTTGTTCATCAACTACGTTTCTGTCTGAGCCCATCCAGCCACTACTTGTTTACTGACTACGCTTCTGCTTGATCCCTATCTGCTAAATCTGCTCCTGGACCCCGGCTTGCTCACCCATTGGTGGGGCGATCCGGGGGGCTGCAACCTGATCCTAAGATGCATCAAAACCCACTGCCACTATCAGGAACTCTGGTAAACACCAGTTGGTGCTTACACTCCAGGACTCAGGTGAGCTTGCATCATCTACTAGGGGGATCTGAATGTACATTTCCAGCTGACTGCCTGTGAACCTCTCTACTGCTACAACCACTGGTCTCCGAGTCTGACCCCAGACCATGACAGTTACATTTCTTCTTTTGTGAGTGAGTAGAGATACTAACCTATATTCATTCACAAGGTGGAGCAGTATCTGGGGGTCCCCTTATTATTAAAGGGGGCTTCTAGATCCCAAAAAGCCCCTCATTTACAGACCCCCCACAACCACCAGCCAGGGTTGTGAGGATGAGGCCCTTGTTCTCATCAGAATGGAGACAAGGCGCTTTACCAGGGGGGATATTCCCTGGCAAAAAACTCCATTAACGTTTATGAAAGAGAAGAAGGAAGGCAAAAAGAAAGGAAAAATAATTATGGGAAGTTAGAGGGTAAGGGGCTGCCATCTCTTACTTTCCTTCCAAGTATTATAATAGATGCATGCGACTCCATCAGAAGTGCAGATAAGTGATGGAGGAGGACAACCATTATGGGGGTGGGGGGGTGGGGGTCTATAGCCCATGCAGTTTTTTGACAACCCCGTATCCAATCAGCACAGAAAATGGGCTATTTTAACTTGACAGATTTGGCCCTCATTGATGTCAATGAGGTTCAGTTAGCTAGAACCGAATTCAAGGCAGTTCAACTCATCATTACTGGAGATGTAGCAGGGCAGTGATGAGAGATGGTGCAGAGTGGAAAACAGAACTTCACTAAAGAATAATGTAATGTTGTACCAATTTGCACCAGTTTAAACTAATACCACTCTTTTTCTACATTACACGATGCAACTTAAAGTCACAAAATGTCGAAGATGCTGGAGTCTGTGAAAATATGATAAAGCACAAGGTGTGAAAATGTTGTTACGCCTGTCGATACAGGAAAATACTTTATTTTCAAAGATTCATTTAGATATGATACTCAGGAGGAATATTTTGAGACTTGACATGCTAAATTTATTAGGATTTGCTACACTACAGAGATTTACTGAGATTTCATACTATACAAAGATTCACTGAGATATAATACTCTATGGATATTATTCAAAATTTACTACTTTACAGATTTTGCACCGAGATTTATTACTCTGCAGAGTTTCAACGAGATTTGATATTCTTTCAACATTCACTGAGGGTTAATACTCTACAAAATATCACTGAGGTTTAATAATTTTGTAAGATTTACTGAGATTTATATTCTAGAAATTTTCTAGATTTTGTACTCTACAGAGATTCTCAGATATGTGACACCTTGCAGGCATTGGCAATCATGTTATATTCTACAGAGATTCTTTAAGATTTAACTATATATGGAGAGTCACTAAGATTCAATACTTTACAGGGATTCTCTCTACAGAGTTATATTTAGATTTGATACACTACAGAGATTCACTGAGATTAGAAACCTTACAGAAATGTACTAAAATTTGATATTCTAATGGCACTTACTAAGATTTATTGTACTACAGGGATTCAGCATTTACTGTATTCAACAATATGTGATACTCTACAGAGATTCACAGAGTTTTAAATCTCTACAAAGTTTCACTGAGATTTAATACTGTACAGGAGGGATGAGCCGAACACCCCCCTGTTCGGTTCGCACCAGAACATGCGAACAGGAAAAAAGTTTGTTCGAACACGCGAACACCGTTAAAGTCTATGGGACACGAACATGAATAATCAAAAGTGCTAATTTTAAAGGCTAATATGCAAGTTATTGTCATAAAAAGTGTTTGGGGACCTGGGTCCTGCCCCAGGGGACATGGATCAATGCAAAAAAAAGGTCTGGTATGGATTTTAAGGGGAACCCCGCGCCAAAAAAAATAAATAAAAGGCGTGGGGTCCCCCCAAGAATCCATACCAGACCCTTATCCGAGCACGCAACCTGGCAGGCTGCAGGAAAAGAGGGGGGGACGAGAGTGCGCCCCCCCCTCCTGAACTGTACCAGGCCACATGCCCTCAACATTGGGAGGGTGCTTTGGGGTAGTCCCCCAAAACACCTTGTCCCCATGTTGATGAGGACAAGGGCCTCATCCCCACAACCCTGGCCAGTGGTTGTGGGTGTCTGCGGGCAGGGGGCTTATCGGAATCTGGAAGCCTCCTTTAACAAGGGGACCCCCAGATCCCGCCCCCCCTGTGTGAAATGGTAAGGGGGTACTTACCCCTACCATTTCACTAAAAAACTGTCAAAAATGTTAAAAATGACAAGAGACCGTTTTTGACAATTCCTTTATTTAAATGCTTCTTCTTTCTTCTATCTTCTTTCATCTTCTGGTTCTTCTGGCTCTTCTGGTTCTTCCTCCGGCATTCTCGTCCAGCATCTCCTCTGCGGCGTCTTCTATCATCTTCTCCTCGGGCCACTCTGCACCCATGGCATGGGGGGGAGGCTCCCGCTCTTCTCTTCTTCTTTTCTTCTCTTCTTCATTTTCTTCTCCGGGCCGCTCTGCACCCATGTTGGCATGGAGGGAGGCTCCCGCTGTGTGACGGCACTCCTCCTCGTCTGACAGTTCTTAAATAACGGGGGGCGGGGCCACCTGGTGACCCTGCCCCCCTCTGACGCACAGTGACTTGACGGGACTTCCCTGTGACGTCACGGGGAATGCCACAGGGAAGTCCCGTCATGTTCCGTGCGTCAGAGGGGGGCGGGGTCACCGGGTGGCCCCATCCCCCGTTATTTAAGAACTGTCAGACGAGGAGCGCCGTCACACAGCGGGAGCCTCCCTCCATGCCAGCATGGGTGCGGAGCGGCCCGGAGAAGAAAATGAAGAAGAGAAGAAGAGAAGAAGGGAAGAAAAGAAGAAGAGAAGAGCGGGAGCCTCCCCCTCATGCCATGGGTGCGGAGCGGCCCGAGGAGAAGAGGCTAGAAGACGCCGCGGAGGAGATGCTGGATGAGAACGCCGGAGGAAGAACCAGAAGAGCCAGAAGAACCAGAAGAACCGGAAGATGAAGGAAGATAGAAGAAAGAAGAAGCATTTAGATAAATGAATTGTCAAAAACTGTCTCTTGTCATTTTTAACATTTTTGACAGTTTTTTTAGTGAAATGGTAGGGGTAAGTACCCCCTTACCATTTCACACAGGAGGGGGGATGGGATCTGGGGGTCCCCTTGTTAAAGGGGGCTTCCAGAGTTCGATAAGCCCCCCACCCGCAGACCCCCACAACCACCGGCCAGGGTTGTGGGGATGAGGCCCTTGTCCTCATCAACATGGGGACAAGGTGTTTTGGGGGGCTACCCCAAAGCACCCTCCCAATGTTGAGGGCATGTGGCCTGGTACTGTTCAGGAGGGGGGGCCGCACTCTCGTCCCCCCCTCTTTTCCTGCGGCCTGCCAGGTTGTGTGCTCGGATAAGGGTCTGGTATGGATTTTTGGGGGGACCCCACGCCGTTTTTTTTTTTTGGCACGGGGTTCCCCTTAAAATCCATACCAGACCTGAAGGGTCTGGTATGGAATTTAGGGGGAACCCCACGTCATTTTTTTTTTTACATTTTGGCCGGGGTTCCCCTTAATATCTATACCAGACCTGAAGGGCCTGGTATGGAATTTAGGGGGACTCCCACGTCATTTTTTTTTTTAATTTTGGTTCGGGGTTCCCCTTTGGGGAATTCCCATACCGTTTTTATCAATGAACTTCTATGTGTATTGTCGGCAATGCAATAGCCGCGGGTAGTTTTAAATGGGTTTTTTCCTTCAAAATGTCATTTTGCTGTCAGACTGTTCTAAACACAGGAAACATGCGCCCCTTTACAGGCATAGTATAGACACCCCCCAGGTATGAAATTTAAAGGGATATTACACTTTTATTGTTTGACTTTAAGCATTATTAAAATCACTGCTCCTGAAAAAACGTCCGTTTTTAAAACTTTTTTTTGCATTGATCCATGTCCCCTGGGGCAGGACCCAGGTCCCCAAACACTTTTTATGACAATAACTTGCATATTAGCCTTTAAAATTAGCACTTTTGATTTCTCCCATAGACTTTTAAAGGGTGTTCCGCGGCATTCAAATTTGCCGCGAACACCCCAAATTGTTCGCTGTTCGGCGAACTTGCGAACAGCCAATGTTCGAGTCGAACATGAGTTCGACTCGAACTCGAAGCTCATCCCTACTGTACAGAGATTCACAGAGATTTGATCATTTTATAAGATTTACTATGTTTTATTTATTCTAGAGATTTTCTTAAAATGCTGTGCTCTATAGTTCTGAGATTTAATACCTTATAAGGATTAAAGTGTTTGTAAAGGCATTTTTTTTTTTTTTAAATAACAAACATTGTATACTGTACTTACCTGCTCTGTGCAGTGGTTTTGCACAAAGCAGCCCCGATCCTCCTCTTCTGAAATCCCCCGCCAGCACTCTGGGCCCCTCCCCCTGCCGAGTGCCCGCAGTAAGCTGCTTGCTATGGGGGCACTAATGAGTACTCTGTGCGTCCATAAAGCACAGAGAGTGAGGCTCAGCCCCGCCCCTTCTTACTCCTTACCGGCTGTGATTGACAGCAGCGGTAGCCAATGGCTCTTGCTGCTGCATCTCAGCCAATGAGCAGCAAGAAACCCGGTAGAGTCTCAGCTCTTGTGCTCCAGATCAGGCTTAGGTAAGTATCGGGGGGGGCCTGCACATTGAAAGTTTTTTAAATTCATGCATCAGCTTTTATAACCAGTTTACCAAGATTTTATCTGCTACAGAGATTCTCTAGAATTTGATTATCTATACAGAGTCACTGAGATTTGATACTTTACAGAGATTCTCTTAAAGTAGAACTATAGGCAAAACCTTTTTCATTTTGGATAGAGTAATGGAGGGTTATACCCCCATCAGATTTTTTTCGCCATCTGTATCCCATTGCGGAGATTTCCCTTCACTTCCTGTCCCATAGCCAAACAAGAAGTGAGAGAAAATCCCTCCAAATTAAGGGAATTTCATGCCCCCCCCCCCCCCCCCCCCAGGTTCTAGAACTACTGTCTCTATTGGAAGATTTAATTTCTATTACTTTTCTGGGGACAACTCAAAATGTGGGCTTTTCTTTTACTTTCTTTTTCAATGATAATGGTAAACAGGACAAATAGAGAGGGGAAATCTCCTTAACGGGTACACACACAGTGATAAAAACTGACAGACATTCTAATCCCTCTCCACTCTATTCAAAACTAAAAAAAGAGTTTTGCCTTTTGTTATACTTTAAATTTGATATGCTACAGAGATTCACCAAGATTAGAAACCTTACAGAAATGTGCTAGAATTTGATTTTCAGCAATATGTGATACTCTACAGCAGGGGTCTCAAACTGGTGGCCCTCCAGCTGTTGCAGAACTACAATTCCCATGAGGGAAGACTGACAGTTACAAGCATGACTCCAATAGGCAGAGGCATGATGGGACTTGTAGTTCCGCAACAGCTAGAGGGCCGCCAGTTTGAGACCCCTGCTCTACAGCGTTTCCCTGAGCTTTGATACTCTGCTGATGTTCCAAAAGATTACTCTACAGGAATTAAATTAAATGAGATTTTATTTTCTGTATAGTTTTTCTGAGATTTGATGATCTATAGCACAAAGACCAGGCTCTCACCAACAGTCCCAAGTCTCGTACTAATGATCAGGACTCGGGACTCCCAATTCTGGGTCACCTGATTACTATAATAGCCTCTGTTGGCTATCACAGTGATCAGTCACTGTGAGCCCACCCCTGTGTTTACTTTCTCTTCTAAATGAAGCGCAAGATACTGTATGTTGTATCTTAAAAAAGTGTGTAAAAAAATAAATAAAGAATAAAAAATAAAGAAAAATATAACAAGATCAAGGTTTGGCAGGGTTAGTGTTAGGGTCAAGGTCGAGGTCAAAGGTCAAGTTCAGAGTCAAAGGTCATGGTCAGCATATTCTGTGTAGAATATAAAAGATTATTTTCTTTTAACCATTTGCCAACCAGCCACCATCATTATGCTGCAGCAAGTCGGTACGATCCCGCAAATCGCTGTAGGTGTACGTCAGCACTAAAGATGAGCTTCCTGTTCGAGTCGAACCCATGTTCGACTCGAACATCGTCTGTTCACCCGTTCGTCGAATTGCGAATGATATGGGTCGTTCGCGCCAAATTCGTGTGGTGCGTCACGGCCCATAATTCACTGCGGCATCGCAGTGCATTGCTGGCTGATGATTGGCCAAGCATGCACTATGATTCGCATGCTTGGCCAATCACAGCACCGTCTGTAGAGAGAGCTCTAATTAGCCAGGGTGGCTTTGTCCAATTATGGCTCAGGGGCTTTAGTACACGCCCCACACTATATAAGGCCGCATGCACGGCGGCCCTGTGTAGTGTGTGTTCCGGCGTTGAGAGACAGAGAGACATTGTCATTTGATTTAAGTTAGATAGATTAGGCAGGACAGTCAGTCAGTTAGCTGCACTTACAGTGTATTGTATATATATTTGCATCCCAGGTGTTGTATATATATATATATATATATATATATATATATATATATATATATATATATATATATATACACTGTATTCAGTTTAGCTAGATCCATTCCTGTTATTATCTTCCTACTGACAGGCAGGCTTGTGTTGTTACAGTATTTACAGCTACCTGAAGAATATTGCTGGTGTTCTTCTGATCCTGTTAGTACCACAGTCAGGCAGCTAGACTATTTACAGTTAGTGTAGTGCATCTTCCTCACAGTGTTCAGCTAAAGCTACAAGTTAGTTTAGTGTGACCTCTGCACAGTGTTCAGCTAAAGCTACAAGTTAGTGTAGTGCGACCTCTGCACAGTGTTCAGCTAAAGCTACAAGTTAGTGTAGTGCGTCCTCTGAACAGTGTTCAGCTAAAGCTACAAGTTAATGTAGTGCACAGTGTTCAGCTGAAGCTACAAGTTAGTGTAGTGCGTCCTCCTCAGAGTGTTCAGCTAAAGCTACAAGTTAGTGTAGTGCGTCTTCCTCACAGTGTTCAGCTAAAGATACAAGTTAGTGTAGTGCGACCTCTGCACAGTGTTCAGCTGAAGCTACAAGTTAGTGTAGTGCGTCCTCTGAACGGTGTTCAGATAAAGCTACAAGTTAATGTAGTGCACAGTGTTAAGCTAAAGCTACAAGTTAGTGTAGTGCGTCTTCCTCACAGTGTTCAGCTAAAACTACAAGTTAGTGTAGTGCGACCTCTGCACAATGTTCAGCTAAAGCTACAAGTTAGTGTAGTGCATCCTCTGAACAGTGTTCAGCTAAAGCTATAAGTTAGTGTAGTGCACAGTGTTCAGCTAAAGCTACAAGTTAGTGTAGTGCATCCTCCTCACAGTGTTCAGCTAAAGCTACAAGTTAGTGTAGTGCGACCTCTGCACAGTGTTCAGCTAAAGCTACAAGTTAGTGTAGTGTGTCCTCTGAACAGTGTTCAGCTAAAGCTACAAGTAAGTGTAGTGCGACCTCTGCACAGTGTTCAGCTAAAGCTACCTGTAGAAGGTTGGTGGTGTTTTCCTGATCCTATCACTACCGCAGGCAGTTACATTATTTTAACGTTAGTGTAGTGCGTACTCTTCACAGTGTTCAGCTAAAGCTACCTGTAGAAGGTTGGTGGTGTTTTCCTGATCCTATCACTACCGCAGGCAGTTACATTATTTACATGTTAGTGTAGTGCGACCTCTGCACAGTGTTCAGCTAAAGCTACCTGTAGAAGGGTGGTGGTGTTTTCCTGATCCTATCACTACCGCAGGCAGCTACATTATTTACACGTTAGTGTAGTGAGACCTCTGCAGAACTTTCAGCTAAAACTATCTGTAGAAGGTTGGTGGTGTTTTCCTGATCCTATCACTACCGCAGGCAGCTACATTATTTTAACGTTAGTGTAGTGCGTCCTCTGCACAGTGTTCAGCTAAAGCTATCTGTAGAAAGTTGGTGGTGTTTTCCTGATCCTATCACTACCGCAGGCAGCTACATTATTTTAACGTTAGTGTAGTGCGTCCTCTGCACAGTGTTCAACTAAAGCCATCTGAAGAAGTTTGGTGGTGTTTTCCTGATTCTATCACTACCACAGGCAGCTACATTATTTACACGTTAGTGTAGTGTGACCTCTGCACAGTGTTCAGCTAAAGCTACCTGTAGAAGGTTGGTGGTGTTTTCCTGATCCTATCAATACCGCAGGCAGCTACATTATTTTAACGTTAGTGTAGTGCGTCCTCAAAACAGTGTTCAGCTTAAGCTACCTGTAGAAGGTTGGTGGTGTTTTCCTGATCCTATCACTACCGCAGGCAGCTACATTATTTTAACATTAGTGTAGTGCGTCCTCTGCACAGTGTTCAGCTAAAACTATCTGTAGAAGGTTGGTGGTGTTTTTCTGATCCTATCACTACCGCAGGCAGCTACATTTTTTTTAACGTTGATGTAGTACGTCCTCTGCACAGTGGTCAGCTAAAGCTACAAGTTAGTGTAGTGCGACCTCTGCACAGTGTTCATCTAAAGCTACCTGTAGAAGATTGGTGGTGTTCTCATACTACAGGCAGGCAGTTGATTTTGCTAGCTGCAGTATCAGTATATATATATATATATATATATATATATATATATATATATCCCAGCTTAGTGCAGCTACATCTCACTGCAGGCCATTAGTATGTCTGGAATGCCAACAAGGAGAGGCAGACAGTCACAAGCCAATAAAAGAGGGCAAGCAGGCTCTGTGTCTAGAGGCAACAGTGCTGGTCGTGGAGATGGTGCATCCTCATCAGCACGTGGCTGTGAGAAACGCTTGGCCTTTTTTTCGGCAGCTGGCCGTGTTGAGCCGCAACATGAGGAAGACTTTGTCGAGTGGATGACCAAGCCGTCCTCATCCTCCTCATCCTCTCTCACCCATGCTCAGGGTACTTTGTCTGGCAAAACAGCTGCCAACACGGCCTCTTCCCTCAGTTCAATGGCATCAGTGACTCCTTCCGTAGCCCCACCATGTCCTCCTGAGGAGTCCCTCGAACTGTTTGACCACAGTGTTGGGTACATGCTCCAGGAGGATGCTGTCAGGAAAGTCCTGTCAGTATCAGACGCCCTGTGCGGGCAGTCGAACGCATGCGCACCAGGCGGGCTATTTAAACTGATCTGTCACATGAGAATCTTGCTGTCTGCTCTACAGCGTTATGTGTGCACTTCCTGAGAACACTTCCTGTTTCCTGTACTAGACCCGGCTTGTTCCTGATTATCCTAGCTGTCTGCCTGCATCTGATCCCGGCTTGTCTCCGACCATCCCTGCTTTCTGCCTGCATCCGACCCCGGCTTGTCTGACCACTCTTCTGCCTGACCCTTTGGCTCATCTACAGTCCGCCTGGCTATCGATCCGGCTTGTCTGACCTTCCAGTCTGCTGTCCTACAAGAAAAGGATGGTCTGCTTTGGTTCGGGAGTAAGATCTTTGTACCTGAAGGCCTACGGGTCACAATTTTAGAACTTTGTCATGATCACGCACTAGCAGGACATTTTGGTGTTACCAAGACGGCTGATCTTGTCCTGCGCACCTTCTGGTGGCCCCAAGTGCCTAAGGACTGTAAGAAGTATGTGGAATCCTGTACCATCTGTGCTCGGAATAAAGTCAGTAGAACCAGGGCCTGGGGATTACTGGAACCTCTACCTGTCCCAGACAGGCCATGGAAGATGCTGCCTATTGACTTCATTGTCGAGTTGCCTCCGGCTGAAGGGCACACTGCCATCTTTGTGGTGGTAGATCGGTTATCTAAAATGGCTCATTTCATTCCAATGAAGGGTACCCCCTCTGCCCCTGAAACTGCACAAACGTTCATTAGAGAAGTGATTAAACTCCATGGAATTCCGGCTAATATCATTTCTGACGAGGAGTACAATTCACTTCCCGATTCTGGAAAGCCTTGTGTAAAGCCCTAGGAATTGAACTATCATTTTCCACCGCCTATCACCCCCAGACGAATGGCCAAACGAAGAGGACCAACCAGACTCTCGAGCAATGTCTTCGTTGTTTCTCTTCCTTTTCTCAAGATGATTGGTTCTCGTTGCTCCCCTTGGCTGAATTCGCCTATAATAATGCTGTCCATTCTGCCACAAAGCAAAGTCCGTTTTTTGCCAATTACGGGTTTCACCCTACCTTTTTGCCCAGCTCCATTCCTGAAAGTTCCGTACCAGCAGTCCAGGAAACAATAAATTTTTTCTCTGTCAATAACCAAATATTACAGGAAACCATGACGAAGTCCCAAGAACGTAACAGGGTAACTTTCGACAGGAAAAGACGTGGGGAATTGCTACTCGAACCAGGTGATCTTGTTTGGTTATCCACTGTAAACCTGAAACTGACTTGTCCCTCCAAGAAGTTGGGTCCTAAATTCCTGGGTCCTTTTCCTGTAAAAAGGAAAATAAATGAAGTAGCTTTTGAATTGGAACTCCCGGACTCACTCAGAATTCATCCTGTTTTTCACGTTTCCCTGTTGAAACCTTTTGTCTCCAATCCTTTTCCTGAACGAAATCTGAATCCTCCAGATCCTGTAATAGTGGACGGTGAGGAAGAATTTGAAATTGCAGCCATCCTTGACTGCAGGAAAAGGAACAATCAAGCCCAATTCCTGATCAAGTGGAAAGGGTATGGCCCGGAAGAGAACTCGTGGGAGACTGAGGAGAACATCCATGCTAAAAGCTTATTTTAATCCTTTAAGAGAACCCATCCTGAGAAATGGGCCCGGTTGGGCATTCCGGAGGCTGCCCCTTGGGGGGGGGGCAATGTCAGGAAAGTCCTGTCAGTATCAGACGCCCTGTGCGGGCAGTCGCACGCATGCGCACGCGCACCAGGCGGGCTATTTAAACTGATCTGTCACATGAGAATCTTGCTGTCTGCTCTACAGCGTTACGTGTGCACTTCCTGAGAACACTTCCTGTTTCCTGTACTAGACCCGGCTTGTTCCTGATTATCCTAGCTGTCTGCCTGCATCTGATCCCAGCTTGTCTCCGACCATCCCTGCTTTCTGCCTGCATCCGACCCCGGCTTGTCTGACCACTCTTCTGCCCGCCGATCACACAGGAAGAAGACGAGGAGGAGGATTGTGTCAGTATGCAGGTGGAGCCTGGCACTCAGCATCAGCAGCAATCTTTAACCACTTCAATACAAGGCACTTAGACACCTTCCCGCCCATACCAATTTTCAGCTTTCAGCGCTGTCGCATTTTGAATTACAATTGAGCGGTCATGCTACACTGTAATCAAACATTTTTTTTTATCATTTTGTTCCCACAGATAGAGCTTTCTTTTGGTGGTATTTGATCACCTCTGTGTTTTTTATTTTTTGTGCAACAAATAAAAAAAGACCGAAAATTTTGAAAAAAAACCTAGTTTTTCTTTGTTTCCAGTAAATTTTTTTGTAAATAAGTAGGTTTTCTTCTTCAATGACGGGCACTGATATGGCTGCACTGATGGGCACTGATATGGCAGCACTGATGGGCACCGATGAGGTGGCACCAATGAGGTGGCACTGATGGGCACTGATGATGGGCAATGATAGGCAGCACTGATGGGCACTGATAGGTGGCACTGATGGGCAGTGATAGGTGGCACTGGTATGCGGCACTGATGGGCACTCATAGGTGGCACCGATAGGCATTCATAGGCGGCACTGATGGGCACTCGTAGGTGGCATTGATGGGCACACGTAGGTGGCACTGATTTGTACTTATGGGTAGTACTGATAGGTGGCACGGATGGGCACTGATGGGCACTGATAGGTGGGCACTGATGGGCATGGATGGGCACTGACAGGTGGCACCGATGGACAATGATGACACTTATTGGTGGAACTCATGCCCCTAAGGGTGGCATTGCTGGGCATCACTGCAATATACTGGGGCCAATCAGTGTAATATCCCTTTAAATTTCATACCTGGGGGGTGTCTATAGTATGCCTGTAAAGGGGCGCATGTTTCCCGTGTTTAGAACAGTCTGACAGCAAAATGACATTTCAAAGGAAAAAAAGTCATTTAAAACTACTCACGGCTATTAATGCATTGCCGGTCCGACAAGACACATAGAAGTTCATTGATAAAAACGACATGGGATTTCCCCACAGGGGAACCCCAAACCAAAATTTAAAAAAAAATGACGTGGGAGTCCCCCTAAATTCCATACCAGGCCCTTCAGGTCTGGTATGGATATTAAGGAGAACCCCGGCCAAAATTTAAAAAAAAAATGACGTGGGGGGTCGCCCTAAATTCCATACCAGGCCCTTCAGGTCTGGTATGGATTTCAAGGGGAACCCCGCGCCAAAATTAAAAAAAAATGGCGTGGGGTCCCCCTAAAAATCCATACCAGACCCCTATCTGAGCATGCAATCTGGCAGGCCGCAGAAAAAGAGGGGGGACGAGAGAGTGCCCCCCCTCCTGAACCGTACCAGGCCACATGCCCTCAACATTGGGAGGGTGCTTTGGGGTAGCCCCCCAAAACACCTTGTCCCCATGTTGATGAGGACAAGGGCCTCATCCCCACAACCCTGGCCGGTGGTTGTGGGGGTCTGCGGGCGGGGGGCTTATTGGAATCTGGAAGCCCCCTTTAACAAGGGGACCCCCAGATCCCGGCCCTCCCCCCGTGTGAAATGGTAAGGGGGTACAAAAGTACCCCTACCATTTCACTAAAAAACTGTCAAAAATGTTAAAAATGACAAGAGACAGTTTTTGACAATTCCTTTATTTAAATGCTTCTTCTTTCTTCTATCTTTTATCTTCCTTCAGTTTCTTCCTCCATCTTCTTCTTGTTCTTCTGGTTCTTCCTCCGGTGTTCTCATCCGGCATCTCCTCCGTGGCACTGGCGTCTTCTTCCCTTCTTCTCCACGGGCCGCTCCGCATCCATGATGGCATGGAGGGAGGCTCCCGCTCTTCTCTTCATCTTCTTCTCTTCATCTTCTTTTCGGGCCGCTCCCAATCCATGATGGCATGGAGGGAGGCTCCCGCTGTGTGACGCTTTTCCTCTTCTGACGGTTCCTAAATAACAGGGGGGTGGGGCCACCTGGTGACCCCGCCCCCCTCTGACGCACGCTGACTTGACAGGACTTCCCTGTGGTGTCACGGGAAACGCCACAGGGAAGTCCCGTCAAGTCACCGAGTGTCAGAGGAGGGCGGAGTCACCGGGTGGCTTCCAGATTCCGATAAGCCCCCGCCCGCAAACCCCAACAACCACCGGCCAGGGTTGGGGGGACCCCACGCCATTTTTAAAAAAAAAATTGGCGCGGGGTT
The DNA here is from genome assembly GCA_037952925.1 of Lithobates clamitans. Lineage (NCBI taxonomy): Eukaryota > Metazoa > Chordata > Amphibia > Anura > Ranidae > Lithobates > Lithobates clamitans. Next base: position 8,046,594 of record JBBGZY010000292.1, on the reverse strand, counting down.
CCCCTTAAAATCCATACCAGATCTGAAGGGTCTGGTATAGATTTTGAGGGGGACCCCACGCCATTTTTTTTTACATTTTGGCCGGGGTTCCCCTTAATATCCATACAAGACCTGAAGGGCCTGGTATGGAATTTAGGGGGACCCCCACGTCATTTTTTTTTTAAATTTTGGTTCGGGGTTCCCCTGTGGGGAATTCCCATGCCGTTTTTATCAATGAACTTCTATGTGTATTGTCGGACCGGCAATGCATTAATAGCCGCGAGTAGTTTTAAATGACTTTTTTTCCTTTGAAATGTCATTTTGCTGTCAGACAATTCTAAACACGGGAAACATGCGCCTCTTTACAGGCATACTATAGACAATCCCAAGGCACGAAATTTAAAGTGATATTACACTTTTATTGTTTCACTTTAAGCATTATTAAAATCACTGCTCCCGAAAAAACGTCCGTTTTTAAAACTTTTTTTTGCATTGATCCATGTCCCCTGGGGCAGGACCCAGGTCCCCAAACACTTTTTATGACAATACCATGAATATAAGCCTTTAAAATGAGCACTTTTGATTTCTCCCATAGACTTTTAAAGGGTGTTCCGCAGCATTCGAATTTGCCTCGAACACCCCAAATTGTTCGCTGTTCGGCGAACTTGCGAACAGCCGATGTTCGAGTCGAACATGAGTTCGACTCGAACTCAAAGCTCATCCTTACCCTTAATATCCATACAAGACCCAAAGGGCCTGGTAATGGACTTGGGGGTACCCATGCTGTTTGTCTCACTGATTTTCATCCATATTGCCAGGACCCGACATTACATTAAAGCCGCAAGCAGTTTTTTCCTTTAAAAATTACATTTTGTGCAGGGACTGTTCTAAGCACGGGAAACACGCGTCACTTTACAGGCATACTATAGACACCCCCCAGGTACGATATTTAAAGCAATATTTCACTGTTTTTTTTTTATTTACTTTAAGCATCATTAAAATCACTGCTCCTGAAAAAACTGACGTTTTTAAAAGTTTTTTTTGCATTGATACATGTTCCCTGGGGCAGGACCCGGGTCCCCATACCCTTTTTAGGAGAATACCATGCAAATTAGCCTTTAAAATGAGCACTTTTGATTTTGAACGTTCGAGTCCCATAGACGTGAATGGGGTTCTAACGTTCGCTCAAATTTTCGGTCCGTTCGCAGCTTCTGGTGCGAACCGAACCGGGGGGTGTTTGGCTCATCCCTAGTCGGCACCTTTAGGGGGAAAGCACGCCACCGGTTCTGACTGGAGAGAAGAAACAGATGGTCTGTTCCTACTGATTAGGAACAGTGATCTGTCTCCTCCCCAGTGAGTCACATCCCCATACAGTTAGAAACACTCCCTAGGACACACATTTAACCCCCTGATTGCCCCCTGGTGTTAACCCCTTCCCTGTCAGTGACATTTATACAGTAATCAGTGGCTATTTTTAGCTCTGATCGCTGTATAAATGTGTAAAAAGAAAAAATGCGCAACCAAAAAAATTAAAAAAGAAAATGATCGCTTTTGATGCCCTATGAAGCTTATATCTGTGTGCAATATGTTACAGCATTTTATGGACTGCATTGCATACAACTGTTTCTTCATTCATCACTAGAATATTCTTTAGTTTTTGTCTTTATTCAATCACAGTATTATATATTAATTGCAGGAGCTATTTCCAATATTTTGGTATTTTTTCATATTTATCACATAATTTTCTTGTTCATTTGTTTGGTTGCGCATTTTTTCTTTTTACACATTTTCATGAGCTGGATATTCTGTTTTTTTAGATGCTGCACCTTTTTGTTTAATATTCATTTTGTATATATGCATTCATTTTATATATACACCGTTGGGGTGTAGCACAGATTGTTTCCTATATCTACCATACGCTGTATAAATGTCAATGGTCCCAAAAAATTGTCAAAAGTGTTCGACCTGTCCGCCGCAATGTTGCAGTCCCGCTAAAAATTGCTGATCACCACCATTATTAGTAAAAAAAAAAAAAAAAATAATAAAAATGTCATAAATCTATCCCCTATAGTGTAAATGATATAACTTGCAAAAACCAATTAATATACGCTTATTGTAATTTTTTTTACCAAAAATATGTAGAAGAATATATATATCGGCCTAAACTGATGACATTTTTGGGGGGATATTTATTATAGCAAACAGTTAAAAATATTGTTTTTTTTCAAAATTGTCACTCTTTTTTGGTTTATAGCGCAAAAAAAAAAAAAAACACAGGGGTGATCAAATGTCACCAAAAGAAAGCTCTATTTGTGGGAACAACGTTTCACAATGGCGCAATTGTCAGTTAAATTGACGCAGTGCCGTATCACAAAAAATGGCCTGATCATTAAGGGGGAAATTCAACCGGTCCTTAAGTAGTTAATTAGTATTAGTATCAGTTAAGTGTCAATATCACTGTGTTTTAGGCAGAGTAAAAAAAAATGCAAATGTGCACCATTGTTTCTGGGTTCTACTATGGGTGCAAACAACAACTAACATACACATACAGTTGTGTGAAAAAGTATTTGCCCCCTTCTTGATTTTTTTTGCATATTTCTCACAATTAAATGATTCAGATCATCAAACAAATTTTAATAGCACACAAAGATAACCCAAGTAAATCCAAGATGCAGTTTTTAAATTATTATTGCATTTATTAAGGAAAAAAAGCTGTTCAAACCTGCCTGGCCCTATGTGAAAAAGTAATTGCCCCCTCCCATGCTGAATTATGAATGAACTGTGATTAACCGCAATTTTTTGGAAAGCTGAGTTACATTTCACTTGCCACACCTAGGCCTGATTACTGCCAGACCTGTTGAATCAAGAAATCACATACATAGAAGCTGTCTGACAAAGTGAAGCACGCTAACAGATCACAAAAAGCCACACATCACGCCACAATCTAAAAAAATTCAAGAACAGATTACAAAGTAAAGTACATGTATCGGTCTAGGAAGGGTTTCAAAGCTAGACAACTTGGAACAGTGGTGAACCTTCCCAGGAGTGGCCGGCCTACAAAAATTACTCCAAGAGCATGACGACGACTCATCTAGGAGGTCATAAAAAAACCCAGAACAGCATCTAAAGAACCGCAGGCCTCACTTGTCTCAGGTAAGATCAGTGTAAGATCAATGATTCAACAATAAGAAAGAGACAGGGCAAAAATCCATGGGAGAGTTCCAAGGCCAAAGCCACTGCTGACCAAAAAGAACACAAAGGCTCATCTCACATTTACCAAAAAACATCTTGATTATCCCCAAGACTTTCAGGCAAATATTCTGTGGACTGATGAGACAAAAATTTTACTTTTTGGATGGTGTGCATCCCGTTATATCTGGCATAAAACTAATACAGCATTTCATAACAAGAACATCATACCAACAGTCAGACATGGTGGTGATAGCGTGATGGTCTGGGGCTTCTTTGCAGCTTCAGGACCTGGACGACTTACCATAATTGATGGAACCATGAATTCTGAGCTCTACCAGAAAGTCCTAAAGAATGTCCGGCCATCAGTTCGTGACCTCAAGCTCAAGTGCACTTGGATTATGCAGCAGGACAATGATCCGAAACACGACAGCAAGTCCACCTCCAAATGGTTCAAACAAAGCAAAATTTAGGTTTTGGAGTGGCCTAGTCAAAGCCCGGACTTAAATCCAATTGAGATGCTGTATCATGACCTTACAAAGGCCATTTATGCTTGAAAACCCTCCAATGTGGCTGAATTAAAACAATTCTGCAACTAAGAGTGGGCCAAAATTGCTCCACAGCAATGTGAAAGACTCATTGCCAGTTATCACAAACAATTTATTGCAGTTGTTGCTGCCAAGGGTGGCAGAACCAAATAAAAAATCAGAAAGGGGGCAAATACTTTTTCACACAACTGTATGCAGTATCCCTGCGATCGTCAGGAGTATGAAAATTTGTTTTGAATTGTTCTTTGATGGTAAATTATGGTAATTGCATGAATTATACTGCTACATTTATCCTTTGATAATAATAATAATAAAAAAAAAAAAAACAGGAGATATCCATTACAATTTACCACCAAATGAAAGCCCAATTTGTCCTGAAAAAAACCCAAGATATAATCCACCTGGATACACAAAGTAGTTGTGACGATATGTACAATTTTACTAAAACATGTTTAAGTTGCAGAATTGTGCTTAGGCATTAACATTGGTTTTACACCTAGCCAGGAAGGGGTTAACTTATTACTTGTGCATAGGACTTTTCATTTAATCGCTTCCCATCCAGTATAAGTATATAAATGTCCTAGATGAGAATTATATAAGTTATATCAGGATCATAGCTGCAACTGAATCCAAGATTTTGGTGTAATTTTTTTAAGTTGGTGACCAACTTTCAAGTTAAAGTGATCTGAATGGCTCTACATTTGCCCAATCACTTTTACAGGGCTCAGAAGGCCCCACCACCTTCCCCACCATTCCCAGGCTCTCCTGTTCCACTGAGGAGCCGCTGCAAGTGGTCAGGCCAGCTGCCCACAAAGAGGATGGAGGAACATCTAAATTTTGTCGGTTTCGGTTTTGATGATGTATTTCCCTAGCTGGTACCGCAGTTGATCAAACAGAGCTGTTTCGGTGGAAAGGGAGGACTCAGGGGTCTAATAGACCCCATATATCTCCCTAAAGATAACCTGTCACTGCCCAAACTATCACAAGGCATGGTGCTAATCTCCTGTGATACACTAAAGATGAATGTAATTTTTAAAAAAAAGCTTAAAGGTGTGTAAAAAAATCTATTTAAGTAAAATGTGTATTTGTGCAGCTGTACAAATATCATGGGACATAAAAAAAAAAACACCATTTTATTTTCAGGGCCTCTGCTTGCAGAAAGTATATAATGTTTGGGTGTTCTAAGTAATTTTTCCACCAAAAAATATGCAGATTCTAACAGGTGGGTGAAAAATGTCAAAACTGACCCGGACAGCAAGTGGTTAAAGTCAGCTTATAATGTTATTCAAGTTGGTGGGTTTTTATGCTTTTACATAATTATAAATCTATAAGCTCATTAGTCCAGATTGGACATAGGAATTTTATTTTAAGTATGGAAGCTCTTATAATGACTGGTACATACAGCTGCTCACGCCATATTATGTGAAACTCCTCATGTATTAATTATTTAGCATTAGCTGTGTCATTACATCATGCCGTGAGATGGCACAGCTGTGAGTTATGACTGTGACAGTCTGTGATCTGATCCATTTACATGGTATGCCCTATTGTCAGGCCAGACAGCACCGTGACAGGGCTGGGTGATATATAAGTATTTTAAATGACCTTTTGTAATGCTTCAGCAAGGTTGATTGTGGACAATGTGGATATTTATTCTACTCTATCCCTATTTTTTTCATTCCATTAAGACACCTAGAGACTGGTACAAGACACATCATAAAAATCCCCTGGCATGTTGTATTTTTTTAAAAAAAAGGTTTTCTGTTGCTTGGAGGACTAAGTTTAACTCCTTCTTTACTAAGGTACATTCATGAATGTCCTGGTATTCAAGATTTGAAAGTAGCAGCTGAGCTCGGTATTGATTTTTAGAGCCAGTGATGGGTTTTCAAGGTAAAGGTGATCAGGGCAGTTCTAGAACCACTCGATCACTTTTATAAGGCTCTGAATGTCAGGGCTGGACTGGGACAAAAATGTGGCCCTGGACTTCATGCAGACCGGCCCACTTTAATTTTGCAAACACGCACAAAAACAAGTGAACAAGTAAAGTGGGAGGGCTAACGTCATGCAGGAACATTGCTACAGTCTCATTGGTTGTAATTTGGAAAACGGCATTGCTGCTGCAATCATTAGCTGCCTTTCAGCAATGCAGGGGCGCTGAGGCTGAGCTGGGTTGCGCACTATGAAGTGAGGTGATGAAGTTAAATTCTCCTCCGCTGTGAATGCTGGGGCCGCTTCAGCTCCCTCTGTGTCTGTGTGCCTAAAGTTACTGGTTGCTAGACGCCAGGCAGAAGGCGGCTAGCAACCAGTTTGGGAATCGGGCAATATAGCTGATAGGGCGCACGCTCTCGCTTGTGAGAGCCAATTTGTGCCAGCTCAGCGGTGGCCGGGGGAAGATGTGGGAACGTGGGCACCCACTACACAAAAAAAGGCATTTCTTCCACTGAAACCGGCCCACTGAGTCATCGGCCCACCGGGAAACTCCCAGTAGTCCCGATGGCCAGTACATGCCTGCTGTAGGTGCATCATACCCCTGCTGATGGTTCCCATGGTGGTTCTTGGACTCCCTTGCCTCCTGAGGGTCCTCGGGACCACAGTAATGTGCTGTATCATTTGAGAGCAAGAGGTGATCAAGGAACATCCATTTGCCCCCCCCCATGTATATAGTACCTAACTAACTAACTAGTACCTAACCCCATATATCTCCATAAAGAGGACCTGTCACTGCCCAAACTATCCCTAGGCATGGTGCTAATCTCTTACTAAAGATGAATGTAATTAAATGTAATTTAAAAAAAAAACTTAGAAATGTGTAAAAAAATCTATTTAAGTAAAATGTGTATTTGTGCAGCTGTACAATTATTTTTAAATATTCACAACTGAAAATGGTAAAAGATATAAAGAAGAGAAAAAGAGATGGAAATAAGGAATGGAAAAATAAAGAAGAAAAAAAAGATGACGTGATAAGATGCACACAACTTCTTTGTTCGTCCCACAAGTATAACTAATAAAGCTATTCATTGTTCACCAGGGATGTATTGTATCCATAGGTCCCATGTTTTTTTCAAATAAACTTATTTTGTTATTCAAAATGGCTGATCATTTTTCATTTACCATTATTCACAATAAACTAGCGTTAACCAGTCTGACCAAAATGGACGAAGAATCCCACGACCTAGCAATTAGTATCATGGCAGACATAAAGAAAAAATAAATTAATTTTATACTATGTCTGCTGATATGTGATAATCACTGTGTGATTATTTGCATCTGCCAAATGTGAAATTGTAATTGGATCACTCACACCTATACACACTCTCATAAAAAAGTGGACCAAGACAAAATTATAAACAATAACGGTGGCATGCTCCTTCAACCAAAATCAGTGTTACAGTCTCTTTAAATCTGCCTTACTATATTGTAAAAGACCAATCTTACAAATAAAGAGTAATAAAGAGTAATAAATCAAACAAAACAAGCAAAAATGTTCTGTAAACAATAATACAGTCCTTATAATATCCTTTGGTGTCTGGATGTTTGCATACACCTCCACTTGCTGTAGTGGCAACACTTAGATTATATATTCAGACATGCATCTTGCTTAAATAATGTCAACTTGTGCTGTGTACAGAAAAAAGCTTGCATACAGCTCCACTCGCAGCAGTGGAGAAACCCCTTTAATCTATTCACATGTGTGTCTGTTAAAGTAGTGTCCGCCTCTGTGTGCTACAATATACAGCATGCATTAGTAATTATACCCTGATCCGATGTGCCCTCACCTGGGGACAAGATCAAACAATGGCCTATATGCGTTGTTTTCTGCTCTGGAGGTCTGGGGTGATGTTTCCTTCCCTTGTGGTTGCCTCTGGGATTGTATCCTCCTTCCAGTATGGTTAATTCCACTCATCCATATTGCAAAAGAGAAAGCTAAACATGCTTATCCTTTTTAAAAACAACCAGTTTTATGAATCGTTTCTACAGTAAAAAAAACTCACATTTTACAGGTGCTGTGAGTGTACCAAACTATACATAGCATGAAAATCCTCATAACATGGGTATCAAGCCACCAGACAATGTTAGTTACTGCAATCCTCGTGTGGTGCACGCCTCTGCGTGACATCAGACTGGCCCCTCCCCTACGAGTTTTGTCACAGGGAAACGTGGCTTCCCCAGGAAGCACTTTGCATTTTTCTTTTAAATTTTCAGTCTTTTTTCGATTATTTAGCAAAAAATAAAAACCCAGTGGTGAATAAACACTACCAAAAGAAATCTATGTTTGTGTGGAAAAAAAAGATAAAAAATATCATTTGGTGTACAGTGTTGCATGACCGCGCAATTGTCATTCAAAGTGCGACAGTGCTGAAAGCTGAAAATTGACCTGGAAAGTAAGGCGGTAATAGTGCCAGGTATTGAAGTGGTTAAGGTTAGTCTGTTTTAGAGAGTATAAAAAATGATATACCCAAATCCAGCATTTTATAACTTTCAGGAATGTCCACCACCGTATATATTATTCTGAACCTTGCCCACATCCCCTAAAGCAGTTAGAGGAAACTCCTGGGACATAAGAGGCTATTCTTGTGGGTATGAAATATATCAAGTGTGGAGCTAATGCTAACAAAAATTAATGATAATAAAAATAATATGACTACATGACTAAAGTACAACATATGAATAAAGTACAACATATGTTACATAAAATGCTAATGAGCAAAAGCATGAACAATCTCTCCACACCATAATAAATCAAAGTGCAAACTGGTGAACTTAAAGTGGTAGTAAACACTGCTTGATCACAAGGACCTACAAGTAAGCTTTTAATAAAGCCTACCTATAAGTACAAGAAATATCTCCTAAATGTGCACCGTTTAGCAGATATTACCATCTGTAGCAGTGACGTCAACGACGCATGTGCACTGCAATCTGAATGGATTTGTCCAGTGTCGTGCCAGGAACATAGTGTCATTGTGGCTCAGTCATTCAAACTACGGGAGCCCGCGAACCCGGAAGGAAAAAGAGAGGAGCTCCCCATTGTACAGAATCTTTTAAAGACATTTTATTAAAATACATGTGTATGTGCATACATTTTAGCTTCTTATTTTTTTTTTGTGACAGAGTTGCTTTAACATATCCAAAAGTATGCATTTAGCTAGACAGCAATGTTTATATTATGATATTATCTGAATCAAGAAAACTAATAAAACTAAAGCATAGCACACATGTCGCCCGACCATAGCTGCATGTCTGTTTTAATTAAAAATTTAGATTAATGATATATTTATCATTTGGATCAAAACATGTGAAAACAATACTTGTTTCTCTTCAGTCAAGTTCCAGTCTTCTAATTTCTTGGAATCTTACTTCTGGGCTGTCATGGCACAATATACATAGTAAAGGCCACCTTGTTTATTTTCATTGGTTATATTAGATCTTTCAGGTGAGGTATGAAATAAACAAAAGGATATCATAATGTTAGTTAATTTACTTCTCCATAGTACATTGTCTCAGCATATTACTATCATTGTAACTTTAGATTTGCTTACATCGTATGCTGCGCATTGAGATTATGAAGAGAAATGTGCATTGATGAGATAAGAAAGAGAAGGACCCATTGGTACCCTGGCTGCACTTTTAGATACCATTTTGCTGAGACTATAAAGCACAGGTCTCCAAACTATGGCCCTCCAGTTGTTCAGAAATTACAATTCCCATCATGCCTTGTCATGCCTGTGAATGTCAGATGGGGCATGTAGTTCCACGACAGCTGGAGGACCATAGTTTGGAGATCCCCACTGTGAAGCTACATATTGATATTCTTTGCCAAGTTTGGAAACAACAGCACATTTAATTACTTTTGTATTGCTTGTGGATCTTGCATATAATGCAAGAAGGTAAAAAAACCTTCAGCTTTTATAACCACTTTAAGCCTGGGAAGAGCTAGGTTGTCCCATACCTTTGTCAACTTATTATGGGTAAGAGATAAGAGTGTTTTCTGGAAATTAACAGTTTTGGATGTCTAGAGAGTTACATAGTGAAAGCAGCTGGTATTAATGAGATGCATGTATATCATATGTTAATTAGATTCTTTGCATACATTGTCAAAGTGGTAAAAAAACAGAAATGTGTGAATGTATGAGAGGTGCTGATTGTTTATGGCATTAAGCCTGGGAAAAGCTAGGTTGTCCCATACCCAGTCAACCTGTTATAGGTAGGAGACGAGAGTGTTTCCTGTAAATTAACAATTTGGATGTCTAGAGGGTTACATGTTGGAAGTGGCTCGTATTAATAGATGGCATGGCATATGTTACTTATATTTTTTGCATACATTGTCAAAATGGTATAAATATATAATGAAATGTAAACATAGTTACATAGATACCTAGTTGGTAAGGTTGAATAAAGACAACAGTCCATCCAATTCAACCCGTGTTGATGTGTGTGTGTGTGTGTGTGTGCATGTAGAAAATAATTTCCCATATCCCTATATATTGTTTTCATTAAGGTGCACATCCAAGAGTCTTTTAAAACTAACCATACTTTCTGCCGACACCGCCAATTGTGGAAGAGAGTTCCGCGTCCTTACCGCCCTAACAGTGGAAAACCCCCTACACAGCTTAAGTTTAAACAGCTTCTCTTCCAGTCTCATCATGTGGCCTGTCTTCTTACACCCCCTGGGACTGAAAAGTTTTATACTTATGTAGCGGTCACATATTTAGGATGTAACCTAATGTATGTTAAATCTAAGCATCTGGCGCCATCTAGTGGCAAAAATATAAAATGACTGATTCTTTATTTTTCATCATTTAAGAAGTTAACCTGGAAGTGTTTTGTTTGTTTACATTGGGACATTAACTTGACCTACCCATGATGCCATTAACTCCCATGAACATTGGGAGAACTGAATTGCATTATTGGAAGATTATAAAAAGGCTGAGCGCAGCCATCTTAGGTCTCTTGGACACACATGGCCAGCCTGGGAGGATCTGTGTGAGGTCTCCAGTGCAGCATGGCCTACCTCCACGGAAGAGCGATTCGAGCAGCGGTACTGCGACACACCAGTGAGCTAAGCAGACGACAGTGCGGGACTGGGAAGGAGCCAGAGGAGCCTGTGGGAGCCATCTAAGAGTGTCGGAGCACCTCGTTGTGTGGAGCGGAGCAGCGCAGCAGTGCCGGCCGGCCGGAGACAGAACCCTGTACATCAGAGCGGAATCTTCTGACAACACTGTCCTGGTTGGGTGAGAGGGCTGTTGCCTAAAAGTTTCTTGATGCACTTTTACACATCCATCTGTACAAGACAGAGTTGCTGGGACCCATAGTCCCACAAGCAAAGTCAAGAGGATTAGACTTAGTTAATATTAGGCTTCGGGCCTGTACCCCATTGAAGAGTTAGTACTGTGTCATTGGCATCAGAGATAGTTACAGTGCTGCTGCACCAGAACTTTTCTTCTATATTTCAGCCTACTTTGATCAGGAAGTGCTGGCAAAAACAAAAGGTAAAAGCTGCGCTCAAAGTGAGAAGTATAATAGAAAATATAGTGAAATCAAAGCAGCCTGCACCGAGATCTAGTCTCCAAATCCCATCATAGATAATAATGCAAAAAAGATGCGGCGCTAAAACAAATTATGAGCTATTAAAATGAATTGACATGAAATAACCGTATAAATAAATGATAATAACAATGCAAGATGAGTATAATGACATACACTAATGTCCCAGAAATAATTGTGAATGAATAATATACATATACGTGGATAAGTAAATAAATAAAGTCCAAAACCAAAAAATAAAATCCGTGATATAATAGAAAAAAAGTGCCAGAAAGTGCCACAAAAAAGATGAGGATGCAGTAGGAGTAATCTTCTATGGTTCCTCACACCCAAGGTGGAATTTCAGATGTGCTTACCAGATCCCGATGACTGCTATAACAGCAGTCAAAAACGGCACAGGGAAAATTTGGGGCTCCCCACAACCTCAGCATAAGGTACCAGTAAGGGACAGATGATATCTCAAGATTCAAAAACAAAAGGACAATCCATAGCGTGATACAGTCTGCACAATCGATTTATTAAAAAGAATAGCACTTACAAAGCATCCGTGAAGTAATCAGCATGAATCGTACAATCAACAACGGTCAGCGTCTCCGTCTGCTGCCTCCGCCTCCTGAGTTCGTACACAGCCCTACACAAGAACGGACGTGGTGACGTCGTAGGCTCCTCCCTACGCGTTTCGTCACAAATGGACGTCGTCTGGGGATTGGCCAAGCTCGAGCGTCACCGCGTGTGGGCATTATATACACTGCGGGCGCCATCTTGGTTAATGGCAAAGAAAAATTTAACATAGGAAAAACGGCCCAGCTGCGTTAGATGCCGGCCATTAGTGAGTAGGAGCAAGCGGAGGAAAGACAAAAAATTAAAAGAAAGGAAGCGCCATCTTGTGGCCAAAAAGGATAACAATAAAATAGGTTCTCGGATAGTGACAACAAACCATGAGGGGGTACAGCAGACGGCAGACATGATAAAAATTTTTTTAATACATACTTAGTGCAATAGATATGAAATAATGATAAAAGGTCCATAGCCTCTGCTACAATAGAATGAAAATTAATATTTCCATAAAATAAATTAAAATAAATGAGAAAAATATATTAAAAATTGAAAATTAAAAATTAAAAATTAAAAAGAATACTCAGGAGTTATTTATAAAACAATTAATGTCCCAGTCCACATTTAACCCAAAGGGTATAAAAGATCTCATCTGGAAAATCCACCTAGTTTCAAGCCTAGATATAGATCTGACTTTATTTGTCCCTCTCCAATGTGGGTTTATTTTGTCAAATGCCATAAAAAGGGTACCATTCAGTTTCTTGTCGTGATATTTGGCATAATGTCTAGACAGATTATGCTTAGGGTAACCCCGTTTAATGTTGGCAATATGCTCTGATAACCGTACATGTAATTCACGTTTAGTTCGACCGATGTACTGTTTAGAACATGGGCACTGAATAAGATAGACGACATATTTAGTAGTACATGTGATAAAGGATTGAATGTCATATATCTTATTCGTGACAGAGGATTGGAAAGTCTCACATTTTCTACCAATGAGGGTATTTATTTGGCAGATATTACACTTACGGCAGGGGTAAAAACCCTTCATAGTATGAAAAAAGGAGATAGTCTTGGGGGGATCTATCACATTCCTAGCAATACAGTGTCATAAGGAGGGTGCACCCCTATATATCACTGAAGGTCTATCAGGAATGATAGGTCCTAAGACCTTATCGTTCCTGAGTATATTCCAAAGTTCTTAACAGAAAAATGCTGGTTGGAATAACCCGTAATCATAGACCAACTAAACCTATTGTTACATGCGGGACTGTAATCAACTTCCCTATGTAACATAAGTGCCCTGTCCATGTTAGCAACCTGAGAAATGGTGGCATCAATCTCACTCCTGGAGTAACCTTTTTCCAGGAAACGCTGTTTAAGTACCTGAGCTTGTTGGTAGTACTCCATAACCTCTGTGCAGTTACGTCTGATCCGCTGGAATTGTCCCCGAGGGACAGCTCTTAACCAGGCTGGATGATGACAGCTGGAGAGCGGGATATAGGCATTTCTATCGGTCGCCTTAAAGTATGTATTAGTAATAAGGCGACCATTCCTGACTAAGATGTTAAGGTCAAGGAAATGAATTCCCGTGTCACTAATTTCAGACTGGAGTGAAATGCCTCTATCATTCTGATTCAGTGATATAAAAAATTCCTCAAGTGAAGCCTGGTCCCCATCCCACACCAGCAGGACATCGTCTATATACCTTTTCCATAAACGCAACTGCACAGGGGGATTGTTATCAATGACCTCACTCTCCCACCTGGCCATAAATAAATTGGCCAGGCTGGGCGCAAATCTAGCGCCCATGGCTACACCGCAAATCTGCAAATAAAAAACACCCCCAAACCAAAAATAATTATGGCCCGCCGCAAATTTCAAAAGTGACAAAATAAACTGTTTTTGAGACCGAGGCAAGGAGGATTCTTGATCGAGATAATAGCTTACTGCCTCAAACCCATGTTGGTGGGAGATGTTAGTATATAGAGAGGCTACATCCGCCGTAGCCAGGATGTAGCTCTCCTTCCACTCAAGGTTTTCCAAAAGATTAATAACCTGGGTGGTATCTCTCAAATATGCTGGGGTAGCTGTCACTAAAGGTTGTAGAAAATTGTCTACGTACATCCCAATCCTGGCCGTGACCGAATCTATGCCACTGATAATCGGGCGGCCAGGAGGATTAGAGAGGCTTTTATGTATTTTAGGTAGAAAATACATAACCGGAACCCTTGGAGCAGAGGGGACCAGATATGCCCTTTCTTTTTTATTTAGAATACCTCCTTCGAAACCTTCATCTACCAATGTCTGAAGTTCCCTTTTAAATTTAGTTGTAGGGTTAGCAGCCAAAGGCAAATAGGTATCCCGGTCAGAAAGGAGCCTATTCATTTCATCTAAATAATGAGCTTTGTTAAGAATGACAACACCTCCCCCTTTGTCCGCTGGACGTATGACAATGTCATTTCGTTCACAAATTTTAGATAAATGAAGATGAAAATCCCCTTGTTGATTGCGGGGGCAGTTAAGTGCTATCAAATCCTTAATTACCATTTCTTTGAAAACCTGTATGGAAGGAGCAATAGGACCTGGGGGGTTGAATAATGAGGCATTAGATAAGTTAGTGTGTCTAATAGAAGCCTCACTAGCCTGATTAGATGAACTGGAATGAGGGTTGGTAACACCATTAGTGACAATGGAAGGTCTGTTAACGAAGGATGAACCTTGGTTAATAATCTGATTCAAAATGAAATGTCTCTTGATGTTCAGTTTTCTTATAAACTTATGCACATCAATAAACATTTCGAATTTGTTCAATCTGTGAGGGGGGGCAAATTTCAGGCCCTGGCTCAAAACTCTTTGTTCGCCTGCGGAAAGTTGGACCGTACTTAAATTAAATACACCGCTAACATTTATTGTCTTCTTTTCTTTGGCCCTGATCCTCCTCCCCCCTCTAAGGCCTCTCTTTCCTCGTATCCTCTTTTTCCTCTGTTGTTGTTCCTGGGAAAAAAACGTCGATGGCTTTGACCCTCTCCTAAAAAATCCCGAGGGGAATTCTGATAGTTATTCCTCCCATGGTTAGAATAGTCATCATAATGGTTAGGATGTCTGACAATCGCATGTTCGTCCCCCTCAAAATTATCCTGATGATGGGAAAGGGGGGTAAACCTGTTAGACAAAGGAATATCCCTCCTCCTAGGAGTGTGGACATGCGGCATAGGTGCATAGTCTCTAGGGTCCCTCTCATAATCCTTGGATCTCTGGGGGTAGCCTCTAGGCATATCCCTATATTCCCTCTCCCTTAACTGCTGAGAATTCCTATTTACAGGTTTAGAGGCATAATTTCCTCTATAGTTTTCTCTCGGAAGTGGGCCTTGTGAGGCTCCATACATAGAACTGCCTTGTTGGGTACGTTTTTCCTTACCCTTGAAGGTTTTAGGCCTAACACTAGGTTGGCCTCTATTATTAGTTTGAGTCAAAGGATTGTCAGTCCTCACATTATTTTGAGATGGAGGAAGTGTGACTCTATCGGGGGGGTGAGCCGGAGGAAAAAGAGATGGGAGTTGATGCTGGGTATCCATCATCTCATTCTCAATTGATTCCTCCTTAGAGGTTTGCCATTTAAAAACCACTTTATTGGAGTAGTCTGCTAAATCGCGATTATATTTTTTCTTCTTTTTATTCCTCTGATCAGAATCTTCCTTTTCAAGAAACTGTCGCAGTTGATCAGATTTTAATTTATAAATTTCCTGATCCTTAAACGGCAACAGTTTGTCCTTGACCAGAGAAACCTCATCGTTCAAAATTTTTAGCTTGTCTCATTTTTTCCCCAGTAGGAAAACGAGAAATTGAACACCAGTATCATTAAAATAAATAAACCAACCCTCCAAGTCTATTTCCCCTTTCTGTGGGTTGACCTCCCATCTGAGGCTGCGAGGTACCATTTTCTGAGAGATGTATTGCTCAAGATAAGCTACATCCCAACTGGTGTGCAACTCTGATGTGAGAAGGTTCTTCAATCTGAGGAACAGGCCACCCACCTCATCGGCCTGCTCAACCTCACCATTGAAAACCCCCTCCGTATTAATGGTATGTTGGGATCTAAAATCAAAGATATCCATAAAGACCCTTTAGCTGCAACTTTAAAGTAAAACTAACAAGAAGTGCTGGCAAAAACAAAAGGTAAAAGCTGCGCTCAAAGTGAGAAGTAAAATAGAAAATATAGTGAAATCAAAGCAGCCTGCACCGAGATCTAGTCTCCAAATCCCATCATAGATAATAATGCAAAAAAGATGCGGCGCTAAAACAAATTATGAGCTATTAAAATGAATTGACATGAAATAACCGTATAAATAAATGATAATAACAATGCAAGATGAGTATAATGACATACACTAATGTCCCAGAAATAATTGTGAATGAATAATATACATATACGTGGATAAGTAAATAAATAAAGTCCAAAACCAAAAAAGAAAATCCGTGATATAATAGAAAAAAAGTGCCAGAAAGTGCCACAAAAAAGATGAGGATGCAGTAGGAGTAATCTTCTATGGTTCCTCACACCCAAGGTGGAATTTCAGATGTGCTTACCAGATCCCGATGACTGCTATAACAGCAGTCAAAAACGGCACAGGGAAAATTTGGGGCTCCCCACAACCTCAGCATAAGCATACTACTAAATATGTCGTCTATCTTATTCAGTGCCCATGTTCTAAACAGTACATCGGTCGAACTAAACGTGAATTACATGTACGGTTATCAGAGCATATTGCCAACATTAAACGGGGTTACCCTAAGCATAATCTGTCTAGGCATTATGCCAAATATGACGACAAGAAACTGAATGGTACCCTTTTTATGGCATTTGACAAAATAAACCCACATTGGAGAGGGACAAATAAAGTCAGATCTATATCTAGGCTTGAAACTAGGTGGATTTTCCAGATGAGATCTTTTGTACCCTTTGGGTTAAATGTGGACTGGGACATTAATTGTTTTATAAATAACTCCTGAGTATTCTTTTTAATTTTTCATTTTTAATTTTCAATTTTTAATATATTTTTTTCATTTATTTTAATTTATATTATGGAAATATTAATTTTCATTCTATTGTAGCAGAGGCTATGGACCTTTTATCATTATTTCATATCTATTGCACTAAGTATGTATTAAAAAAAAAAATTTTTTATCATGTCTGCCGTCTGCTGTACCCCCTCATGGTTTGTTGTCACTATCCGAGAACCTATTTTATTGTTATCCTTTTTGGCCACAAGATGGCGCTTCCTTTCTTTTAATTTTTTGTCTTTCCTCCGCTTGCTCCTACTCACTAATGGCCGGCATCTAATGCAGCTGGGCCGTTTTTCCTATGTTAAATTTTTCTTTGCCATTAACCAAGATGGCGCCCGCAGTGTATATAATGCCCACACGCGGTGACGCTCGAGCTTGGCCAATCCCCAGACGACGTCCATTTGTGACGAAACGTGTAGGGAGGAGCCTACGACGTCACCACGTCCGTTCTTGTGTAGGGCTGTGTACGAACTCAGGAGGCGGAGGCAGCAGACGGAGACGCTGACCGTTGTTGATTGTACGATTCATGCTGATTACTTCACGGATGCTTTGTAAGTGCTATTCTTTTTAATAAATCGATTGTGCAGACTGTATCACACTATGGATTGTCCTTTTGTTTTTGAATCTTGAGATATCATCTGTCGCTTACTGGTACCTTATGCTGAGGTTGTGGGGAGCCCCAAATTTTCCCTGTACCGTTTTTGACTGCTGTTATAGCAGTCATCGGGATCTGGTAAGCACATCTGAAATTCCACCTTGGGTGTGAGGAACCATAGAAGATTACTCCTACTGCATCCTCATCTTTTTTGTGGCACTTTCTGGCACTTTTTTTCTATTATATCACGGATTTTCTTTTTTGGTTTTGGACTTTATTTATTTACTTATCCACGTATATGTATATTATTCATTCACAATTATTTCTGGGACATTAGTGTATGTCATTATACTCATCTTGCATTGTTATTATCATTTATTTATATGGTTATTTCATGTCAATTCATTTTAATAGCTCATAATTTGTTTTAGCACCGCATCTTTTTTGCATTATTATCTATGATGGGATTTGGAGACTAGATCTCGGTGCAGGCTGCTTTGATTTCACTATATTTTCTATTTTACTTCTCACTTTGAGTGCAGCTTTTACCTTTTGTTTTTGCCAGCACTTCTTGTTAGTTTTACTTTAAAGTTGCAGCTAAAGGGTCTTTATGGATATCTTTGATTTTAGATCCCAACATACCATTAATACGGAGGGGGTTTTCAATGGTGAGGTTGAGCAGGCCGATGAGGTGGGTGGCCTGTTCCTCAGATTGAAGAACCTTCTCACATCAGAGTTGCACACCAGTTGGGATGTAGCTTATCTTGAGCAATACATCTCTCAGAAAATGGTACCTCGCAGCCTCAGATGGGAGGTCAACCCACAGAAAGGGGAAATAGACTTGGAGGGTTGGTTTATTTATTTTAATGATACTGGTGTTCAATTTCTTGTTTTCCTACTGGGGAAAAAATGAGACAAGCTAAAAATTTTGAACGATGAGGTTTCTCTGGTCAAGGACAAACTGTTGCCGTTTAAGGATCAGGAAATTTATAAATTAAAATCTGATCAACTGCGACAGTTTCTTGAAAAGGAAGATTCTGATCAGAGGAATAAAAAGAAGAAAAAATATAATCGCGATTTAGCAGACTACTCCAATAAAGTGGTTTTTAAATGGCAAACCTCTATGGAGGAATCAATTGAGAATGAGATGATGGATACCCAGCATCAACTCCCATCTCTTTTTCCTCCGGCTCACCCCCCCGATAGAGTCACACTTCCTCCATCTCAAAATAATGTGAGGACTGACAATCCTTTGACTCAAACTAATAATAGAGGCCAACCTAGTGTTAAGCCTAAAACCTTCAAGGGTAAGGAAAAACGTACCCAACAAGGCAGTTCTATGTATGGAGCCTCACAAGGCCCACTTCCGAGAGAAAACTATAGAGGAAATTATGCCTCTAAACTGTAAATAGGAATTCTCAGCAGTTAAGGGAGAGGGAATATAGGGATATGCCTAGAGGCTACCCCCAGAGATCCAAGGATTATGAGAAGGACCCTAGAGACTATGCACCTATGCCGCATGTCAACACTCCTAGGAGGAGGGATATTCCTTTGTCTAACAGGTTTACCCCCCTTTCCCATCATCAGGATAATTTTGAGGGGGACGAACATGCGATTGTCAGACATCCTAACCATTATGATGACTATTCTAACCATGGGAGGAATAACTATCAGAATTCCCCTCAGGATTTTTTAGGAGAGGGTCAAAGCCATCGATGTTTTTTTCCCAGGAACAACAACAGAGGAAAAAGAGGATACGAGGAAAGAGAGGCCTTAGAGGGGGGAGGAGGATCAGGGCCAAAGAAAAGAAGACAATAAATGTTAGCGGTGTATTTAATTTAAGTACGGTCCAACTTTCCGCAGGCGAACAAAGAGTTTTGAGCCAGGGCCTGAAATTTGCCCCCCCTCACAGATTGAACAAATTCGAAATGTTTATTGATGTGCATAAGTTTATAAGAAAACTGAACATCAAGAGACATTTCATTTTGAATCCGATTATTAACCAAGGTTCATCCTTCGTTAACAGACCTTCCATTGTCACTAATGGTGTTACCAACCCTCATTCCAGTTCATCTAATCAGGCTAGTGAGGCTTCTATTAGACACACTAACTTATCTAATGCCTCATTATTCAACCCCCCAGGTCCTATTGCTCCTTCCATACAGGTTTTCAAAGAAATGGTAATTAAGGATTTGATAGCACTTAACTGCCCCCGCAATCAACAAGGGGATTTTCATCTTCATTTATCTAAAATTTGTGAACGAAATGACATTGTCATACGTCCAGCGGACAAAGGGGGAGGTGTTGTCATTCTTAACAAAGCTCATTATTTAGATGAAATGAATAGGCTCCTTTCTGACCGGGATACCTATTTGCCTTTGGCTGCTAACCCTACAACTAAATTTAAAAGGGAACTTCAGACATTGGTAGATGAAGGTTTCGAAGGAGGTATTCTAAATAAAAAAGAAAGGGCATATCTGGTCCCCTCTGCTCCAAGGGTTCCGGTTATGTATTTTCTACCTAAAATACATAAAAGCCTCTCTAATCCTCCTGGCCGCCCGATTATCAGTGGCATAGATTCGGTCACGGCCAGGATTGGGATGTACGTAGACAATTTTCTACAACCTTTAGTGACAGCTACCCCAGCATATTTGAGAGATACCACCCAGGTTATTAATCTTTTGGAAAACCTTGAGTGGAAGGAGAGCTACATCCTGGCTACGGCGGATGTAGCCTCTCTATATACTAACATCTCCCACCAACATGGGTTTGAGGCAGTAAGCTATTATCTCGATCAAGAATCCTCCTTGCCTCGGTCTCAAAAACAGTTTATTTTGTCACTTTTGAAATTTGCGGCGGGCCATAATTATTTTTGGTTTGGGGGTGTTTTTTATTTGCAGATTTGCGGTGTAGCCATGGGCGCTAGATTTGCGCCCAGCCTGGCCAATTTATTTATGGCCAGGTGGGAGAGTGAGGTCATTGATAACAATCCCCCTGTGCAGTTGCGTTTATGGAAAAGGTACATAGACGATGTCCTGCTGGTGTGGGATGGGGACCAGGCTTCACTTGAGGAATTTTTTATATCACTGAATCAGAATGATAGAGGCATTTCACTCCAGTCTGAAATTAGTGACACGGGAATTCATTTCCTTGACCTTAACATCTTAGTCAGGAATGGTCGCCTTATTACTAATACATACTTTAAGGCGACCGATAGAAATGCCTATATCCCGCTCTCCAGCTGTCATCATCCAGCCTGGTTAAGAGCTGTCCCTCGGGGACAATTCCAGCGGATCAGACGTAACTGCACAGAGGTTATGGAGTACTACCAACAAGCTCAGGTACTTAAACAGCGTTTCCTGGAAAAAGGTTACTCCAGGAGTGAGATTGATGCCACCATTTCTCAGGTTGCTAACATGGACAGGGCACTTATGTTACATAGGGAAGTTGATTACAGTCCCGCATGTAACAATAGGCTTAGTTGGTCTATGATTACGGGTTATTCCAACCAGCATTTTTCTGTTAAGAACATTTTTCGAAAACATTGGAATATACTCAGGAACGATAAGGTCTTAGGACCTATCATTCCTGATAGACCTTCAGTGATATATAGGGGTGCACCCTCCTTACGACACTGTATTGCTAGGAATGTGATAGATCCCCCCAAGACTATCTCCTTTTTTCATACTATGAAGGGTTTTTACCCCTGCCGTAAGTGTAATATCTGCCAAATAAATACCCTCACTGGTAGAAAATGTGAGACCTTCCAATCCTCCGTCACGAATAAGATATATGACATTCAATCCTTTATCACATGTACTACTAAATATGTCGTCTATCTTATTCAGTGCCCATGTTCTAAACAGTACATCGGTCGAACTAAACGTGAATTACATGTACGGTTATCGGAGCATATTGCCAACATTAAACGGGGTTACCCTAAGCATAATCTGTCTAGGCATTATGCCAAATATCACGACAAGAAACTGAATGGTACCCTTTTTATGGCATTTGACAAAATAAACCCACATTGGAGAGGGACAAATAAAGTCAGATCTATATCTAGGCTTGAAACTAGGTGGATTTTCCAGATGAGATCTTTTGTACCCTTTGGGTTAAATGTGGACTGGGACATTAATTGTTTTATAAATAACTCCTGAGTATTCTTTTTAATTTTTAATTTTCAATTTTTAATATATTTTTTTCATTTATTTTAATTTATATTATGGAAATATTAATTTTCATTCTATTGTAGCAGAGGCTATGGACCTTTTATCATTATTTCATATCTATTGCACTAAGTATGTATTAAAAATTTTTTTATCATGTCTGCCGTCTGCTGTACCCCCTCATGGTTTGTTGTCACTATCCGAGAACCTATTTTATTGTTATCCTTTTTGGCCACAAGATGGCGCTTCCTTTCTTTTAATTTTTGTATTTCCTCCGCTTGCTCCTACTCACTAATGGCCGGCATCTAATGCAGCTGGGCCGTTTTTCCTATGTTAAATTTTTCTTTGCCATTAACCAAGATGGCGCCCGCAGTGTATATAATGCCCACACACGGTGACGCTCGAGCTTGGCCAATCCCCAGACGACGTCCATTTGTGACGAAACGCGTAGGGAGGAGCCTACGACGTCACCACGTCCGTTCTTGTGTAGGGCTGTGTACGAACTCAGGAGGCGGAGGCAGCAGACAGAGACGCTGACCGTTGTTGATTGTACGATTCATGCTGATTACTTCACGGATGCTTTGTAAGTGCTATTCTTTTTAATAAATCGATTGTGCAGACTGTATCACGCTATGGATTGTCCTTTTGTTTTTGAATCTTGAGATATCATCTGTCCCTTACTGGTACCTTATGCTGAGGTTGTGGGGAGCCCCAAATTTTCCCTGTGCCGTTTTTGACTGCTGTTATAGCAGTCATCGGTATCTGGTAAGCACATCTGAAATTCCACCTTGGGTGTGAGGAACCATAGAAGATTACTCCTACTGCATCCTCATCTTTTTTGTGGCACTTTCTGGCACTTTTTTTCTATTATATCACGGATTTTATTTTTTGGTTTTGGACTTTATTTATTTACTTATCCACGTATATGTATATTATTCATTCACAATTATTTCTGGGACATTAGTGTATGTCATTATACTCATCTTGCATTGTTATTATCATTTATTTATACGGTTATTTCATGTCAATTCATTTTAATAGCTCATAATTTGTTTTAGCGCCGCATCTTTTTTGCATTATTACTTTGATCAGGAGTCATTAACCCTTGGATTACAAATTTACTTTATTCTTTGCTAGCAGAAGAAAGAAGAAAACAGAAGAAGAATAAAACACAAGGCTTTGTGTTTCCCTACCATATTGAGGTTATTGTGATAATAAATATGGGAGCTAGACATTTGCATTCGTTTTCGTCCGAATGCATTTTCGTCCGAATTTCAGGTATTTTCGTTATCGTTTTAACAAACGATAACGAAAGTGCAGAATCCGAAAAACATTTTCGTTGCTACAACAGTTCGATATAGATAGGAGATTCGACATGATGATGACAATAACAATCTGTGTCCATCAAACCTGTGGTCGAATGTGCCTAACCTTAACTCTATTAGTCCAAGATTATTCTACATAGAGAGAAAAGATTCAACATAGAGAGAAAGGATTCTATGTAGGGGAGAAAGATTCGACGTAGGGGAGAAAAGATTCGACGTAGGGGAGAAAAGATGAATAAAAATAATGATGATGATGAATGTTATTGGCTGATTGTAACCAAAGAGTAGGAGCAGTAAAATAGCTAGAACTAAGTACACACGTACTTTGGCTTATGGTGTCGAAAGTTCTAAGAAGATTCGACGGGCAAACTATACGGCGTTGTACAGTTTAGCTGCTCCGTCGAATCTTCTTTGAACATTCGACAGACACCATCAGCCTTCAATGACAGATTCAACCTTAATTTGGATTTTCGGACTAATGCAATTTTTAACGAAAAACAAAATAAATAAAAACGAATTTCGGGAGTAACTAAATAAATTTATTTTTCGGACGAAAACGAAATTCCTAAACGAAATATATTTTAGTGTGCACATGTCTAATGGGAGCTCCCTAGATGTTGTACTATACTTTACTAAGTTAGTCTCTGATTTAGTGTATAGTAACAAAGGGCGCATAGGATAGGCTAGTGCTCATAGTGAGATCGATTCACTCTGTCATTTATCCTATGTTCCTTTAGCACAGAAATAACAAGTTATTTCAAACACTTTACATCTGTGTAATACCTTTGTAAGCTGAAGTCAGTTGACTGACAGACTACGTTGGTCTGACAGTACAACCATTGTAGTGTCATACTTTAAAACAATTATAGTAAACAAAGTTATTATTTAAGTACAACTGTGTGAGTGTTGTTTTCATTTGCATCATCAAGCAAGTCCAAGGTAAAGACAAACAGGTATACTGCATTGTGTAGTGTGAACTTGCCATTAAGGTTTTGTCTTGACTGCACACTATTACACCACAGCTGTGTCAGGGGGGATTGAGATAATTCAAAGGGGAAATAAAGCAGAGTACAGGCCCAAATAAATCAGCAGCTCCTTCGGGGGTCAGTGCTACACTTATGTAGCGCCCACCTACTTAGGTGTGTGCTAAATTAGTCAGTTAGGATTAGTGTTAGGTAAAATTGCCAGTGTTTTACCCTGTTGGTGTAAGCTAGTTGGTTAATGTGTTTGGGAGGTTTGTTAGAATAGAGGAGGACGTGGCCACTCACGCTCTGCCCTGTAAGATTTCCATCACTTTCCCTGAGATGTTCTGGAAAGTGGGTGGACTGAAGTAATAGAGTGGCAGGTAGTTTTTGGAGACCCCTCTGAACCAATCATTGTTTTGCTTGGGCAGGGGTGGGACTGTTATAAAAGCTAAGGTCACATGCTCCTGGAGGAGAGATTGAGGAAAAGAAGAAGACAGCATGTAGTGGCTGGTGCAGCTTATGGCGCTCTCCCCTCTGGGGAGGGGAATGTGCCATGCGAGGAGGAGAGATGGAGGAGCCATCAGGAGGAAGTTGCTACTACTAACAGGAGGAAGACTGGGAGATCGACCCTCCATGGCAAACATGGACTGTTGATCAGGAGTACAAGTGAGTGGAAACCCAGGGAAACAGTGCTTCCAAAAGACTTAAAGGTGTTAAAGTGTGGGTCATGAAGGAGGAGGTGCAGATCTTCGGCCTTAGAGAATCAATACTTTAAAAAGGGTGTTGGAGTGCGGGTCAATGAAGAAGACTTGCAGGGAGTTGGGCCTTAAAGAATTAATACCCTGGAGGAATGCAATCAGTCGGCCAAAGAACTTTATTCAGAGTAACGTTCTTTGGGTATAGCTTGGAAGTGCTGTACAGTTGGGAAGTAGCAGTAAACAGGAGGGAGGAAAGCTGCAAAGTATAACTGGAAGCAAGTGCAGGTTAAGTGTTATTCATAGTGGCTCTATATAATCTGGACTATGTATTCTCAGGACTTACTTCACTTAACGCCAAATCTGTGAGAGTTATTCAGAGTGACTCTGTACCACATTACCGCAATAAGTACTGGCAAGAATTGTAAAGAGCATCGTAACCGATCCTTCTACCAGCCAAGTTAGAGTTCTGGTTGGAGATGGGATTTTAATCTGGAGAGGCAGCTCATACTTTCTGAAGATACAGACTGTACATATTGCACATTCTTTTTTGCCATACAGTAAGGGGAAAGAATAAAGTTTAATGTTCAACTGTTCTGGACTGTCTGCTGTGTCATTCGTGCAGGGGAGGAGAACGGAGCTACACTAACAGAAAGGAATGAACTACCAGCAGCTCCTACAGGGGTAGTGCACTACACTTATGCTGTGATCCCTGTTGAGATAATTGTATATTGCTGTCATATCTCCTCTCAAGCGTCTCTTCTCCAGGGAGAATAAATTTAGCGCTTGTAGTCTTTCCTCATAATTGAAGTCCTCCAGTCCCTATATTCATTTAGCTGCCCTTCTCTGGACGCTTTCCAGTTCTAATATATAAAACATAGAGGGAACTGGGATTTTAAAGGTGCAAGGTGACACAAAATTTAAGTAAACATTTTACATTTGATATAGAAAAGTTGATAAAAACATATTTGTAAAAAGAGTTTACATTCAATGTACTGAAACAGTCTTTAAATAGTGCAACCGAAGGATTAATTTCTCAAAATGTTTCACCACATACCGTGGCTTCTTCAGGAGCATAGTATCTATCAGGCACTAAAAAAAATACAGTAAATTACAGAATGCACATTGGAGAGACAATCAAAAAATCTGTATAAATACAAAGCAAAAATAATACCACACATCCAAACTGCCAATGCAATATTCAAGCCAAATATGGGATTTGTTTACCTGTATGTAGGTCTTTCAAAAAAATTGAATAGCGAATTGAATGCAAACTCAAATAGTTAAACTACTTAAATCGGGAAGCAAACCCAGCCAAAGGATCAGCTGATGACCACAGAGGGTAAGAAAAATCACATTCACACAAATGGTTGCAGTTTTTTTTCCACCTTTCCCGGTTACACTTTCTTTTTTGCCAACAGTTTTTTATATATATTATTTTTGATGTGTCTTTGGCCTTTTTTGGTCATTCACATCATTGCTGACAGTTTCAGAGGTGTTGCCTGGTCACTTCCGGTGCGCCACTTAGTGTCACTTCCTGTGTGCCTAGCACCATTGACCATACTGATTTGATTGATGTATTTCTCTTCCTGATTTAGCCAGAAGTGTCACTTCCGGTTTTACTGCCTATTGGTAGATACCCCTGCAGCGTCCGCCCCTCCCCAAGGTTTTGGCGCCGTTTTTTGGTGCCAAATTTGGAGAGGGGGAGGGTATTTAAACACTCTGGTGGTATTTCAATAGAGATCCAGCCTGAGAGGAAGAGGATGTCATTTTCTTTACATATCATCTGATCCAGGTATTTTATGCTATTCTGAGGAAATTCTAGACTAATCCTTAAGGAACCCTTGCTTTAGTTGAGGGTCTTCTGACTGAAACTTTGCTGTTGTTTTTAGGTTTTTTTGTTGCCCTTTCCTTCTCCTTTTCTTGGGGCTTTGTCTTGGAAAGAACACAAATTAATGCAGTCAAGCAACTTGGACTTTTTGGTTTTAGCCAGTCCTCCATTACAGGTATAGATTCCTTTTTTTTTTTTTTTATAAAAAATAAATAAAAAATAAAACAAAGAATTAAGAAATTTAAATTAAAGATTGCTTTATTCCTCTCTCCAATTACATTCTAGGACCTCTTCCATCAGTTAAAAATGTGATTTTTCTTGCCCTCTGTGGTCATCAGCTGATCCTTTGGTTGGGTTTGCTTCCCGATTTAAGTAGTTTAACTATTTGAGTTTGCATTCAATTCGCTATTCAATTTTTTTGAAAGACCTGCATACAGGTAAACAGATCCCATATTTGGCGTGAATATTGCATTGGCAGTTTGGATGAGTGGTATTATTATTTTTGCTTTGTATTTATACAGATTTTTTGATTGTCTCTCCAATGTGTATTCTGTAATTTACTGTATTTTTTTTTAGTGCCTGATAGATAATACGCTCCTGAAGAAGCCACAGTATGTGGTGAAACATGTTGAGAAATTAATCCTTCGGTTGCACTATTTAAAGACTATTTCAGTACATTGAATGTAAACTCTTTTTACAAATATGTTTTTATTAACCTTTCTAAATAAAATGTAAAATGTTTACTTAAATTTTGTGTCACCTTGCACCTTTAAAATCCCAGTTCCCTCTATGTTTTAAATATTGTATACCTTAGGGATGTGGTGCCAATATTTATATTGGATGTGAGGCAATTATTAATATTCTCTCCAGTTCCAGCACATCCTTTCTGAGGTTCGGTTACCAGAACTTTGGGCTTTCTCAATAGATCTATTGAGAAAGCCCAATCATAGGGCGATACGCGTGTAGAGGGGAGGAGCTGAGCCCGTGACATCACGTGACCACAGTGAGTGAGCGGATGTCTTTTACAATTGTGTTATGTGAATTTCCTTTTTTATTCCTGTAAGTTTAATTTTTATTGGGGATTTGAAATAAATTAGTGAAATGGAGAGCACTATGTTTCCTGTATATATATTTGCATGATTCCAAATCACATCTTGAGAGGAAATACCTTATCTGGGAAGCTTCCTATGTGAGAAACCTATACTGAGTAACAGGCTGGAGCAGGAGTACTGATACCAGATTGGAGAGAAAGTAAATAGATTTCATTCTGAGCGGTTAAGGCTCATTATTGAGGTGAGCAGGTATAACAGCTGGTGGAGGTGTGCACAGCTTAACATTATAAAGCACAGTGGTGGATTATTTATTTATTAGAATTCACAGCAATCAATAAATCACAGAAGCTGATCAACATTTATATGAATTTTATATTTATGAATTGATGTTTGCACTGTGTTGATATTTAATTTACAATTTTATTGTATTTATTAGTTTCATTAGGGTTGGCAGCGCTGCACTATTTATACACAACTATAATACTGAGGTGACACACTATGAGAGATTAGCAATTTAGCAGCTGCAGATAATTAATTAATTAATTACATTTTGCACATATTTTGCACAATATTTAATTTATTTAATTATTTAATTTGCACATAGCACTTTGCAGAGTGGCACTGATTGATCATATATATATATATATATATATATATATATATATATATATATATGTTCAATATAACTGGGTAAATGTTCTCATGCATGAAACTGTGCTCTGGACAACCAGGTACCATACCCCCTCGTGGTCGGGTCTACCCTTTGTCTGTCTCAAAGGACAAAGCCATGGAGGAGTATGTGGCTGACACACTTTCTCGAGGATTCATCCATAGATCCTCGTCTTCTGCTGGTGCTTGTTTCTTTTTTGTGAAAAAGAAGAGTGGTGAACTGAGACCTTGTAATGATTATAGGGGTCTCAATCGCTTCGTGATTAAGAACGCGTATCTGATTCCTTTGATTAAGAAGTATTTTGACCGCCTCAAGGGAGCAACGGGTTTTTTGAAGCTTGATTTGCGAGGGGCATACAATCTCGTGAGGATCAAGGAGGGAGATGAATGGGACACTGCGTTTAAAACCAGAACTAACCATTATGAATACCTAGTTATGGCATTTGGTCTGTGCAACGGTCCGGCAGTTTTCCAGGAATTTATCAACAATGTCCTCCGAGATTTGTTGCAGCTATGTGTGGTGGTTTATCTGGACGATATCCTCATATTTTCCCTAGAGAACCATCACACAGATGTCCGCCGTGTGCTGCAGAGGTTGAGAGATAATAATCTGTATTGAAAATTGGAGAAGTGCGAGTTTCATTGTAAACAGGTTAAATTACTGGGTTATGTCATTTCCACTGCTGGTTTTTCGATGGACCCAGTTTTCCTCCACTTCCAAGATGGAGTCAGTTCCTGTTCCTGTGATTCGTCCCGATCGTATTCCGGCTATGATTCGCATCAATCTCACTTCTCCTTTGGGTGACAAATTTCTTTCCGCTCAGATCCATTCTCCTCCTGAGAAACCTTGTGACCACTGCTTTGTTCCTGAGAGCCTCTGTACTGCCGTGCTGCAGACTTACCATTCTCCCAAGGCTGCTGGCCACCCAGGGAAGAATCAACTCTTTTGGGCTATTTCCCAACAATTCTGGTGACCTGGTCTACGTGCTGATGTAACCGTCTTCGTAGCTGCTTGTTCCATGTGTGCTCAGAGCAAGACACCACAACACCTTCCAGTGGGCTGCCTATAACCTATACTTAATGGGGAGAGGCCTTGGACCCACCTGTCAATGGATTTCATTGTGGAGTTACCCAACTCTCAGGGCAACGCAGTTATTCTTATGGTGGTTGACCGGTTCTCAAAGATGTTGCATTGTATTCCACTTAAGAAGTTGCCCACATCTAAAGAACTGGCTTCCATTTTTGCTCGGGAGATCTTTCACTTACATAGGCTACCCAAGGTGATTGTCCCGGACAGGGGTAGCCAATTTGTGTCCAGGTTCTGGCGAGCCTTTTGTGCACAGTTGCGAATTCAGCTTTCTTTCTCTTCTGCGTATCACCCGCAGTCCAATGGGGCCACAGAACGAGCCAACCAGTCCTTGGAACAGTTTTTACTTTGCTACATTTCTGAACACCATAACAACTGGTCAGATCTCGTATCTTGGGCGGAGTTTGCTCACAATAGTGCCGTCAATACCGCTTCCCAATTGTCTCTTCAGTTTGAATTATGGTTTCCAACCATCCATATTGCCTGACTCATTTGTTCCTCAGAGCATTCCTGCATTGGAGGAGGATCTCCATGGTCTTCGTTACACTTGGGTACAGGTCCAAGAGTCATTGCAACATGCCAATGATAGGTACAGACTCCATTCTGACCGCAGATGCCTACCTTCCCCTTCCTACCAAGTTGGGGACAGGGTCTGGCTGTCATTTCGCAACCTCCGACCCCGTGTTCCCTCTTTAAAACTGGCACCATGGTTTATTGGGCATTTCCGTATTCTCCATAGGATCAACCCAGTGGCTTACACTTCAGAACTTACTTTTAATATGCGTATTTCAAATGCATTTCATGTCTCCTTATTAAAACCTTTGGTATGCAACCATTTCACCACTTTGGTACCACATCCTCATCCAGTTCAGGTTTAGAACCATGAGAATATGAAATACAATCTATCATTGATTCCTGTAGCTTCTGTGGGCGCATACAGTACCTGGTTCATTGGAAGGGGTACGGTCCAGAGGAACGCTCTTGGGTCTCATCCTCAGACGTACATGCTCCCGTCCTCCTCCGTGCCTTTCATAGATGTTTTCCCCTCAAACCTGGTGGTCCTCCAAGGGTCATTGAGGAGGGGATACTGTCAGGGTCGGGCTCAGCCCTTCCTTCTCAGAGCTCTGTGCTCAGCTGTCGGTTAATTGCCAAAGTCTCTTCCTTCCACAGTGTCTTTATTTCCTGCTTGTCAGCTAGAGCTGCTGGTTATGTAAACTCCTTGGATCAGATCTTCAGTGCCTTTGCCTTGGTCAACATATCCGGACTCTCTTTGCTGTGTTTTCCCGTGAAAGACTTTTGCTTTGGCTGACTTCCCTTCTGGTTCCTGATCCTGTTTGCTGCACCTGACTTCGCTGATCTCTGGACTCCTGTTTCTCTGGCTTGTTCTGATTACTTATCCTGGTTACCAAACTCCAGCTATGTTTTGACTACGTTTGCTCTGTTTATACCATTTTACGATTTTATTAAATAGTGTGATTTTTACTGCACTTCTGTCTCAGTCTGATTTATGGTTCCTGAAACACTGAAAGTGAGAACCAGGCACAATAACAAAAGGTTTGATCAGATTATACAGCTTCACAAAACACCATTGGTCTTACTTTTCTGGCCATTATTATTATTTGTTCCATTTCATGATTGTTACTGAAACTATTTTTATAGATGATGGGAGTGTAAAAAAAATTGCTCTGGGTGTAAAATATGCTAGACACACTATATTCTTTATTCTTTTGTGTATTATTATTATTGTAGCCCTCTTTTTTGGGGGGGGTAAAAAAATGACCCCCCCCAAATAGGATTTGTGTTAAACTGGTAGGTAAATAAGAGATCCAGAACCTCCGCTAAGTGAAAGAGTGGGTTTGAGTTGGCAGTGCCTCCACCCAATATAGGGCCTCTATGAACAGAGGAGGTTCCCTTCCAGGTAAATTAACCAGTCTACTCAAAGTAATCAGGAGCAGAGGAATTACTACAACCAACATATAATATTAACCATAAGAACAGTGGGGAAAATAATTATTTGATCCCTTGCAGATTTTGTATGTTTGCCCACTTACAAAAAATGATACATACCAAATCTGCAGGTGATCAAACAATTATTTTCCCCACTGTATATACAGTATCTTACAAAAGTGAGTACACCTGTCACATTTTTGAAAATATTTTATTATATCTTTTCATGTGACAACACTGAAGAAATTACACTTTGCTACAATATAAAGTAGTGAGTGTACAGCTTGTACAGTGTAAACAGTGTAAATTTGCTGTCCCCTCAAAATAACTCAAGACACAGCCATTAATGTCTAAACCGCTGGCAGCAAAAGTGAGTACACATCTAAATGAAAATGTCCAAATTGGACCCAAAGTGTCAATATTTTGTGTGCTCACCATTATTTTTCAGCACTGCCTTAACCCTCTTGGACATGGAGTTCACCAGAGCTTCACAGGTTGCCACTGAAGTCCTCTTCCACTCCTCCATGATGACATCATGGAGCTGGTGGATATTAGAGACCTTGCCCTCCTCCACCTTCAGTTTGAGGATGCCCCATAGATGGTCAATAGGGTTTAGGTCTGGAGACATGCTTGGCTAGTCCATCACCTTTACCCTCAGCTTCTTTAGCAAGGCAGTGGTCATCTTGGAGGTGTGATTGGGGTCGTTATCATGTTGAAATAATGCCCTGTGGCCCAGTCTCTGAAGGGAGGGGATCATGTTCTGCTTCAGCATGTCACAGTACATGTTGGCATTCATGGTTCCCTTAACGAATTACAGTTCCCCAGTGCCGGCAGCACATATTCAGCCCCAGACCATGACACTCCCACCACCATGCTTGACTGTGAGGTAATACTCACCTGGTTGCCACCACACACGCTTGACACCATCTGAACCAAATAAGTTCATCTTGGTCTCATCCAGTGGCAGGCCCCTCTATTAAGGGTAGACGGGAACCGCCCCCTCTATCACACCACCCCTATATGGTTAATTGTTAGATTCATGCATAGCATGAATCTATCCATGGCTGCTGCGGCCACCCCCTATTCCTGCGTCTGTCCTCTTTCAGGATGCCAGGCGCGTGAATTACAGCGGCAGGGTTTTTTTTAAGCACCTAATTAGAACCATAGGCTCTATTAGGCTTCAAAATAGGGTGAACTCGGAGCGCAGAGCATTGCGCTTGGAGCCCACACAGGTGTGTTAGAAAAGCAAATTAATATTCGCGTTTCTAACACTGAACCGCCTCTCCGCCAATCAGGAAGCACAGGTCTGATAATCATCACCTGATTGGCTGAAAGGGCGATCCTATTGGATGCCTAGCAGGAGGAAAGAAGAGATGCACAGCTGAAGCATGGAGGACACAGGAGCCACCGCCTGACCAACAGCTTGCCGCTGCCTGACCCGCTGTCCATCCCACAGCTTGCAGCCATCACTCGCTGCCTGACCCACCACCAAGATGGGGTAAGTGCTGGTCAGACAACAAGTGAGCGGGCGGGTGGGGGGGTGCTGGTTAAATGCTGCCGGGGGGGGTCACAGTGACTGCATTTGATGGGTGCAGTGGCTGCATTTGATGGCACAGTGGCTGCATTTGATGGGCACAGTGGCTGCGTTTGATAGCACAGTGGCTGCATTTGATGGCACAGTGGCTGCATTTGATGGACACAGTGGCTGCAATTGATGGCACAGTGGCTGCATTTGATGGGCACAGTGGCTGCATTTGATGGGCACAGTGGTTGCATTAGATGGGCACAGTGGCTGTATTTGATGGGACAGTGGCTGCATTTGATGGGCACAGTGGCTGCATTTGATGGCACAGTTGCTGCATTTGACAGCACAGTGGCTGCAATTGATGGGCACAGTGGCTTCATTTGATAGCCACTGTGCTGTATGTATTGTGTACTGTGTACACCACCAGAAAAGTAGGAGCAACTGCACTAGGGGTGCACGGTACTGTGTACCATGCACCAACAGAAGTGTAATAACAACTATGAGTGTACTGTATTGTGTACACCACCAGAAAAGTAGTAGCAACTGCACTATGGGTGCACAGTACTGTGTACACTGCCTGAAGTATATTAGAAAAAGTACACCAGGAATGGCCTGCAGTCAGGGCCAGATTAAGAGTATCATGGGCCTGGTGCTGAGAATTTCGGTGGGCCTTTTTATGGAAACAAAATGAAAATGCAAACAATTTTTCGCTAAAATGAATTAAATATACTCTCACCAGTAATACCAGCCGTGCAGCCTCTGAGCAGCAGCAATACCACCTGCTATGCGGTCTCTCACCAGCAGCAAGATAGGGAGACCACATTTCCAAACTGTCATTTAGGGACAACCCTCTTCCCAAAAAAAGATGAGGGTGGAGGATGTAGTCTCGGGGTTGGCAGGGAAATCGGCAGTGGAGGTGATTTGTCAGGCAAATGGCTGGTGTTAGTACTTAAAATCAATCATCCTGACACCATGCTTGATATGGTGTCAGGATGATCAAATTCCATTATTTCAGT
Organism: Lithobates clamitans; assembly: GCA_037952925.1. NCBI lineage: Eukaryota > Metazoa > Chordata > Amphibia > Anura > Ranidae > Lithobates > Lithobates clamitans. The sequence continues at coordinate 8,012,835 of JBBGZY010000292.1, read as the reverse complement.
TACTACATTGCAATATATAGTGAAATAGTTCAACTCACCATCATGCAGAATCAGTGGGAACCTGAGCTTGTCACTTGCCACCAGATGCAGCTTGTCACTTGCCACCCATAGCCTGCCACCAGATGTAGAGTATCACTTTCCACAGTTGCCTGCCGCTAGATGCAGCATGTCACTTGCCACCAGCAGCCTGCCACCAGATACAGTGTGCCACTTGCAACCAGATACAGTGTGCCACTTGCTACCCACAGCCTGCCACAGATACAGTGTGCCACTTGCTACCCACAGCCTGCCACAGATACAGTGTGCTACTTGCCACTAGCAGCCTACCACCAGATACAGCGTGCCACTTGCCACCAGCAGCCTGCCACCAGATACAATGTGCCACTTGCCACCAGATAGTGTGCCACTTGCCACTAGCAGCCAGCCACCAGATACAGTGGGCCACTTGACACCAGCAGCATGCCACCAGATACAGTGGGCCACTTGCCACCAGCAGCCTTTCACCAGATACAGTGCGCCACTTGCCAACCACAGCCTGCCACCAGATACAGTGTGCCACTTGCTACCGACAGCCTGTCACCAGATACATTGTGCCACTTGCCACCAGCAGCCTGCCACCAGATACAGTGTGTCACTTGCCACCAGCAGCCTGTCACCAGATACATTGTGCCACTTGCCACCTGATACAGTGTGCCGCCTGCCACCAGATACAGTGTTTCACATGCCACCACCAGCCTTTCACCACATACATTGTGCCACTTGCCACCAGATACAGTGTGCCACTTGCCACCAGCAGCCTGCCACCAGATACAGTGTGTCACTTGCTACCAGCAGCCTGCCACCAGATACAGTGTGTCACTTGCCACCAGCACCCTGCCACCAGATACAGTGTGCCACTTGCCACCAGCAGCTTGCCACCAGATACAGTGTCACTTGCCACCAGCAGCCTTCCACCAGATACAGTGTGCCACTTGCCACCAGCAGCCTGCCACCAGATAGTGTGCCACTTGCCACCAGCAGCCTGCCACCAGATACAGTTTGCCACTTTCCACTAGCAGCCTGCCACCAGATACAGTGTGCCACTTGTCACCTGCAGCCTGCCACCAGATACAGTGTGCCACTTGCCACCAGCAGCCTTTCATCAGATACAGTGTGTGACTTGCTACCAACAGCCTGCCACCAGATAGCGTGCCACTTGCCTCCAGATACAGTGTGCCACTTGCCACCAGATACGGTGTGCCACTTGCCACCAGCAGCCTTTCACCAGATACAGTGTGCCACTTGCTACCAGCAGCCTGCCACCAGATACAGTGTGCCACTTGCCACCAGATACAGTGTGTCACTTGCCACCAGCACCCTGCCACCAGATACAGTGTGCCACTTGCCACCAGCAGCTTGCCACCAGATACAGTGTCACTTGCCACCAGCAGCCTTCCACCAGATACAGTGTGCCACTTGCCACCAGCAGCCTGCCACCAGATAGTGTGCCACTTGCCACCAGCAGCCTGCCACCAGATACAGTTTGCCACTTTCCACTAGCAGCCTGCCACCAGATACAGTGTGCCACTTGTCACCTGCAGCCTGCCACCAGATACAGTGTGCCACTTGCCACCAGCAGCCTTTCATCAGATACAGTGTGTGACTTGCTACCAACAGCCTGCCACCAGATAGCGTGCCACTTGCCTCCAGATACAGTGTGCCACTTGCCACCAGATACGGTGTGCCACTTGCCACCAGCAGCCTTTCACCAGATACAGTGTGCCACTTGCTACCAGCAGCCTGCCACCAGATACAGTGTGCCACTTGCCACCAGATACAGTGTGCCACTTGCCACCAGCACCCTGCCACCAGATACAGTGTGCCACTTGTCACCAGCAGCCTTCCATCAGATACAGTGTGCCACTTGCCAACCACAGCCTGCCACCAGATACAGTGTGCCACTTGCCACCAGCAGCCTGCCACCAGATACAGTGTGCCACTTGCCACCAGCAGCCTGCCACCAGATACAGTGTGCCACTTGCCACCAGCAGCCTGCCACCAGATACAGTGTGCCACTTGCCACCAGCAGCCTGCCACCAGATACAGTGTGCCACTTGCCACTAGCAGCCTGCCACTAGATACAGTGTGCCACTTGTCACCTGCAGCCTGCCACCAGATACAGTGTGCCACCAGCAGCCTTTCACCAGATACAGTGTGCCACTTGCCACTGACAGCCTGTCACCAGATACAGCATGTCACTTGCCACCAGCAGCCTGCCACTAGCAGCGTGCCACCACATACAGTGTGCAACTTGCCATCAGATGCAATGTGCCACTTGCCACCAGCAGCCTGACCCCAGATACAGCATGTCACTTGCCACCAGCAGCCTGCCACTCCCTCCAGGACTCTTCCAGGATGGAAAGAAGGGACAGGGCCTGCATAGTCAAACAAATCCTTGGAGCCCCCACCCCTCCTCATCTGGGATGGTATGGTTGTGTGTAAATTGAATGCCAGCAGTATTGATCAGACCAAGTTCTACAGAGGGGGGTGTGTACAAGCCTTTGGGCTCACACTGGTGTGCTGCAGTTTGGGTGCACTGCTTGTGTATCTGCAGTTTTAGCTGCAGACCTATTGTTTTATATCAGGTTGCATATTTTTGCCGCATTTTCTGACAGTGCGCCAAAGATAAAATGCAGCACGCAGGAATTTTGGTGCGCTTTCAGAAAAAACATGCAACCTAATAGAAATCAATAGGACTGTCGGTAAAACGCAGGAAAACTGCGGATACACCAGCAAATGGGCCAAAACACAGCAAAGCAGTGTGAACCCACCTAAAAGCACAAAGAGCCAAATCTACATATTGGCTGCAGTTATAACGGCCATTGCTGAAGATAAAGGTAAAAGAGGGGGAGAGAAGGGAGATAAGAGTCCAGTCACTGAGCTCACACTTGGATGGGAAGCTTATCACTCAGATATGTGTTCAGTTCACCTTCTATCTGCCGGCTGCTCTGTTCACAATTTCCCAACCCACACGCTCCTTCACTGCACACAGAGAGAGAAGAGAGAGGGGAGGGGGAAGGCAGAGCCATTTGTGTAGGGGGGAACTGTGCACTGTGACACTAATAACCACAGTAAGCCAAGACAGAAGCAGCCAGACACCCCTACATTTACACACAGCTTCTCCTGTCCCATAGATGTTTATGGACATGAGAAATTGGGCTTATAATGCTGGCTGGGAGGGCCGATTTTAAGGCAGGGGCCTGGAGCTGCAGCTCCATCAGCCCCTATGTTAATCCGGCCCTGCCTGCAGTCAGATAAACCTAAACTGGATGCAGTGGATATATATATATATATATATATATATATATATATATATATATATATATACACACGAGACTGACTGGCTGTATATATATATATATATATATATATATATATATATATTAAATACACTGCAGCTAACTAAATAACCTGCCTGCCTGAAGTATATTAGAAAAAGTACGCCAGGAACGGCCTGCAGTCAGATATAGCTAAACTGTATGCAGTGGATATATATATATATATATATATATATATATATATATATATATATATATATATATATATATATATATATATATGAGACTGCCTGTGTATATTATAAATACACTGCAGCTAACTGAATACAGTTGTGCTCATAAGTTTACATACCCTGGCAGAATTTATGATTTCTTGGCCATTTTTTAGAGAATATGAATGATAACACAAAAACATTTCTTTCACTCATGGTTAGTGTTTGACTGAAGCCATTTATTATCAATCAACTGTGTTTACTCTTTTTCAATCATAAAGGAAATAGAAACTACTAAAATTACCCTGATCAAAAGTTTACATACCCTGGTGATTTCGGCCTGATAACATGCACACAAGTTGACACAAAGGGGTTTGAATGGCTATTAAAGGTAACCATCCTCACCTGTGATCTGTTTGCTTGTGATTAGTGTGTGTGTATAAAAGGTCAATGAGTTTCTGGACTCCTGACAGACCCTTGCATATGACATCCAGTGCTGCACTGACGTTTCTGGATTCTGAGTCAGGGGGAAAGCAAAAGGATTGTCAAAGGATCTGCGGGAAAAGGTAGTTGAACTGTAAAAACAGAAAAGGGATATAAAAAGATATCCAATGGAATTGAGAATGCTAATCAGCAGTGTTCAAACTCTAATTAAGAAATGGAAAATGAGGGGTTCTGTTGAAACCAAACCACGGTCAGGTAGACCAACTAAAATTTCAGCCACAACTGCCAGGAAAATTGTTCAGGATGCAAAGAAAAACCCACAAATAACTTTAGGTGAAAACATGTGGTGTGGCTGTTTCAAGATGCACAATAAGGTGGCACTTAAAGAAAAATGGGCTGCATGGTTGAGTCACCAGAAGAAAGCCATTACTGCACAAATGCCACAAAGTATCCCACTTACAATATGCCAAACAGCACAGAGACAAGCCTCAAATCTTCTGGCACAAAAACATTTGGAGTGATAAGACCAAAATTTAGTTTTTTGGCCACAACCATAAACACTACATTTGGAGAGGAGTCAACAAGGCCTATGATGAAAGGTACGGAGGTGGATCACAGATGTTTTTGGGATGTGTGAACTACAAAGGCACAGAAAATTTGGTCAAAATTGATGGCAAGATGAATGTAATATGTTATCAAAAAATACTGGAAGAACATTTGCATTCATCAGCCAGGAAGCTGCGCATGGGACGTACTTAGACATTCCAACATGACAATGATCCAAAACACAAGGCCAAGTCGACCAGTCAGCTACAGCAGAAAAAAGTGAAGGTTCTGGAGTGGCCATCTCAGTCTCCTGACCTCAATATCATTGAGCCACTCTGGGGAGATCTCAAATGTGCAGTTCATGCAAGACAGCCCAAGAATTTACAGGAACTAGAGGCTTTCTGCCAAGAGGAATGGACAGCTTTACCATTTGAGAAGATAAAGAGCCTCATCCACAAATACCACAAAAGACTTCAAGCTGTCATTGATGTTAAAGGGGGCAATATACGGTATTAAGAACTGGGGTATGTAAACTTTTGATTAGGGTCATTTGGGTAGTTTCTGTTGCCATTATGATTTAAAAAGAGTAAACACAGTTGATTGATAATAAATGGCTTCAGCCAAACACTAACCATGAATGAAAGAACAGTTTTTGTGTTATCATTCATATTCTCTGAAAAATGGCCAAGAAATCATAAATTCTGGCAGGGTGTGTAAACTTATGAGCACAACTGTATATATACGAGACTGTCTGTATATATATATATATATATTAAATACAGTGCAGCTAACTGAATAACCTGGCTGCCTGCTCAACCTAAATGACACTCTCTCTCCATCCACGCCAACAACACACTACACAGGGCCGACGTGCAGACAGCCTTATATAGTGTGGGGAGGGGACTTAGTTCCCCTGAGCCATGATTGGCAAAAGGCACCCTGCCTTTGGCCAATTATGGCTCTCTTAGCTGAGGGCGCTGGGATTGGCCAAAGCATGCAGGTCATGATGCATGCTCTGGCCAATCATCATACAGCAATGCACTGCGCTCCCGCAGTGCATTATGGGCCATTACGTGCCGCTCGAATTTGGCGCAAATGGCTCATAATGTTTGGTTTTGGACGAACGGGCGAACAGCCAATGTTCGAGTCTAACTCATGTTCGACCCAAACAGAAAGCTCATCTCTAGTAGCCACCCAGGGACAGGAAGTATGGCAGGATCCCCAGGGGAAAATCTAATCACTATAATCATTTTTGGTTTTTAAGTGTTAGTTCACTTTTGCAGAAAAAAAATTTGAAAAGATGAACTAACACCCTCCCTGTTGTGGGATTTTTCAAGTCAGTTACGGATACCTGACCTCTGTTTGTCAGTGATAGCCAATTCAAAAGATAATATGTAGCTACATAGAAACTGGACAGATTAAAGTATAATGAGTAAGCTGTTCTGTTCTTTAATATGGCAGTTCTCAGATTAAATATACAGATTGATACAGTATATGCCATGTAGGTTGCGTCAAGATATACAATTGACCAATTAAAGAGTAATATGACTACAACAAGCATTGAGTTAATTGCCTTGTGATCATGGTTCATCAACAAGTTATCATAAGATGATTTTTTCTTGTGGCTTGATGTGCCATTGTCCAGATGCCGATTTTCCAGGAACTTCGTTGCCACAGGTTCTCCAAACATAGATCATAAGTTTCAGTAAGTCATCAGAATTCTTTTTGCAATATGCCAAGAAAACGAACAAGCACAGATTCAATTCTTATATTGAAGGCATTTTGTCCCTAAACAGCCAACTTGCTTTGCCAACTCACTTCCCACTTCCTCAGTCTCTGCTGTACTTACCGTTGGGTTGGCCGAGCTGTTAGCACCACCGTAGCCCCCCAGCGGTCTGAGATTTGAAATCCCCGCTCTTTTCCCTCTTTTCCATGCATCTGGGATGGACCAAATTGATTCTGATTGGCCAACAGTGTCACTGAGAATCAACCTGGTCCATCCCAGAAGCTCTACACAGAGAAGAGAGGGAAGAACAGGAATTTTTAATCTCCGGACCGTTGGAGCAGTTGTGGGGGTGCTGACAGCTCGCAATCCTGAAAGTAAGTACAGTGGGGACAAAGAGGGTGGGGGGGTGCCTTATGTTAGTTCACTGTTATATTTTTTCTGTAAGGGTGAACTAACCTTTTAAGCAAAAGTCTGTGGTCTCTTCATGTTTTAATATATAACCGCAGGACTTATATTCTGATTCCTTTTTTTAGAGAATTTTGTATGGCTTAGATGAGACCAGACACTGCTTCTTCTGAAAGCAATGCAGAGCTTAGTGACATCTGCAGACTGTCTGCTGTAAAGTCTCATCCTATACACGTTATCATAGAGTGTCTAAGTAATGACCCTTTCTTAGTGCTCAGAGTACCAAGCCTCTCCTAAAGAATTAACACTAAATGTATCTGTGTCTCTATTTAATCTTTTAGAGTACACAGATCACAGTGTCAGCGCTGTCAACAATGCTTGTAAAGGCTACCTTAGTGAGGCCAGACATGTAGAATTAAACTGCTGTACCACAATGGTAAAAAAATGTCAGGGACAGGTTTTTAATGCAGTTAATTAAGCAAGTTATCTTGACATTGTCAAAAGCCTCGGGCGATATCAAGTTGTACCTAGAGGGTAGAGGAGATGTGCACTTCTAATGGAGTTATTTTAGTACAGCATATTGATGAAACATATTAGATGCCAATTAAAATTATATGTTTTACCTGCTTATGTTAACCTTTAGAAATAATTCAAAGGTAATTTTCAAATGCGGTATTTCATATGTCATGGTTAAAGGGACAATGTTTTTTTTTTTTTTGCACATGCCAGGCTTGGTCAATAGGTCCCTATATAGGTTACTGAAGAGTATTTTTACAATTTCAAAATTTGAAACAGTGTGAGAGAAAAGGCAACTCCAGTCAAAATGTCTTTCTCCAATTTGGGTGAAGCAAAGTAGAATTCCAGCTTAAACCTAACTAGCCATACAAATGCCCCCCTCCCCCCCTAACACCTATGCTGACAAACCTGTTCTAGAAAGATGTATATACTTACCTATTGTCAGCCATGTGACCCCCTGCGCTCCACAATGGCTGGTAATGCCTAGGATGCTCACAATATCCATCATTTGTCGTAACTCCCTCTTCTTCCCTGCAGCCACTGCTGGCTCACACATGGGAGCCGGATCATGTGACCAGACTGAAGCGGGCTGAAACCAGGTAAATGATTGCAGATAATGGAGGTGATTTACTAAAGGCAATTTAAGTTGCACTCTACAAGGGAAGTTTCGATAGAGCTGAATGTGGTGAGGGACACTTCGCTTTGCAAAGAATACCCAATCATGTGTTTAACTAAACTCTGGGGATAATTTCCTTGAGCAACGTCCCTTGCAAAGTGAACAGTCTGTTTTTCTTTTGTAAATCAACCTCAATGAGTGAGTCATCGAACATGCTATGACATTCTGGGGTTGACTTCCTAAAGGTAAATCCATTGTTCACTTTGCAAATGAAGTTGCACTTTGCAAGGGAATTAGCCCCAGAGTTTAGTGAATGAGGTAAAGCGCCACTGACTTATATGATTGAGTGTCATAGCTATAATGGCCATAAGGGTCTCTGGTCCAAAGTTTTGCTCTTTAAGTAATGTGCTAAATGATTTTTTACAGAAGTGGAGCAAAAAAGTCTGCAAACTTTTTGTAAAAGGAGGTGGGGAAGCTGTCCGGCCCTGGGCTCTTATTCGTTTTCATAGACTTAATGGTGTGTAAGACCTCTTCAGTTGAAATAGGTTGATCAATGGAGGAACAGTGACTTGTTGTCAGGAGAGGAAGGGTGCCGAGAGCCGGAAGCACATCAGCCTGTGAGGAGGAGAAAGTGTTTTTTCTCAGTGTATAGATGGGTGAGACAGACCTGAAACTTTCAGAGTACCTTTACAGGGTTACTTGTAAATATCTTTAGCCAATTTTAGACAAATGGGTTTCCTTTCTAGGTCTAGCTGACAGAGACGTAGTGCTAACAGAGTATCGGGCTTGTTAGCTTTCATAAAGTAAGTATGACGGGACCATCTGATAAGTTTCTCCGCTGCTTCAGGCAAGACTAAGTCAAGTTCTACCTTGGTCTTTTCTAGCTGGACTTTATTATGTGGTGTGGGGTGGGCCTGAAATGCTAGGAAGTGAGTTAGATAGGCTCTTTCTAGAGCCTGCTGATGAGCTATCTTATCACGTTTGAGTTGAGTTGCTAATTTAATGCAGGTGTAGCACTCTCTAGGTAGGTAGGTGCTAGAGGTAGGATTTTTGTGACATGTAAATTTAGGCAGGCCTGGCTGACAGTCAGGCCTGTTTGTTTTTTTTTCATTCTGGGCTAGGAGTTGCTCAGGGTAGCAGCTGGTGACTCACAGGCAGCATCACCGAGACCTCCCTCTTCTTTCCAGAAGATTCTGGTAAAACAGTAGGGGAGGAGAGGTGAAGCTGTCTGGGGTATGCTAAGGAGCCTTGACCGATCCCCAACTTGGATTGGCAGGCCTCCTTAAATGCCCAGGGAGAGCATGGAGACTGTCAGGGCCTTTGAGTGAGCTCCCCAGTCTGGGGGGGGTGACCATGGGTCTGGCTTGGGTGCAGTCGTGACCACCTTCAAGAACGCATGAAGAGGTTCTGGACCGGAGGCACAAGAGAGAGCAAAGAGAGGACATTGGGAGAGAGCACTGCTAAGAGACTCCAGGTAGGACAACTGGTCGCAGCCAAGAGGGCTGGTGAGTGAGGCACAGTTGGGAGGACTGGGGAGGCACACCTGAAAGAACTGGGAGCATGCAGTCTGAGATGGGTGCAGAACCAGAAGAGTGGACTGTGGTAAATGGGGCAGTGGAGAGAGGCAGCTGAATGTTAGAGAGGAAGTGATTTGCAGGAGGAGAAATTGAAAGCACATAGTTGTCCCAAGCAAGTTCTACCAATTCTACTGGGCATCCCATATTTACCTTACCCCATCCAAGTTCAATCCCCTTAATAAAACAACAACAATAAACAAAGCGTGTGGACTGTTCTATGTCTCTGAGTGTTTAACCACTTACCACCAGGCCTTTAGCAGATTGACGGCTGGGCGGTGGTTCAGTTATCCTGACTGGGCGTCATATGACGTCCAGCAGGATAACATGCCGCGATCGGTGGAGCGGAGGCTCTTTACCATGTGATCAGCCGTGTCCAATCACGGCTGATTACGATGTCAATAGGAAAAGCCATTGATCGGCTTTTCCTCACTCGCGTTTGACAGATGCAATTAGAGGAAAGATGATCGGTGGCTCTCCTGACGGGGGGGGGGTCTGCGCTGATTGTTTATCAGCGCAGCCCCCCTCGGATGCCCACACTAGACCACCAGGGAAGCCCTTAGGACCACCAGGGAAGGGGGCAAAATGTGGATGGCCAGGTATGTACCCCATGGCCATCCACATGTGCAAATTATGCCAGATTTGTGCCAATCAGTGCCCACAAATGGGCACGACTGGCACCATTATATATCAGTGATGCCCAGCAATGCCACCCATTAGTGTCATCAGTGCCATCAATCAGTGTCATCAGTGCCACCCATCAGTGTCCATTGATGCCACCTGTCAGTGCCCATCCATGCCCATCAGTGCCCACCTATCAGTGCCCATCCGTGCCACCTATCAGTGCCACCCATAAGTACCCATCAATGCCACCTACGAGTTCCCATCAATGCCGCTTATGAGTGCTCATTAGTGCCACCTATGAGTGCCCATCAGTGCCGCATACCAGTGCCACCTATTAGTGCCCATCATCAGTGCCCGTCAGTGCCACCTCATTGGTGCCACCTCATCGGTGCCCATCAGTGCCGCCTTATTAGTGCCCATCAGTGCAGCTATATCAGTGCCGGTCATTGAAGAAGAAAACGTACTTATTTACAAAAAAATTTAACAGAAACAGAGAAAAACTTGTTTTTTTCAACATTTTCAGTCTTTTTTTATTTGTTGCGCAAAAAATAAAAACCACGGAGGTGATCAAATACCACCAAAAGAAAGCTCTATTTGTGGGAACAAAATGATAAAAAATTAGTTTGGGTACAGTGTTGCATGACCGCGCAATTGTCATTCAAATTGCGACAGTGCTGAAAGCTGAAAATTGGCCTGGGCAGGAAGGTGTCTAAGTGCCTGGTATTGAAGTGGTTAAGAAGTGATGGCCAGGATAGGCAGGGTGACAGACAATCCAACATTTCAGCAGCCCTTTTGGGGGTACCGCTACACAGGTTCCCCTTATTGCAGGTTTGTGAGCCTCCCAGAGGGTCACTGACATATATAATTCAATCAAGTGCAAGAAAAAATGCAATCTTTTCTTATTTTTCTAGGGCTTGATTGGGTATTCTTTGCAAAGTGAACCACGTTCACATTGGCCATGTACCCAATCTTCCTGACAAAAGCCAACTACACTTCCAAGATGACTGTTTATTGAAGTCCCATATCAGAAGAAACACAAGTGTTAAGAGGTTACTCAGACCTTCTTTTTCAAGACCTCTGTCTGTCACATAGAAAAATGGTCTGTGCACCCTTGAAATGTTGATGTCTCTACTGATATGGGACTTCAGTAAACAGTCACCTTGGAAGAGCAATTGCCTTTTAACAGGAAGATTGGGTAGATGTCAATGCCTGAAGATATACACAAGCACATGCATGTGAGGAAGATCATATACACAGCAATGCCAGAAGATATGCATATGTGCATAGCACAGTTCATGCACCCATGCAAAGAATCAGAGCTGTGTTTATGTTGGCATGTGACTGAACATGCACATTTAACAGCTGCATTTTGGCACCCAGTGGCCTAGTTAAGGCATCACAGAAGTTTGGAGAGTCACTGAGTTGTCATCAGCGCCAGTGATACCTCACCAGTCCTGCTTCATATGTGCTTTGATCCAGTTTTCTCTCTGACTCCACCTGATCCTGAACTTATGTTATCGACCATAGCTTGTGGTCTGATCCTGTATTCTGTCTGCTGATTTGGTACTAGTTCTGCCTATCTGGTACTGACCTTGGCCTGGCTCCTGACCCTGCTTCTGCCTCCTGAATATGTACCCCTGCCACCCTGTTGCTGACTTCTGCTTGACTAGGGTTCTATCTCCCATTCCTGTGACAGCCTCCTGCACAACTCCAGTTCTGCATCCACAGTATCCCAGCATTACCCAGATTATCTTCTTCCCAGGACCTTCCAAAGGCACCTGTGACACTCCTTGCCCTGTTATGCTTTGTCAACAACTCCAGGAAAAAAAATGGGACAAGAGGTGTAAGGGAAGCTCTCTTGTCAGCATGGCCTCTATCAGGTACAGTACATGACAGCTTTTTTCTGTTTGGAGGATGTCACAGGTTAGCCAAGTACCCCCACCCTCCCATAGATGGGTTATATTGTATGAGGTTTGTGTGGTCTAGTTTGATGTATTACTAGTTTGTGTGGATTTTACAATGTCTGCTAGTTTTAATCTCCATTACATGCTTGATGTGACTAGTCATTTACCCATGAAAGATAAGTAGGTTTCTGCTTTCTTTTTAGGTCACAGAAAGTGACAAGAACAGTGCATTTCTTGCAAGATCGACGGGTATTTCCAGACTTGTTAAAAATGTTCTTCGATTAAAAAATAAAAATTAATGCAGCCATCGCATCTAAGGACTGAAAAGCTGTAATGAAATATGTTTTTTGTTTTTGGGTTAAGGTACTTTTTTTTATACTGTACTTGCATTTGACAGTTAGAGTAATAAACAGGGGCATACTGGCATCTACAGGCTAAAGGATTATTTTTGTGTATTATTTTCCAGCCTGCATGTGAATACTATTCCATAACTTAGAGAGTGCTGATTTGTAACCACGCTTTCTGGTTCTCAATCATTAGTGGGAACAAAAGCTGTCAGATAGGGAGGGCATATATTAACATTCCACATCATGCAGTGGTACGTTAATCTACAGATTGTGAGCAGAAAGTATTTAAATTCCTCTATTTCCCTTTGGTGTGAAATAGCTATACACATGCACAAGTCTTTCATCTTCTATTGCTCATTCTTGCATGCTTGCTCATTGCCCATTCATTACACAGGTCACAATGAAACAGTGTATATGAACAAGAGAAGAAAAAAATACTTCCTGGATAAATTTTTTGTACTTTTTTTTTTACTTTAAGTGGTCAGTTTTTTAGAAATTTCAGTAGCTGATTTCATCACTTCTTGAGTATGCAGATTCTTTATCTTTTAATCCTTTCCTATGTTCCAGTTTAAGCTGGAGCCATGACCACTGGCCAATGTTTCCTCTTTCAGGGTAGCGCCTTTCTCCTGCAACATCCTATGGAGCCATCCTTGCAATAATAGGCTTGATCTGTGTCTCCCTACAATGTATTCATCAATAAAAATTCACAATCCCATACCCAGAAAAGCAGCAGCGAGAGAGCAGAAGCCAGAAGCACTGAAAGTTGTAAACTGCATGTGCTGGGGTTAAAAATGTAACACATAGTTTACAGGAAAATGTTTATTTTATTGTGCTTAATGTGTTAAACTAAAAAATGCTGAGGGTTTATTGCTATTTTAAATGTGTACATTTTCCCTGTTTTATTCATTCCACTGCAGCATACTTTACTTGAAAAAGACAATTAAAATACATATATCTGAAAAATATCTTACATGATCCCCATGAGACTTTCAGGCTGGGTTCACACTAGTGCAAATAGGATGCGGGTTCCTCGCATCCAGTTCACAATAGCAGGAGATTGTGACCAGCTCTCTATGGAGCCAGTTCACATATCTCCGCTGTGGCTCCGGTGCAAATTTGCACCGGGTCCTGTGCATCTTTTGGTCCGTTTCAGGTCCCAATTCAGCCAAAAATTCGGGCTGAAATTGGACCTAAAACGCTGAATGGGGATGCACCGGACTCCTGCTGTGAGCCGCTGCGTGCTCTCATATGTGGACTCAGCCTTAAGGAAGATAAGATAATTGTATATATTCAATAAAAGGCTGGTGTCCCACATTTATTACAAAAGATCCGCAGAGACTCACCCCTTTTGAAACACTCTGCAGTCAAGTAAATCTCCAACCTCACCTATTATCTGCCACACACAACCTTCTTTTCACAGATAATCAAGCTAACCAGAATTTAGCCTGCCGAAAATGGGAAAAGGATCTTTCCATCTCACCCTCAGCAATGCAATGGGAACAATCATTTCCGAACATATATAAAGGGTCGAGAAATGTTACTACACAAGAAAATGGTTACAAAATCGCGTCTCGGTGGTATCGCACACCAACCCTTTTACATAAAATTAACCCTGCCGTATCTGCAATTTGCTGGAGATGCCATGCAGATGAAGGTACCTTATTGCACATTTGGTGGTCTTGCACCTCTATACAAACTTTTTGGACAGAGGTACACAGAACCACGTTTTAAGTCATCTCATACGACCTAGAATTCTCCCCAGCCCAATTCCTACTCCACTTCTCTCCCTTATCACACAGGACATACCACAAATCATTAGCGATGCACATGATAAACGCAGCGAAACAATGCATCCCCGTACACTGGAACTCGACAGATACCCCCACAATTCGAGAATGGTTTGCTAGAATCCGAAAAGTATCAGAAATGGAAGAATTAATTCACATTGCTTATGATAACCCTACCAAATTCAACAGAAAATTGAGCTGCTGGTTGCACTTCCAGACGATGCCTGAATATCTTAATCATCCCACTCCCCTTTTGACAAGCACCCCCAACTGTGCCTCCAAAACACACAAACAAAACTACGGAGGGAAGTCAGAGATGGCCCCGCACTTACTATCCCCCCCTCCCTTTTTTTTTCTCACCCCCTCCACTCCCCCTGTCCATCCCTATTCCACCCCCTTGATTATACCCCCTTCCACTTCTCTCCTACCCTCATCCCCTTCCCCTTTTGAGATACTTGGCTCAATTACCCACCTCCCATACACGCATGCCCACCCTGTTACACCCATTACCATCTACTACTTCAACCGAGCTTACACCTAGCACACAACAAACACCCTACTTTTACCACTCCTCCTCTTCCTTGAGGGGAAGATACCAGGTCTGAAAAGGATACCTAATAAACCCATCCTTTTCTTTACAACACAAATAGCTCCCGGTAACGCCTGTCCCTCTGGTCAACGCCCCGCTGGGAATTAGGTGCCTGGGACATACAAGCACAAATTGAAGCACGAAATGGGTCCAGGAACTTCATATTTAGCAATTTCAACCGAACTGTCTAAGTCTTTCAATTTTCGGTATATTGGTGCCGCATGTATTCTTATTGTACATCTGTCTATAGAGCTTTCTGTAAATGCTATTTTTTGCATATAAATAAAAGAAATTGTTGGGAAAAAAAGATCTGCAGAGTGTACAGTTATATAACATACAATAAAATATACTATATCAGCGGTAATAATAAACACAGCTAAAAAAAAGTGTATAAAACCCCATGGGTTTTATTTACTAAAGCTGGAGAGTGCAAAACCAGGCTCAATTCTGCATAGAAACCAATCAGCTTCTAACCTCAGCTTGTTCAATTAAGCTTTGTCAATAAAACCTGGAAGCTGATTGGTTTCTATGCAGAATTGAGCCTGATTTTGCACTTACTGGCTTTAGTAAATCAAGCCCCATATGCCCATAGTATATAAAATATTATTGTGGTATGCCTATCGTGGCTTGAATTTCAATAAAGACATCAAAACAAAAACCAACGCGTTTTAGAGAAACTTCAGTTTGTGTTTTATCCAATGGATTGGTGAGGATCCTGGTTGGCTCACACTCTCTGTTATGCACTAGGCAGCCCCAATGGATGTGCATTGGCCCCTGGGATACATCCTGTGTCCAGGATGGGCAGGCAGTGTGCTGCCAGCCCTATTCCAATAACTATCTGTACTCAGCTATTATTTATATATTGTTGTTGATCCAGTATGTAAGTATAGCATGGATTATGTAAAATGACAGTGAGTTGATATTATATTGTATTATTTTATATGACTGATATATTCAGTCATTTGATTGCATTCTAGACAATCCAAAATGCTTTGGGTTTTGTCCTGACGTCTTTATTAAAATTCAAGCCACGATAGGCATGATGGTGATGATAGCCAGGAGGGGACAGTTGCAGCATGTGGGGGTTAAAGAGGATAAAGCAGGTGGGGCGGAGGTGATATAACGCTTCCTTACAGCCTGTAAAATGCTCTCTAAAAAAAAGAAATCTGAATTTTGATTGCTTTTCATGAAGTAAAATGTGAACAAACCATATTTTTTTATTTGTTTAATTTATGTATGTATTTCCTTTACAATTTTCGGAATTCTTTGTTTTTTTACACTTGTAACAGCTCTATTAGGGAGCTTTGGGGAAAAAGCAGGACTAAACATGTTTACTGCTCTCACTCTCTATCTTGAACACAATCCTCTTCTCCTGTGCCCTGCAGCTGCTGCAGCAAGTGGAAGGGAGAGGAGAAGAGCAGGAAGTGTTGCGGGGGCACACGGGGAACTGGAGTGGGGGGTGGAAATTAGAATGGCGGGGAGAAGAGGACGTTGGGTGCAGACGCTGTGATTTGATTTTCCTGCAGTGCAGCGAGAGAGTAGAGGAGGAGAAGCCGGCTGCACATTATGGGGGTCAAAGCTGGATCAGAGCAGGGGGATTAGTAAAGCCCAAAGCCGGAACAAGTTCCGGCTCTAGGATATAGCCTCGATGTGCAGGATTTTGATGAAATCTTGGGATGGTCCTGCCCATTTTGGGACAGTTGGGAGAGATGCAGTACCCAGCAGGTAAAGATAAGTTACTGAGACGTAAGATGTGACTCATGGGACAAGGGCTTTAAACTCCCTTGTGTTCTCTCTGAAGCTGCAAATTACCACACAGATCTGAAGGTACAAATTGCTGCCTCCCTGTGTCTCCAGCCAGGCATGAGTAGTGTAAGCAATGCTGCTGCGAGGTGAATGGAGTCCCTCAGTAACTGTGCATGATGACAGCACTGCAGCTCAGTTCAGGAGAGACGAGAAGAGGACCAGAGGTCACTAGGGTGTGTGAGCGGCAGGGAAGCATGGAGCCAATGTTGGATCTACTGCTGCAGGGCTTGGGCTTGTATACTGTGCAGCCCGGGAGAGAGAATAGGAGAGGTGCAGGGAGGGGCAGTGGAGAGGCAAACGGAGTCCAGGGAAGTGACCGCGGTCTGAGTGCAGGTGGATCAGCAGGGTTTACTCACAGCTCCTGGGTGCCCTCCATTAACCTGGTTTAACTGGCAGCACAGAACACTGTACATGCAATCCAGAGTCCCCTTACCTGGCTGCAGACTGTTGAAGGCAGAAAACCAGAGTCGGGGTGGCGGTGCTGGAAATTCCTTGCATGTTCTTCCTAGTCTCTGTGCCTGCAAAGCACATCATCGGTTGCTAGGATGCTGGCAGTCCTAGTAACCAATAAAAGAAAGAAAAATGGAAGGGGGGAGAGGGGGAGAGAGCGAGAGAGGCGGACAGTGCAGTAAAAGCATTTATTGCATCCAGTGAAAATACCCCCACCGAGTGGACCCAGTTAAATACAAAATATAAGGAGGCGCTAGTAAAATCAACAACATTTAAATATAAAAAAAATTGGATATTGTGAAGTACTGAGCCACAGCATGACAAAAGAAATAAAATACACTCAGTGATAGATCCTTTGGTGAAAAAAATGTGCAAATAAATACGTGCTAAAAAGGAAATAAACTCCCAAAACAAAATTAATTATCCAGATCCAGAGTTGATTGAAATGGTGATCTTAATTGCAATACTTATGTAGGTATAATAGTGACCAGTCCTTCACCACACCAATGATATAAACCCAACGTGAGCAGATAGATGGGCTGCTTACCAGATGTATTTGACTTCTTTAATTAAAAAGAAAGTCAGATATCGCTTTGGCAGATTAATGCCTGCTCGCATATAGAGAAGCTGGGAGATGCACAAGAAACCTCTTCCTCAGAGTTTAAGGGCAGGATATGCAAAATAATCAAAGAACATCCATAGCATAATACCATTTATTAAAATAATGAGATAAAAAGAATAGCCAAATGGCTCCTTACATTAAAAAGTGGCAAACCCGGCACTGGGGCTGCTGGCTTTTCACATGTGAAGGAGCTGGATCCGTTCCGCATCCACCTCCGTATCCACCTTCCGCATCCACTGGATCCAGCTCCTTCACATGTGAAAAGCCAGCAGCCCCAGTGCCGGGTTTGCCACTTTTTAATGTTAGTGTATTTATCTATGCAAGAGTGTATATCACTTTTTTAGGGGAGCAGCTTTTTTGTATTTTTTTGTATTATTTAATTATTGGTGCAGAGTTTATACATTTTTCTTTTGAGTGGACCCAGTTGCCTGAACTTATTCCTGGACTCCAACCCAGATCCACGGGACACCAGGACAGCCTTGAAATCTTGGGACAGTCCCACGGAATCTAGGACAGTTGCGAGGTATGCAGTATGTATGTCCTAAAAGTGCAGCGCTAAAAAAAATTACCATGTGCAAAACACCATATATGACATAGTGCAAAACCTTTAAAGTGAACAGAAAATTCAATCAAAATATTATTCATTCCAAAAATGTCGTTATGCAAAAGTGCAAAATACATTATATTCATAAAGTGCAAAGTTCATGCATGCCAGTGTCCCACACTGGATAGATCGATCCTGACAGTGAAGTGCTCAGACATTCACCATTGTGACACCTTCACCATAAGTCAGATGGGGGCTTACCAGTTCACCAGTGATCTTCCTTACTCAGGAAGCTCATTCAGCGCTTATTGGGATCTCTGATCCCCAGATGGAAATCCATAAATGTTCCCCCGCCAGCCTCACTGTGTTCCCCTTATTGTGACAAGATGATCCAACTCACCGTTTCAGGTGGAATGGATAGATGAATCCCCAGAGGTAAAATCGGTAAAAAACAGGGAGACTCCTCATGGTTAGGGATGAGCCGAACACCCCCCTGTTCGGTTCGCAGCAGAACATGCGAACAGGAAAAAAGTTTGTTTGAACACGCGAACACCGTTAAAGTCTATGGGACACGAACATGAATAATCAAAAGTGCTAATTTTAAAGGCTTATATGCAAGTTATTGTCATAAAAAGTGTTTGGGGACCTGGGTCCTGCCCCAGGGGACATGGATCAATGCAAAAAAAAGTTTTAAAAACGGACGTTTTTTCAGGAGCAGTGATTTTAATAATGCTTAAAGTGAAACAATAAAAGTGTAATATCCCTTTAAATTTCATAGCTGGGGGGTGTCTATAGTATGCCTGTAAAGGGGTGCATGTTTCCCGTATTTAGAACAGTCTGACAGCAAAATGACATTTAAAAGGAAAAAAGTCATTTAAAACTACTCGCGGCTATTCCATTGCCGGTCTGACAATACACATAGAAGTTCATTGATAAAAACGGCATGGGAATTCCCCACAGGGGAACCCCGAACCAAAAAAAAAAAAAATGACGTAAGGGTCCCCCTAAATTCCATACCAGGCCCTTCAGGTCTGGTATGGATATTAAAGGGAACCCCGGCCAAAAAAAAAAATGACGTGGGGGTCCCCCTAAATTCCATACCAGACCCTTCAGGTCTGTTATGGATTTTGAGGGGAACCCCGTGCCAAAATTAAAAAAACAAAAACCGCGTGGGGTCCCCCCAAAAATCCATACCAGACCCTTATCCGAGCATGCAACCTGGCAGGCCGCAGGAAAAGAGGGGGGGCGAGAGAGCGCCCCCCCTCCTGAACCGTACCAGGCCACATGCCCTCAACATTGGGAGGGTGCTTTGGGGTAGCCCCCCAAAGCACCTTGTCCCCATGTTGATGAGGACAAGGGCCTCATCCCCACAACCCTGGCCGGTGGTTGTGGGGGTCTGCGGGCGGAGGACTTATCGGAATCTGGAAGCCCCCTTTAACAAGGGGACCCCCAGATCCCGTCCCCCCCTGTGTGAAATGGTAAGGGAGTACAAAAGTAGCCAGTGCTATCCTTCAAACAGTCATTAATTCAAAAAGCATCTGTGCAGCAGCGTGTGTGCATCGTCCCTGCGATCGTTTCGTTATATGTAACGTCATCAGGATGTTTTGCTTACATTAAGGGACAGGTTGTTTGTACTACACCATTTAACCAGTTGTGCCACTTCCTCTCTGTAGAGTGATTCATCATTGTTGCTGATGAGACCTACCATAGTCGTGTCATCCACAAACTTGATGATATGTTTGGAGCTGAACTTGGCAGTACAGTCGTGGGTCAGCAGTGTGAAGAGCAGCGGGCTGAGCACACATCCCTGTGAGGCACCTGTGCTCAGTGCGGTAGTACTCGAGGTGCTGCAGCCAACACGGACTGACTGAGGTCTTCCGGTTGAAAAGTCCAGGATCAAATTACAGAGGGGCAGGTTGAGGCCCAACAAATTCAATTTTTAGGACATACATGTTTGATTAACCTGGTATTTAGGTTTTAGTGCACAGCTGCTGTATTTACTTTTGATAACACACTAGCGTGGATTTGTTCTATATGCAGTATGTGTGTGCTGCTTTAGCCATATCTGTAAAGATGAGAGGGCGGGGGCGTTTTCTTGCATTCTTGATTATTATCCCTCTATTTCTTGGCTAATTGAAGACCATTGCACACTATTGTGTTTACAGTGGGTTTTATAAAGCGTTAAGTGTTTCTGTAGCATTGCCAATAAATGTGAACAACTGGCAAACAAAAATATGTCACACTGTCACAAAAGTTTGTGTTGGTCTCACAAACAGATGCAGTGTGACATCTTAAAAGTACTTATATCATTGTACTGCCTGTTGTGGCTACTAGAAAAACAAAAATGTCGACAAACTGTTCAGTCATCTCTATAATGGTTCAGACCCATGTCCTAACAAGCCAGACTCAATGTTACATCTTTGTTTTTGTAACTCAGCCTTCTTTATCAATGATTTATTCAATACAGCTGAGACTTATGGTTAGTTCATGGAAAGTCACACACAAGAAACTTCCTAGTTTTTTGTAAATTGCATTAATGCAGTACAAATAGCTTTTCCTATATTTGCTGGACACCTTGGGGGTTATTTACGAAAGGCAAATCCACTTTGCACTACAAGTGCAAACTACAAGTTCAAAGTGCACTTGAAATTTCACTGAAAGTGCACTTGGAAGTGCAGTTGCTATAAATCTGAGGGGTAGATCTGAAATAAGGGGAAGCTCTGCTGATTTTTTCATCCAATCATGTGCAAGCTAAAATGCTTTTTTATTTTCCTTGCATGTCCCCCTTAGATCTACAGCGACTGCACTTCCAAGTGCACTTTCAGTGCAGTTTCAAGTGCACTTTGCACTTGTAGTGCAAAGTGGATTTGCCTTTTGTAAATGTAGAATGGGGAAGACAAATAATAAGAGACGATTTGGATGCTGCACACCCTGAGTGATATCTAAAAAAATCTTTCCCTTTGCTGGCCTACTTCTCTTCTTCTTTCGAATAAACAAATTCACCACTCACTTTTCATGCTTGTTGGCGCTAGCACAACATCACTGATGCATCTCTCATCTCACACATTTTTCCATTCATTCACTTTCTCACGTTTTGGTTTGTTTTTCTCGTTTTTTGTTGCATTTTTTGGCCTTGTTTTGTCCCTGCTCACTGTATTCACATGATTTTCACACTTTTCCCAATTCTTGGGCTTCCTTCCTACTTACACTTCCATTCCCCTACTTGCACCCTTTCACACATCGCTGTTTTTTCACCTCTCATCATTCCCTCAGTTTTTCAACATCCTTCTTTGGGGCTCCTTCTTTCTGGCCCCTTTCTTCCCCTTCCCCATTCTTCCTTCCCTCCCTCCACCCTTCCCTTTTTCCTTCTTTCTGACACTCTTCCCTGCCCCCCTCCCCCCCTTTTTTTCCCCTCCTTTCCGTCCCTCCCACATATCCCTCAGGTGTCTGGGTCCCTGCTTTCCTTCCTCGTTCTATTCCCCCTATTTCTTTATTTCTGATTCCATACTCTTATTCTTGTTCAATTTTATCATGCTATTCTTTACATTCCAGTCCCACAATACAACATACAACATACAACATACATACCACTACCCATTTATTACTCAGTCTTTGACATACTGATATTTATATCTATTCGCAGCTACTACTTTCATTTTTACCTTCATACGAATATGTGAATATTTACATGCTGTTGGCCTTAGAAATACAGATAACAGTTAAAAAAATGTAAAACAGACTTATTACTCCCAGCACTCAACGATTGGAATAACATATATATTTCTATCCGTGCTAAATATAATGCACTGATAGCACTGTTACTCTATGCTTCGACTACAGGTGCTGCTCGCTCGCCCTCACGCCCCTCCCTGGCTTTGGGATTTTATACACTTTTGTGGCTCCTCGTAAGACACGCATTCGTTTGGCTCCCTCTGTTGGTGTACCGGCCGGCCAGGGACCCCTGCCGGGACTGAGTGGGGGAGACCTTGGAGAATTTTAGGCTCAGGAGAAATCATTTAACACGATGTGATTGGTAACTATACCGATAAATGTATACCTATTATATTTTATTTTATTATCATATCCATGAATCTCAAAAAAAAGCAAATTTCTCTACAGCGCCCGAATCCTCTGAAGAAGACCAGGTGGGATCGAAACGCGTCAGACTTAATATCCTATTTTAGCGCTTGAACATTGTATATTATTGTGCTTAGTTTCACTTGTGTTATCTCCTGTACCACAGCTCCTATTTATACTACCATTGTCACTCTTTGAGATTATGCTATTAATAAAGTCCATCAATTTTTAAACCACATGTTATCATCTTTTTACCCTTCTGCTGCCTAGAAAACCCCACATGGGGGATATTTCCCTTTTTTTTGCCTTTGTTTGAAAGTGTTTGAAATAATACTTAAAGGGATCTGTGTATAAAAAAATTCTCTTTGTGAATGTGTCAATAATTTGCAGGTATAAAGAATCTTCACTGTAATTTGCTTACTGCACTATATTTTCAAAAGTTTTGGGATGCCTGCCTTTACACGCACATGAACTTTTAAATTTTTTTTAACTTCTTAATTTTTAATTTTTTTCAATATCAATAAACAGAGAAAGCATACAACATCATAGAATATTATATAATATTATGTAGTGCAAAGAACGAAAAAAAAGAAGAACCATAATTGTTATTGTTAAACCTTTCCTCTCCCTCCCACTCAACCTACTCCCACCCTCCCCCCCACACACCACCCAGTCATTAGTTGTGCGTGTACTTCAATAACTATAAAACCAAAGAAGAAGGGAAAAGCCAACTCCCTAAGCAAGAGAGGTTTAAAAGAGAGAAGCATCTAGGGTCATGCAAGGAAGAGAGAGCCAAGATGAGGAGCAGGGAACATAAAAAAATCTCTCACCATCCCCTATAGGGGACACCTAATCTTGTCCATCCAGGGCCTCCACATTTTTTCAAACTTACTGTAATTGCCCTGTCTGATACATATCGCACTCTTGCTCCATACCATTGAATTAATGGTCTCAACCCAGTTCTCCACAGTCGGGGGAGTTTGTGCCTGCCATTTCTGTGCTATTAATTTTCTCACTTGAAACAGGCATCTCAACACAACTTAGATGGCACCGGTCGGGACTCTACCTTCCTCCAAGCTACCTAATAGGCAAGTCTTGACCTCCGGTTGTAGTGTGGTCCCAAAAATTGTATTTATCCTAGCTACTATCTCCGCCCAATATCTAAATAGCTTGGGACACTTCCACATCATATGGATCAGCTCTCCTGACGCCTTACATTTCGGGCACTCATCGTTTTGTCTCCTTCCGAATTTAAACATTTTTTGGAGGGTATTATAGGCTCTATGAATTAGGAACAAAACTTACCTATATTATACTCTCTGCCTGAAAAGTCCAAGGGGGTTATTTTGTCTGCAGTCAGTGCATATTCTTCTTCATGTTTAATCAGGATGTTGGCAGCCATATACACCCTCTCCCTATCATCATTCCTACCAGGATTGCAAAGGTCACACTTGTGACTGGGCCCTGGCATTTTGCCACTGTGGGGGGCCCCAAGAGCCTGGACTCCAGGGCTGCAGTTGCAGTTGCAAGCAGAGAGTGTCTGTTACACTCTCTGCTACACAGCCCAGAGCCAGCAATGACCGGGGCCCCTCTCCCGCCTTGCATGAATGGGAGAGGAGAGAGAGAGCTGGAACTGCTCCCCCCTCCCCTCTCTTCCTGTGTGTGCCTATGGCCCGCCAATATTCTATTCCCTGGCAGTGCTCTGCTCAGAAACGGGATGAGTGGACAGAAAAGCCGAGCGGCTGCAATTACATTGTGAAGGATATTCAGACTGCATGAGCCTCCTTCCTTTCTGGGGTGAGAGAGCTCACCATCCATGATGACTGAGGTGTCTGCCCTCCCTCCCTTTGCTCTCCTGTCTCTGAGTACAATAATGTAAGCGGGACTCAGATGTAAGGGGAGCTCTGTGTACTCTGAGTTAAGGGGGTGCTTTGGTGAACAGAGACCCCCTTACATCAGAGTTCCCCTTACATTCCCCCTTGCATCAGAGCCCGCCTTAAATCAGGGTTCCAAGAGCACCCTTTACATCAGAGTTCCCCTTTACGTTGGAGTCAACAGAGCTCTGCCTTACAGAGAACTTCTGCAGACTCTAAAATGCGGCTCTGCGGATATTGATGTAAGGGGGACTTTGCAGACTCTGATATAAGGCGGGGGCTTTGGTGAGTGGAAACCCCTTTACATTAGAGTTCCCCATTACACTAGAGGCCACAGCATTTTCCCTTGCATCAGCACCCCCCCCTTATATCAGGGTTCCCAGAGCACCCCTTACATCAGAGTTTCTTACATTAGAGTCCACAGAACTCCCTCCTACATTGAAATTCTGTGGAATCTGGTGTAAGGGGGTCTCTGAGGACTCTGATGTAAGGGCGTCTCTGAGGACTCTAATGTAAGAGGGGCTTGCTGGACTGTAGGGGGGGACTCTGGGAACCCTGATTAAAAGAGAATGCTAGAAACTATGATGTATGTGGGTTACCAGAGACCCCATTATATCAGAGTTACCCTTTACACCAGAGTCTGCAGTGTTCTCCCTTACATCAAAGTCCCCTCCTTACATCAGAGTTCTGTCTTCCTCCTTAAATCGGAGGCCCCAGCGTTCTCATTTATATCAAAGCATTCAGAGCCCCCCTTACAGTGTAAAGGAACTCTGCGAGTTCAGATATAAAGGGGAACTCTGCGAGTTCAGATGTAGAGGGGGAATTCTATGGACTCTGATGTAAGGGGGGTGCTTGTGAATAAATCCATAAGATTAGAAATGTTATGTAATCACAAAATATATGTATAGTGTATACTACAAAACAAAAATTGCTGTGCGCTGTTAAAGTGTTCGAGTTTTGCTTGAAGAAAAGGTGGCAACCCTACCCAAGATGGCAGGAAATGGGCTAGCTGTAGAACATGTGAAATGATCTCACTGCAGGACCATATCAAAAGACCCTGCGACAGGAGAAAAGGGTCCCTGAGATCAGTGGGAAGAGGCCCGGGCTCAGAAAGAAGGATCCCGAGACCAGAGGTCAGGGGGGCCCTTCATGGTTTCTTGCACCAGGGCCCTGAAGGTTCTGGTTATGTGTGTCTCTCTCTCACATACATACATACATACATGCATACATACATATATAAATTACTCCCAATTCAGCAGGAGCATGGTCTCCTTACAAGCAGCTTTGCTCTCATCCACTCTGCTGCAGTCAATGCCTTCTGCTGGTTGATTGACCATTTAGCAGCTGAGACTGGGATCTGCTGTATTGGTAACTACCAGTTTTATTGGACAGCTTGGCCTGTGACAGGAAATGGAAAAAGATCAACTGGCAGGATCAACAGGCAATAAAACCTGTTTCAAACTATATTGTATTGTAAATGTCATTGTTTTATTTTGCCCATTGTTTCACTATAATATTACACATTTGTTCTGTTATTCACACCTTCAAAGCTTCTCTGGTATTCACTCCACATATTGAACAAAGTACAATTTACTGTTATTTATAAAACTGTTTTATATCACAATTCACTTCTTGTAGCTGAAAAAGCATCACAGTGTACTTTACAACATCTGCATATTTTACCACCACATGAAAGAATCTTTTACAAGAAAGTTGTGTAGGGGAACAGAAAAATGTCTGTAATAACTAGAGGGGAAAAGTTCCAAAAAGTCTATGCTTTGGGTCTTGCAAACCCACATCTTTCTCCTACTGATCTAAATACTAGTATGCATGAAGCAATGGTAGATTTAAAAAAAAAATGGAAACTCTGGAAGGATAAAAAAAGTGAAAGTACTGCAGAATTGATACATCATTAAATGTATTTTTAAATAGTGTAAGTGTAGTGGAGTGCCCATTTACTCACTATCCTGAGATGCAGACAGAGGCCTCTTTAACTCAATTTTTAACAACTTCTTGGGGTCCTGGACATGCCCCGACAGTGTAACTTCCCTCTGTCAGCAGCTTAAAGAGATCACACCTGATGAGGCTAAGGTAGCTGGGCACGTGATTTGCACCCAGATGAGCAGCCCTCCACTGTCAGAGCCAGCATGCAGGCAGCTGGGCGGGCACCCAATAGTACGCATCTCCTTCGGAAGACCAACTACTATAGCGAGGCCCTCCTTGATTACTACGAGATTGCTCCAGTTCCAGGGGGGTGACCCTTTGTCTTTGAATCCCTCCAGCTGTTTGTCTGTGTTTCCAGAGCTACCCTGGACTTCACAGCAAAGAATGCTGTTTATAAGGACAATCACAAGTGGTCAAGTTCTGAACTGTTTTCATGTAACAATGATTTTTTTAGATTGATTCATTGTTGCTGTAGAGTTTTACAGAGACTATGCTACAGAGCCACGTGTTATCCTGATTAAACCACAGAAATGCTGCTGCAGGGAGTCCATGTTTGTGCAGCTTTCATAATCTGTTTTATATTATTGAATGAATGAATGAACGAAGGATTTGTATAGCGCTGCAAATGCGAACTGAATCGCCTCAAGGCAGTTATTCTGCAGTGTATGCATGTTCTTAGCCATTCTGAACTTGTTTTTTCATTATTAATTCAATTTTGCAACTGTTTAGTAAACTAACGCTACTGTCTGTATGATTATTTGGCTGACTACCTTTTCTGTTAAATAAGTACCAGCCACTTGCAGTCCCTGTACAGCAGGGCTGGAGTATGAGAGGAAGAGGCAGAACAAGGAGCCAATCAGTTCATGGGCTAAAAAAAAAAAATTCTGATGAAGAATGAATGATGGATGAAGGGATGAGCTCATCAGTGGGCTGCTTCTCCTTTCACTTTCCAATCACAGGGTGGGGCAGATCCAGGATAAACTGGGCTCAGAGGAAATGGAATAAATGATGATAGCCCATCACACTGAGGGCATCTAATGTCAGGAAGAAAGTATCTTGGGAGTAGGAGACTGAATTGACAAGGTTGGCACCTGGAAGGTGTTAATAGCAGAACTTGCAGCAGGAAATTCAGGGTTGAGAAGTCAGACAGGACATTAGGCCTGGAGCAGAAGTAATGCACGCTGGACCAGCCAAGGTTAAAGGGGCACTCTGCATGTACTACAAGTTCTGGATGTGTGGCTTGTCAAAGTGCTCAGCAGGCTTTAGGCAGGAACATGCTGCGATGACTGGAGATGGTATGTAAGACAGCCAAAGCAGGCACTCAGAAGAAGTATGAAGACAAAACGGAGACAAGAGCAAGGTCACAGAGGAAGCCAAGATCAGTAACAGGCGGGCAATGAGGTACAAAAGCATAGGATGCATGTTCAGGAACAAAGCCGAGGTCAGGAATGGGTGGGCAGAAGGACAAACAGAATCTAGGATCAGGTCTGTAACAACCCCTTCAACCTCTGCAGCAATGCTGGCTGCACTCATACGTCTATTTTCTAAAGACAACCTCTGTGTCAGGTCACCTTGAGGCTAGGTGACAGATGCACACCGTTGGGATCAGGAGTGCACCGCAAGGCAGTGGACCCTACGGCTGACTGCTGCGGATGGGAGTCCAGGTATAAGGAAGGCAGGGTCGCTGGAACACCAACACGCATCCCACCGGGGTTAGAGCGTATGATCCCCTGGGGCGCGGAGTCTAAGAGCCAGCAGGTTTTCACCAGAGCCTCTGATGGTGAGGATGGACTGGGCTGCAACTGGCTCCAGGTCGCGACCCCCAGGGTCTCCCAGCTCACACCCACAGTAGGCAACAGAAAGATAAGGATAGTAAGGAATAAGCCAAGGTCAGGGCCACAAGCAGACAAGGACAACAGAATACACGCCAAGGTTCAGGGTCACAGGCAAACAGGGATAGTCTGGGACACGCCAAAAGGTCAGGGTCACGAGCAGATAGGAATAGTATAGAACACGCCAAGGTCGGTAACAGAAATAAATGTAGAGCACATGGCAGGCAGGAACAGAAAGCCAAACACACAAAGGTTGATCAGCAGGGCTGACCTGCAGTGCAGAGGTTAATATAGAGTTCTCTGATAGGACCTGGGGTGGAGCCATTCTAGAGGAGAGTTAATAAAAGCAGTCAGGTGAGAGAGTATTTTTGCGGATGAGGAGTTGTCACAATTTACGAGCCAGGCGCTTTGCTGGCTACGTTTTATTGATGACATATTTATTATCTGGCTAGGGTCCGTAGAAAGTCTCAATGTATTCATTGAGATTCTTAACCGCAATTTCTACAATCTCAAATTTACAGTTCTCAGCAATCAATCCCAGATCACCTTTTTGGACCTTACGATCCGCAAGGATGGTAATGGAAACCTGACTTCTACACTATTTCGTAAAGAGACATCAGGCAACACTCTCCTACATGCTGCTAGTGCACATCCACAGACACTGATTCGTAGCATACCGTATGCACAATATCTAAGACTTCGTAGGAATTGCACGCTGACGGAGGAATTTATATGTCAAGCCAAATCATTGCGGGACCGACTAAAGGCAAGAGGTTATAGCAAATCTCTCCTTCGTCGGGCATATAATAAGGCGCTGCGCCATTCGCGCAGCTCCTTACTATATCAGAACAAGCCCCCCAAATCTAGTCAAGTTACAAGATTCATTACCAGATTTTCCCAACATCATACTGAGATACGCGACATTTTGACCAAACATTGGTCGCTAATATATAGTGATCCCATTCTGGCCAAATATGTGACTCCAACTCCGGCTATCACATTTCGAAGGGCTAAATCCCTACGGGACAAACTCACGTCAAGTCATTATATAGATAACCCCCCACCCCAACACCACTCCAAGGGGATTACAAGATGTGGCAGATGTTCTTTCTGCCCCTGGGTTCGTACAGGTACCTCTTTTACACTGCCTAATGGGGAAACCTTCATTCCAAATTTTCACGCAGACTGTGAAACGAGAGGTGTGGTCTATCTAATGACCTGCAGTTGTCAAGCATTCTATGTGGGCAAAACCATTAGACAATTCCGCTCTCGAATAAAAGATCACATCTATTATTCTGGAGGGGGTAAAATGGTCACATCAGTCAGCAGACATCTGGACCTATACCATAAATTTGACACCTCAGTGGTGACCTTTATGGTTTTGGCAGTTATTCCAAAAAGTCCTAGAGGCGGTGATTGGGACAATCTGATACTTAGAAAAGAGACACTTTGGATAGAACGGCTAGATGCCATACGGGCCCCAGGTATCAATGAGGCCCAATCATATAAACCTTTTCTTTAAACATATAGACCAAATGTCAGAGTAGCAGTATGCTTGAGAACATCTCACACATATAATCAAATCAAATCATCCTCCTCTTTCCTCTCCCTTTCTTCTTCTTCTGTTCTGTCTTCTTTGCTGTGCCACAACCGTAGGTCGTTCTGTATTTCTAGGCTATACGAATTTCGTTAGCTGAAATTCTACATATATATTGAATGTATTCTGAGGCTCCACAGCTTGGAGCATTATCCATAATGGAGACTATTGTTGTCTAATTTAATTGATTTACTGTATATATAATTACATCTCATACACATGTTTACTTTGTGGTTCCCTTGCTGGCTGCCTTGGTGTGGTTTGGGATGGGCGCCATCTGGTGGCGAATCTTGGTTACCATGCGGCCGCCCAGCGCCAC
Source organism: Lithobates clamitans (assembly GCA_037952925.1). NCBI lineage: Eukaryota > Metazoa > Chordata > Amphibia > Anura > Ranidae > Lithobates > Lithobates clamitans. Next base: position 7,983,163 of record JBBGZY010000292.1, on the reverse strand, counting down.
TGCACCATATCCCTCGGTGCTGTGGCGCTGTCAATGACAAGCTTTGGGTTCATCCCTTCCCAGCTGGTCATTGCTGCTCCATATGGCGTGTGGCCCCCGTACGTGGGGGGAGTGTCGTCGATGTGTTGACGGCGCTCCTCACTGAGGGACGCGCATGCGCAATTGGAGCTTTCGGCCGGTCCGGATGACGTCACATCGGCGGTGCCGATTGGTTGACTACGGACGGGGCGGGCATTCAAAATGCACGGCGTTTGTTACAGAGCCATACCCGCTCCAGCCCACGATGGACACCACACGCTGAAACTCTTCTCCCCCTACACACCAGGTACTTTTCTGCTGATTATTGCTACTGGGACATGGATCACTAAATACTGCTGTTGAGGGCTGGCTTTCATGTCTCTCTCTTCCACCTTTCTCCCTCCCCCCTGTTATTTTTGGTATTTTAGGAGGATATCACTACCGTAGTTATGGCATTTTTATATCCACTGACTACATGAAGCTTGGTCCCTCTACCCCTATCTTCTTGATTATTATCTAGATTTTCCAATTAATGAAACTGCTGGTGAGTTAGCAGTCTGTTTTTAAATTTTAACTACCTCCTGACTCTATACTACCCATTACTCCAATGACTTATGTATTTTCATGCAGGTTCTGATATATAGATGGTCCCTAGATCTACTTTGGAGTTGCTTTGTGTGGTGTAATTGTGCATCGTGAGCTTTGTTACCTATCATTGCGGGTTATCATATGATTTGTTCATATCTATTTTTAGTAAGTAATTTGGCTCCTATCCCCCTCTGTTTTTCCTTTCCACCTCCCTCCCTCCCTTTCTCCCCATCCTTGTTATGCATTTTCCTAATGTTTCCTATTTAGTGGTACCCCAATCCCACTATATGGTCCACCATTTGGATCAACTTATAATAACAATAATAATCTTCTTCTACTGGTATCTTTTGGACATATACAACCTTTGAGTATCCTGTTTTGCACGTCCCCATGGTGACCTTCTGCTGCCTTTTCTGGTGTCCCGTCCCTTGTTGCACCGATCCAGCCAGCATTGGAAACCCTCCCCCCCCCCCTCCCTTACACTAAGGTCATTACTGCATGATCACACTTGTTGCTATATATCATATGGCTATATATGGTGATTTATTTTAATTGTATGTCATACATTTCTGTCAGCCACGCCACAGCTCGTCGCTCCTGAAGAAGCGTGAGGACACGCGCAACTAGTTGAGCATCTCTATGACACGTACCCCATATTCTATGACCTGCTACTCAACCGTCACCTCGGACTTGTCGATACCTGGGATGACCATCCTCCTGTCTGAGTTGTATCAATTAGATGGTTGTAATTAGCACCGGATCTGTCAAATACCTCTTATTAGATGTATTTTTTGTGATTTGTGGCTTTTAAACGTATTTTCTATGTATATGTTTTTTCAATAAATTAGTCTTTTTACTTAAGATCTATGTGATGTTACTGTGCCTATAAAGTCCAAAGTCCCCTCTATATTTTCTCTTTTATTGCACAACCATGACACTCTGCATATGACGCTGAACATCTGCACTCAACTTCTTTGATCGACCATGGTGAGGCCTGTTCTGAGTGGAACCTGTCCTGTTAAACCGCTGTATGGTCTTGGCCACTGTGCTGCAGTTCAGTTTCAGGGTCTTGGTAATCTTCTTATAGCCTAAGCCATCTTTATGTAGAGCTACAACTCTTTTTTTCAGATACTCAGAGTTCTTTGCCATGAAGTGCCATGTTGACCTTCCAGTGACCAGTATAAGAGCGTGAGAGCGATAACACCAAATTTAACACACCTGCTCCCCATTCACACCTTAGACCTTGTAACATTAACGAGTCACATGACACTGGAGAGGGAAAATGGTTACTTGGGCCCAATTTGAACGTTTTCACTTAGGGGTGTACTCACTTTTGTTGCCAGTGGTATAGACATTAATGGCTTTGTGTTGCGTTATTTTAAATGGACAGCAAATTTACACTGTTATAGTATACAAGCTGTACACTCACTATTTTACATTGTAGAAAAGTGCCATTTCCTCAGTGTTGTCACATGAAAAGATATAATAAAATATTTACAAAAATGAGAGGGATGTACTCACTTTTGTGAGATACTGTACATAAATAAATAATTTATTAGTCAATTTGTTAAACATATTTTTGCTTTTTTAAAATTTTTTACATTTTTTTACATCCTGTCATCAGAGTAGTTCTGTGTCACCATAGTGATTGGCCACAGCTAATCATATGGTACAGGGTGCTGTGATTGGCCCAGGTACCATATGATAGATGTGGGCCAATCACAGCATCACATTAGTAAGCAAGCTGTTCATGAATAAAAACCATTCATGATAGTATGCTTACAAACTATTATGTGATCGCTATGATTGATCATAACAATTACATGATAGCAGCGCTGCTCACAGCGGCTAGGTACTGAGCACAGTGATCCACTGTATCTGGGATTATGCCAGTGCATGCCTATAGCTGCTGCTCTGCCACAGCAAATGTATTGGAGGTGTAATGTATTGGCGGCCGCAGTAAATGTGGGCGGGTAGCAAGCAGTTAAAGAGTAACTCAACTTTTGTTGAAAAACAAATAATTCTCTCTGGGTGATTATTGTATATTGCAAGGATTTTAACACACTTTGTTGCATATTGCTACCTATTTCTGCTCTGAAGAAAACAATCTGTCTGGTTATGTCAATGTGCAACGTGAATCTAAATGAGAGGGGCTATTTTATTATTAATCGGCATTTGTAGTGTTTTAATGAGGAAAGCTGCAGGGTCTTCATCCCTTTTAAAGAAGTTTACCTTTTGGAAGTATCACACTAAAATGAAATTTTTGTTTCCGAGGATGCCTAAAATCTGATAAAACCTGTATCTTAGTGCAGACTTCTGGGGACATCAGTAAGCCAATCACACAACCAGGAAATTCCTTTTATGGGAAAGTTCTGTACAGCAACTGTGTATAGAAAGGCCTCCAGGTAGCCATATTGCTTTAGATTTTACAGAAAATTACAGCACTGCAGATTGAAAAGGAAAGGTGATTTTTAATAACATTCAGTTTCACCATGGCTTGTGTAGCAATGTATATGCTACATTTTATTGTATTTTATTTGCTATCTTTCCCACGCGTGGAGTTACACTTTTAGTAAAATTGAAATTAAATTGGTTGCTATAAGTTTCTGCATCTTACACATTGTTTTGGTTTGCCCATGCTTTGTGTTTTTGTAATGTTTAGAGCTAAACTAAAAAAGTTTCATTTTGATTTTAATTTTAGTTTTACGTTTTATATCAAATGTTTGTTTTACAAATAAATATTTAGGAGAGAAAAACAGAAAGTGTGAAATAAAGAAACGGTAGCAGGTAAGTTTAACACTGTAATTTACACGTGCTTGATTCTTGATTGAAAGCTGTTAAAACTCAGCACATCTTGCGTTACATACTTCTATTCCCAGCTTTTAATCCTGGCATATTTGTTAGAATTGAAGTAGTCAGGATATGTCACCCTAGAGCCTCTAAATACTTAAAATAATTTAACCCTTAACAACTCTCTTGAATCTGAGTTGTTGGTGTTGTTGATTACCTATCACTACATTCTTTGTTCCTTGTAAAATTAGTTAATTTGAAGATCGACCCCTGCTTACAGCTTGAACACAATTGGGGAAGGCCGATTTGATTATCAAGTATTAATGGACATCTGTTAACCCTTCCTTTTGTTGCAAACGGTTATTGCTATATGTGTAATCTTACCACTACGACCAATCTTGTATATTTATAATTTATGTCACTGAATATTTGTAATGATGTACATTATAAACAAATAAAAATCTATTGTTAAAAAAAAGTAGTAGTCAGCCCTATAGATTCCTATTGGTTTTTGTTTTCATTTAGGGCCCATTTATGCTCATGCTTTGTGGCAGCTCATGCTAAGACACACCCGTTAATGCACATTGGGGTTGATTTACTAAAACTGAAGAGTGCAAAATCTGGTGCAACTCTGCATAGAAACCAATCAGCTTCCAGGTTTTAGGCTTGAATCACACCTATGCATTTTTTGTGCTTTTTGCATTTTGCAGATTTGCGTTACAGTCCATTTAACATGGTTTCCTATGCACGTTCTGTAGAGCAAATCTGCAAAATGCAAAAAGCACTAAAAATGCATAGGTGTGAATCAGGCCTTATGGTCAAAGCTTAATTGAATACGTTAAAGTTAAAAGTTGATTGGCTACAATGCACAGCTGCACCAGATTTTGCACTCTCCGGTTTTAGTAAATCAACCCCATTGCGACAATGCATGGCAATGTACTTGCTCTATGTGCGGTGCATCGCGGGGTCCCATTCATTGTGATAAGCACCTCACCACATTGTACAGTAGAGCCCAATGCACAACACATATACCGTGCCTTTTAGGAGCTGCATTTTAAAAAAGCATTATGCATGTTTTTCATCCATTGGGTTGCGTTGTCAGCTCATTCATAATAAATGGCTTGCCTTTACACATTGAAGATGGATGCATGCCAATGCCGTAACATGTGCTAACGCACTACAATGGATTGCTCAGATGTGAATGAGCCCTGCTGGACAATGCACTAGGATCAGCTGCATGGCAATAGTGTGCAAGAGCAGGAAACAAGTTCAGAAATCTCTATTTAGTGATGGGTAGCCCAGAGTTAAATATAAATTACAGCATTGTGCTGAACCACTGCAGTGATTTTCAGTGCATTTAAAGTGGTATTAAACCCCAAACCAAAACTGTAATATATTGCAGCTTATAAATCATTTGCTGCAGTGACTGCATTAGGCCCCTTTCACGCTTGTGCGACCTGTCCTGCGACTTGGGACTGTAAAGTCGCACGACAAGTCATCCCCCATGATTTCCAATAAGTACTGTTCATATCTGTGCCACTTCAAGTCGCAGAGGCTTTAAAGTAGACCCTGCACTACTTTGGTCCAACTCCCATTCTGGCCAGCTCAGTAGCTTGCTTTAAAAAAAAAAAAAAAAAAAAAAAAAGGTCTGAATTCTTTCCTAAATGGATATAAGTGGATATATTTAATAATAATTTAATATTTATAGAGTTGATCCAGGGAATATCCGATTGCCTTTTGGGGGATCAGGAAGGCATTTTTTCCCCTATTGGAGTAAATTGGATCTTACTTGGCTGGGTTTTTTTTTGTATCAGGTAATTTTTATTGAGAAATGTTTTCAGTCTTACAAACAAACAATTGGAAAAAGCAAAAAACAAAACAGAACTACACAAAAACTATGCGAATGGGCAAAGAACTTAAAAAGAAATACAAATACAGCTTTTCTTGGTTACAGTAATAGTTGACTCATGTAAATCATAGCTCCCAAATGTTCCTGATTTCGAGGGACTGTCCCTGATTTGGAGCAATGTCCCTCTGTCCCTCATTTCCTCCTCATTTGTCCTGTACTTTGGTCTGATCTATATAGATGTGCCCTCTTAAACCATACTAGGCCACATGTCCTCTACAAGAAGGGGTACCTTGCCAAGGGGAATCCCCCTGGCAAAGCACCTTGTCCAGTGATGGCAATGACAAGGGCTTCTTCCACACAAACCTTGCCCTGTAAATGTTGGGGTCTGCAGGCAGGGGGGAGGGGGAGGATATCAGAATCTGGAAGCCCTTTAATAATAAAGGGGCACCCAGATACTGTCACAAGGATTCTCCTTGCATCACTGACGAAACATGGTCATGTCCATATTTTGTCAATGACAGGTTCTTTGTTTATACTTAGCTGTCATCTGTCTGGGCTGTCATTAGTGGGTGAGCAGCTACTAGAATTAGGCATGTCAGAGGGAAGGACCTGGCATGAATTATGAGGGGTAACCCAGGTTTTAGATTTTTTTTGAGTGGGGACTCCAATTAAAATTTATACCAAACCATTTACACGGATTTGGTTACAAACAGAAGTGAATCATTAAAGAGGCTGAAGCTACCAATTGCTGTAAATGTAAATTGAATTTTTTTCCCTGATAAATCTCAGTTTTGTGCAGTAGGTTGTATATATTGTACAGATCACATCACAGGCAGGTTCAGTGCACCCCCAGGCATGTTATTTAAAGGAAACATTAATTTTTAATGTTTCATTTTAATCAGTGCTGTTCCTTGCCAAATGAAAACTTTTTTATATTTTTTTGCTTTGGTACATGTCCCTTAGGGCATTGCCCAGTCCCCCTGTGTCTCTTCCTTGATAATCCTTTGCCTAATAACCTAGAAAACTGGCAGAATTAATTTTTAACATGGGACTCATTTGTTTCAATGAGGTTTTGATTTTGCACCCGAACTTCAGTAATGTTCTCCAAAATTGCCTCGAAACAAGCCACTGTGCATTTTGCTCATACCAATTGTTGACTATAAAAAGTGAAGAAAATACACAAAACGGCTATTTATTATCTTTAAAGTATATTTTATATATGATTTTCCCATTTTATACAAAATTTTCATTTTACTATTACACATACTGTTTTTGCCACTAGTGTCTATCTGTATTTCAGCCAATCCAAAGGGTCCCTCAGCACATTGAAAGTAACTTTTAAGTAAATAAAGGTAATATCAGGTGCGTTGTGGTGTTTGTTCTTTAGTTTTGAAGTGTTAACAAAGTTCACTTTCATACAAACAGTAAACAAAGCAGGTTATGTCTTTGTGAACATTCCATGCCCAATTATAAATTGTATGAGGCTTTAGAGAGACAGCATAGTTATCAGCGAAATAAGAACATTTGCTATCTGGAAACAATGGAAAAACCTTGTATAAAGTGCTTATTTTTCATTACTTTGCAGTACAATACCAGCTTTGATAAAAATGCTGAAAAGGCTTGTGTTATATTACCTTAACGAGATCTTATGGCTGGGATACTGGCATCCAAATAATTACATATTTAGCAAACAGTAAATGAGCTTAAAGTGTATATAAACCCAACATTTTATTTCCCTGATATGTGACTGCTGTACCATGTACTTGCATGAAAAAGTATCCTGTTCTCTTTGTATTACTTCCTTTGTATGAAATCCCTGGTGTTCCTGCCAGTCCTTCTGCTTTCCTATTAAAAACTGACCACACTAAGCAGGAGAACACAGAGTGGTCAGTTCTCTAGCTAAGCTGGGAACTCAGCCTGCTCTCCTCCAATGATCAGAGCTGTCCTGACACAACCCACTTCCCTGCACAGCCTTTCACTAGGAAGTTCAGTGTGCTGTTGCTTCTCCTCCCCCAGCTCTTCTGCAGCCGAGAACAGAGGGAATGTAATCACTTATAAAAAAAGGGAAAAGGGTATTTATATTGTTTTATTTTTATATGTATACACAAATGTTTTGTCTTTCATTTCTATTTTAAACTGAATAGGTTGTTTTACAAAGTAATAGTTTACAATAATTTAAAAAAAAAGCCTTTACTGACCCCTTTAGCTGCAGGCACGGTGAAACAATTCACCCTCGAAGTTTACAGCAGAAGCCCTGAAGTTATACAAGTCTCTCAGCATCTCAGCTTCCCACTCCTATTACTCCTGCTTTGTTCCTAAACTAGAGATTAGAAGACTAGAAGGCTTCTGAGCCACTTCTGGGGGGGGGGGGGTCAATTCTGGGTGGAGGGAACAGGACTGAGAACAACTTGGACTTTGGTGTCCCTGCTGTGAATTTTGAGGGTGAATCTCTTTAGAGTGCCTAAAGCTAAAGAGGTCAGTGGGGGGGTGGGGGGGGGGGGTGGGTTGTTTTAAGCTCAGGTACTGCTTATTAAGAATATGTATAAAATTCTCATATCTTTTTGACCATAGGCTCACACACACACAAGGTAATAGACATGTGCAATTAGTTTAGTTACAAATTCGTTTAATGGCCAAAATTCGGCATATTCGTTCATTCTGAGCATCTGAATGAACAAAAGACTCTTTTGCTGAATGCATATGAAAACGAATTGTCAGAAAGAACGAAAATCCAAAAAAGAACGAAACCCAAAAGAACAAAAACGCGAAAGAACAAAAAAAAAAATTAGAAAGAACGAAAAATGATTTAACTACTTGCGGACAGCCTGCCGTCATTATACGGCAACTGTTTGAAATGGAATACCGTTGTTATGGCAGCAAATAGCTGCTATAACTCTGGTATCCTCTTAAACAGAGGGCAGTCGGCTTTGAGATAAAAGTGATCTCTGTGGCGGATTCGGCACAAGATCACTTTAATCGGGGGTGGGAAAGGCCCCCTCCCGCCGAGCTCCGGTCGTCTTAACCGCTTACAGGAGCCATCGGTAATGGCGGAAACGATGGCGTCCTTCCCCCCTGACAGGCCTGGAGCCGAGTGAGGGAAATTGGATGGCGGAAGCACCGTCAAACGTCACTACTGCCCAATGTTCTTAAAGGGGAGAAAAAACATTTTGTAAAAAAAAAAAAAAAAAAGACATTTATTAATTAATTTATTGCATTTTAGTGTAAATGTGAGATCTGAGGTCTTTTTGACCTCCTCTGCAACTCAAAACTGGTAACCTGTAGAAATTTTTAAATGTCACCTATGGAGATTTGTAAGGGTCAAAGTTTGTCGCCATTCAACAAGCAGGTGAAATTTTGAAGCGTGACATGTTGGGTATCAAATTATCTTTCACAATATAAAACAGAATTGGGCTAACTTTACTGTTGTCTTATTTTTTATTTCAAAAAAGTGTGTTTTTTCCCAAAAAATTGTGCTTGTAAGACCGCTGTGCAAATTCGGTGTGACATAAAGTATTATTTATTCTCTAGGGTTTCTGAAAAAAATCTATAATGTTTGGGGGGTTCTAAGTAATTTTCTAGCAAAAAAAAATGATTTTAACTGTAAAAACCAAGTCTAAAAAATAGGCCTGGTCCTTAAGTAGTTAACCCACGAGTTTAACAAATCAATTACATTCAGATAATTTTATTTTTCATATTTTTTCTATTACAATTAAGTCATTAACTATTATTATAGTTTTTATTACTGTTATTATTTATTATTATTATAGTTTATTATTATAAACTATTACATTATAGGAAAATTAGCTGAAGTTAGTAATTCTTCTATTCAGGTCTCTGCGCCATAGCAGCTAATTTGGAATAGAATAGATTTAAATTTTTATTGGGATTTCCTTTCAAATTTGGCAAAAGTAACTGTTAGTAAATGTAATGAATATGAATGCATCTGAAGTTATCAATTATCCGAAGTAACAAGTGCCGAATCTAAACAAATGGAACGTAACAAATACAAATGGATCCAAAGTTACAAATGATCCGAAGTAACGAATGCTGATCATAACGAATAATCTGATAAACGAAAAAAAAAAAAAAACGAAAACAAAACTAAACAAATTTTTCGGTAGTGCACATGTTTACAAAGTAAAGCAACAGGATACTCTCCATCAGTACAACATACTCACCTTCCCTTTGTTATCCCACTTACCCATTTGGATGCCAGGACTGGAAGAAAATTCCTAGTACCTCCAGCTATGGTGGAGCATATGTCTCTGTTCCCTTATTTCCATGATGGTGCTGACTGAGTGATTGGCCCAACATTGTCACATGGGAGAGAGAAACACTGCTCACCCTTTTCATGAGCCCCAGGTCATGACTTGGACATGGGGACACAGAGAGAAATTTAATATTGGCAAAGGAAATCTAAACAGTGTAAGAAATGGGAAAGCTCAGCCAGGAACTTGGAAGTCCACATTTGCAAAGCATTCACAGTCTGCATTTTTTTTATTTAATTGCAATGAGATTGCATCATTTCATTGTACAGTGTGTGAAAGAAAGAACTTTTTTTTGGAGTAAAGTAACAATCTGTTTGCATCATTGTTTATTAAGAAGATGCCACAAAAGATTTTTTTACATAAAAAGTATTTCTTGGCTCTGAACAAATCCCACAACTGGGGTAATAACTGTTATCAAAGCATTTTGATGGGAAAAGAGTGGCGCATTCTGAATTTCAGTATTTAGAAACACACCGCAGAGCAGATGCCGTTGAGGTGAAAATAAAAGGGAGAAAAGCACAGATGTTGTTTTAGATGCTTTTAAAGTTGTGTAAACAATGGCATTTCGGTAGGCGGATAGCTGGAAGCATCCTGAATAGCAAAATCCATAATGCTATTAATCACTTCAGAATGGCAGTAAGTTGAATGTATAGATATTGCAGGACAAAAAAAAATAAAATGCAGGTCCACATTTGTAACTGCTAACCAAAGTGACATTGTGGAGTTTATTTACTATAGCACCTAGTCGGCAAATGGGGGAACAAATGGTCACAAACGACTAAAATCCATAGAAAATGACTAGTCAGAAAAAGTATTCACTATAACACGCAAGGAATGCATAGTGGCAAAATCAAATTCACTATAGGTCACATAAATCAGTGACAGACTAAATCAGTAGTAGGGATGAGCCAAACACCCCCCAGTTTGGTTTGCAGCAGAACATGCAAACAAGCAAAAAATTTGTTCGAACACTGTTAAAGTCTATGGGACATGAACGTGAAAAATCAAAAGCGCTAATTTTAAGGGTTAATATTCAAGTTATTGTCATAAAAAGTGTTGGGGACCTGGGTCCTGCCCCAGGGGACATGTATCAATGCAAAAAAAAAGTTTTAAAAACGGCCGTTTTTTCAGGAGCAGTTATTTTAATGATTTTAATTATGCTTAAAGTGAAACAATAAAAGTGAAATATTACTTTAAATTTTGTACCTGGGGGGTGTCTATAGTATGCCTGTAAAGTGGCGCATTTTTCCCATGTTCAGAACGGTCCCTGCACAAAATGACATTTCTAAAGGAAAAAAGTAATTTAAAACTACTAGCGGCTATAATGAATTGTCAGTTTCCCGGCAATACAGATAAAAGTTATTGAAAAAAATGGCATGGGATCCCCCAGTCCATTACCAGGCCCTTTGGGTCTGGTATGAACATTAAGGGAAACCCCAAACCAAAATTTTAAAAAAAATTGCGTGGGGGTCTCCCCAAATTCCATACCAGTCCCTTCAGGTCTGGTATGGATATTAAGGGGATCCCTGCACCATTTTTTTTTTTAAACAGCGTAGTGGTCCCCCTCAAAATCCATACCAGACCCTTCAGGTCTGGTATGGGTTTTAAGGGGAACCCCGTGCCAAAATTAAAAAAAAAATGGAGTGGGTCCCCCAAAAATCCATACCAGACCCTTATCCGAGCACGCAACCTGGCAGGCTGCAGGAAAAGAGGAGGGGACGAGAGAGCGCCCCCCTCCTGAATCGTACCAGGCCACATGCCCTCAACATGGGGAGGGTGCTTTGGGGTAGCCCCCCAAAGCATCTTGTCCCCATGTTGATGGGGACAAGGGCCTCATTCCCCCAACCCGGGCCCCGCCCCCCTCTGATGCCACGGGGAAGCCATTGGGAAGTCCCCATGCATCAAAGGGGGGCGGGGTCACCCCGGTACGTCACCGTATTGCCCCGCCCTCAGTTATATAAGGACTGTCACCTGCGAGGACATGTCAGATGGCGGGAGCCTCCCATGGAGGCGGATCGGTAGCAGGTTTTTATTTTTTTATTTTTCGGTCCCTTGGCAGAGCCATAGAAGAAGATGAATGGACTTTGTGGAAAAAAAAATTTTATTTAATAAAGGACTTGTCCCAAGGTGTGTCTTGTGTTTTTTTTTAACATTTTGACACTTTTTTGTGAAATGGTATGCGTACAATGTACCTGTTACCATTTCAAACAGGGGGGGACCGGTATCTGGGGGTCCCCTTGTTAAAGGGGGCTTCCAGATTCTGATAAGCCCCCCGCCCACAGACCGCCACAACCACCGGGCAAAGATTGTTGGGATGAGGCCCTTGTCCCCATCAACATGGGGACAAGGTGCTTTGGGGGCTACCCCAAAGCACTCTCTCCATGTTGAGGGCATGTGGCCTGGTACAGTTCAGGAGGGGGGGTGCTCTTCCGTGGGGGGCGGCCTGCGGCCTGCCAGGTTGCATGCTCGGATAAGGGTCTGGTATAAATTTTTGGGGGACCCCCACGCCATTTTCTTTTAAATTTTGATGTGGGGTTCCCCTTAAAATTCATACCAGACCCAGATTTTGAGGGGGACCCCTACACCATTTTAAAATAAAAAAAGTTGGCGCAGGGTTCCCCTTAATATCCATACCAGACCTAAAAAGAGCCTGGTATGGAATTTGGGGGGACCCCCTCACAATTTTATTTTTAAATTTTGGTTCGGGGTTCCCCTTAATATTCATACCAGACCCAAAGGGCCTGGTAATGGACTGGGGGGGATCCCATGCCATTTTTTTCAATGACTTTTATGTGTATTGCCGGGACCCGACAATTCATTATAACCGCTAGTAGTTTTAAATGACTTTTTTCCTTTAGAAATGACATTTTGTGCAGGGACTGTTCTAAACACGGGAAAAATGCGCCATTTTACAGGCATACTATAGACACCCCCCAGGTACGAAATTTAAAGGAATATTTCACTTTTATTGTTTCACTTTAAGCATTATTAAAATCACTGCTCCCAAAAAAAGGCTGTTTTTAAAAAAAATGTTGGCATTGATACATGAGGCAGGACCCAGGTCCCCAAACACTTTTTATGACAATATCATGCATATAAGCCTTTAAAATTAGCACTTTTGATTTCTCCCATAGCCTTTTAAAGGGTGTTCTGCGGCTTTCGGATTTGCTGCGAACACCCCAAATTGTTCGCTATTCAGCGAACAGGCGAACACCCAATGTTCGAGTCGAACTTGCGTTTGACTCGAACATCGGGCTCATCCCTAATCAGTAGGCATGGTAGAGGCAAGAGAATTGCACATTGAAATAATGTTTAGAGCTTAATCTCATAGATTAAATGGTTCCTAAACATGTGCTATATTGTTATGAGATGATCTACTTCTAAATTTCTTGAAATATTGTTGTGAAAGCAAAAATATGCTTGTAAGTCTGAGAAGAGATAGATTCCCCGTTTTTAGAACTCTATTCTGACACAACTGAGCATGTCCCGACCTCTTGATGAACTCTAGGGTTCAATGTAACTCTCTTTTGAGAAACACTGATCGAAAGCATAGAAGGTCATTCGGCAAAACTACAATATGTCCGTATTGGTATAACCTTCTCGTAGCTCCCATTCTGCTTGATGTGCTGTACTTTCTGGTGATCTACCTATATCATCTGCCAGGGGTCTACCTCAATCATCTACCTCAGCCTTTTCACCCTCTGCTGATTGCTCCTGCACTTTATTTTCCCACACAAGGGCACTCACTTTCCCGTTATGCCCTTAGGCACTCTGTGTACTAAGTAGCACGGTCAAACTCACTTGTGTTTCAATGAGTGTGCTTATTAGTCTGTCTTCTTTCTCATGTTTCAAGAATTTGTTATCTCCTGGGTATAGTTCTGTTCATGTTTTTTGATATACCTTTCATGCTGAGCTTACTTCATCTCCACCTTCCCTGAATTAGCTATTATCCCTGCATGTGTGTTTGTCCTTTATTTATTTGCTCCCCTGATTTTGACTATCAGTTCCTGTTACTCCTACCTATGACCTATTGCTTTCTCCTGGCTATGCTTTTTTTCCTTTTGCTCCATGTACTCCCAGCTAGCTCTGCTAGATCAGTTATCACTCTCTGTGTACCCTATCACAGTTAAGCTGGATACACACTATACAACTTTTGCTGTTTGGTTTCCTTTAGATTTACCAAAACCATGTGATTCAAGGGCCAGCCTGATTGCATGCAAATTGAAACTGTTAGGCTTAAAGTGGTTATAAAGCTTTGTGTTTTTTTTTTAAATAGCAAACATGTCATACTTACCTCCACTGTGCGGCCCCGAACCTCCTGGAAGTCCCCTGGCGGCGCTGGTAGTTCCACCCCGCATCGTATAACCCCCTAGGAGAAGGGCTCTCCCAGGGGATTACCTTGCAGGCGTGCTCCCAAGTCCAGCATTTGCGTCCATAATAGCTCATTATGCCTTTGCCTTAAAAGTATTTATTTATTTATTTATTTATTTTTGCGGGTATACAACTGCTTTAAAGGAAAAAAATTTAAAGAAAATTGTTTAGTGTGTATGGCCCCTTACCATGTTTCATCCAGTCTTTGGTTGCAGGACCACCCACTATAGGGCTACAGCCAGGCTGCCCAAGTTCTGCAATTCACAACAAAAGCTCATGGGAGCTCCAAAGTATAATTTCACGCATTTAAACATCTTCAAAAGTGTCTACCAGTCACTTAAAGCTGACTTTAAGAAATCATGTCACAGAATGACCCTTTGTTCTGAGTTTGTTCTTAAGTAGATTGGTACTTTTTCATTTACAGCTTCATTTTGAATCAATAATCATGCCCATGAGTTGAACTCTTACTGGAAATAAAAACCACTAATTGATAAATATGAAGAAATGCTAATTATACCAAAGTGAAGATCTACAGGAAACCATAATAACAAAGCCTTCATTTTCAGGCAGCTACTACAAAACAATTGAAATAAGCGTAATTGTGTTTTCTATCATGCTGTCATTCTGCCACAATGATACTCAATTTTACTAATCCTTCACTGTATTTCTAAGGACAATTTTCATCTTGTATTGTCTACAACTGGTAACGATGAGGCTGCAGAGTGTAATCAGTTCATTTTCCATTTCTTATTTGTTAACAATTAGTTTTTCTAAAAATTGCATTGTCTCTAATATTATTTAACATTTTAATAGCTGTTAACGCCAAACAAAATTGCTCTGTGATCAGTAATGTCACTCAAGCATGTGTTAATGCCAGAAATCATTGGTTAACAGTAATACACGTTTTATATAAAATGTTAATTCTAATAATCACTAGTGGCCTGATCAAACATTGGAAAGTTTGGAAAGTTTGTTTAGCCTGACCATAGGTAATGGACATATACCAGAAAATAATTCAGTTTATTATAGGACTGGTGGCAAACTGTGGGAAGTTTAAAGCCCCACTCTGGGAAATTTGAGAATTCTCTGTTGCAGTGGTGCTGTGGCCACACTGCAAGGGCTAATTGCTTTTTGATTTTAGGGTAGAATAAAAGCACCTTTATTTACCAGATTCTCCGCTCGATTCTCCACTCCCTGGCAGCCAGTGCTCCCCTATTCTCCAATGGTGGATTTTTCCCCAGACTATGGACCCTGCATCAGTGTTGATGCTGGTCTAGCTATTCTTGCTAGGATTATCATCATCCAAACTTCCTAAACTGCGGAATAAGTTGTTAAGACGTGATATCATGGAGGCGAGGTGTCTTATTGATCTTAACTGGAAAAAGAGAGAGCCTCCATCTCAGGATTTTGCACTCTCCAGTTTTAGTAAATCTACCCCAGTGTGTTTAGGAAGGGCAAGTGTAACGGTGGTCTCACTCTATAATCCGCGACCCCTCCAAGCTGGCCGCTGCGATATACACAGGCTTTCCAGCCTGAAAGAGGGAGAGAGCTGCCTGTCATGTCTGCATGGGATTTTTCACCCCCCTCCTTCTCCCTGTTTCACAGACTCACTGAATCTATTGTAATGTGAGCTGACTCACACAGAGCTGTTCACTTTGCAGCCTCCCCTGTGTCCCTATTGGCAGGAAGAAGAGAGCCAATTAAAGGAACAGTTACAGGAGCCAATCAGAGGGACTTTAGCAAGCGGCAAAGGACTCTGGAGCATGACATTCCAGCATAGAGCGGCCCCATAGCCTTGTATAGTGACTGAAACTATCAAGACCAGCATTCTCTGTAGGAGGAAAAAGTAAAAGACTCAATTTTATTTCCTGAAGAGAGCTCAGTCACCATGAGGCAGTAAAAGAGATCAGACCTGAAGGAGAGATGCTGTCTCTCAGATGATCTTCCCGTGCAATTCAGGCCTCAACCACCAGTCGGGACATCCAACCTGAGAGAGGGGGATTCTAGGTACATATCGAGGCTCCCCTGCACCAACGGTGAAGGGTTCCAGTGTGGGGCGACTAGTCGGGTCATCAGGAAAGGCTGCTGTTCCAGGACGTTCGTTTGGGCCTTGACCACAGGATTTGGTGAGAGGGCATTTTGCTCATCTGCAGGGAACAGAGACACTGCAACATAGGAGGATTATGAACACTTTATACAGACATTGTTGCTGGTAGTCACTTGTAGTGCCACAGGGATAAGAGATACGGCTATCCATTTCTGGGACACTGTATAAAGACATCACTGTCCTCTTACCTTGCTGAGGAGGATCCTGCCTGTTTCACTTGATAATTTGGGCCAGTTGTGTTGGGCCAGCTATACAGGAGTTTAAGTGCACCAAAGAGAGTGGCTAGCTGAAGACACCAAATCTTATCTTTTCCTCAAAAGGACTGAAGCTACTAGTGCCATACGGATCCACACACACACATTCAGGGCTTTTCATATACATTGGGTGTGAATAAAGAGTTTAAAGTTGGGCCTGTGGTGTCAGGGGACAGGAGAGAGAGGTCTGACACAAAGGGAGTCATTCCTCTGCTCTCCTCCTGCCTGGACTCATAGAGCCAACCTGAGTGAAGGTAACAAATCCGATTTAAAGTGTCATATTTTGCTTTATTTACCATTTTAGTGTGCCTCGGCTCTTGGGGACATTCTCAGGTTTGGTATCCCCTGAAAGCAGCTTGAACATAGGAACATATGTCCTTGATGATGCCCTGGAAGAGGGGCGAAACGCGTTGATGTAATTTCCGGTATACTGAACCAGTGACGCTACTTCCAGTTTCCGTGGAACACACGCTGCTAGTGCGAACCCGGAAACACCCTGATGCCTGTTTTTGCCTACTGTCTCGTGAGTGACACAAGTTAGCAGCGCAGTGTGTTTTACAAACGGCAGTACTTCACGTGAATGTTGTTCTCTCTTTTGCTCAATATAATTGAAAATCCTGGATCCCCCTGAGAATACCTTTTGGAAATTTGGATCTTCATTCCATGCCTTCCTTCACCTCTAAGCCTGTTTGACCCCTGGACTGCAAAGCTGGGGGTCCACAAACTTTGGTGAGTAGGGGTGCAAGAGGGGAGATCATCTTATCAGAAGCACCCATCCAGTAACACTGATTACTATTGGAAATACCCAGCACATTTTTGCAAGATTTTTTTTTCATATTGTGTGGCTTTTCAGCATTTTATTTTGTCATGATCATGTATATGTATATGTTTGAAGCACTTAGCACTTTACACATTTTTTCATATTGCCTAGTGTGTTACATTGTGTTATACTAGCATGTTATCCCATTAGCGCTGTTATCACTTATATACTTTAAACATAGGATTGAGAGCTATATTGCTCTTAAATCTCAGTTATTGCTCTCTAGTTGATTACTTGAATATATATTGTTATTGTCTGTTAGTCTTCCACAGAAATATTGCAGTAAAGGCCATTTCTGTGTTTTATCATAACATGTGTGTGTTTCATTGGGCATTGCACTTACACTATTGCCAGGTGTGCCAGAGGGGGCTGAGGCTGTTCTTAGGGTTGAGAAGCAGAATAATGGACTGAACAAACAAAGCAGCTCCTACAGGGGTATCGCTACACAAGAAAAAAAACAAACAACAAAATAAGTACTTTTGTTTCTTCCACATATGCAGTATTGCCACAATAGTCCCTTTTTGGTGGTGGTACATGGTAAGGGCATAAACATATACAGCTAAATTGTTTTTAAATATATTTTTATTTACTATTTTGGGCCAGTTTTCCTTTGCTAATAAAAAAAAAAATCAGGAGATATCTCTAGAATCAAGCCAAGCATGTTCTGTTATTGAAAGACTAATCATATTACTACTGGCCCTTTATATTCCCCAGACATCTGTTGAACTGCAGTTCAACTCACTTATGCAAAGGAGATGCAGGTCTGAGATGCTCCCTCAAGTGGGTAACAAAAGGTTGCCAAGTGAGGGAAAATTGGCATATGTGGACTGTTTCTCTTGTGCTGCATGAATAGCTACTGATAATGCTGCAAGCTGACAGGTTATGGCTGGGGAGAACTGCACAGTCATCTTACTTTACCCAGTTAAAATAGAATGTTTACTCAAAGCGATACTGCTGAGTTTTTTCCCTTAAAGTGAACTCGAAGAAATAAATAGACTACAACCTCCAGCCCGGTAGGTTGTTCAGTTTCAGCATGTTAGACTAAAATAATCCTGACAGAATCCAGAATTTTTGGGGATTTCAAAATTAGGCAATTTGTTAAATTGCTAATTTGGAAATTTCTATTTATATATTCTACTTGTAAAAGAGATTTACATTTTTATCATCATATTCAGATGAAGTCTTATTATGTTAAAATGTAAGCATTAAACCCCAAAACAAAAATGTAATATATTGCAGCTTACCAGGGGCGGACTGACCATTGAGCCATTCGGGCAATGGTGGCTCAATGGTCGCCATCAGGGTTGCCAGCCTCAGTAAAACCAGGGACAGTATGTAAAAATATGTGTTTTTTTACATCTGTCTCTGAAATGTCCCTTACCGACATCCTTTTGGTCTAAAAATCCCGAGATTATAGCTGCCCCACCTCTCCAGTACCTTCTCAGCCAATAGAAACATGTCTGTGTATATTGTGTGTACATGTATGTGTATACTATGTGATTGTATACTGTGTGTGTATATACTGTGTGGCCCCATAATCTCTGATTGCCCGGGGGCCCCATAAGTTGTCAGTCCGCCCCTGCAGCTTACCAATCATTAGATTTGGTGGTTGCATAATTTTTTCCTTTTTTGGCTTTTTTCCCTTTTTCATCTGGTGACATGGCCAGTAATACACCTTCTGCATTAGAGCCCCCCACTCTTGATGAAGAAATACAGGGGACACATTAGGGCAGCAGCACTGTCATTCTGGGGGGAGGGGAGTGTTAGATGGATTAGCAGATTTAAAGGCTTAGTTCACCTTTGTTCACCTTTTTTTTTCTCTCTAGATTCTAGCTCCCCCATGTACCAATATAGGATTAATGTACTTATTTTGCAAAAATAAAACATCTTTTTATTAATTCTACACCGGGTTACCTCACTCTCTTCATAGCTGTTTAAACATACTGCTCGTTTACTTCTGCCTTACTTCCTGGTCAGACTTTAGGTCATGACACAGGAAGGAGTTGACCAGCTGAGGGTAGTTGATGCATGGTGTGTGCTAATGAGATCAGCTGGTCAACTCCTTCCTGTGTCATGACCTGAAGTGTGACCAGGAAGTAAGGCAGAAGTAATTGAGCAGTATGTCTAACCACTACCAGACTGCCCCACTACATTTACTGCGGAAGGGCGGCCCGGGTGCACAAAATCACGTACCTGTACGTGAATTAGTGCACGCATTTTAGGAGACGTGCGCGCTCCCATAGTGATTGGACACAGCGGATCTGGCGGCCACGATGGCTGTCGCAACCCACCGATCGTTCGGAAGAGACACGAAGCAGTGGTGTGCCGATGTATACATATTGGCCTAAACTGATGAGGAAATTTGTTGTTTTACATTTTTTGGGGATATGTATTATAGCAGAAAGTAGAAAATATTGTTTGTTTTTTTTCAAAATTGAAGGTCTTTTCTTGTTTATAGCACAAAAAATAAAAACCATAGAGGTGATCAAATACCTCCAAAAGAAAGCTCTATTTGTGTGAAAAAAAGGACATCAATTTTGTTTGGGTACAGCGTTGCACAACCGCGCAATGGTCAGTTAAAGCGACGCAGTGCCATACCACTTCAGCTGCCTTCCGGGAGCTGAAGTGGTAAATAGCTATGAAGAGAGTGAGGTAAGCTTGTGTAATCCTATATTGGTACATAGAGGAGGTGAAATTTAGAAAAAAAAGGTAAACAAAGGTGAATTTAGCCTTTAAATACACTAATAAATTGAAGCCAAAGTCCAGCTAAGACTTTATATGCAGTTACAGCAAAACATTTTTTTCTCCTTTAGGGATAAAGGTTTTACATAAATAAATAATAAAATGTCATCATTGTAAGCACCCCTGCTAGTATCTATGTAACTGATACATTCTGCTGGAGAGCTTGTTATTTTGAAAAAAAAAAACACTTACTGGTTGGATCACCAGAAGAAAATAGAAGAAAGACTAAGAAAAAAAAAGTGCAGCCATCACATCTAAGAATTGATAAGCTGCAATATAATAAATGTTTGCTTTTGGGTTTAATACCACTTTAAGGGTTGTAGTTATGAATGTTTTTAGCTAAGTATTATGCAAATTTCACTCAGTATTGAGATTGGATCCAATTAAAAATATGTGTAAATCTTGGATGGACGCTGTGTGAATCTTGTGTGAAAACATGTTGACATATTATAGCATTTATATTACATTTTTTCTTAACATATTAATGAACTATATGAATGTGATCACATTAACATAAATATCACTGCTAAACTATATATTAAAGGGGTTGTAAAGGCAGTGCTCACAAATACTGCCAGCCCCTCTGCTAGGATAACATGTACTATACAGGTACACAGGTATATAGGTGTTCTATCACCTGAAATACCTGGCTGATCCTGCCCTCCCCCTGTAAACTGACCACGGTTTATCATGGCTGCTGAGCCCTGACATTATGGTTAGTTTACGTGCCTCCGTCATCTGCAGCTCTCCTCTGTCCTCCTCTGTCCTCCTCTCCCCCTCCCTCCCTGCCTCTGTGCTCCTCTGTCAGTGCCCCCCTCCTCTTCTAAAACCGTTCTGAGCAGTATAAAAATTACTGCTCACAATCACTGCCAGCCCCTCTGCTAGGATAACATGTACTATACAGAGTATGTCATTTTGTAAAATTCTTCTTCTAAATACTTTATTTCTCCTTGCCGATCAGAGGTCACAAGACCACCCGTCGATCTCTTCCTCCTATGTATGTACTACACAGGGTGGGGCCAAGATCTCACTCTGACCTCTGCCAGGCAGTCATGTGACCACTGATCAGCAAGGAGAAATAAGGTATTTAGAAGAAGAATTTTACAAAACGACATACTCTGTATAGTACATGTTGTCCTAGCAGAAGGCTGGCAGTGATTGTGAGCAGTCATTTTTATACTGCTCAGAATGGTTTTAGAATGGGAGGGGGGCGGGCACTGACAGAGGAGCAGGGAGGCAGGGAGGGAGGGGGGAGAGGGGGACAGAGGAGGACAGAGGAGAGCTGCAGATGACGGAGGCACGTAAACTAACCATAATGTCAGGGCTCAGCAGCCATGATAAACCGTGGTCAGTTTACAGGGGGAGGGCAGAATCAGCCAGGTATTTTAGGTGATAGAAGGGGCCAAATGACACAGCACAAGCACTGTGCTGTATAACATGCTTTAAAGGAACAGGATCCTTTTTTATGTATTTATTTTTATTCAGGGTAACAAATGCTTTAGGACTAAAAGAGGGGGAGTCAGTTGGTTAAAACAGAAGCAATAACAAAATCTTGCTTTCCTAAAGAGTATTGTCAGGTTTGCCCAGATGTATAATGCTAAAGATTGTTCCTTCACAGGAGACTGGTTGTCAGGTAATAATTATATGAGGCCACAATTTCAGTTGATTTTAGCAACAGAATTAAAGTATAACTAAAGGCAAAACTTTTTTTTGTTTTGGATAGAATGGAGAGGGTTAAGAACACCTGTCAGTTTTTATTGCTGTCTATGACCCTGTTAGGGAGGTTCACCCTCTCTATGTGTCCTGTTTACCATTAGCACTGAAGTGAAAGTAAAAGAAAATCCCAAATTTTGGGTTGTCCCCAGAAAAGTAATAGACGGGAAATCTTCAAATGGGGACACTAGTTCTGGTGACCTGGGGGTCCCCAAGGAATTCCCTTAATTTGCAGGGATTTTCACTCACTTCCTGTTTGGCTATGGGACAGAAAGTGAATGGAAACCTCTGCAATGGGGCACAGATGAAGAAAAAACCTGACAGGGGTTATACTGTACTGTTATTAAAACTGACCTAGTCATTTCAATCTACAGACACTATAAACCTATAAAACTGTCAAAAACTCAATGAAATATGGCAACCTGAAGGAATTCCATGGATACTTGGGGACTGATTTACTAAAGGCAAACCGGCTATTTATTTTGCAAAGGAATTTTCCCTTTAGCTCAGTAAATGTGCTGAAAATTCACTTTGCAAAGAATTCCCATCACATGCGAAGAAAGTAAAAAAAAGGATTTTGCTTGAACATGTTTGGACAATGGGTGTCAGAGCTTTATTCACTAAGCTAAGGGAAAATTCCCCTGCAAAATGAATAGTCTATTTGCCTGCTTTTGTGATTAGCCTGAACTGAGGCTGGTCATAGTGCGATTTTCTTTCCGGCAACCCAGAAACCGCTTGGTTCTCCCATCAACACAGATAGTGTTGACAGGGGAATCCCTCCTGCAGAGCCATTGTGTTCTCCTTGCAAGGGGCGGGGGAGGCCGTCCCCACCAGGAGAACACAGCTGCTATAATGATTCCAATTGTCTACAGTTGGCTTAAGAACAAGTAAAATTTCAGGTATTCCCTGCAATAGGAGATTCATTCTTCCTAAGATACTACCTAAGACTTTTCTGCTAAAGGGATGTAGACACTGCAGCTTTCCTCATTAGAACACTGAAATTGTTCAAATGGTTATGATGAACACTGACCCACCCATCTAGGAATCAGTTTGGAAAATACATGATTAAACAAATACAAATACCATATTTATCAGCGTATAACACGCGCCGGCGTATAACACGCACCCCAAGTTTAGGAGGGAATTTTAAGGAAAAAAACTTTTAGGAGGGAAGTTTAAGGAAAAAAACTTACATGTAAATGCCCATCAATGCAGCCTCATCAGTGTTCATCTGCAGACTTTCCCCAGTGTCCAGTACAGCCTTGTCAGTGCAGCCTTGTCAGTGCAGCTTTGCCCCAGTGCAGCCTTGTGAGTGCAGCTTTGCCCCAGTGCAGCCTTGCCCCAGTGCAGCCTTGCCCCAGTGCAGCCTTGTCCCCAGTGCAGCCTTGTCCCCAGTGCAGCCTTGTCCCCAGTGCAGCCTTGTCCCCAGTGCAGCTTTGCCCCAGTGCAGCCTTGCCCCAGTGCAGCCTTGTCGCCGCCGACATACAAACGTTTAGTTTGTATTTTTAAACATGGCGCCGCGGAGTTCAGCTGAACGAGCGCCGCCGAGGACACAGTGACTGGGCGGAGCCGAGATACACATAGCCGAGGGTTCTCGGTTATTCTCGGCGCCGTTCACAGTCACGCCCAGTCCCTATGATGGACATAACACAGGTCCAATGGCAGGACTGGGCGTGACTGTGAACGGCGCCAAGAAAAGCCAAGAACCCTCGGCTATGTGTATCTCGGCTCCGCCCAGTCACTGTGTCCTCGGCGGCGCTCGTTCAGCTGAACGAGCGCCGCCGAGTCCCTCCGAACTCCGCGGCGCCATGTTTAAAAATACAAGCTATGTGAATGTCGGTGGCGATCGCTCCGACAGATCACAAAATAGCGGGGATCGGCGTATAACACGCACCCACGATTTTCCCCTTATTTTAAGGGGAAAAAAGTGCGTGTTATACGCCGATAAATACGGTACATGATTTCTTTAGAACAGAAAAGGGTAAGAATCTGCAGCAAAGGTTGTTAAAATCATCGCAAACAATACATCCAATATGAAAGCAGCATTTAAAGTATATATGAACCCTTACCTTGTAAAACAACCCATTCAGTTTAAAATAGAAAGGCAAAATGTATATACAGTATCTCACAAAAGTGAGTACCCCCCTCACATTTTTGTAAATATTTTATTCTATCTTTTTGTAGCAAGGTCTCCGGCCTTCTTCAGTCTATTGAGAATCTCCAGAGCCACAGATAGCTGACATCCTTCTGTATGTGGTGGTTTGTGAGACATAGTGGGTGCAAGGTGGATAAAGTTATTGGGTGCCAGACACTCCTTGAATAAAAAAAGAGATGTTTATTTCTCTTACAAACTTTTTTGGTGAAAAGAGGGTTAGGGCCAAGACACCATTGAGTAGTTGCAAGTTCAATTAGCAGACTCCGCAACTTCAATAGGAGGACAGCCATGCAGGTAAAGGCCTCCAGCAAGAAGCCACATCTGCACATGCAGGAATGCTGTCTCCTATGGCAACAGTCTTTAACAGTTCCTAACACAAAGCGTAATGCCCTGTACACACGGTCGGACTTTCCGACGGAGCTTGTTGTCGGAAATTCTGACCGCGTGTGGGCTCCATCGGACTTTTTCCATCGGAATTTCCAACACACAAAGTTTGAGAGCAGGCTATAAAATTTTACGACAACAAAATCCATTCACGTAAATTCCGACCATGTGTGGCCAATTCCAATGCACAAAGTGTCACGCATGCTCAGAATAAATTCTGAGACGGAACTGCTCGATCTGGTAAAAATTAGCGCTCGTAATGGATATAGCACTTTCGTCACGCTGCAATGTTTTAAATTGTTTAATGCAGCGCTCTCTCTTCTTCTTTATAATGCTAGAAGAATGAAGTTGTTTTGCTGCTGGTATTCACACAGAGTTGTCACAAAGTTCTTTCTATATTATTTCTTGTGATTTCATGAATATAATATTTTGATTTGTCACATCTACCGAAAATTTCTTTAATTTCTTTTATTTATTTTTTGGTATTATTTGTTGTATTTTTTATGTTTCAAATTGTTTATTGAAGTTTTCATTACAACAAGGAGAATACAGTGCAGCAATGAAATGTTACAAGCATAACTACGCAAGACTACACAACTAAGAGGGTAAAACAAGCTATATAGAGAAACAGATAAGGAAGTCAACATGAATGGTAAGAGAACAACTTCACTGGCATCTATTGGAGTATGGTACGAGGTCTTGTGTATATAACTTACTGAGGGTGAAGTACAGGTATACTCATGCATGCTCCCCCGACAACCGAACACCCCTATAGGGTTCTAACTGTGTCTGGAGAGGGGAGCTACTAATCTCGGTCGGTAAGATCAATAAAGGAGTATTTCACCTGTACAATAGTTTGTTGTTTGGTATGCCAGTGGGACGGAAATATAGTGGGGTGATAAGCTCCAAAGAGGGTATAACCAGGGAAACCTCTGTGGTATTACATGACGATATGGTGAAGGGAATGGAAGCTCTTATGTGCTAGATGTCATCCAGATAATAATAGGATTATAGCAGGTAGGGGTAGTATGTGAAGATGGGTAGAGGTAAGTGGGATCGTGCATCTTTCAGGTGTATCTTAAAGGCAAAAAACAGTTTGTGTAATAACCCGGATAGAGTAAATGTGTGTCTTTATAGAGAGTTGCGGTAATCGGCAGATTCTTTAAAGTGTGACCAGCAGGCCCAAGTTTGTTGAAATTTTTGTGGGTTCTCTCTGGCCTGGTGAATGAGGGCTTCCATTTCTGCTATGTTATTTATGCGGCGAAACCAGTGAGAGGTAGTAGGGGTATTGGTCTGTCTCCAAAACATGGGTATGCATTGTTTGGCGGCGTTGATGAGGTGGAGGGCAAGGGATTTTCTGTAGGCCGAGTAGGGTATAGCTGTGTGGTGGAGCATATATTGGGAGGGTGTAAAGTCCGGTGTGTAAGTAGTGTTGTATTTTTTAAAATACAGATCTCCTGTTTTTTTTTTTTGTTGTTTTTTGGTGATCTCCAGAATAGTTTTGGGTGTGTTTTTTGTGTCAAGTTACCACAACACCAATATTATCTTGTCTTTTTTAATCTCAAGAAGATTGGTTGGTGTCCCTTGTTAATTTTACATTGGATTTTTGAAATGTACCCGCCTCCTCACAACTGTCCTTTTTGAAGGAAAACACACATAGGTGAGTATTAGTTCCAAAAAATACCTTTATTAAGGGGTCCTAACCAAATAAAGAGGGAGGCAACGCTGGAGAAACAGCAGAAATTGGCGAAGCCTTTGGCCCCCAGGGCACACATCAACTATTTTCAGGCAAAATTGGTGGCCTGAGGAGTCCTTATCTAAGGGAGTACAATCTGGTCCTGAAGTCCAAGAGATCATGAACAGCAGCAGATGACATCTATGTCCCCAGGCTGTGGTCATACAAGAGCCTGCATCTTTTGTCAGACCAGACTGAACCCAGGCCATCCTTTTCTTGTCTTCCTTCCACTCTTCCTTCCAGGCTGTGTCTGTGGTGTTGGAGTTGTGGCAGGAGGAGGAGGAGGATGATGCAACTCACACAGGTGGGTATTGGTTGTGATTTCGCCCCTCAACCCCTTATTTAATGTTTTATAAATGATTTCCTCACACATGAGGCGTTGGCCCTCCTGCATGTCCTGCAGTTTGGTGGCAGCCATGGAGGCAAAGGCCTCTTCACGAGTGGGGGTGGCTCTGAGGGACGCAGAAGCCTCCTGAATCAGCCTGAGCGCTGACTCCTCCACATTACTCCCCTTCCTGGTTCTTTTGTTTGGAAGGCGGAGGGGAGAAACCTGCGATTCTGTGAGTCTCCTACTAGGCCCTGCCGCCTCCTGGCTGCCCCTTACCCCCGCCTCCTCCTGGCTGCCACATTCCACAGCCTCCTCCTGTGTGCCACATTCCACAGCCTCCTCCTGGCTGAGGTCTTCCTGTGTATGAAAAGGGGACATAGTTTTAGTTTTTTCTTCATCAATCACACACAATTTTCATCTCAGAACTGTTGCAAATTGAATGTTAATAAATAAAAAAAGACTATCATTCTGAGCCCAGCATTTTTCATTCTTGTCACAATTATTTTTGCTCACTACTGTCTATTGATATGTAAACACCTTTATTAAATCAGCAATTAGTGATCAATAATAACATCTAGTAAACATCATTTATGTTTTGCCAAGAAATATGTAGAACAATGCTATACCTGACTCCAGCTGGGCTCCTCCACTTCTTCCTGGCTGGAAGTCCCAGGTTGGACATCGGAAGCCTCAGCTGGGGTGGAAGATAGGGTAGAAGGAAGAGTGGAAGGAAGGGTTGAGAGGGATTCCCTGACTTCAGTCTGGTCTGACAGAAATCACAGTCTCTCATAGTACCACAGCCTGTGGACATAAACGTCATCTGCTGCAGCTCCGGATCTCTGGGAATCCTGGACCTTCTTGCGCTCCCTAGATATGTGCTCCTCAGGCCACCAATTTTGGCTTTTAAATAGGGGATGGTTGCCGTGGGGACCAGCGGCTTCACCAACCCCAGCAGTTTCTCCAGCCCTGCCGGCCTCTTTTGTTTATGATTATAATGCGGGTGTTTCACCTGCCACAGACAGGGCAGCTCCCTGTACTTGTCTATGAACAGGGGGAGGAAGTTGTGATCATTGAAACCATCCATTTTTTCTGCAAAACACAACACAAGACAAACCCTAATGTCAGGCTAAAGTCTCCTAATCTTGTCCCAACATAGGCCTCAATCTATAAGCAGTATATGCCCAGGTTAAACTTGTACCTTCGTTATCACAATCGGCGCTTTTGATACTCCTTCCTCCACTCACAGATCGTACGTACAAAGCACGCATGTTACGCTTTATATACACTGCGCATGCGTGAAACTCCGCCCGCCCCTGAAGTTCTTTCTAGCCTATTCCCTACCCCTTCTCTTTCGGCGCAGTGGGGGAGAGCACATGGCAGAGAGACAACAGGTGCATGATAATAGCAGCAACGAGGAGGAGGAGGAAAGCCCAGAGCCAGAAACGTCATGATCCCGGAGGAGATTTAAGGCATCAAATATGTCCTTTGTTGAGATGGTGGAGATGGTGGACATATTGAAGAGGGCCGACTATGATGGGAAGTATGGACCTTACCCCAACCCAAATGTGAGAAAGGCCAAGATCATGGCTAAAGTTGTGAAGAGTCTGCAGAAGAATTTTGGGGTACAGCGATCCAAGGATCAACTGAGGAAACGGTGGTCGGACCTCAAATTAAGGGAGCACGATCAGTATAGAAGGATCAGGAGAGTGCTGCAAAAAAGTAAGTACTTGTCCTGTGTTCCTATTCTTTCTTTTTATGACGTTCGTGCTGCTCCATATGCTTTTCTTTACTGTTGTACATTTTAAAATGGCAACTTTCATGGTCATGGGCACATTAATCGTTTGTAGGAAACATTATTCATTCGGCCACTAAAATACGATGTTTTGGCCAGATGCAGTTCAATACCGTTTTTCTGGCCTACTTCTATTAATAAAAGTTTGCTGTCTAGATGAGTTTGTAACTAGAATGAAAGTCTAACTAGATTCTGTGTAAGGAGAGGACACTCAGTAGCTGTTTACACATCTGGACCCTGGAGCACTAGTGTGGGACAAAAGAACACCCTTTTTATTAGGGGGTCCCACACAGGTGCTCCAGGGTCCAGATGTGTAAACAGCTACTGAGTGTCCTCTGTGAAGCTTAATCAAAACAGGTAAGTATTCAAGCTTTACAAAGGACAACAAAAATTCTTCAGCTTGGAACTCTGCCAAAACAGACAATTGTACCCCACTTCCAAACAATGTTTCATATTCCTATTTCTGCCATCAAATATCTGTGTGCTAAGTATACCTATTTTTGTTCACATAGGGGAGAAAAAACTCATCAGAGGAGATCAGGGACCCCCCACCTCAGGAAGAAGGGGAAATCCCCCAAACCCAACCAGAGGAGGAGGAGGGAGACATTGTAGAAATTGTCACCACTACAACAGGTGAGTGTCTGCGACCACAGCTTCAGGTAAGAGATGGATGCCTGCATATTTATAATACATGGTGTTTTTTTGGTTTTTTTGCAGGTGATCATGATGTTGTGGAAGAGGAATGTCATTTCACCAGTGAAAGTGCCCAGACCCTCATCAGGGAGATAATGGGGTGTAATCGAGATTTAGAAAACATACAGCAAAACATCAATGATGTTCAAAACAAAATGAAGAACATCATTGATGTTTTAGAGAGAATCTAAAACACCCAGAAATCCCTAAATGTCTTCTGTTTTTTGTGACAAAATCTTTTATGTATGTTAAAAGCCAAATTTAGAAGATGCACAGAGTGTGTCAACATGTGCTATCTGCCATCACAGGAGATCAATGTACGCGTTTTGTGGGTGCAACCCCTTCCTCAATAATAAAGTAGCTGAGAGGAAGGGGTTGAACCCACAAAACACGTCCATTGATCCCCCATGATGGCAGCTAGCACATGTTGACATTAGGCAATTTGTGTGCATCTTCTAAATTTGGCTTTTACAGGGGTGACATCACCCTATCTGCTGAACGCAGTATCAAACACAGTTTGTACATACTCATGTCTGATATTGCCTTCACTTTATAAAAGTTGAACTTTGTAAGTTCCAGAGTTGTGTACTGTATTGTTTTATGGGTTTAAACATGCCTGTTTTACCATAAAAGGCCATTTCTACTTAATGTGACCTTTAAAAATGTTATACAACAAACATGTTGGTTTGTTTAAAAACCCTTTTATAAACGCACATGTGATTGTGCTTTGATTAAAAAGACTGATAATCAACAATGTGTGGCTTCTTCTTCCAATGCTCCAAAACATTTTTTGTAGTAAAGTTGTTGGTTTCAGTGACAATGTGGGTTATTTACTAAAGGCAAATCCACTTTGCACTACAAGTGCAGTTTCAGTGCAGTCTCAAGTGCACTTGTAGTGCAAAGTGTATTTTCCTTTAGTAAATAACACCCAACAGTGCTTTCTAATTTTACACAATCAGGCCATTTTCATGACTCCCCAAATTTCGGTCATGGTGTTAAAAATTATTAATATTTTTGTCAGTAATGCATTACATTAACAACAAAAAAAAGATGTGTGTGTAGCAGACACACAACATAATAATAATAGTTAACCGAAGAAGAGATTGTCACCTCATGTGTCAACGAAATTTCATTTGCACTGTTGGACAAAAAGGCCAAAAAAATAGAACATTAATAAAACATAACCGAGGAGACAGCTAAAAGAAAGCCAAGCAGTAAATCAAGGCAAATATTTCTTCAGTTTCAAATATATTTTTATTTAAAAAATGTCTCAGATATTGTCTGTCATATCAATAGACCCCCTACCCGCAAAGTATTCCATGTATCTTATACGGACCTCGCAGGCACTCTGGGGGGGCAAGCCAGGACGGCCAGTTTCAAGCACCTTCAGGGTTGGTTCATTAATATGAATTCCAGCCTCAGGCCCAACTGAGGCAGCATAGTTTAAAGAATTTCTCCTTAAAAAGTTGTGGAGAACACAGCAACACAGGATGATGTGATTGAGTTTATATTACGCCATGTGTATGGGTGTAAGAAATAGGCGTAATCGGCTGGCCATTATACCAAACGTGTTCTCCACCACTCTTCTGGCTCTGGCCAGCCAGTAATTAAAAACCCCCTGGTCCAGGGTGAGGGTCCTCATAGGGAATGGCCGCATAAGATGGTCCCCCAGCGCAGACACTTCATCCGCAACGAAGACGAATAAGAGTCCTTCCGCATTGTCTTCTGGAGGTGGCAAGCCCAAGCTGCCATTCTGGAGATGCCTGTAGAACTCAGTCTGGGCAATGACTCCACCATCCGACATCCGGCCAATCTTCCCCACATCCACATACAGGAACTCGTAAGTAGCCGACACCACTGCCAACATCACAATACTATTGAACCCCTTGTATTTGTAATAGTATGACCCCGAGTTTGGGGGGTGGGACAATGTGGACATGTTTCCCATCAATTGCCCCTCCGCAGTTGGGAAAGTCTGTTTTGCTTGCGTCTATCTAGCAAGGTTCCTCTATGGTATAAGCAAGGAAGCTGAGATTTCTGCAGTGTGTAAATGTGCTTTACTATACAAAGATGTTGTACATACAAAAACTATTACAATATTAGGAATACAATACAAGACTGACAGATATCTATAACAAGCAAAATGCCTAGCACAGCTTACGGTCTATAACAGTACAAATACACTTAAAGGTTACTTATCTTCTGTTACTGTATGTTTGTGATCTCCATTGGCAACGATTCTACTGGAGCATCAGGCAAGTTTCTTCTATCATGAGTGGCTTCTGATGTTACAGCATGATGGTGTGTGTCTGTGTGTGTGTGTATGTGTGTGTCTGTCCCTACTCACCCCTTTTATGTGTCAGGCTGTTTACCATAGTTACCAAACAACAGAAAACATACCTGTTTACTTTAGCTGTAGAAACAATGGACTGTTGCAAACTGTCAATTGAATACACAAATGGTATCTATGTACCATTGTCTAATCAAGCCAACACCTTGACAGTAATCTAACAGTCATTCTTTCAGTTTGAGAGCTGAAAGAACCTCAGAAAAGTACATTTCTTATTTGTTTACTGTAGCTATAGAGACAATAGCCTTTTATTTGAACTGTCAATTGAATACAAAAATGATATTTACCCCCGTTGTATAAAACAGCATTTGTTTGAGAAATCTACTCAAGCCAAAACACTGACAATATCCCTATGACCAACCACTATTGTGTAATGTTATGTCCCATGTATCGTAAGTCTGATTAAGTAAAAAAAATCATATTGTAACAAACGCAACACATTGCGCCCTAGATTTTTTTTTTCCTTTCAGACTCCATACAGTAAATCACTTCATTATTATGAAAAACTCATTTTAAACATTAATTTTCCTTGAATGCAACACCTCCAAAATTTCTGTCATTGAGAAGGTGTCTAAAAAGTTCATTAGAAAGTCCATTCTAAAGTTCTTTAGAAAGTCCAGGCTTGTAATTCATCAAAGGCCTTGCTCTCCACAGCTCTTGCGATCTTCCGTCATTCTTTCCATCATGTCCTATGGATCAAATCAGAGACAGCCTGTGGAGTGGAAAACAAAGCTGTGGAGTGGAAAACCATAGAATGAGAATAAAGTACAAAAAATGGATTAAAAAACGCACAAACCCAAGAGATGAGCTATCGACGGACCCACGCTTGTTATATCACTTCCTGCAGACAAGTGTCGACGGACCCACGCTTGTTATATCACTTCCTGCAGACAAGTGCGACGGACCCACGCTTGTTATATCACTTCCTGCAGACAAGTGGGAGGAACGCAGCACATCTCCAGCTGACCGCTACTTCCCCTAGTTGGTACCTGCATTGAGGACAGTGACTGAGCACATTATCCAAACAAACATCTGAGCATCACCCCTCCCCAGTGGTCATTGGGTGGGTGAACGATAGCTCATCTCTTGGGTTTGTGCGTTTTTTAATCCATTTTTTGTACTTTATTCTCATTCTATGGTTTTGGATTTTAAATTATTTTAAATAAATATATTTTTTTGGGACTATATCACAGTATGGAAGCCCTTTTTCTTTTTCCTGACATATGAGGTGTAAATGCAGCATGTACATTGGAATCACCTGGAACATAGCAGCAACCAGCAGCAAAGTCCTTGTGTAATACTACAGGCCTGATACCCCTGCAGGGGTTCCGACATCTGGTGAGTGAGCAATTTAAGGGGGGATCACAGAAGTCACTATTCAACCCTGTATACACGAAAGTCACTCCGAAAAAAAACGTGTCTGGTTATCGCATGAACTGCATGGGACTATACTACATATCCCTATAATCGCTACAATATATGAACTGTATGAATATTGAGATTCCTAGACACATCCATGGTGCATGCAATTTTCCCTTACAGGAACTAATCTAATTGGATTTATATATGGTTTTTATATGTTTTTTTGCTATACATACTATGCTTTTAATGTGCAAACAGTGGTAATGAAGTTTGTGGTTTTGGAGAAAGTATACAGATTTCTTAGGACTACATGGGATGCATAAAATTTTTTTTTTCTGACATGCCTCATACACCACTACTTATGTAGGATACATACAAGTATATGCTGACCCATACGTATACATTCCAGCCATCTGATTGCAATTTTTACAGTTCCTAGTATTTGTTCTCAGGTGGTATTACATTGAATCTCTTCCGTATATTAGTTTGAAGATCTGTGTGGTATTTATAAAATAACGTTTGCATAATGTTCTCCTGTATAGGCTGAGCCAAACAGGTTTTTAGGTAGCGCCGTTTTTCCCTAACATTTCCAAGTATCGTTTCCCTGTTGATGCCTAGTACAGAGAAACGCAGCTTTGGGTGGAGCCTTAGGACCTAACGTCACCCCACACCAGCTGGCTGGCTCAGACTGCAGCTGTGTCTTTCCTTTTTGCATTGTCTGTCAGTGCTTAATAATAAATAATAAAGGAATAAAGGAACTGTTTTTTAAACCCACTGCATCATGAAGCCCTCTTTCCTCTTTATTTTATAACCAAAATTCCACAAGTGCACCCTTCTGGAACAGGTATTTTGGAGTAGCATTTGAATTTGCCGGCGGAGGAGAGGATGTGTGAACCAGCCCTCTTGACTGACAGATTCTTCCTGCATATGCTCACTTGATCTCAGGGATCCTACAAATCTGGTAAGCAGCCACCTGGCACTTACTATACTATCCTTGGCTTAGTAACTGTTACCCTGCAAAATCTATATTTAAGATTTTTCATATCTTATAGATATGATTTGGGTTAAATAAGAGTTCTTTTCGACCAAGAGTGAAAGCTTAAAATATAATAACATTTATTAGGAAGCAGTTGAAAGTCTAGCTAATACACAATCATCTATCTATCTCCTTACACCAAGGAAGAAAATATTAGGTTGAAATAAAGTATTTACATGAAGGAATACAGGGTATATTCCTCAATACAGTAATCTACACACATATTTAGTTACAAGTAAAAGGGCATTCCTTTCCCATAATTACCCATCCTTACCAAAGCTCCTTTCAGCTTGCTGGTCTATCAGAAAAAGAGATACCTCCCCCTTGGCTCTGAGTATATCAAACCAAGCTGATGTCTCATTGGTTGGCCTAGCTTGGATCATGATTGGAGGGCTTACTCCATAAGTCGGCCCCCTTTCATGCAAATCCTTGTGACTATGTTGGCCAAGTGTGTTAATTGCATTTCCCCAGGAAGTTGGGTCCAATGCATATCCCAGCATGGCACCCTTTCAAAGGAGTAGGTGTAGAACAATGGAATTGGCTCTCCATTGTTTGCATATACAAGCCTTGGCCCACATTCTCTGCTCTAAGCAAAAGCTTAAATGAGATTCTTTTTGCCCGGCTTTCATAGATGCCAGCTAAATGAAATATATTCATCAATACAATATTTTACAGTTATTAATGGAGATTTCACATAAACTTATAAGGCAACAGTAACCTTTGGATGTACTGTGGGGATACACCGTGGAAGGATTTATTTGTCCCTATAGTGAAGTGTCTCATTTGAAGGATTTTACCGAATGGAGTTATACTGAATAACACATTATATGGACACTTTACACTTGCTGTGATAATAATTTTTTCCTTGCAATTTTTTTCTTGCACTTATTTGTTCGTTACTTGCATTTTTGCACTGTATATGTTGCATAGTATTATTTGCACTTTTTGGTTGCATATATTTGTTTGTTCACTTTTTGGTTGCGCATCTAATTTTTTCACATGGGGGTACATACACGGCTGGGGGTGGAAGGAATAGGAAGGCCTGGTGCGAGGGCAGGAAGTAGATCTTCTTCAGACAATGGAGGGAGATTCAGGCTTTTTATGAAGGTATCTCCTTCTTGAAGATTTTGAAGGCTGTATTAGGTACCCTCTTCAGACACGATAAGACGAAAGGGAAATCCCGAGTAGTATGGGACCCAGTGGTGCTGCAGGTGTGCAGCGATAGGGTGGAGGTTTCTCCATTTGAACAGGGTGGTGGGAGAAAGATCACTGAAGATCTGGATTTTCGCGCCCTTATGTGCAATCTGGGATTTGTTGCGTGTGGCTAGAGTCAGGGCTTCTTTACTATCATAAAAGTGAAACTGCACAATAACATCCCTGGGTCTAGCTCAAGTTGGGGGCTTCGGGCCCAGGGAGCGATGAGCTCTATCCAGTCACCAGTCGACACCCATCACTGTGGGGGCCAGTGTATTAAAAAGACCCAGGAGATATAGGTGCAGAGTGTTGTCACCTAACGTTTCAGGGATTCCTTGGAAGCGTAGGTTTTGGCGTCTCTCCCTGTTCTCTAAGTCCTCCTGCTGTAATTGTAGTTGGGAGACAGAGTGTTTGAGGGTATGATTTTCCTCCTCCAGTGCTTGTACATAGTTCACCAGCTCATCAAACTTGTTCTTTAAAGCATCAGTACGCTCACCTATTTGGGTAATTTCTCCCCTTAGTTGCAAAGAAATCTTACCCACCTCCGCAGCTATGTTGCAGGTGATTTGAAGCAGAAGATTCTGAAGTTTTTCATCTAATATATCTGGGGTTAAAATTGCCTGTGTAGAGGGAGATTTAGCCCCAGGTACCTGTTCTGTGGCCAGAGTGGGATTACCGGCCTCCTCCATCCCCAGAAGCAGATCCATCGTGGCGAAAGGGTCGGGAGGGGAACTCGAGGCCGAGGATTGAGGCCTAGTAATGTAACGGTCCATAGCCTTTCCTGATCGCGGCCCGAACAGTGGACAGTAATAGTGCTGCTGCTGCCTGGTTTTTCCCATGGGGTGCCCACAGAGTGGAGAAGGTGTTCAGGCTTACCCCCGATGCTGTATCAAGCTAGTGTAGCTTTGTGGAGGTCACAGAGAGCCGACGGATCCCGGAGCTCACTCAGAACACGTCCGCCATGCTAGAAGCCGCGCATGTGCCCCCCCAATTCCTTTGTTTAGTATGCTCTTAAAGCACTCCCGTATTTCTTCCATGTTCTTTCTTCCTAGGATTTTATCCCATTTACTATCTTCTAGCAAAAAACGCAGTTTCGGGAAGTTGGCCCCTATTTGAAATTCAGTGTCTTTGTATTAACCTTGTGCTTCCTATTTCTGTGATTTATACTGTAACTAATTGACCTGTGGTCGCTGTTTCCTAAGTTTCCCCCTATTTCCACATCCGCGATCAGGTCTGTATTGTTAGTAATTAGTAGGTGTAGTAACGCATTGTTTCTTGTTGGTGCATTCACCATCTGACGCATTAAATTGTCCTGCAAGATATTTAGGAAATGACAAGCCTTAGACGAATGTGTGGTCTCTTCCGCCCAGTCTATATCTGGATAATTAAAATCCCCCATTATGACACTTCCCATCCTTGCCACCATTCCAAACTGTGATAGGAGGTCCGCCTCCCCTTTCTTCCTCTGGTTAGGGGGCCTATAGCATACGCCCAGTATTACTTTTCCCTTAGTTTCCTCCCTTTGAAGCTCCACCCACAAGGACTTCACCTCCTCCCTTGCTCCATTAGTGATGTCGTCCTTCACATTCACTTGCACATCATTCTTGATGTACAGGCATACCCCTCCCCCTTGTTTTACCCTCCCTATCTCTGCGACATAGGGAATACCCCTGGATGGTTGCCAACCATTAATGAGAGCTGTTGAACAAAGCCTCTGAGATTCCCACAAAATCTAAATCCTCCTCATACATCAGCAGCTCCAGTTCTCCTATCTTGTCAGCCAGACTTCTAGCATTAGTGTACAAGCCTCATTGTTTTGTCTGGTTGCATTCTATGTCCTTGTTGGTTAAGAGGCTGCAATTTGGATTTGTCAACGTACTTACCTTGGGTTTAGGTATTTTAGTCTCCCTACTGCTAATGCCCCCGATACTACCCGCTGAACCTTGTTCCACACTGGCTGTCTCTACATCTGGACCCTCTCCCATCACCTAGTTTAAAAGCCCCCTTTAACTTTTCGGCCATCTTCTCTCCCAGCCGAGCTGCACCTTCCCCATTTAGGTGCAGTCCATCCCTACTAAAGAGCCGGTAACCGACTGAAAAGTCAGCCCATTTCTCCAGGAACCCTAACCCCTTCTTTCTACACCAGCTTCTCAGCCACTTGTTAAGTTCCCTAATCTCCCGCTGTCTGTTTGTGTGGCTCGGCATACTATTTCTGAGAATATTCCCTTGGAGGTCCTATTCCTCAATTTAGCTCCTAAGTCCCTAAAATTGTTTTTCAAGACACTCCATCTTCCATCCGAGCGCCTGGTAAACAACGCACAGTTTGGCGCTTACGGTCTTTTTGATCTTTTTGACAGATAGCCCTCTCTGTCCTTCTAATAATTGAGTCCTCTACCACCAAAATCTGTCTTTCCTTTCCCTTGGCTTTACCCCTGCCCTTACTGGAGGAATATTTCCCCTGGCAGCTAGGGGCGTCACTCTGCTTCAGAAATGCTGATCCCATACTGGTTTCCCCAATATCACTCAACAGGGTGTACTTATTGGGATGTTCCAGCCCAGGACCGGCCTCCCCGACTCTTTCCCCACTATCCTTCCTGAGTGTCACCCATCTACTCTGCTCTGGTGCCTGCACCTCTTTGTACCCACCTGCCTCTGTGCGGGCCCCTGCCGGCACCTGCCAGGTACGTTCTCAACTCTCCACGTACAGATGGTAAATCTACGTGCGTTCCAAATTTTACCCCATTCCTATATTGTACCTTATAGGATTAATTGCAGATCTTGAATATAAGCAAAAAGGAGGGATGAGGGTGCAGGTTGCTCAAAAGAACACATTCAGGTTTTGAAGGACAGATTCTGGGCATTTCAGGAGCAGCCTCATATTAATGCTGGATCTATGGGCAAGAGGTTCTACTCAAAATGTCCAGTGGCAGCTCCCCTGCAACACTCTTCAGTGAAAGGTTTCCCTCTCCAGCACAGCTTTACACAGTCAGTGCCCACCAGCAAGTTTACTTAAGTTCAGTTCCCTTTAGGCCCTCAGCCATTGCATATGCTGAGGCCTAGCAGGAGCAGCTTTTCCTGTATCACACACAGGCTGCTTCCCGGGAGGAGACCCAAGGAAAGAGAGCTCTGGTCTAACCCTCTCAAACACCTTCTGAGCCTCCCTCTCAAGGATTGGCTAAGGTCAGATAAATATTCATAATCTAGTCACTGACCCTACAATACAATTTCTGGAACATTCTTCCAGAGGCAGGCAGAAGTCATCAGATATAGATTTAGGGATGAACCTAATCAGACCTAACAAACAAATTGCAGTGCAGCTGGGTACAACAGAGCAACAAAATTTGTGTGCCAAAGTACTTCATCACAAAAGTGTTTAATAGGGTTGCAATCAGGTACTGAGAGTCCAATGGAATTCTTCTACACCAGGGATCTCCAAACTACAGCCCTTCAGCTGTTGTGGAATTAAAGGTCCCAGAAGGCATTGTAAAACACTGACATAGACACACAGGACTAGGCATGATGAGAATTGTAGTTCCTGAGCAACTGGAGGCCATAGTTTGGAGACTTCTGCTCTACATCAAACTCATCAAATCATGTCTAGCTTTGTTCATAGAGGTACAGTTATGCAGGAACTGAGAAGAACCTGAGAAGAACCTACCTTAAACTGTTGTCACAAGGTTTTTCTAAATATTTATTAAACTATGTTTGAAAACTTCTCCTGTTGTAAGTCTCACTGCTGCCTGCTTTATGTTTTACCCACTTTTTTCATAGATTGAACGCGGAACAATATCTTTGTTCCTCCCAAGACCTTCTGCTCTCTAGCGCTCTCGCCACCTCCTCCCATACTCGCCCCCAGGACTTCTACCGAGCCTGTCCCATTTGGAATTCTCTACCCCAATCTGTCCGACTAGCTCTAACTCTATCCACTTTTAGGCCATCCCTGAAAACTTTTCTCTTCAGAGAAGCCTATCCTGCCCTCACCTAACAACAGTTCTTTTATTATCTTTACCAGCTCATCCCCCACAGTTATTACCTTTTGCAGCACTTGACCCTCCCTCTTAGATTGTAAGCTCTAATGAGCAGGGCCCACTGATTCCCCCTGTATTGAATTGTATTGTAACTTACTGTCTGTCCTAACGTTGTAAAGCGATGCGCAAACTGTTCGCTCTATATAAACCCTGTATAATTATATATATATATATATATATATATATATATACACTGTATAAATTAGCTACAATTAACAAAAAAAAGTTAATGTTCTTGCAGCCAAAATTAACTTTGATATTTCAAGGGATCTCAGTGCCTGGATGATATTACAGGTTTCGACAACTCATCAATCAAGTCCAAACTCACCGTGTTATGTAGACTAATTTTATTACAGAAACAATTTGCATAGTCAGATGATTGACTCAAATTGCCTATTGTCCTAATTTAGGAGCTCATTATCTTGTTGTTAACACTGCTGACAAGCTCAAGATGCATCTCAGAAATAGCAACGGTGCAGGAAAACATTTTGCATGCTGTCAATGTAATTTGGAACTACAGTAGGCCCACTCAGTAGTATGTGGAAAGTAAAAACAAACATGGGAAGAAAATAATTTTATGAAAGACATTTATATATTTTATATAAAATCCATTTTTGGTGATAGATCTACTGAAATATTTTTTTGTTTGTTGCAACCATGATAAAACATAAAAATTGTCATTGTAGAGTAGGGATGAGCCGAACACCCCCCCCCCCCCCGGTTCTAGGCAGAACATGTGCGAACACGCAAACAGCATTAAAGTCTATGGGACTCGAACGTGAAAAATCTAAAGTGCTTATTTTAAAGGCTAATATGCAAGTTATTGTCATAAAAAGGGACCCAAGCCCTGCCCCAGGTATCAATGCAAAAAAAGGTTTTAAAAATGGACGTTTTTTCAGGAGCAGTGATTTTAATAATGCTTAAAGTGAAACAATAAAAGTGAAATATTCCTTTAAATATCATGTCTGGGGGGTGACTATACTATGCCTGTAAAGTGGGACATTTTTCCTGTGTTTAGAACAGTCCCTGCACAAAATGACATTTCTAAAGGAATAAAAGTCAAAGGAACCCTGCACCCAAGTTAAAGAAAAATAAAGTGTGGGGCCCCCTGGCCCTATATACTCTGAACAGCAGCAGTATACAGGCAGTCCCCAGATTACAAACAAGATAGGGACTGTAGGTTTGTTCTTAAGTTGAATCTGTTTGTAATTTGGAATAGGTACATTTTGTATGTGTAGCTCCAGCCAAAAAATCAATTTTTAAGCTTTTTGGATAATATAGGGAAGGGTTATCACCCCTGTAACATTTGTTTTGCTGTCTGTGCCCCTGTTCAGAAGAGTTCACCTCACTCTCTGTCCCAATGACAATTGGATTTAGAAAATTTTGGGTTATTAGAGAAACAAGGATTGGTTATAAAGCATCAGTGGAGACACCTTTTCCCCATATTAACTCTTACAGGAGAGAAATTCCCATCCTAGGGGTAGATTTCCTCTCACTTCCTGTTGTCTCCATCCGTTTCTAAGTAGGAGTTGTTTGTAAGTCAGATGTTTGAAAATAGGGGACCTACTGTATATACTATATGGCCTGCCCTATACACTCTGTGGAAAATTGGGCCTTAGGTGTTGGTGATACCAGAACAATGTAAGCCCTCAGAGTTACTCTTAGTGGGCGCTGGAACAGGCCCTGCTGTGAAATATTATATCAAAAATTGTAATTACGCAGCCCTAGGGGCATAAAAATTGGGCCTTTGGCAGTGGTGGTGGTGGCACAATACTGTAAAGCCTCACAGATACTTTTGTTGAGCACAGGAACAGGTCGTGCTGTGAAATATTAGATCAAAAATTGTAATTATGAGCCCCTGTTAAACAAGGGCATAAAAATTGGGCCTTAGGCGGTGGTGGTGGTGGCACAAAACTGTAAAGCCTCACAGATACTTTTGTTGAGCGCAGGAACAGGCCCTGCTGTGAAATATTAGATCAAAAAAATTAATTACATGCCCCTGTTATAAAGGGGCAGAAAAATTGGGCCTTAGGCAGTGGTGGTGGTGCACTGAACCGAAAATATTCCTAGAAGCTATCATCATGAAGATTGAGGAGGAATAGGATAGTCACTAAGCATAATAGGATAGTCA
Organism: Lithobates clamitans; assembly: GCA_037952925.1. Taxonomy (NCBI): domain Eukaryota; kingdom Metazoa; phylum Chordata; class Amphibia; order Anura; family Ranidae; genus Lithobates; species Lithobates clamitans. The sequence goes on along the minus strand of JBBGZY010000292.1, from coordinate 7,942,455 downwards.
CTCAGCATATGCAGTCTTCAAGGGATCCCACATCCATAGAAAAATCAATCGGTTACATCAGTATCAGGTCCTTGGTAGCTGGTGATCCAAGACTGATTCATTTTTATGAATGTGAGCCGATCAACAAAGTCTGTGGACAGGCGCACTCTGTGATTGGTTACAAAGCCTCCAGCAGCACTGAATGTGCAGTCAGAAAGAACGCTGGATGCAGGACAGGCCAGTAGCTCAATTGCATATTGAGTAAGCTCTGGCCAGTGGTCCATCCTCAAGACCCAGTAACCCGGTGGATGTTCTGGTGGAAAGGTCTCCAAGTCTGATCTTGTCCCTAGATATTCCTGCACCATGTAATTCAGACACTGGCAATGATTGCTGGAACTGATCAGACTTGGACTGAAGGATTGTCTGAAGGCATCGGTCAGCCGGCCACCTTCTCCAACGCTTTTTCTGTGACTGAACGAAGCCTCAGCCACACCTTGACAGCACCAGGAAATTGTAACCTCCCAGGCTCTGGAAACGCATTGCACAAACCTTTCTGCAAGGCCCCCCGGAAGATGTTTCATCCTCTGCTCCAACAGAAGTGTAATAACAACTATGAGTGTACTGTTTGTATTGTGTACTGTGTACACCACCAGAAAAGTAGTAGCAAGTGCACTAGGGGTGCACGGTACTGTGTACACCAATAGAAGTTTAATAACAACTATGGGTGCACTGTATGTATTGTGTACTGTGTACACCACCAGAAAAGTAGTAGCAACTGCACTAGGGGTGCACGGTACCGTGTACCGTGCACTAACAGAAGTGTAATAACAACTATGGGTCTACTATATTGTGTAAACAATAAAGGAGCAAAAAATGCACAGCTCTAAAAAACAAGTGATATCAAATAATAATAATTATCTGGTGAAGATAATAAAATCATAAGAAACAGTGACATATATTCAATGAAGGTTAATGTCCATAGGTGAAAATGAGGGACCACAGAGAGGTCCTAATAAGTCCCAAAAATGTGATCCAAGTGAAAATTAAGTGGCATAACATAGACAGTCCACCACCAGAACCACCAGTCTCTTACCAGAAAGATTGGACTCATACAGGTGTACACCTGACGAGCCAATCAAGCTTTAAAAAGATAACCAGGAAGGCACAGTTTCATTGTATGGATGTAACCTCCAGTTGGACATTCAAGGTGATGCGTTCAGCAGGTTAAAACCCAGAGGCAGGTCAGCAAAGATCATGGAACTCAAATTACTGAGATCACACTCGCTTGCTTTAATCCAAAAGAGCTCAGCGGCCAGGCTGGCGAAGATGTCTATTTTTCCCACAATCATGAGGGTGACTCCATAATACCAAATACACATAAGTCAGTTTCCAGTTGCTCCCCGTCACCTCTGCTGCCACTTCCAGCAAGGTAATGGGGAGTGCTGTGCTGTACGGGAGAAAATTCTTTGAATAAATGCCTTGATCTACTGCACCATTAAGTTTTTTATCTATCTTTTCCAATACACCATTTGAAACAATTATCGGAGGAGTTCCTATATGGAGGTAAAAGGCAAGTGCTACATACTTAAAAATGTACCTTGTCATTTACTACTGTATTGTGTACACAACCAGAAAAGTAGTAGCAACTGCACTAGGGGTGTACGGTACCGTGTACACTAACAGAAATATAATAACCACTATGGGTGTACTGTATGTATTGTGTACTGTGTACACCACCAGAAAAGTAGTAGTAACTGCACTAGGGGTGCACAGTACAGTGTACACTAACATAAGTTTAATAACAACTATGGGTGCACTGTATGTATTGTGTATTGTGTACACCACCAGAAAAGTAGTAGCACTAGCAACTGCACTATGGGTGCACGGTACTGTATACACCAACAGAAGTGTGATAACAACTATAGATGTACTGTATGTATTGTGTACTGTGTACACCACCAGAAAAGTAGTAGCAACTGCACTAGGGGTGTACGGTACAGTGTACACTAACAGAAGTGTAATAACAACTATGGGTGTACTGTATTGTGTACACACCACCAGAAAAGTAGTAGCAACTGCACTAGGGGTGAACTGTATTGTGTAAACCACCAGAAGTCTAATAGCAACTATGGGTGCACTGTATGTATTGTGTACTGTGTACACTGCAGCTAACTGAATAACCTGCCTGCCTAAAGTACATTAGAAAAGTACACCAGGAATGGCTTCCAGTCAGATATAGCTAAACTGTATGCAGTGGATATATATATATATATACAGTGGCTTGCGAAAGTATTCGGCCCCCTTGAACTTTTCAACCTTTTGCCACATTTCAGGCTTCAAACATAAAGATATAAAATTTTAATTTTTTGTGAAGAATCACCAACAAGTGGGACACAATTGTGAAGTGGAACGAAATCTATTGGATATTTTAAACTTTTTTAGCAATTAAAAAACTGAAAAGTGGTGCGTGCAAAATTATTCGGCCCCTTTACTTTCAGTGCATCAAACTCACTCCAGAAGTTCAGCGAGGATCTCTGAATGATCCAATGTTGTCCTAAATGACTGATGGTGATAAATAGAATCCACCTGTGTGTAATCAAGTCTCTGTATAAATGCACCTGCTCTGTGATAGTCTCAGGGTTCTGTTGAAAGCACAGAGAGCATCATGAAGACCAAGGAACACACCAGGCAGGTCCGTAATACTGTTGTGGAGAAGTTTAAAGCCGGATTTGGATACAAAAAGATTTCCCAAGCTTTAAACATCCCAAGGAGCACTGTGCAAGTGATCATTTTGAAATGGAAGGAGTATCAGACCACTGCAAATCTACCAAGACCTGGCTGTCCCTCTAAACTTTCAGCTCAGACAAGGAGAAGACTGATCAGAGATGCAGCCAAGAGGCCCATGATTACTCTGGATGAACTGCAGAGAACTACAGCTGAGGTGGAAGAGTCTGTCCATAGGACAACAATCAGTCGTACACTGCACAAATCTGGCCTTTATGGAAGAGTGGCAAGAAGAAAGCCATTTCTCAAAGATATCCATAAAAAGTCTCGTCTAAAGTTTGCCACAAGCCACCTGGGAGACACACCAAACATGTGGAAGAAGGTGCTCTGGTCCGATGAAACCAAAATCGAACCTTTTGGCCACAATGCAAAATGATATGTTTGGCGTAAAAGCAACACAGCTCATCACACTCAACACACCATCCCCACTGTCAAACATGGTGGTGGCAGCATCATGGTTTTGGCCTGCTTTTCTTCAGCAGGGACAGGGAAGATGGTTAAAATTGAGGGGAAGATGGATGCAGCCAAATCCAGGACCATTCTGGATGAAAACCTGTTGGAGTCTGCAAAAGACCTGAAACTGGGACAGAGATTTATCTTCCAACAAGACAATGATCCCAAACATACCGCAAAATCTACAAAGGAATGGTTCACAAATAAACGTATCCAGGTGTTAGAATGGCCAAGTCAAAGTCCAGACCTGAATCCAATCGAGAATCTGTGGAAAGAGCTGAAAACTGCTGTTCACAAACGCTCTCCATCCAACCTCACTGAGCTCGAGCTGTTTTGCAAGGAAGAATGGGCAAGAATTTCAGTCTCTCGATGTGCAAAACTGATAGAGATCAAGCGACTTGCAGCGACTTGCAGCTGTAATCGCAGCAAAAGGTGGCTCTACAAAGTATTAACGCGGGGGGCCGAATAATTTTGCACGCCCCACTTTTCATTTTTTTATTAGTTAAAAAAGTTTCAAAAATTCAAAAGATTTCGTTCCACTTCACAATTGTGTCCCACTTGTTGGTGATTCTTCACAAAAAATAAAAATTTTACATCTTTATGTTTGAAGCCTGAAATGTGGCAAAAGGTTGAAAAGTTCAAGGGGGCCGAATACTTTCGCAAGCCAATATATATATATATATATATATATATATATATATATATATATATATATATATATACCGTCTGTATATATATATATATAGTAAATACACTGCAGCTAACTGAATAACCTGCCTGCCTGCTCAAACTAAATGACACTCTCCCTCTGTCCACACCAACAACACACGACACGGGGCCAACGTGCAGTCAGCCTTATATAGTGTGGTGCGTGGACTTAGTCCCCCTGAGCCATGATGACCCCCTGCACCCTGCCTTTGGCCAATTATGACTCTCTTAGCTGTGGGCGCTGGGATTGGCCAAAGCATGCAGGTCATGGTGCATGCTTTGGCCAATCATCACAGCAATGTACTGCGCCCCCACAGCACATTATGGGCTGTTACGCGCCGCTTCAATTTGGCCTGAACGGACCATAATGTTTTTGACAAACGGGCGAACAGCCAATGTTCGAGTCGAACTCATGAGGAGGATGTCGTCTATGCCCACCAGAACTAGTCCTTTGGGTCAGGTATATTGACCACATCCTCCTCCTATGGCAAGGAAACCGTGAGACTTTGGATAAATTTATAGGAACTTTGAACACCAATGATCGTGGGATTTCCCTCAGCTATGAAGCCAGTTTGAGCTCCATCCATTTTTTAGATTTAGAAATTATGGTGGTGGATCAACATCTGGAGTTTAAGACCTACTTCAAACCCACAGATGGAAACGGGTACATCCCGTCCGACAGTTGCCACCATGCTCAGTGGCTTCGATCTGTTCCGCGCAGTCAATTTTTACGACTGCGTCGTAATTGTTCAAAAATATCTGACTATTACACTCAATCCCATATATTAAAAGAGATTTGTGGCTAACGGTTATAGGGCAGCAGATCTAGATGTAGAGATTAATAGAGTTTCACAGATAGACAGGAACTCCACACTGGTAGAACGCCCTACTAATACTTTTGATTCCAGAGCCAAATGGTCCTTTTTCACCACATACTCTACTCAGTTTAAAGAAATAAAAGCCATCTTTAGAAACTATTGGAAAGTTCTTAAGAGCGACCGACTTTTGGGCCCTGAGCTACCTGAAAATGCGCAAGTTATTCTCAGAGGTGCTCGCTCCAATTGCCCCCAACATTATAGACCCTCCAAAGAAAGTTTCTTTTTTTCAACAATGCCAAGGTTTTTATCAATGTCGCAGATGTAACGTATGCGCACATAACACCCTAACAGGACGTAAAATTGACACCTTTAGTTCTACCATTACCTCGCGCATCTATCACATGAAAGAATTTGCCACCTGTGCCACCCAATATGTAGTATATTTGATTACTTGCCCCTGCAAGAAACAATATGTGGGTAGGACCATTAGAACATTCACCACACGTGTCAATGAACATATTGCAGGTATCAAAGGTGGCAAAGACAAGCATACAGTACCCCGACATTACTTATTCCATCACAATAGGGACCCCACCGAAAGTATATTTCAAGTGATTGACAAGTTTGTCCCTCATTGGCAGGGGGAGTCTCGCTTACGTGGGGTATCCAGGCTAGAAACTTACTGGATACATGAGATCAGATCATATTTTCCTTTTGGCCTCAACGTAGAGTGGAATTTGAACTCATTCATCAACCTTTCCTAACATTTCGATACACTTTATTCCATCCTTGCCCATGTTTTCACCATTGCTATTAGGCTTTGATCCCATTAATATCTCTTAATTATGTGAGACATATTTTTGTTTTCCACCAAAATCCATTTTTCAGGCATACCACTATATTTTCATTCATTCACCTTCTCGTTTAGAATTCCAGCCAGGATGGATTATAACATATCAGGCTGTAACCCCTCCCATTTCATTACACACCTTATATTTTTATATATTTTTTAGATATATTAATATATAGGATTTGGCCGTTATTATTATGAGCCTATTGTTCCCCTTATTTGTACACCGGATTGTTTTTTGTTTTTTGTTTTTGTGTTTGTTTTCTGAATGTAAATTATCTCTCTTAGTACGTGGATGTGCTCCATTTGCATCCACGGTCATGTGAGATATCCATAGAGAGTCAGGTGATCGCAGTGCGGACACGCCCACGTCGTTGTGGGCCTCTCTGACACTGCGTTAGGGTTGCTTGGCGACCTACACATACCGCCCACGTGTGAACAACGTTGTGCGTCACAGGGTCATGTGACGGCCGCGCGAACACGTGGTTTGTGTTCGCGGGCTTTCCGCATGGTTGCTTGGCAACCTCCACGTGCGATCTGTATACTACCGGTTTTCGGCATCACATGCGGGAGTCCCGTTCCACTTCCGGGCTACCAGCATGCTGACGCCTATGGAGACCCCTACCAATCGCAATGGATTTAGGTGGGAATGCCTGTCTCTATTGGCAGAAGGTTACACGCACATTTTGCTACAGATAGTTTGATTGGTCGTTAGGAGAAGGTGGGTCACATTCCATCAGATGACCCTCTCTCTAGTCCAATAGGATTCATTCTTGTTTAATTGTTGACAGCCCATTGGTCTTGTATCTTGTTTGATTGCATACATTATTTAATGAATACAGGCAGTGTTATGAAGGTCTCATATGCCCCTGTTGAAGATCTTTTGGATCGAAATGCGTAGGGCGTTTTTATTACCCCATACACTGCTTTTTAACCCATGATCGCTTTTTATGTCCCATGTATTGTGGTTTTTCAATAAAAACCCCCCGAATTACACCATGTGGAAGCATCCCTCTTTTCTTCACATGTTCCGATGAATTGAGAAACTACTTGTTCTTTTGGGAACTATTAGGATCCGGTTCCAGCGGACCAAGAGGGACACCCAGGCCCAGCAGAGGCTCTACCCTTGCATCCATCACTCCACACCTTTGCCCTGGGTGGCATAAAGCCCTACCGATTCTATGCTCCTGGCAGTAGAATCCAACTAGTCCGGTAAGCGTATTCCATCTTTCCGTTTATCTTGATGATACCTGAACTGACCATTAAAAAGTTGAACCAACTGCCACACGGATCACATATACCCACTGTGGACTGTTTCTTTTGCCAACACGTCACCATTGGGACATTATTTTTATGTGCACAGTGTTTATTTGCATATGTGTTTTCTAGCGCTACAATTTATCTTGATTCTAGATTTACATTTTTGTCTCATGGTTTGTAGCAGCTCATATATTAATGTTTTTTAGGGTAGCGCATTATTCATTCCCCCTTTTGGAACTCATGTTCGACCCAAACAGAAAGCTCATCCCTATTGTGGAGGAAGAAATAAATTTTAATGGTATACTTCAGTTAAACATGAAAATCTGCCATTTATTAAATAGACAAGGGGGACAATTTACCAGTAACCTGCCTCCAAATTACATCCAGGAATTAATGCCGTGCATCAGGCCTACTAAAAACTATATGGCTACCTGGAACTAAGCCTTTTAAAATATCTGAGTTTTATTCTTGTAAATATACAGGGCACGGATTTACATCTCACAGCTCTCTCCATTAGACAGGTGCTGTGCTCCATATTGTCCTCCAGCTTTTTTCTGACAGCAGACATAAGTACTGCATAATTCAGTTCCTATCTATTTAGAGAATAACAGGATACAGAAATGTAGTGTGTAAGCATGAGCAAAATTGAGAGTTTTAATTTCCCTGAAATTTTGGCTAAACTTGGAAAGATTTCTGTGAAAATGTTCTGTTTTGGTAGAAAGAAAATCTATATTAAAAAAAAAATATTATTTTGCTCATCCCTAGTAGTGGGGAAAACTTTTAGATAAGATGAATTGATGTAGATTTAAACAGAAGGGCAATGGCAGGAGGATTCTGTGAACAGGTAAGTCATACACATTTAATTTGCTTCCCACAATAGCCATGCTTGCTGTATTATTTCTCTGCTAGCATTGACATAGGGACATCATAAACTTTTTTTGGTAATATGTCCCATCTGGCAACAAAGTACTAATTCTTGGAACAAAAATGCTCGCAACATGACACTTGATTATAACATAATGCAGCTCTTACTTTGGTCACACTCCCTCTAGTAATTTTTCAGTGGTTCTGGGGCTGTTTATGGCGACATTAGTTCTGGAAGCATGGCAATGATTCAGAATACATGGCTTTTCTGGCAGCATGGTACTGCTTTTGATAACATTCCTTCTTATGGTATTGCACTGTTACTGCTACATCCCCTTTGAGGGAATTACATTAGCTGTGACAATATGTCACATATATGGCTTTGACAGGTGTTGTTTAAAAAGTGGTCATTTAATGAAGAGGGCCTTAGGCAATAAAGGCCTTGTGTCTACAAGCTCACGAGATACAGTATAAATCCTTACCTAATGAGCAGTTCACTGAATAATTGTATTTGTTACTTTTTATTTAATATCCTAATATACATTGTTGGTCCAAACAAGGAAACTGTATTGGTCTGGTGGTAGTTTATTATGTTTTAAATGTTAAAACAATTTAGATTTATGCATTGTGTTTTTTGAGGGCCATAGAGTGGGATACACAGACAGGAAAGTACATTTTTTCTCATTAGGCTCTGGCTCCTGGAATTATGACAATATGTCACATGTATGGCTTTGACAGATGTTGTTTAAAAAGTGGTCATTAAAAGGACAGGGCCTTAGGCAATAAAGGCCTTGTGCCTACAACCTCATCAGATGCAATATAAATCTATACCTAATTAATGGTTCACTGAATAACTGTATTTATTAATTTTTGATTAACACCCTTATATATATTAGAGGTCTAAAACAAGAAAACTATATTGGCCTAAGTGTAGTTTATATATTTTTTTTTATTTTAAAACTTTTTAAACTTATATATTATATTTTTTTAAAGGTCCCAGAGGGGGACACACAGACAGGAAAGTAAATGTTTCCGTCTTATTAAGCAACAGATCCTGGAAGGAAAGAGTGCGTGGGATCCATAGTCATCTTGTGCCTGGCTGAGGGGTCACAGGTGCCCGTGATGGAGCTCTGTGAGTTTCAGACAGGTGAGAACCAGATTAGGGAGGGCTGGAGGTGAACCTGTCTATTAGTCATACTTTGTAAGTGGACTGGATTTTTTTCCAAGCCCATGCTCAGTCATAATTTTGGTTAGTGCTAGACAGACAAACATTGTGTAGACAGTGCTCAGCCATGCGGATGATTACTTTTGTATCTGTTGGAGAAAAATAATCTACAAGTGAGGACTAAACTGTTATTCGTGTAGCTCTGGCACCTTCAAGGTGCGGGAATCTCACAGCCCAAGTGTCATGGCCACACTGCATGTTAATCACTCCCCAACGGTGATTGACTTTAATGCAAAGGGAGCAAAGAGGCATTCTTATCGGCTGGAGTCAGTGGCACAACAAAATCCTGTGCACAGAACCAGTGGAAAGGATGGCGTGTGACACGGGGAAGGGGAAAGGCTGTGCAGGAATTTTGAGTTATACACATGGACCAGTGAACAGGAAGAAACAGGTAGGGACCTGGAGCACAGGACCACCAGGGAGAAAGGGGAGATGGAAAGTCCTCTCTACACAAGAAGAAGACACATACTTCCAAAGCAACCCAGCAATGCCTTATCTCTGCAGATGCATACACAAGTGGGGCTGCATTGCAAAAAAGATGCAGGGCAACTGTAAGCTTGGTGTGCCAAGGGAGCTGCTGTGTGTAACCAGCAGCAGGCAGGGTAGAGCTGTTTGCTCAATATAGACCTTGCAGTAAAAAGATCCAACCTTGCTGCCCACCACACCCACCTACCCTGACCTTTAGTGAAAACCAGCTTAAATTGCACCTACATTGTTGGAGTTAGTGTGGCCTACCTCTAATCTGCCATCATTCAGCCAGCAGGGGTGGCATTAAAGAAAAGACTGTACCCAGCAAGACATTCGTCAGACATTGGAATAGTGAAAGGCCTTCGGCCACTGTTTATTTTTGTTGACCTTTGCATATACCTGTTTTGGGATACAATTAACCCTAGTGGAGCTTTATTCAAAACAAACTTCCATGCCCTCTAAATGTCAGTTATTCATACCCCTTGATATTTTCCACATTTTGTCATGTTACAACCAAAAACATAAATGTATTTTATTGGGATTTTATGTGATAGACTAACACAACGTGGCACATAATTGTGAAGTGGAAGGAAATGATAAATGGTTTTCAAAATTTGTTACAATTAAATATCTGAAAAGTGTGGCGTGCATTTGTATTCAGCTCCCTTTACTCTGATAGCCCTGACTAAAATATAGTGGAACCAATTGCCTTCAGAAGTCACCTAACTAGTAAATAGAGTCCACCTGTGTGTAATTTAATCTCAGTAAACATACAGATGTTCTGTAAAGCCCTCAGAGGTTTGTTAGAGAACATTAATGAACAAACAGCATTATGAAGGCCAAGGAACACACCAGACAGGTCAGGGATAAAGTTGTGAAGAAGTTTATAGCAGGATTAGGTTATGAAAAATATATCCCAAGCTTAGAACATCTCACGGAGCACTGTTCAACCCATCATTTGTAAATGGAAAGAGTATGGCACAACTGCAAACCTACCAAGACATGGCCGTCCACCTAAACTGACAGGCCGGACAAGGAGAGCATTAATCAGAGAATCAGCCAAGAGGCCCATGGTAACTCTGGAGGAGCTGCAGAGATCTACAGCTCAGGTGGGAGAATATGTCCACAGGACAACTATAGTCATGCACTCCACAATTCTGGTCTTTGTAGAAGAGTGGCAATTAGAAAGCCATTGTTGAAAGAAAGCCATAAGAAGTCCTGTTTGCAGTTTGTGAAAAGCCAAGTGGGGGACACTGCAAACATGTGGAAGAATGTTCAGATGAGACCAAAATTAAACTTTTTGATCTAAAAGAAAAACGCTATGTGTGGTGGAAAACTAACACTGCGCATCACCCTAAACACACCATACCCACCGTGAATGGTAGTGGCAGCATCATGTTGTGGGGATACTTTTCTTCATCAGGACAACAACTCTAAACATACAGCTATAATGGAATGGTTTAGATAAAAGTATAGTCATGTGTTTTGCCCCGTACACACGGTCGGATTTTCCGACGGAAAATGTGTGATAGGACCATGTTGTTGGAAATTCCGACTGTGTGTAGGCTCCATCACACATTTTCCATCGGATTTTCCGTCACACAAAGTTTGAGAGCAGGCTATAAAATTTTCCGACAACAAAATCCGTTGTCGGAATTTCCGATCGTGTGTACACAAATCTGATGCACAAAGTGCCACGCATGCTCAGAATAAATAAAGAGATGAAAGCTATTTGCTACTGCCCTGTTTATAGTCCCGACGTACGTGTTTTACGTCATCGCGTTCAGAATGATCGGATTTTCCGACAACTTTGTGTGACCGTGTGTATGCAAGACAAGTTTGAGCCAACATCCGTCGGAAAAAATCCTAGGATTTTGTCATCGGAATGTCTGATCAATGTCCGATCGTGTGTATGGGGCATTCGAATGGCCCAAAGTCAAAGTCCAGACCTAATTCCAATTGGGACACTGTGGCAAAACTTGAAAATTGTTGTTCAGACACTCTCCATCCAATCTGACAGAGTTTGAGCTATTTAGCAAAGAAGAATGGGAAACAAATTGAAAAAATTTCATAAAATGCAAAGCTGGTTGTAGGCATACCCAAAAAGACTTGCAACTGTAATTGCAGCGAAAGGTGGTTCTACAAAGTATTGACTCAGGGGGGCTGAATACAAATGCACGCCACACTTTTCAGATATTTATTTGTAAAAACTTCTGAAAAAATAAAATCCAAATAAAATACATTTACGTTTTTGGTTGTAACATGACAAAATGTGGAAAATTTCAATGGGGTGTGAATACTTTTTCAAGGCACTGTAGTTTACATCAGGGACATTTGTTGCATTAATTGTTGTTTTTTTTTATTGCATGCAGTGTCATTGTGTACTAGTTCATTTGGCCAAGTTCTTGGGTAAGCAAAATGAATACCACCCCTACTTACATCATTGTGTTGTATTATACCACTGTCATTGAATTGTTATTATTACCTTTGTCCAGGCTGCAGAGCCATTATTTATTTGCAGGGCTTATTTCTGTCCTAATAAACCCCAAACATTGCTGCTGGAGTGTCAGTTTAATGTCTCGCCCAACAGTAGGGAGGGTCAACAATAGAAACAGTAGGAGAGCCCAAAATTTCCAGCAGCTCCTACAGGGAGAGTGCTACATTTTTCCTGCTACTATGCTCTAGGCTGTTTTCCCTATAAATATATATATATATATATATATATATATATATATATATATATATATATATATATATATATATATATATATATATATATTGAGAGCTAGCATCAAATGTAGAGCTTTTAAGGCCACCCCCACTCACCTTTCTTCTTTTTAAGGGCTTTGCTTGCCCATTTTTATTTAAAATACATTTCAGCAAACACAAAAACATGGGTTTCCCTCACAAGGGTTTTTCAGCATTTCACTCTTGCTTCAAAAACTAAGGATCACTCAGCCCTTCTGTCTTGCACTTGCAGTACACCTGCTTTGACTTTACTCTTTAGGCCTTTTGTCTGTCTCTTGCAGACTGTTCGCTCACCAACTCAGTGCACACAGCTAGCAGCCTCTTGCTACTCTGGCTCCCACCTCTCTCATAGCTCCTGGACCAGACCTCCTGTCTGTCAGGGTGAAGCCAAAAACCATGGTCAGGTCACTACTAAAAGATATGCGCACACCTGACCAGTTAGTGTCCTGGCTGTTTTCAATACCTGGACCCAGGATTGGAGATTTCCTCCCAGCAGGATCACTTTGAAATCTCCAGGCTCCAGGTCCCAGGTCCCAAAATGGACTTTAGAAAACAATGAGTAAACTGAAAAGCCAGTTTCCTCTCCATGACACAAGCTCCCTGGAGCTCCTCAACCTGCCTGGATGATAATTCTGGGTCACAACCTCTTTCTAGACCCTGGCAAGGCAACGCTCTGCGACAACATACAGTACAGTGGGGACGGAAAGTATTCAGACCCCCTTAAATTTTTTCATTTTTTGTTATATTGCAGCCATTTGCTAAAATCATTTAAGTTCATTTTTTTCTTCATTAATGTACACACAGCACCCCATATTGACAGAAAAACACAGAATTGTTGACATTTTTGCCGATTTATTATAAAAGAAGAACTGAAATATCACATGGTCATAAGTATTCAGACCCTTTGCTCAGTATTTAGTAGAAGCACCCTTTTGATCTAATACAGCCATGAGTCTTTTTGGGAAAGATGCAACAAGTTTTTCCACACCTGGATTTGGGGATCCTCTGCCATTCCTCCTTGCAGATCCTCTCCAGTTCTCTCAGGTTGGATGGTAAACGTTGGTGGACAGCCATTTTCAGGTCTCTCCAGAGATGCTCAATTGAGTTTAAGTCAGGGCTCTGGCTGGGCCATTCAGGAACAGTCACGGGGTTGTTGTGAAGCCACTCCTTCCTTATTTTAGCTGTGTGCTTAGGGTCATTGTCTTGTTGGAAGGTAAACCTTCAGCCCAGTCTGAGGTCCTGAGCACTCTGGAGAAGGTTTTCGTCCAGGATATCCCTGTATTTGGCCGCATTCATCTTTCTCCCGATTACTAACAGTTGTCCTGTCCCTGTAGCTGAAAAACACCCTCACAGCATGCACAGCACCATGCTTCACTGTTGCGACTGTATTGGACAGGTGATGAGCAGTGCCTGGTTTTCTCCACACATACCGCTTAGAATTAAGGCCAAAAAGTTCTATCTTGGTCTCATCACCACGCGTTCCCCTGGGGGGTACGTGCACCAAGGGCAGGGGACTACGCCCAGTGTCTCCTGAGTCCCGCCTTGCACAGTTGCCTTCCGCACACATATAGCGTGGCACTGTGGCATACCAGCGAGGGGGGCGACCCGCCCCATTTGCCACACATTGGGAGGGGGTGGTGTCAGGCCAACAGCAGCAGCTACCTAGAGTCCTGGCATTGTAAATGATTTGCACTGCCCGCAAGATCAGGGTCAGTGGGTGGCCTCACATTCCTCAAAATCTGCTGGCTCTTCCCCCTCTCCATCGCACCTTGGATCTCCTGCCATTTTTGACGAACGTGCCCGGATGATGACTGCTGCTCCTTGATCTCCTCTCCACTGTGCAATCCTGCACATACAGGAAAAAAAGGTAATGTGAGTTCTGCCTGTCATGTCACTTTCCATGTCCCTGTGCCTGCTCAGGAACCCATCAGTGTCAGCCATCAGTGCCCCCTATCAGTGCCAGCCATCAGTGCCCCTATCAGTGCCAGCCATCAGTGCCCCTATCAGTGTCGCCTATCAGTGCCAGCCATCAGTGCCCCCTATCAGTGCCACCTATCAATGCCAGCCATCAGTGCCCCTATCAGTGCCAGCCATCAGTGCCACCTATCAGTGCCAGCCATCAGTGTCCCCTATCAGTACCAGCCATCAATGCCTCATATCAGTGCCAGCCATCAGTGCCTCCTATCAGCCATCAGTGCATCCTATCAGTACCAGCCAACAGTGCCCCCTATCAGTGCCAGCCATCAGTGCCTCCTATCAGTGCCAGCCATCAGGATCTCCTATCAGTTCCAGCTATTAGTGCCAGCCATCAGTGCCCCCTATCAGTGCCAGCCATCAGTGCCCCCTATCAATGCCAGCAATCAATGCCTCCTATCAGTGCCAGCCATCAGTGCCCCCTATCAGTGCGAGCCATCAGTGCCTTCTATCAGTGCCAGCCATCAGTGCCCCCTATCAGTGCCAGCCATCAGTGTCTCCTATCAGTGCCAGCCATTGGTGCCCCCTATCAGTGCCACCTATCAGTGCCAGCCATCAATGCCTCCTATCAGTACCAGCCATCAGTGCCCCCTATCAGCCATCAGTGCCATCCATCAGTGCCGCCCATCAGTGCCTCCTAACAGTGCCTCCTATCAGTGCCCCTATCAGTGCCAGCCATCAGTGCCAGCCATCATTGCCGCCTATCAGTGCCAGCCATCCGTGCCTACTATCAGAGCCTCCTATCAGTGCCAGCTGAAGTGGTTAGGAAGCCATGGATCTACATAGCTCCAATCATAAACCTTTTCAGACAGCATAACATTTAAATGTTGCTATACACAGTATACAGTATATACTTTACTTTTCAGGTCCTGAACACAACAAATAAAGAAAACATATACACCACTATGTATTCCCTTTAAGATAAAACATGAACATTACGTTTTGGACATCTTCCCAAAACATAGAGATGCCTCCCTTATTTTTACATTCTTGCCTTGAATTTAAACTGTAACTGCAAATGAGAGTGGTTTAATACACAAGCTAATGCTGATTAGCATTTGCACTTTCTAACTTTGGGAATACATATATAGCATAATAGATACATAAGGCAGTTCTCCGTAATTTCCACTTTGCATTTAAGCCAGACCTTGTACACTTTAATGAAGAAGACACAAGAATGAAAACAACCATTATAAAACTCAAGTTGTGCTTGACATTGCAGAAAACACTCATTAATAGTTAAAGGATGTTATTATTAGCGGCTTCATCCATTTGCTTATGTCCAGTTTGCAGCCTCCACGCTCTTTTTTGATTACACAGTTGGACAACTTCACCTTTTTTGTCCTTGTTCCATCTGCAATCTTCATTCTTTAATTGTGTCCCCATCTGCATCAGTGCTCAATATTTTTAGTAATACATTTTTGTAGCATATATTTAAAAGCTACATGGAGGACTCATGCAGCATTAATACATACCAAAAAGTACATGTTCAACCCTTAAAAACCTATCATCCATTAAGGTAATCTTTTAATGTGTGCTTGGAAAAGAGTTATGCCCCGTACACACGGTCGGACTTTGTTCGGACATTACGACAACAAAATCCTAGGATTTTTTCCAATGGATGTTGGCTCAAACTTGTCTTGCATGCACACGGTCACACAAAGTTGTCGGAAAATCCGATCGTTCTAAACGCGGTGACGTAAAACACGTAGGTCGGGACTATAAACGGGGCAGTGGCCAATAGCTTTCATCTCTTTATTTATTCTGAGCATGCGTGGCACTTTGTCCGTCGGATTTGTGTACACACGATCGGAATTTCCGACAACGGATTTTGTTGTCGGAAAATTTTATATCCTGCTCTCAAACTTTGTGTGTCAGAAAATCCGATGGAAAATGTCCGATGGAGCCCACATACAGTCGGAATTTCCGACAACACACTCAGATCAGACATTTTCCATTGGAAAATCCGACCATGTGTATGGGGCATTACACGACAAGCCAAGAGAAAAAAGTTTTTCTGGTGGCAACATATTTTTTTTGTGTTTGATACCATTTCTTCATATTAAACGCTGATGGATTTCTTGTTGTGTTATTTTATTTAATTGAACTGTATCTAAAGCAAACTTGTTTTTCTTTTTTTATATAGGGTAGGGTTCAAACCACTCTCAATATTTTTTATCATATTTCATCATTGGTGGAATTTGCCTTCACTTACAGTCCTGTAGACTCAACAGGAAGCAAGAGGATATGTTTTCAATGTGATAGAAATTCCATATTAGACAGTTGTCATGTGAACACATGTCCCCTTTGCAAGATTTTACTTGTTCTGGTGGCAACTAATTTTGAAATTGGTCTAACTTTATTCTAAGGGACATTGGTAATCAGGTCAATTAGAGAGTTAATCTCTCTAACAGGACACAGACAGCAATAGAGAATTGATGGTGGCTAAGGCACTTCACAGATATAAAACTTTTCAGTAATTTCAGAGCTCAACCAACTTGACCCAAAACCAGTGACCAGCTTTTATTGTGCGCTCAGGGCCGGTTCACATGTGTTCCTGGGTGATTCCTGTGTGATGGGATTTCCAGCCTAGTCACTTAAATGGCCTGAAATTGCACTGGATCGCACTAAAATTAGTGCATGCATTACTTTTAAAAATGCATCCAAAAATTTTTTTCTTATTTATTTTACTTTATTTTATTGATTTTAAAATAGTTTTTTTTTTTTTTTTTTAAATTTGGGTCACTTTTATTCCTATTACAAGGAATGTAAAGCATGACAGGTCCTCTTAAATATGAGATCTGGGGTCAAAAAGACCTCAGATCTCATATTTGGACTTAAATGCAATAAAAAAATTTAAAAAAATTGTCATTTGAAAAAATGACAAAAAAAAAGTCCCTTTAAAAGGTATGGGCGGAAGTGACATTTTGACGTCGCTTCCACACTGCTATGGTATGGAGACGGGTGGGGGCCATCTTGCCCTCACTTGTATCCATACCCAGCTAGGAAGAGGACCCATTCGCCTCCGCCGCTACCTGCGGCTTCAGTCACAGAGACCACCATTATCATAAACCGGACCGCCCACTGAAAAGATGGATATCTCGGTTATGGCAGCAGATGCTGCCGTTACCAAGATATCCATCTTTAAAATGCCGACGTATATATACAGTGGGTGCTCCGGAATTAAAGTGACTTTTGCCCATGTGTGTTCTTCTTGATTGGCCTAGTGCTGTCACCTCCAAGGGAATCACTGTGTGAGCTCTGACAAGTCAGTTTATAGCTGGTTCTTATTTCCGATTCCTTGTGGCCCAATGGAGTGGTATGGGTATAAGGAGTCTATATGCTGCTGGGGAGAAAAACAATTGAGTGACCCTCAAATTGATGCTGATATACTTTTCCAACCATTTAAATTTGCATTATTTATTTACAGACTCTTGTTTCTGGCATTCTGTCTTTTATAGACATAAAGAAAGTAAGAAGATCATATCCCGTTCTAACAAAGCATAGCATGCAGACATTATATTCTGTATTCCATTTAGGTTTCAGTTTCCACATATATTTATATCTTTAGTTGCATGTTGTAGAGATGAAAGACCTTTCAATGGATTGTTCCTTAACATTAAGAGAAAGCACTGCTGCAGCAGGGGAAAACTGGTACTGCCCAACCACCACTGCTCCACAAAACCCGGGCCTTGCCTGAAATTTAAAACTGAAGAACAGAAGATGGTTCATGGAGTTGTTTGCAATGATAAAAAAGATTTATTAAATTAGTATAAGCCAGTAATCTTGTTAGGTGATTGACCGTGAGGTTCAGGAGATGGAAAGGGGTGCTCCCAAGCCTTAACTGACATAGGAAAAGTTGGATCTGCATATAAGTTAGCTGCTTATAACTATGGATCTGTTATTTTTTTTCTTGCAGTTTCCACTAATGATAACCTTTGCTTATGCATTTCTCATCATATTTCTAGATTAGATTGCATAGGTTTGTAATACATATACTGTCTTGGTAGTCTTGGACCCGCTTGTCACTTACTAAATACAGACTCCAAAAGGGAAAAGACCCAGAGTCTTAGGAGCTTTGAGGTATTCTCCATAGCCTCCCGTAAGTGATAAAATGCTCAGGCCACCGACAGCTGACAGAAACACTACAAAGTACAGAATTGAGAGAACTGATCATGATTGAAGACAGACAGGGAGTTGGGGCAGGTGACAAATATTAAATGTACTCAAGGGAAAAGACAAATTGTCAGAATCTGGAAACTTCTGGAACAAGGAGATCGAAACTGGAGCCTGCAAACAGAATTATGGAGTAAGTAATGGTTCCCAGACATTGTATCAGTAGACAGTTGAAGCAGCCATACCCTCCTTTATTTTAAACTTTGTTAAACATTCATAATGAGAGTACATCATTTAAATTAAGAGAAAAAGCCCTGAGCCTTATACAAATTGTATTCCTTGTGGAAACTATGGCTCCCTCACTTGAAATGTACTTTATCTTTCAATGTTATTTGACAATTAATAGTCAAATCCCCATGGGAAACTGTGCATGTACCAATGTCAAAAAAAAGGAAAAAAATTAAAACTAAAAAAAAAAAAAGTATTCCAGCCTACACAGAATTGTCAGCTCTAGTAAGGGGGCTGGGTTATCCATTCCTTCAAAATATTGGCCCTTGTGGCTCAGCTGACGTGGGACTGTCCATGCACAGAATTATAGGTTATTCCATATTTCTAGTTGCAAATCCATAATTCATCCCTACTGTCAGTTGGTGTTGGTGGACTAACCTTTTAACGTGGGGAGCAGATACTAGTGCTGACATCAGGCGACTGTCCAATACTGGGTCGGCAGTGACACCCATTGTCATATGTTTTTATGATTCATTTTTTTTGGCTTTTAACTTGCAATACAAATGAATACTACACTATGGAGACTTTAACTGGCACACGTTGAGCTTTATTTATTACATCTACATCTGGATGGTATGAGTTACTGAACAGCCTTCCCCACAACAGATGGCAGATCTACACTGAGTGCGTGTTTGCTGCTGTAATGCCAGCCAGCTGTTCTGGTGAGTGTCCATTTCACAAGGGTGCCGTGGATAATCTGGAGCACTGTACTGGATTACCTCTTCATTTTTCAAGTCACAACCAAATTTTTGCGCACATCTTTGCACTGAACTATTGTGTTTTCACCTATAAGTTTATATTGCTAATCCTATCATGGGACTGTGCATTTAAATCTATATTTTTCAATATATTAGTTTTTTATTGTTGATTTCCATCCACCTGCTTGGACTTCTATATACAGTATCTCACAAAAGTGAGTACACCCCTCACATTTTTATAGATATTTTATTATATCTTTATATATTATAAACCACTGGCAACAAAAGTGAGTACACCCATAAGTGAAAATGTTCAAATTGAGCCCAATTAGCCATTTTGGTATTACAAGGTCTCTGGTGTAAATGGGGAGCAGGTGTGTTAAATTTGGTGTTATCGCTCTCACTCTCTCATACTGGTCACTGGAAGTTCAACATGGCACCTTATGGCAAAGAACTGAGGATCTGAAAAAAAATTGTTGCTCTACATAAAGATGGCATAGGCTATAGGAAGATTGCCAAGACCCTGAAAATGAGCTGCAGCATGGTCTCCAATACCATACAGTGGCTTAACAGGACAGGTTCCACTCAGAACAGGCATCGCCATGGTCGACCAAAGGAGTTGAGTGCATGTGCTCAGCGCCATATCCACAGGTTGTCTTTGGGAAATAGACATATAAGTGCTGCCAGCATTGCTGCAGAGGTTGAAGGGGTGGGGGTCAGCCTGTCAGTGCTCAGACCATGCGCTGCACACTGCATCAAATTGGTCTGCATGGCTGTCATCCCAGAAGGAAGCCTCTTCTAAAGATGATGCACAAGAAAGCCCACAACAGTTTGCTGAAGACAAGCAGACTAAGGACTTGGATTACAGGAACCATGTCCTGTGGTCTGATGAGACCAAGATAAACTTTTTTGGTTCAGATGGTGTCAAGCGTGTGTGGCGGCAATCAGGTGAGGAGTAGGTCTGGGGCTGCATGAGTGCTGCCGGCACTGGGGAGCTACAGTTCATTGAGGGAACCATGAATGCCAACATGTACTGTGACATACTGAAGCTGAGCATGATCCCCTCCCTTCGGAGACTGGACAGCAGGGCGGTATTCCAACATGATAATGACCATAAACACACCTCCAAGATGACCACTGCCTTGCTAAAGAAGCTGAAGGTAAAGGTGACGGACTGGCCAAGTCTCCAGACCTAAAATCTATTGAGCATCTGTGGGGCATCCTCAAACAGAAGGTGGAGGAGCACATGGTCTCTAACATCCACCAGCTCCGTGATGTCATCATGGAGGAGTGGAAGAGGACTCCAGTGGCAACCTGTGAAGCTCTGGTGAACTCCATGTCCAAAGGGGTTAAGGCAGTGCTGGAAAATAATGGTGGCCACACAAAATATGGATCCTTTCGGCCCAATTTGTACATTTTCACCTAGGGGTGTACTCACTTTTGTTGCCAGCAGTTTAGACAATTATGGATGTGTGTTGCGTTATTTTGAGGGGACAGCAAATTTACACAAAGTTATTAGCTTTACACTCACTACTTTGCATTGTAGCAAAGTGTCATTTCTTCAGTGGTGTCACATGAAAAGATATAATAAAATATTTACAAAAATGTGAGGGGTGCATAGGCGTGCCCACGGGGTGTGCCGGGTGTGCCCAGGCACACCCTAATCCCTGTGCTGAGCTCTCATTGGTCCAGGCAAAGGTGCCCGTAAAAATAGCCGTGACCTGGTCGGCTATGAACTGCGCATGCACAGTTCCGGCGAGCTGCCCGACTCCAAAGCTGATCCTAATCCGATCCTGTATTCGGCCAGCGCCGGCGGGCGGGACCTCCTGGGGGGGCGGATTTGACAGAGGCTGTGCAGCGTGCTACTGGCGGTGATGCGAGTGATGTCACGGCGCATCCCGCCCGGCGCGCCAGCCTTTAAAAATAGTCACCATGAGGCAGGAGCTGAGCAGGCGGAGTGGAGGAGCCATGCCTGTCAGACAACCCAGTGATAGCACAGCAGCTGCCCAGGCAACATCCACAGCACAAGCGGACCAGCTTAGCCTGCATTCTCAGACTTCCTTGGTAAGGTAATAAAGGCAGGAGGTTATTGTGGCAGGAGCTGGTGGTGGCAGGAGGTGATGGTGTTTGGGGCAGGAGCTAGTGGTGGTGTTTTGGCCAGGAGGTGTCTGGGGAAGGAGGTGGTGGTGACAAGAGGTGATGGTGGTGGAGGTGGTGGCAGAAGGAGGTGGTTGATGGGGTGATGGTGGCAAGAGCTGACAGGAGCTGATTGTGGCAGGAGGTGGTGGGTGTAGGAGGTGGTATTTGGGGCAGGAGCTGGAGGTGGCAGAAGGTGGTGGGTGCAGGAGGTGGTGGTGGTGTTTGGGGCAGGAGCTGGTGGTGGAAGAAGGTGGTGGGGCAGGAGGTAGTGGTGGCAAGTGCTGACAGGAGCTGATTGTGGCAGGAGGTGTTTGGGGCAGGAGGTGGTTGTGGCAGAAGGTGGTGGTGGGTGCAGGAGGTGCTGGTGGTGTTTGGGGCAGGAGGTGATGGTGGCTGGTGGTGGTGGTGTTTGGGGCAGGAGGTATTTGGGGCAGGAGGTGGTGGGGCAGGAGGTGATGGTGTTTGGGGCAGAAGCTGGTGGTGGTGGTGGTGTTTGGGCCAGGAGGTGTTTGGGGAAGGAGGTGGTGGTGACAGGGGGTGATGGTGGTGGAGGTGGTCGCAGTAGGAGCTGGTGGTGGCAGAAGGAGGTGGTGGTGGGGCAGGAGGTGATGGTGGCAAAAGCTGACAGGAGCTGATTGTGGCAGGAGGTGGTATTTGGGGCAGGAGCTGGTGATGGCAGGAGCTGGTGGTAGCAGGAGGTGATTGTGGCAGAAGGTGGTGATGGTGGGTGCAGGAGGTGGTGGTGGTGTTTGGGACACGAGCTGGTGGTGGTGGTGTTTGGGGCAGGGGGTGGTGGGGCAGGAGGTAGTGGTGGCAAGAGCTGACAGGAGTTGATTGGGGCAGGAGCTGGTGGTGGCAGGAGGTGATTGTGGCAGAAGGTGGTGGTGGTGAGTCCAGGAGGTGGTGGTGTTTGGAGCAGGAGATGATGGTGGCTGGTGGTAGTGGGTGCAGGAGGTGGTGGTGGTGTTTAGGGCAGGAGGTATTTGGGGCAGGAGGTATTTGGGGCAGGAGGTATTTGGGGCAGGAGGTGGTGGTGTTTGGGGCAGAAGCTGGTGGTGGCGGTGGTGTTTGGGCCAGGAGGTGTTTGGGGAAGGAGGTGGTGGAGACAGGGGGTGATAGTTGTGGAGGTGGTCGCAGAAGAAGCTGGTGGTGGCAGAAGGAGGTAGTGGTGGGGCAGGAGGTTATGGTGGCAAAAGCTGAAAGGAGCTGATTGGGGCAGGAGGTGGTGGTGGCAGAAGGTGGTGGTGGGTGCAGGAGGTGGTGGTGGTGTTTGGGGCAGGAGCTGGTGGTGGCAGGAGGTGATAGTGGCTGGTGGTAGTGGGTGCAGGAGGTGGTGGTGGTGTTTAGGTCAGGAGGTATTTGGGGCAGGAGGTGGTGGGGCAGGAGGTGGTGGTGTTTGGGGCAGAAGCTGGTGGTGGCGGTGGTGTTTGGGCCAGGAGGTGTTTGGGGAAGGAGGTGGTGGAGACAGGGGGTGATGGTGGTGGAGGTGGTCGCAGAAGGAGCTGGTGGTGGGGCAGGAGGTTATGGTGGCAAAAGCTGACAGGAGCTGATTGTGGCAGGAGGTGTTTGGGGCAGGAGGAGGTGGTGGTGGCAAGAGCTGACAGGAGCCGATTGTGGCAGGAGGTGATTGTGACAGAAGGTGGTGGTGGTGGGTGCAGGAGGTGGTGGTGGTGTTTGGGGCAGGAGGTGGTGGGGCAGGAGGTGATGGTGTTTGGGGCAGAAGCTGGTGGTGGCAGGTGGTGGTGTTTGGGCCAGGAGGTGTTTGGGGAAGGAGGTGGTGGTGACAGGGGGTGATGGTGGTGGAGGTGGTGGCAGAAGGAGCTGGTGGTGGCAGAAGGAGGTGGTGGTGGGGCAGGAGGTGGTGGTGGTGGCAAAAGCTGACAGGAGCTGATTGTGGCAGGAGGTGGTATTTGGGGCAGGAGCTGGTGATGGCAGGAGCTGGTGGTAGCAGGAGGTGATTGTGGCAGAAGGTGGTGGTGGTGGTGGGTGCAGGAGATGGTGGTGGTGTTTGGGGCAGGAGCTGGTGGTGGCAGAAGGTGGTGGTGGTGTTTGGGGCAGGGGGTGGTGGGGCAGGAGGTAGTGGTGGCAAGAGCTGACAGGAGTTGATTGGGGCAGGAGCTGGTGGTGGCAGGAGCTGGTGGTGGCAGGAGCTGGTGGTGGCAGGAGGTGATTGTGGCAGGAGGTGGTGGTGGTGTTTGGGACAGGAGCTGGTGGTGGCAGGAGGTGATAGGAGGTGGTGGTGGTGTTTGGGGCAGGGGGTGGTGGTGGGGCAGGAGGTAATGGTGGCAAGAGCTGACAGGAGGTTATGGTGGAGGTGGTGGTGGCAGGAGCTGGTGGAGGTGGTGGTGGCAGGAGCTGGTGGTGGCGGTGGGTGCAGGAGGTGATGGTGGCAAGAGCTGGCAGGAGGTAATGGGGGCAGGGGATGATGGGGGCAAAAGGTAGTGGTGGCAAGAGCTGGCAGGAGGTGATGGTGGTGGGGGCAGGAGGTGATGGGGAACAGAAACCGATGGACTATTATTATATCGAAAAAAACAGAATGTGTAAGGTAAGGTAAATATGTACCTTAAATCGCATTGCTATTTGCATAGTGTACTTGTTTATAGCCTAAATACTGAAATGTGCACTTAAAACTGTAATTTTGAAAAATGTCAGTAAAAATGTGCCTGTGCCAGTAAATTTTGGGTGTTGTGCCAGTAAATTTCAATCTGGTAGGTTGGCAACACTGCTCAGTGAGGCGACGTGAGCAGTGAGAGACAGCACTGAGCAGGGCAGGCACTGGCAGCCAGACACACGATGGAGCAAAAATAAAAAGGCAACTCGATATGAACCCTCCCTGGTTGACTTATCAGCAAAAAAAGTAAGTGTGCATATATATATATAATATATATATCCACACACGTGTGTTTGAGTTTTGGGGTGCACACCCTAATCCAATAGGCTGCGCACGCCTATGGAGGGGTGTACTCACTTTTGTGAGATACTGTATATCTATATCTATCTATCTATCTATCTATCTATCTATCTATCTATCTATCTATCTATCTATCTATCTATCTATCTATCTATATATCTATATCTATATCTATATCTATATCTATATCTATATCTATATCTATATCTACTGTATATATATATATATATATATATATTCACTTTAGCTTTTTTTCACTTTTAACACTTTTTTGGAATTTATTTAAATGTGCTGTCCATTTTTAACACAGTATGCTCATCTCATTGCTGTTCATTTACTTTTGGCGCTACACACTTTTGATTAAGATTATTTAGTTTAGTATATTACTTATCGGTGTCAGCTGCCACCCCACCACAACGCAGAGATACCTCTTTTTTATTTATCTAATCTCTTAACCAAATGCAAAATTAAACAATTTACTTGATGTGAAAATCCAATTACTCATGACTATACTTTTTGATATACAGATTAAGGGCCAGTTCACACCACATGCAGTCCAGTGTGGGTTTGTTTCTGCATAGAAAATGCATGGAAAGTAGGCTATATGGTTTCCAAAGGCATAATTGACAACAGTGTGGTCCATTCCAGGGCTTTCCAGTTACAGAAAAAAAAGTAGAACATGATGCATTTTCCCTGCCCTGGACTGTACTGGAATGCATAAAAAATGCACCGACCCCGGGACAGTGAGAAAAAAAAAAAAAAACAGGAAAAAAAAAAAAAGTACCTGGAATGCATCTGGACAAGCATCAAAAATGCACCAGAACTCATCAAAAACATAAACGCATCCAAGAGGGATCTGGAGTGTGTTTTTGTAGTGCATAAAAAAATACTGGTGCATGCTCTGTGCTTGAGAAAGTTCTGTTTAAGAGCTCGAAACATAGCAATGTCTCTACGGAGGTTTTCATTTTTACACTGCCATTTTTGTACAAGGAATAAAAAAAGCTATTTATATGCTCATACTTATGACCTTGTTGTGATTGCCTTTTTATATTCTCATATGAAATACTACTCTGAAAATATGGCAGATGTACGTAAATATGTCAAAGTAACAATAGAATGACTTTAGAACAAACTTCACATCAACCCACTCTGTGTATCAACTGCAATACATGACTGATTGTCTTTGTACTGTATATATTATATTTATGTATTTCATTTTTAAACACTTAACATTTTTATATTTCGCATCTTTTTATTGAGTCATATAGTGCAAAAGTTAAAGATTTTGATGCACAATTCATAATACAGATGTTATGCTAATATGCAAAAAAGGCCCTTGTAAAAGTTTGATTCAATGTATATATATCTATAATATATATCTATATATATGTCTCTCTCTCTATATATAGATATATATCTATATATAGAGAGATAGACATCGCTATATAAGTACCTTAAATAATAATAATATTTTTTACTCAATGATACCAAAATCAGCTTCACACAGAACACAGGTTAAAAGCTTTTTTTCAATGAATAAGACATGAACGTGTGATCAAACCTAGAAGCTTTTCTGTAAAATGTAAGAAGATTGATGATTTCATAAACACTGACAGATGTAGCAAACTCTGAAGCAAGTAAAGTGTTCTTCGTCGTCATATAACAATGTGCATGTCAGTCATGGGATTGGGAATGCATTTTACTTGAATTGTTTATTGCAACTTTATGTCTAAGTACACACTGAACGGAAAAGCCTAAACAATTTGGATTGGGCACTTTCTGCAAGGTTTCTTGGTGCTAATTTAATGAGCATTTCAATGGCTGTAGGTTTTAAAATGCTAGATCTAATTAAACCAGAAAAACATGGGTAGACAAGTCTGCAAACCATTTGTTGCACACAACCATCACGTTTAGTTATTTGAGATGTGGCATTACTAGATCCTGAAGCTTTCTATTAGGTGCCCTAGAACTTGGACAAGAAGAGGCCATTCGTTTCTGGATACATTTGTAACAGTGGTAAAAAATTCTTTAATCTGTAGACCACGCCCACCGTTAAGGTAGCAAAAAAACTAGTTTGTAACCAGCTTCTAATTTTTGCTATATGTCTGGAAGTCCTGGAAGAAGATATGACAGCCAAGTATTACTGCCAGGAGTTAGGAGGGACAATGACGAGAAATTATTTGAAATGTCTGCTAGGTACACAGTGGCATTTGCCTACTAGGGAGAAGATATAGGGGCTGGTTGGGGGGAGGGGGGTTTAAAACTAGCTGGATGAAAGTATTCTGGCAGTGGGCTGTATTATGTTAAGAGAGAAGTATATAATGTTAAATAGATGTGTATACTAAGATCTGAGATGGTACTTTTCATTGAATTGGGGGTGCATACTGCAGGATTGGGGTGTAAACTGTGGGTGTAAGGCATATATTGCTGGAGTGGAGCACATTTTGACAGGTTTATGGGGAATCTTGCCCTCCCTGGGAACCTTTGTAATCCTGTGCACTTTAGATTCTGTAGGGGAGGATTACGTCATTACTGCATGCATATTGCCATGCTGTGTTATAGCTGTGAATAAAATATTAGAGTTTTGTAAGGAAGGTTTTTACTTAACCACTTGACCACTGGGCACTAAAACCCCCTTAATAACGAGACCAATTTTAAGCTTTCGGTGCTCTCACATTTTGAATGACAATTACTCAGTCATGCAACACTGTACATATATGAAATTTTTGTCCTTTTTTCACACAAATAGAGCTTTCTTTTGGAGGTATTTAATAACTTCTGGGTTTTTTATTTTTTGCGCTATAAAAGAAAAGAGACTGAAAATTTGGTAAAAAAACAAATTTTTCTTTGTTTCGGTTATAAAATTTAGCAAATTAGTAATTTTTCTTCATAAATTTTGGCCAAAATTTATACTGCTACATATCTTTGGTAAAAATAAGTACAAATTGGTGTATATTATTTGGTCTTTGTGAAAGTTACAGAGTCCAAAACTATGGTGCCAATATCTGAAAATTGATCACACCTGAATTACTGACGGCCTATCTAATTTCTTGAGATGCTAACATGCCAGAAAAGTACAAATATCCCCCAAATGACCCCTTTTTGGAAAGAAGACATTCCAAGGTATTTAGAAAGATGCATGGCGAGTTTTTTGAAGTTGCATTTTTTCCCACAATTCTTTGCAAAATCAAGATTTTTTTTTCTTTTTTTTTCCACGAACTTGTCATATTAGCAGGTTATTTCTCACACACCGCATATGCATACCACACATTACACCCCAAAACACATTCTGCTATTACTCCCGAGTATGACGATACCACATGTGTGAGACTTTAACACAGTGTGGCCACATACAGAGGCCCAACATGCAGGGAGCACCTTCAGGCATTCTGGAGCACCCAGGTCAATTCTGACATTTCTCTCCTACATGTAAAAATCATCATTTATTTGCTAGAAAATTACATAGAACCCCAAAACATTATAAATTTTTGTGTTATTTTGTAGCTGCAGGCATCATTCAGATATCCCCGCACAAAGTCAAGGACGTCGTATGATGGTCGGCGGGCGGGAAGTGGTTAAAATGCATTTTTTTTTTTAACACAAAGTTGTCCATTTATACAATATTTCTAACCCATAGCATGTACTTACCAAAAATGACACCCCAAAATAGATTCTCCTATTCCTCCTGAGTACGTCGATACCACATGCGTGAGACATCCACAGCCAGTATTGCAGGGTATTGCAGGGTGATGCGGGGTATGGCAGAGTATTGCAGGGTATTGCTGGGTATGGCAGAGTATTGCAGGGTATTACGGGGTATTGCAGGGTATTGCAGGCTATTGCAGAGTATTGTAGAGTATTGCACATGGTATTGCACAGGGTATTGCAGATTATTGCACAGGGTTATTGCAGAGTATTGCAGGCTATTGCAGAGTATTGCACAGGCTATTGCAGAGTATTGTATGGGCTATTGCAGAGTATTGCACAGGGTATTGCACAGAGTATTGCACAGGGTATTGCAGAGTATTGCACAGGGTATTGCAGAGTATTGCACAGGGTTATTGCAGAGTATTGCAGGCTATTGCAGGGTATTGCACAGGGTATTGCAGAGTATTGCACAGGGTATTGCAGAGTATTGCACAGGGTATTGCACAGGGTATTGCACAGGGTATTGCACAGGGTATTGCACAGGGTATTGCACAGAGTATTGCACAGGGTATAGCAGGGTATTGCACAGGGTATTGCAGGGTATTTCTGAGCATGGAGGAATGGCTGAGCATGGATGGATGGATGTGGCTCTGTGTCACAGAGCACTGCTGCCATCTGATCCCTCCCCCTCTGTACCGATCAGTACAGAGAGGGGAGAGAGGAACCGGAGTTTGTTTACATGTGATCGCTGTGTCGTGATCATGGTAAATCATGGCGGTCACGGATTTTCTCGAGTGCGCACCCCAGGGGGCACGTGAGAGCGGAATTCTGGGAGGACGCCATAGTACGCCCTCCCAGAGTTAAGCAACCGCCCTGTAGCTGTCATTCGGCCCTTTGTTAAGTGGTTAAAACAGGTCTATAGGGGGAATTAAATTAAAATATATAGTCAATTATTTCACAGTATGTCACAGTAGCTGACACAAATCTGTAATCAGCATTTTTTTCCCTTTTGATAGGTATTAAACATTATGATTGCTGTAGAACTACATCATTGTTGGTTCACATGACTGGCTGTAAATTTACATTGTGGGACTTAAGACTTAACAAAAAACTGTCTTTATTTAAAGAATGATAGGTGTCCCAGAAGCTGCACATCGAGTCAAAGCCTACTGTGTGATAATGAATGTCAGTCTCAGGCTGAACCCCTGCCAGACCACGCCCCCAACTCATTTTACTCCGCCCACCAGAGCCTACTCATGCTGATCACCCCATTGCCATGAGTAAGCTCTGATGGGCAGAGTAAAAGGCATTGGGAGCGTGATGTGGCAGGGGTTCAGGCTGAGACTGCCATTCACTATCACACAGCAGGCTTTGACATGATGTGCGGCTTCTGGGACACCTATCACTCTCTACCATTGCCTGGAGCATAGACGAGCTCCCTTCCCAGCCAGTACTCACAATGGTGGGCACAGGACTTCATTCCCATACAGCCTGAGTGGCTCACACACACACTTGTCCCCATCAACCTGGTATCGTTCAGTAGGAGGGGGGGCACGTTCATGCCCCCCTTTCCTGCCTTCCCATGCTACATCCTTAGATTGGGGTCTGGATGTTTTTTTTGGGAGGGGGATCTCAGGTTTTTTTTATAATTTTTGCATGGGGTTCACCCCTAAAAGCCTTACAGGGCCTGAAAAGATGCATTTCTAATTCCCATGAATTTTTTTTCTTTTACTATCTCTGCCCTTTTTTTGCTTACATGGCTGGGGATTCCTGACCATGTAAGTCAATGGGGTTGGTGACATTACTGGTTGTTAACCACTTGCGGACAACCTACCCTACATAGACTGTGACAGGGTGGCCACTCTGTGCCTGATCACATACCTAGGACTTCTGGGGTCTGGGGTGCGTGCACGTGCCACAATCTGCTCCTGCTGTGATTATACACAGCAGGAGCTGATCAGCATGTACGGTGTACTCGATGTCACCAGCACATGCCAATGCTTCAATGCTTCGGTACAAAGGCAGAATTGCAATCCGCCTATGTAAACAAGGCAGATTGCCCTTCTATCAGTACAGAAGGCATGGATCCTGTGTTCCAGTAAAGCAGGAACACAAATCCATGCCTTCCACTAGTGAAAGCACCTCCCCCACTGCACTGAAGCACAGGCTAGGCACACAGTTAAGGTAGACCTACCTACATGCATCGCTCTTTCCACTTGTATTTATGCACGATATGCCTATTTTTAACCATCTAAATGTGAGTGTTCATTTTTAATGCTTTCTATTAAAAGCTACTTTTAAAACGGTATCACGCTATGCAAGCTCTTTTCATTTTATATATGCTACGTGGTACCGAGCCTCTGCCTTCTATGTGAAAGTTTGCTTTACACCCTCCACATTATATTGACGTTTTGGCCCATTGATGTTGATTAATTGTTTCGGACCCAGGACCAGCTGTACTTATCGGGTTCACCGATTAACAAGCCTGTGTGACTTGGGCGGTATAAGCCTCCCCAAGTCAACGATTTCTGGTAAGTCTCCTCCTATCAATGGTGGTGGTGTTTCTGGCTATCTCTTTAATACTTAAAGGGTCACATTGGTGGTTACACTTTCTTGTTTGAAGTTTTGTGGATTACACTTCTTACCATATTACCTTTTGGACTTTATTATTACGGTAAATTGGTTTCTCTCACGATTGTTATTTACACTTGTGAGTGATGTGGACTTTAAAATTTACACAATGATTTCTTTTTTATTCACATAAGGTGTAATGAAATGTATTATTTTTATTGTCTTTTTTGCTATTTATTTACTAATATAGCCTTTTTTTCAGTAGTCTATTTCACAAAATTAGTGCTGCACTTTTTCACATATACTTATTGCTTTTTGTCTACAGCTGTGCTGGCTGCTATTTTTGTAATTTTTCACAGCGCAGTGCATATGTTTTTTACAATTTTTCTACACAGTTAACCCGTTTATCGCCCCTGATAACCCCTTCCCAGCCAGTGTCATTAGTATAGTGACAGTGCATATTTTTTAACACTGATCACTGTATTAGTGTCACTGATCCCCAAAATGTTTCAAAAGTATCAGTTAGTGTCCGTTTTGTCCATCGCAATGTCGCAGTCCAATATAAGTCACCGATCACCGCCAGTACTAGTAAAAAATAAAAAAAATAAAAATATCCCATAGTTTGTAGACTCTATACTTTTTGTGCAAACCAATCAATCTATACTTATTGGGATTGTTTACCAAAAATATATTGCAGAATACATATTGGCCTACAGTGATGAAGAAATTTGATTCTTAACATTTTTTTTTATTGGATATGTTTTATAGCAGAAAGTAAAAAATATTGTTTTTTTTCCAAAATTGTCAGTCTCTTTTTGTTTATAGCGTAAAAAATAAAATCCGCAGAGGTGTTTAAATACCACCAAAAGAAAACTCTATTTGTGGGGAACAAAGGGACATCATTTTATTTTATTTTTTGGGGTACAGCAGTGCACGCGCAATTGTCGTTTAATGTAACGCAGTGCCGTATCACAAAAATGGCCTGGTAAATCTTCCGGAGGTCAAGTGGTTAAGGACTCACTAGTGCCCCTTCGCCAAATCATTATATTTTAATGAAAGACTGCTAAAGTAACATACAGTTTCATCATGTGTTCTATTTTTTTCTGCACACATGCAATAACTGCACAAGATGTTACAACCTTACAACCATTAACTTTACTATATTAGTAAGTCCATTAGTCCTTCGTCAATGTAATTTCATCCTGTCTTTTTCCTTTAATGGATGCAGTGGACTATCACATGTAGACATATACCTTATGTAAAATCTATTACCTCTATTTATTGTATAGCTATTAACCTACAAGAACTGTAAGTTGAAAATGTTATTGATGCATTACCTTAGCCAAGTTTAAAGCACATAGATTATTAAGAATATATAAATCAATAGCACAACCTTTATCTTAAAGTAAACCTGTACTGCATTTTAAATTCTGCTCAACAGCAGACACCACTAGATGATTGCTAATGTTTTTACTAGCTAAATTATATATCATATACAGTATCTCACAAAAGTGAATACACCCCTCACATTTTTGTAAATATTTTATTATATCTTTTCATGTGACAGCACTGAAGAAATGACACTTTGCTACAATGTAAAGTAGTGCGTGTACAGCTTGTATAACAGTGTAAATTTGCTTCCCCCTTAAAATAACTCAACACACGGCCAGTAATGTCTAAACCGGCCCAAGAATTTGGCCCAAAGTGTCAATATTTTGTGTAGCCACCATAATTTTCCAGCATTGCCTTAACCCTCTTGGGCATGGAGTTCACCAGAGCTTCACAGGTTCACAGGAGTCCTCTTCCACTCCTCCATGACAACATCATGGAGCTGGTGGATGTTAAGAGACCTTGTGCTCCTCCACCTTCAGTTTGAGGATGCCCCAGAGATGCTCAATAAGGTTTAGCTCTGGAGACATGCTTGGCCAGTCCATCACCTTTACCCTCTGCTTCTTTAGCAAGGCAGTGGTCGTCTTGGAGGTGTGCTTGGGGTCATTATCATGTTGGAATACTGCCCTGTGGCCCAGTCTCCAAAGGGAGGGGATCATGCTCTGCTTCAGTATGTCACAGTACATGTTGGCATTCGTGGTTCCCTCAATGAACTGTAGCTCCCCAGTGCTGGCAGCACTCATGCAGATCCAGACCATGACACTCCCACTGCCATGTTTGACTGTAGGCAAGACACACTTGTCTTTGTACTCCTCCCCTGGTTGACACCACACGCCCGCTTGACACCATCTGAAGTTTATCTTGGTCTCATCAGACCACAGGACATGGTTCCAGAAATGTCCTTAGTCTGCTTGTCTTCAACAAATTGTTTGGGGGATTTCTTGTGCCTCATCTTAAGAAGATGCTTCCTTCTGGGACGACAACCATGCAGACCAATTTGATGCAGTATGTGGCGTATTGTCTGAGCACAGACAGGCTGACCCCCCCCCCCCCACCCCTTCAACCTCTGGAGCAATGCTGGCAGCAATCATATGTCTATTTCCCAAAGACAACCTCTGGATATGACTCTGAGCACGTGCACTCAACTTCTTTGGTCGACCATGGCGAGGCCGGTTCTGAGTGGAACCTGTCCTGTTAAACTGCTGTATGGTCTTGGACACCGTGCTGCAGCTCAGTTTCAGGGTCTTGGCAATCTTCTTATAACCTAGGCCATCTTTATGTAGAGCAAGAATTCTTTTTTTCAGATCCTCAGAGAGTTCTTTGCCATGGGGTACCATGTTGAACTTCCAGTGACCAATGACCAGTATGAGAGAGTGAGAGCGATAACACCAAATTTACACACTTGCTCCCCATTCACACCTGAGACCTTGTAACACTAACGAGTCACATGACACCGGGAAGGGCCCAATTTGAACATTTTCACATAGGAGTGTACTCACTTTTGTTGCCAGAGGTTTAGACATTAATGGCTGTGTGTTGAGTTATTTTGAGGGGACGGCAAATTTATACTGTTATACAAGCTGTACACTCCCTACTTTACATTGTAGCAAAGTGTCATTTCTTGAGTGTTGTCAGACGAAAGGATATGATAAAATATTTACAAAAATGTGAGGGGTGTAATCACATTTGTGAGATACTGTATATTATTATGAATGCAATCCATATGTATGTCTAAAAATAATTTATAGTTACCATTTATTGGAATCTCCCTGATTCCAAGTCCTAGAGGTGCACAATATTTCTTATGGTAGGCTTCAAGTGTTAGTGTACCATTTCACAAGAACTCCAATTGTCATTTCTCATTATACTATTTCAAATGGTTACCATCCGAGTTTGTATTGTTGTAACTGTCTCTATATGGCTGAATATGTGATCATATCTTTAGACATTGCCTATATTATAAATTTAACCTGGGCTATGGTTGATAACTGCCGTGGAACTTCTTCCTTTGTTGTTGCTGTACTATCTCCCTGCAGTGTGGACAGGGTTAAACTAAATATTCATTAATGCAGAAGTGCAGCAGCCATTTTTAAGGTGACCACTTTGTAATGTTTGTCTATGGAGAGTCTCCAGTGCATGGGGAAGCCATCATAGCTGTGTCTGGTGAATGGTGATTTGGCTGGAGAAAGGGAGCTCTGCTGTGCCACCAACCGGCAGAATGCAGTGCGGAAGCTACTGTAAGGACTATGTGCTGCTGCAACCATTTCCCTGTGCTGAGCAGCTGAGAGAGAGCACCACAAGTTTGCAGTGAAGGGGCTACCGTGGTATATGAGTTTGCTGGAGCTATCTGGTGCTGTGCTGCCCAGAAGAAGAGGGCTGATCAGTGATTTCTGCTGCCATCATAATCTGTGCAAGAATACATGTGAGGGGATGGTCCTGAAAGCCAGCAGGTGTGTGGGAAAGAAACTCCTGCTTTTAACAGACAGTTAGACAGGCTAATTTGGTTGGTCAGCGGACTGGTTGGTGAGTTGAGCTATGGAATTGTCTTTTTCTTACATGTATATGGGTGTGGGCAGTGGCCATTATTTTGTTACTGTTAGTATATGTGGGTCGGGGACACACTGGACACCTTTGCTGCCATTGTGCTCTTGCTGGGTGCCCAGTGTGCTCCTGTCCCTTTAAGGGGGCTAGGGCCGCCTCCTGCAATGGCGTCCCTAGGGGGGTGCCAGAGGGGCCCCTGACCCCCCCAATATTATGCTGTGCCCCACCATGTGCCCCCCCCAATTAAAAAAAAAAATAAAAATTCTATGTCTAAGAGGGAGAGCATCCCCAGTCAGCTCCTGCGGGTGATTCCTCCCCCCTCCCTCTGCTTGCTGACACTGCATAATGCGAGCGCTCACACAACCACGGCCGCCCGATCTGCTCCTTCCCCTGCATCCTCATTGGCAGGGAGAAGAGCGAGTTGCAGGAAGGACTCCACCAGGACTCTCAGTTACTGAAAAAACAGACTGATTTCTCCCATCCTTAGGACAGGAGAACCAGCCTGTAAATTCCAAGAGATGCCAGACCAGCGCTGTCAATAGCAGGGGCAGGACAGCAAGAGGAGACTGAGGAACCCCACAGTGGCAGAACACCAGGGCCCGGTGGCAAGACAACCTTTGCAACCCTGATAGTTCTCCCACTGCTTTGGACCCTTATATTTTCTTGGTATGCTGGTGACATATATCTCTTGTTTTCTGCCACCCTGGGGGGGCCCTAATACAGTAGGAAGGGAGCTCACTGCAGAACATGTGAAAGGGCCGTTGTGGGATCGTAGTAAAGGGCCCCAGGATATATATATATTATATATATAATTGCATTTTATAGTTGCCCCCCTACTTTTGTCCCTGTCTCCCCATGTGCCCCCCTAAATATGAAAGCTGGAGATGCCACTGGCCTCCTGGCTCACCTGTCTCACACCTATCCATTCAATGCATGTGCTTCCACTGTGGAGACACTTATAAATTTTGTAGTGTTAGGACTGCAAGTAATACAGGGTGCCTTGACGAGGCCTTGCAGCTTTCACTTGCATTTGCAAATGTGTGCTAACTAAACCCCTGCTTTTAACAGACAGTTAGACAGGCTAATTTGGTTGGTCAGCGGACTGGTTGGTGAGTTGAGCTATGGAATTGTCTTTTTCTTACATGTATATGGGTGTGGGCGGTGGCCATTATTTTGTTACTGTTAGTATATGTGGGTTGGGGACACACTGGACACCTTTGCTGCCATTGTGTTCTTGCTGGGTGTCCAGTGTGCTCCTGTCCCTTTAAGGGGGCTAGGGCCGCCTCCTGCAATGGCATCCCTAGGGGGTGCCAGAGGGGCCCCTGACCCCCCCAATATTATGCTGTGCCCCACCATGTGCCCCCCCCCAATTAAAAAAAATAATATATTTTTTTTTTTTTTTTACAAAAAGGCAATGTCTAAGAGGGAGAGCATCCCCAGTCAGCTCCTGCGGGTGATTCCTCCCCCCTCCCTCTGCTTGCTGACACTGCATAATGCGAGCGCTCACACAACCACGGCCGCCCAATCTGCTCCTTCCCCTGCATCCTCATTGGCAGGGAGAAGAGCGAGTTGCAGGAAGGACTCCACCAGGACTCTCAGTTACTGAAAAAACAGACTGATTTCTCCCATCCTTAGGACAGGAGAACCAGCCTGTAAATTCCAAGAGATGCCAGGCCAGCGCTGTCAATAGCAGGGGCAGGACAGCAAGAGGAGGCTGAGGAACCCCACAGTGGCAGAACACCAGGGCCCGGTGGCAAGACAACCTTTGCAACCCTGATAGTTCTCCCACTGCTTTGGACCCTTATATTTTCTTGGTATGCTGGTGACATATATCTCTTGTTTTCTGCCACCCTGGGGGGGCCCCAATACAGTAGGAAGGGAGCTCACTGCAGAACATGTGAAAGGGCCATTGTGGGATCGTAGTAAAGGGCCCCAGGATATATATATATTATATATATAATTGCATTTTATAGTTGCCCCCCTACTTTTGTCCCTGTCTCCCCATGTGCCCCCCCTAAATATGAAAGCTGGAGACGCCACTGGCCTCCTGGCTCACCTGTCTCACACCTATCCATTCAATGCATGTGCTTCCACTGTGGAGACACTTATAAATTTTG
This sequence comes from Lithobates clamitans, assembly GCA_037952925.1. Classification (NCBI taxonomy): domain Eukaryota; kingdom Metazoa; phylum Chordata; class Amphibia; order Anura; family Ranidae; genus Lithobates; species Lithobates clamitans. The sequence goes on along the minus strand of JBBGZY010000292.1, from coordinate 7,905,906 downwards.
TAGTGTTAGGACTGCAAGTAATACAGGGTGCCTTGACGAGGCCTTGCAGCTTTCACTTGCATTTGCAAATGTGTGCTAACTAAACCCCTGCTTTTAACAGACAGTTAGACAGGCTAATTTGGTTGGTCAGCGGACTGGTTGGTGAGTTGAGCTATGGAATTGTCTTTTTCTTACATGTATATGGGTGTGGGCGGTGGCCATTATTTTGTTACTGTTAGTATATGTGGGTCGGGGACACACTGGACACCTTTGCTGCCATTGTGCTCTTGCTGGGTGTCCAGTGTGCTCCTGTCCCTTTAAGGGGGCTAGGGCCGCCTCCTGCAATGGCATCCCTAGGGGGTGCCAGAGGGGCCCCTGACCCCCCCAATATTATGCTGTGCCCCACCATGTGCCCCCCCCCCCCCCCCCCCAATTAAAAAAAATTAATTTTTTTTTTTTTTTTACAAAAAGGCAATGTCTAAGAGGGAGAGCATCCCCAGTCAGCTCCTGCGGGTGATTCCTCCCCCCTCCCTCTGCTTGCTGACACTGCATAATGCGAGCGCTCACACAACCACGGCCGCCCGATCTGCTCCTTCCCCTGCATCCTCATTGGCAGGGAGAAGAGCGAGTTGCAGGAAGGACTCCACCAGGACTCTCAGTTACTGAAAAAACAGACTGATTTCTCCCATCCTTAGGACAGGAGAACCAGCCTGTAAATTCCAAGAGATGCCAGACCAGCGCTGTCAATAGCAGGGGCAGGACAGCAAGAGGAGGCTGAGGAACCCCACAGTGGCAGAACACCAGGGCCCGGTGGCAAGACAACCTTTGCAACCCTGATAGTTCTCCCACTGCTTTGGACCCTTATATTTTCTTGGTATGCTGGTGACATATATCTCTTGTTTTCTGCCACCCTGGGGGGGCCCCAATACAGTAGGAAGGGAGCTCACTGCAGAACATGTGAAAGGGCCGTTGTGGGATCGTAGTAAAGGGCCCCAGGATATATATATATTATATATATAATTGCATTTTATAGTTGCCCCCCTACTTTTGTCCCTGTCTCCCCATGTGCCCCCCCTAAATATGAAAGCTGGAGACGCCACTGGCCTCCTGGCTCACCTGTCTCACACCTATCCATTCAATGCATGTGCTTCCACTGTGGAGACACTTATACATTTTGTAGTGTTAGGACTGCAAGTAATACAGGGTGCCTTGACGAGGCCTTGCAGAGGCCTTGCAGCTTTCACTTGCATTTGCAAATGTGTGCTAACTAAACCCCTGCTTTTAAAAGACGATTAGACAGGCTAATTTGGTTGGTCAGCAGACTGGTTGGTGAGTTGAGCTGTGGAATTGTCTTTTTCTTACATGTATATGCCCTCCATGTGCTCCTTACTGTGAAGGCCAGTTATGGGTGTGGGCGGTGGCCATTATTTTGTTACTGTTAGTATATGTGGGTCGGGGACACACTGGACACCTTTGCTGCCATTGTGCTCTTGCTGGGTGTTCAGTGTGCTCCTGTACTTTTAAGGGGGCTAGGGCAGGCCTCCTGGCTCACCTGTCTCACACCTATCCATTCAATGCATGTGCTTCCACTGTGGAGACACTTATAAATTTTGTAGTGTTAGGACTGCAAGTAATACAGGGTGCCTTGACGAGGCCTTGCAGCTTACACATGCGTTTGCAAATGTGTGCTAACTAAACCCCTGCTTTTAACAGACGGTTAGACAGGCTAATTTGGTTGGTCAGCAGACTGGTTGGTGAGTTGAGCTATGGAATTGTCTTTTTCTTACGTGTGTGTGGGAAAGAGATTGAGCTGCTGGATGAACAGCCAAAATAGACTGTTAGCTTCTGGACCTGAAACAGTATTTATTCCAACAACCAAACCAGATTTATACTTTCAACCCTCTTAGGCCCACCATCTTGTACTGACTCCTACTACACCAGTTCCCTGGTTAGCTTTAGTATCTCACTAACAAGATCAAACCCCACAGCCACACAATACAGATGGATGCTGATGTACTAAAACAGTACAATATTTTCACTTTCAAAGTGAATTTACATTTTGCAAAGTGATCATTCACTTATTTTAATCAAGAAGTGAAACACAGTGAAAGTTCACTTTGCAAAGAATATCAAATCATGTGCAAGGAAAATACATTAAAGTGATTGTAAAGTCTTTTTTTTTTTAAATAAAAATAACAAACATGTTATACTTACCCGCTCTGTGCAATGGGTTTGCACAGAGCAGCCCAGATCCTCCTCTTCTCAGGTGCTTCTTTGGGTCTCCTGGCCCCTCCCTCCTTTCGAGTGCTCCCACAGCAAGCAGCTTGCTATGGGGGCATCTGAGCCAAGTTACAGCTCCCTGTGTCCATTCCGACACGGAGCTGTGGCCTGACCCAGCCCCCTCTCTCTCCTGATTGGCTGACTGACTTTGATTGACAGCAGCGGGAGCCAATGGCCATTCAGGAGGAAGCGTCTTGGACAGCCAAGACACTCATGGACATCACTGGACAGAGATTGGGCTCAGGTAAGTATTAGGAGGGCTGAGGGGGGCTGCTGCACACAGAAGGCTTTTTATGTTAATGCATAGAATGCATTAGGATAAAAAAAACCTTCTGTCTTTACAACTCCTTTAAGAAAAAAATAAACAGGATTTTTTTCTGCAATGTGATTGAATGATTTAAGTTAGCACAACTTTACCAAGTGAATGGGTGAAGTTGTGCTGACTTCAATTATGCAAACATATGCAAATATATATACAGGTGCATCTCATAAAATTAGAATATCATCAAAAAGGTAATTTATTCAATTCAATTAGTAATTCAATAAAAAAAGTGAAACTTATATTTTTTTATAGATATGTTACACACAGGGTGATATATTTCAAGCATTTCTTTATTTTAATTTTGATGATTATGGCATACAGTTAGTGAAAACCCAAAATTCAATATCTCAGAAAAATAGAATATTACATAAGACCAATAAAAAAAAGGATTTTTAATACAGAAATGTTGGCTTACTGAAAAGTATGTCAGTGCACAGTATAGTATGCATTTAATACTTGTTCGAGGCTCCTTTTGCATGAATTACTGCATCAATGCAGAGTGGCATGGGAGCGATCAACCTGTGGATCTGCTAAGGTGTTATGGAATTCCAGGTTGATTTGACAGCAGCCTTCAGCTCGTCTGCATTGTTGGGTCTGGTGTCTCTCATCTTCCTCTTGACAATACCCCACAGATTCTCTATGGGGTTTAGGTCAGGCGAGTTTGCTGGCCAATCAAGCACAGGGATACCATAATCATTAAACCAGGTATTGGTACTTTTGGCAGTGTGGGCAGGTGCCAAGTCCTGCTGGAAAATGATCTTAGTATCTCCATAAAGCTGGTCAGCAGAGGGAAGCATGAGGTACTCTAGAATTTCCTGGTAGAGGGCTATGCTGACTTTGGACCAGATAAAACACAGTGGGCCAACACCAGCAGATGACATGGCTCCCCAAAACATCACTGACTCTGGAAAACTTTGAATTTCATTTAGAAATCAAGGTCCAAGACTCTGGAGGAAGAGTGGAGAGGCACAGAATCCAAGTTGCATGAGGTCCAGTGTGAAGTTTCCACAATCAGTGGAAACAGGCCGAAAGTTTCAACTATACTGGCTGATTTTAGCCAATATTTGGCCCCTTGTGTGCCCGGCCTTACCCTTCCAGATTCAGGGTTCAGTAGCATTTCCCTCTGGTTAGTAAAAGGCATAGCTAAATTTGCATGCTTGCCAATCTTTCTGATTTAAAAGATGTGCTTGTTTGCCATGACTTTGCAATGGCATAGTGGCTTGCTTAGTAGGGGTATTGCCTTGCTGCTGTCAGGTCCTCCATTCAACCCTTGTTCTGATAGCCACTGTTACAGAAATAGTTTGCTAGTCTTATAATATTTCTAACAAGGTACAAGCAGAATAGGCTTGCAACAATTAGTATTGGAAAAAAGGGAGGGTCATTGAGTATTGAAAAGTGACTTTGGAAAGCATAACAAGTTCATTATGAAAATAGATAAAAGTTTAGTTTTCCTTTAAACCAGGCCTCACATTATACCCCATGCTGTTTCTTTTTAATAAATGTTCCAATTTATAGCTCAAGTTTCTTGAAGCAGTTAGAGTACTTCAACAAAGCAGAACTTCAACTTTTTTAATTGAATTGGCACAATTACTTTGATATTAGAAAACAATGACAGGCAAGCAAGGATTTGGCATTTGTATCCCTCAGGAGGGTTTCACACTGAATGTAGAGAGTAAAAAATGATTTAAGTGCTTGCACCTGCTCTTCTACATGTGCAATCATACACACCTAACGTGTCTCTGTTCTCAGAAAGAAGAGCTTTAATTAACCACTTTGAGAAAGAATGAGGCTTTTGCCCAGGCAAGGGAAATTAGTTTTGTAAATTAGCTCATTAAATAAGGCAATAGGTGCTCTTTGTAACACCTGGCACCTTTTCTACTCCTGTAATCATACCTTATAGAACATGCACATCATTGCTGTAGGTGTACTTTAAGGCAAAAGCGTTATCTTGCTGGGAAATGAAGCACGAAAATGCAGAAGGAGGCATATTTTATCAGCCCAAGGCCCAGGGATTGATCCTGACCATGCCAATGCTTAATATGGCCTTACTGTTCTGGGAATGCCAATTCCAGAGTAATATCATTGGCCAGGCTATGTATTCTATCGGCTGGCATCGTCTTTCTGCTGGATCATCCGTGCATTACAGTAGTGTAAATAGAAATAGAAAAATGACCAGAGGGAGGGCATGTAGAGTTTAATGATAGATTGTGTCCTGTAAAGCTAAGAAGGCCAGATGGCCTAATACATCTTAACCATTTGAGTCTCCGGGCCTTTTTCTCCCTAAATCTCCTTGAGTCCCCCTGTCATCAGAATGGTGTTTAAAAGAAGAAATGACTGTAACTAGGTTGGAATGCATAGGATAACTTTCACTGCCTGTGCTAGATACTCTAAATAGCTAATGGGATAAGTCAATACGTAGGTAGTCTGCTCATGCGACTGCCAAACTTTATAGGACCATCAGTCACAGCAGTTAAGTTCCAATAAAAAAAAATATTTCTTAGTTTTGATTAGAGTGAGAAAGGGATTAGATCCTCTGTCAGGTTTTTATCACTGCACCCTCCTTAGGCTCTAAGTAGGACATGAGAATTTGTCTATTAACAAAAAAGACAGCAACAAAAAAAATCATGTTTGTTGATAAGGAAGGGTTTAATGCTCTGTTAGTCTCTTTCTTTTATTAGTTTCTATATACCTGTGTTATCACTGAAAGAGCAAGTGGTGAAAAATTTAGCTCAATGTCATGACATATACTATATTACCAAAAGTATTGGGACACCAGCCTTTACATGCTCATTAACTTTAATGGCATCCCAGTCTTAGTCCATAGGGTTCAATATTGCGTTGGCCCACCCTTCGCAGCTATAACAGCTTCAACTCTTCTGGGAAAGCTGTCCACAAAGTTTAGGAGTGTGTCTATCGGAATGTTTGACCATTCTTCCAGAAGCACATTTGTGAGGTCAGGCACTGATGTTGGACGAGAAGGCCTGGCTCGCAGTCTCCGCTCAAATTCATCCCAAAGGCGTTCTGTCGGGTTGAGGTCAGGACTCTGCAGGCCAGTAACGTTCCTCTACCACAAACTCATTCATCCATGTCTTTTAAGACCTTGCATTGCTTTGTGCACTGGTGTTTGGGGAAGGGGCCATCCCCAAACTGTTCCTATAAAGTTGGGAGCATGAAATTGTCCAAAATGTCTTGGTATTCTAACACCTTAAGAGTTCCCTTCACTGGAACTAAGGGGCCAAGCCCAACCCCTGAAGAACAACCTCACACTATAACCCCTCCTCCACCAAATGATTTTGACCAGGTCACAAAGCAAGGTCCATAAAGACATGGATGAGCAAGCTTTGGGTGGAGGAATTTGACTGGCCTGCACAGAATTCTGACCTCAAGCCCAGTGGCTGCTGGCATTTTTTTTTTTGGAGGGGGGGCAGCAAACAAGCCAACCATTGCCACCCCTCCCCCACTCGGTTGGTCGGGTCATGGGCGGCACCCCCCCTCTGTCAGTTGTCTCGGGGGCAGTGCTCTGGGCAGCGGGTGGTATTTCTCCGGGCTGCGGGTGGCTGCTTCCTGGCTTCCCTTGCGTCTCCTCCTTCCTCCTCCTGACAGCCAATCCTGTTGGATCTCCTCCCTGCCAAGCAGGACCTGCTTTCTGATTGGCAGGGAGGAAAATCAGTGTTACAATAGCGAATGTTCATTCGCTATTGTCACACAACTGGGTGGGCTTCGGTTACAGTGCTCTGCTCCCTGAGCCAACCCTTTTTTGAAGCCTATTAGAGCCTCCGGCTCTAATCACGTGCTTAAAAAAAAACAAAACCCAGATTGGAATCCATGCGTCAGGCGCCCTGCATGTAGATCAATGGACAGGATGCATGGATGGGGGGGGGGGCGCCCGTGCGCCCTCTATGGATGGGCCACCACTGCTCAACCCAATAAAACACCTTTGGGATAAATTAGAGGAGAGACTGTGAGCCAGAACTTCTCGTCCACATCAGTGCCTGACCTCACAAATCCGCTTCTGGAAGCATGCTCAAACATTCCCATAGACACACTCCTGAACCTTGTGGACAGCCTTCCCAGAAGAGTTGGAGCTGCAAAGGGTGGGCCAACTCAAAATTAAACACTACTGACTAAGACCCCATACACACTATTAGATTTTCTGCAGATTTTTGTCTTCATATTTACCAAAACCATGTAGTGCAAGGGCCTGCCTGATTGCATACAAATTGAAACTCTTAAGGTTTGACCTCATATTATATGGTTTTGGTAAATTTGAAGCCAAAAATCTATTAGAAAATCTAATAGTGTGTATGAGGTCTAAGACTGGGATGCCATTAAAGTTCATGTGTAAAGGCAGGTGTCCCAATACTTTTGGTAATATAGCGTATGCCAAGCACATATTAATGAGAGCATGTCAGTGTGTTCTAGCAACAACATGTATATTTTATTGATCATATGATATTGTACATTTGTGGACATAAGTTTTACAATAATGATGTTCATTTGCATTATTCCATGCATTATCTCTGAGTTCATAATGAAGCCTCTTACCATATGCGTTGTACAGAGCAACCTTTACCTTGCAATTAGAAAAAAAAAAAACACGGAAAACATTTTGTTCATTAACCCTATGTGAACGGCGGTAGAGGATCTCATGGAAATGTTTTATATGAATGTGTGCCAAGCAGGAAAATAGAAGAATTAGCTTATCAGAGGTTCTTAAAAACATATACGGATAAAGATACTTAAGAAACCACTGACAGTTTAAGTGAATAACGCTGATTATCTTGTTACAATGGCGTCTAAAAGGCAGTGGGATATATTAGGCAGCAAGTAAGCATTTTGTCCCTGAAGTTGATGTGTTGAAAGTAAAACAAAAATGGGCATCGCAGTTTGTTGTTTATGGGGCTGCATAGCTGCAGATCGGTCAGGGTGCCCATGCTGACCTGTGTCCACAGCCAAAAGAGCCTATAAGGGGCACATGAGCATCAGAACTTG